>CM019122.1:37237107-38503774 GCA_009720345.1 Fragaria iinumae | reverse complement strand
TATGACCATCATTTTAAGTTTAGGTCTCTCTGAGTGAAATTCATATATCTGCTACTCACACCTGCTCTTCCACAGCCTAAAACGGCCTAAACTCTTCCCTGTTCACGCCTTATTGTTTTATTTGTGCCTTACTGATTGATGCAATGTTTATGCGAGTTCTACCTTTATTAAGGGAATTGCGGTGTCTAAAATATGTCGGTATTGCTTCCACAGGTGGTGAGAGCGTGACTAGAGAAGATGTGATGGAAGCGATTGAAAGAGCAAAGTTTGGAATCAATGATAAGCGACTTAGGCCTACAACAATAAGCAACGAGCTTGGGAAACTCTTCCCATGGATGCCTTCTCTGACTGGAAAGAACAGTACAAGACAAGATGGATCGCAAGGGCCACTAGGATACCAAGCTCTGAGCTGAGTATGTACCTTACAATTTTAGTGATAGTCACACACATATTACATTATAATTGATCTTTTAATTTTTGATGATAGAAATTTTGATTTATACTTGTCTTCATCTGCTGAAGAAATATATCTGGTGAAATGATTGGAAAATGGCAAAGTACTTTTAGTATCCATGTGAATGCTGCATTCAAGCATTTAGCTGGATTTGCATAGGGTTTTACAAAAGTGGCTTAGGCAATCGAAACTCTAATTATTATACAGACAATGCTAGATTCTCTTTGGTTGAAAGTCATTTTCCAAGTGGGATATGCTAATGCTTGGTTCCTTTATTGGTTTATATATTATTCATGTGAATGCTCATTAGCATTTAGCTGAATATGCATAGTTTTACAAAGGTATCTTAGACAATCAAAACTCTAATTATTATATAAAAAATGCTTGGTTCCCTGTGGTTGAATGTCATTTTCCAAATGGGATGTGCTTCTGTTGCGTGATTCCCTTGTTGGTTGAAAGTCATTTTCCAAGTAGAATGTGCTAATGCTGTTCTTGTCAGCAGGCATAATGGCTTTGAGTAAGACTAATCTCCTACTTTGTTGGAATACACTGTGATTTGTGTGATTTTGACATCCACTAATTTAAATTACACAACATGTTAGCTAAATTGGAAACGAGCATGCTTTGTGATACAATATGAATATTTCGCCAGGCTGTTGCATTAGGGGCTCCAGAAGTACACTGCTGCATGTGTTCATTGTTTCTTTTATATAGATTAAACTATGATATCTGCTGGATTATTGTATCATAGTTATGTACAAGCATGAGGGAAGTGTTTCTTTGATTTGTGTATGGATTTCTATAAGTTATCTTATGTGATGAAATTCTAAGGAAAATGAACATTGTATGGCTAATATGTTGCACATGATATTCTGATTTTGACATGCACAAGCCATTCCTATTGTCTCTTTGCTTCTATTCTTAAACTTTTAATATTCAAGTCCTGATAGATTCTTTGTCAATCACACATCAGCTGTTCCTATCTGGTTAAGGAAGATGTTATCTTCCATTCAAAGACTAGGCACATCACACTTCTGTACACCATTCCAGTAGTTGTGGTTTAGAAGCAACGTAAAATTTGACTTTTATTCATTATCAGCATGGAAGTAGGAAGTAAGGACCTGTTGCAGCCGAGGTTAATACCCTAATCTATTAGGGATTTGCAGAGCACAACTTTCCTACTTTCCTTCATTATTCATTCCAGTAACTGTGCATTTCACCACATTTACCTAGTATTTACAATGTTGGCGGTGAAGCGCCAAGCTTGTTGTTGTACATAAGCCTTATAGTTTTTGCCTTAGAAAATTGCTGCTTTGAGTCTCCTTTTCAATTCCTCCCTATATTAAAAGAAAGACGAGAGTGGACATTAGAATCACATCAAGTTTTATGATCTGGATTTATAAGATGTTCGCTTAAACTTAAATTATTACCTGGTAAGGTGTCTGTCTAGAGTTGAGGCAGATAAAAGCCCTCGGTTTTCTTCAGCCCTCCGTAAAAGGTATGGCATCACTAATTCTATAGGTCCGAATGGCATATACTTGCTGACTTGAAACCCTGCATTCTTGAGACCAAAGGAAAGTGCTTCTGCCATTCCATACAGCTGAGCAAATTCGAGCTTCTGGTGCACCTTGCTGATCCCAATTTCATGTGCTTTTTTCACTGCCAGTTTCCCTGAATGCATTAAAAAGTTCACGTCAGGCATATTAGCTCAAAACTCTAGCGAGGAATTTCTACAAGCTGTGAAAGTGTTTCAATGCCTTACCTGATTCTACATTATGGGTTGCAAGAACAACAGCTCCGGAGCCATTTCCAATCTTCTCAAGCATGTAAGAAGCACACTCGTTGAAGCATGCGTGTGTCTCCTCAATGCTGTTGTGAATGGGAGAGGGATAGCCCAAGGCAGAAGCTTTTTTACTTTCACTAGACATATAAGCACCCCTCACCACTTTGAACCCCATCGGAATGCCCATCTTGTCTGCACCCTCGGAAGCTAGCAACATTCTTTCCTTTGCATCTTTCAAGTAAGCTTGGATTGTTCCGTAAACAATTGGGTTGTCATCTTTGTTGTGCTTGATTGCAGAAGCATATGTCAAGTAATCAATGGAAGGTTGAATCGATGTGTACTCTGCATCCACGGATAAAGGAACATTGGCTTCTAGGCACTTTTCGGATAGTCTTTGTAGTCTCTCATGGACCAACTCGAGATCACGCTCTTCTTCCGGAGTCAAAGGTTCTGGTTTTTCCATCGTATGATAGAGCGGGCTGGATTCCGAGAAAATGGGTAGAGTTTCATGCTTCCATGGAAGATTGAGAGAAGGGTCTCTTTGTTGCCATCTCAGCAAGTCACTAACACGCTCAAGAAGCTTCATGGGGCAAATTGCAGTAATCTTCAGTATAATGAAGCTCACCTGTAACACGTTAACAACATCATTTTCAGTTCAAGCTAATTTACTTGTCCAGAAGTGCTTTTCTGACTAGTCACGGTCATGATTGGAACGTATCAAATTGGAATCAGTGATTCTATTGCTAGCTAAGATTCAGCTGGTATATACAGCTTTCACAAGAGCACAAATTTCTCTACTTTTCCAACTAGCTGAGGTCAAGCCAACTAACAAGTTCCCATAACACTAAACCTATAGGGCAGCTAAAATTCTAACAAAAATAAATAAATATCAGTTTCAAGAATAGAAAGAAGTTTGAAAAATCAGTTCTAAACTATTCATAGTATCACTATAAGTATACATGGTTAACAAGATCCGAACTTTAATCTCTAGATTTTTAACTCTAAAGGTTAAGAGTATTTATCGGAAACGAAACTAACACTTAAAAGAGTCACAACTTCAAACCTATTTCCGTTCGAGCTTCCACTACTTCACCATCACTTCATCAGTTGATACAATTTGATCGGAAATCAGAATGATTCCGATCAAGCCAAAACCCCTAGTAAATATTTTTACTTTTCTGGACTAAAAACACAGGCTGCAAAACACATCACCCAAACCTCCGAAGTCCGAACCATAATCCAAAGTCTTGAACTCCGACGGTAAAGAAATTTTACCGGGAACTTTTTTTCAGTCAAGAACAAAGAACGCGTCTGAGCTCCGGTTACCTACATGGCACGTCAGAGTGACATATGCGCTACTCCAAGGGGCGGGACTAGACCGAGTAGGACCCACAAAACCTACTTGGCACCACGTCGTTTGAACACAACCTTAAGCTTTACCTAGAACCAACCAGAGTTTGGAACCCAAAACAAAAAAAACAAAAAAAAGGGTCGGAAGATTTGAGTTGATTGCTTACAGAAGAACGAGGAAGCGACTTGGTGGATTCAACGGTGTCCAAGAAGCCCTGCAAGTTCCGATCACACGACTCGTTGTCGCTGGCGTACTCTAACGCGTAGACTAGCATGCCCCTCAGCCCCGCCTCGTTTAGCGCCCGAACCGACTTACCTGTGGCGACGGCGTCCTCGCCGGCGCAGAAATGCTCATAAAACGTAGACCTTACAAACCCCAAAATGACATCTTTAACCACCGGCGTCGTCATAAGCTTCGACTTCATCATCCACATTCCCAAATCCACAACCGGCTCCATCGCCACCATGTGCAGATTCGCCGCCGAACGGATGAGCTTCGCCGTAGGAACCGACTCAAACAGCCTGTTGTTCACGTCGTCAAGGTTGAACAACGCGTCAGACAGCTGCTCCGCTAATCCAGGGTTGTGTTGTTGTGCCTTGTCGGGGAAGGTAATCGGCGAAAGGGCGGAGGAGATGGTGGTGGAGGAAGCCGAGTTGAGAGGTCGTAGCGTCTTGAGGATTCTCTGTGCTGAAGGGACCACACGGTTTGCCATTCAAGGGTTGATGCTAGCTTTGTATATATGATGAAAATTTTGGTTGAATATATTTTTCTTTCTCTATAGGGAGGATCTTTGCAAACTGCAACTCTCTCTGTTTTTTTGGGTTTTGCTATTTGTGAGGAGCAGTGAGGCCCCCTTCCCCTGTTCTATATAGTCAGTTTTAGAATTAGTAACCGCTCGGTAAAAAAAGAATTTCGTGTGCTGGAGCCACCTAAGGTTTTGACTTTTGACCAGGATTTCTGCGATCCCTGTAACCCTGTTCGTTGGTTAATTTACTTTTACTGACAGTAAACCTGGGATGCACTGGATAATTAGTGAGGAAACTAGATGCTCGAACGGTGACAGCTAAGGGGAGACGCGCTGATTGGGAGCGTGGGATTGACGGAGGCGACAGGCACGTAAAACGGGAGGCGCTGAGGGATTTGCGGGTGGAATTGGGTGAGAAAGAGTACGTGGATCCACGAAATGTTACGTGCTTCTTACGTCACTGGGATTAAGATTTCTAATTATAATACTTAGTCAGAAATTTTGAAGAAGTGGATTAATTGGTAAGAAATATGTGGATTTGGGAACTAATTTTGGGGAATGTAAAAATTGATGACACCTGAAAGTCTACTACATTCTTACCTTAACAGAAAAAAACAATGAATGTTGTTGAGCCTAAAAATCTCTCCACTCAAAACAATAAAGAAAATCTAAATGTCTAAATTTGAGTAGAATGTAGAACCACGTCAGGCTACCATGTAGTTCTCCCGTAGCACTGAAAAATTCCCCTTTTCTGATTATTTGTTTTGAAGGGTTTTCATTAAATAAAAAACAGGAAAATGGAATCTAAAATAAAAACTATTTATTAGTTTTGAATATGTATATTCTGTTACCAAATTTGCAGAGGATATTCTTCATTGATGTTGAAATTGAAATATCATGATCAGATTCTCTGTTTTGCAAGGTTTTCATTTAATAAAAATAGAAACTGGCATGGAATCTAAAAGTAAAATTATCTATTAGTCTGTTATCAAATTTGCAAAGAATATTCTTCATTGATGTGGAAACTGAAACAAAATAACATCTGAATTTTGTTTTAGCCTAAAAGAGAAACTCTGAAGAAAATTACTAAAAGTTTAGCTAAGGAATAATATTCAAAAACTCATTAGTTTTGGACATGACATGTTAGAAATTTTCAAATTTGTGCAAATTTAAAAAGAACAACATGCTATAGGGGAAGCTGACTCCACTCTATATTGAGTATATTCAACAAAAAGAATGCAAAGGTTTCATTTGTTGTTTGATTATGCTTGAAGTACTCATGCATGTAACAGTTCTGGAACACCATCAAACGTCTTGATTTCTGCTGTGAATTAAGCAATATAGGGTTATTAGCTGGTCGGCAAAGTTAACCAGCCTGGTCGATTTGTAATCAACGTCGATGATTCTTGGCAAGACTTATCTATTTTGGCATCTGAACTAATTGTTTCCTTCCTTCTGGCTGAATATTCCGACTGATCCATAGACCTAAAATTTTGTATATAGCAACAGTTTTTGCAGATATCAGGATTACGCATTCCTTGCTTAGAAAAATGAAGTCAAGTGATGACTATTCATGAGTCATGACTATGCAGAATATGATGATCTCCATCTGTTGTGTTCAGTCTTGGTAACGAGTTAATGCTCTTATACGACTAGTCGGACCAGAATTGATGGGAGTGGATCGGAATCTTCAGGTTGAATCGTTTGATGAAGAAAAATATATTAACTATTCTATACATGAACAAACGGCAATAGAAGATCGAATATACTTTTTGAATAGGTTTGAAGAAATATCAATATGGAACACCATCAAGCGTGTCGGTTTCATCTTCTACAAATTAAGATATATTGCTTTTAATTTCTATTCACATTTGCAGGTGGTGCATGTTGATAACTAAGAGTACAGCTAGAGGTAAGACTACAGCTAGAGCTGGTCGCGGAGGCTGGCCGGCCAGAATTAAGATCAGTGTTGATATTGCGTTGGATATGCATGTATGTCCATGAACAATGGCGGATCCAGGACGAAAATGTCACATGTGCTAAATGCAACGCACAAAATTTTTTATTCAACGGTACGAGTGTCAGGACCTATTCCGAATTTCACCCTGAAATCCGAAGTAAACCATGCGGGGACCACCTCCAAAGGGATGTTACCGAAAATTCGACATAACCTCCCTTGAAAATGAACAACCCTTCCTAAAAACATATGCAGATACTTCTAAAAATTCAAGTCCAACGTTATACTCATGGATCCCTCGTGCTCCCCAAAATTCACAACACCTCCTAAATTATTCACTAATCTAAATAATCTCACAACCAACATTCATAGGTTCAGAGCAACTCTAATATTGAAGGAAAACAAACAAAAATATACAAATAGGCGGAAGCTATATAATGGTCTATGTCTCGTCTCCATGTACGCCCAATCTCAACTAAGTTATCCTGTAAACTGGGCATTTAAAACCGAAGGGTCCATGGGAGAAGCATTTGAAAAACGTTAGAGTGAGTGGACAAAAATAAAGTTTAAAAAAAACAAATAATTATCAAAGTCTTTATACTTTCCCAAATTTATCTATTCAGGAACACTGCGCTGCATGCAATAAATTAACTTACAAAATTGACAATACTGAAATACGCGACTAACCCCGCTAGTCTCCAATACTTTTATGATATTGAGACTCCCAGGCTCTAGTATATAACTATGTATTTACACACGTCCATACCCCCTATATGAATATTTATGGATTAAAGAAATTCATATAGGGCTACTACGCTCGCGTCCAACGCTCACGTCACACCATAATGGTGGCGGTTATTCGCTGCGCCATTAAGGTGGACGGGCGGGTGTATATATGTGCCCATACCCCCTATATGAATTAAAACATTCATATAGAGCTACTACGATTGCGTCCCACGCTCACGTCACACCATAATGACGGCTAATCGCTACGTCATTATGGCGGACATGCACGTATGACTAGCTAGCATTTTTATACATACTTTCCTCATAAATATAAATATATATCTCCACTAAAAATCTCATTTTCGGTAACTCTTCAAATTAAAGAAAATTACCAATTATAAAAAAAGTAATATATATACGACTCCACCAAAAATCTCATTTTCGGTAATCTCAAAATAACGCAGTTAACAATTAAAATAAGAATAGTTACTTCTGAAAATAACTTCGCGGAAAATAATTCACGAAAGGAAATCAATTCCTCAAATTAACAAATCAGTAAACTAAAATCAATCATTAAATATAAAACCATTGCATGCATTTAATTTAAAAATAAACGTCCACTCACAGGTTAAGTCTAAGCCTTCCAATGCTCAGAATACTCCTCGAGCGCTGCCTCCAACTATTCACACTCTCGAGTCAATCCCACGTCTGACTTTAAATAGTAAAACAAATCGGTCAGACCGGACTCCGAAATAATCATTGACTCGACTTCTAATTTGATTAGGATTTCCTAGGTTGACTAGGATTGACCAAGTTTGACCAAAAGACTTAGGGTTGACCAACTAACGATGTTTCAATGTTTAACAACTTAACCTTTAACTTAACGATTCGAGTCATTTTCATTAAACGCCCTACTAGTCGTTAAACATTTAAGCGTCGCTTAATAAATCATGAATCACTAAGGACACCTAACCTTTACGCTTAAAAGATCGTTTTGATAACCTTCGATCTTTAATAACCAACTAGTGTAATTTCAATGTCTCAAAACATACGGAACCCATTAATCTGGAAAAACACTAAATTATTAAGGGCACCCAAAAGGGTTTCCATAAATGAAAAGTTTCCAAAAATGGAAAGTTTCCCAAAATAGAAACTTTCTTAGTAAGTTTTCCGATTACAACCCAAACTTTCTTATTTCTGAAGTAACATAAAGTGAAATGGAAACATCTATCACTACCTCAACCGCTTCTGCCAGATCCGCCCCTTGCCGGAATATCCTGTCGGATTCCGGTGACTTGCCGGAAAAATGGCCATAGTTTCCCCGTATACTCTGAATCACCAAGTTCTTGACATGCTTGAAACAAAAGAGCCCAGATTAACCACCAATCCAACAAAATACAAAAACAATGGCATCTCAATACCAAGCCGAGCATAAACAAAGGGATTTCTCACCTTGCTATAACCCTCGCCGGAATTGTTTCCACTGCCAGCCCATACCGCAGCTGCAACACACACACAAACCACCAACCAAACTCACACACGCTCCAATACAACAGCCGCAACACCCTAATCTTCTGTCTCGCTCTCAAATCGACGTAACTGCTCCAAAAACTCCTCCAAATGGCGTCTAAGCCTCATGCGAAAACCGTAGGGCTCGGTAGAGCTCCCAGAACCCGTCACCGGAAAACCACGATCAAAACCTAGAAAAGGCAGAATTAGGGATTTCCAATTTAGAGCTCGATTCAAGAAAAGAAAGGCACCAAAATATGAGGAAGAAAGAGAGGGAGCCAACCCTACCATCTACTCGTCAAGTTATGGCTGGAATCTTGAGGACTCGTCGGAAACAGCCCAGGCTTCTCTCCCTCAATTTGGCTTTGAATCGAACTGTTTGTGAGTTTCATGGACTGGGTTAGATAGAGGAGAAAGAGAAGAGTGATTTGGTGGTGGTTTTGTGGTGGGAGGTGGCCGGAATCGTCGCCGCTGTGCCGGAGAAGGCAGACGAGAGAGAGAGAAGTGAGAGAGGAGGAGGAGGAGAAAGACTCGGTTAGGCTCGGTCAAACCCAAGTTGGGTTCTTTGACTGGGTCAACCCATCTCTTTTCCCTTTATACTTGAACCAACGGCCAAATTCAAAACTTTAATTGATCAGACGGTCCAGATTAAAAGTTATATTCTAATTTTAGAAAATTAATTCTAATACCAAATTTTTGACAAATCGTAGAAAATACCTCGAATCTTCGAAAAAAAATAATCTGAAGACAACGGTGAACTCGTGTCAACACAAACTACGACATCGAGATCTTAACAGAGAAATTTGGCATTTCAAGAAAAACTCGAAAATAAACTTGAACGCTAACTTACTAAGTTACCGAGCACGGTTAAATTCCTCAGTAACTCGTAGAATACCCAGTAAATAGGTAAAATTGGGTACGGGGCGTTACAGCGAGAAATTTTGGTTCATTAAAAAAGAACACACATACATAGGGGAACGTAGCAAGCCTTACCCTCAAACGCATTTGCATGAAAAAAATTAGACACAATACAATACAAGAAACACAATTAAAAACGAACTAAACTGTACTCTACGAGCCCCAAAGCATGTGCTGTTATCTTTTGATCTAGGCCTTTTGACATGATTAATTTGTTCATCTAATATTCTGTAATTCCAATTATTACTTCAACAATTTAGTAATTCATTACTTAACAGGACAAAAATTCAATTGAATAATGCATATAATTACATTGGTAGCATACTAGCAGCCTATCAGGTTATGTTTGATAGCTGTTTCTTACTTAATGACTTCAAATTCTATTTTTTATTTCGATTTCATACTTCAAATTCTATACTAACATAGCATAAACAGAAAGTGATGGAGGTGATATCACTGATATGGACCAAATGAACACGACCCACTACCCAGAACAATGAGAACACAATTACACAAAACTAATTGGGTAAAAATACAGACCTGGTCTAGGGAAGTGAACGGGGAGACGGCGATCGCGCGGTGGCGACAGCACAGGCGATCACTGATGGGCGACGGCGAGACGGCGATGGGCGACGGCGAGACGGCGATGGGCGACGAGTCGACGAGGAGGAGCAGGCGACGAGCTGACGACGAGCAGCAGATGACGAGCCGACGACGACGAGCAGAGACGGGCAGACGAGCGACGGCGATGTGATTGATAGGGTAGCTGTTTCAGTTGAGTTTGAGGTGTTTCGAATTCAGAGGATACGAGGAGTGAGGACTGAGGATGAGGATATCGACTTTGACTCTTTAAGGAATGATGAACGACATCGTATGACTATTATTATTATTATTTATTTATTTTTATATGAGGTATGGTAGAATTTTGGGCTTAAGAATCTGGCCTAGGCTCCAGCCCAGACAAGGCTTGGGCTGGATCCGCCACTGCACATGAAAGACATTATTCTTCACCACCCCCGAACTATTTATGCTTTTCAAAATCAAGTACATAACACAACTCCTATCACTATAGGGATCGATGAAGTTAATTGAAGAACAATCCTCTCCAAACAGCATGTATGTACTGCATGCCTGCCCTAGATTATAGTATTCAAGTGGCTTTGATGACTTAGCTAGTTTTGAATGGTGTGATGTTCGAACTTCGAAGCTAGCCAGGTCCTTGGTTTATGAACTTTTTTCTATTGATTTCATGACTGAGTTTCTACCACACCTTCCTTCAAAGTTTCCTTCTTTTGTTTGATAATCAAACATTTCTACATTTACTAAAAAAAAAAAAAGAAGACACGGAACTACGAAAAAAAAAAAAAACTCTAGTGCAGGCACGCAAGTACCTACATATATACCTGCATACCTAGTTGCCAGATATGGCGGTGTTCTTGAAAACACCATTCGAAAGAAGAGTTTGCAATATTATGAGTTTTTCTAACTATGCCCTGACCCATTTGAAATTCCTACACTACCAGTAATGTGACGTACAGTTGTATACCAGCTGATTGAGCTGAAACCCCAAAATGCAGAAAAAAGAAAAGGAAAAAAAACAAGAAAAGAGAGTAAAACTCCTCAACACTCTGAAGCTAGCTGTCCAAGTCCCAACATGCAGTACATCCAAATTAGGTAAATATGGAAAATAACCTTCCAAATTAATTGGAAACTACTTGGTTTATAAACAAAATAGTTCATGAAGGAATAACCCAGCAAAGTCGATCGGTGAGAAGCAGCCTGGTCTTTAGCCCGAAACTTATGCATCAACAATATGCGTAGCTCGATCGACACTTGTCAAACAAGAAATTGAATTCAAGAAGCTATATATATACACTCCTCACTAGTATCAACATTTTCATCAAGCAAATTTGAGTTCGTAATCATCTCTATTATCTCCTGTGTATTTGTCTAGATCAAAGACTTACAGATCAATATGGACAACTCCCAAAGAGCTTCTCATCAAGCTGGCCAGGCCAAGGGCCAAGCTCAGGTGAGAATGTAGTTATATTTTAACTTGATTTCGTGGTCACAATATATGGTGGTGATCGATGGCTAAATTTTGTTAATTTTATCATATATATGTTCGCCTAATGAAGGAAAAGGCCAGCAACTTGATGGACCATGCGAGCAATGCTGCCCAATCTGCCAAGGAATCTGCCCAAAATGTATGTTGATGAAATTTCCTCATTCGTATATATTCAACAATTGAGTGTTACATTTTCACTCTAGTATTTATCTTTCTGCACAGGAACTTAATAACTTATCATTTTATACTGTATTAGCTAGAATCACAATCTCCAGTAGTAGAAATAACTTATGGCATAACTTGTGTTGCAGGCTGGTCAGCAAATGCAGCAAAAGGCTCAGGGAGCTGCTGATTCAGTTAGGGATGCAATGGGAGACAACAAATGAAGGTGATCGATGAAGAATGTCGATCATCATTAACCTAGCTTATTCTTTTGTTTCCTACATATTTAGCCTCCACCTTTGTTTTTGTTCCACACATTTTTATCGTTGTGCATTGAGTTTTGCTTTGGAGGTTGTACCTTTCTTCTGATCTTGCAAGAAGAAAGTTTCCACATTGTTATCACTTGCTATTCAATAATTCCAAGGGCTTTTCCTTTTTCCTACTCTAGCATGGCAAGCACCAGATCGAATGAATGCTTGATATTAAAATCGATTTCTGATTGTTTGTGGCATGGATTTTTCTTTAGCTAGATTGCCGAAAATGCACTGATGGATCTGTTTGGACTTTGGCCGATATAGGGAAGCTTTTAAAATCAAGTTCTCTCAAGTGCAACATATTAATTCACAATGCAAACTTGTCATTTTGGTATAGAATGCGAGCACGTATATATTGAGCTTATACTTCTTTGAGTAACTAATTACCCTAGTAAAGTTTCTAATGCAAAATTAACCAACCTAAAATAGCTAGACCGGCATGAGCACAATTAGGGTGCATCTCAGTGATCTCACAGACCCTACACGCAGTCGAAGAATGCTACTTTCGGCTTCATTAAGCCCTTGTTGTACGTTGAACTGATTTCCATCGTTGTTGTGTACGTGGTTAAGCCGTTAAGTCGAAGCCACACATCAAGGTAAAAGGTTGAAGTATAAATATAACTAGAAAAAATTTCAGTTTACCCCTCCCCCCCTAATCTTTGGTGGCAAAATCAATTCAGTCTTGCAACTTTTTTTAAAATTAGTTTGCCCCTTCAACTTTCGTAAACACGTCAGTTTAGTCCAATTTTTGAATTCCCCTTAAAATATGACGTCACCAAACTGAAAAGATGACCCATTTTCAATAAAATGTCTAAAATACCCTCATTCTTCTTTTTTTTTTAGATTAATTGAAACTTAAAATAAAAGGAAATAAAAGCTACATATGCTCATTCCATCATTGCTTGGTTTCGTTACCCAATATTTTTTGAGATTTTAGAATGTTGTGTCACATGTTTGTGGTCATTAGTTGCAAATGCATTATCCATACCTATTACTGTTGTAGGAAAAGAGGGCTACATAAAAGGCGGCAGCACGTGCAGAAAGTAAGCCTGCACCGAGAGGAAGGCCACCCAAAGCTGCTACAAACAGTGGTAAAGCAACTTCAAGTAAGGCTAAAGATTATGCACCGCAAGCTTCTCAAGCTTTATCAAGAACTTATGTCCCGATTCGGGACAATGCAAAGAATGGTAGAAAATAGAGTAATGTGGTTTCGATGTGATATTAGCAACCATGGTTAGGTTTTAGAGATGCATAGTTGCTATTTTTGTGCAACCATGTCATGGCATGTCATGGGTTTCATGGTTGCTATGTCTAATCTTTTGCATAGATGATTAGAGCTAGTTTTTTGTGCAGCTGAATCCAAACCGTTGGTTTTTGTTAGTTGGATGTAAACACACTAATATGCATCTATTTGGTTGCTACTTTGGGTAATTATGAACATCGTTTTATGTAGATTTTATGAAAAATTGATGGTTATTTTGTTCATCTACAATAATTTGTGTTGTGTTTATGTCACAGAATTTTTTTTGAGATTTCACAGGATTTTTCTGGAGAATTTTGATGTTACATACGTATTTTGTGGCTGATTTTGTTTTGTTGTTAGGACCATTTTTTTTTTGCCAAATAAATGTATTTTTTTTATTTTCTTTAATAATATCTTCTCAAATTGAATATTTTACCGTTCAGTTTGGTGAAAATAGGTCCATTTGTCAGTTCGGTGACGTCATATTTTGAGAGTAATTCAAAAATTAGACCAAACTGATGTGTTTACGAAAGTTGAAGGGGTGAATTGATTTTAAAAAAAATTGCAGGACTGAACTGATTTAGACACCAATGTTTTGTGGGGTAAACTAAATTTAATTCATATAACTATATATGTCACATCCCGACCCTTATAAAGTTACCTTATTTACTAGCGTGATTACAATAAGAATTTTACCGTCTCGATCATTGAGTTAATAGCTTAATTGGTCCCTAGAGGGGTTTCGGGGACGATTATTGTGCTGAGGATTATTCGTAAGAGGAAAATACGACGACGGTAAAATAGTAAATTTTAGCTAGTAAAAGGTAATTTTATTCGGGTATTATTTTTTCGGGGTGTTTTATTTTTTAGAATTTGGGTATTATATAGGTGATGGACCGGTTTGGGGTGTGAGGCCCAAACCCATTCTCTTTTCCTCCCGATTTTCTCTCCTCTCCCGCTCCCGCACCCGATCACTCTCGCTGTCCGGATTTCCGACCGCCAGACCGCCGCCGTCCGGCCGCCCCAGACCGCCGCACCGGTCCCAATCGATCGGTCTCCGACCCAGCTATCTTCCAGGACCGGTGACAGCCCCCCTAGCGCCGCCGTGAGAGAGCGGTGCCGCCCGAAAGGTTAGGCTGCCCCGAACTTCCGGTCGCCGGAACTCCCTCCTCCGGCCACCAATCCGGACAAGCTTGGTACGGTTTTGTAGCCCTCCTCCCGTGCAGCAACCCCTCCAATCAGCTCACTCCCTCTTGAGCTAGGTAAGGAGAAATGTGGAGTTGAAATTTCTAGGGCTTTTAAGTTGTTTTCGTTCGATTAGCCTAGTTAGGCTTGGAATTGGGTGATGTGTTGGTCATGAAAGTTGTAGAGCATGTTGAGAAGATTATTCTGTCAAAATTTCATAGGTTTTGGAGGTCACCGGATTTGGCCTCCGGCCGCCGCTGCCGGCGGAGCCACCGGCGGCGGCGCCGCCGGTTAGGAGATTTTTAGGGTTTTAAATGTGGAATATTAAGAGGAGTATATTGGTGTGATTTATGGAATGTTTGGATGAGATTTGGATAGGTTTGTGAATTCCCGAAGTTTGGTATTTTTGACGGTTAATTAATGTAGAATCCGGCCGTAGGATTTAAGTCGTATTTTGGGGAGTTTGTATTTACGACTGATGAGTATGATATTTAAGTTCGGATCGTTCCGATTTAAGAATATCGAAGTTAGGCAATGATGAGCGTATGTATGGCTCTCGGGTAATTTTGCCTATTTTGATTAAATATTGGATTATTTGTTGGGAAATTAATATTATATTTGGAACAGGACGTGAGGAGGCCCGAGCAGACGAGGCCCCAGATCGACATCAGGCTTAGGCCTAATTTGTGAGTGGACTTTTGTTTTAAATAATATGCATGCTATGATTCATGAATGAACAATTAATGTCGTGGAGTATTTTGACGTCATTTTAATTGTTGACGATTTTTATTTCTCTTGGAGAGATACCGAAAATGGGATTTTCGGTGGATATAAATATGTATTTATGAGAGAGTATGTATAGAAAATGCTAGCTAGCCATATGTGTCTGTCCACCTTGATGGCGCAGCATATAGCCGCATTATGGTGTGACGTGAGCGTTGGACGTAAGCGTAGTAGCCCTATTTGAGTGTTTAATTCATATAGGGGGTATGAACACATATTTATACACCCGTCTGTCCACCTTGATGGCGTAGTGTAGCACCGCATTAAGGCGTGACGTGAGCGTTGGACGCGAGCGTAGTAGCCCTATATAGACCCATGAATTTATATAGGGAGTATGGACGAGTGTAAATACATACCATTATAGAGTCTGAGAGACTCGATATTTTATGAGATAAAAGTTTTATCGCTTGCGGCATGCATTCGATTTTTCCTTAGAAATTAATTTGGGGAAACATAAATATTTTATTTTATTTTTGTCCACTCACTCTAACGTTATTAAATGTTTTCCCCTGGGCCCTTCGTTTTAAATTGCCCAGTCTGCAGAGTTCGGGTTGGATCTAGTAGGAGACGAGGCATAGTCACCCGCATTTCCGCCAGTTTTCATCAGTAGGTTACATGTTTAACCTACTCGTGTTTTCTTGCTTCCGCTAGTGTTTAGTAGCTCTGAATACTTTGGGATTATTGTATATTATGTGTAGAATTTCTGAAGGATAATTATGTGATGTTTGGAAGTGTTGAATTAAGAGTGAAATTTGGAATTTTCGAGTTAGGGTTGTCCATTTTCAAGGGAGGTTTGCCCAGTCCTTCGGTAAATTTTCCTTGGAGGTGGTCCCCGCACGACTTACTCTGGGTTTCAGGGTGAAATTCGGGGTGGGTCGTGTCAATATATATATGTCTCTTTCGAGACAACTTCGATTCAACCTTGTTCTGGATCACTCTCTCGCTTCAACTATACTAGTGTAAACAACTAAACATAAAAACGAGGACCTGATCGAACACGAATAGTTTATGTTGGGTAAGAGACTAGATCGAGCAGCTACTTACTATATATACATCGACGTATACTTGTACAGCTGTGCTGCGCGCTGGAACACCAATGGAACATTTTATGTTAAAGGTTATGCCGTTTAGGGTAGGCAGATTTATGATACTGTTTGAACTTGATTATGAGCTAGGTTGAATTCCCTCTTATTTGCTTGCCCGTGCGTAGACTTCTATTGATGAAACATTGGTTACACACAGAAACGTACTTCCAACCAACCTAAAACAGATAATCGGCATTGTGCATTTTAAACAACTCATAAACTACAACAAGTCTGATGTGAGTCGAACTCTCGACCTCCCACTTACAATGAGAAACTTATGCCACTAGACTAAATGATATTGGGCATAAATAAACATTTGCTCCATCAAGTAATAATCTAAGATAAAAATATATAAAAATTCAAGTTTTTCTTTTGTTTTTTACTATAATATGAAATCTATTGTCCAATTTACGTACTATTCACCTAAAAGTTCATAAAAGTTAACGATTGAAAACAAGGGCAAACCAACTTAGGTGAAGGGTAACCTCTATATGTGATCGAGTTGGTATGAGTCAGGTGTGGAACGCCATACTCTTTTTCTTTTGCCGTCGCAATAAGGCATTTTAATTTATGAAGCCGCTCATCGTAACTAGATGTTACTGCTGACTTTAAGACTTAAGAAAAATGAAGTACCACATTTCATCAATTGTTGTGTTTGGATAAAGTGATTTCAATTTCCATTGAAATTTCAAAATTATGGGAATTACAATTCCATAAATTTAAATTCCATTAATTATGAATTCCGTTGTTTGGATTTCATGACGTAGAGTTTTAAAATGACAAGAATTTGTATTTAGACAAACTTCAGTAAAGGGAATTGACAAATAACATTTATTTTGTGAGAAATTCAAGTCGAGAATTTAAGCTTCCAAATTCCAAGATTATTTTCCCGTGGAAATTGCTAATTCCACGGGATAAGAATCCAAACAGGAGAAACAATCCTAAGAAATTGGGAATTTCTTATTTTTTATTAAATTCTCGGAAATTCACCCGCATCCAAACACCCCTAAGGAATTAAATAGTTGGAGTGTCAAAAACATTTTTGGTTTTTTAGAGTGAAATTTAATTCCAAATTCACCATAAATGATGGTAGTAAGGAACGGTCGATTATCCCATTTAGGAAAAACCATACCACCGATCCCCACCTCTCCCGTATACAAAGATCTCTGGCCACGTTAAGTTGAAGACTGGAAATCAAACTCATTCAAAAGTCCTTGTCTTTAGCCTAAAACTTATATATCCATCGATCAACCATAAACGTAGCAATAAACACTTGTCAAGCAATTACATCATTCTAATTCAATAATATATCTATAAATACTCCTCTCTGCTACCAACATTTCATCACAACAAATTTGAGTTTTCGACCAGCCTCTTAATTATTCCCTCGTTGTTTGTGTAATCCAAAGACCTTCAGATCAGAATGGACAACTCCCAAAGTGCAGGATACCAAGCTGGCCAGGCCAAGGGCCAAGCTCAGGTGAGGATCTAACTTTTAACCTAATTTCATGGTTAATTACAATATATATGGTGCTGCTGCTCAAGTTTTGTTATATATTTTGATCATATTCTTGTTTGATGCAGGAAAAGGCCAGCAACTTAATGGACCAGGCGAGCAATGCTGCCCAATCTGCCAAGGAATCTGCCCAAAATGTATGCTGATGAAATTTCCTCATTCGTATATATTTAACAATTGAGTGTTACATTTTCACTCAAGTATTTATCTTTCTGCACAGGAACTTAATAACTTATCATTTTATAATGTATTAGCTAGAATCACAATCTCCAGTAGTAGAAATAACTTATGGCATAACTTGTGTTGCAGGCTGGTCAGCAAATGCAGCAAAAAGCTCAGGGAGCTGCAGATTCAGTTAGGGATGCAATGGGAGGCAACAAATGAAGCTGGTCGATGAAGAATGTCGATCATCATTAACCTAGCTTATTCTTTTGTTTCTTACATATTTAGCCTCCACCTTTGTTTTTGTTCCACACATTTTTATCGTTGTGCATTGAGTTTTGCTTTTGAGGTTGTACCTTTCTTCTGATCTTGCAAGAAGAAAGTTTCCACATTGTTATCACTTGCTATTCAATAATTCCAAGGGCTTTTCCTTTTTCCTACTATAGCATGGCAAGCACCAGTATCGAATGAATGCTTGATATTAAAATCGATTTCTGATTGTTTGTGGCATGGATTTTTCTTTAGCTAGATTGCCGAAAATGCACTGATGGATCTTTTTGGACTTTGGCCGATATAGGGAAGCTTTTAAAATCAAGTTCTCTCAAGAGCAACATATTAATTCACAATGCAAACTTGTCATTTTGGTATAGAATGCGAGCACGTATATATTGAGCTTATACTTCTTTAAGTAACTAATTTCCCTAGTAAAGTTTCTGATGCAAAATTAACCAACCAAAAATAGCTAGACCGGCATGAGCACAATTAGGGTGCATCTCAGTGATCTCACAGACCCTACACGCAGTCGAAGAATGCTACTTTCGGCTTCATTATGCCCTTGCTGTATGTTGAACTGATTTCCATCGTTGCTGTGTACGTGGTTAAGCCGTTAAGTCGAAGCCACACATCTAGGTAAAAGGTTGAAGTATAAATATAACTAGAAAAAATTTCAGTTTACCCCCTCCTAATCTTTGATGGAAAAATCAGTTTAGTCTTGTAACTTTTTTTAAAATAAGTTCGCCCCTTCAACTTTCGTAAACACATCAGTTTGGTCCAATTTTTGAATTCTCTTTAAAATATGACGTCACCAAACTGACAAGAGGACCCATTTTTAAGACTTAAGACTTAAGACTTAAGAAAAATGAAGTACCAAATTTCATCAATCGTTGTGTTTGGATAAAATGATTTCAATTTCCATTGAAATTTCAAAATTATGAGAATTACAATTCCATGAATTTCAATTCCATTAATTAAGAATTCCGTTGTTTGGATTTCATGACGTAGAGTTTTAAAATGAAAAGAATTTGTATTTAGACTAACTTCAGTCAAAGGAATTAACAAATGACACTTATTTTGTAAGAAATTCAAGTCGGGAATTTAAGCTTCCAAATTCCAAGATTATTTTCCTGTGAAAATTGCTAATTACACGAGATAAGAATCCAAACAGAAGAAACAATCCTAAGAAATTGGGAATTTCTTATTTTTTATTAAATTCCCGGGAATTCACCCACATCCAAACACCCCTAATGAATTAAATAGTTGGGCTGTCAAAAACATTTTTGGTTTTTTAGAGTGAAATTCAATTCCAAATTCACCATAAATGATGGTAGTAAGGAACGGTCGATTATCCCGTTTAGGAAAAACCATACCACAGATCCAGACCACTCCTGTATACAAAGATCTCTGGCCACGTTAAGTTGAAGACCAGAAATCAAACTCATTCAAAAGTCCTTGTCTTCAGCCTAAAACTTATATATCCATCGATCAACCATAAACGTAGCAATAAACACTTGTCAAGAAATTACATCATTCTAATTCAATAATATATCTATAAATACTCCTCTCTGCTACCAACATTTCATCACAGCAAATTTGAGTTTTCGATCAGCCTCTTAATTATTCCCTCGTTGTTTGTGTAATCCAAAGACCTTCATATCAGAATGGACAACTCCCAAAGTGCAGGATACCAAGCTGGCCAGGCCAAGGGCCAAGCTCAGGTGAGGATCTAACTTTTAACCTAATTTCATGGTTAATTACAATATATATATATGGTGCTGCTGCTCAAGTTTTGTTATATATTTTGATCATATTCTTGTTTGATGCAGGAAAAGGCCAGCAACTTGATGGACCATGCCAGCAATGCTGCCCAATCTGCCAAGGAATCTGCCCAAAATGTATGATGAAACATGTCTTTATTCTTATATATATATTCAACTATATATCAAGTTTTACACATTCACTCGATCAGTTCATTATTCTCACTCCGAACTCAATAACTTATCGATCATCTTATAACGTATTCGGGATTTAGCATCACGATCCCAAAATATAAATAACTTCTGCCCTAGCTAACTTGTTTAGATCAAATCAGATGGCTAATTTATTGATTGATTGTGTTGCAGGCTGGTCAGCAAATGCAGGAGAAGGCACAGGGAGCTGCTGAGTCAGTCAAGAATGCAATCGGAGGCAACAAATGAAGCTGATCGATGAAGGATCTAGATGATCATTACCCGTTTTGTTTTGTTTCCTACATTTTTGATTTCCGCATCGGTTTTCGTTTTTGAATTTGTACCTTTCTTCTGCATTTTGCAAGAAGAAAAGTTTTCCCAATCAATGTTATCATTTGCTATTCAGAGAGTATGAATAGCCAATAATACAATAAGTTAATTAACTTCGTTTAATCTCTACTAGTAGAAGAGTACTCTAGCACCCATTTCAGAATTGATGTTTAATCACTATTGAATTTTAATTGTTCTGCTGGAATGAAAATATCATCGATTGCCATACTATGTATATATGCCAAACACACAAACTAGTGATCCTTTGGTATAATATTATATTCTCATCTTATTTGGAGAATTTTGGGTAGAAATGATGGTATAGAGCTAGCTAGGTTAAATATGTTCTAACTCTTTATTCCAAAATAAATAAAAATTTCTTACGGAAAGTTACTAATTAGAGGTTAAGTACGTGACACTTTGGAAATCAGAGCGTACGCGTCATGAGGACACAAATGATTACGATAAAATCAATATTCAATACATCGATCATGTGTACAATAAAGTTTTGGACTCCTCATTTTACAATTTATACTCCATAGTTCCTATTTTAGTAACTTAAACCATGTTTTAGTAATACGTATTTTGTCTTTTTATAAAAAACCTTAACCAAAAAAGAGAGATGAGGTGTGAATTATAAAAAGGGAAGTGCAAATTTCACTCTTCTAAAATTTTCTCTTTGATTCAAAAAAAATATATATCAAAAGATAATAAGTTTCACTGTTTCAGGGTTGATCCTGTACATAAGAGTACGAGGGCTGTTCAAAAAAAAAAAAAAAAATAAGAGTATGAGGAGAAACGAACGGGCCCAAATCAAATAGAACACAGGAAAGACCCAATTCCCAAAGAGCCTGAACTAGATGGAAATCCACGAAGTGAGAATATAAAGATAGCTTTAAACGGTGGGACCTCTCAGACCCGCTGGGCCACCACACTTCCATCCACCTAGCGTCACCACTTGTCCGCCCATCCCGCATTATGCCCAGTCCGCTTTATGTTTTAATTTTTATTTTTTAAGAATGCGAGGTTGAAGATGTTGAAGAGCTTGAGTTGGAGGTCAAAGAATTCAATATGGATTCAAATATGAAGGTATGTCATTTGTTTCCTTTTGAGTTAGAGATTGAGCATGGTGATAATATTGAAGTAGATTGGAATTCACCGCCCATCTATGATGAATATCTTGATGTTGAATCTTTTGACCCAACAAAAGCAAATATTGGTGAATCTCTTCATGACAACAATTTTGGTGATACATGCCTAAATGGAGACCAAGAGTTCGATTTTTCGAAAGAAGTACTTGCATGCTCGGATGAATTATTTGCACCTAGTGATTTGGATGACAAAGTTTTATTGAATGAACAAGGTAAGAGTCATGATTCATTTTTGGTTTGTGAAAATGGTGGTGTAGATTTGGAAACTAAAGTTGGGTTTTCACATGCCTCACAATGCTCCATTAGATTTGAATTTCACTACCATGATCCTTTTTGGGATGATTTCATGAAAGCTTATATCAATACCAAGTCAAGAGCAAAGAATGAGTTATTGCAAGTGTTGGAGCCTAATGCATGGTCAAACTCTAATAATATTTGTGCATCGGAAAAACTTCTTGAAATGATTGAGTTGTGTGCCTCTTATGTCGAGATGCTACTTGTCAACATGACGAAGGAAACAAAGAGAAGCAAGATGATAGGGTGGCGACATTATGAACTCTTTGATGAATCCGATTTCAAGCATGCGAACTCGTGGACGAGTTCTTTCTCACCTGGGGAGAATGATGCAGTGCAAAGGGGGGGGGGTTAACTCATTTAACCCATTTGGAATTTTAAGGAGTCCATATTTAAGTTTAATTAATAGTTATTATTTCAAAATATGTAAATTTACTAGACTTGTTGAATGAGCATGATTTAATGTGGGATTAGGAAGTGGGTATTCTAGAATGTATTAGAAGAAAAGGGGGATTATGCATTGTATTAGCATTTACTAGAGGGTTAGGTTAGCTCTTTAAAAAGGAACATCCATGTATGAGAAAGATAGATTTTGTTTATGAATATTTATATTAAGAAAAATAGAGCTTTGCTCTCTTTATCAATCTCCTTTCTTTAGATGTGTCTATGTTGTTTTAGTTATCATCCTCTACCGATTCGTCCCCGCATCTTGATTAAAGCTAGTTTTTTGTGCAGCTGAATCCAAACTGTTGGTTTTTGTTAGTTGGATATAAACACACTAATATGCATCTATTTAGTTGCTACTTTGGGTAATTTTGAACATGGTTGTATATAGATTTTATGAAAAATTGATGGTTATTTTGTTCATCTACAATAATTTGTATTGTGTTTATGTCATAGAATTTTTCTGAGATTTCACAGGATTTTTCTGGAGAATTTTGATGTTACAGACGTATTTTGTGGTTGATTTTGTTTTGTTGTTAGGACCATTTTTTTTTGCCAAATAAAGGTAATTTTTTATTTTCTTTAATAATATCTTCTCAAATTGACTATTTTACCCTTCAGTTTGGTGAAAATTGGTCCCCTTGTCAGCTTGGTGACGTCATATTTTGAGAGTAATTCAAACATTGGACCAAACTGATGTGTTTAAGAAAGTTAAAGGGGTGAACTTATTTTAAAAAAAAGTTGCAGGATTGAACTAATTTAGACACCAAAGTTTTGTGGGGTAAACTAAATTTAATTCATATAACTATATGTACGTCTCTTTTCAGACAACTTTGATTCAACCTTGTTTTGGATCACTCTCTTGCTTCAACTATACTAGTGTCAACAACTAAACATAAAAACGAGGACTTGATCTATTTGTTGCAGAGGAACACAGATAGTTTATGTTGGGTAAGAGACTAGATCGAGCAGCTACATACTATATATACATCGACGTATACTTGTGCAGCTGTACTGCGCGCTGGAACACCAATGGAACATTTTATGTTAAAGGTTATATGCCGTTTAGGGTAGGCAGATCTATGATACTGTTTGAACTTGATTCTGAGCTAGGTTGAATTCCCTCTTATTTGCTTGCCCGTGCGTAGACTTCTATTGATGGAACATTGGTTACACACAGAAACGTACTTCCAACCAACCTAAAACCGATAATCGGCATTGTGCATTTTAAACAACTCATAAACTACAACGAGTCTGATGCAAGTCGAAATCTCGACCTCCCACTTACAATGAGATACTTATGCCACTAGACTAAATGATATTGGGCATAAATAAACATTTGCTCCATCAATCAATAATCTAAGATAAAAATATATAAAAATTCAAGTTTTTCTTTTGTAATTTACTATAATATGAAATGTATTGTCCAATTTACGTACTATTCACCTAAAAGTTCATAAAAGTTAACGATTGAAAACGAGGGCAAACCAACTTAGGTGAAGGGTAACCTCTACATGTAATCGAGTTGGTATGAGTCAGGTGTGGAACCCCATACTCTTTTTCTTTTGCCGTCGCAATAAGGCATTTTAATTTATGAAGCCGCTCATCGTAACTAGATGTTACTGCTGACTTTAAGACTTAAGAAAAATGAAGTACCATATTTCATCAATCGTTGTGTTTGGATAAAGTGATTTCAATTTTCATTGAATTTTAAAATCATGGGAATTACAATTCCATGAATTTAAATTCCATTAATTAAGAATTCCGTTGTTTGGATTTCATTACGTAGAGTTGTAAAATGACAAGAATTTGTATTTTGACTAACTTCAGTCAAGGGAATTAACAAATGACACTTATTTTATAAGAAATTCAAGTCGGGAATTTAAGCTTCCAAATTCCAAGATTATTTTCCCGTGGAAATTGCTAATTACACTGGATAAGAATCCAAACAGAAGAAACAATCCTAAGAAATTGGGAATTTCTTATTTTTTATTAAATTCCTGGGAATTCACCCGCATCCAAACACCCCTAATGAATTAAATAGTTGGACTGTCAAAAACATTTTTGGTTTTTTAGAGTGAAATTCAATTCCGAATTCACCATAAATGATGGTAGTAAGGAACGGTTGATTATCCCATTTAGGAAAAACCATACCACCGATCCCGACCTCTCCCGTATACAAAGATCTCTGGCCACGTTAAGTTGAAGACCAGAAATCAAACTCATTCAAAAGTCCTTGTCTTCAGCCTAAAACTTATATATCCATCGATCAACCATAAACGTAGCAATAAACACTTGTCAAGAAATTACATCATTCTAATTCAAGAATATATCTATAAATACTCCTCTCTCCCACCAACATTTCATCACAGCAAATTTGAGTTTTCGATTAGCCTCTTAATTATTCCCTCGTTGTTTGTGTAATCCAAAGACCTTCAGATCAGAATGGACAACTCCCAAAGTGCAGGATACCAAGCTGGCCAGGCCAAGGGCCAAGCTCAGGTAAGGATCTAACTTTTAACCTAATTTCATGGTTAATTACAATATATATGGTGCTGCTGCTCAAGTTTTGTTATATATTTTGATCATATTCTTGTTTGATCCAGGAAAAGACCAGCAACTTGATGGACCATGCCAGCAATGCTGCCCAATCTGCCAAGGAATCTGCCCAAAATGTATGATGAAACATGTCTTTATTCTTATATATATTCAACTATATATCAAGTTTTACACATTCACTCGATCAGTTCATTATTCTCACTCCGAACTCAATAACTTATCGATCATCTTATAACGTATTCGGAATTTCGCATCACGATCCCAAAATATAAATAACTTCTGCCCTAGCTAACTTGTTTAGATCAAATCAGATGGCTAATTTATTGATTGATTGTGTTGCAGGCTGGTCAGCAAATGCAGGAGAAGGCACAGGGAGCTGCTGAGTCAGTCAAGAATGCAATCGGAGGCAACAAATGAAGCTGATCGATGAAGGATCTAGATGATCATTACCCGATTTGTTTTGTTTCCTACATTTTTGATTTCCGCATCGGTTTTCGTTTTTGAATTTGTACCTTTCTTCTGCATTTTGCAAGAAGAAAAGTTTTCCCAATCAATGTTATCATTTGCTATTCAGAGAGTATGAATAGCCAATAATACAATGAGTTAATTAACTTCATTTAATCTCTACTAGTAAAATAGTACTCTAGCACCCATTTCAGAATTGATGTTTAATCACTATTGAATTTTCATTGTCCTGCTGGAATGAAAATATCATCAATTGCCATACTATGTATATATGCCAAACACACGAACTAGTGATCCTTGGGTATAATATTATATTCTCATCTTGTTTGGAGAATTTTGGGTAGAAATGATGGTATAGAGCTAGCTAGGTTAAATATGTTCTAACTCTTTATTCCAAAATAAATAAAAATTTCTTACGGAAATTTACTAATTAGAGGTTAAGTACGTGACACATTGGAAAATCAAAGCGTACGCGTCATGAGGACACAAATGATTACGATAACATCAATATTCAATACATCGATCATGTGTACGATAAAGTTTTGGACTCCTCATTTTACAATTTATACTTCATAGTTCCTATTTTAGTAACTTAAACCATGTTTTAGTAACACGTGTTTTGTCTTTTTATAAAAAAATTAACAAAAAAAGAGAGATGAGGTGAGAATTATAAAAAGGGGAGTGTAAATTTCACTCTTCTAAAATTTTCTCTTTGATTCAAAAAAAAATATATCAAAAGATAATAAGTTTCACTGTTTAAGGGTTGATCCTGTAAATTAGAGTACTGTTGAAGGAGAACATATAACGAGAATAACAGTCTACTCATTTATTGATAGAAAGACCTATTTATAAGCATTACATAGAGTCTCCCGAAAGATCTAGAACATCTATCAATACTGTAATCTATTCTAATAAGGAAACGATTAGGTCAAGACACATAACAGAAGGACAAGAAATTATTTTCCTTAAACACTCCCCATTGTGTCGCGTGCCTAATACGACATAGTGCATAAGATGTTGCCTCGTTAAAAACCTTGCCAAGTAAAACAAAAACCTCGTGGGCAAAACAAAAGACTTGGACGAAAGAAGAAAAAGCACAACGCATCAACTACAATTGAAGATAATATGTGATGTAGACTCCCCCTGATGTCTACATAACGACTCCCCTGATTGGTAACTCAATCTTGGAGTTCAGATAAATGACGCATGCCAATGCTCTTCACATGTTTCTCAAAGATAGATTTAGGTAGAGACTTGGTGAACAAATCTGCTACATTATCCTCAAAACTCACCTAGTTCACATGGATATTCAAAAACTGTTGCTGCTGCTGATTGTAAAAGAATTTCGGCGAGATATGTTTAGTATTATCACCCTTAATGTAACCTAACTCCATCTGTTCAATGCAAGCCGCATTATCCTCATAGATGCAAGTTGGTTCAGCCGTAGTAGATGGTAATCCACTAGACTCTCGAATATGAGACACTACAGACCGAAGCCAAACAAATTCTTTAACTGCTTCATGTAGTGCAATAATCTCAGCATGATTCGAGGAAGTAGCAACAAGGGTTTGCTTGGTTGATCTCCAAGATATCGCCGTATTCCCAATTGTGAACACATATTCAGTTTGGGAACGTCTTTTATGTGGGTCAGAGAGATACCCAGCATCAGCAAATCCAACTATCATATTATTCGGTGTTTCAGGATAGGGGACTAGTCTACCATGCACATAAACCGCGACTATGGCAGCGTCAGACACAGTCTCTTGGTGGGAGGCCGAGGGCTGTGATCCACCGATCCCAGACATGATCTTTTGCTCTCTTGTTTCATTGTAGGGAAAGAACAGGCC
This sequence comes from Fragaria iinumae, assembly GCA_009720345.1. Lineage (NCBI taxonomy): Eukaryota > Viridiplantae > Streptophyta > Magnoliopsida > Rosales > Rosaceae > Fragaria > Fragaria iinumae. The sequence goes on along the minus strand of CM019122.1, from coordinate 38,476,498 downwards.
TAAGTCAATGGAACCCTTCAAATTCCTGAAGATGTGCTTAACACCAATTCAATGACGATGCGTTGGCGTAGAGCTAAATCTAGTTAACAAGTTCACAGAGAATGCAATGTCTAGTCGAGTGCACTGAGCCAAATATAACAGAGCTCCAATCGCACTAAGATATGGAGTTTCAGCTCCCAGGATCTCTTCATCGTCATCTTTCGGACGGAACGGATCCTTTTTAATATCTAGACTTCGGGTAATCATGGGAGTGCCAAGAGGATGTGCTTAGTCCATATTGAATCGCCTGAGCATCTTTTGGACATAAGCCGACTGGTGTATTAAGATTCTAGTCCCTCGATGATCTAGTTCAATGCCTAGGCAAAATCGAGTCTTCCCAAGATCTTTCATCTCAAATTCGGATTTCAAGTAGCTAACCGTCTCATTGATCTCATTAAGATTTCCGATGATATTCATATCATCAACATAAACTGCTACAATTGCAAATCCAGAACTTGTTCTTTTTATGAACACGCATGGGCACAAATCATCGTTCTTGTATCCATTCCCAATCAAGTAATCACTTAGACGAATATACCACATTCGTCCGGATTGTTTCAATCCATATAGTGAACGCCTCAATCTGATGGCATAAGCACTCCGTGGTTTAGAGTCACTTGAATTGGGCAACGAAAGGCCGTCAGGCACTTTCATATATATATATATATATATATATATATATATATATATATATATATATATATATATATCTATCTATCAAGATCCCCATAGAGATATGCGGTAACCACATCCATAAGCTGCATATTCAGTTTTTCGGACACTACTAAACTGACCAAGTAGCGGAAAGTAATGACGTCCATAACAGGAGAATATGTCTCCTCATAATCAATACCAGGGCATTGCGAGAATCCTTGCGCCACAAGTCTAGCTTTATATCGCATGACTTCATTCTTCTCATTACGCTTCCGAACAAAGACCCATTTATGTCCAACAGGCTTAACATTTGGTGGGCATGGCACAACCGGACCAAAAACTTGCCTTTTCGATAGGGAGTCTAGTTCAGCCTGGATTGCATCTTTCCATTTCGGCAAATCTGCTCTACGTTGACATTCTACAACAGAGCGAGGTTCTATTTCATCGTCGTCAATAATCTCCTGAGCGATGGAATAAGCAAAAATATCATCAATAAACATGGAAGATCTATCCATAAGAACGCGTGCACTTGTGTAATTTAACGAGATTTCTTTGTTCTCTGACATCAACATTGATTCTGAGGCGTCCCCCAGAGGTTTCAATATCGATTCATGGACATAGCTATAGTCAGAAACAATCTCATGTGATGGATTCACAGTATTGATGATGAGCGGATCATTTTGTGCCTTGATGTCTTGCTTTTTCCGCTGCAAGACATCGATTGAACCTTTCTTTGGTCTCCCCCTCTTCCAGATGGGAGCCGAAGCCCCCCTCCACCATGGGCATCAGGTACGCCGGCGACGTCGGTGGTGCCTAGCCCGGGTGTGGCATTAACTTGCTTAGTTTTCGGGACTTCCAACCTTGCAGGAACGTTTGCAGCAGGGATAGTTGATCTCGTCACTTTCGCGATATCAGTAAAGGAGCCAGGCATCGAATCTGCAACTTTCTGAAGATCGAGAATTCTTTGCACTTTAATCTCACTCTGAGATGTGCGGGGATCATAATGAGACATAGTGGGGACAGACCACGAAAATTCCTATCGTTCAACCAGAACATTACTGTTCATGTCTCCTCCTAACAACGGGAAGTATGTCTCATCAAAGTGACAATCTGCAAATCTTGCAGTAAAGAGATCTTCTGTCAAAGGTTCTAAATAGCGGACAATCGTTGGTGCTTCAAAGCCAACATATACACCTAATCGTCTCTGAGGACCCATTTTAGTATGCAGTGGAGGCGTAATAGGCACATAGACCGCGCAACCAAATATGAGTAAATGTGAAATTTCAGGCTCATATCCAGTTACCAACTGGTACGCACTAAATGGTTGGTTGGCGGTGGGTCTGAAACGAATAAGTACAGCTGCATGTAAAATTGCATAACCCCATGCAGAGACGGGTAAATTGGTGCGCATCACCAAAGCCCGAGCCACAAGCTGTAATCGCTTGATTGTTGCTTCTGCAAGACCGTTCTGTGAATGAACATGGGCAACGGGATGTTCAACATCAATCCCAATAGACATGCAATAATCATCAAAAGATTTTGATGTAAACTCTCTTGCATTATCCAATCGAATTGACTTGATTGGATGGTCAGGGTGGTGAGCCCTGAGTTTTATAATTTGAACCAGGAGTTTAGCAAATGCAACATTCCTTGTGGATAGCAAAGCGACGTGTGACCAACGCGTCGATGCATCAACTAGAACCATAAAGTATCGAAATGGTCCGCATTCTGGTTTGATAGGTCTACAAATATCACCTTGGATCCTCTGTAAGAATGGAATGGTTTGTTTTGTGTCTACAACAAAAGAGGGTCGTGCCTGCAACTTTGCTAATGAACAAGTTTTACAAAACGAGCGATATTGGGTTAGGGTTTTCGGGTTCGGCCAAGTACTGAAAGTTTCGTCGGCCGATATTGGGTTTTGGTTTTCTAGGGTTAGGGTTTTCTTTTGGCTATGGACTCAAGGTTAGAACAACGTGTTGAAGGAAAACATATAACGAGAATAACAGTCTGCTCATTTATTGATAGAAATGCCTATTTATAGGCATTACATAGAGTCTCCTGACAAATATGCGTAAATGTGAAATGTCAGGCTCATATCCAGTTACCAACTGGTACGCACTAAATGGTTGGTTGGCGGTGGGTCTGAAACGAATAAATACAGCTGCATGTAAAATTGCATAACCTCATGCAGAGACGGGTAAATTGGTGCGCATCACCAAAGCCCGAGCCACAAGCTATAATCGCTTGATTGTTGCTTCTGCAAGACCGTTCTGTGAATGAACATGGGCAACAGGATGTTCAACATCAATCCCAATAGACATGCAATAATCATCAAAAGATTTTGATGTAAATTCTCCTGCATTATCCAATCGAATAGACTTGACCGGATGGTTAGGGTGGTGAGCCCTGAGTTTTATAATTTGAGCCAGGAGTTTAGCAAATGTAGCATTCCTTATGGATAGCAAAGCGACGTGTGACCAACGCGTCGATGCATCAACCAGAACCATAAAGTATCGAAATGGTCTGCATTCTAGTTTGATAGGTCCAAAAATATCACCTTGAATCCTCTGTAAGAATGGAATGGTTTGTTTTGTGTCTACAGCAAAAGAGGGTCGTGCCTGCAACTTTGCTAATGAACAAGCTTTACAAAACTCTTGCATCAAGAATGTCGTGTTCTTTGAAACTCTTGGTTTGATTTTGCATGCACATATGTATTGTTTAGTTATTGAGATTCCTTTATCAGGGCCATTGGTTAATGATCAGTATTGGTAAAGATTGGAGTTTTGAATTGGTTGGAAATGGTGTTACTCATAGCTGCCTGATTGTACTTGTTTTGATACAAGTTTGGTATCTGTAGCTTCTTTTGTTCTTCTGTCTGATGGTTTCAACATCTCTGATTGAATTTGGTGTTTCGTCTTTGCTTATTTCGAAATCTTTTCTTAACATTGAGCAATATGCAAAACATTGCTTCAAAGGCGATGGCTCCAGATTATCAAAACTCAACTTCAATACCTTCATGATCCTGTCCTCCCCTTCAGGTAGTTCCCATAATCTATTGTCTCGAATTGACAACCATTCAACTTTACTAGCTCTTGAGCGCAGTAGGGTTCCCAAAACCTGTAGTATATGATACAAGAGTTTAGATTTAAGATTAAGACACAAATTAAGTCAAACGTTAAAATGGTTATGAGATTAAAATCATATTCTTATATTTCTAACTTTTTCTATTTGGCTTATGTTTTTTTTTTCCTGTGTCCACATCCGTTGCCTTGTATGTTATTTCAGAAACAGAAATATTCTCTACTGAACGCTAAGGCCTCTTGATCAAATGTTGGAACTGCTTTCAATATGAGTTAGAGCTATCTTGTATTATAATTTCAAGTGAGATGCATCCAAATAAAACCTACAAAGCAAATATATATGTATATCGTGTTCTCAATGAAAAGAAACAAGCGGAATTTTCGTTAATAACTTGATATCATATGAAATTTAGTACCTTTGCAACCAAGGGTACCCCTCCACACTTCTCAGCAATCGCCCTCCCAATTCTTTCTAGTTCTGCATCAATGAAACCATTTTTGTCTAAATTTAAAGCTCTTTGCTTTATAATGGTCCAACAATCCTCCTTTGATAGATTTCTCAACTCAGGTCTGGGGAGTGTTTCAGCTTTGACAAACAACTCATCAAGGATTAGAATTCAGCTACGGGTGGTGACGATAATGCAGCTTCCGGGATTAGAATTCAGCTTTGACAAACAACTCATCAAGCTATCCCACTTTTCCCTCTCCTGATTCCAAACATCATCGAGCACCAGAACATATCTCTTCCCTGTAATCTCCTCTCTCAGAACTTTAAGCAATGCATCTTGGCTTTTCATTCCAGCCTTTTCTGGTACTAGAGAGTCTACCATCTGACTTAAAATCGTATCCGCTTCAAAAGTGTTAGACACACACACCCATATTCTTTTACGGAAGGTAGTAAGGAACAGTCAATTATCCCAATTAGGAAAAAAACCATACCACCGATCCCGACCTCTCCCGTATACAAAGATCTCTGGCCACGTTAAGTTGAAGACCGGAAATCAAACTCATTCAAAAGTCCTTGTCTTTAGCCTAAAACTTATATATCCATCGATCAACCATAAACGTAGCAATAAACACTTGTCAAGCAATTACATCATTCTAATTCAAGAAGCTATCTATAAATACTCCTCTCTGTTACCAACATTTCATCACAGCAAATTTGAGTTTTCGATCAGCCTATTAATTATTCCCTCGTTGTTTGTGTAATCCAAAGACCTACAGATCAGAATGGACAACTCCCAAAGTGCAGGATACCAAGCTGGCCAGGCCAAGGGCCAAGCTCAGGTGAGGATCTAACTTTTAACCTAATTTCATGGTTAATTACAATATATATATATGGTGATGCTGCTCAAGTTTTGTTATATATTTTGATCATATTCTTGTTTGATGCAGGAAAAGGCCAGCAACTTGATGGACCAGGCGAGCAATGCTGCCCAATCTGCAAAGGAATCTGCCCAAAATGTATGCTGATGAAATTTTCTCATTCGTATATATTTAACAATTGAGTGTTACATTTTCACTCTAGTATTTATCTTTCTGCACAGGAACTTAATAACTTATCATTTTATAATGTATTAGCTAGAATCACAATCTCCAGTAGTAGAAATAACTTATGGCATAACTTGTGTTGCAGGCTGGTCAGCAAATGCAGCAAAAGGCTCAGGGAGCTGCTGATTCAGTTAGGGATGCAATGGGAGGCAACAAATGAAGCTGATCGATGAAGAATGTCGATCATCATTAACCTAGCTTATTCTTTTGTTTCCTACATATTTAGCCTCCACCTTTGTTTTTGTTCCACACATTTTTATCGTTGTGCATTGAGTTTTGCTTTTGAGGTTGTACCTTTCTTCTGATCTTGCAAGAAGAAAGTTTCCACATTGTTATCACTTGCTATTCAATAATTCCAAGGGCTTTTCCTTTTTCCTACTCTAGCATGGCAAGCACCAGTATCGAATGAATGCTTGATATTAAAATCGATTTCTGATTGTTTGTGGCATGGATTTTTCTTTAGCTAGATTGCCGAAAATGCACTGATGGATCTGTTTGGACTTTGGCCGATATAGGGAAGCTTTTAAAATCAAGTTCTCTCAAGTGCAACATATTAATTCACAATGCAAACTTGTCATTTTGGTATAGAATGCGAGCACGTATATATTGAGCTTATACTTCTTTAAGTAACTAATTTCCCTAGTAAAGTTTCTGATGCAAAATTAACCAACCTAAAATAGCTAGACCGGCATGAGCACAATTAGGGTGCATCTCAGTGATCTCACAGACCCTACACGCAGTCGAAGAATGCTACTTTCGGCTTCATTAAGCCCTTGCTGTACGTTGAATTGATTTCCATCGTTGCTGTGTACGTGGTTAAGCCGTTAAGTCGAAGCCACACATCTAGGTAAAAGGTTGAAGTATAAATATAACTAGAAAAAATTTCAGTTTACTCCCCTAATCTTTGATGGCAAAATCAGTTCAGTCTTGTAACTTTTTTTAAAATAAGTTCGCCCCTTCAACTTTCGTAAACACATCAGTTTGGTCCAATTTTTAAATTCTCCTTAAAATATGACGTCACCAAACTGATAAGAGGACCCATTTTTAAGACTTAAGACTTAAGAAAAATGAAGTACCAAATTTCATCAATCGTTGTGTTTGGATAAAATGATTTCAATTTCCATTGAAATTTCAAAATTATGAGAATTACAATTCCATGAATTTCAATTCCATTAATTAAGAATTCCGTTGTTTGGATTTCATGACGTAGAGTTTTGAAATGACAAGAATTTGTATTTAGACTAACTTCAGTCAAGGGAATTGACAAATGACACATATTTTGTGAGAAATTCAAGTCGGGAATTTAAGCTTCCAAATTCCAAGATAATTTTCTCGTGGAAATTGCTAATTCCACGGGATAAGAATCCAAACAGAAGAAACAATCCTAAGAAATTAGGAATTTCTTATTTTTTATTAAATTCTCGGGAATTCACCCGCATCCAAACACACCTAAGGAATTAAATAGTTGGACTGTCAAAAACATTTTTGGTTTTTTAGAGTGAAATTCAATTCCAAATTCACCATAAATAATGGTAGTAAGGAACAGTTGATTATCCCGTTTAGGAAAAACCATACCACTAATCCCGACCACTCCCGTATACAAAGATCTCTGGCCACATTAAGTTGAAGACCAGAAATCAAACTCATTCAAAAGTCCTTGTCTTCAGCCTAAAACTTATATATCCATCGATCAACCATAAACGTAGCAATAAACACTTGTCAAGAAATTACATCATTCTAATTCAATAATATATCTATAAATACTCCTCTCTGCTACCAACATTTCATCACAGCAAATTTGAGTTTTCGATCAGCCTCTTAATTATTCCCTCGTTGTTTGTGTAATCCAAAGACCTTCATATCAGAATGGACAACTCCCAAAGTGCAGGATACCAAGCTGGCCAGGCCAAGGGCCAAGCTCAGGTGAGGATCTAACTTTTAACCTAATTTCATGGTTAATTACAATATATATATATGGTGCTGCTGCTCAAGTTTTGTTATATATTTTGATCATATTCTTGTTTGATGCAGGAAAAGGCCAGCAACTTGATGGACCATGCCAGCAATGCTGCCCAATCTGCCAAGGAATCTGCCCAAAATGTATGATGAAACATGTCTTTATTCTTATATATATATTCAACTATATATCAAGTTTTACACATTCACTCGATCAGTTCATTATTCTCACTCCGAACTCAATAACTTATCGATCATCTTATAACGTATTCGGGATTTAGCATCACGATCCCAAAATATAAATAACTTCTGCCCTAGCTAACTTGTTTAGATTAAATCAGATGGCTAATTTATTGATTGATTGTGTTGCAGGCTGGTCAGCAAATGCAGGAGAAGGCACAGGGAGCTGCTGAGTCAGTCAAGAATGCAATCGGAGGCAACAAATGAAGCTGATCGATGAAGGATCTAGATGATCATTACCCGTTTTGTTTTGTTTCCTACATTTTTGATTTCCGCATCGGTTTTCGTTTTTGAATTTGTAACTTTCTTCTGCATTTTGCAAGAAGAAAAGTTTTCCCAATCAATGTTATCATTTACTATTCATAGAGTATGAATAGCCAATAATACAATGAGTTAATTAACTTCGTTTAATCTCTACTAGTAGAAGAGTACTCTAGCACCCATTTCAGAATTGATGTTTAATCACTATTGAATTTTCATTGTCCTGCTGGAATGAAAATATCATCGATTGCCATACTATGTATATATGCCAAACACACAAACTAGTGATCCTTCGGTATAATATTATATTCTCATCTTCTTTGGAGAATTTTGGGTAGAAATGATGGTATAGAGCTAGCTAGGTTAAATATGTTCTAACTCTTTATTCCAAAATAAATAAAAATTTCTTACGGAAAGTTACTAATTAGAGGTTAAGTACGTGACACTTTGAAAATCAGAGTGTACGCGTCATGAGGACACAAATGATTACGATAAAATCAATATTCAATACATCGATCATGTGTACAATAAAGTTTTGGACTCCTCATTTTACAATTTATACTCCATAGTTCCTATTTTAGTAACTTAAACCATGTTTTAGTAATACGTGTTTTGTCTTTTTATAAAAAAACGTAATCAAAAAAGAGAGATGAGGTGTGAATTATAAAAAGGAGAGTGTAAATTTCACTCTTCTAAAATTTTCTCTTTGATTCAAAAAAATAAATATCAAAAGATAATAAGTTTCACTATTTCAGGGTTGATCCTGTAAATAAGAGTACGAGGGCTGTTCAAAAAAAAATAAAAAAAATAAGACTATGAGGAGAAACGAACGCGCCCAAATCAAACAGAACACAGAAAAAACCCAATTCCTAAAGAGCCTGAACTAGATGGAAATCCACAAATTAAGAATATAAAGATAGCTTTAAACGGTGGGACCTCTCAGACCCGTTGGGCCACCACACTTCTATCCGTTTACCGTCACCACTTGTCCGCCCATCCCTTATTATGCCCGGTCCGCTTTATGTTTTAATTTTTATTTTATTTTATTTTTAAAATTTGTTATAAAAGCAATTCTCTTGATTGGGTGCACCCAATCCACCCTTCTCAGCCAAACTATCAAATCTGCAATTCATTCTGGTAAAGGTTCAAATCATTCAGGAAATAATCCAATCAGAATTAATACCCTTCTCATTTTCTGAACCAATTTTTCTTTTCCTTGCTGAAAATCTTTCCCATTCAACCAGTTTCCAAGTTACCAATTTCTTTAGCTTCAGTTCCCTTCAAACAGAGTCCAAATCTAGATTTTTGGGTCCAAACAAGAATCGCCACTGAAGCCATTTGGAGGTAGAACAGAACAGTTCAACTCTTGCATCAAGAATGTCGTGTTCTTTGAAACTCTTGGATTGATTTTGCATGCACTTATGTATTGTTTAGTTATTGAGATTCCTTTATCAGGGCCATTGTTTAATGATCAGTATTGGTAAAGATTGGAGCTTTGAATTGGTTGGAAATGGTGTTAATCATAGCTGCCTGATTGTACTTGTTTTGATACTAGTTTGGTATCTGTAGCTTCTTTTGTTCTTCTGTCTGATGGTTTCAACATCTCTGATTGAGTTTGGTGTTTCGTCTTTGCTTATTTCGTTGCAGGTTTGAGATGCTCCAGTGACTCTGCTTCAAAATAAAGCGTGCTGCAAAGAAAGGAGGAGAACAAATAACACTTGAAAACCCAGATACATGGGTCATACACAGCAGCCAAAGAGAAGAGTGGCATTTTTGTTGATTGATGGTGTGGGGGACGTGTCAATACCAAAGTTGGGATTTAGGACTCCTCTTCAGGCGGCCAAAGTTCCGAATTTGGATGCCATAGCATCTGCTGGAGTTAATGGTCTAATGGACCCTGTTGAAGTTGGTCTGGGTTGTGGAAGTGACACAGCTCACCTTTCTCTAATGGGTTACAATCCTAGGGTATATTACCGGGGCCGTGGTGCATTTGAGTCCATGGGAGCAGGATTGGCAATGTCACCAGGTGACATTGCATTTAAAGTGAGTATTTATTTGTTCATCTTATTTCTTCATAAATTGGTAGCTTATTATAATGGTAGTCACAACATGATCATGGATGAACAGTTTAAACTTGATGCATTGCCAATTTGCCATATAGATGTAGTTGATTGTTATCATATAAGACATAGAAGCCATGGGGCTCAATGGATATTGGTCCCATATCAACTTAATATAATTTATAATCAGCATAATAGTAGGACAGTCATTTCAGTAAAATGTTTGTTGCTATAAATGCTATCCTTCAGATTATGATTGTTCTAGAGTCCAGGGTGTTACACAAGTAATGATGGCGAATTTTTGTTCTTCAGTCTAATTTTGCAACATTGGATGAAAAAACTGGAATAGTCATCAGTAGGAGGGCTGACAGACACTTTGAAGAAGAAGGGCCCATACTGTGTGCAGCACTCGATGGATTGAAGTTGCCATCTTTTCCCGAATATGAAGTCAGAGTCAGGTGCAAGTGCAAATGTTTATTGTAACTGATGTAACAGGGTTCTTATTTGATGTGCATGTATGTATCTCTTTTATCCCTTGTTTGATCAAACACAACCTCCTTTATGCAGACAGCTAAAAAATTATGAAAAGTTTGTTCTAATTCAATTTTATTTGAAAAAGAAAGTTTAGAATTTTGATAAGCTTTCAAGGTGACTGCCTTTTTGCACCTCTAGCATTGTAAAGTATTGACTGTTTTCAATTCGTAAGTTCACATCGTCTGTTCACCGGTTGAAAGCACTTCATCTGCTAACTCTGTAAATCCTTATCTAATTTTTACAGTCAAGTATAGTGAAACTGACTGAGGTTCATTTGCTACAGGTATGCAACAGAACATAGATGTGGAGTGGTTGTAAAAGGGCCAAATTTAAGTGGAAACATATCGGGAACAGACCCATTGAAGGATAACCGTTTACTTTTGCAAGCTGAAGCTCTAGATGGTAGTGATGAGGCAAGGCATACAGCTAAAGTTGTTAACGAGTTATCCAAGGAAATATCAAAGATTCTCATTCCGCATCCATTAAATGCAAAGCGGGCCTCTGAAGGGAAGAACATAGCTAATGTGGTCCTTTTACGAGGTTGTGGTATCCGGATTGAGGTCTGTTATCTCAAACGAAATTGATATGCATCATGTTGAACTCATTACTCAGAAAATCATATGCAGTCATCTAAGTTCTGCATTGAACAACTTCTCTGTTGTTTTTAGTGGATCAGACAGCCACCATGTGCAGGAACACTCCTTTGGAACATATAGAAATGTTATACTCGGCCGGCTGAATCTTGTTATTATCATAATCTTCAATATTTCTATTCTCGTGATTTATAAGATCTTGGTTCTGGCTGTTTGGCTTAGCTCTTCTGATACTTCAGTATGTGCCTACATTCTAGTGAATAATCTTCTGAGCTGAACAGCAACTGATGGACATCAGGGTTTATTCTTTCTTTTCTGGCTGCCTGGTAGACAATGCTGGAACTTTCCGCAACTAGTTGTTTTAGTAATGCTCCTGAGAGTGCTAGACATACCACCATAAGAATGCCAACTTTTATAAAATATTGAAAGCCCAAGAGGTCTCCTATTTAAGGATATCCATCCTTAGGCTCACCAGCAATTTTGCAAGACCCTCTTGGGATGGTTTACATCATAGCACAAATATTTTAATATATATATATATATACACACACACAGCTTCTCAGCTGCGGACGTCCGCATTTATTCTTACGGTGCGGATTTCCACTTTACACATTTTTCAATCGAATTTTCACATCTCTACCGTCTAGTATTTAGATACTAATGTATAGATCATCTATGCAAAATTTCAGCGAATTTGGTTATCATTAAGGCACTCAAAACTGCGTTTTTCTGTTATAAACATGAACGGTTCAAGTTCGACAGAATTATGTTCATCCATTGTTTTAATCGAGTTTGAGTGCGTTAATGATAACCAAATTGGCTGAAATTTTGCAGAGATGATCTATACATTAATATCTAAAGACTAGACGGTAGAGATGTGAAAATTCGATTGAAAAGTGAGTGTAAAGTGGAAATTCGCACCGTAAGAATAAATGCGGACATCCCCACCTGAGAAAATATATATATATATATATATATATATATATATATATATATATATATATATATATATATATATATAGACACACACATATCTATTTATTCTTATATTACTCCTTTTTCTCAAATACTTAAACATATTTCAGGTTTCTCCATTTGCAAAGAAACATGGTTTATGGCCTTGTATGGTAGCTCCAACAAAAATCATTGCGGGATTGGGCTTATCTCTTGGCATTGATATCCTGGAAGCTCCTGGAGCAACTGGAGACTACAGAACACTTCTAACTTCCAAAGCAACTGCAATAGCCAAGGCACTTTCAGCTCCTCTGCAGTCTTGCCCCAATGTATTTGTGCCAGGGGAAGATGAACACAAACCAGGGCGATCAGATGGCTATGATTTTGGGTTCCTCCACATAAAGGTCATATCTCAGCTTCAGCTCTTTAATTATCTGCCTCGTCACCGTGCAATTTCAACCCTCATCGTATATTTCCACACTGAAGCATAGACATCATTTTTAATCTAGTTTCCTGAAATGTGAGAAGTTAATAATGGCATGGCAATTGATGCTTAGTAAAGTTTAATGTTTGATGCTCCACTTGCTTGTTTAGTTGTTGGTCCCACAGAGGGTTTCATACTGAGAGAGATTGTTTTGAGATTTCGGTCCCCATTTCATAAGTGCTAAAGGAATCTCTGTTTGATTGCATTGCAGGCTATAGATGATGCAGGTCATGATAAAGCAACCATTTTCAAAGTCAAAGGATTAGAAGCTGTAGATCGAGCTATAGGGCAGCTGGCCAGGCTCCTTTGGGAGACTGAATCAACTGGAAAATTTCAGTACTTCCTTTGTGTTACAGGAGACCACTCTACGCCAGTTGAATATGGAGACCACAGCTTTGAGCCAGTTCCATTCACAATATGTTCATTGAAAGATTTTGTGGGTGCTATAGGTGTGGAAACGGTTTTGGGTGCTTCGCTTGATCCATTTCCTCTTCCAACTGTAAAAGAGGGTGAATATCCAACAGAGCCAGTGGAGATGACACAGGAGCAGACCAAGCGGCCTCGAGCTTTCAACGGTGATTCAGTTTGTGAGTTTAATGAGATAGCGGCAGCAAGGGGATGTCTTGGACGTTTTCCTGGCGGTGAGATGATGGGAGTAATAAAGAATTTCCTGGAGCTAGAAGCTTGAGCTGCCCAAGTTGAAAGTGTGCTGTGAAAAATTGGTAAGGAAAATGGCTACAATTCAATGATATGTAGTGGAAGTTTTGAAATCCTTTAAGAAAACGAGAATTGAAAATAAGCATACCAAGAGGTTTTCCTTATTAAACCTTTTCATCTGTTTTCATCATTTCTTTAGGTAGACTTCTGTACTACTACACTCTTAAAATAGACATGAACAGAAACTGCATGTATAGTCTGAAAAACCTTAAAATTGCTAGCAAAGCCAGTAAATTTCAGACTCCAGCAAGCCATGTGGACATGATGCAACCAACTCTGTCCATTCACCGGTGTCACTGAATGTTGATTTTGATACAATCTTCAGAGACGCTGTTATAATCATTTTTCAGAATATGATCAGAAGAAGACATTGTTAAGTTGGAGGTTCTTTCTCCGAACTAGCATGCATGACACAAAATATTTAGGTCAGCCATAATTGATGAATCTGATCGAGGTGCTCCCAGAAAATATCAAAAGGCAAAAGCAATAGTCTAATAAGAATATTACTACCAGTATTATAGAAATTCTTACACCAGTATATTACACCCGTAGGCAAAAGCAATTTTTACAGAAATCATGACAACATAACTTGTGTTTGGTCTGCAAAGCATATTACTACCAGTATTACAGGTTCCAATAAGAATTAGAAGCTCTCTATCAACTTCAAAATATATGTGCGCCCTTTATAAAGGACAATAGTCTAAAGCGGAGAGTTGCATGTAAAATATGGCACAAGAAGAAGTGGAACATAAAGCTTCTTTTTTTCACTTTAGTTTTGCTTTGTTTACATAATGGAAATTATCTCATCAGACACCTACTTCTTTTCTTAATTCATAAGAAATATAAACTGATTAAACACCTCCCTCCTTCCTCACAATAATTGCATACCACACCAGCAGCACCAGAAACACACAAAAATTTAAAGATGTATGTGACAAAATCTCTTTCCATGTACCGGAAATCTCCAAACACCCTTTCTATACAGCCACCAGATGCACCTTATTCCGGTCATTTAGTAGTTACAGATGAAGAAGCAGAAGCACAAGACTCATGTTGTTGGGGTATTTGCAAGCGTGAACAGATTAAGCAACTACCATTTCCACAGGACAAGATACTCACCGTTGTTTATACATCGGATTACCAAGAAGCAACCACCACCAAAGTTTGGTTCATCCCTGTTCTTGATCAGCCTCTTTCTTCTAATTGCTACTATGTCATCAAAGCAAATGGAAGACACAAAGGGTATGCTCTAATTATACTTGTAATTTTTCTCCATGTACTGTTTTTAAGTAGTACATGTTTGTGCAGGAAAGCATGCAGATGTTCTAAAGAGAGGGACATAATGAACTGCTGCTTCAGAGACTTCTTGAGGGACAAGAAACCAGTACCTTTGAATCTAAGAAACATATACCAACAAGTTAAGATTCATCGGCACCAAGGAGGTGGTTTCTTCGCAGAGTCTGTAGCTCCTGATGGTGTTCCTCCAAAGTTTCTACGGAAAAAAGGATGGGAAATCCGCAGCTCAAGTTTGTACCGATGGCAGTTAAGTGATGCCTTAGGCCTTGACACTTCCCTCCGATTGCGCTTCCCTGACTTCAACTTCCCCATCTTTAAGAAACGTTCAGCTTCTAATGTTGTGGGGAAATGGTACAGTCCATTTGTGTTTGTGAGAGAGAGAGCCAGCATAAGTCGCCAGATGAAGAAGTCGAAATTCTACAGAATATCTATGGAGCAGTGGTGGGAAGAGATTTACTCCTGTGGGAATACTAGCAATGAAGGCAATGTTGTGAATGTGGATGTAAGTGTACAAAGGGAAGTGGCTTTTGTATCTGCCGCGGAAGCTGTCAAGGACGATAGAAATGGTCGTACAGGGTTCACTTGGTTCAAGGCTTACAATCCAGACAGCCGAAAACTGGTCACAGTCGGTTTGAGCTCCGCGATCGTCCAGAATATGAAATGGGTTTTAGAGGCAGGAGGGTGGGTTACTGGGGATGAGAAGGACACAAGGGTGCAGAAAGTAGAAGAGATCACCGACGGGTGGAGGAAGTTCGGCTGTTATGTTCTGGTGGAGAGTTTCAAATTGAGAAGAATGGACGGAAGCCTGGTATTGAGACATGACTTTAGGCACACTAATACCATAAGAAGTAAATGGGAATAAGCTATATTGTAAACAGTAGTTCCGGGCATAACATCTCAGTTTGTACATGTTTCTCAGTTTTACATGTTTCCACATTATAAACCTCAGTTTCATATAACATCTCAAAGTTGTCAAGGTACCTTTGTATCTTCTGTTTAAACTCAATCCTCAGAAAGAAAAACTTCTATAGAAAACTTAGAAAACAAGGAACACTCATAATTTGATTAAGATCGACAGAAGTTGTCATACATTCCATAATGATGTTCATGGTGCATCACACAGTTGCCTTATATAATAGAACAAACTAAAAGTACAAATCAAACAGCAAACTTGAATAGCAAACTTGGACAATATAGTGTCCAAATAACATGTTCATGAGGGGATGGATCACACACACTTGAGTTCCTGCAGCTCAGAAACCGTGAATTTTGATATTCTCCTTCTTCACAATGCCAGCCTGAACTAGGAAGGCAGACACGTTCTTCCGCTGATCACCTTGAAGTTGAATCACCTGCCCCTGTTCTGGGTCCTGGACAACTGTACCATTGCAGCAAAATTCCTTCTTAAGATCCTTGAGAATCTTGTTGTAGCTAAATTCCTTCTTCAGTCCCTGCACTGTTGTCAGGCTTTTCCTACCATTACGCTGCTGTATACGAATGTGCACATAATCTTTTGTTCCAGCACCTGAGTCCTCAGCATTTGCCTCAGCAAACGGATCTGAAACCAAGCATCAGCATTTCAATTAGATTTCCCACAAAACAGAACACGTACGGCAAAGATAACGAGTTGAATTAAAATTTTCAAATTACACACTACTAGATTGGATACAAGTCATACCACACACACAACATGCATGTCACCAATACAAAAGATCTACTTCCACATATTTCAGGTATCATATCTTACATATAAAAACTCAAACCACCTGCTCTTCCTTGCCCTTAATGAATATAACTACCAAAAAGTATGTCACACAAAAAGCAAGACGGCATGCAAACTCTAGGTACACAGACAGCAAGGCTAGGTAAACGTTGCTTTTACAAACAAAACAAACACCATGTAACAAGTACGATTTAATCACTCAACTACTCCATTCAATAGATAACTTCAAATTCATCCGATGTGTATTCTCTTTTTCTCTAACACAGATCAAATTCATGCAAGATCAAATTCATTCAAATACAAGTAATTTAGCTATACATATCAAATAAACCCTCAGATATTGGAATATCTCTTTCGACATAATAAGCAAAGGCATACCAAAGGCAGTAGGGATCTGGACGTCGAGCTCAGACATGAAACTTGGTAATGAACTAATAGATTACCGGACAACCACGCTCTGCTCAGACCTGCATCACATCACAAAATCTCCATCAACCTCTCAGAAAAAAAAAATTCAAAATCACAAATCGCTATTAAATTGCACCAATAAAACTCTATCTCCATGTTCATGATTATGATCCAGCAAAAACAAATAAATTTTTTCAATTTACAACAAAATTATACAGCTCTCTTCAAGATTTAGTCCATAAGTAGATCTGACTCCATATAGAAACCTCAAATCTCCAAAAACTACAATCCGAACCCTAAAATTGTGATTGAATCATGAAATCCCCAAATCGGAGAGAAACAAATCCCTAGAAATCGTCGGAATCGAAAACATAGGCCGAAGCTGTACCTGATCAGATGCTTTCGGGATTCGGAGATTGGCCGGACGGAGATTAGGGCTGAGATTTCCTTCGCTTCTTTCTCTCTCTTCAAGTAGAAACCTGTAGAGAAAAAGCGAAAGGAAATTTGGGGTCTGAGAAAAATTTACAGAAGCTAAAATATCATCGTCATAATATACATAAAGGTGTGGACTTGGGATTAGGTCGGTGGCTAATCTTTATTACCCCACGCGCTATGTATTGTGATGATATCCCACGCGCGGGGGTAAAAGAGGTGGGATGGGAGCGTGGAGGAGACGTCGGTGGTTGAGCGAGTGAGTTCGGAGTTTTCCAGAAGAAGGAGGATTGTGTGGAGGGGATTAGGGTGACGTGTGGGCCGTTGGTTGGGTTCATTTATTGGGCTTGGTGGTCCGGCCCACTTGGCGCATATTCATCCCCTTCGTCGGTGTCAAAGTTAATGCACTACTATTTTATGCTTTCGCCTCCATTTTCAATGCAGAGGCCATTACTAGATATTCCAATGGAGTAGCAAATTCCAACACGCTAGTGTTTTCTCAGAGCTCTGTATCATTCAAAATCTAAAACCCTAATCTCAAGCTGTGAGAGTTGGGACTTCTTCTTCATTTGGTTCTGTTCAAGCTAGGAAGCTTTGATTGCTTTGGACCTCTCCGGTTTGAGCAATGGCTACTCACTGTGTTAATTTCTCTGCAAGTTCATTTCATACTAAGCCTTCTTTCAATGGTAACTTCATTCTGCTCTAAAGATTATCCTTTTGTTCTTTTGGTTCTGGGTTTTAGGTTCTTGGATGGTAAACTTGCTAATTTGAGTAATGGTGGAACCTGAGATTGGTCTTTTGATGTAGTTAAATGTGATGTTAAAGTTGTGATCTGCTGTGCACTCAGTCGTTAATATATTCAATTCAGCTCTATGTTTTAATGCTGTGGTAAACTGGTAATGCCTATTTTCTGTATATGGTAATGTGAGACTTTGTCACTATCATGTTCTGTATCAACCTTGTAAAACTCACCGTGAACCAATTCACCAAATCACCAGCTAGTACTTACATGATATGTGTGCGTTTTAAGCTGCACGAAGAATTTGACATCCCGGTAACCTTTGATTTTCAATTTTGAGTATAAAATGTACCAGAGCCTAATATTACAAGTTAAAGATCGATGAAAGTGTATGCCTGAGTAATAGTCTTGTTTCCTTATGTACTTGCTTCAGTTGAGAAGAAATGGCTTGGATTTATCACACTTGATAGAAAGCCGAGGAATTTGATGCTTTCAAAAGGCTGTAGAGCAAGAGCAGCTCTCAATGCTGATACAGTACCAGTCGAAATCCCTCGTCAATGGTACAACCTGATTGCAGATCTGCCTATAAAACCTCCTCCCCAATTGCATCCCAAGACTTTTGAACCTGTTAAACCTGAAGATCTATCCCCTCTATTTCCTGATGAGTTGATTAAACAGGAGGCAAGTGGTGAGAGATACATAGATATCCCAGAAGAAGTTCGCGAGATATACAAGCTTTGGCGTCCAACCCCTCTCATTAGGTTTATTCTGCTAACACACATTGCACTGTTTTTTTTTTCCTAACCTTCTCCTCTCATAAAGCTGTTGGAATCATCTTACTCTTGAGTTGAATATAGGGCCAAGAGGTTGGAGAAGCTTCTTGACACGCCGGCCAGAATTTATTACAAATACGAAGGTGGTAGCCCTGCTGGATCACACAAACCCAACACTGCAGTTCCACAAGTGTATTATAATGCAAAGCAAGGCATCAAGAAGGTTGTGACAGAAACAGGAGCTGGGCAATGGGGATGTTCTTTGGCTTTTGCATCCAGCTTATTTGGTCTTGACTGTGAGGTGAGAAATCATCACTTGGTAAATGCCTATAATTGCTTGTTGCCTTGTTTCAAAGATTTATTTTTTAAATGTCTTCCTTTATGTAGGTATGGCAAGTGCGAGCTTCATATGATCAGAAACCGTATCGCAAATTGATGATGCAAACTTGGGGGGCAAAGGTACACCCATCTCCATCAAACATAACTGAGTCCGGTAGAAAAATCCTTCTGATGGATCCATCAACCCCGGGAAGCTTAGGAATAGCTATTTCTGAAGCTGTGGAGGTTGCAGCTATGAATGCCGACACTAAATATTGTCTAGGAAGTGTTCTCAATCATGTTTTGCTCCACCAGACTGTAATTGGTGAAGAGTGTCTCAAACAAATGGAAGCAATAGGTGAGACCCCGGACTTGATCATAGGGTGTACTGGTGGAGGATCTAACTTTGCAGGGCTCAGTTTCCCATTCATTAGAGAAAAGCTCAATGGAAAAATGAGCCCTTTAATAAGAGCAGTTGAACCTTCTGCTTGTCCTTCATTAACTCAAGGTGTATACAGATACGATTATGGTGACACAGCAGGGATGACTCCACTAATGAAGATGCATACACTTGGGCATGACTTCATTCCTGATCCAATTCATGCCGGTAATGAACATTAGTTCTTGCTTCAGAGCTGTAGTCTTTTCGAAATTTACTTCTTCATATTCAGCATTCGACTGTTTTTTAACAGGAGGATTGCGCTATCATGGCATGGCTCCACTGATTTCACATGTCTATGAACTCGGTTTCATGGAAGCATTAGCAATTCCCCAGACCGAGTGCTTCAGAGGTAACTAATATTTTCTATATACCTCATATACTATTTAGTAAGAGAGCCAACTGTCTAACTGTGATCCTAACTTCTGTGTTTTGTGCATTGCAGGTGCTATACAATTTGCTAGGTCCGAAGGATTGATTCCAGCACCAGAGCCAACCCATGCCATAGCTGCCACCATTAGGGAGGCTCTGAAGTGTAAAGAAACTGGAGAAGCAAAAGTTATTCTCACTGCAATGTGTGGACATGGCCATTTTGATTTGCCAGCTTACGACAATTACCTACAAGGAAATCTGGTTGACCTGTCATTCGATGATGAGAAGCTACAAGCAGCATTGAGCAGTGTTCCTAACATGCGTAGCTGAGGGCAGTACATTGCTACAATGCTGTGTTGGATTTGGATGAACTAAGGCACATTATTCCCACTTTTTTTTTTGTGAGAATGACATTTTTTTCCACCTGATCATGGAATGATCACAAGTTGGAATTTCAGAACTAGAGAGTTCATGAGTCTGTTCAACATGACAAATGCCAGGACAAACGAAATTCGTGTAACAAATTGAGTGCAGTTCAAGGACTATGCAATAGATATTGAGGAATAAAGTAATGCACTTTTCTTAACAATATCAATGTCATTGAAATCTCTCACATGTTCATGGGAGTTTAACCGAGCTGCCTAAACTTCCGACACTACGCACTTCCGACACATAGTTGGAGTATTGTGTTTCGTAGTTTTATAGTTTCAGGTACCGAAGTGTCGTCTCATCAACTTAACTGCTATCATTAATCTTTTATGAGTCAAAATCACATCCTCTAATTGACAAATTACTTATTTTTAAAAAAAAATAATTATGGGCATTTACACAAGTAACACAAGGACAAGGCATGGGCCTTGGTTTTGGTTTGTGTCCCCCCAAGCTAGAGGGTAGGGTACCTTTGGCCTATTCCGTTAGAACATTGATCTCTCTCTGCTCTTTTCACTTCACTAGGGCGCGCAGAGCACAGGCACAAAGAACGAAGGTGCTTCACATTCAACCGCAGAGAACATTCATAAAGTAAAGTCTCAATCTTTCTACTCCCAACTTTTCTTTCCCAAAATTTCTCATAACAGTTTTAGGGTTCATGAACAATTTAAACTAATTCGATATTGAAATTGAAAATCAAAAGCAACCCAGTTGTAGAAACGCACCGAATTTCAGAAATTTAGAGTCTTTCCAATGCAATAGTGATTCTCAATTTCTCATTATCTGTTTCGATTCATGTAGAACTAGGGTGATTAGAGATGGGAAGTAAAGGTCGAATCCCACCGGCCCATCTCCGGCGTCCTCATCCCGGACCCGACCCGTATGGGCCTCCTGGGCCGGGTACCCGCCCACCTCCGGGTGGTTATTCACCCTTTGACATGTTGCCTCCACCGCAAGTTTTGGAGCAGAAGCTGGCTTCACAGCATGTGGAGATGCAGAGGCTGGCAACTGAGAATCAGAGACTCGCTTCGACGCACGGCAGCCTGAGGCAGGAGCTGGCTGGGGCTCAGCATGAGCTGCAGATACTGCATGCTCAGGCCGGGGCTATGAAGTCGGAGAGGGATCAGCAGATGAGGAGTTTGATGGATAAGATTGCGAAAATGGAGGCTGAGCTGAAATCGGCAGAGCCTGTTAAGGGGGAGCTGCAGCAGGCGCGTGCCGAGGCGAATGGCTTGGTTGGGGCGAGGCAGGAGAGTATTGTGAAAGTGCAGCAGTTGAGTCAGGAGCTTCAGAGGGCGCATGTGGAGGTGCAGCAGATTCCGGTTTTGGTTCAGCAACTCGAGGGCCTTAGGCAGGAGTATCAGCATTGCAGGTTCATGGTTGCTCTTTGGAATTCAGGGATTACGTGTTTGTTTCTCTTTTGGGGATTTGGGGTTTTTACGTGCGAAAGGAATCATAATGTTGTGCTGTGGTGGATTATGCAGGGCTACTTTTGACTATGAGAAGAAATTGTACAATGACCACCTCGAATCACTTCAGGTCATGGAGAAGAACTATGTTACCATGGCTAGGGAGGTAGGAAAACTACGAGCAGAGTTATTGAATAATCCTGGTGTTGAAAGAAGAACTGGTAAACTTCTTGCCTTTTGATTTTCTGTGGGGTGGGTTAGGATCTCTTAGTTTAGTGTTTATCCTGATCTTTTAATACATTGCGGATGGTTTCTCCGTGGCAATGAAATGCAGGTGGGCCTTATTATGGGAATCCTGGGACTAATGAAAGTGAGGCTTCTGGGCTTGCTGCAGGACAAAATGCTTATGAAGATAGCTATGGTGTTCCCCAGGTATTTTATTTTCCATATCTTAATTTTTTTTTTTTTTGAGGTTTTGTTCATATTCCTTTCCTTGTTATCGTATGGAGTTGGTTTTATGGTACTATGCCGGGTTGGTTTAGTCTCCTATTGTTTGAGCCGAGATTGGCCTGTTGGTGTTGTATAAGTTATTATGAAATACATGGGTTTTTTACTCACAAACTCAAACACAAGACTCATGAATACTTAGCAAACTAGATTATCCATTGTGTTAGTCCTCCATCATCTTGATTGAAGCATTTTTGAGAATAGTTCAATTTAAATATTTCATTCAAATGAATCAGGTCTCTATAGGATGGTAGAATAGGTTCCCATCAATGCTGTTTTTTGTTTGTTTGTGTTTTTTTCTACAAAGATGTTAAATGCTGGACAGTAAGATCGAACTCAAAATGGTATGTATGGGAAAAGAATGCATAGGCAAAACCCCAGCTGTAATTTACCATACCTTGTTAGTGGGACTGTAAAACAGCTTCATGTAATTAGTTATACCATCTGAACTTTTAGTTATGTACATCCATCACCTTCATTGTCTCAAAGGCAACTGCTAACTTCAGTTGGGAGTCCCAGTTTACAAATAACATCCTTCATTTCAGTACCAAAGTAGATGATTAAAGATGAGTAAGAAGTTGGCCTATCAGACCTCCTTGTTTAAGGCTGCTGATAAAGTCTTAAGAATCTGTTGTGCAACCTTGCTTTTGTTTTGAATTGAAAGTTATACTATTGCTGTTCCCAGATGCCATGAAAACTGACGCACTGTCACTTGGTATTTCCTATAACAGGGACGTGTGCCATTTCCTCCTACTGCTGCTGCTGCTGCTGGTGGCAGTGGGCCTGGGGGCAGTGTTGGTGCACCTACTGGTGGCGCGGCTGCTGCAGCCACTGCCGGAACTTCTCCATTTGCTGGAACTCAGCCTGTACATCTGGGAAGGGCCGGTTATGATGCAGCAAGAGGGCCTGTTGGTTATGATGCCTCTGGAGGACATGTTGGTTATGATGCACAAAGACCTGGCTATGATCCGCAAAGAGGACCCGTCTATGATGCACAAAGACCAGGTTATGAGGTGCAAAGAGTAGCCAGTTATGATCCAACCCTTGGTCTTAACTATGATGCACAGTCCAGAGGTGCTTCTGGTCCTCAAGGACATGTGCCTGCAACCAATATGCCCTATAATTCAGCCGCTCCACCTACTTCTCGAGCTGGAACTGGATATGAGGTACCACCACCTCAAGGAGGTGCCAACCCTGTTCGTAGATGAAGCCCAGGCCTTGCCCTTCGCCGGTAAAGTTCACTCAGATACAGTAGTTAGGATATCCGAAATTCCTCAAATTTTCCTCTGAATTTTCATATTTTCCGGCTTCTGCTACCTTAAATAACATGTATCAGGCCATTTCTGGTTTTCACGTCTTTCAAATATCAAGCTGGGCCCAGAGTTGTAGCAGAACTGTGGCAAAAATCATTGTAAAGTGGGCACTCTAAAGTCTGAACCTAATGTTAGACAATTTTTCCTTAACATCATTTGGAATTTACATTGCAAAGAAAAAGTTGCATCACTTGTACGTATTATCTACGTTGTATATGGCTAATAGAATATGCTCTCTTTTTTTCAACTTACATTTGTGACATATTGTTTGTTTACGAAAATAGAAAAATATGTCGTATCTTGTAACGAGGGGTTGTAACAAAACATGTACCAAGCGGAAGGTTTATTAAACGGTTGTGAATCTACATATATCATGCGGATGACTGAGATTAGACGACATTAAAACCGTCGTATGGTGATATCCACATATGAATGGTTAAGATTGTATTGTAAATTTGGACCATGTGGGTGGCTGAGATTAGACGACATTAAAACCGTCGTATGGTGGTACCAACATATGAATGGTTAAGATTGTATTATAAATTCGGACCATGTGGGTGGCTGAGATTAGACGACATTAAAACCGTCGTATGAATGGTTAAGATTGTACCGTAAATTCCAACCGTGTTGTATACATGGATTTTTGTAACATAAGAGAGAAAGCTTAAGCTTGAGTCCAAAACAATACATGAGGCCCATATCCACTTACATTAGTATTTAGCGCTTTTTGCCTCGCCAAAATTTCGAAACTAATTTCAATTTCCCGGGCATTTCCTTTATCCACGGCTGAGAACCACCCACCGCTTTCCTCTCTCTCTCTCTCTCCCTTTTCAAAACCCTAACCGAGCTCCGATTCGATTCAGATTCTGCAAGACGATTTGGCCCCTAGGGTTTCATTACATTGCAATTGGTATGAAACTGTGTCGTTTAGTCCGGTTTCTTATGTGACATTCGGAGGCTCAGCTATGGCGTCGGATCCAATTCCAGGCATGGAGTCGGTGGTGGCCTCCGTCACCGGGTACCGCGGATCGGAGCTGGAGAATCTGATCGAGCTCATGACTTTTGCCGGTGCCAGCTATATCGGTCGCTTGTCGCCTTCCAACGCCTTCACTCATTTGGTTGGTTTTCGAAACACATTTACTGATTTTTACATGTGTTTTCTGTGATAATTAGGTTCATAACTGCAATTTTTATTGATCGATTCGGTGATTAGGTGTGCCGGAAATTTGAGGGGAAGAAATATGAAATGGCTATAAAGTTGAATCTCGTAATTGTTAACCACCGCTGGATTGAAGATTGCGTAAAGCATCGAAAGCGGCTTCCTGAGCATCCCTATACGTTGCAAAGGTATCGCTAAGTCGTTCATAGAGAGCTCCAGTCCATTTGTTATTTTCATTAGAAATATTTGGTTACAAGTCTAGGAATTGGTTTGTTAGCTTCACTGGTATACTACTATCAGATTACTTGTCTGTGTTGAAAGTGTGGCTTTATTTATGCTACTTTGGGTATGAATTCTTGGCAGTGGACAGGAAGTGGGACCCTTACAGTTGAAAGCTCCGGTTTTTGTTAAACCAGGCTCCTCAGTTAAGAAGGGGAAAGCAGTTTTAGATAATTCCCATGCTTTTCGAAACTCTGAAGAAATTATCGATCTGGGGTGTGGATCTTCTCGACGTGGTGTTTTTACTGATTTGCGTCTATTGAATGAGGTAGCTCTAGTAGAATTCCTTTTGTCTTTCTCGATATCATTCATTCATCATGTATGATCAGATTAATCGTGTATGCTACCTCTTCACAATGGGACCAAAGATTTAAAAGTTCACTTGTCATTTGTGTAGTGAGGCAGTATATGTCTCTCATTGGGGCTGTAGTCACTAGATTCAGTTTGAGTGCATATACAACTAAAGATGTTTGATTGGCGATTGTACTGATTTTGTCTGTGAGGTAACATTAGTTTAGGTCTGGTGTATATCATGCTCCTTTTTTCTTCTTCCCATTTCCTTTTATTTTGGTTTCTTCTTCTGTTAGCGAAATCAGAGATTGGTAGTGGGGATTGGTGTGGAAAAAACTCTTCTAACTGGCCCCTATTCAAATGATTTTTCTATACATTAGTTATTTCCAGTTCAGAGTCTGAACATTCTCGCACACAAGGTTTTGCTAAATTAGTTTTTGGTGATGATGACAGCTATTTTCCTTTTTGGCATATGCATATTTTTTAGCTCCCTGCAATATCTTGCTAATTGTAGTATTTCTCATTGTTCTTTGTAAATGTATGGTTCTACATATCTAGTTTTGGTTTCAGCAACCTTGCTTGTAAGTAAATGTGAATATTCTAACTAAACAACAGTATAGTAGCCTGGATACATATATGCACTCAAAAACTGTAAATTTACTTTAAATCTCTTTGCTAAAGCATTTTGTTTCTCCTTTTGGAAGATTTGTTTGGATCTGAATTAATTGACCCATTTTCCATGTAAATTTGCTGTAGAATTCGTTTCCTGAATTTAAAGAAAAAAATAGTTCCCAGAAGCGACAAAATAAATCTGTGAAAACAAATTCAAAGAAAGAGCTACAATCTAGTAGCAGCGACTGCTTTGAGGATCCTCCTTTATCCAGATCACTCAGAATTGAGGTAAGAACTCAACTATACCTATTGGAATTTTTATCCCTATGGTTTGGAGAACAATGCTGTTATTGGTAAAACAGTTAACATGATGTTTTGATCACTGTTTGATATCCAGTCATGGACTCATGTTAAATATATTCTCTGTTAAAGAAATTGTGAATGAAATGTTTCTGTATTGATATCATAACAGTACAATGAATTGGTCTATATACATCTACTATGAGTTCTATTCTAGGAAAGGCATGATTACATATATCAAGATCCTATAAACATTCATAGAAAGGATATGTCAGAATCCCGATCCACCATTCACTCCATTATATCTCCAATCTACTTGAATGCATATCAGTAGATTACTTCATTCCATAATATCTGTGTCCTCTTATGGACATGGGGTACAGATTTAGCTTCAGTTTACTTTTACATTCATCTTTTGACTATCATGGTCTTTTCTTGTTTAATGTTGTTGGACTTGAGTTGCACCCCTAGCTTTTGTATTATCAGTTTAAGTACTTTAATTATCATTCAAAAGAAGCCTATAGACTTTTAACTTTGATGATATTATAAAGCCTGTTGGCTTTATGATCAAGTTACCATGAACTTATGGCCTTAAGTTTGGAACATCAGAAATTAGAGAGTAATCAGCATCCTTATTGCCATCTTAACATATCTCTTCTCATGAAAATTCAGGAATCTTGCAGGCATTCAGTTAGAGCTGAAAGAAATATTCCCAGTGACAATGGAATCAGCATGGCTGAAATTCCACGTAAGAAAAGGAGGCTTGTGAAAAGAGTATTTGGCTCTACAAGATCAGTACTCTCAGACTCTGATCAGGAATGCCACCCAACCAGATTTCACAGAATCCATAATGACAGGGTCACAATCCTTTCTGATGATTCTAATGACGAGTTAGACACTGGAAGAGGAATCAGAGATGAGGAACGTGAAGGTGTTGAGGTTGGTGGTAATCACTTATCTACTTCCAAGGATCCCAATATATCTGTTGTGGATGGAGCTATAGCTCCGGAGGTAACTACACACAAAGGGTGCCTTGAAGTAGAGAAATCAAAAGAAGAATTGGAAATCGGGTTGGACGGCGAACATGCCACCAAAAGTCTTCCACAGGAATTTTCGTGTGTTATATGCTGGACAGAGTTTAGTACAACCCGAGGAATTTTGCCATGTGGGCATCGATACTGTTATCCTTGTATTGAAAATTGGGCTGATCAACTGGTATTCTATTCTCTTCCTTTTTTTTCAATGTTTAGTAGTTGGGTGTTCAAGTCTTTATATAGTCAGTGATTAACAGAATTCTGACCCAACGTTTCATTCTGGTTTGAAATAGGGTACCCTTTAAAATATTAATTTGTCTGCCTTCCCATGATTTTTTAGCTGCGATTGGTGCTTTTTTTTTTCTCTTGTTTTCTTAACGTTATTATTCTGGGAATACATAATTCATGAGCAGTAATGGTATCTGCAGAGTTCAAGGAGAAAGATTTCAACATGCCCTTTATGCAAAGCTTCATTTACTGTCATTACCAAGGTTGATGATGCAGTTACTAGTGATCAAAATATATTTTCTCAAACAATTCCATCTGCCCCAAAAGTAGACATTTCATTTCTTAATGACCTGGGAACATCGAATTTTGCTGCTCAGGTATGACTAAACTCCCTTAGTCCCTTATGGTGCTTGTTTTTTGGGTATTGAAACTCCTGGTGTTGGTATGGTTTTAAACTCCTCTTGGTATATCTTGACATCTGTTTGTAAGAGAAACAAATCTGGCTTTCGCTTCATGACTGCTTACTTTGATTACGTGTCTGTAAAACATAATTAGGTCCTCATATTGTTTAACAGGACGTAACACAGATTGTGCTAGTATAGTTAGGCCTTAAATTGAAGTATTGAACAGGACTACATGTCTACAGCTTATAAGGATAAAGCTATGAATAACATCTTGATTTTTCTAACATAATTACCAGATCTTAACTGTTCCCCCTCCTTTTATGGAGTGTACTAAACCATTCATAGACTGTCAAAGCTATGGAAGTACGTGCAGGTGTTGCCCTTCTAGATCTAGAGCACTACTTCCTCTACTTGCAATTTCTGAAATAATTGGTGTTCATTCTTGCCCTTGCATGACTAAAACTTGGTGCAGATTTGGTTGTCTTTGTGGCTAATTGTTCTTCTTTTGTAAATTTCTGGTGTTAAACAGTCCGCATCAGCAAATGGTTGTTCTGAGTGTCATTCTTGGGAACCGGAAGAGCTGCTTATCAGTTGTAATGTCTGCCAAATTCGGCGCATCCATACCTACTGCCAGGATCCTCCTTCAAATACATGGACATGCCTTCACTGCAAAGATCTCCGAATGCTCTATCGCAGCTATCATCAATATTGATAAGCATCCCCAGAAAATTATCAAGATTACCTCAATCTACCTAACTTACTGTCAAATACTGATGTTGTGCTTGTGACCAAGTATATTCGTGATCCAGCAGTCACCATCTGGTATTGGATGCTGCTCTGGTAGCTCTACCATTCCTTAGTCTATAATTCTATATCTTTACGAAATAATATTCTTGAACTTAATCGAAACATTTGATCAACGAATGTTCAAAATATACAGAGCAGTCATCTGATTGTCCAGAATATATTGTGCAAACACCATGACTGTTGAAGTTTCATGAAAGCTGAACCAGAACCCCAGTTGCTTTAAACCTAGATAATGAGAAATGGAAGACTTTGTATAGTTAACTCGTTGGTTATCTTCTTTCATCATCTCAGCCATTTCTGTCGCTCTCATATCCCTCCACAAGAAAAACATACAAACAACTTTAGCTTATCTATGTCTGCAAAACCTTTTTTTGATTCGCAAATAGAAATAAAATAGTTTAGATTGTAAAGGAGTAGTTTCTTTCAATCATATCTTCTATAATTTTTTCTGTCCTACATCATTCTTTAGTGCTAATCACTTTTATACCTTCAAATTGATTTGTGAAAGTTGGGTTCTATGAGTCACTCATTCATCCCAAGGAAATTAAGGGAACAAAAAATAAAAGACCATGCTCTTTCTGGAACCTTTCGGAACACATTATAATGTGGACAACCTTAGCCTTATGTGTAGTGGAACAGAATATGGAGTTGCTTTTCTGGAATTTATAATGTAAAGCCTCTGAAATGTGCAAGCCCATGATGTCCACCTTCAAAACCTTCATCCATATTCAAACAAATGCCACATCAAGAGTAGCCAACTATCTTTGTCCTTTGTAGCATATCCTCCATTCTCATCCTCTGTTCTTATTGTGTTCATGTTTGATCTTAACCACTTCCTTAATTAATATGATATTATGATTAGATTAACCCCCAAATTAGTCATGTATCCAAACAAAAATTTGACATGCACACACTACTTGTCCATGAAAAGGGGATAAATTAAGAGCCATCTTACTTTCTTATTTAGTTTCATCTTTGTGTTATTTTGCATTAGGTAACAAATTTATATGCTTTTAGAATGATATTCCAAATGGATCTGAAACGATGATCTTGTTCAAACTTAATTTTTTTCATTTGGTATCATGCATTGAATCTCATAATTCACCTTTCATTTTCTAAACAAATTTAGAGATCAATATTACAGAAATTGAAACAAATATCATTTATTCATATATAGAATTGAATCAAACAAAAATGAACAATTTGTCATGAAAATGTTGCAGACTACTGGCATATTCTATCTCATGTTATAAATGACCTTTAATCTTCCCCTGCATGCTTTGGAAGACAATGGAGGTACTAATGTTTAGATGCATATGCTTAGTTGCTTATAACACATGTAGATGAAAATAACCTCTATCTCTAAAGAGTACAGCCTTGGAAAAATTCACACCTTGCATTCATGATAATGACAATTACATGTGTATGTATGGCTATGAGTGAATAGAGAAAGATAAGAAAGGATCCATCCTGCTAATCATCATCAATTACCTTTTATTCTAACTCATCCAAAACAGGAGAGGCATTAGCTAAAAGCTAGCTAGCTATATAGTCTGGTTTTGATCTGTATACAAAGTATCAAAAAGCGAACGTTTTCGTCTTGGGAGAGTCTGCAACTTTGAGAGTCTTCTCAATGAGTTTTCTGGCCTTCTTGCTCCTTATTTCGACTCTCATGCTATCGCTCTTTTCGATCTTGTTATAATCCACAGCTGCAGGTTTCTTCATCTTCAAGGACCTGAACTTGGACTTCAAATTCCCCAGCAACCTATCCAACCCCATCATCACCATTTCTACTGCACTAACTTAACCTGCAGATTCAAAGAAATGAAGAACACAATACTAGCTATCATGCATCACCGAACAAAAGAACCCAGCTAGCAAAGGGTAGGAGAAGTTTGAACAATACTGACCTTGAAAGCGAAAGGTTTTAAATGGAATGGGAGATTCACAGATAGGAGTTGAAGAGAGACATGAAGAAGGAAGATAGAGAAGAGAGGTTGGGAGAGAAGAAAGTGAGAGAGATGATATGAATGATCAAGTCGACGGTTAGAGGTCATCACAATGTAAGCGTTTATAATAGGAGGAGCACTTGGGAAGGCTTACCACGTAATACACCTTTTGGGCGGTGTATATATACAAGATCGAATACAGGGTTGATTAATAAGGAATAAAACTTAGGGTTTAGGGTGCTAATCAATGAGAGTATTTTTAGTACACGAGACGTGTATCTTCACATACATACATGGATTGTCAGGATTAGAGAAAATAATATAAAAATACGATGGTTAAACGTATGAATTGTTATGAACGGTTAAGATTGTATCGTGTACATACACGTCGTGCATACAAGATTTCTAGCTAATTAAGTCAAATTATAGAAAATTAAGTAGAATGTGTTTCACAGCAATCATCTTGCTCTATAATCTTGCTGCTATAATTCGACAATTACAACTCTACAGCTAAGGTATGTATTGAATGCAAATATACACAAAAATTGTGAATGGAATCACTTAGGCAGAGATCGAGGCATTATAAGAGAAGAAGAGTTATCAACTCTAACAGTATGAGTGTGCTTTTGTCTCTTTCCTTTCGTATATATACGGGTGTGGATTGTTATGTTCCTTACTTATAACTTGTATTTGTATGCCAATTACGTATAAATACAATTATCTCATTCTCAAAATGTAAGATGTGTTTCGTCTTTCTTATTATCAGGTATATATGTATTAAAATGTTTTCTACTTAGTAGACTACAATCTGGGCAGGTTTGACTGCAATCAAGAGCCATATATATCCAAGGGCCATTTCTAATTGTCATGTTTGATTCTATGCCTTTGTTTTATTGTGTCGACCTAGTCTGTTTCATTAGCTGATTTGTTGCATTAATATCCATATATGCATGCAAGGAAAGTTTTCTTCTTAAGCTTATATGTTATATATATGCGTCGATGAGTTAGTTACCTGATTATGAAGTTCCCATGCACAAAATATGCATGTATATATAAGGAGAAATATAAAGGGATAATCCTTTCGAAGTTACAATTTTGTGTATGGTAAATTGGTAATGTTGTTACTACTTTTTTGTAACGTGAACGTAAAATCATGATATTTCTAGAATGTTCATAAAATTGTAAGTAAGTTCGACTTAAAGGCATAAGATCGTAAGAATGCTAGAAGTACGAAAGTAAAATTTTCGTTCATTTAAAGAAGGGAAGTGAAATCCAAACTTCCTAAATTGTAATAAAAACTCTCACTTTCTATTTTTGGTAACTTAAATTTTGTCATTAATTAATGACTTAACTTTTGTCTTTTTATGAAAATAATGACTAAAAATAAAAAGTTAGTGTGGATTACAATTTGGAGAGTGTGGATTTCACATCCCTTAAAGAATTGTTTCTAATTCAATCCGTCTTAATTCATTTCACGAAAGTAACAATATATCATTTCCTCAAATCTTTACGGAACATATATATATGATTAGGAAATCGAGTAAACATGGGCTATAAGAGAAGCAAAACTGTATGTTAAAACACAATGAAAGAGTAGTCGGCATTCAGCACATGCATTTCATATTGATTTGATCGATTGTAATTAGCAACTATATATATAGTACGTAGTCCCTTAATTTCTTCATTCTAAGTAATCACATTATTAGATGGATGTTCTTCATCAGGACACTCTAATAATTATAACCATATTAATCACGTCGATTACGTCTGGATCCTGAAATTATGAAATACTAATCGTAATTAAACCAAAATAAGATGCTGATCGACAAAATTAATTATGATGTGGGAATATTGGACCTAAAATAGACTGAACGATACATACATGCAACCTCAGCTTCTTCTGAGATAGGCATGCAGCCACGAACACACAAAGAAACAAATTAAGTTCAACATGGTCCTCGTAGATATCCCAAATTCCTAAAACTCCAAGGTAGCCATGCATCTACCTATCTGCCTCAAATTCAAAACTGCCAAAATCACTTTCCTATAATATACGATGCTGCTAGTCTGGGCAATTCACATTGACAAAGAACTGACTTCTTCATTTGCATATGTGTACGAGTTTGTTGCTTCTACGGAAAAACTGATATCATGAAATGGTAGCTAGATGTCACTATACAAGTAATAAGATGGTCAACCTAACCATATAACTTTCATTAGAATTAGGTAAACGTGATTATTATCAATATGTCCCATACACATCAACTATTGCAAATTGTGTGAATCATGATCATATAGCTTCAACTTTCAAGCACGATAATATTCCAGAGATTTTTTTGTTTTATCTCACTTGGATTTGATATTCTATAATCTATATGGACACTTTTGTTTCATTCATATTTAGGGTTATGCAGGAGGCTGATCGACATGGTATAAGCAGGACCGTCCTTGGGCCAAGACGAGTTAGGCCCAAGTCTAAGGCCTCAAATTCTTAAGGCCCCTAATATATAAAATATGATGTTAGTAAACGTTATAAGTAACTTGCTTTGATGGTAAACATTTGTAATTATTACTAAAAAATCAGGGTTTGAGTCCCTGAATGGTTAGTTTTGTTATTTTTTTTCTTTGTTTTTTGTTTTTATTTTATTTAGTTATTTATTATGGGGCCTTGAAAAAAAATTTGTCTAGAGCCTCCGAGCACACAGGGTCGACCTTGGGTATAAAGGAGGGACGGATCTAGAGTGTTAGAGACTGGGACTCAAGTCCCACTGAAATTCTTTTGTGGGGGGGGGGGGGGGGGGGGATTCACCACGTATAATTAGCTTATATGTAGAAATGTTATATAGATTGTGCCAAGTCACACTCGAGGTGAGGTATATATATCTACAAGCTTATAAACAAATTTGAAGTTTTTGGTGGGTGGTACTGGTACTCGTAGTGCTAGAGTTAGTTAGATTTAGCTTCTTGGTATATATATCTACAAGCTTATAAACAAATTTGAAGCTTTTGGTGGTACTCGTAGTGTAAGAATTAGTTAGATTTAGCTTCTTTTGTTGTTATATCTTGAGATTTTTATGAGTCTTTTTTTTGTATAACCATAGATTTTAGTCGAAAAACTCACTACGCCTTATCTAGGTGTATATTTTTTTTTATAGTATAAATTGCTCTCGTATAGTCTAGTTATTTTTTTCTGTAGTGAAAGTCGATCCGAGTCCTACCCGGTTTCGATATAAGGGACACATATATGTCACTTAGGCTAACTTGGATTTTGATGGGCTAGGTAGCTATACATCTTCACAATTAACCTTGGATTCGGGCATATACAAATAATCAACAAATGCATGCCATTTTGGATTAGCAAACCAATTTGAAAAACCCACAAATATGTTTGGGTTACTGGTTTAGGAGTGTGATGGGGTATTGGTCCAACAAAGAACTAATGTTCTAACTTCACCAAAAGATGAACAAGAGAATCCGAGCCCAATATACAAGTCTCAAGTTTAGTTCCTTTCTCTATCTTTTCCATCTTAATTTGCTCTTGATGCAGTTCTCAACGAGTTAAATTCACGCATGCATATGATGATATGAAACTATACATTTGTATATGTACGTCTAGGACTCGGATCAATTTTAGATGTTAATTTGTCCGCCAATCATTTTAAATTTTTCTATCCTCGTCTGATACTTCTACCAATTCAAATTTTTTAGAACGAGTACAGAACTGTAAAAATATCAAATGTGATCTATACCGGCTAAATTAGAAACCTCGACTGATGCTCAAATAAGATAAACTTGCTATCTAAGTAAGGATGAAGGAATTCACTACATACCTTTCTTTAGAAGAATGTATTGGTATTTATAAGGAGCGACCTCGTCCATCTGACCTCCTCTGCCGATTTCAGGACAAAGGGTTAGCTTTCACCTCTTGCATTCCCTAGTTTCACTAGGAAAAGCCCTCGATCACTTGAACGGTAGTGTCCGGCCTAGCTTCTCTCTTGGCATACATATATCATTATAGGTGACACACACACAGACTCACACATATATAATGCAAATTACACACGTACACACGTATATATACATGCTGTTATAACTTAACTAAAGACCAATCTTGCAAATTAATAAAATAAACAAACATTTGCCATCATCTTCACCCACCGCTCGTATTATGAACCAAGACTGATTCAAAATCAAGCTAAAACGTCGATTCATATATATGTTTCAATCACGATTAGTGATGGCATATCTAGCACCAACTTAATTAGAGAAACGATAAGGAGAACTAGTACTATAAGATATATATATATATATATTATGTACTATAGATTTAACATTTTAACAGATCGATAATTAGGATGGCAAATAGTTTGATGACGACTACTTTGAAGGGTGGAGCTGGAGCCACACGGCCCACACCATCTATTCACAAAGTCTGCTGATGATATATATCACGGTGGTTATGATTAGAAGCCAAATCTGATATACAAGCTTAATTATTTAAGCACCATATACATTCAAGATTAATCAATTATAGATCAATAATTTGGATTCAATAGAGAAGTTGGAACTATAAGATAGTAATGGGATACCAACTGATAATATAGTGTTTACGTGTAGACAAATTGAACGTGCCCTAGTTGTATTTTGATCAAAGCATTCTAATTGTATATATGCGTCAATGATTCATTTGAATATATCATTTTCTCCATTATTGCAATATATATAGTTCACTAAACTTCGATACATATAGAGCAAGAAAAAGAAGATAAGATAAATCCCAGCTGTAGTAGAGTAGGCGATGGATGTATGTATGTATAACATGTTACAGTAGTAAAGGCTGCATATCAAGAACTAAATAGACAATTGTTGGAGTGACCCAAATCTTTTTAGACGGTCAAGACGGCTCAAGCAATTAAGGTAATGTTTTTTTTTTTTTTTTTTTCATGTGAGATCAATATATAATCACAAGATAAATTAGAGAACATGAAGTGAAATTTACAGACGTGCGTGTCGAATTAATTGTTATCGGACTATGAAAAACAAAAAATAGAATTCTTAAAAGAAATTCATGAACAATGTAAGATAATGTACACATAAGCTAGCTAAGATTGAATCATTCATTAGTTAATCACTGCTTTTATTAGTCAAGAGGATAATATATATAGATCACTTGATCGTACATATATAATTAGCTAGTTGAGTAAAGATGACATCTTACACCATAATTTTCTTTTACTCGATCATGCCAAATAATATAAGCATGCCTTGGGAACTCTATGTATATCGATCGTGATTTGTGAATGGGAGTGTTGGTCGACTAATTATTAACGACGTTAACATTTGTGTGTTCAAGACGCCAGATAATTTCTCATGCATAATTATCATACTTTTCAATGATGCTGAAAACAAGCCTCGTCATTCCTCATCAATCATCTACTCGATCACTTTCCCTTGGACTCAATAATATCATTTCAAACTTGCAAACAATTTCATAACATACAATATGTACTTCTTGATCAACGCACTTGGCATGTGTTGTTGAAATATAATTAGCTCAATCGAAGTTTTCCTGATCGATAGCATGGAACTTTGAACTAACACACACACACATATAACAAACATCCCTGAAAAATCACCAAAAATCCTTATAATATCAAGAAGATTCTCAAAGATGTGCAGCAGGCCGGCTAGATAGGAGCCTCATGATGATATTTCTTTTTATTGGATTTTTTTTTTTCTATTTATCACGATCGATATGATTCTCTCGAAACGTGCTTGGTCACATACTCCAAATGAAAAAGGCTCACATAGTTGATCAACAGATCTGGTTCCGAGTAGCATCATTTTCATTCCCATCCACAGCCCATATTTAGTTATTTACAGAGAAATTCAATTTAAAAAAAATATTAATCACTAACTAAGCAGACACACCCTCTTTGAAAATTTCCACCACCCTTTTCTTTTCAGCCTACGTAGTCTCTCTTCCCACTGCCCTTTAGATTATTACATTTCTCTCTTTCTTTCTTCTCTTCCTCTCTCTCTTCTGGTTTTCAATGAAGCACTACCAAACCAATCATCATGATCATGAGGTTCCCTCTGGGAAATACCAGACACTTATACTAAAGACTCCCAGAAAAATTGCTCTTCTAGTCTTTGCCCTACTTCTTCTTACAATAATCCCATTCTACTATCGTAGCAATTCTATTTTCCTTACAAAAACCATTCCAAACCCACCATCATCACTACCCTTTTCTCCACCAAAGGATGAAGAACCTCACGAGGAGTTGCCAACGATAAGCAATAATCTCAAGTGTGATATATTCACCGGAGAATGGGTTCCAAATCCAGAGGCTCCCTATTACACAAACACGACATGCTGGGCGATTCACGAGCATCAGAACTGCCAGAAATATGGAAGGCCAGACTCAGAGTTCATGAAATGGAAGTGGAAGCCCGACGGCTGTGAACTGCCCGTTTTCAACCCGGCTCAGTTCCTGGAATTGCTCAGAGGGAAATCCTTAGCCTTCGTCGGAGATTCTGTGGGTAGAAATCAAATGCAGTCACTGATATGCCTTCTTTCTAGGGTACGTACTTAAAACTTTGACCATTTCATATCACTCTGTGAGAAACTCTTATATGCCTTCTCTCAAAAAGGAAATGTTTTTTTCCATGCTGCGATGATCTCCCTCTTATAATATGCATGAGTGATATTCACGATCGAAATACACACATAATAGTGAAGTTTACGTGCATATTATCAAAGAGAGGATAATATGGATCATAATTCTTATATATAGTAATTAAGTACGTAAAATACTAAGTGTTGTTACAAGAAAATATAGATATATAGAGAATTATATGTTTTTTTTTTATGCTATAGAGAATTATATGTTGTAGAATTTTTGTGTACATGATAAATATTCTCTTTTTTTTTTTTTTTTTCTTCTTCTTCTTTTTCATTATTAATTTTGAAGAACAAATATTAAACTTAAGACTTGATCTTGTATCTCAAGACATTAAACATCAAAATCAATAGCTATTTAATCAGTATAATCTAGATTGTTCTGATAAAAACATTTGTGGACCATGAACATGCATTCTTAATTATTGATTATCAACAGAAAGGAAAGGGTGAAAGGGGATATTAAAGGGAAGAAGTGATCAGAAATTAAAGGTTAAAGTTTTCTTTACCCAAAAAAAAAAGAAATAAAGAGGTTAATTAAAGGTTTTGGATTCGATCTTGATAGTTAGTTTTGTCCCATGCCATGAGATTTAGATCTGCACACAATGTTAGTTGACCTAAACCATTATGTAATCGAAGCTTGCAGAAGAGTAGGTATTACGGACTAATTTGTTATTATTAATCGTATTAAGTACAATATATTGGAATCTTTGCCACCTCTGGTCCAAATGAGTATGTCTTTCAAGTGCACATGCATGAAAGCCTCTCTATTACTTTCTGAATTTTCACACCCTCAAGATTGATATACACACCTAGAAAAAGGTATAATTTAGAAATGAAACCGGGCGTGATATACACACCTCAAAAAAATACAACGTACAGATAAAACCGGGCGTGAGCCTGAGCCTCCTATGCTGGGTTAAACAACAAAAGAAAACAGTGGGAATCGAATCCCTCACTTTCATGATATTAAATTTCTCAAACATCAAATAAATCACAGTACTTCACTGGTGCATTTACTAAAGTATATAAAGTTGCTTTGTAAAATCGAGCTATAGCTAAATGGCTTTTGATGAGATCGAATCCAACAAATCAGATAAACCTAAGGGACATTCGGGACCCCTTGACATATATTCGATGGAATAACAGATGAGTGTCAAGACAACTGTCTTGATCTAAACAGATGGATCTGTGTTTGGCTGAACTCGATCTCTCTCCCAACTCTGGCATGTTCCCTGTGTCTTGTTGCGCATGGATTTCTATATATATTGCATTATTAATTGGAGATTAGTTATCTGAAACCTTGTGCTTGTTCATCGATCGCCTATTATATGTTTACCTTCCACATGCTGTTCTGGACCTACCAATTCTATAGCACTTAGATCTGATTCAAGTCATTCAACCTTTCAGCTTCTCTAAGATGAGAAGGTTTAGGCTTCCTAAGTAAGACATCATGTATTGCGGCTGGGATTTTGTTGGTTGCAACCCAATGTGATAGAGTAGCTAGAACAGTTATGCTACATCCACCCATTGATCTGTATAACTATTATCTATATATACTCTCTTCTTAATCTGCATGTCTAACGTCAACACTATTTCAGTATTGATTTATGGGTCCAATTTACTTTTGTTATGTTCAAATTAAATTAGATAGTGTCGAACCATTGTTATAAATGAATATATATATATATATATATATAATACTTTTTGTTAGGCTTTCATTTTAGTAGTCCTCATTATAAAGGTTCCCGTAAAATGATATACTATTATTGCTGGCTTGCAGCTTATGTCCGATGAATGCAAACAAACTTATAGGCATATATTCAAAAGTAGTGCTTAATTCAAATGACTTGGCTTAATATGAATAGCGCTAGCTACTATAGCAGGTTTCGACCAAGTTAAAATAGTTAAAGACCCTGAAAATTACGGATCTAAAGCAACTACCTTACTAAACTTTTCTTATTAAGGAAGAGTCTAGAGATATTCACAAATTATTCTAAACGATATGCAGTAATAGAAACATAGTTAAGATATGAACATTGCATCACACACTTCCATCCGGCGGTCACTAATATCTCTTCTAATTAGTAATTGTGTATTTGTTTTTAGGTGGAATATCCAATAGATGTTTCATACACAAAGGATGAGAAGTACAAACGCTGGAAATACACATCCTACAACTTCACCATGGCCTCATATTGGACGCCGCATTTGATCAAATCCAAAGAAGAAGACATTCATGGTCCAACCAACACTGGCATTTTCGGTCTATACCTCGACGAATTCGACGAGGCATGGACAACCCAAGTTGAGGACTATGATTACCTCATTGTTTCCGCAGGGCATTGGTTCATGCGATCCATGGTGTTCCATGAAAATAACAAAATCGCTGGTTGTCACTATTGCCTCCTTGACAATGTGCCTGACGTCGGAATGTACTACGGCTACCGAAAGGCGTTTAGGACAGCTTTCAAGGCCATCAACAGCATGAAAAATTACAAGGGAATAACGTACCTTAGGACTTTTGCACCATCACATTTTGAGGGTGGGATGTGGAACTCAGGAGGAGATTGTGTGAGAACGAAGCCGTTTAAGAGCAATGAGACCCTATTGGAGGGTGTGAGTTTGGAGTTTTATATGATTCAGTTAGAGGAGTTTAGGGCAGCTGAGAAGGAAGGGAGAAAGAAAGGGTTGAAATATAGGTTATTGGACACAACACAAGCCATGCTACTAAGGCCGGATGGTCATCCTAGTAGATATGGACATTTGCCAGAAGAAAAGGTGACTTTGTATAATGATTGTGTGCATTGGTGCTTGCCAGGACCTATTGATACTTGGAGTGATTTCTTGCTTGAGATGTTGAAGACGGAGGGTATCAGATCTGCTGAGGAGAAGCGGCATTCAAGAGACAGAAGACTGCATTGATCGAAGCTGTCTTATTTGGTTGCTTAATTTGGTATTATTCATATGTTATGAAGTTTTCTTTTGGTGTTGGGAGTTTGTTTAGTTATGATGTAATTAGTGGCAAAATAAAATTTAATTAAATTAATATGAAAACCTGTATTCTACTGTAGTTTTTTGTACCAATAGATAGATCGAAGTTATACAGATTAGCTTAAAGCCATCAACACGAAGTGACAAGGAGGGAGTTTCTAAACATTAATTATAAAGTTTATAGGTTTTGATCGATGGTCTGGAGTGATGCTACATGGAGTGTTACCTGAATGTATGTCATATGAATTTACTCAAGAGTGAAATTGAATTTGTCCTTAGTTACAAGAGCTTCCGTTAAAATATAAACGAGGGACATTGAACTTGAATCTTGATATTGTTAACCAACCTAGCTTACAAAAGAAAAAAAAGGAAGAAAAAGAAAAACAGATAATTAAACTCACTAGTTAGTGTTTTGGTTTGGGTTCTGGCCCATATAGTACAAGGAAAAGACACAAATCCCTACACACCCAGCAAAGCCCCAATTCCTTTTCTCTATTGAAGATCTCGGAGTTTGTCAAGGACATTCAACTTTGAGTTCTATAAGAAACAAGGGTTCCCAGAAACAAAGCCATCATCAATGAGATCCAGCCCCGTCCTCCGTAACTCAAATTTCAGGCTTCCTTTAAACCTTGCCACGGGAAACATAATTTGTAACTGTTGCACATCAGATCGGCGGAGGGAGGAGGAAGAAGAAGACAAGCACCGTGACAGAATCAGTGATCTCCCGGATGATATATTGCATCTCATACTCTCATTCTTGCCTTTGAAATCGGTTGCGCAGACCAGTATCTTGGCTCGAAGATGGAGTCATATATGGTCTTCCTATCCCATCATTGACTTCTACGAAATTTTCACTGGTGATGAAGTCCATCACCAGATAAAAGCAGTGATCATCGAAACAGTATTGGCCGGCTGCAGGGAAAAGTTTGATATAAAGGTTTCTCGAGTTGGGAGAGTCGAGTTGGGAGTGCTCCCAACTCGAGAAACCTAGGCAAACAAGAATGTCTAGGGTTGAAGAACTTGTTTGTGAAGAACCTTACGCATTCTTGTTTGCCTAGGCTAGGGTTGAAGAACTTGAACTCGACCTCTCCGTTTGTGAAAAAAGAGACGATTTGGGTCAATGTAAACTGAAATGCCACTCCTTAAGGAGTCTCGAATCTAAACACAGTGGATGTGGGAGTTCATGGCTAGGGTTTCCCTCTTCTTACGTTGTCGGGTCTTTTTTCCGTACACTTCACAGTTTATCTCTAAATCATGTAGATTTCCTGGATAGTGCTTTGGTTTTGGAGTTATTTTCTGGTTCTTCATTCCCTTCTCTTGAAAAATTGAAAATAGACAAGTGTGGAGGAATTAGTGATCTCAAAATTAGCTGCCCGAACCTGAAAGATTTAGAAGTTTGGTTTCCGCTGATGGATTTTGATAGCCTGGACATCTCCGGAATGAAACTAGAGGACTTGACAGTAGTCATGTGTAATGATGGAAATTGGTTTAACATTTTTGCCCCGAATCTACAATCCTTTTATTGGGATTCTGGTGCCCTCACTGGAAAGTGTTCGATTCAGAGCTTTCCTACACTCAAAGACTCGTGTATTGGTTGGTCGCATGACGTTGGAAAATCTACG
This sequence comes from Fragaria iinumae, assembly GCA_009720345.1. Lineage (NCBI taxonomy): Eukaryota > Viridiplantae > Streptophyta > Magnoliopsida > Rosales > Rosaceae > Fragaria > Fragaria iinumae. Next base: position 38,434,856 of record CM019122.1, on the reverse strand, counting down.
ACCATTTATAATAACGGTATTGCCCTTCTTTCCAGTTCATCCCAAGTTGAATATCTAGACATATGCTACGACTTTCTCCAGGTTAGTTTACCTAGCTATCGGTGCAATTTTATGTTTGCTAACTTGCTTGTATGTACGTGCTTGAACTTTGAACTACCTCTAAGTTTCCAATCTAACCATCTTGTCTAACCAAGAGGCATATTTCATAGTGTTGGATAGTGTTTGTGATCGGTTTCAGTCAAAACAACCAGCTATTCAATCTATTTTCTTTTAGGAATGCCGGCAGCTACCATTTTTTGTTCCTTAGATTTCATATTTAATTTTTTATTGAATCAGTTAATCCTACAGAAATTGTGAAATTTAATCATGATGAGATGGTTAATCCATCTTGCTATCAGCCATGTCGAGAAATACTATCTGCAAGCTTTTACTCTAACAATACAGGTAGAAATATCTTAAATTTCTGAGAATAATACTCATGTTCTCTGTGAGTTTATATATGTAGCTTATTATTTTCATCTATCTATGTGTGCAGACTCTATCAGAAATTTATTTTGAATTCGGTGGTCTGCCGTTCTCATTTATGAAACTTAAGAACTTATTAATGTTGGAGTTCCCTCCTCATGCTGGACATCTATTTAATAGGTGTTATAAACCAAGTTGGACTTTATGTCTTGAAAGGAAAAAAAAATACGTTTTAGTCTTGATAACTGAGAAGTATGCAGCTCTCAGTGGCAACAATAGAGTTATTGTTTCTTGGTATTCCCTTCGCATTCTCTAGAAGGAGCTGGAGAGAAAAGAGGCAAATATAAAATCTTGTTCTCTTTGTTTTGTGTTGTAGTTTTGTGAGGCCTGTGTAAGAAGAGAAAATAGAGAACCAATCATTCTTGTACTGCCTACTGTGTTATTCCTCTAGTAATCTAGAGAGATTGGAGATTGTAATCCCATTTTATAGTGGAAGTTTTCGGAGTTTGTCCCGTGGTTTTTCCCTTCACTTCGGAGGGTTTCCACGTTAAAATTGCTGGTGTCATTGTTCTTTTTATTTCTCTCATTTGTTCAGTGTTTGCTGGTTTTCAAGCTGTTGTATTTGTGTTGCTGCATAATCAGGTTTTGATCCCAACAATTAATCGATATCGAGTTGGGAAAGCAACAGTTCCCAGGTGTAGCATGTCTGTTGAAGAGCTCTCCTGTGGTCCATGAGCTCACGATTTATTTTGATGTTGATGAAGGAACACATGTAAGTTTTCGCATAATATAATTATTAATCCATCCTCCTCTTATAAGTACTCTCTGTATCCCAGCTTTACAGTTCTGAATGTTAATTAACTTTCAGGAGTACTGGAACAACTCTTTGTTGGATGATGCCAATTGCAGTGAAGAGCAATACTGGGAAACTCAGGCTCAATACATGAGCCCCTTTCTTAGTCACCTAGAGGTTGTCGACATTAACGTTGGAGAGCGAGAGACGATCCCTGAGTGTGCAGTTAGTTTTGCAAAGTTTTTGCTTAAATATGGAAAATCCCTGAAAAAATTCATGATCAGTAATGATCATGGGCCTCGCAATTCGTTTATTAGAGAAGTCCCCCCGAGCATCTTATTATGTCCAATTCTTGACTTTCTGTGATGGAAAACGGGTAGAGTACAAGTGCTAGCTACAAGAAGAGTAGGTTTCTTTTGTAATATTACCAGCTAAATGAATGAACTTTGTTGGCCCTCTTTAAAACAATAAAGGATTTTCATCATACACGTATGACGTATATATACATATTGGCGCGGTTCCAATGTCTGTGTCTATACATATATGATACTCATCAATCATGGATAGATGCTTTGCATGCAGGGTGGATATAAGAGCCGTTCGAATTGTTGTTATACATACCGTCTACAATGTGTACAAAACACATTGTCGGTTTTAGAGTTCTTGATCTTCTAGATTGCACAAAAATATGGGGTTTGTCTATGGTATACCTACATGTATCTCATACCTTCATTTACAACTAACTGAACCAAATTTACAACATTGACGATGAATTCACCACATTTATTTTACACATTTATATATAATTGAACCATGTATAACATTGACAACGAATCGATCTCTTTTTAAGAAAGCAACAATTCCCAGATGTAACATGCTTGTTGAAGAGCTCTCCATAAGCTCACGATTTCTATTCATGAACGGTTATGTTAGGAGATCATTTGAACTTCTGTAATCATGATCTACATAAACGGTTTTGTTTGGACAACTATTGATCCATAGTACAATATTTGTACAAATAAATAAACAAAGTCCCAACCTAAATGGGTAACACGAGCTGAAGTAAGGCCCTCAGCAAATTACGCCCCAAATCCTTTCTCTGTAGAAGATCTCGTAGTCTGTCAAGGGGACCTTCAACTTTGAGTTCTATCAGAAACATAGCAAAGCCATCATCAATGAGTTCCAGCCGCGGAAACATTTGAATCACTTTTTAGGCTTCTTTTAAACCTTGCCACCGGAAACATTTGCTATAATATGAATCCATATCCTCCTTTTATAAGTATATCTCTAACCCAGCTTTACAATTTGAAAAAAACAAAAAAAACGTACTAATCAAGTGCATCGATATGTATATATGAATGACTTTCAGGAGTGGAACAGCACTTTGTTGGATGATGTCAATTGCAGTACTGAAGAACAATACTGCAAATAAGTTTTTACTTAAATATGGAACATCCCTGAAAGAAATCATGATCATATATGGGCCTCTGAATTCGTTGAACGATATCATTCGTTTACTAGAGGAATCCCCCCGAGCATCTGCAGATGTTAAATTCTCGACTTGATTCGATTGAGTGTGTCTATAAATGTAGTTTGGAGGTTGCATGCCGGGACCAAAGCTGGCTATACCAAGTGACTACTTTGCCAGCTCTAAGTGAAGAGATCAACATGAGAGTCATTGATCAAACATAATTGGTGTCTTTTGGCCTATTCAATCTCAATTATGTTTATGAGGAAATTATTGGTCAAACAGTTTGTAATTTTTTTGTACAGATAGATTTTGTTGCTATATTACTATTGCTACTGAAGGACTCTCTAAATACGTTTCCTCTTGCTGGAAACTTCCCGACATGTTTCTAGCATTTTGATCCCGCAAGTCATCCACCTAACTTGTTCTCTAGCTATGATGGAGTTCACACATGGCCAGATTGACTTGTTAAACAAGTTATTGAAACTGGATATTCTGCCAAAGATTAAAATGTTGGGCTAGTTATTGCTAGAGGAAGGCTTTTAGCTACCCCATCAACTATACCGAAACAAAAACGAGAGACAGATTGTCCAGATTTGGATTAATCAATGATAATTCTTGTGATTTGTGCAAAAATGATAATGAAACTGCGAACCATCTTTTTGGATACTGAAATTTCATCAAACAGGTTTGGAACTTTTCGTATATTGTCCCCCCAATTGATTGGGAAGAGGGTTACCTTAACGTTTTTAAGGAACACTTTGTTAACCAGTCTTAAGATACTGATTTATTTGCAAAATTGATCACTATATGCTGATAGGTTTGGAAAACCAGAAATGACACAAGTTTCAGAGGGGCATCACCTAATCCACTTCCAACCACTATGGCAACAGTTTCAATGTCTTCGAGCTGTGTTAATCTTAATAGAAGTCCTAATGATGTGCAACTTCGAAACCCTAGTACCAATATGAAGTGGCAAGCACTTCCTAGTTCTTTTGTTAAGTTTAACTTTGATAGTTTAGATTCGGCAGCAAGAGGTTTTGTGTTCCATGATTTTCATGGCAAACCCATCTCTGCCGCAACTAAACATGTTGGAAGAGCTTCAATGCCTATTGCAGAGGCGTTTGCATTAAGGGTAGCTTGGTGAAAGTAAAAGAGAAAGGTTTTACAAGAATGGAAGTGGAAGGAGATTCCAAGCTAGTAATTGAAGCGGTGATTAGTCGATTTGATCTGCCTTAGAGATTGATCAAGCTAGTTCAAGACATTAGAGTGTTGACGACTAGTTTTGATTCTATTAGCTTTAGATATGTCTTTCGTCTTTCGTGAAACTAATTTTGTGACGGATGCTACTGCTAATATTGGTCATTCTAGTGTTGTCCTTATATAATTGAAATGATAGAGTTCGTTCCTAGCGAGACTTCTAAAGCCTTGTTTTTTGACATTGTAAACATGGGCTGCCCTAAAGGCTTTTGATCTAGCTAGTATATGTATGTTTTCTGCTAAATAAAGAACTTGTGTAAAAAAGTACTTTTAAATCATGCAACTGTTCAATCTCTGTAGTAACTGTTCTTTACCAAATCATGCATTTTTCCTTCTCATCTTGTAGTATGATCAATTGCATGACAAGAACTATTCAATCTCTGTACGTAGTATCTTTCAAATTCGTTAATTCTCTATAGACATTATCAGTGTTCAAAACTGGATCTAAATAACAAACTATTTCAATTACAAAATTACATTATACATAAATTGAGAGAGAAGTTGCCAACAAGAAGATTCAAATTAACAGCTAGCTGCTGGTGTAGTAAATGTGATACCAACCAAAGCATGTTGGGCAGAGGTGGCCATGACTGAGATCTTTATAGCCATCTCTTCACCATTCAAGTCCATCACCAACCATTTTCACTGGTAGGGACTAAAGCTTTAATATTCCATTTCAGTGAAAGGTGAAAACTATTTGCACTATTGGTTTTCCACTACCTACATTTCTGTCCCCAGATGATAAAGTCCACAGGCATATAGACAAAGGGCCTTTATCACATTCAGATCAGTGAAAGGTCATATTGGTACCACTTCCATGACTTGTTTGTCCAGATGATAAATGAAACGCCAATAACATGCAGACAAATTTGGAATGTGTGAGGGGCATGAACCCAGTTTGATACCTGAAACCCTTGCTCTACTTTACAATCATCTCTAACTTCCCTCTTAAGCCACTTCAATATTACACTCATGGACCTGGTCATCATGTTCCAATCACTTCTGTCACACAAAACCTGAGAAATGAGTGAGTCAAACTATACATGGAAACTCAATTATTGCTGGAAAAAAATTAGTGGAAATTATGGCTGTAAAAGTTGCTAATAATCAAAGTAATACATTTTGGATGCACATGGGTTTTGTTTTTAAAGGGATTATCCCTTTATAATTGCCTAGGGTGAACATGAAAAGGAAGGCAGCACCAAAAATAATGGATAGAAGAGGTCGACTGCTGTTTTTTTGTCCAAGTTTGAATATAATCAATTTAATTATGAAAGTTTGATGTCTCACGCCCTCACCAAAAACATAGTTGCATCATGATGTTGATTAGGTTGGTAACTATGGCCAAACGAGTGGCTTTGAAAAATTATGATTGCTATTTTTGCTTAATATCTGATATATATCTTCCATCACTCCATTCTCTCCTGCAACAGTTCACATTGTTTCTCTGAACCATGAAGTTTCATGCCATTGATCTCCCCAATGTGAAATACACACAACCCTACAGCATCTACAATAAGGTTCTCCTTCTGGCCCTTACCTTAATTGTTCTCACTTCAATTCCTCTATATATGAACAAGAGCTCAACTACTTCACCATTGACATCCCCAACACCATCTTTAACAACCAAAACCAGTAATGCTACTGGTTTGGAAAGCATATTGCCATCGCCAACACCATCCCCAACAATAGAAATCAATAGTACTGCTGGTTTGGAAAGCATATTGCCATCCCCAACAACAGAAACCGATAGTACTGCTGGTTTGGAAAGCATATTGCCATCCCCAACAACAGAAACCGATAGTACTACTGGTTTGGAAAGCATAGAAGAGAAAGAGGAGGAGCAATGCCAGCTATTTAGTGGGAACTGGATCCCTTACCCTGATGGACCTGCTTACTACACAAATGAGACTTGCGAATGGATCATTCCTCAGCAGAATTGCATGAAGTTTGGGAGACCGGATTCGGAGTTCATGAAGTGGAGGTGGAAGCCTGATGGTTGTGAGTTACCCTTGTTTGATGCAGCTGAGTTCTTGGAGATCTTTCGAGGGAAGTCCTTGGCTTTTATTGGGGACTCTGTGGGAAGAAACCAAATGCAGTCACTGATGTGCATCTTAGGCAATGTAAGCACTCAATTACTCATTACAGTTCCTAAGTAATTGTGCTTTATGATACTTATGTGCTAGGCTTTACTTCTGATCTATTCAAGTTCTGTGTCCCATTAGCATGATATTGAGTTTGAATGTGTATCTTTCAGGTGACTTATCCTGAGGACATTTCTGACCAGTACTCAAATAACACAGATTACTTCAAGCACTATGTCTACACTGATTACAATTTTACTATGGTAACTCTATGGGCTCCTTACTTGATTAGATATAGTTCTGCAGACCCTAGTGTACATTCTGGGGACAGCCTCATGAACCTCTACTTAGACGAGCCAGATGAAGCGTGGACAAGTCAGGTTGAAAATTTCGACTATGTGATCGTCTCAGCAGGGCAATGGTTCTTAAGGCCGCTAATCTTTTACGAAAATGGTGGAAGTATTGGGTGTCTCTGGTGCAAACTGGACAACATGACAAAGATGTCAGAGTCCTATGGGTACAGAAAGGCCTTCAGGACCATGTTTGGGACGCTGCAGAGCCTCGAAAACTATAAAGGTGTGACATTTTTGAGGACTTTCTCTCCAGCACACTTCGAAAATGGGGATTGGAATGCTGGAGGGAATTGTGGGAGGACAAAGCCTTTTAGCAAAGAGGAAATGAAGTTAGAAGGATATACTTTGGACATGTATACGGCTCAAGTAGAGGAGTTCAAAGCAGCACAAGTCCAAGCCAAGCAGAAAGGTCTGGACTTTAGATTGATGGAAACAACTGAAGCAATGCTGCTCCGACCTGATGCACACCCGAATTACTATGGAGGGTCACACCATAGGAACACGACTACTGCCGACTGTGTTCACTGGTGCTTGCCTGGCCCTATTGATACATGGAATGAGATTTTGCTGCATATGTTGAAGACAGGGCAGAAATCAACTTGAATGTAAAAATATAAATTTTATGCATTACCAATTCCTATTCTTTTATTTGAAATATATGCTATTACATGTAGAATTATGGACAGAGTTGACTGGTGAGTTACACCAGAAGAATCAGGATTATGTTAGCATATCTTGTAGAGAAAAAGACAGGGCACCAGCACAAATATGATTGTGTTTTTGCTGGATACTAGCTTATTTTTATTAGCAAGGTTTGTCTTCTGCTTAAGTTGGAAAAGTGTAAACATCAGACTTAAGCAACCAAATTGAGCTGTTCATTCACTTTGGTCTCACTATATTCTTCAGCCGACACAAATTTGATTCAGACTTCGAGTAATATGGATAAAGAAATATAATAAGATGAGGATACTTCAAGTTTGAAATAAGATAACTAAGGACTGAGAAGCTTCCTTTCCAAACAAAATTTCTTAACATGTCAAATCTGCTTTATATTTGTATATGCAAATGTTGATAAACTGTCGATACTCAAACAACAAAAGCTTTTCCATCTCTCACTCGTTTACATTTCTTCTCCATTTTTTACAATACAACAAAAATCAGGTTTTGGCACAGAAATATAATTAAGATCAATGTAGGATCCGAGGAACAAACTCTTCAAAATGAGATTCTGATGAAGACTAATATGTGCAAAGCTAAAATGTAAAGCACGAACATCGACCTGAGCAGCATGAGCCTCTGCTGATTCTCTGTTCGGCCACCAGCATACTTGTGGTGAGCATCAAGGATATTGTCCGAAGAAGCAAATCCTCTTTCAGATGTACTTCGTCCAAACCGATTTCTAGCAGCAGTCATCTCATTGTTGCTGCTTTCGAGCTTCCTCCATAACCCATTTAATCTTTCTAGTTCCATCTCTTTCAAATGAATTTCACCAACTAGGCCTTCTGCTTGTGCCTATATTGTACAAGAGATACAAAGGAGAAATGTTCAACCATATATGATCAGAGATAATATTGAGACAACATAGAATAAATAAGAAAATCCAAGTGTTACTGAAAAGTAAGAGAGACCTGTTTTGCTTCTAGTTGCTCAATAAGACTGTGATACTGTTTATCCAGAATCTTCTCTCTTTGAGCTGCACAACAAAAGGTGCTTAGATCAGAGTTGTTTAACAGCTTATCTGCTGACGAAAAAGAATGCAGCAACAAACACACACAACTAAGCTGCCACGTGACAAGATCCCTTACCATCACAGATTCACAGCCATGCACTACAAACCATGTTTTGAATAACTTTACTCCTTTGGAAAACTACCACAAATTTCTCCACATCTATTGAACATCTCCCAACTATTCTTTTTGCCATATTTGTATTTATTTTAGAGCCTCTCAGCTAATTTTCATCTGAACATTCTTGGGTTATGTGTGCAAGACGAATAATATGCACAAAACAATACAAACGCAGAAGATACGACACAGCTATCGTAGTGCATTCAAATAGACACATCATATGCCAAAAGAAAGTTTGATGATGTAGGATACCTGGAGAAGGCTGGCTCAGTGCATTATCTTGAATTTCTCCCCATTTTTTCTCTAAATCTTGAACTACTGCTTCCATTGAACTCTGAGGCGATAAATTAACTTCTGAGCAACCAAAGAATATTAAAAAGACAACACAAGAGCACACAAACTCTGGAAATAGAACAAGACTTGAAAGAATTGTAAGATCAAAAGACTGGTCCAACCAACCAGTTCTCTTTTCCTCTCCTCTAACTTGTCTAGTATAGCTTTCTTTGATGATTCTATGTCATCTCCAGTTTCAACTATAGTTTTGGAGTTGCCAACGGATTCACCCGATCCGTGGGATCGACTGATATCCAATGCTGTCTGTGCACTCTCCAGCTCATCTCTCAAATTCTTTTCAGTGTCCTCCATTTCCTGATAACAGTATCCATCAATTTCAGAAACAAATTCTGGCTACAAAACCTAACTACAACGGATATCCTCAACATTATACGACAACTTCCTTGTCAAGTCTAAACTTTTAAGTTACAAATTACAATCACTGGAAGAATGCAACACCAATCAGATACACAGTTTCAAAGCATCATCGGAACACTTCACATGACTACATACCACATCCCATAAATACACAGTTTTAGGGCCGTAAATCTCACCTCTAACTTCCTCCTAAGTAACTCCACTTCCTCAATCTTCTCATGTATCTTACTTTCACAGTTCGATATAGCCTTTTCATAGGCAGCATTTTCCTCCAGCAATGTCACCTCTCTCAACTGGGCCTGTCCACAAGTCCAAAATCCAAATACGATCAATGAAACTCAATCAGTACCAATAACAACCTCAAATCCCAAACCCTTAACTACACCCCCATCCCCAAAATAACAAAAATCCCATCTTTCAATAACACATGCAACAATTCCAACCAGAACCAAAGACCCAGATAAGAAAGATCCAAACTTTAACCAATAAAAGCAACAATTGTTACAATTCAGAACCAATTTCAAGAACCCAGATAGAAAATTAAGGGCAGACCTGTTCGCGAGTGGAGGAGTGGGCGTTCAATTGGAGGGCAAGGGCGGCGTTGGAAGCGAGGGAGTGAGCGTGGAGGTGAGGGAGGCGTTGGGAGATGTCCGTTGGAGGGATTCTGAGCCGTAGATCATGGATCGAACGGCTGAGAGAAGCCGCTTTTGAATCTAATTCTATGGCGTATTTTTGCTGCTCCGGTGTGAATATCAGTGGGATTGAATCGGGATTGTCGTCTTCGTCGCCTTGACCGCCGCCGGCTCCGACTACGTCTGCCGCCCATGCTAGCAATCCCGCCATAATTTGATAGTTCTATCTCTGGATGTGTTTGGGAAATTTGAAAGTGAAACCAGAACGTGATTTGTTGGTTCGGGTCGGAGTGTGATATTGGGTTCACTATTGGGGTTTTTTGAAAATGCAAATCATATGTACATCCTTTAGATAATAAATTCATTTGTGTTCTTGTTAAATAAATAAGAACAGTTTTTAACAATTAAGTACAATTTCTTCTTTGTATGTCATGTGTCATAGTTTAATTTACAAAACTAACCATATACACGTAATAGTGTAGTAACACAAAACAACAACACACAGTAGCAGCACAAAGAGCACATAGCTGCAGCACGCAGTAGCAACACACAACAACAACAACAACAATAACACACAACAACACCACACAACAGCAGCACGAAGAGCACGTAGTAACAACACATAATAGCAGCATGAATTAACAACACGCAGTAACAGCACACAGTCGCAGCATGAATTAGCAACACGCAGAAGCAACATACAACAACAACACACAGTAGTTGTACACAGTAGCAGCATGAATCAACAACATGTAGTAGTGTAGTAGCACACAACAACAACACATAGTAGCAACACATAGCCGTAGCACGCAGTAGCAACACACAACAACAACACTACACAATAGCAACAAGAAGAGCACGTAGCAGCAGCACATAGCAACAACAAAATGAATCAACAACACATAGCAACAAGCAGTAGCAGCACATAACAACAACACATAACAACAACACGTAGTAACAGCACACAGTAGCAGCATGAATCAATAACACGCAGTAGCAACACACAACAACAACACAAAGTAGTTGTACATAGTAGCAACATGAATCAACAACCCGTAGTAGCAGCACAAAACAACAACACATAGTAGCAGCACGAAGAGCACACAGTAGCAGCACATAACAGCAACTAGCAATAGCAGCACATAACAACAACACACAGTAGCAACACACAACAACAATAACACGTAGTAGCAGCATCATGAATTAACAACACACAATAGCAACACACAACAACACAAAGTAGTTGTACACAGTAGCACCATGAATCAACAACACGTAGTAGCAGCACACAACAACAACAACAACAACAACAACAACAACACATAGTAGTAATGGAGACTAATGCATTATTCTCCTCCGAAGCAGCCATGGCCACTCTCTTCCACCAGCTCTTCGGATTTTGATCCTATTCCTGCACAATCAACTCTATTTAATCATTCCAATTGCCAAAATTTAACCAGAGAATGACCTAAAATCTAGTCTACAACACAACCGAAACGAATTCGAGATTCTAAGAAAATCGTAATCCATCCACCTTTACATAAACAACAATTGAAAGCTTGAAACTTAAACCAAATCATGATATAAACAACAACAAAAACCCAGATTGAGAAGCTGATCAAGTCAATGACGAGTGAAACTGAAAATGGAGGCAGTCAATTCTACACTTACAGTTAAAAACAACCCTAAACATGCAGAAATTAAAGAAATCGACCCAAATTTACAATCAAGATCGAAAATTGAAACGCATGCGTATACCAATTGAGGTACAGAGATGAAGAAACTAGCTTAAATTCTAGCTCATTCTGATAACTTGAACAAAAATTGGATTTCGAATTTAGAGAAAAGGAATGTAGATTGCCGGGGGAATCGTGCAGCTCAGAGGTCGCTATCTAATTCTGGGGGCGCTCTGTGTCCGTACGATGGCACGACTACTGAAGATGAGAGAGAGAGAGATATATATATATATATATATATATATATAGTGGCATGATCTGTAATTTTTTTAAAATTCTGGGTATTATATATGGTTATTATGCATTTAAAATTTGGATTAAGTTTGATGTTGCATTGTTTTGGGTTTAGGCTTCCGTCCTTATTTGAATAAATCTTTTAGAATGTTGGTTTTCTGTGTTTTCTAACTGTTTATGTAGTGAGATGTCATTTTTTATTTTTGGAATTCTAAATGGGTGGAGCTCTTGCTAACAGGCCCAAATCATCGGTTTATTTTGAGAACTGAAATTTAAATCTTATCTTTAGTGACATGTGTTTTGTCTTTTTGTGAAAATTTTACCAAAAAAAAAAAAGGGAATGTGGATTGTAAAATAAAAAGTGTAAATTTCACCGTCCTTTATTTATTCCAAGTATTGTGGTACTATACTGGTGACACTCATATATTTATAGGTATGCTGACTTTTGTGGGTAGTATTTTAGATAAGAGACAAGTGAATCTCACGGCATAAAATAAATGCATGGTTTTGAGTTTCTATCTAAAATCAATTGGTTATAGATGGAGTGGGTATAAACTCTTATAAATTTATATAAGAAAATGTTTTATTTTCCTGATGTGAGATTCGATTCTCAACAAAATCAATCACGCTGAAAACAAAAAGTAACTCATTAAAGTTCAATAGAATTACAAATAAATAATAATGACCCGCCGAGTTCGGCTAAAAGTACAAAGAAGCTCATCAAGGGAAGAAACCTTCCCCACAGAAAGAAACATCAACAGAGCTCGATTCCCTTGAACGGGTTGCATAATCACTGCTAGAATCCTGTTCTTTACTATTTTTTCAGGGTCACCAATCCCATCTCCATATTGGTATATGCTTTGGGCAATCCGAGAGAGGTTTGTCCCTGCTGCCACGAATTCCTTTGTAAATGGAGAAGAAGCACTACTAGCACCAAAAAGTTGTCCATCTTTGTTCATCTTCTTCCAACTATTCTCAATCAAATTACTTATATATTTGCGAGCAGATTCCTCATCGCAGACTTCACTGCTACTTCCACGTATGAGGCAGGATATTGAATTTGCAGTTTCACCTCTCTCTAGTTCTGCCTGCAGCATATATAGCACATTACCAATATGTTAAAATTAAGCTAGAGAAAACATAACAAAGATGGAAATGAGGAACAATTAATTGAAGCTACACAGACCTCGGAAGTAGCCAAATCATTTGTGAGCCGGAAAATAAGAGACGGCCAACGCAAGAGATCGTGGGGATTCTCTAAGCATCCAAGTGCTTCATCTGAGATATTTTGATTCAGTAGGAAGTAGGCATGAACTAAAATGAGCATCGCGGACGCTGATATCCATGCATTGGCAAGATATTCTTCAAATGTGGGTGTATACTTGTTGTTACTCCACTCTGCCTCCCTTGAGAAAGCTTTGCACAAATCAGCCCACTGTGAAACAATGTGCAAGCAAGATGTGAGATAGAGCACATATCATCATCAACGTATGGCCAATGCTGAAAAAATAAAACAAAAACACAAGACTAGGGAAAGCTTAAGAGTGTTTTTAAGGAATAGTATGCATAGACGTCGTACAACTTTTCTCAAGTAAGGAAGGACGTCCACTCCTTGCTCCTTCAAAGTTTCATAAGCCATTTCATTCACAGTGTTATAGAGGGCAAGGAAACACAGCTTCAGCTTGTAGTCTGGGAGAGTTTCAACTGCAGCATTCACATCCCATCTGAAACACCACAAATTGGGAATAATACAATGTTACATACACATAGTACGAACCAATATTTCCACAATTAATATGTATATATACGAACCAATATTTAATTACCTTTCAACAAGAGATGTGAATTGCTCTAGTTCATCGTAAGTGCCATAAACATCATAGACATCATCAACAGTGCTTATAAGAGCACTGACTTTAGTTATCCCTTTTCTGAGATTGCAGAGTTGAGGTTCAAACACTATACCAACTGACCAAAAGAAGCACTCCATCAATCTGTCATTCGCGAAGGGCAACTTCTTTGCTAACCCCATATCCTTCCACCGCCTGTTTAATGGAACTGTCATTATGCAGTCTATTTATGTACATAGAGATATACAAGGGCCACCCTATACGCTCCTAAATGAGGCAACCATCTAGGCCGGCCCCAAATTTTCAAGAGTGTCCGGCTCAATTCTTGTTTAGTAGAGCTGATCCTGCATGCAAGCTAATGCGTAACTAAAAAAAGTAGAATTGAGACTTGAGAGGTGTATTAGACTATTAGTATAATCTATAGGTTTTATTTTTCTCACCTTGACAAGTCCTTAAGATCTCTTTGGTATGTTTGTTGCACCCCATTGTAATCTAGCTTGGCAAATTCAAGTAGCACCTGATTTGCATCTGCCCTTTTATTGTATGCCTCAATGTACCATCTAGTTTCTAATCTATGCATTCTGTGGTGCAATGGCATCTCCAATGCATGACTCACTTGCTCTAATACATTTCTGCCGTGAGTATCAAGTAACCTGCAGCTGAGGTTCTTTAGGTGCATGCTGGTGAATGCAAGGGCCTCATCCAAGAGGGTTTCTCCTTCAAAACCAAGGAATGAAGCTTCATACAGACTCAGCATTCCTTTGACATCTTTGCAAAGGCGATCATTAATGAAGCTGCCGTCGCAGTCTGTGAATATCTTGAAGACATCTGATGCATACAAATGCATGTTAGAATGGATCGACATGCATGTGAACTTATAAAAAAACTACAACGGTTTGTGAGGTTCACCAAACTTATCAAGAACAAGAAGAAAAATCTCTAGCCAGTTACCTTGGGAGAGTTGAAACCCATGCTGTCGAAGGAGCCTGAAGCTGAGAGCAGTGAGGTGGAGACTTGGAGTATCCTCATCTGTTTTTTGTTCAAGCTTCTTCATAATTCTTTCAAGGACTCGTGTTATGTTGGTCTCTAATCGGTGTCCCAAACCTAATCGTTGGATATCATCAATCAATTCAAGTGTAGTCTCTACGGACTGCGCATCATCAATCATATGTTTCACATTCTCCTCCATCGACTTCCACCTGTTATCTTCGCACGGTTGATCCTGCAAAATCAAGCATAAAGTAGTCAACACTAATGTCGATCAATTTAGTAAAATAATATTGAAGACGATCATAATGTAAGTGCATCTAATTACTAGGAACTTAGTAGATACCTGTTTACAATCATGAATCTGGGAACTTACTAGGAACACATTTTTGACTCACGTGTTCTTTAGGCCTTTTCAAACATCATGGCCTGGGTCAAAGGCCCGCAGATGATTGTAATTTGCTAACAGATACCGGGGTTTAACCGTAGCCGTCGTCATACGACGTCGTTGAAGAGATGCATTATAAAGTTATCTCCAAGATAGCTCCAATTATAAGGTGCTAAAAGAAGAAACGAGAAACAAAAAGAGATGCATTAGTTTTTCTTACTAATTATGGAAATTGTTAAGAGGTGGAAAATGATTCTAGGTAGTCTACCATTTTTTGTCTTAATCTTATGTGGTATGACATGTCACATAAACACATCATCAATTTAACAAAATCATTTCGTGTCATTCTTAAGTAAATTTACAATCCTAATCATCTCAAATCCAATGCTCTAGATTAGTTTTTAATCTTAAAAAAATTGAAGCCATTTTTTCCATTATGTTCATGCTTAAATTTAAACACCTTATATATGTGAAATATATATATAATTTTTAGGCCGGTCCAGCTGGTATCACCGATGACTCCAAGTTAGTGACATCGAAGACACCCTGATGACCGGGAGAGTCGAAAAGTCTCAAGAACTTCTTGTTTTCGCCTTCACCTTCGTTCCATGCCACTGCATATTGCTTTTCTCCGACATGGAACAAATGGACTTTGTTAGGGCTGCCATCTTCAGCTGCTTTAGCTTCAAACAATGTACATGACCATTTGGATTGGTCCTCCTCAGGTTCATCAGCCTCCGGAGATAGGTTTGGATCACCTTTACTTCTCGTTCGCAGGAACTTTCCGTTGTGGGAGCATCGTATATGTACTAGTCTTGTCCCAGCACTAGCCTTCACGGCTTCGAACTTTGCTAACGAGCTCATGGCATCAGTTCCGTTGAACTTGATAAAGCCAAGCGTCTCAGCATCAGAGTCATCGCTGTAGTTCAAGTAGTAGTTGTCGAACCAAGGTGAGCTAAGCGCAAAAATGGATGGTAGTATCACCAATGACTCCAAGCTAGTGATGTCGAAGACACCTTGATGACCAGGAGTGTCAAAAAGTCTCAGGAACTTTTTGTTTTCGCCTACACCTTCGTTCCATGCCACTGCATATTGTTTTTCTCCGACATGGAACAAATGGACTTTGTCAGGGTTGCCATCTTCGGCTGCTTGAGCTTCAAACAGTGTGCACGACCATTTGGATTGGTCCTCCTCTGGTTCATCAGCCTCCGGAGAAAGGTTTGGGTCACCTTTAATTCTCGTCCGCAGGAACTTTCTGTTGTGGGAGCATCGTATGTGTACTAGTCCCGTCCCGGTACTTGCCTTCATGACTTCGAACTTCGCTAACGAGCTCAAGGCATCCGTTCCATTGAATTTGAGAAAGCCAAGCGCCTCGGAGTCGGAATCATTGCTGTAGTTCAAGTAGTAGTTGTCGAACCAGGGTGAGCTGAGAGCAAAAATGGATGGTAATTGGAAAGACATTTTCTGAAAGAAGTATATAGAATTATAGATGATAGATCCCTCTAGTTCGAGATCTTGTTTATTTATAACAAATGCAGAAGCAAGCTCCATCACTCGCTCAACGATCTTATCAGTTATGTTCACATGGTGAATTGCGGAGAAGATGGATGAGATGACCACGCATCATATCTTAGATATTTCTATCTTTGTGAAATGCGTGGATGAATATAGTTCGCCTGCTCACTGGAATCCATGGCTGCAATGTACACGACAACATACATTAAAATCCATATCCCCACCCTACATCATATCCTTTTTGTTGTTTTGGCAATACAGAAGAAGCATCCAAGTAATGACTGTATTAACTCACCAAGTGTTGGGTGCAATAAAGAACGTTATCTCAAGCAGAACGTAATAATCTTACTTGCTAGTTTCTACAAAAGAAACACACAAGATATCAAGCACCATTTTGTTATGGAAATTGAGCTGTTCATGAACGTTGGTCTCAATATATTCTTCAGCCGATCGACACAAATTTGATTCAGACTTTGAGTGGTATGGATAAACAAACACAAAAAGTTGCGTATGCTTCAACATGTTTTCAATTAAAAGTATAGATCGAGTATGTCAATTAATAGGACAGAGAAGTTTTCAGTCCAAACAAAACTTGTTTAACAAGTCAAAGCGCTGCTTCATGTTTATATATATGAGATGTGATACACTGTCAACAAAAGCTTCTCCATCCTCTCTTAGTCTCTTTCCATTTCTTCCCCTTCTTTTACAACACAAGACAGATTAGATTTGGACAGAAACAGATGTCGGAAAGATCGATCAATAATGTTGGATTATTCATGGAACAACGTTCGATCTTCCAAATGAGATTCTGATGAAGACTAAAATGATCAAAGCTAAAATGCAAATTAAGATCGACCTGAGCAGCACGAGCCTCTCTGCTTAATTCTCTGTCCGGCCACCAACAGATTTGTACGTGTTAAGCGTCAAGGATATAATTGTCAGAAGAAGCAAATCCTAGCTCTTTCAGAATATTCTGCTTCTTATGCAGAATCTTCTCTCTTTGAGCTGCACAACAAAATTTCTTAAAGCAAGTAATCTTTACCAGCTGGTATTACATCTGAAGCACAGCTGCATAAAAATAGCAGCCTATGATGAGAAAAAATAATAATAATAATAATAATAAGAATGCAGGGACACAGAACTAAGAACTAAGCAGGAAACCCTAAACTCCGGAAAAAAGAATGCAGGAACACAGAACTAAGCAGTACTATCACGGCCATGCACTAGTTTGAACAGATGAATAGAGAGATAATTAGTTGCAATAGGTTAATACATTTCACATAATTGTAGCAAAGATAAACATTTATGCAAATAATTGAGGCTGGTATAATCGAATTATTGAGAATTAAATGTAGTCATATCATAGAGACTATGCCCTTTTCACCAAAATTGTTGCAACGGGAAGTGTTAAGGTCTTCTCCAGCTGATGGTTGCAAAAAATTTACATTAGCACAATAGAACCCCGCGTCATCAATTCTTCTATTCCCTATTCTTCTAAAGTTCTAATTGATATTTTTTGTTTTTAAAGTTATGAGTTTTTTAAAGTTCTTCTAAACGAGCTACCACTTCGAGTCAGAAGCAATTTAGATAAGACATCTTTCCAATGGATTTTTTCACAAGCCAGGGTTCGACCTTTATTCCCAGGAGTGAGAAGCATCCCTATAACGACCGCCCCACGTACAACCTAACATGTTTTCACTAAACTAAACTCATTGCGTAAAGTAGTTTCATTCTAACTCCTTTTGTTAAACAAGTCATTGACTATACGTCTACATTTTCATATCCAATCTCAACTCTAATGATATGTTTTTTTGACCATCTCGTTTCCTTTTTAGGCCATCACACATGAAAGTTTCCAAGTAATGACCAACTTCTAAGTCATCAAATAAAGGTGATTGTTTCAAGCAAAAGGTATTAAACCTCCTACCTTAATGCTACTAAGAATAAGAAACACACAATCTCAAACACCATTTTGTCATGGGAAGCAACCCTGCAAGTCATCCATACTTGCTTACCTTCCAAGCACGCTTCAAACCCACATGGTTTATACCTTCCTTAACCCATTGAACATTCTCTTGGGATGCACTGCAACCTTCAGTTACCTTCAAATTGGGCATAGTGGGCATGGTGGGCATTGTGAGGATTGGAAGGCATGTTATAGGTCTTGTTTCCCACCATTTCTAACTGACAACTAAACCTCCCTCCATTTCCTCCTACTCTCCCTCTCCCAATTCCACCAACTCCTCCTGCTCTTCTGTCTCCTCCCCCATCAATATTGACTCGGTTTCACACAATTATATAATGCTCAAAAAGATCAGGAGAAGAGTCAAAACCTTAATCACCAAGAGTTTCAAGAAACCCAAATCCAAACCCTATATACCTCCTCCTTCTCCAAACCCATCACCACCGCCTGAACCAGAAATTGAAGTAATACCCACAACCATGTCACGACATCACTCCCACAAGCAAACCCCTTTCCTCTTTCCTCAATCCCAATCCACAGTCCTCCCTGACCCTTCTCCTTTCTTCTCCCAAAACCTCCTCAAAACCCCACTCCCCACAAACTCCTTCTTCCAAAACTTGACCCTCAAAAACGGAGACCAACCCGAATACTTCCACCCTTACCTCATCAAATCCGCCTCCTCTGCTCTCTCCATCTCTTACCCATCTCGATTCTCCAACTCTGCTTTCTTGTACCAAGTCTTCAACGCTGACCTCACCATCTCCAACACCCAAAACGCACAGGAAAGACACGTCATTTCTTCCTTCAATGATCTCAGCATCACTCTGGAGTTTCCCTCATCCAATCTCAGATTCTTTCTCGTCCGGGGAAGCCCATTTCTCACTTGCTCTGTTTCGAACAGAACTTCCATTTCAATCTCAACCATCCACGCTGTTCTGTCTTTCTCTTCTAACGAGTCTCGTACCAAGTACACTATCAAACTCAACAACAATCAGACATGGCTTGTGTACACTTCTTCTTCCATTGATCTCACCAATCCCACTGTATCTTTGATCACCTCAACTGGGTTTTCCGGCATTGTGAGGATTGCAGTACTTCCAGAATCAAACCCGCAATTCGAGTCGGTTCTTGATCGGTTCAGCTCCTGCTACCCTGTTTCCGGTGAAGCTCTGTTTACGAAGCCGTTTGCGTTGGAGTATAAATGGGGGAAGAAAGGATGGGGAGACTTGCTTATGTTATCTCATCCTCTGCATTTGAAGCTTATTGATCGTGAAGATTGTGATGTCACTGTTTTGGAGGATTTCAAGTTCAAAAGCATTGATGGTGATCTTGTTGGTGTTGTGGGGGATTCATGGGTGTTGAAGCCTGACCCTGTTTCAATTACTTGGCATTCGAGTAAAGGTATTAAACAAGACTCTTGCTCTGAGATTATATCTGCACTTACTAAAGATGTTGAGGCTTTAAATTCTGCACCAATTGCGACTACTTCGTCTTATTTTTATGGGAAGTTGATTGCTAGAGCGGCGAGGTTGGCTTTGATTGCTGAGGAGGTGGGTTATCTTGATGTGATTCCAACAGTTAAGAAGTATTTGAGTGATACAATTGAGCCTTGGTTGGATGGGACTTTTGGTGGGAATGGTTTCTTGTATGATAGTAAATGGGGTGGCATTGTGACTAAACAAGGATCAGTGGATTCGGGAGCAGATTTCGGGTTTGGGATTTACAATGATCATCATTATCATTTAGGGTACTTTATATATGCTATTGCAGTGCTTGCTAAGATTGATCCAGCATGGGGGAGGAAGTATAGGGCTCAGGCTTATTCAATTGCTGCGGATTTTATGAACTTAGGCAGGCGGGGAAACTCAAATTATCCACGTTTGAGATGCTTTGATTTGTTTAAGTTGCATTCGTGGGCAGGAGGGTTGACTGAATTTGGAGATGGTAGGAATCAAGAGAGCACAAGTGAGGCTGTGAATGCTTACTACTCAGCTGCATTGTTGGGGTTAGCCTATGGAGACACCCATCTTGTCGCCACTGGTTCAATGCTTGCAGCATTGGAAATAAAGGCAGCTCAAATGTGGTGGCAAGTGAAAGAGGGAGATACCATTTATGAGCAAGATTTCACAAGGGAAAATAGGGTAGTGGGAGTGCTATGGGCTAATAAGAGGGACAGTGGACTGTGGTTTGCTCCTCCAGAGTGGAAAGAGTGCCGGCTTGGAATCCAACTGCTACCCATTTTACCAATCTCTGAGGTATTGTTCTCTGATGTTTCCTTTGTTAGGCAACTTGTGGAGTGGACAGAACCAGCTCTGAATAGAGAGGGTGTTGGAGAAGGATGGAAAGGGTTTGTCTATACTTTGCAAGGGATGTATGACAAAGAAGGAGCTTTGGCGAAGATTAGGAACTTGACTGGTTATGATGATGGGAACTCGCTCACTAATCTGTTATGGTGGATCCATAGCAGAGGTGACGAAGGAGATGGTTACGGAACTGGAGAGAACGTATGTTGGTTTAAGCACTATCACTGAGTTTGGTAACTGGTTGTGTTATGATTTGGGTGGAGTTGAATAAGAAATGATACGAGCGTAGTATGTGATTGTGAGTTCTTCTTTGTTAATACGTTAGTATGTTATTTTCTGACACAAGAATCATCTTGTGATTTGCTGGGTTGCTGCAATATATATATTGATACACTTTCATACTTTTGAAATGTCCACTTTCATAATTTGTTCCAAATGAATTTTGAGCTTTTTGTTGTTTCATCAATGAACTGTGTTTCAAGTCATTCATGAATCTGGTCAGTTTATATGTACGAAAGCTTTACAAATACCATCCTCACCTGTTCTTTCCTTCTTACATTGGCAGTTTAACCACAGAAGTAGTTTACAGACATGCTTACAAGAAATATTGTCATTTTAAAACGATGATGAATTGGTTTCATGTTGTAAAATTGCTCTCATTTCATTCATTTTCTGATCACATTGAGGTTCAGAACAGAAGTCGATGCTATCTTCAGCACTGTCTCATGAATTTAAATCTCCAGTAAGTCATCTTCTCAAACTTGGAATTAACACATTTTGAGTTCCTGCATCATATATACAGTATATTGTCTGGTCATCTCACTCATTCTATAACTGTATGCGTACCTGACATTCTTGAATTCATTACCGTTCTTATTGATAATTTCCTAATTTTTTTCAAGCATAAATAATATAATACGGAATTTAAAACAGAGAACTTATAACATGAGATGAAGCAAATATAGTTCCCAACTTTGCCACACATGACATTGATCTATCAGTGAAATACAATTGCTAGTTTCTTGAAAACTCAGCTACGACTGGCAGTAAGCGAGAACAGTATATATGGTCTGTGTGAGGGTGAGAATCACAGCAAGGATGTCTGTCTTCATAAAATGATATCTACATATCTACATAGACATAGCCTTCTTTTTTTACTGCAAAATTGCAAATTGATGTTTGAGCTATAGTTGGTTTGCCTAATGCAGTCTGCATTTACTGGTCATTCATGTATCTCATCAGCGTTAGGTGCAAGAAAACTATACAGACACAACTACACACCAAGTAAACCAGAAATACAAGAGATTTTACAACTTCAAATGAAACATTGAAACAGATACGGGAGGCACATAACAAACATAGTTCCCAACAAGGCAGTGACCAGGGAAAAACAATTGCTACCTTCTTGGAAGGACTAGTACTTACTTGTAGTAAGAGAGAACAATGTAAAAGGTTTGTGTGAATCTGAGAATTATAACAAGGAAGACTGCATTAGAAACTGACCAGATTGAACATGGATTGTGTAGATAATCATCTTTAATGCTGATCAGGCATC
Source organism: Fragaria iinumae (assembly GCA_009720345.1). NCBI lineage: Eukaryota > Viridiplantae > Streptophyta > Magnoliopsida > Rosales > Rosaceae > Fragaria > Fragaria iinumae. The sequence continues at coordinate 38,412,712 of CM019122.1, read as the reverse complement.
TCTGCAGCCAACTCTCCTTAAAAAACAAATGAACTTCCTGGGATAGATCAGAGAAAGAGTACGTCAGACGCGAATGTAGTGTTATTGCAAACACCGGTGAAGAGATGAGCTATGTCCTCCTTGCTCAATCTGGTTTTTAACTTTTTATGATTCCCTTCTGCATGAGAAAGTCTGCAACTTTACTAGACTTTTTAAGGTAATGCAGGACCCTGGAATATGAGGTAAATCCATATCCAACGCGCCCTTGTGCACACTTGAGTCCTTGCCGGTTCTTGCTTGAATCTAAAACCTTGGACCTCCTAGAGGCTGATATCGAACACAAAAGATGATAGATTGACTTTGACATGTCCTCTGATACAATTCTACATTTAGAATAATAATTTTAAGGGATAATCATATTTTGCTCTCCTTAAGGGATAGGTTGCACTTTATTATCAGAAAGTCCTAAAGTCATTCAAGATGCAAAGTTTTATAATCTTCTATTATCAACCGTAATTTGACTATTCTGGTGAAATTGATCAATAGTATCAAACATAAGCGATACAATACAGACAAATCGAGTTTACAGATGGAGCTGAAAAAAAAAAAAAAAAAAAAAAAAAAAAACTATTAGTCAGCAATTACACAGGATTTTATTTTATTTTTTTGGCAAAAACAAGCTACTCGCTCGGTTCCAAATGATGGTGTACCTATAGAAAATAAGGCAACAGAAGATAGTAAAAACAAACGCTGCTTTTCTGGAGCTGTTGTAATGCTTACTTAGAAGTACAAATTAAATTTGAGGGTTCATCAATTTTCAAAAGGTAAGAAGGTCTTGCCACGCATGTACTGTCGTAAAACTTCTGGCAACACCATCATCCCTTTGATAGTTTTCGAGAATGCAGCACATGGTTCTCCCAATTTCAGTAAGAGTGGAGTTCAACATGTGTACATAACGCTTCGTCTTCTCATTGCCTGTCTGTCCATATCTAATTTCTAATTTTCTGGATTGGAAGTCTGTACCGTTTGAACACGAGACCAGTTCTCTATATCTCTGAGATGCAGGAAACCAACCTTCTAAGTCGTACTTCTTTGCAGCTGCACCATTCAAAGCACCCGAAACAATGTTCACTACGCGATATGGAATGTTAAGCTTTCTGTAGAACTCCTCTGAGTTCAAGATCATCTCCTCATGCATATCCCAGGAGTCATTTCCATTTGGGCTGGTAATACAGAATTGTTCTACTTTGGCAAACTCATGAGTCCTAAATAGCCCCAATGTGTCTCGTCCATGCGAGCCAGCTTCTGTCCTAAAGCAATGTGTCCCGTCCATGTAGAGCATCTGCTACCCTATTCCTTTATCTAAATATGTGAGAAGATTTAAATGTAGTAACTTGCCGTTGTAACAAACATGTCGTTGTAGTAATTTTGTTCAATTATATGTAAATGTGTAAAACAAATATAGTAATTTTGTTGTCAATGTTGTAAATTTTACTCATTTAACTTGTCATTTTTGTTCAATTAGTAGTAAATGAGTGTATGATATACATTGAGTGGAATGATCCAAACCCTTATAAACCCACAAGCAAGATCTCATTTGCCCGATGTGAGATTTATATCTCAACACACCCCCGCACGTGTAGCGAATTTTCAAGCCTAACACGTGGACAACATTTGGGGTGACGTGGAGTTCGTGTGGCCATTTAAGCTTCACACGTGGAAGTGGGTAACCCGCTCTAATACCATGATAAAGTAGTCTGGGGTTCACATCCAAAATCAATTGGCAATGAGTGGAGTGACCTAAACCCTTATAAACCCACAAGCAATGTATCATTTTTCCGATGTGGGATTTATATCTCAACAATAAGCACTAGATATTATTATTAAACTTGAAACTATCCTAGCAACTAGGAATCCAAACATGGGGGGGGGGGGGGGCAAACTGATCAAGATCGAACATGGCCATCGCCAGTGACTATTGGAAAGTGGCGGCCGACGCTCTCTGTGACGTACGTGTCCACCCTCATTTTCAGGACGTTGCTGAACCAGAACTGTGCAGCACTACCAAGTTCTTGATCGATTTCCAGGCGGTGATCAGACGCGTCACCTCCTGCGATGCCGAACGACTCTCAGACTTGGACGACGTCATCAGCCGCACGAGTGTGACTAAGGCCTCAATCAAACTCGAATCCTCTAATGCGCACGAAGCAGCTGTCGTCTCCGGCGTACTCCGAGAGCTGAAGGTACCTCTGAGTGAACGTGCTCACATGGTGGAGAGAATAATGAACAAAGCCTGCGATGTAGAAAATGAGGATTTGAGTGGTGGAAGGAATAAGATTGTTCATATGTTGGTGAATATCGATCTTGTTGTCGTTGATGATGATGATAGAGATGAGGATGGTATTGTAGTGTGCTGCCTTGAAGGATCACATCCTTACTCGGATCGTTCCATGGTAGAGCAGCTGCGGAAAACTGGAGTTTGCCCTATGTGTGATGATGATAGGAAAGTGCTCGTGACAAAGATGGATAAGGAGGGGATTCTATAGGCTAGGGTTTCCAATTCTATAGGGATTCTAGCAAAAAAGAAAAAGAGATGTATTCATCGATCATTCTTTGTGATGTATACTGAGCAAATTTGGAGGTCTCAATAGCCGCATTTTTTAACCAGCTTTGTTTCTTCCAATTATATTAAAGAACTAAATACTTTTTATTTCCTATACTTACATGGTCTTGACATTTCAACCTTCACGTTTCAAATTTACCTATTTAGTTATGGTACCCTTAATTTGGACAGGAAAAAGTTCTGGGTTGAAAAGTGAGAGTACGAGGACTAAACAGGTGAAATTGAAACATGAGAAACTGAAACGTCGTGACTTTGTAAGTATAATGACTAAACAATATTTAGTTCAATTATTAAATGTACTTTTCTTGTAATATTTGTTACCCTAGCTAGCTATGAGTTCATACACAATCGAATATCGATATTACAATGCAAAGGCGAAAAAGAGTAACTGCAAGTTTGGTGATTGAGTGAATTATTATTGTTGCATGTTCCTTGCTCTGTGGGAGAGATCAGATATGAAACAATTGTATTGATATTTAATCAAAGATCTTAGTTTCATTTCCCTCAAAATGGAAGACTTATAATAGCTAGAGGATATATATACCACAATACCATATCATCGATTTCTTGCTTCTCCGCCCTCTTCAAATTGGGAGAGAATTAAAACCAAAAATAATGATCCCGTCTAATAGCTCAGCATGCATTTGGTGTTCTAGTCCAGTAGCTAAGTAGCTAACTACTCAAGGAACTAGGGCTGCAACCATGGTGTTGAGTGTTGACTCCCGATAATGTCCGCGTTTGAGTTTTTCTTTTTCAGTATACCATCCAGTCGGTTATATATAACAGCCACAAATAAATGGTGGCATGGCAATTGGCATGCAATAGAGGGCCTTCGAGCATTTTCAACTTAACAACCTGGTGTTTTGACAACTGTTAAAATTAACCGCCTAGAAAGACTTGAACCCCAAGTTAATTAGGAATCCCAAAGTCGGTGGGATATGGGAATCCTACTCCAATTTGGAAACCGCCTGTTGTATCTATATATTTATCTGCATTTCCTTACCATTTTCACAGAAGTGGCTTTTCTCAAATCTATAACATTTAGTACATCCATCTTCATCTTCTTATTTTCTTTCCTTATATTCTTGTTCAAACTAGTTAGTCAAAAACATGGCCATGGCCAGTGACTATTGGGAAGTGGTGGGTGACGCTCTCTGCGACGTACGCGTCGTCGACTTCACTGAACTAGAAAACGAGTTGCTATGCAACTACACCAATACGTTCTTGATGGAATTTGAGGCGGTGTTCAGACGTGTCACCTCCGAAGAGGCAGACCGACTCCTAGATGACGACATCATCCCCCGCCAGATCGTGAATATGACCTCAATCGAACTTGACGACTCTGACTCATCCTACATGGATGCGGCCTTATCCGAAACGCTTCAACAACTGCAAGTCCCTCTGGAGGAGCGTAGCTGCATGGTGAAGAAAGTAATGTTCAGAGCCTCAGAGGCGGCACAGAATGCCGGTGGAAAGAGAGTGCGCATGCGGGTGGACATCGATTTGTATGTGATCGATGATGATATTGATGAGGAAGCAAATGGTGGTGTTGGTGGTATAATCGGTGATTCTTATGAGCCTAGATTTGTTCCGGCGAGTACAATGTCGATTGAGAAACTGGAGAGGACGAGAGTCCAAGTGCCATCAACAGTGTGTTCGGTTTGTATGGAGGAGATGATGCTTGGGTTCGAAGCAACTAAAATGCCTTGTTTACATCTTTACCATGAAGCATGCATTGTGGAGTGGCTGCAGCAAAGTGGGGTTTGCCCTTTGTGCAAGTTTCGCATGCCCAATTAGCAAGAACGGTGCGAATTTGCCAATGTTGATAGCTATAGGCATGACATGAGTGAGTGAGTTTAGGGTTTTCCGAACCGATACCAAATGATCATTCTTTGTAATTGAATATTTCTTCGTATTTTGATGTGAATGCATAATGTCATATATCATTCAAATCTCTTTATTCTACTTACTTTGACTGTAGTCTTTCTTTAACTAGCATTCTCGAATATCAGATATGTCTCTGTTTTTATATCTGTCAATAACATTAAAATGTTCTTAACTTACACTAGTTTAGTTTTTGAGCAAGGAATGTGCTAACTCATTGCAACGATATATCTATAAAATGACTGCACATGGATAGATTTCGCAAAGAGCGGTGGCGCGAGATCCTCACATCTGATCCGGCTTGTGAATCCATAGGTGTTTCCGAGCGTGATCTGTCGAAGATCCGATGAAGATTGGAGGCGGGTCGGAATATGGATTTGCAAAGGGTTGAAGTCGGACTGTCAAGGTTTGGGAGGTGGGGATCGGGATGCTGTTGCATTGATGGTTTGTCGGTAGCTCGGCGGTCGGTGGGGTGAGAAGGTTTGGACGGTGCGGGTTGTGCGGAAGCCGTTTTGGGTTGTGGGCCAATGATGGGCTTCTCAGTCACAGCTTGGAAGTGAGCCTATTTTGGGCCGACTGGTTGGGCCAGTTCTACTGTGTGTTTGCTTTATTTTATTAATTGTTTTGTTGTTTCAATTGTTTTAATAAATCCCTATCGTTTTTCGGCAGGAGTAGGTGGTGAGTGCACTCTATATGCCTTGTCCGCTCTAGTTTGGTCGTGAATCTCATGCATTAACACATGGTCGCAACCTCCTAGTAGCGGTAATATGTCTGCCCTAGGTATGCAGCGAGTTTCTTACTTCGTCAAATGATCAATGTCACCTAGTGGTAAAGTGAAGCTAAGTGTCGTCGGATTTATCCTCCGGCAACATAGTAGGAAAGCTGTGCTTGTGGTAATTATGCTTCGCAATAGTTGAGTTAATTTTCCGTTATGTCACCGTTATGTTAAAGCAAATAGAGTAGCCAATAGAGCACTCTTTGCTAATCGATGCCTAGTTGAGTACATGTTTGCAATTAACATAATTTTGTCTCCATTGCGATGTGTAGTAAATAAAAAAATATTTGATTTCTTAATTTAATTAGAAATCAAATATTATTAATTTTTAAATATGGAAAACAATTAATGACATTTGGAAACTGTCATGAAAGATGTTCAATGACGGTTGAAAAATGTTATGAATGATTTTCTATGACATTTAAAAAAACGTCATGGAAGAATGTTTCATGACATTTAGGAACTGTCATTGAAATAAATTCAATGACGCTTATCAAACGTCATTAAAAGGGTGGGGAAACCATGACTCCAGTAAAGACAATGAAGTAGATGACGTTTGATAAACGTCATGAAAGCCCTATGTAAAACGTCATTGAAATTTTTTATGTAGTAGTGTGTATTCGACAGTTTCATTAATCAAAACTTGAGGGCAGCCGCACCAGCCCTTTACTCAAAAAAAAAAAAAGTTCTTAAATTCTATACATATGTTGTAGCTTGAAAATGTCACAAGTTCTTTTCCTTTTTTGAAAGGCAAAAACCTTAGTTTTAAGTACAAGAAGGATAAACCCTAAAGTTATGAGAAGATGTCACAAATTCTTTTCCTTTTTTGAAAAGCAACTACATGTACGTTATTTTCAACATTTTCCTGATGGACTTCGTTGTCTGCTATTAGAAGATGACTTAATCCTAGAATCCAATTTTCATTGTTGGTTGTTCTTGCCTGTTTAATACTATATCGTCTATTCATCCATCTCACATATTCAAGAATTGATGGAATTTGCTACACGCATACCAAACACCTTCAAGCCATGTCATCCTATCTTATTCAGATACATGCATTCCATTGGCTTAACTGATTTCAAACATAAACAGTCTGACACAAACAAAGTTAACTGATTTCAAACATAAACAGTCTGATACAAACAAAGTTTACAAGATCGATAAGAGAATATTAGCTGGCGTTCGGTAACTTTTTCATGCTTGTATTTTTATTTTTTAAAAATGAAAATGAGATGAAAATACGTTTGGTGAGACATTTCTAAAAACGTTGAAAATGATAATTGAAAATATTTTCAACTTGTACAAAAAAAGACTGAAAACATCAATTTGACGTTTTACTTTTTCGTTTTCTTAGTTTAGAAAATATGAAAAATACTATTCATAATAAATTACCAAATACATTTCCAAATTATAAAATATAATCTCATTTTCTCATTTTTATTTTTTTAAATCATTTCTAATTGGAAATCGTTTTCAAAAACGTTACCAGACAGATCCATCCCTAGCTACTCTTTCAAAACAAGAAATTGAACGGAACAACAGAAACGGGCTTCTTGGAAGTCTGGCTATGACTTGTAGTAAGAGAGCTAGCAGAGCTAAGGACTCAAAGTTTGTGATGGGGCACCTGAAATCAGTCACCTCATTTTTGCAGGTGATAGTATGTTGTATGTCAGTGCTACTCAACATAACTGTGAGATGATACGTGAGATTTTAAATTTATATGAGGATGCTTCAGGTCAGCAGGTGAACCTTGAGAAGAGTAGTGTTGTGTTTAGTGGGAATGTGGCTTCTTCGGCTCGACAATCCTTGGCATCGAATTTGGGTATGCAGGTGGTTGATAAACATGATAAATATTTGGGTATCCCTACTTTGGTCGGTCGCTCTAAAAATGATACTTTTGCTTATATTAAGGATAATCTGTCAAAGAAACTTACAGGTTGGAGATCTAAGCTTCTAAGTGCAGCAGGTAGAGAGATTCTGATTAAGGTAATGGCGCAGGCTATGCCGTTGTATACCATGAATAACTATTTATTACCTCAACATCTGATACTGTTAACTTTTGGGAAGCTGAATTGGGCTCCTCTCCCTCTTACGCTTGGAGAAGCATTCTTGATGGCAGGGTATATTGCGCCAGGGGCATTAAGCGACAAATTCGAGATGGGATGCACACTAATATTTGGTATGATCCTTAATTGGTTGGAAGGAGAGAATTTGCTACCCTACCATTCTTCTCGGATACAGGTTGTGGCCGAGCTCTTTAATGGACCAGGTATGTGGAATACTGATCTACTCCATGAGTTGTTTCCACTACACATTGTTCAGAAAATTCTTGCATTACCAATTAGTACTCGAGTACGTACATAATGATCGGTGGAATAAAGGGTGAGGATAAGAAGGGCAAATTTACAGTCAAGTCAGCTTACCATGTTGCAAGGCGTCAGGTCTTGGCTGATAACGCCGTAGTTGCTAATCCGAGTTCACAGCTCTGGAACAAGATTTGGACCGCTCCGGTCCCAGGAAAAGTTAAGATTTGCATATAGAAGGCAGCCTCAAATAATCTCCCTACACGAAGCAGACTCAGTGAACACAGTATTGATATCGATACCCAATGTCCTTTTTGTGTAGAAGAAGTTGAATCACCTATCCATGCGGCTTTTTTCCTACAAGTAGCCCAAGTTCCTTCTGTTCCAAGTGCTAGTGCTACTAATGTCCATGATTGGTTAGTTCACTCTCTCTCTCTCTCTCTCTCTCTCTCTCTCTCTCTCTCTCTCATGCTCCAGCTTCTTTTAATACTATGTTAATAAGCTTATGGGCCATATGGAGAAATCGAAACGACCAAGTATGGAATGATAATGTCAAATCTGTCATGACCCACTCCGAATTTCACCATGAAATATGGGGTAACCCTGCGGGGTCCACCTCAAGAAAGATTTAACAAAAAATTTCGACATAACCTCCTTTAAAAATGGACAACCCTACCTGATAAAAACCAACCTGCAACACAATTCTAAAATTATACTCCAACCTTGTACTCCTGGAGCCTTCCTGCTCCCCAAGTTCATCACATCTCCCAAAATATCAAATACTAAACTAAAGGAATTCCACAACCAACAACAAAGACATCATTAATTTACTAACTGGGTTATCAGAGCATATCTAATAATGAAAGAAAAACAATGAATAAAGAATAAGCGGAAGTAGCCTATGACTATGCCTCGACTCCATGTACGCTCAACCTCAAGTAAACTTAGTCTGCAAACTGGGCATTTTAAACCAAAGAGCCCAGGGGAAAGTAATTTAGAACGTTAGAGTGAGTGGACAAAAATAAATTAAATAATTTAACAAAAACGTAATTTAAATATTTTCTCACGTTTAAACTTTAAAAACTTAGCTGCACGCGACTTTGATTATCCTTAAAACTTTAAACCCAAAATTACGTAAGAATGGACAAACCAGCCCCGTTGGTTAATCAAATACAAAAATCTCATAAGAAAAGATAAACCAGCCCTGCTAGTTAATCAAATACATAACTGAGAAAATAAAACAAGGGAAAGAGATATCATCATGTAAGAGGAGCCTCCTAGGCTCTAGTAGCGTCTCACGCTAAGCGCTCGACTCAACTATGGTGAAGACAGCTAATAAAGGCTATCTAGTAATGAATAATAATCGATTGGTGCCTCCCAGGTTATAGTAGTGTCCCACGCTAAGCGCTCGACTCACCTATGGTGAGGACCGCTAATAAAGGCTAGCTAGTAATGAATAAGAGCGACCCTAGTATGATGACTAAAATCATACGAAATCACTTAAATCTATAAAGCTTCCCCAAGATCATGCGAAATGTACGGTTCCCAACCGTACTTAGAAATTATCATATGAACTTAAAATAAAACTCAATGACGTGTCTCACACGTCAAAATATTCTCAAATCCATAATTATAAGCGAGATTTAATCATCAAGTAAAAATCGTAATTAATATCTCAATCCAAAATACTCGCTAAAATATTCTCAAGGTCAAGATCGATATTGCACAAATAAACGATAAAATTATATAGCAAATCACATATATATCCTTCAAAATGATTTGAAACACAATTAAATCCACTTGTGTTGTTGTTAAACAAATAATGACAGTTTTTAACAATTAAAGACAATCTTTTCCCTGCATGTCATGTGTCATAATTTAATTTACCAAACTAACCCTACATTAATTAAATATGTTTTTAGAAGAGAAAAGTCTTTTTTTTTTTTTTGAGATTTTTCAATAAATGGAATACAGTAGCAGATTTTCAATAACTTAGTGTAGTTGCAGTTAATTTCAGTAGAAGTAGTAGCAGGGGTTAACATCCCAGTAGAAGTAGTAGCAGGGGTTAACATTTCAGTAGAAGTAGTGGCATGGGTTAACATCTCAGTAGAAGTAGTAGCAGTTAATTCCAGTAGAAGTAGTAGCAGAGGTTAACATTCCAGTAGAAGTAGTAGCAAGGATTAACATCACAGTAGAAGTAGTAGCAGAGGTTAACATCCCAGTAGAACTAGTATCAAGAGTTATATCTTCAATTGATTAAAGCAATTATTGGAAATTTCACATGACATGGCCTAAATATTGTCATTTTCATTCATGTAATAAAATACCAGTTCTGGAAACATGAACAAAGCTATAGCAGTACCACTTCTCAGAGCCAACCATGGTCTCTCATCATCTTTCGTAGATCTCATCCTATACTAAAACCAGAACTGTCATTCCTAAACCGAAAGCTACTAAACTCAGATGGCATCCTTGCATACAAAAAGTATACAGGGGATTCCTGTCTAGCTATGCAGAAGAATCCATAGGTTAGAAGCCGTCTCTATTGACTGTATCGTCTCCCCATGTTCGATCCCATTTGTCTAGTTTCCGGAGCAGAATGTCACCAAAGGATTCATCTTGTTTCACATCCACATACCCATTAGTTTTCAACACCTAATAAATATAAACAAGGATATAATTAAATGTCTCAAAACACAACTGTTTACACCTATTATGCTTTAGGTTGAATACCATACTTTTGGGGAGAAGAAACAATGCCTAGGTAAGTCTCCATTATATACTAAAATAACTAAGAGGCAGCTTGTGCATATTATGCATAAGCAACTCCATCTAAACTATGAGGAAAAGAAGTCGAATATACAAAAAAGATTCGTTCACATATATCATACCAGTGTCTCATAGAACAGCCTTGCACTTTCTTTCTTCGTTTTTCCTTCTGAAACTTGCAACAAGTTCACTTCTTCCTTTCCTTGATTTTTACAATTTGTGAATTGTCTATGCAAGTACCTTGCAACCACTCTGTAAAGAAATATTTAAATATAAAAAGCTTGGAAGAAAAAATTAACCCTGAAGAGTACCGAAAGATTTCAAAGCCGATCCACTATACCCGGTTCTCTTAGACCACCCATCTAGAACAGGATAGAATGGGCCACCAGCCTGCCATTTCAGATATGCAAGGAATTAAGGAAACAACACAGCTTTTCTGGTATGAAGGCTAAGTGCTTCATATGATTTACTAGTTTTCCAATCCTTAATCAGCTCCACACGGAACCAACCGATCCAACTCCAACTCCCAAACAAACCCTAAATTTCCAATTCAAATATGAAAAATGGAGACCATATATAAAACTCCGGCCATAACGGTTACCTATCGGACATGGTGGCGATGGTTTTGAAGGCGAGTATCAAGCCCCGATCGGGATTGGAGCCACGGTTCTACCACCTACCCAAAGACGAAGACAGAAACTCGCCGGAAGCTCCATTGCCCATGGCGATGACAGTGGACAAACCTCCATCGCCCAAGAGCGGGTTGGTGGGGCCACCGACACAGACGGGGTTGTTATCGCCGGATTCGTTGGCGAAGGTTCGCCACTCCGAGGTCTCGTCGATGGAATCGATGTTTTTCAGATCTAAAAATGGTGGAAGTTTGAGACAGTCGCAGTTTTGTAGATATTTTAGAAAAGAATGGTTTTTTAGGTATTTTACGTAAAAAAATTACTGACAGGGCGTGGTACTATGTATTATGGGTCTGGCTTATGTCTTTATTTGTTTAAATCTGTTGAAATGTGGGTTTTCTGTTTTATGCAACTGTTTAGGGTAGTGAGATGTCATTTTCTAAAAATTATAATAGAAAACTACCGAAAATCTCATTTTCGGAAATCTTTTTTATAAATCTCAAAGTTACCAAATAAAACCTTCATAAAGAAATCCGGAAATCATAAAGAATATCTAAACTCAAATACCAAATTAATAATTCGAGCTTAAATCCATAAATCATGACCAACAATTAATCAATGCATCAAACTCAAATAATTCTAAGATCATTTAATAAGCCGAAATTATAATATAAGCTCGGACAATAAAATGATAAATTATAAAATTTTGCATGCATATTTATTAAAAACCAAAGTGTCCACTCACAAATTTAGACATAAGCCTGACGATATCCGGAACGCCATTCGTGAGGTCGCTATGTATCCTAACACCATAAACATAATTAGAACCACACTCCAATTTTGGAAAAATATTTGCTTTTAAAATAACATCCTGAAAATCTTCCGCCTAATCCACTACTCTAGCTAGGGTTAAGCTTATTGGATTCTTGCCAAACTCCACCCGCAACTTCATTTCATTAATTTCAACATTCTAAAACAAAATTAAGGGAAATCCAATGGTAGGATCTTCCTGAGTATCATACCGAACCGACTTTGAAAATTCTTAAACTTCAACCAACTTCCACCCAAAATTCACAAACTTAACATCAAAGGACTCTTCCCATCAAACTCTACCTAATTAGCTTGAAAAACCACCCAAAGGAGGCGGCGCCGCCGTCTGCTCCGCCGGCCAGCCACTACTCCTGCCACCTCCGATGCTTACCAAAATAGTAACTTTACATTTTACACCATAACTTTTACATACAAACTCCGATTTCAACGTATAGCATGTCCACGGATTTGTATTAACGTCCTCTACGAATTCCTTAAAAAAAAAAATTTCCTAACAAAATTTTCCTACAAAAAGTCAACTCTAGTGTCCTTAAATAGTAAACGGTTACTCAAAACAGTAAAATGTCAAAGTAACACAAAAGTAAATACCCGCAAATTAACTTAAAAACCATGATGTGACAAAATCGGCTGAGCAACTAATCCCTAGTACTTTGGCATGGTGGGAGGAGTTCAAGAAAGCTAACTTACCTCTAAAATCACCACGGTCTGCTCCTCATTTGAAAGGGCAACCCCCTCCCCTTGGTTATATAAAATTGAATGTTGATGCTGCATTCAATATTGGAGATGGGAGTACTGGTATTGGTGGGATATTTTGGAGATCATGAAGGCGTGTGCTTGGGTGTTTTTTCAAAATTCTCAGCAATCTCTAGTTCCCTACCCATGGTGAGATGTTGGCCTTAATCGAGGGAGTTAGCTTAGCAGTTCAGCATGGTCTGGTTCCTTTAAAAGTTGAAATAGATTGTCAAGTGTTGGTGGACGCATTACATACAGGGATTTTAAGGGATTCAAATATGGGATTTCTTATGGATGATCTGCGTGAAGGATTGAGAACGACATTGGCTGCTAGTTTGTCTTTTGTCCGCCGAACTGCTAACACAGCTGCCCACTCTTTGGCGCAGGCTGCTTTGCATACTAGAATGAATTTGGGTTTCTCTATTGTACCTCCTCAATTTGTTGAGGAACTTATTTCTAACGAATGTAATGATCCTTGATTAATGAAGTAAATTCATTCTTTCAAAAAAAAAAAAAAAAAAGAAAGAAATCGATCGTTTGCTTTTGGTTTTGGAGATGGGTTTTGCATTTTCCATCTTACATGAGGTGTATGTATGAGACTACTATGAGTCATAGGTGAAGGTTTTCAATTTCCTTTGCTGTACCCAAGAAGAAATTCAGCATATTTATTTAGGGAAAATGGGAAATGGACTTTGATTGATTTGGTCACTATATATCATACACTAAATATGACTATACTTTTGTTCTGCAGGAGCTAAGTTATAATCTCTCTTTCTTTTTTTTACCCTGATGTGAGAATATACTAGTGGTAGACACATACTACATATATACGTACACCATGTAGAAAACTAGATATATAATTAGTAAAGTAAATAAACTCATCAAATGCAAGTATATATCAATTTTTGTTCTTTTTTTACTTTAGTGGGACAAGAAAGGCAGCTGCAAATACACTCAAGGAGATTTGGATAAAGTGAGAAATGAGCGGGCAGACTTTGCTGTCAAGAAGTATGTGAAGGAGCCGTGATTGAGATAGCATCCTCGTGTTCAAAGAAAAACATCTTTTTTGTGCTTCTATATTCATGCATATTCATGCATGATATGTGACATTCTTTTGGTACAATTGATACTATGTATCAACTAGCTTTTGATGTCCCTAGTTGATGAGCATGTATTTGAATGCTTTTCTTATTTTTAATGGTTGTTAAGACGATGGTGTGAGACCCCTGGCGTTTTAGTGACATAAATAGGAAATTATCTTGTTCCCGAAGACACCTAAAAGTGATGGGAACCGGTTTGTAAAATGAAGTTGTACGAAATAGTTAACTAAATATAAAGGTAATTGAGTAAATTTACAACCTAACTTATATCGAAGATCAGCTCAAGCCTCGTGATCAGATAAGCATGATCAAGGGTCAGGTCCACTGACGTTGCCCACCGACTTTACCATTATCTGTCTTGTTCAGAACCCAATCACTGTAAACCTGGTGTTGACATCTTCGTCTTCATGATAGGAAGGTCTCTGTGCAACCATCACATTCAATTGCAACAATTGCTATGGAGAATGGATTTCGGCGTTTCTAGCCAATCTTTTGATTGATTGAGGTATCCATCTTCACCCTTTCTTGGGTCTCTATGTGATTGAGCAGATGGGTTATCCTCTTGATTGATTGCTTGTTACGATGTTATTGTAGAAATTCGTCCAATTGAAGTTTATCTTCAAAAATGGAAGTTCTGTTCTTCCGGAATTGCATCCGTCTGTTAGCTTCGATGGCCGGAAAGTGCATGTTGGAGGCCTTATATTAGAACGGTTTCTGAATGAAAGTTTCTCGGACTCGTGTCTACTATCTTGTGCTAAAATTTGACGATGATCCAACGGTTAGATTGTCCTCAACAGAGGTAAGATCGCGTACTGTTCAGGGAAAATCCTCTTTTGACATATAGTTCCAATTCTGATTCTAATTCAAGTTTTATGCTTCTTTCTCCTTTAAGTTCAGTTTCTCCATGTCTTGGGTTATCATTCGAGTTCCTTTCTTGGAGTCTTCCTCTACCTATGAGCCTACAAACCGAAGAGTGACAATAGGTAAGTTAAACTAAACCGATTGAATTCCTTTTCTTCTTTCCGCTGGTCATGTCATGTTTGATTAGTATTATGCTACATCATACCCTCTGCCTCTGCACTCCGATTACACGTATTATTATTTCCTATTGTTGGGTATCGTATAGAACCTTACTTCCTTTCCAATTCTTTGTTGAAGTTCCTCATTTTTAAATCTGACCCTTGTAGACTAATCTGTCAAAATGTCGCCTATTACTTCTTGATTTTGACATGATCCATTTGACAATAGACATCCAAAAGATTGTTTCAAGGCTGATTTCATGTCATTTGGACATGAAATGAATCTTTGGTGACAGTTTTAAAAGAATATATGCTACTGAAATTTTATGAAAAGCTAGCAGTTCAGCCTATTTGTACCCATACTTTCTGAACTCGGTTTTGCATGAAATTTTGATATGTTGTACCTTGATATGTTACCTTCAAATCTGGAAAGTTTCATGGTCATTGGATGAAAATTGAATTCGATATGAATTTTCAAACCTGAACAGTTTCTTACCTTCAAATCTGGAAAGTTTCATGGTCATTGGATGAAAATTGAATTCGATATGAATTTTCAAACCTGAACAGTTTCTTACCTTCAAATCTGGAAAGTTTCATGGTCATTGGTTGAAAATTGAATTCGATATGAATTTTCAAACCTGAACAGTTTCTTACCTTTTGACCTTTGTTCTTATTCTTTTGGCTCCAAAACCATGTACCGAGTTTCCAATTGTAAGAGTTGTATTGATATCTATAAACTTCATTACCATCTGAGTCCTTGGTATGTCCGTACTCAATACTAGTCTTCAAGAGTTAATCTAAGTATTTAGACGTCGGAAAAGTCTGCATAGCCAATAGTACATGAAGTGATATTTTGCGGTATATGTTATAATAGGACTTTGAACAAGTTTTGGGCTGCTATCAATGGAAGGACCAAGTTGTTATCGAAGAAGGACTAGTATTGGAGCATTATGTATGTTGCTATCTTGCAATTGCTAAATGATTGAGGTAGAGAGGGTTCACCCTGGTTAGTGTTTAATACACTGCTTTATGATTTGAAAAATGGATTATGATTTAAAGCTTGAGTTTATGAGATGACTTGACAGTGAGCGGGGCATAGCGACTTCCTTGGGTTTCGATCCCCTAAACCTCCGGAAGGGCTGTACGGACTGGAGGACGTCTGATATCCTTTGAGGTGTGGCGTTACTCCTACGCGGTATGGCGTAAATGGACACTCTTGCTACTCTTCACCAGTTGTTGAAGACAAAGATCTTCGGTGAAGAGGTAGTTGGCTAAAGATAGACCGGTCATCAGGTTTGGATTTTTACCAGGGTACTCTTAGATTTTCAGTTGGTTTTACATTAGAAAATATTACTTCGATTTATTTACTTTTTACTCAACTGGCGCCAATTATTATTATTTAGTTTTCAAACCTAGCTTGGGTGATGTTTGAGCAGCGAGGACGAAAGCTCATCCCTACTATAGTTGGTCTTGCAGGTACTGTGCACGAGATGAGGACTTCGGGATCGAGCTGGGTGCTACGTACATGATTATTTGCCTTGGTATATTTGGCTTTGAATTGTGTTTACCTTTATATAAGTATTATTGTTTAATTGTGGCATTTGTTAACTTGTGGATCTGGATCTTTGTTTGACTTCTTCCATACTCAAATGGTTTAAACCAGTTTACAATATTTTTAGTGTTACGTCTTATTGATTCAGTCTGGCTTCATTGAAGTTATTGATTTTGGAAAGTACTTTTAAAGTTGTTTTAGTTATAAAGTCTTTTTAACAAACAGGAACAAAGGTCCATTTTCACCTCACTTTAGATAAACGCTTCTGTTTAAAAGCGTTATAAATAATTTTAGTTTCTTCCTTGCCTTGCGGGTTCTTAGAACTTGAGTGATGGATCCTAACTTAGGTTCTAAGAGTACGCAGCACTGTAACGTGCTTGATTTGATGAGGTGCAAATTGGGGCGTTACAGATGGGCATATGCTTTAGATGTCACGTTAATGTTAACAATGCATCAGATGCTTTATATCATATTTTGGTTGTTTGAATGTTAACAATGCTTTGGATGGTTTGGAAATATACTTGTAATACTATTCATTAGGTAAATTTGGTATTAGAGCATCAACAGAGCACATCATACAACTAAATGATGATAATCCAACGTTATATGAAATGCATTATCATACAACAAGTTAATGACAATCCAATGGTGTCTGACTAAATGATCCTACAACCATATTCTAACATTGATACATTGTGTGAGTATTGATCACACAATGTCTATTAGCAAAAACTCTGTCTATTATTTACCAATCAAACAACTATGAAACTTAAAAACTCGTTGTATGAAGATAACCTCACATAATAATTTATAGGAAGAAAACTATTGTGTGAATGTCGACAGATGTTGACTGCAATGCGGAATGATCTCGACATATGTCGATGAAATCTGTTGATATTCACACAACAACTCTTGAAAGTAAACAATTATGTGAGTTGACAGTCACATAAGGGTTTTCACTAGAAAAATTGTGATTATCGGTAGATATCATCGACAACTGAAGCAAAACAGCTTGTCGAGAATCACACAACAATATTCTACAAAAAACTATTGTGTGATTCTCGACATAAGCAGCTCGACATGTGTCAACAGCTGTCGAGGATATCTGCCGAGAGTCGCACAATTGTTTTTATTGTAGCGTTGTGTGTAAGTTGATCAAACAAGCTCTTTTTCGCCGTTGTATGACATGTTAATCAGACAGCAATCGGATTAACAACAGTTTTGACCTCTATCAAACGACGCGTTTTCCCCGTCGTATGATGTATTATCTGGTGTAGTGAGTCTAGCACACTTTATATACATATGGTTTGTGTCAGAGGCAGTGGCGTAGCCACAATAAGGCCAAAGTGGTCAATTGACCCTTCTCAATTTTTTACCATGTTTCTCATTGGTTGAATTTTTTACTTCTTATCATAAATACTATCATAACACTACATATTTGACTCCTATGACACAAAGACAAAGATAGAAATATAAGTCAATCTATCTTCATTTTCTTAAAACAGTGAACTTAAAAATAATAGACATGTCTTTTGCCAAACACTTAAAAATTTACTTAAAATGCTAAATTCTATCATGTATTTTTTTCTTTTCTTCATTTTTATTTTCAACCATCTTTTTCTTATTTTTCTATCTTAATATTCCAAGACCACGTACATCGTCGCATGTCAGCCTTCGTCTCGATTCCATTTCTCATAATTTAGCCATGCGAAATAAATTAAGATTATGGGATGAAGTTATACAACGGTCCAAATCTACTATAAATCTCAAGCCTTGTTTTCTTTGTTGTTGAAAAAAATTTCAGGTTCTCTCCTTAATAATAGCTCTAGAATGACTGTTATGTCTAAGAAACCATTATCTAGAATTTTATGTGGTATATGAAAAGTTATCTAAAATTTAACCCTCTTGTAAAGAGTTTCTGACTACGCCACTGGTCAAAGGTGACTGTAGTGTATATAGTACTTACGGCAAACACTGTACATGTTGAAGCAGAATCGAAAGTTCACGTACATCTTTGCTAGACGTACTTGATAAGGTAATGCAAGCCCTTGGAGGCTTGGACACACCGTGTTCACCAAGGTCAGTGAAACCGTGTTCACTAAACGTGTCTTGGGGAATGATAAAGCTAGCTCGCTAGGGAAAAGTTTAATTTCTACTTTTCTTGGTCATCAATACAAAGACTTAAAATTAGGAATCCCAAAGTCGGTGAAAATATGGGAATCCCACTCTAATTCGGAAACAGTCATCGATCTCTATCCCTATAAATTACAATTACCGGTGAAATAAGAATCCCACTCCAATTCGGAAACAGTCATCGATCTCTATCCCTATATATTACCCTCAATTCTTACCACTTTTCATAGAAGTGGCTTTGTGAAAACAGAGAACAAAAACATATCATCCAGTACATCAGTCTTCATCTTTCTTATTTTGTTTCCTTTATTCTTCTTCAAAGTTTCAATCTAGTCAAGAATATGGCCATGGCCAGTGACTACTGGAAAGTGGTGGGCGACGCTTTCTGCAACGTACTTGTCGGCTTAACAGAACCGGAAAACGAGTTTCTATGCAGCAACACCAATACGTTCTTGATGGAATTTGAGGCGGTGATCAGACGTGTCACCTCCGACGAGGCGGACCGACTCCTAGACGACGACGTTATCCCCCGCGAGATCGTGAATTCGACCTCAATCGAACTTGACGACTCTGACTCGTCGTACATGGAGGCAGCCATATCCGAAACGCTTCAACAACTACAAGTCCCACTGGAGGAGCGAAGTTTCATGGTGGAGAATGTAATGTTGAAAGCCTCCGAGGCAGCACGAAATCTCAGTCCTTATGCCGGTGGGAAGAGACTGCGTATGAGGGTGAACATCGATATGTATGTGATCGATGATGATGATGATGTCAATGGGGGTGGTATGATTGTCGATTGAGAAACTGATCGAAGAGGTTCCTCATGCCAAATAAGCAAGAATGGTGCGCAGCAGCCAATGTTGAAAGATAGCTATAGTCATGAGTCACGACATGAGTACCAAATGAAATCCTTCTAGTTAAGGAAAGAATTAGTAAACTACCCCCAAGTGATCGTTATTTGTAATTGGATATTTCTTTGTAATTTGTTGCGATTAATGTCATATCTTCTTCCAATCTATGAGTACGTATTTTGTTCTACGTACGTACGTACCTACGTTTATTGCAGTATTTCTTTAACCAGCATTACTCAGATATCTCTTGTATCTGTCCTTGACAGCAGTAATGTTCTCAATATATGTGTAGCTGGAAAATGCATGTCACATACAACAACCACCTTAGTGCTAAGTACAAGAAGGGCAAACCATGCATAGATATATGATCTATTAGAGTTTTCTGAATTTTCTGGCTTCTCATAAAGAAAGACTTAAGCTAGCTTGCAGTAATTAGGAGTCCCAATAAGATAAGGAATCCCAATCCAATTCGGACACCAGTCAATTCAATCTCTCTATATAAATATATATGGCCCGAATTCTTACCATTTTCATAGGCGGGGCTTTGTGAGAGAGAACATAACGTCCAGGCCATGGCCATGGCCATCGACACTTTCTGCGACATACTTGTCGCCTTCATTGAACCAGAAAAGGAGTTTGTATGCACCACCAATAAGTTCTTGATGCAATTCGAGGCGGTGATCAGACGTGTCAGTTCCGACCAGGTGATCACGAAGAGTACCTCGATCGAACTTGACGACTCTAACGACCCAGCATACATGAATGAAGCCCTATCCGAAGCGCTTCTACAGCTGCTAGTCCCACGGCAGGAGCGTAGTTCCTTGGTGAATAAAGTAATGTTGAAAGCCTCCGAGGTGGCCCAGAAACCTAGTCCTTATGCCGGTGGGAAGAGACTGCGGATGCGAGTGAACGTCGATATGTTTGTGATTGATGATCATTATGAGAAACTGGAGAGGACAATAATCCAAGTGCCATCCATAGTGTGTTCGGTTTGTATGGAGGAGATTAGGGTTTGTTCCGGAGCAACTAAAATGCCTTGTGCTCATCTTTACCATGAGGGTTGCATTGTAGAATGGCTGCAGCATAGGGGGTTTTGTCCTTTGTGCAAGTTCCGCATGCCTGAAGTTTCATTATCATCAAAAACAGAAGAAGTTCTGCATTCCTAATTAGCACGAATGCGGTAGCCAATATACTTGATTGATAGCTATAGTGCGCGCATGACATGAGGAGTAGCGGAGCCAAGACTAAATTGTTATCCAGGTTAATTGTAACACTAAAATAATTTCAACGAATCTTGACATATTGTGCGAGAATTTTACAAAATGTCTAATTAAATCTTATAAAACAAGACCGCAAAGCCTCAATCGTATGAGGTTCGTAAGATGCTGCAGGGTTTGAGAGATCTATGGTTAACTTTTATCAAACATGATAACTTTTAGTCAAACTCACACATAAATATAATAACAAAAAAGCTGTATTTCAACTATAGATGCCTCTCTATGTTCATCTTCGTCTCTGTCTTCCCAAACAATACTCAGTCACCATACTTAGAGTCTCTTCACTAGAGCCTTCAACCTTGTCTCTCAAAGACTCAAACACCAACTTACCCCAAAATCTCATCGAATCCCAATCACCATAACTCCATAAATAATCCTAGTAGATTCATTCTTTCTCTTCTCTTCTGAGTGATGGTGATAGGGAGAGAAACTAAAAATCATGACTAGATCCTTCACCAACCAGCAAACCTAACCTGATTAATTCACCCATTATCAGCCACCGTTACCTATGGCTATAGCTTCGTCTTGACGATCCCGACCCGGTGACTTCAAACTTCAATTTATAAAATAGAGTTCATTATGTATCTGGTATGGAATCTACCAAAGAATAAACATTATGCATCTGAGCATGGTGTAGTTTGTTTTTTTTTTTTTTTTCAGGCTTCAGTTTCTCACCTAGGCTCCAACCCAGTCAAGACTGGGCTGGCTCCGCCACTGGACATGAGTTTAGGGTGTTCCAATCCAAAATGCTTCTAGTCAAGGAATGAATTAGCAAAAAACCCAATGATCCTTAACAACAGCTATGTTAAGGATTGATGTCTTTAACAACATGAATGTTCATTATATACCTTAGTTTTAAGCACATGAAGCACAAACCCTATTGTTAGGGCTTTATTATGAAACAAGAATTCGCCCAACCCTAGATATGTGTTCTATTACGAAATTTCGTTAGCTTTTGTAAATTGAAGCATTGTCATGTTTTTTTTTATTGAATATCTACAACTATCAAATTTCTTTCTCCTCTCGAAGAAAACCCTAGAGCGCCGCTTCTCTTCTCCATCCTGTCCGGCGACGCGGCTTCAGGCCTCTGGCCTTGTCAGCGTTAGTCGAACAGAAGCGCACGTGTTGGAGCAGGCTTTGGTGATTGGTAGATCTGGGAGGTCTCGGTTCCTTGATCTTTGGCGATGACGATGTCGGTGCGCGCTGTGGTTGCTCAGAATCTTTGATCCGTTTTGGTTGTAGGCATCAGGTGAGAACTGACTTGGTCGATGGGATGGTGGTCGAATCCTTTTGGATCTTGCCGGCTCCTACTGGTGCTTGGAGACGGTGTGTGCAGCAATTGGCGGTGGAGGTTTTCGTGGGATTTGCAGGTCGGAGCGGATTAGGGGATTTTGTTATGTCGTTTTTGTCAGAGACGGAGTTTGGACGTTGGTTTGACTCCGGAGGCGACGGCGACTGGGTTCGCGGGTGGTCCGGCTGGCGTGGTTGGGCTTGGATCAGAGCCTGGGTTCTTTACTTCAACCTTGGGCCTGAGCTCTGGTTGGATAGAAAATTGGGCCGGATTTTTTTTGGATATGTTTTTTTTTTTTGCTTTATTTATTTTTATTTTATGGAAGCATGACCCTTAAGTTGAGGACTTTTCAGCTTATCCCACTTTTCGATCTTATATCCACATCTTGACCGTTCAGTTTATAAATATTTATGAGTATATCATTTCTGTAAATTTTCAGCCATATTGAAAATCGTTAAAACATGCATAAGTGTGATTTACCAATTATGAACTTGAACGGTTCATGTTTGACAGATTTGGTTCGTTCGTTAATTTGAACTAGCTTGTTACCTTAACGATCACCTATTTGGCGGAAAATTTATAGGGTTGATCTACACATATAGAACTTTAATCTTAGTAACCAATCAATTAAAGAGTAACATTTGCCCTCTTAACCCAAAACTTAATCCAAAGGTTTGCCCAAAGAATGACAACCTTCCAAGGTTGTCGAATTTAAAGACCCAAAACTGCTGTTTCTAATTCTTAAACTTCCAAAGTTCACAACCTCCCAAAACACCTATGAATAACATAGAACCTAGCATGCAATCCTTACTCATAACCTAGAATTTCCACAACTCCACATGCTCACAACAACAAGAGTTAGCTAACCAGAGAAACTAAAGCTACAACACTGCCGGACACGCTGCCACGCGCCACCACAGGTGGCGGCGAGTGGGCCCCACGCCCCCCTCCCCATCAACTTCAAAATCTGAGCAAGCTCCCAACAGTAAACTTGTAGGTCACATCAAATGGAACACTTTTCATACCTGTGGCCAAAGCCAATTCGGCCGGAAAGAGGTCAGAAACGTCGCCGGAAAGAAACAAGGAGCATTTCAAACTCCAAAGCTCCACGCTTCGAATTGGGCTTCAACGCTGCTATCATCATGCTCAGAAGGACAAGAACTTCCAGAAATGGGTAGCCTCAAACCTCGATGTCGCCGAAATCGGTCGGAGCTTCACCGCCGGCGGCAGCAGTAACTTGCGGGCCTTGCTGCGCCGTGCACAGTACTCCATAGGGTGTGAGGCTGGTATGAATAGAAGGAGGGGAGTGAGAGCTTTCCAATGATACCAAGCACGCCCAAATCCGTCGCCGGATGACCGAGTTATGGCCGGAAGAAGTTTGGTGGCAAAAAATGGAGACATGAGAGAGAGAGAGAGAGAGAGAGAGAGATTTTTAGGGTTTTCCAAAAAATAAAACCCCCAACTTTTCTATTAATAAACTTCCCAAAATCGGAAACTAACTTCCTCTGACCGTAACTTTTTCATACAATATACGTTTCACACGTGCCACGTGTCTACGAATTCGTATCGCCAAACTCTACAACTTTCATGAAGGAAGTTTTCGAAAATATCTTACGGATAAGAAAGTCAACTTTTGACCACTTAAAAGTCAAAACACCTTAATAAAATTGATTCCCGAAACTTCAACTTCGCACACACGAATAAGAATTTCCCATAATTAATCCTTCATTAATTTTAGAAATAATATAAGGAAATTGATATGAAAATCTGGGGTATTACAATTTATTAAACGTCATTAAAATATTTTTCATGACATTTTCCAAACGTCATAACTCATATGTCATTTACGACATTTATCAAACGTCATAAAAATCGTCATAAGAGTAATGACAGATGAAAAACGTCATCAAATAATGAAACCTACAAAACATCATAAATTTCCAACTATATTTAGATCCATGATGTTTGCTTTCGAAAACGTCATAGAAATAACATATGATGACGTTTTCAGACAAATATCATTGGTTTGTTGTCATCGAAACTTTTTTTTGTAGCAGTGGAACCAACTAAAAACGAGTGTCCATGCACCACCAATAAGTTCAGGATTGCTATTCATGGCTACGATCAGACGTATCACCTCCGACAAGGCAGAAGGGGACCGACTCCTAGACCACGATGTCATACCCTGGGTGATCACGAAGAGGGCCTATATCGAATTTGACGGCTAGAACTCATCATACATGGATGAAGCCATATCCGAAAAGCAGTGTCAGATCCAAGAATATTTTTTAGCCAAGGCAAACTTAACATCAACTAGTAACATATAAAAAATAAAGAAAATTACGAAAAAATAATGTTTATAAATAATAATAAAGTCACATAAAATATTAACTCAATAAGAAAACAAAACTGCATTACCATTCTCAAAGAAAAAAAAAACTCCATTACAAGTTTTCAAGAACACTAACTTGATTATGATTTGTGAGAGTCGGCTTCAAAAGAGATACTAGAGCTTCACCAAAATTTACCAGATTGATCCAAATACCATTTGGACAATTTGATTGGTCCTTGTCAAGCTGTATAATCTCATGTAATCCAAAACCCAGTCTAGGAAACTTCCTAGACTCGCCCACATGTAGATCCGCCCCTGCCGAAAAGCTTCGACAGCTGCTAGTCTCAATGGAGGAGCGTAGCTCCATGGTGGAGAAAGTAATGATCAAAGCATGCGAGGCCTAGTTATGCCGGTGGGAAGGTTGCGAGTCCAAGTGCCATCAGCAGTGTGTTCGGTTTGTGCACATCTTTACCATGAAGCTTGCATTGTAGGGTGGCTGCAGCAAAGTGGGGTTTGCCCTTTGTGCAAGTTTCGGATGCCCTAGCAGCAAGACCAGTGCGAATTAGCCGATGTTGATAGCTATTCGGGAACGCGCCTCACACGCGCCTCTTTAAACTTTCTGAA
This sequence comes from Fragaria iinumae, assembly GCA_009720345.1. Taxonomy (NCBI): domain Eukaryota; kingdom Viridiplantae; phylum Streptophyta; class Magnoliopsida; order Rosales; family Rosaceae; genus Fragaria; species Fragaria iinumae. The sequence goes on along the minus strand of CM019122.1, from coordinate 38,388,008 downwards.
AACACCTTCTCCTCTTTATCTCGTCCGGCTGCGCCGCGGCACCGGTACCGGTCGATGGCCGAGCCAATGCACGTGGAGGGCGGCCGGACAGGAAGACGATTCATGGGTTATGTTTGTGGCTCGATTATGGGTTTTGAGCAGATCAGGGGTGGAGCAAAGGAGGTCTTGCGCGGCAGAGGGTCGGTGGTCGAACTGGAGTTGGCGGTTCGAAGGTTTTGGCCACCACCGTGAATGCAAGATCGGGGCTTCTCGAGCTCCAGATCCGGATCTGGTTCCGGTCACGAAACTTGATGGTTGCTGGTTTGAGGGATACTACAACGGCTCGGTTGTGGTGGCAGTACAATCCCACCGGTGCGGCGTCAAGTTCGGCAAGGCGGCGACGTCACTTTTGCGGCAGGAGGTCGAGAATGGGTGGTCTGCCATAGCTCATTGGGCCTGGACATATCCATTTTGGGCCAGTGGGCTTGGGCTTTGGCCTCATGATCAGTGGACTTGTGCCTGGGCCTGGGTCTGGGTTTGTGACCCACATGAGGTACCTATGTTCAATTGCTTTTTTATTTACTGTTTTAAGTTATTCTCGGCTCTATGAGCCCATATCACCCTTGTGGGGCATTTTTATCCCTCTGTGGATTATACTGGCTTGGTCCAGATTGGGAGGACTCGGTTCCTCACACCGATGTCAACCAATCTCAACTCTTTCCAGATACTTGGTCACCCAACACCAAAACAACTCGTTAACTACCATTGTAAACCGTCATGAGAGTTTTTGTGTCTGTACGCTTAAAGTGCAGTTTGGCACTAACCTATCGGATTATGGGTGCTCACGCGTGAGTTTATCATCCCCCCATTTTCTTTGGTTCTGGTTCTTGGATATGGTTTTCGGTCCTCTCTCGGCAGCCTCAGCTTTATCATGGCTTTAGTTTAGATGATAGATTGCATGGTGTTGTTTTGAGGGAGTTCTTCCTCTTGGTCATGGGTTTCCATATGATTTGTGCATTGAGATTCGGTAAGCATCAAGTACTCGGGCAACTATGTTTTGATTTAGCACTCCTCACTTACTCACAGCTGCTAACGGCGATGGCGACGACAATGTCAGCGTGCATGGGTGGTGTGTATGGTAGATTTGTTAGTATTGTTGTATTTTATGTTTTCTGTTGTAGGACTTTCGGTCCATAAATTAGCGAGTTGTTGGTTTCCTTTTACTCTTTCTATGTTGATTGAGTTGGAGACTCATACTCTTTATTATTAGTTTTTGGGCCTTGCGATTGCAAGTTCTATAATATGAGATTTCCCTTGATTAATGAATTATTCATTGCTGTCAAAAAAAAAATAGTAGTCAAGACATGAGTGAGTGAGTTTAGGGTTTTCCGAACCAATATCTAAATACCAAATGATCATTTTTTGTAATTGAATATATAATGTCATATATCCTTCCAATCTCTTTATTATACTTACTTCGAGTGTAGTCTTTCTTTAACTAGATAGCATTCTCAGCTATATCTCTGTTTTTATATATGTCAATAACATTAAAATGTTCTTAACTTCTATTTTTCTATATATATGTTTGTAGCTGGAAAATGTCACAAGTTCTTTTCTTTTTTTGAAAGGCAAATGATCTATTTTTCTAATTCGGTACTGAAATGATCTCCAAATTGGATGAAACTTTGCGATAATAATATACACATTATGTTCTATACAGTATACACTGAATGGTGGAGATGTGAAAATGTGACCTAAAAGTGAGCGAAACGAGGAGCACCGCACTTTAATTTCAAAGTGGTGTCCCGCTCTGGAAGGGATATATATATATATATATATATATATACAGGGCCCTTCCACTAAGGGATCCATTATTTTGGTTTATATGAGGGATGAAGGATTACACCAACTTTTCGATCATAAAATCACAAGTTATATTAGTAGATAACTTCATCCTTACTTTAAGAATTTAAGGATTTCTACTATTTTTACATTAGTAGATAACTTCATTTAACGATCTCAACTATTAATCCTCTATATTCATATGCAAGAAACATGTCTACAAAATTTGAACAAATTCCATAATCATTTAGTCATTCAAATTGACGTAAGCAATTATAGGTCGTTAGATAAAATTAAAACGAATATTGTGTTAATCAAATGGTTAAACGTTTTTCATTTTGGCTAATTTTTTGTAGGATTCATATTGTGGGTAGTAACTAAGGAATGGGTTACTTGGCTTTAATTGTCAAAATACATGCTAGAACTAAAAACTCTTCACTTTAAGAGTTTAAGGAGGTTCTCTCTAGATCCAGACTATATATATGAATTAAATTCAGTTTACCCCTTTGTGGTTTGGGGGTGACTTCATGTTAACCCTTACACTTTTAATTTCATCAGTTTACTCCCTGAACTCTTCAATTTCTGTTTGCCGTGACCAAATTCTCATATTCTGTTTGAATTGACCGTTAATTCTAGATACGGGCCCCACTATTAGGGTTTAAATTGTCATTTAACAAAAAAACTAGTGAAAAAAAAATTAAAAAATCCTTCCTTTTTATCCCTAACTAAGTTGAAATTTTTTTAAGCTTCGGGTACAAACGTAATTTAACTCATGAGATTGGGTCCACGTCAGCAATTAACGTCTGATTTGGACAGAAGATAGGACATTGATCACAGTTAAGGAAAATTCAAAAGTTTGAGGGGTAAACTGATGAAATTGAAAGTATAGGGATTAACATGAAGTTACTCTCAAACCTCATGAGGTAAACTGAATTTAATTATATATATATATATATATATATATATATATATATATATATATATATATGACCCTTCCACTAAAGGATCCCTTTTTTTGACATATATGAGGGATGGGGGATTACACCAACTTTTCGATCACAAAATCACATCTTCACCGTTCAATATGTAGTTCTATATAAGTAGATCACTTCTGCAAATTTTCAGAAATTTTGGTGATCGTTAAGGCATTCAAAACTACGATTTATAATTATAAGCATGAACGGTTCAGGTTTGGCAGATTTGGTTCGTTCATTGATTTAATCTTGTTCGACACTTTAACGATCACCAAATTTGCTGAAAATTTGCAGAATTGATCTATATATAAGGACCAACAAACTGAACGGTGGAGATTCAAAAATATAATCGAAAAGTTGGTGTAATCCCCCATCCCTCATATAACCCAAAATAAGGGATCCCTTAGTGGAAGAGCCCTATATGTGTATATATATATACACGGAAAAGATATGGAGCGCACGTCCGCAGTGCGCACGAAGCTCCGTTCGCCACCCTCCGGCGCCGACGACTGCGCGCCTCCACCCCAGCAGACTCCAACAGCGTCCCCGATCACTCCCTCCCCGGCGATCCCCGGCAAGGCCGCCGAATTCTAGTTTCCGGCGAGATCGACTTTATTTGAAGTTTTGGGTAATCTCGCCGGAAAAATGGAATTCGGCGGACTGGCCGGGGAGGGAAAGTGATCAGGGACGTTGCTGGAGTCCGCTGGGGTGGAGGCACGCCGTCGTCGGCGCCGGACGGTGGCGAACGGAGCTCCGTGTGCACTTACGCACGTGCGCTTCATATCCGGCCTCTATATATATAGTGTTCACATGGTCGCCTAGTGACCAATGAAATCATGGTCAATCACCGTTGGATGTAAATCTAAGAGTGAGAAGTATTATTCTAAAGTTAAGTTGTTTTGTTTTTGACCTATGTTGCACCGAAACGCCAAATTACTGACGTTTCGCGTTTCAGAAACAAAACGTCCCGAAGCGCGTTTCCATAAAAGAAGAAATATGAAACTCGGGGAAACGAGTTTCGTCTTGGATGGAAACGTTTCGCGAGACTCGCAAGATCTGCTTCAAATTGGGGATAAGGAGTTTTATTTTCTGCTTCAGGTGAGGAGCATTCTCGGAGATGGAAGAGAACGATGGGTGTTCGGTGGTCTATTATATTATCAATCAATCCTTACAAAGAATGAAATCCAGGTACTGGGTATCAGAATAAGAGCCCAGATTGAGTTGATTAATCTGTTTTGGTGAACGGATAAATATTGTTGATCGTCCCTACAACTCCACCACTTCCAACCTTTTTGCCAATGAATCATGTTCATACCAGCCAATGAATAGGCAAAAGGTCATCCTCCACCACCTCCAACCTTCTTCTTCCGACGACTCTTCTCTCTTCATAAGCCACCTCTTCTCTCATCAACTAGATGCGCGGCCGGCCTGTTAGGCTGAGGCAGTGGGGAAGAGCAGCAGTGAGAGGGATTTTTTGAGGAGTATGAGGATGAGGCTGATATTGGCAGCGGCGACAACGGTGGTAGTGGGAGTGGGAAGAAGAGGAGTGATGGATATGAGGGTTGGGTACAGTGGTGGGTCATGTTCTAGATCGGGCACCAAGTCAGGTTCTTTGGCTTTAGTCTGTTGGTAATTATACAAATGGTTTCGATTTATATGGAAAAAGAGATGAACTTCAACATATATAGCTGAAGTGAGTAGTGCTAGAAATGGATTAGGCCTACAAGGATGTGGACTGGGCCTAATGCATTGGACTTGCTGGGATATATATGTTCTTAACAATTATAAGACTTGTTTTTGATTGATAGAGTTGATAAAGTCATGATTGATGATAGTATAACAATTGAAAAGTTTGTTTCTATTTCTGAACCAAACAAGAAGATGAGTTTTTTTTATACAGAGGTAGAAGTAGAAGGTCATGAGTCTTTTGATTTTATCGAAAGTTTTGTTATTAATTACAATTATATATAATAAAAATAATATTTATTGTAATTTTGACGTTTCCTTCACGTTTCGTATCAGACAATATTTTTATTTTGACGTTTCGGCATATCAGATCGTATCGGAAACCTCCGTTTCCGTGCAACATTGGTCATGACATGAGTTTAGGGTGCTCGATCCCTGCTTCTAGTCAAGGGAATGAATTAGCAAAATACCCGATGATCCTTATTTGTAATTGAATATTCCTTCGTATTTTAATGTGATTATCGTCATACATTCTTCCAATCAATCTATATATGTGTCATATTCTACTTACTTTTACTTAGTCTTTCTTTTACTAGCAATGTTCATCATATACGTTGCATGTAGCTGAAAAAAGTCATACCTACCACCTTAGTTTTCAGTACAAGAAGCACAAACCGTCAAACCCTATAGTTAGGGCTATGTTATGAAACAAGAGTTCGCCCAACCATAGATATGGCCATATGATGATATGATCTATTACAAACTATAGTTAGCTTTTGTGCATTCAAGTATTGTCATGTTTATTATTAGGTATTTAGAGCATCTTTAACAATATTACCCATTTTTGAGTTAAATTTTAGTTAAATTAGCTAAAATGTCATTTTAGCTAGCCACTTTAAAAAATGCGGTTGCATCAATGCTCTCTATTTTAGCTAGCATTACATCAACATTATTTTTCAAATAAAGATTAAATAGTTTAAATATATTTATATATCACGTAAAATTTATTACAATGAATGTATTAAATTATAGCTAGCGAGATAACTAAAAGTTATAATAGCTAAACTTTGGCTAGCCTGTTGGACCTCCGAAAATATCAAAAAAAGCTAAACACGCTTTCTAAAATAGCTAAAAGCTAAAATAGAGAGTTTGTTAAAGTTCCTCTTACATTTGAAAATTCTGCTATGCAGATATGCACAACATACAGGTTTAGTTCACAGGCAAATTTGCTTCAAAATTCCCATACAACCACCCGTTACTATGCATGTGCAGCCTCTTCTTAGTTATATCTATACCATGCACATCTACACCACAAACAAACGCATTTACAACTATCAAATTTCTTTCTCTGTTTTCTCTTGTCTTTCCTAGTAAAGAAAGGAAATGAAGGATAAATTTTTATCGATGATGGCCATTATAAATGAACTTGGTGCATTTTTTACTCACACGCAATGATGTAGCCAGAAATTTTTGACACAAGGGTCAAACTTTGTTTTCGATATTTGTTATAATTTGATTTATAAAATTGTAATTTTATTGAAGTAGATGTAAATAGAGTGTATGCTACTATATAACACAATCCCTAAATGTTTATGATGCATGGTAATTAAAAACTGAAATTAATGCCTAATTGGACTAACAATGCATACTAAGAAGAATATCTTCCGTACTAACAAAAAAGAAAATAATATACTAAAGGTTGAACATAAGAAGAAGAAAATAAAAGAAAAATATAAAGAGAAATTTTAAATACACACCCCTAATATCTTAATACACACCCCTTACTTAATACACACCCCTTACTTAATACACCACCTATCAAGTTTTTCATTTCAGTATTATACTTAATACACATCCCAAACTGCCTAAAATGCCCTGAATTTATGAAATATTCCGTTATTTAATATAATTAATATATATTTACTATTTGGTACCTTTTTTTACATATTATTTTGTCTAATTTTTGCTAGAAATTTGTGGTTAACATCGTTCAATTTATAATCAAATAATTATTATTATATCTCAACTCCAAATCACCAATACAAGTTTTCAAAATTCACAAGCTAGTACAAGTGTAGAAGTACAGTAGCTATTAAACATAAATAGCTAGTTATTCGATAAAACATGTCATGATAAAAATGCAGTACTTGACAATATGATCTGCAAGATCAAATTATAGCTGATAAAGATGTAGTACTTGACAATATGATCTGTAAGATCAAACTAAAGCTGATACGGATACAAAAAAAAAAAAAAAAAAAAAACAACCCAAATGAATTGTGGAGAAGAATTGGGGTTAGGGGAGAAGACGTGCTTTCGACTATTTTAGGGTAGAAGACGTTGAAAAGAATACTTCTAGCATGATTTTTTTTTTTTTAATAATAGATGTATGTTTTGGTCATTTAGCTTACCTATAAAATCTCAATAGAAATATAAAACAATAGGGTGTGTATTAAGAGATTAGGGGTGTGTATTTAAAATTTCTCAAATATAAAATGGGTAGGACCAAAAAATATATATAGTTTTCTATGAGTCGAGGATTTAGAGAAATGTAGGTAAATTGGTTGTGATTCTATTTTTATATGTTGTCATAGGGGTCAATTATGTGTGTAATGATACTACATATATTGAAAAGTAAAAAATATTTCAACCAATCAACAACATGGTAAAAAATTGAGAGAGGTGAGTTGAACCCTCTCGCCTCTCGCCATATAGTGACAACTCCACTGCAGTCACACGACAAACCAAAGCTTCACTAACAATGCCCCATTCTGTATCATCATTCTCTGCATTATTCAAAAGAAAAAATAAAATAAAATTCTTTCTCTGCTGTCTCTTGTCTTTCCTAGTAAAGAGAGGAAAATGAGGGACAGATTCTTATCGATGATGGTCATTGTAAATGAACTTGGTGCATTTTTTACTCACACTGAGTCACACGACAGACCAAAGCTTCACTAACAATTCCCCGTTAGGGAAATTTCAAGAACAATACATGACAAATAGTCCACTCCTAATTTTAGTGTTTCGAGTTTCAAAACAATCATAACGGTACATGAACTTGTAATCTCAACCGAAAATATGTACATACTGTTACATTCTCCGTTATCTAACGTGTTTTCCGTTACATTTTGAGGGGCAAATCCGTCACTCCTTAATTTAGCAATAATAAATTATTAAAATTAATAATTAAATTAACAATTAATAAGGAGAGAGAAATAAGAAGGAAAAAAAAATTGTTGTCTTTCTAACAAAAAATAAATAAATTGTTGTCTCTCTTTTTCGTCCCCGTTCAAACCCAACATACACAAAAATGGCGATCGAGGTAGGACTATGGGAGGAAGTTGGAAGATGATTTGATTAAATAAATCTTTGAGAATATATGGTTTGAGTACTTACAAGATTAAAAAAGTATATAAATAGAAAAAAAAAATATTCACCCAAAAAAAAAGGTATATAAATAGAAAAAAAGAAAACATAATATAAAGAAAGAGAGAATGGAGAAAACTCGAAACCACTCTTTGAAAAATGAGAAATTACATAAAGTTAACGGTGTTATTAACGACATGTACTAAAGATGTGCCGGCTTTTAAACGTCACGTACCATTTTGATTGTTTTGAAACTTGAAACACCAAAATTGAGAGTGGACCGTTTGTTATGTACTGTTCTTAAAATTTTCCCTCCCCATTATGTATCATCATTAGCTCAACCAACATGGAAAGCATTTGAGTAGAAGATTATGGTGACTAGCTTGAACATATGGTTTTCATATTAAAAACACCCAAAACCCAAAAAGCCCCCCGGAAGAACATGATCAAACAAATGCAACAAGTGAATAATTTAGAAGGTTGTCTGTGATTGTGGAATTTGTTTTATTGATGCTTCTTCTACATGCGCACATTGAGACAACATGGCAGTTGGAGACTGTTTCTCCTTTCTATTCGAGCAATGAGAATGAGATCCCCACCATTATCTATCGATCAAATCACCTCTCATGATCACATACTTATTATAAGTTTGAGGGTTGACCCTTAATTGGATTTCAAGTCCTACGCGGCTTCATTTTTTTGACTCTCATTTTTTTCTTTTTTCTTATATTGGCTTCTCATTTCTGCACCTTCTTTCTTTCTTAACATTCTCTGATTTCAGTTTAATAACAATGAAACAGAGCTTTTAACTCCTAATTGGACGGTAGGAGTCACTAAATACTCCACAACTCAAGCTATAGGCACCCCAATAATTTAGTCAATTCTCACACTAAACTAATCTCTACTGGTGAAGCAGTAAACTGCTACATGATTAGAGGCATAGATTCAAATTCTAAAGTCATGAAAAGAACAAAACCTTGAAGTAGATAAACTCTTTATGGTTTCCCGAATGAGAAGAATCTCAGATCTGATTAATAAGGCCGGAATACTTTTTACTATAACGTTTGTACTCATACATTTATAGTGTGTTATTAATTAGTTACTTGTAGTTAGTGCGAGCAATATCCAAAAAGAACATGATCAATGTATTATCGATTTTACTTATATATGGTTCAGGTCATCTTGAATTCTCAATGATGTGCTGATGACTTTTTCTTAGGAAAATGAAAGGTATCATCGATTTTACTTCTTCTTCCTTTTTGACATGCTTCATCTTTTATTTTTCGTCTTTTCCTTTTCAAATTGCACTTGTCAAAGTTCAAATATATTCTTTTAATCTATGAACCAAATAAATCTTTTATTTTCTTAAAAAAAAAAAACCAAAGAAATCTCTAAAGAAATCATTTGCACCCCATAACTCTTTGAATAAGCACTTCTGTTCCTCAAAATGTTGCTAAATCAAGAAGAAAATACAATAAAAACAGAAACACAACTCAATTCAATTTCAAGAAAAAGAGTCGCATATACTAGTCGTTGATACAGTTCATCGTATTAATTAATAAAATCTCAATTAAGAAAAAAAAACAAACAGAAGAGAAACAGCTAGCTTGTATAACAACATCCCGAGACGAAGGCGTTACTTGTACTAAGGATTTTCGCTCTGTAATTTCACAATCATTGTTTTTTGGTTCCCACTGCTGCTCTTTGCATGTGGAGCTCTACTCCAAAACTCTGTTCCTAAGTCGCCCCCACGTTTCCTTGCGTAGTTTGTGGGTTTACACCTCTCTCCCACCATTTCCAACTACACACCAAAAAAGAGTCCCTTCCTTTCTCTAACACAAAACACTGTCAGGAATTTCGAAGATTCCAAACCAGGACGATCTCCGAGATAGATAGAGGTACGAATTCTTGGAGCTTTTGGGTGTATTGGGTTTGTCTCTGTGCTCGATTTGGTGATCTGGGTGCTGCTGCATTTCCCCAGTTAAATTTGGGTTTCAAAGTTTGAAGCTTTGATATAAAGTAGGCAAAGTTTGAAGCTTTGATATAAAGTAGGCTGCTTTGATCTGAATTCTGAGGGTTTGATTGTGTTCTTACGGATTTTGTGGGATTTGGGTTTTATCTGAGGTCTATTTTTTCAGTGTAGTTTTGGTCAGACCAAGTAAACCAGTATAGAAGACTTTGGTTTTACCTGGTCATTTTGAATTGGGGGTTTCTGAAATCTCAAGAGAATTTCAGCCACTTACTGCTGGTTGTTGTCAATACACTGTTAGGCAGACATTGTGGGATCGAGTTTAGGTTTTGTAATGGTTTAGCTGATCTATGATTCTGTGACAGAAAGCGACTATAAATTGTTGATGGAAACTATAACAATCCAAAACTAGGGAGATTTCGCATTCAATTTGAATCCAAATGTCTTCAACAACATCACCTTCTCCAAATTCTTCACCCTCTGCAAACCCACCAACCAGCTCATCAAATTCCACAACTACTGCCACCAATGACTCCTCCCCTCCTCCACAAACTTCCTCTTCTTCTCCTCCTCCAGCTGCCTCAGCCGCTCCCCCTCCAGCATCCTCACCGCCACCGCCTGTACCATCATCACCACCTCCTAGTGTAGCATCTCCACCACCAGCTTCACCAGCTTCCCCACCTCCAAAGTCTCCCCCTTCCCCTCCTCCTGCTTCACCTCCAGCAGCATCACCGCCACCTCCAACACCAACTACTACCCCTCCCCCGGCTGCACCACCACCCAATGTGTCCCCACCGCCACCATCAGGAGGCTCCCCTCCTCCCAAAGCCTCCCCAACACCCCCATCAAACGCCTCACCGCCACCTAAGTCCCCTCCTCCTCCAGCTGATGCATCACCGCCTTCAGCCAATTCTCCACCACCACCTAAAGCGCCAGAAAAGTCTCCTCCCTCCCCCATTGTTACACCACCTCCATCTGGTTCTCAGTCTGCTCCACCACCACCAGCTGATAACACCCCTCCTGGGTCCACATCACCACCGCCTTCAGTTCCCTCATTGTCTTCCCCTCCTGCTGTTTCTCCTCCTGCTCCGCCCAGTAATTCATCAACTCCTACACCCTCGGTTTTGCCTACTGTTCCAACACAGAAGCCAACTGCAAAGTCAACTACTGATGCCAATGTAACCGCAAATGGTACACCTGGAAGTTCAAAAGGGTTGAATACTGGAGGAGCTGTGGCAATTGGAATTGTGGTCGGGGTGCTGGTGCTCAGTCTTGTTGTGATGGCCGTGTGGTTTGCTAAGAAGAAGAAGAGAAAAAGTGGATCGACTCTTTACACCATGCCTTCTCCCTTTGCTTCATCCCAGAATTCAGGTAACAGAATGATCATGTACAACTTCAATTATGTCAATTTCAGGTTGGTATGTTGACTCTCAAGTACTCCACCCTTTTTTCATTGAAAAGAATAGGGAGAGTTTTAATTGTGTAAATCACTAGACAATGCTAATTACATACCTTTTTGACATATTCATTTGTAAAGAATGTACATCTTATTATATCATGGAATGTGCAAAGAATGCAAGAATGTAGGATGCAATGAATTGTTGATACTGTGCCAATGCAGGACTTGAGAAATTTGGAAAAATAGGAACAGCTTTAGAAGTTTAGAACTCTTTTCCAAAAGCCTTTCTAGATAGTTCATCCTCTAGACTAGGGACCTTAGTAGATAGTTCATTCTGCTGTTATCATACTAAAAATTTATATGACCTGTAGCTGTAGCAGTACAATTTTGTTGAAGTAAACCTTTTGAATTACTCAGCAAGCTTTAGTTGAGTATCCTGTTGAGGACATTGAATTCATACTAATGTAACTTGCTTCTGCTCTCCAGATTCTGTATTTTTGCAGCCACAATCTCCATCTCCCCTCGCAGGAAATGGTTCTGGTAAAGAATTCATGTATGCACAATCAGAGTCTGGAGCAAGCAATTCAAGATCATGGTTCACATATGAAGAACTGATCCAAGCCACAAGTGGATTCTCAAAACAGAATCTTTTGGGTGAAGGGGGATTTGGTTGTGTGTACAAAGGTATCTTGGAAGATGGAAGAGAAGTTGCTGTTAAACAGCTGAAAATTGGTGGTGGACAAGGGGAACGTGAGTTCAGAGCTGAAGTTGAAATCATCAGTCGAGTACATCATCGTCATTTGGTTTCCCTGGTGGGTTACTGTATATCTGACCATCAAAGGTTGCTTGTCTACGACTTTGTTCAAAATGATACTCTTCATTACCATCTTCATGGTGAGCCATACTTCTTATTTAATAGAAAGAAAATTTACAATATTTGGGAACCTATAGGTCTTGATGACTCATCTGTTGGGTCTAATTCTCCAAGTGTAATTGGTAATTTTCAGTAACTATAAAAATCTCAAAATGGTGCTTGAGGATTTTCGCTTCATTTTAATTATGCTAGAAAAGGAACATCATTATATGATTCCCATTTACTGCATACTAAATGTAAAGTACATATCCTCTCTTTTAAAAGAATGTACCTTTAACTTTCATCTATTGAAAAATTTCAGGTAAGGACATGCCGGTTATGGATTGGGCAACTAGAGTCAAAGTTGCCGCTGGTGCAGCTCGTGGGATAGCTTACTTACATGAAGATTGTGAGTTTCTTCTGTTATATATTACAATTTGCGGTGCACCTTTCTTATAACTTGGATTACTTGAATGCAGAACTATACTCTGGAATGACAACTCTTTAATGTTGTGTTGATCAGTGAATTCAATGAACAGAAACATGTTCTGGCATCAATCTAGATTTAAGGACATAGAGTAACGTATGCTATGTTACAGCCATCAGTAATCATGTTGCAAATTACATGCGAACATGGCTCTATACATTAATCAAAGCCCTATAATTGAAATGGCCTTTAATCATCTGAAATTGTTACACTGGGAAAGAATGCCTGTGAACAGAATACATATTCAAGTCAACAGTTGCCTCCATTACTGCATTTATCCTTGTATTGTCAACTGTTATTTTAATTTTCAGTCAACAATTGCCTCCATTACTGTGTTTATCCATGTATTGTATAGCGTCTGGTTCTCTTGCTGAATATTTGGTCTTAATGTCTTTGTCAGGCCATCCTCGCATTATTCATAGAGATATCAAGTCATCAAACATTCTTCTAGATAGCAATTTTGAAGCTCAGGTATGCCTGTTTACACAAATTTTATTAACAAAACAAAAAGATCAGCTAGTTAGAGCCTGTAACACGGATGCATTCTAGTGTTCTGCCAAGAGCCTTTTGGCGGTATTCGTGCAATGTGTACAATGTTTTCTTACATTGCCCTCGGCAGCTAGAGCTCATTCTTGCAGTCTTCTATTGTTTTTCATTTGATTGCACTTGTTGTTCTAAAGATGCAATTGCTCACACTAACAGGTTGCGGACTTTGGGCTTGCAAAGCTAGCATTGGATACAAATACACATGTAACCACACGAGTCATGGGAACATTTGGGTATACACTTGTACTTTTGGACCATGATTATCCCCATTTTCAATCTTTTAACTTGTTCTGATGGATGGAATTGTGTCATTGTTCAGATACATGGCTCCAGAATATGCAACAAGTGGAAAGTTAACAGATAAGTCTGACGTTTATTCTTATGGTGTTGTACTATTGGAGTTGATTACTGGTCGCAAGCCTGTGGATGGCTCTCAGCCATTGGGTGATGAGAGCCTTGTTGAATGGGTAAATTTATATACACCAAATTTTCTTTTCTAGGTTGTCGAAATTATTTTGTTTTCAATTAATTTTTTGTGTGAAGAAAATCATTTTCTCTTGCATTTTTTTGGTTATTTCTTTTGATTAAATGAGGAGGGTCAAGTTCTGTTGGAATTTCATATGGCTGAAATGAGAAAGAAAAAAAAGTTATGTGATATTGCTAGCATGGAACTGATGCACAGCTTTTTATTTTCACATGTTAACACAGTGATGGATACTAATTTGAGTCTTTTCCCTCTAAAAGGTTTCTTGTGCTTGCTGTTGTTGTTGTTATTGTTTTTTTTTTGTTTTTTTTTTTTTTTTTTTGTTTTTTTTTTTTTTTTTTTTGAATAACCTGTTGTTTAGTGTTTGTGGAATCAGAAACTTGTGGTGAAATTCTCTTGATTGAAACCCTCAATCCTGAATATGCTTGTAGTCTCCAGCTTTGGAATCTTTTGCACACTTGATATCAAATTTGAGTTTTAGGCTTCTCGGTAGAGTCTGTTCTCCAAAAGGGCAAACATATCTAGTGTAATCAAAATGTTATGGTTCTACAATATTTAGAGCGCACACCTTCTAGCATTAGTTAAAACATTGAATAACAGCCAAACTTTTCCTCCAGGCTCGGCCTTTGCTTACTGATGCTGTTGAAACCGGAGACTTAAGTGAGCTGGCAGATCCAAGGCTGGAAAAGAATTATGTTGAGAGTGAAATGTTTCGAATGATTGAGGCGGCTTCAGCTTGTGTTCGCCATTCAGCTACAAAAAGGCCACGAATGAGACAGGTATGAAATATTGTATGACTAGTCCCACATTTGTTCTGTACTGCAGAGAGGTTATAAGTTTTATCCCCTTTGCAGGTGGTAAGAGCTTTAGACTCCTTGGATGATACCTCAGATCTCAGCAATGGAATGAAACCTGGCCAGAGTGAAGTTTTTAATTCCGCAGAACAGTCTGCACAAATTAGAATGTTCCAAAGAATGGCATTTGGTAGTCAGGATTACAGTACGAGTTACTTTAATCAAAGTCAGAGTAGCTGGAAAAGTAGAGATAACGGTGACCAAACTCGAAGTAGCTGGAATAGAGATCAGCGAGAACAGAGTAGAGAGCACGGGGACCAAACTCGGAGTACCTGGAGTAGAGACCAGAGAGATAAGGATACTGTAATACCCATAGATAGATCTGGAGGATGGAACATTTGATACAATTTAAGGCACATGTTGCAATCTAGAGTTCAACCAACTGTATTGGGCTGTTGGAACAAGGTTGTGTTGCTCATTTCTTGTAAAGTTTTACTCATTTTCCGCATAATTTTTTGTGTTCTCTGCTAACATGAGTTTGTTGCAAGGATGCCCCATTTCTGTATTCTTTTGTAATGTAGATTCATTGATACAGTATTGTATGTAAGCAATAATTTGAGGTTTTTATATAGAAGGTATAACATACATGCGTTCAAGCCTTTTCATTTACCAGAAAAACACTCCTCTGCCAAATGCTGCCCAATAGAAATTTAGATGATGCCAAGTTGCCAACACACTCCTAACTGGTCTACATCAAGGAGTAGCATCTCGATCAATTTTAACGGTAACTATTGTTAACTCTTTACATGTCAACCATGAATTGATATCTAAATTAAACTGGTAAAATAGAGAACAAGAATGTTACACACATGATCATGTCTACCTCAAATTGTGGGCACTTACCACCCTCGTGCCTTTCATCTACTTTTCTTCATCTACCACACTCAAAAAAGAGGCATTTAATTATTGGAGTTTGATTTATAAGTCTACCTTCTTGTTTTAAATATAAAAAATAAAACTCCAGAAAGAGAGATAGAGAGAAAGGAAGAGGGAGAGGGCAATGGCAATGTCAATGGAAGAGGTGGTGGTGCCAAACCCATTGATGATCTCTTTGAAGGAGGAAAATAAAAGCTGTGTAAACTATGCATTCAGGTGCAGTTGGGATATTTCAAGAGAGAAGAACCTGGTTTGTGTGACCAGTGGGAATTCATACCTGGGTTCTCACATAGTTAGAGCTCTTTTGGCGCAAGGATACCTGGTTCGAGTCACCATTCAAAACCAAGGTAGCCAGCTAGAACTTTTCACAATCACTAATTGTTTTGCCAAGTTATGATCTTGTTTTTTACTCTTCTTTTCGATCTATATATATGTTATGCATGAGTAGAGGATTATGAAGACATGAAGAAGCTAATGAGAGATGAAGAGATACACCAGCTAGAGAGTGTTGTTGTGGCAAAGATGGGAAACTTGGATATGCTTTGTGATGCTTTTAGGGGTTGCCATGCAATTTTTCATACCTCCTCCTTCATTGATCCACATGGTGTCACTGGTTATTCTGTAAGTCTGCCATATATACTGTAATACTGATTAGAATCTGTTTGGATTGTTTAGGTAGAGGTACTTGTGTAAATTATGCTCGTTTGAAGAATCAGAACTTAGAAGTTTAACTGTTTAAGTATTTTATAACATTAAAACTTGCTTCTGTAACTCATTTAACACTTTTAACTAGAAAAAGATTTCTAAGTTCTAGCTAGATCAGTGATGTCAGACTAGTTTATAGTTAGTTTAGGTATTTTTTGTTTTCTTTCAGACAATAAGGTTGCATTTACATATTTAGGGACAAATGGCATTTCTTGAAACTGAAGGGGCAAAGAATGTAATAGAAGCTTGTGGGAGGGCAGCATATGCGAAGAGATGCATCTTCACTTCCTCTCTTCTTGCCTGTATCTGGGCAGGCGATAGCGAGAACAAGGTCATTGATGAGTTTAGCTGGAGCAATGTAGAATTCTGCAGAGAAAACAAGGTATATAAAGAGTGAGTTTCTTGATGTTGGATCACTTAGCAGTTAGCACAGTGATTAAAGAACTCTATATGAACAAATTTTTGTGAACATCATCTGTCGATATATATTCACTTCTTTCTTATGGTAAATAGCTTTGGCTGGCTTTGGGGAAGACCACTGCGGAGATGGCTTCTTGGAGAAAGTCGAAGGAAATGAAAGTTAATCTTGTGACAGTTTGCCCTGGCCTTCACATGGACTCATGTGCTCACCAGGACAACTATATACCCTATCTCAAAGGTATACTAAATGCATCACAGTTACTTTATATTATCAAATCCGCAATGTTTATCTTACTAGACATGATGACATGTTATGTTCTCAAATTGTCAATGTACATGGCCATATCGACAATTTATTAGCACAACATGTCACAAAGCCACTTGAGAACATGCATTTTCCATTGCAGAATGCTTGACTTACATTTTGTGATGTGTTTGTAGGTGGCAAGGACATGCTAAAAAATGGTCACTTAGCCATTGAGGATGTGAAGAAGGCCGCAGAGGCGCACGTCTATGTTTATGAAGCCATGGACAATGGAGCATGTGGGAGATACCTATGCTTTGGGAAGGTTGTAAGAACAAGAAGTGAAGCCATCGAACTAGAAAACAGCTTAAAAGTTCAGGGTTTGTTATCAGGAGGAGGAGGAAGCCATGAGGTCTCGGATGAAGAAGCAGATGCAGAAATAAACAGCATGCTTAGTAATGCAAAGCTTGTCAGATTGATTCAAACTTCTAAAAGATTATCGTGCAAGCTAGAAGTTTAAATTCCTATATTACTGCATATTTTTGGTAGACAAATTAAGAGGGGAGATAATACTCTTGAGGAAAAGAGATTGAGACTGAAAGTGGGAGATAATGGTAGCCATAGAGTAGAGGCAAGCTTCATGACAGTCTTTGGAAGTAGCGCGATCGACATGTAGTTTACAAATAACATTGCTAGGATGTTATGACCAGGAATTTAGCTGAAACGAAGTGATTAGTTTGTGGCCTATGCCATAGTGCTTTCTTGTGTTTGGAAGTCTTTGAATCCTTAATAAAGCAATATCCCTCCCACCAATACTCTTCTAACCAACTATTCCTCTATCTTGGTGTGCCAAGTTTAAGAGAAAGCTTGTGTGTATTGATGGATTCAATCTTCTAAAAAAGTAGCTTAATTCCATGACTGCATTTGGAGAAAAGACTGAAAGAGAGAGATGCGTGTGTAGCCATAGGGTTGACAAAAGCTTGATGACAGTATTGCAGTGGTGATAGCTAGTATGCAAATCACATTGCTAGAGGAGGATGTTGCATTCTATGACCGGGGCAAATATATACTGTCAACTTCGACTAATCTTATTCTCAATTATTTTCCCGTGATATCACATGCAGCCAAACATCGTTCAACTGATTATTACTTCATTTTAGACATTCACTTACTCGACAAACTTTACTAGCAAATCGGTTTTAACCTTTCAAACTCCGCAAACTGGAATCGATCATTGGTTTGGTTTGGTTTGATTTTCTCTATTCCACCACTAGTTAGAGTCCTACGTCAAACCAAATCGAATATAAATAATATGTGACACTCGTTCTAATCTCCTTATTATCATCAAACCGAACCGAACCGAACCAAACCGAACACAAACCCAATTCACAAAGCAGAAGTTACCATGAACAAAACGGCGTCGTAAATCCTAAACGAAGCGTAGTACAGTAAAAGGAGACCGTCGTTGGAAAATCGTATGATATAGAAGAGTAGAGAGAGTTGAGTTTAGTTGAGTTCGAGAGCAAACAAGACAGAAAAGTAAAGTCTTTGTAGTCTCGAGGCATCGCGATCTCGGAAACAATGGGGGAGGAGAGAGAAGACCCGCAGAGGCTGAAGAAGATAGCAGCGGCGGCCTACGACTACGAGAACGACCCCAGATGGGCCGACTACTGGGCCAACATCCTCATCCCTCCTCACATGTCCTCCAGCCCTGACGTCATCTCCCATTTCAAACAGAAGTTCTACAAGCGCTATATTGTCAGTCCCATCTGCCTTTTTGATGTGGGATTTGGGTTTTCTGGGGTTTTGTTCTAATTTTCGTTATTGGGTTTTGTGTTTGATAATTTCTGTGCTGAGATTCTGTCTGAATTGTATAAAGTTTGGAGCTTTCGTTTCTTTGTTTCTCAAAAGTTTGATTTTTGTTTTTGTTTTTTTTTGCTTTTGTTTTGTTCTAGTCATAGAAGGTGGTGATGGTTTTGTTAATAACTGCTGTTTCTGTGAATTGGGTGATTGAAATTGTGTGCCTTTTTGTGGGATTGTATGCATCTTCATAGTTGTTATTGTTCAGTTAGTGTTGAATTACTAGCATTCTGGTTAATGTTTTTTTTTAGGAATTGTAATTGATTGGCTGGGTTATTGGCTTTTAAAGAGATCCCGAATCCCATATATCTAGTTATTTGCACCGGCTTGTTTGCATATTGACAAAGTTTTGCACTTGGATTTCATGAATAGGATCCGGAGCTTCTGGTGGATACAATGTCCGTCAGCAGTCCTTCTAAGCCAACGAGGCCTTCATCATCATCATCGTCCCGGTCTACAAGTGACAGTGCAGGTTGAAATGCAATCATTTTTCACTATTTACTGTTAATAAGATAACAGAGGTTAGCTCAAATTGTCATGCCATAAAAAAGAATCGAGTGTGTTTGCTGTTTAGTAGCCTGAAATTTGAAATTTGTTGATAGCAAGTTGAACTTGATGGGTGTGTAGGATCAACTCCTAGAACGTCAGGAGCATCAGCAGCATCAGGAACATCACCAGCAAGTTCCCCAACTTCTCTGCGTTGGGATCGCCAAACCATTCAGTTTTCTGTTAATGCTTGGGTACAGTCAATCTACTCATCATGCATACTATACAAATACACTTGTTTACGTATGTAAGATTACACATTTAACTCCTCTTGTGTGCACATACTTGTGCTACTTTTCCTTTGTGTTTCTCAAGTCGGCCATATTTTTTAGAAGAATCATGTTTTATGTAACTTTTCTATTTGAACATACCTCTCAATATCCTTGAAACCAGGCTCAGTAATACAGAATGTGAGTTATACATTGATAAAAGCATATCAAAGAATATATATCAATAAGCAGATGCTGTACGTTAAAGTTTCTGTTAACTGCTTCAGTAATTAAAACGGTGGGAAGGCACTGAGGCTGGTCACTTTATCATTTTTTCAGCCTGAACTTTATTTGTTTGTTTCTTTAATCCAAATGTGAATGTGATTGTGATTCAGTTTTCTAAGGTTCCTTCTTTCTGAATCTCTCATGCATGATGGCCCAATTTAAACTTGTTCTCCTCAAGCAAGAAGCAAAGTTTGCTTTAGATTGTAGTGTTTGAAACTATGTTGCTTCTGAATTCAAAATCTCATTCGCTTATTCAAATAGCTATTCAGTCATTTATATCTTTAAAAAGTTGATTTTGAATTAAAAGTGAGCTTAATGAATCATTATTTTTTGGTCAGAGGTCTTGTATTGTACATAGTACTCTTAGCTACTCTTGCTTTTTTGGGTAACAACATTCACTAAATTTACTGTTGGTATCATTCAATCTGTACTTTTACCTTTCCTTCAGGTGTTTCTTGTGGCTGTGCTTGCCATTCTCCCATTGGTGCCTAGGCACCTTTCGAATAGGGCATATCGGCTTTCTTTTATGGGCACAGCATGTTCCTCTCTTTATTCCTTGTACTCGCTTTATGGAGTAAGTACTAAACTTTAGATACACCAACTTTGTGCTATTTTATTGGTTTATTTATGGTGTCCTTGCTGTTATTTCATTGACTTATCTTTACTGTTTCAGAAACCAAGGGAGTGGAACTTACAGGGTTTGCAAGTTTACTTTCGGTCAATAGTCATGGCTAAGGATTTTATCTACTTGATATACTGCGTGACCTTCGTCACGTCCCATCTTTCTCTCAAATGTGAGCAAGTCTTATCTCTCTCTCTCTCTCTCTCTCTCTTCTTTCCATTCTTGCATTTCTTTTCTTAGTTGTGTCTAGCTTAATTATGTATCTCAATTGCAGTCGCCCTGATTCCCATTCTATGTCGGGCTCTTGTACATGTTGCCAAGTTCCTTAGGCGCAACTTTAGTCAATCCTCATTGTACAGGTAGGAAATTTGGTGCTTAACAGTGTTGCCTAATATTGGATGTGTGTTAGATTTCTCGTCTTACGAAAGAATGATATTTTATTGTACCTTTTTTTCTCTAAATGTTATTCTAAGGATCCACCATGTGGATTCCATTCAGGATTGGTGGAGTGCTTTAACATGTTGGTTTGGTGTACAGTCTAACTAAATATTTGCTTCTTCTGTTCTCTACGGAGTCATATTCTCTTTTCCTTGATGATAAACAGGAAATATTTCGAAGAGCCTTGCGTTTGGGTTGAGTCAAATACAACTACACTCAACATACTCTCTTCACATGTTGAGATAGGAAATGGCTTCCTTTTGATTATATCTTTGCTCTCGTGAGTTGCTTGGAACCATTGTCTCTGGTTTGTTTTAAAGATAAGTTTCTATCTTGTTTTTATAATTCATTACTAAACTTTTTAATTCTTATAGGTGGCAACGCAACCTTATACAGACATTCGTATATTGGCAGGTAGGAATAATTTATTTTATCATGGACGTGGAATGAAATCTCTGTTTTATGGGGTTAAAGTTTTTCCAGTTGTGATTAGGTGTTTGTTTATAATCATGTCAACCTTGTATCGCATAGGTGGTGATACTAATTATTTTCAACATGTTTTGCAGTTATTGAAGCTCATGTATCATGCTCCAGTGACTTCTAACTACCATCTAAGTGTGTGGACTAAGATAGGAAGGACTGTTCATCCATTCATCCAACGCTGGGCCCCGTTCTTGGAGACTCCCGTTTCTGCAGTCCAGAGATGGTGGTTAAGGTAGAAGAGACGGAACGACGAGGGAGAAGATTTAGAGAGCAGCGAATTTCAATGGAAATTTTCTTGAATGCTCATGATATAAATGTTGTCAGATATATTGGATTAGCAAACGTTCATTTGGATTCTAGGATGGATAAAGTAGAAAGCATCTCCGCTGAGGTTGTGTTTAATTTCTAGTTACTGTTTTTCTCATATGAACACTCTTATGTATGAAAATTTTGCTTGATATCGATTCTCCGTCCTCCTTTTATGTAAACCTAAGATCAGGTCCAACAGGTTCTCTAAATTCTTTGATTTTCTCTATTTTAAGGAATATGAGGTCATTTTCCACTCCAACAACTTCCCTATCCTATTCTCTAAAATAGAGAAAGAGATGAAAGAGAAGTTTTGATTCCTTATATTTACAGATTTTCTAAAAATATTTAAAGAAAAAAGAATTAAATGTGGCATATTTTTCAACATTCAAAACTAAGAAAGAAAATATAATTTATTTTAAAAAATAAATTTTTTAATTTCATTATTACGTAAAAAATACAAGGAAGGCCGCGGTCAAATTTCATGAACCGGAAATCTTTCTGCGGACCTAACATGAGTCATCACGTTCTCGTTATTATTATTATTATTAGACTAATAATGCAAAGATTCTCTCTTTTTCCGCCAAAACGGGTGGACCCCGCCCCCGAACAAAAAGGCGCCACGTGGGCACATTTCTATTCCAGACACACTCTCTCACCCTGAATAAATGGGGAGAGCTCTCTCTGTGCGGCTTCAATGGACTCTAGTCTCTTCTCCACCACCACCACCACCTTCATGCTTTCAACCTCAACCGCTTAAACCGATTTTTACTTACCATTTTTAACCTTCAAATTTCACCGAGTTTACCACAACCTCTCGATTGTGAAAAGAAAATGGAGTTGGAATCTCCGATGGAGTCCACGGCGAGCAGCCTCCGGCAATCCGCGTCCTCGGCGGCGGCGGAGGAGTTAATGGAGACCAAGCCATTGCTAACCAAGGTTCTCAGCTATCCTCCCGCTGCTGCTGCAAGCACCAGCCAGCGTCGCCGAGCCAAATCTTCGCCGGCGACGCCGCGTCCCAGCCGCCAGAACTCGTTCAGCCGCGATATAGGCCACGCAGCCAAGGAGACCTACCTGGTGACTAGCCTCAGCTTCACGCTGCTTCAATACCTCGGGTGCTTAATCTAATCTCACTGTGTTTAATCGCTGAATTAGCATTAATTATCTGGATTGAATCTATTTGTTTGCTTGTTAAAAATGTGTTTAGTTGGAAAATGATTAATCTGGAAATTTGGGATGTTTCTAATCATTTATTTTCATTCAGGCTAGGCTACCGGTGGATCACAAGGTTACTTGCTCTTTATTGTTATGCCATGCTACTTATGCCTGGATTTCTTCAAGGTTTGTGTAATTGACCAACTGCTTGTTCATTTTTTACTTTCTCTGTAATTTTGGTTTGTATGTATGGTGATAGATGATCACTCGGAATTCTTGGTATGCTTATTTTTTGTGTGTGTAGTTGCGTATGTTTATTACTTTTCAAGCCAGGTCCAGCGTAGTATTGTTTACGGAGATCAACCAAGAAATAGGTGGGTGAACTTTGTTAAAACTTAAAAGGTTACTTCTGTTGTTCTTTCCTTTTAACTGACTTTGTGACCCCATTTTCACTATGTATTGTTTACAGGTTGGATCTCTATTTACCGAAAAACACGGATGGGAAAAAGCCGGTTGTGGTGTTTGTGACTGGTGGAGCCTGGATTATTGGGTGAGCTTTTAATAGATGACTGTAATGATTAAACTGGTGGAAATTGTTAGTTCAGTAATTTCTAGAAAGCTCTTCTTGTTCTTTCATGAATTCATATAAAGGCGTAGGGATGATATTGTCGTATTCTTTCAGGGTGTTATGCGAACCATTTATTTAGTTTCTGATTAGGTATGTGTAGCCATTTATTTAGTTATTTGACATTAAGTTTCTACAGTTTCATGGTGGTTTAGGTATAAAGCATGGGGTTCTCTTTTAGGTCTGCAGTTGGCTGAGAGAAACATCATAGTGGCATGCATTGATTACAGGTAATTTGCTATATTTGATGGAAGCTTTGAGAAAAAAGAATAGGCACTTCTTATTAAAAGGACTTAGTAGTTATAAAACTACGATTTTCTGTATTATATCGTAAAAAGCTGCAACGAACAGGGATTAGTCATTTATCAGTTTTATGACCAAAAAAGTTGATTTAGCCATGTCTAAAACAGTGCCAATATGTCAGTTTCCATATCATTATCACTGACCAGAAACCTAAGTATATGGCATTCTAATTGAAAGATAAGAGCCTCTTGTTTTCTGAAGTTTGCCTTTCTCTATATTCTTTTGAATGATTCTATATATTCAAGATTCACTTGTATCGTATAACCATCAATTATACAGTATTTACATCCAGATTTTCCTCTGCCCTGCAAATGATTCTGATGTGAATCATATGATGTATGCAGAAATTTTCCCCAGGGTACCATCAGTGACATGGTTGAAGATGCTTCTCGGGGTATATCATATATCTGCAACAATATAGCAGACTATGGCGGTGACCCTGACAGGTAAAAGTATAATTATTTTTGTCTTCCTTTGCTCATACCATCTTGTAAGTTGTAACTGTGTGATTATTTTTTTTTTAATTCTTTTTCCAATTGGTCCTTTTGTGATTTTCTTGAGTAGAATCTATCTAATGGGGCAATCTGCTGGCGCACATATTTCTTCTTGTGCTCTTTTGGAGCAAGCGATCAAAGAATCTAAGAAGGAAGAGATCTCTTGGAGCGTCTCCCAGATAAAGGCTTACTTTGGTTTATCTGGCGGGTAAAGTTTACTTGTTACATTAGTATGCTGGGTTGGGGGGGGGTGGGGGTGTGGTTTACTGTATCTGAAAAATGATAAATTGATGAATGGGAAAGGTGTACTTTACTTGATCCACATGTGTCCTGAATTAGGGAAGAGTAGTAATAGCAGAAATCTTTCTTTCAGTTCATATACTTTTGCCACATAACATGCAATGTGTAGCATCATGATGGCATGACTAATGACTATTTCTGCTTTGGTATTGTTGGTTTATCTTTTGATTGACAGCTACGGATAGGTTAACAAGTGTATATGTTTCCTCTTAACAGGTATAATTTATTTAATTTAGTTGATCACTTCGATAGTCGTGGACTGTATCGATCCATTTTCTTAAGGTACTTATCGTATTACATTTTGCTAGCTACTCATTGGCACAGTTTCTACCTTATATTTTTCTCTTTATTATTTCAAGGAGTTATTCTTCTGACATGTCATTGCAGCATTATGGAAGGTGAAGAATCATTCCATCGATTTTCTCCTGAAGTTAGGGTAAAGGACCCAGGCAATAAAGATGCTGTTTCTATCTTGCCTCCTATCACTCTGTTCCATGGAACTGCAGATTATTCTATACCATCAGATGCGAGGTTAGAATTCTCTCTGTAATAGTTTCATAATATATAGTGATGCCTCCTGTGGACACGGTGTATAAATTGTACTCATAAATCCTACAAGAAAAAGTATTATACTTACTCAGTGCCACCTCATATTGTTCTTAAAAAAAGAGGAACTGTCATGTAGTTTTAGTAGTTGAGACACTGAAAGATATGCGGTATGCATTAGCGGAAATCTCCACCAGTTCATCTTGACATATTTGGATATTTAATTTTTCTAAAAAGTTTATAATGGTGTTATATATGCAAAAACTAATGTGTTACTATGTGCAGTAAGATATTTGTAGATGTTCTTCAAAGGGTAGGAGCTCAAGCTGACTTAGTACTATATGATGGAAAGACCCATACAGACTTGTTCCTTCAAGTAAGTATCTGATGTGAACCTTGTACAATTGTCACTGCCACAGATTTATGGCCTCTATCATTAGTGCAAGCAAGATGTGAAGGATGGGAATCTGAAATAGGACACTGGGAATCTACCCATGATTGAACTCTGCATTTTGCAGGATCCCTTAAGAGGTGGTAAAGATGATTTGTTTGACCAGCTAGTTGCAGTAATACATGCCGATGATAAGGAAGCTCTTGAGCAAGACGCTGTGGCGCCTCCTAGAAGACGCCTTGTTCCTGAGATATTGTTGAAGTTGGCAGGCAACATCAGCCCCTTTTAGGCCTCAAACTTGTCACTGTTTTTCACAAAAACCAGTTAGGTAGACAAACAGAAAGAGAAGGATTCTAACAGCTGGTGGAGAGATTCAAATCATTTTGGATAGTGACTACAAATGAGGGTGGTCGATTGGTTGAAAGTTACAGATGAGTAGTGGCCTCAGAATATAATCCGGAGATCTATACTTGTAATCTGATTCATTGACATACTTAAGAATTCACATTTGTTCATATCGCTGTATTAAACAGTTTTACTTATCAGCATTCTTGTTCTCGTATTAGTCTATGATGAATGTCTCATTTTCTTTATTTAAAGATGGAAATATCAATGGAAGTAATATTCAGAACAGGGACCAGATCAAAAACCTTCTTAAGCAATAACATATAGAACAATACCTCATTAAGTAAGAAAGACTGAAGTTTGTCACATTAAATGTCGGTAAAACAAAAACAGAAACAGATAGCTGTTTGATTACTTGCTTTGATTGAACTAGATGAAGGATTGTTGCGTTGAACTACTGCACCTTCAAAACTCACTTTACATTGTTTCTGCATTTCTTTCGGACATCAATACAAACCCCTATTAACTTGGGGAAAAATTAAGGGAAGTCACCAATCGGGCAAAATGACAGTGATATTAGCTACAGATGAACCAAGCAATCTGTGTTCAAACTGACAGCTAAATTTCATAAAGCTGAACAAAATTGTCAATAACTTCACTATTTAGGGGTTTTGTCAGCAGATGGTGTCGGGACCTTTTGAACTGGTGTGGCAGGTTTTCGACTTGTGCTTGAGCTTATGGTTGCACTTGCACGCTCTTCAGCTTCATAATGCTTGCGTAATCTCTCCTGAAGAGCTCGTACTCGATCCTCAGTCTTTCGAAGCCTTCTCCATCTGTAAGTAGACCAGAGAGCCAAACCACCATATACAACAGCGTAGGAAGCCCACACATAAGGGTAGGTCTCTGCATGCTCTTTGATTTCCCTATACTTTGCTTCCACTGCTCCAATGAAACCACCAGCTTGGGAATTCTCAGTTTGCTGATTTTCTTCTCCGGTTTCCTGAGTTGCCATTCCTCAAAACATTCACGCAACTTCGCAATTGAAACTTCTGCAATAGGATTGGTATTTCCAAAACAGTGAGCATAGCAATCTACAAACTCATACGACATGACTAAACAGGTAAACAATGAGAAGAACACTACATGACCGTAACCATGCCACACTCCTACAAACAACTATACCAACCATTTGAACTAAGTCGCAGCCAGAATACAATATAGAAATTGATACACACAAACCGCATTATTAGCAAACCTACTGCCTCAAAGAACAAGTTCAGACAATTACACCAAGTTCAATCAAATGTAACTGGCCTGTCATTTCATAGTAAACACAAGCAATGTAAAAATTTCAGGGAAATTTAATTTCCATCTTGGTAATACGACTTGAAATTGATTTTAGAGCTAAGAACGATCATTTGACTAAATTTAGAGAAGAAAAGCCTCCTAAATTTCATATCATATATCATTGTCAAATCCACCATAATAAACTACAGCCAGAGTAATCTACCACCCAGAAATAAGAGGCAAAAGTCATGAAATGGAAACCCCATATACCCATCATTCCAATACCAATCAACTGAAAACCATTAACACCTGAAAGTCATTCAAGAAAAAAGCAACAGGGTTTATGAGGGGTTTAACAAGCACAGCATCCAAACCCAAATAAGGGTAAGATTCATGAATCAGAATTTCAACACTGCAAATCTAAGACATATTCATAGTTTCATACAAAGCATATGTATAACCAGATTGAACCACCTACCCAAATTAGCTTTGCAAATCAGAACATTGAGGTTTTAGCAATACCCACAAAACCATATCCATGGAAAATAGCATGGAATGAAATAAAGTTAAGAACTTTGGAGCTTACCTGTGGTGGGCACACGGAGAACAACCTTGAGAGTTGAGATTGCAAAGCAAAAGCAAAGGGTTTAACACCCCCAAAAGAACAAAAAACGGTGTCGTATTAACAAAGGGTTTAACCTCAGCCCTCCATTTCATCGGCGGCTGGTGTTTATTTTTGTCCCCCACGTTATGGAGCAGTTACTAAACCGTTAAATTCTTAATGTCTCCATCTATGTGTCACACTGATCCATTTTTTTATTTTTTTTTATTGAAATCACATTGATCCATTGTTCTCTTTCAATCTCTACAATGACAGAGTTCCCATCACTTCTGGTGTTGTTGGGATCTTTGGTCTTTTTGGCTTCAACTAGTTCTCAGCCTGGTACTGAAATTATGAGTTGTTATGTGTTTCATTTGGTATATGTTCCTAGAAAAGCTTACGGTTTTTTCATGGTTGGTTCCTCTGATTCAGGTAAAGACATAAGTTACCGTAGACTTTGGAGGCCTCTGATTGGTCATGATGGGAAGGTTTATGCTTGCTCTGAGAAAGATTTGCTTGCATTTGAAAGTAATGGGACAATTGCTTGGACCTTGCATTTGAATTATTCATGCCGTTTTGATATGCCTCCAATTCATGGTGGTAAAGAAAAGGTATGTTGTTTTCAAAGTCTAAACAGTCACATTGTTAACTGTATCAAATTTGGTATATGGTTACTGGTTTTGTAAAGTTGTTAACTTCTGCAAGTGTTTTTCAGATATATCTGGTTGCGGAGAATAGGGTGCTTGAGGTTAGCTTGTTAAACAATGGGACTTCTACACCTTCTGCAGAAGTTTTGCTTGGTACAGAACCAACTAAAGAAGGAGATGGTGAGATTGTTGGGGTGGCAATCAGTACAGTGAGTTCATCTGTATATGTAAACATTAGGCGTAGGGGTCTCTTTGCGTACGCGGCGCGTGGACAATTGCTGTGGAGTGCTGGACCTGTGATCGATCAACATGGATATCAACAGGGTTGTAGGAAGAACATTGCAGATTGTTACTTTAACTCTGCCCCTATGATTGATCAATGTGAGGCTAGTATATATGTAAGGTCTGCTCATCCTTGCTTTTCGAATTTTCTTACATATTCGTGCCCATGCCATGATAAGAAAAAGAGATACTTGTAATTTAACAGACTACAAAGAAGACTACAATACAATGCTCAAATAGAGGAACCATATATGAACCCTGGCCTATGTACAATGTGTTTATAATTTATGAGAATTGCTTTTGTACTAAGATAATTCGATGCCAAAGTTGTCACATGAACAATTTACAATGTGACAGACATTAAACTTTCACATTACCCTTTGATTTGCAGATATCCAATACTGGAGGAGAATTGTACTCCTTATCAATTCGTCGTCCTCACTTCAAATGGATCCAGGATTTAAGTTCTTATGGCAAAGTTTTCTCTGTAACTCCTGGAAACAATGGTCGATTGTATGTTACTGTTCCAACCAAGCCTCTATTGTTGGCACTAGATGTTTCTTCAGGAAATGTGTTGTGGGAAGGAAGTATTGGACCATTAAGTACAGCAGATCACAAACCAGTTGTCGATTCTAATGGTAACTCTTTGTTTTGTATGAACGTCTGCCCTTATTTTGGGGTTGGTCATAATTCCCAGTTAACTTATTAGCCTTTTCTGCTACTTCATATGCTTTTACAGGTTGGATATCTATCGGTTCATTAGACGGGTTCTTATACTCATTTTCGCCAACTGGGGTTCTTCAGAAATTCTCAAAAGCGGCTGCAGTGGATTCAGTTATCCAAGTCACTCCATTTCTGGACTGCACCGGCTTTGCAATTTATATTGCTCAGACCAAAATGGAGGGGAAGATCAGCCACACGGTAGGTGAATATACTTTTGTGTCAGCAATGAAACCTAAAAGTGTAGTCTTTACCTTGTATGTTCCAGCAACAGGATCCATCTACTGGTCTGGAAGATATCCTGGTAATTTTACTGCTCAGATGTCACTTTTTACATACCATTTCACTGCTTTGCTAGCACCCTAAATGGTTTCAGTGGTTTTTTTACCAGGTGATCAGTTCTCATCCTTGATTTCTCATAGTGATCTCCACCATTTTATAGTAGACGAGAGGATTGTTCTTGCCTTTGTTGCTGCTTCAAGTAAGATTCTGACTCTAACAATTGCTGTACAAATTTTGAGTCCTCAAATATGTATCGACACACATATTTATCAGATGTTTTCATCCATAATTGCAGAGACTGGAAACCCATTGTCATGCCGTTCCACACGTAAGAACCAACTTCACAATGCCTCAACACTCATTTGTCTCACAGACTCTTAGTTAATATAATTTTGTTCTCTGAACTTAGGCCAAAAGATTATGTCTAGCTGCTCCCAAGTAAGGCCAAAGCTTGCCAACATCTACACAGGTAAGTTAGCAATGACTCCATGTGACTTGGAATATGCTGTTATTGTAAATTTTGAAGTTGATGGTTTAGTAGCAGCCAGTCTCATTCAGTCATTCGTTTAATCATGCAGGTAGTCAAAGGGCAATACTCTTGTTCCTGCTTTTTGAATCTGTAATCTTGGTATTACTAGCCGGACTGGTGCGGTTCTGTTGTATATTTTGGAGTAAAAAGAAGCTTCAAGGTCGAAACCTTGGAACTTTTCTTGAAAAGCGAGTAAGATTTTTATCCTGATACACAGCTGCAGTGCTTGTGCTTGAACAATGACCAGAGATATGCTTATACTAGTTTGCTACCGTTTTCCTCCTTGTTTCAGCGTTCTCTTCGACTGAAAAAGAAGGCATTCGATAGGACAATTACAGAACTTGAGCAAAAAGCAGCAAATGAAGCAGTGGCCAACGATGAGGCGCTACAGAAATTAGGCAGTCTGTTGCAAGAAAGGGAAGGCATCAAGAGGAAGCTATCAACAACCTATAGTTTGGGAAGAGATAGGATCACCTCAAGGTCAAAATCTCTTCTTCCTTTGTACGATGGGAAAACAAAAAGCTATTATTTTCAAGGAGCAAAGAAAGCGAGTGTCACTGTCTTCCACACATTGAGTGATGCATCATCTTCCAAAGAACACAGCAGTGAGGGGGAGAGTAGCTGGACTTCTTATGAAGACAAGGGCAAAGAACCCTTGGAACAAGAGAGTTCATCAAGTCATGAGGATGGCTTCTTTACTAAGGACTACCGGAGAAGTCCATCGGAGCCAGCTTCGAGCTCAACAAGATTTGTGGATCATGAGTGTAATGTGGAGTCTGCACATGAGATGAAGATTGGCACTAGGAGCTTATCTTTGAAGAAGAGACGGGTTATGTCCTCAATAAATTAGACGTATATTGAATAATCAAATGCTACAGTTACAGATTCCATGTGCATAAATCATTCTAACTCTAACTCCCTCAGCCTCATCACTTGGCCAACCCAAAGGTCTATCTAATGATGGTATGATCATTACTTTTGTATGTAAACTGAAGTAAAATACTATAATGTGTTTTTCGATACAAATGTGTGAAGACGATTTTTGCACTCTATTTTATCATATGTTTGATCACTTGACACTTCATTTTTATGAAATTATGAGTGAAGTAAAGTGAAGTATGTAGGAATTAGTTTTCTCACAGTTTTACTATAAAATAGTTACACCTTAAAATATTTAAAATGACATTCGTTATTCATTACTTAAGTTTCGTTACACATTACTTAAGTTTCACATTATTACGATGACTGTGACACCATCTTATTAAAGTTTATCTCCGCTAAACCATTATCAACTATCGGTTAGGCCATAATCACATATTAAACAAAAGTTGAAGATTGAAGATTCAATTAACAAAATCTTGAATTTAATAATGACATAATAGAAAAAACACCATGGAGGGGAAAATATCTCATGTCTTCATTCAAAAAATCATTTCTTGACCAATTGCACATGCTCAGACTGGCTCTCCATCTTCCTATCTTCACAAATTAAACATACAAAAAGAAACAAAACAAAAAGAATTAAACAGAGAAAAAGGACGCATCATATGATTTCTCTTCACTCGAGAAATAAATAGCTGCTGCGGCGGCGACAGAACCCGCCTTCTTTTGCCGGAACCCTAATTCCCAATTCAGCTGCGGCGGTGACATTTCATCAAAACCCTAATCTCACTCCACCCGAGATTCCAAGGTACTACCTTTACACTTCAAATCCCCAATTCCAAGTCTTCTCTTTTATCTTCCCGGATTGGTTTTCGAGATACCCAGAAATTAAAGTTGGTGAATTTAGCTTAAGGGTTTAAGCTTTTAATTCTAAAGGAGATTGAATCAATTAACAATCATATGCCACTGTTGTTATTCTCTGTTCTTACTTTAAAGATTGCTTCTTTGTATTAGAATTGGTAAGTTGGATTGGGATGTGTGTTTCTAGCTGAAATTTGAGTTGAATATGGTTTAAGTATATGTTAAGTAGTGAATGAGTAGTGTTATCATATCTATCTACATGATTGTATGTGTTTTCTTTGATGAGCATCTTTATGAGTATGAAGTCTGATACCTTACTTGGGATTATGTGTTTTCTTTGATGGGCATCTTTATAAGTATTGAAATTTGATACGTTACTTGGGATTAATGATGATTGTTCATGTAATGCAGTGTAGTTTCTGTTTGAGCTGTCGTAGTAAGAAGTTGCTTCGTGATCGAAATGGAATCTGAGGATTTTATTGCTCTCCCGGATTCTGGTGACTCTGGCTTTGAGGATGGCGAACTTAATGATGAGAAGGACGCTAAAGAGGTTGATGCTCAACCTATAAACTCTGTGGATAAAGAAGATAAACCAAACAGTGAGCGTGAGAGCAGTGCTCAATGTGAAGTAAGTGAATGCATACCAGAAGCAAGCCCTGCGAATGCATCGGTTGATAATGATTCAGATATGGAAATCGAGGATATAAACAACCTCCCTGCTTTGACTAGTTCTGGTCCCAAGGAGGGGGATGTTCAGAATGTAAATATTGATTTGCACTCTACATTGTATGAGAATGGTCACCTTGCAGTTCAAGATACAAGTCCCTTTGGAATCCACAATTCGGATGTCACTCGTATCCTTCTTCCACATCTCTTTTCTTTTTTTTCTTTTTTTTCTCATTTAAATTATCCTGTGTTCGACTGCAAACTAGAAAATGCATATGAATATATTCTACTCGTAAAACTATAGTGCAGTACTGCAGTATGCCTTAAGGAGACTGAACTTTACGTTGTCACTAGTTTATGACATGATATTTGTTAATGTTCTCCATAATTCAACATCATC
The DNA here is from genome assembly GCA_009720345.1 of Fragaria iinumae. Classification (NCBI taxonomy): domain Eukaryota; kingdom Viridiplantae; phylum Streptophyta; class Magnoliopsida; order Rosales; family Rosaceae; genus Fragaria; species Fragaria iinumae. Next base: position 38,355,259 of record CM019122.1, on the reverse strand, counting down.
AGCTAAAAGAGGCGTAAAGAGGGCACGAACGACAGTTGATGAGCAGCAAGCTTCAGTGCGTGTAACATATAGTCACTTAACAAGGTTAACTGGAGTATTTACTGTCGCATAACATTTTTCTCTATTTTGAGACAAATAGATCAAAAGTAGATATTTATTTTAATTCAATATAAATTATATGCTTGTAATCGAGGTTATTTTCTTGCAATTTCTAAGCACATTGTTTCAATTTTCTAGAGCTAGTAAACACAAGCTTGAAGAACTGTTACAGCAGTGGTCAGAGTGGCATGCCAAACATGTTTCTTCATCTCAAGTAAGACTCACTGATCTATACTATGGATATTATCCCTCAGATTTATTATAATGGATTTTGGACCCAGATAGGTTAAATTGGAGTTTCAGTTTGCTTTATAAAACTTCTGTTAAAAAGTCGAACTTGAATCATAATCATTAGAATATCGAATCTTATGCTAGTGAAGAGATAAGACATTGCATGGAATGAAAGGAATTCTTAGAGATTGTGAGGTCTATAATTTAGATTCACATAAAAGGATGTTTTTTGATTTCTAAGCTACCTTTTGTCTACGTTATGGTTCTTATGTGTTAACATACTACTTTCATCACATGATCATTCAGGATACACCTCAAGTGTTAGAATCAGGTGAAGAGACACTCTTTCCTGCTCTTCATGTTGGCACAGAGAGGACATCTGGGGTGGTGAGTCTAATATTATATTGTCTTCTTCGCTCTATATTTGTCTTCTGATTTCAGATGTGGTGTTTCTTTCTCATTACCAAGACGTTTGTATTTTTCATATGTCCTTCCCCTATTCTAACTTTTTCCTTTACCCCGCTCCAGACGTGGGGTAAAGGGTAAGGACAAAGACAAGTAGATATAATAATTGCTCAAGCTGTAGTTGATTGATATAGTTCAAAAATACTATAAAAATACTATGATGGCTTTTTCACTGTACTTGGCTGCAACATTATGAGCTGCTGATTGCAGTGACATCTCCTGGAAAAACCTTCCGACTCACCTCCCTATTTGAGATTTTTGATGCCTGAAGCTCTACGTTTGTTGTTCACTTTTACTTGTTTGTACACCTTTTTTTTAAAGTAATTAGTTTTTCTGAAGTATGCTTTTATCTGCAGTCTTTTTGGATGGACAACCAAACAGGGACAGCACAAAACATGGAATCGTTGCCTTTGGATAGCAACTATGCGCCTCTGTATGATCGTGGTTATGCCTTAGGCTTGACTGTGGCTGGTAGTTCAACTAATCAGGAGGGGTAAACTTCCAGCTTCCCTCACAAAATATTATCATGCTACTCAAATTAAAGATATGATAATGTCAACTAAGCTGACTGATAAACAGAATATCAGCTTGAAATATTGATGGTCATCCAGCTTCATGATAAGGATTTGACATCTACTCTGTGCTTACCAAAGTGCTAGTACCAATTGGACTCTGATTGACATTTGAACTTTGCTAATCATTGAGTTGACCAAAAGAACAGTATTTATGTTTCTTTCATTCACCAGATCTGAGTCTATGCTTCAATATTTTTTCTTCATAGCCTCAGTAAATTGAATATAAAGGTTATCTTGAGAATTCGTTTCTACTTGTACTTATAAGCAGCATCAAGTAGATTTTCATACTTATTTTTCTTCTAAATTTTTCAGAGGCTTGGAGATTATAGATGATGCTAGCCGTTGTTTTAATTGCGGTTCTTACAATCACGCGTTGAGGGAATGCCCCAAGCCTCGTGACCATGTTGCTGTCAATAAAGCCCGCAAACAGCTCAAGATCAAGAAGAATCAAACCCCTAATTCTCGCAACTCAACTCGATATTATCAGAATTCTCCAGCTGGAAAATACGATGGTTTAAGGCCTGGTGCTCTTGAGGCTGAGACGAGGAAGCTTTTGGGTCTTGGGGTAAGGCCATAACTCATGTTTGATAAAGTAGACTTGTTAACATCTCTTATCGATGCTTCCAGTTGAGCATTATAATACATTATAATACAGATACTGTTCTCTTCCAAATGCTACTATTTGTATTCTCGTGACCTGAACCCTGATTATACTGTGAGTTGCATCTTCAAGAAGCGGCTTATAACTACGGTAAGTAGTGCAGTGGATGAATTGGGTCCCACCACGGGAACTTCATGATATGGAACCCCCAAGTCATGGGTTCGAACGCTGGTGTTGCCTAATGTAATTGTTGAATTATAAACGTGGGCAGGGGAGGGGCTGCAATGCCCTGTTGGATGGCGGCCCCCTAGCAGATTAGTCCTTGGGCCTAGGAAGCCTTTGGGATACCGCGAACAATCCGAAAGGAGGGTGTCAAAAAAAAGAAGAAGCTAGGCTTATAATGTGCGGCTGTGAATAAAGTCGTAGGGAGTATATTATGTAGCCACAACCTTGAGTTATGATTACAAACCTTTTCTGAACTTTCTGAGCAACTAGAGATGCTACATTATAGATTAATATCTATTTAACATGTAAAATTGAATATGAAGACTGCCAATCTCATGTTAAAGTTTGGTTTCCTTTTTTGGGGATTTTATTCTTTTCAAGAAAAAGTTTCTTTTTATTTCATGTTGTATTTAAATTACTATGTAATTTTTGACAATTCTGCAGGAACTTGACCCACCTCCTTGGCTTAACAGGATGCGAGAGATTGGATACCCGCCAGGATATTTAGGTAACAAATATATTATTTTTCTCATTTTATGCTGTCACCGAAAGTAACCAATTTAGAGTTAGGAATACAGTGGTGTCGCACAATTACAGCCTTTTTCTCCTTTCTCCTGGCCTGACTTCAGAGAAGCACATTAATAAGAAAATGTTGGAAATCAGTAAACATATGTTAGTTTGTTGAATGTTAACAGCAAGAGGTTTTTCTTCATTCCATCTGGCATAATTCTCTCTTTGTATTAAGTTGGGATATTGGGTGTCCTCCAGCTGAAGTAGTTGTGACGAATAATTAATGGAATTCTTATGGAGTTAAGTTTCATACATTATATGAAATATTACACATCTAATTCATTTATGGACGCTATTTAGTACATTTTGGGGTGTTTTTTAAATTAAAAAAAATGTGGGGGGGGGGGGGGGGGGGGGGGTGGGGAGGGGAGCAATTTCTTGTAAACATAATAAATTGTTGCTTTGTAGTTTTTAGGTTATGGTTATCATTTGCGCGCTCTGCAAATTTCCTGGGAAGCACCCGGGGACAAGTGGTTTTCTGCAACTATCTTCTTAGGATTCTTGTGTACTTTTTATCCACCGCTAGTGATATCAGTATATTGTACTTCCATTCCTTGCCGTAAGATTATTTTTTGAGCCATAACACTTCAACTTGACAATTGTAGATGTAGATGATGAGGACCAGCCATCAGGGATAATAATATACGGTGTTGAGGAAACTAAGGGGGAACAGGAGGATGGAGAAATCATCGAAACTGACCTTCCTGAACCACCTGAGCCACGGAGGAAAATGACAGTCGGATTTCCAGGGGTGAATGCACCAATCCCAGAGAATGCTGATGAAAGACGCTGGACACCCGGTCCTTCAGTTTCAGATCCGTCAAGGAACCACTCACACAATAGGCCAAACCATTATTATGAACCTGGCAGCAGAGGCCATTATCGTGAACAGAGGTGGTCTCGAGATTATAGAGATGACGGGCCTCCTGGTGTTGACCCGGGTTATGGCCCATCTAGTTATCCTCCGAGATATGGGAGTCATGATTACAACTCCCGCAACGCTAGTAATGCTTCAGCGCCTAGAAGCCCTACCTTTGGAAGGTCCAACTCAGAGAGAGGTAGAAGAAGCAGTGAGTTTTCTTTTCCATACTCACCCACCAGGGATTCCGACTCCAAATTTGATTACTTGAGTAATGAAAGCAAGAATGACTATGACCCTGATAGTTCAAGTCATAGTTGGGATAGGGTAGATAGGCATCGCCAACACCGTAGGAGGTGATGATAGAGACATGTAACAAGCAATAGTTGTTTATTTGATGGGTATTTTCATATGATTGAATTTGACCAGAGGGATTTGTACAAAGATCTAGGTGAGACTAGACGTTAGATTGCTTTGGGATAGTTTGTTGTATGTTATTCTCTAAATGCAAGTACTATTTCCATTACTGCTTTTTGTTTCTATGGTCAAGCAGTGGAACACTGTAATTGTTTGTTGTCTTTTTGCAGTTCAATAAACAGGAGGTGCATGAGAATGGACACCTTGTGTGTTTTGAGGAACATGCTACTAATTTTCAGATTACAACAGCAACAGGTAGAAATTGATATGAACATGTTTACAGGGAATTGAAAACTGTCCGAATGTCCGTTATTGTTGGACATTGTTTAATGGCTTGTTTACTTCAAATCCATATGTAGTCCAGAAAAATAAAAGCGATAAAAGGAAAAAGACAGTGGGATATGCATGATAGAACATCATCACACAAGTAATATTGACGAGTGAACAATCCCATCGTGATCATACACTGTGTCACGCAATAAGTAATTTTCCACCTGAAGATATTATTTACCATCATGTTTGGCCGAGCATGACCTTAAAGAAAAAAAATAAATTCATCAATCATAAGTAAACTATTAATCAGAAGAACGTCTTTGAATCCCATATTATAACAACAAACCTGGAACTGACTCGGATCTAATTTCGGCCACCGCAAATATGTAATTACTATGATCCAACAAATAATGAAGCTTAAGAACTCTATATGTTAAGCGTTGATAAAAGTAATTTTCTTGTTCATATTATATGAAAACGTTAACTATTATAATAAGAAAATCCTAGTTTGGACTTTGGATTGAGTACAAATCAACCAACGAATGGATATTTTTGGATCAACCATCAATAATCTAAGGTTTGTTTACCTACTTGGTAAATAATTAAGCCTTCAAAATAGAAACTAATAAACAAAATAAGAAAAAAAAAAAAAAAAACCCAGAGTGAGAAGGGTAGTTTGGTAAGTGAACATGGGTCGGAGATGGTAACTCCGGAGCTCGCAGGGTTTCCCATTCCCACTATAAAAAATCGCAGGTTGGTAACCCTTTCACAATCTCTATCTTCTTTCTCTATCTTTAAAAATAAAGAAATTAAAAAAGAAAAAGAAACTCTCTCTCTCTCTCTCTGCGGTGGCCCACCACCGATTGAGAAAGCCGAGGACGACTCACCCGCCGCCGTCAATAAAAAACGAAACAAATTGAGGTTCGCCGTAAAAACCTTAAACCCCTCTCTTTTTTCTCCTGTTAGGGTTTTTCCCCAATTCCCTCTTTCTGCTAATTTCTAGGGTTTATGTTTTCATCGGAATTGGGCTCAATTAATCGGAATTTCGGCTCTTCTTTCTTTAAATTTTTGATTGCGATTCTGTTGCTTTCTATTTTTTTTATTACGGGCGGTAAAATTGGAAATTTGGGATTTGGGTTTCAATTGGTTCTGGGTGAGGTGAAGATTCGAAATTTGGGGTGTTGGAATTGATGGGTAGGTGATGGAATTCGTTAGTAATTTGATTAGAACAAGAACTGATGTTAAGGCTGAAGATGATTAATGTGAAAATTGGGTTTGGTTTGGTTCTTAATGTTTTGAAATTTTACTGTTTCAGCATGAATGATGTATCTTAAGAGGGAGATGGATGTGAAGAGGTACAATGCAGCTCAGGCCTTCGGTTCGGGAGGTCTGCATTTTATGGGAGGGCATGGGTTGCATCATCAACAGGTGAACCGTCAAGTTGGCGGCTACTTTTTCGATTGGCGCAAAGGTCCTGGAGTCAGCTGGCTTCGTACTTTGGTTAGGAGGAAAATGTAAGTCTTACAAGTATGGCATTTTTGATAATGTGTTGGAATGCAGTTGTGTAATTAGTACTGTTGTATTCGTTCTGATGTTTTTAAATGCTTCACTGCAGTATTGAGAGATTCTTGGGATGTACTAGTGCGAAGGGAAATCTAGCATCTGAGTTTGTGCTTGGTATAGAAACCCAGCTATTTATGGAGGCTACTTCAGAGGTCTGCTATTCTTGTGTTACAATGAAAATTCAGTTTTAGATGTCTGTTTGCTTATTATCTGTCTTTTTGGTTTCTTTGTAATGGGGACACCTCGTCACATGCTAGCCCTTTTTTTGTCTTGCAATTGGTAATACTTTTCAATTGAATGCAAATCAGTCCTCGTAACCTGTTTTGTGTAACTAAGTGACCGCATCAACTAGCTTTATATTTTTTTTTTTGGGATAAAAAGCTTGTCAGTTAAACCTTGTACAATTTGTTACTTTTGTTATCCTGAAGTTTAAATTTTGCGTGTGTTTCAGGACGACTATGTGAATGAGCAGACTCTGAATGATCGGGTGCTGAGTGCAGTTCAGCAGTATCTGTATGGTGCAAAGTCTGGTCAAAATTCAGATGACTTTTGTATGACAATGCCAACTTCACGGTTGCCACATGGTTATTGCGTGTCAGATGCTGCAGAAACCTCTCTTCTTTGCTCAAGCGATGCCACTAGGTCCAACTCCATTGGTAAGATGGCACTGCTTACCAACTATTTGAGCACTTTAACGTTAATTTACTATTTGATAGTTTAGAGGCTAATATATAATGGCTTATTGAATCTACTTATGCAGGGGTCCCTATGGATGGTTATAAGCAGGCAGATGCTTATGGATTCATTACTTGTGATGACATGGACATGCCTTCCTCATTATGCTCAAGTCAGGTTTCATCTGAGACTGTTCTTCCTTTTGAGAGCAGTTCATCAGTCTCTGCATATTCCAATGCCGATCAGATCTCTGCTGTTGGAAGCTTAGATGATGGAACATTCTCTCATGGTGGGAACCTGCTGTACAGTTCTGATGTATCATTTAATTGTCATGTTCAACAGCAACATCTTGACCACGGTATGACTTGGACGCTTTAACATTGAATTCTCCTACTTGAGATTCTTAAACTTGCTTGTTTTCCAGCATATGCATTTCTATCGGTTCACCAATCTGCAAACAAATATAGAGTGATTTGTGATTTTAATTTTCATTCTTCTTTAATACGTACATGCATTAAATGCGTGACAAGTTTATCCACTTACTCTTTGTATTTGTTGCTTCCTGTCTTGACCTCCTCATTTGTTAATATACTTTATTTACAGGTGAATTTGGAGCCTCCAAACTCACAAGTTGTCTGGGCACTAACCAGAATGCTCAATCCATTGATTTTCCATCTTCAGTGGGAGAAAGTTCAACGTTCTCCTATTCTAACTTAATGACCCCCCTTCATATTGCAATGCAAGTCCCTGAAGTTGCAACTCTTGAGGATATACTGCAGTCTGAATCTGTCATAATGAAGTCTCAAAATAACCTTAAACGATCCCATCATCCCTATTTTCAACCCCAAGTTCTTCTGCCGCAGTCACAGGGTGTTCAACATTCTGCTTCAGGTGGACACTGTTTAGGAAATATTGAAGACATGCCTTCAAAAAGGTTGAAGATGGAGAGTGAAAAGGAAAGTTTGTATTTATTGTCTCCCGAAGGACTTCAGCCACACCCTGAATCCCTGGTAATAAAGTCTCATGAAAACCACAAACGACCCTATGATCTATATTTGCGGATTCAAGTTTCTCCAGAACAGTCACTAGGTGATAAACAGCCTGCTTCAGATGGACTCAGTTCCGGAAATATTGAAGATGTACTGCTTTTTTCAAAAAGAGAGAAGATGGAAATTAAAACGGAAAATATTCCTCCCTCGCCTCCTTCAGTTGTTCAAGCCTGTATTTCAGAAGGATTTTCAAACCTGCAGCAACAGTCTGAATCTCCTTTATCTTTTAATTCTGAAGTAAAACAAGTGAAGGTGGGACCAGTTGAGAGTTCTATACACAATTCCATGAGGATCTATGATGTTAAACAAAGTGATGTTGACAATATTAAACTCAATGATGTGCCTCTTCCTTCTGGAGGGTTTGCCTGTCATCAGAGGGAGCGAATAGACCCTATTAGCAGCTCTGAGGTTATAGAAAATATGAAACAAGTTCCTGAAAGGACAGACTCCGGGAGTATCAATTTATCCTCGGAAGAGCGTAGTGTTGATTCTAAAGATGGAGGGGTAAGGACCGAGTTCATCCAAACAGAGCCAAAACCAGAGCCTGATCTTATGGAAGTGAAAATGCAAGGGATGCCAGGTCTTTCCTTAACTGAATTCTTCACAACAGAGCAAATCAAGGAACATTTGTCGAGTCTTAGGCACAGTACTGATCAGGTAATACTTTTTTAATTCACCTTTGTCAAGCTTTTCATTCATACAAGACTAATTGCATGTTTTCCTTTTGTTTTACTGCCCTGGAATTTTTTCTTTGGTCATTACCTTTTTACAGTGCCTTCTTAAATTTCTCTTTTGCCTTTTCTTTGCATTTAGCTTTTCCATTTTGAATATCTTGATTGGTACACTTGTCATTCCTTTTATAGATTAGCACTTTATCTTTAGTTTAACTAGTAATTGAGTATCAGATTTGTTAATGAAAAGTGGCTTGTCAGAGTTGCACGGGAAAAACAGACCAATAAGAGTAGTCATTTTTTGGCAATAGCTATTGTTGAATCACGGATTGGTTTACCTTTTTTCTTTTTCTTTTTGATCTCATGACACTTGCTTTCAATCAACTGAAGTGGTGGAGGTCCTTCTTTGTTTGCTATAGCTTAAATGTATTATATGTATCATATTATCTGCTCATTAATAAATTTACAGTTTAAGGCAAGAGGGACATGTCACAAGTTGTTTGCTGAGTTGTGAGAAAAGCTGGTGAATTATGTAGAATTGTGTATTATAATTTTTACACCAAAATACTTGGTAGAGTTAGCTAGTTTAGTTTTTCTTTTTTCTTCAAGAGCTGTGATTGTCTAATGGCCTAGGCTTGCTTTGAGTACAATAACTTATTATTTTTTGTTGTTTAAATAGAGTAACTTGATGGAAGATACAGGAAACAGTGAGCAAGTGTGTCAGTTGTGTGCAATTGGTAAGAGGTCGTTTGCCCCAGCACCAATGTATTGTTCATGTTGTGGTGCCAGTATAAAGCGCAGTGTAAACTATTATCGCACACTAGATGAGCATGGTGTACGATATTGTTTTTGTTCAATGTGCTATAAGGTGTCTCGAGGTGGAAATATCTCCTTTCGTGGTATATCTGTTTCAAAAGCAACACTTGGTAAGAAGAAGAATGATGAAGAAATTGAAGAATCGGTAAGTGTACTCAAGTCATTCTTTGACAAAATAAGAAAAGTTGACCCATTCTGTCTTTCATTTTTTTTCTTTCATTTTCATCTTGAAATAAAGAACTAATTTCTTGAGTCCTGTTATGTACTTGCAGTGGGTCCAATGCGATAAGTGCGATGGCTGGCAACATCAGATATGTGCTCTCTACAATGACAAATGTGATTTGGATGGCAAAGCTGATTACATATGTCTTAAATGCTTGTTAATAGAGACAGAACTTGGAGACCGCAAACCCTTGGCTGAAAATGCTGTTTTCGGTGCTAAAGATCTCCCAACTACCATGCTTAGCAACCACATTGAGCAAAGACTGATTAGACGCCTTAATCAAGAGAGAGAACAGAGAACAGAAGTTCAAGGAGAAGGATTTTCTGAAGTATGATGCTAAATCTGATTGAGAACAATACATTTTTAGTTTATCTGATCTATTTTGCGTCGCTAGTATCTGTTTGTGTTGCGAGGCGTGGAAAAAAAAAAGTATGTTATGATTACATAGATTGCCTAGCATTTATGCGCTAATCAATTTGGTCAATGGTTTCTTGATAAGTTGATATCAATTAAGTTTCCGTTTGATGTTCATGTCTTTATCTACACAAAATGATTTTTAATCTATGGTGCTTTTTTTTTTGGGCGAAGTAATGTATAGTGCTTTGCAGATGCTTTTGTTCAAATGGTTGATTGATTAAAAAATAAACTATAATTCACTTTGTTGTTAGGTTGCAAGAGCGGAAGATCTTATTCTGAGAGAGGTTTTATCTGTTCAAAAGACAGTTACTGTGAAGCAGCAGTTTTTGAGTCTCTTTCATGGCGAGAATTACCCTGCTGAGTTCCCATACAGATCAAGGGTGAGATAAAAATTCTAATTCCAGAAGCTTGTTTGTTGATTTATGAATTTCCTCGCTTGTCTCTATCTCCTGCTGAATCTGTTCTCTATTAATACCATTGCTTTATATTGTTGTTGTTTCAGAATATCCTAATAGCGTTCCTTTTGCCTTCAGGTTATTCTTTTGTTTCAGAAGATTGAAGGTGTAGATGTATGCCTTTTTGGAATGTATGTGCAAGAGTTTGGTTCAGAATGTAGTCCTCCAAATAAGCGCTGTGTGTATATATCGTATCTCGATTCCATCAAGTACTTCAGGCCTGAGATAAAAACTGTGACAGGAGAAGCTCTTCGTACCTTTGTTTACCATGAAATACTCATAGGTTACCTTGATTTTTGCAAGAAACGAGGTTTTGTGACCTCTTATATATGGGCGTGCCCCCCGTGCAAGGGTGAAGATTATCTTTTATATTGCCATCCGCCGGAGCAGAAAACTCCCAAGTCCGATAAGCTGCGTCAATGGTATCAAGCAATGATAAAAAAAGCAACTGATGAAAAGATTGTGGTTGGTTCCACTAATTTATATGATCGCTTTTTTATCCCTACTGGGAAATGCAACTCCAAGGTAACAGCAGCTCGGTTGCCATATTTTGACGGTGACTATTGGTCCACTGCTGCTGAAGATTTGATAAAGAAGATGGAACAGGAAAGAACAAAAGAGAAAAAGACGATAAGAACAAGAACTTTGAAAGCCATGGGACATACAAGTCCTTCTGATGGTTCAACTAAGGATATTCTACTGATGCAAAAGCTGGGGCAAACCATTTTACCTATAAAGGGGGACTTCATGGTTGTGTACTTGCAGTATGTTTGCACCCACTGTCATGAAGCGATATTATCTGGGAGACAATGGTCATGCAATCAGTGCAAAAATTTTCACCTGTGTGAAAGGTGCCATGATGCTGAGCATAACCTTTATGGGAAAGACGTGCACCTTTCAATCAACAAGGAACATCATGTGCTCTCTCAGGTTATGGTGAAGGATGTTCTTCCTGATACTAAGGTTGAAGATGTTATTTTGAACAATGATTTATTTGAGAATAGGTATTCTTTCTTGAGTTTTTGTGAGAAAAATCATCATCAGTTTGACACACCTCGCCGGGCCAAGTATTCCTCAATTATGATTTTGCATCACCTTCGGAATCTAACTGTGCGGACTGCTGGGAACATGTGCAGCATTTGTCACAAGGATGGTATGGTTGATCAGATCTGGGTATGTGGGGTCTGCCCAGAGTTTGATGTCTGTGCAAAATGCTATCAAGAGAAAGGCACTTCTAGTCACATTCATAAATTGACTCGAACCTCCCCGACAGTTATCCATATGACAGAGAGCTCTCCCACTGTTAGCCATGTGACGGAGGACTCTCCTACAGTTAGCCATGTGATGGACGACTCTCCTTCAGGTAGTCATGTGACAGAGAGCTCTCTTACAGTTAACCATGTGACAGAGAACTCTTCCTCAGTTAGCCGTGTGATGGAGAGATCTTCGCCACTGAACCATGCAACTAGGAGTACTATGGCACCGTTGAACACATTGGTGGTAAGTTAAAATTTCAAGTATTTTTCATCCTAAATGTCGGTACTACATCTCTATTGCAGAGTAGTAAGAGTAATTTAGGGGTTCATAGTATTTGACTATTTCCAAACAAATTGTTAACAATGCCAAAACGATAATGGCATGTTGCAAAACAAACTTTCACTTATTTTGAGTTGGCAGTATGTGTTGAGCAGCTTAATCTTAAATGTGTATTTTTGCAGATAAAGAAAATGGTTGATGCTTTGCAACATGCTTCTAGATGTCCGTCTACCACCAGCCAGCCTTGCTCTTACCCAAACTGCCTCCAAATGAAAAGGTTATTTTCCCATGCAAATAGATGCACTGTTCGAGCGTCTAGAGGTTGCACACTCTGTCAGAAGGCATGGATTGGAATAAAGGCTCATTCTGCAAGCTGTAGAGAATCAAATTGTGGAGTACCGCGTTGCATGTAAGTTATACTCTCTGATTCTGAAGAAGATATTGTTTTTTTTCCTTCTCTGTTTTTGTCATTCTCAAATCTCAGTCACAATAGCTCCTCAAATATTTGCTCACTTCTTGGATTGTGTGGCGTTGACTCTATAGGGACCTGAGGAATTTTGTAGAGAAGCGGGCGCAAAGGACTAGTCTGATAGCTAGCAGTGAAGGTTGCTGAGAGATAGTTCAAATGTACAGATAGATGGACTGTCGACTCCAGCAGCCTTGCAAAGGAGTAGCATGTTCAACAACACAGGATCCCCAAGTATATTACTGTTACACCTAACTTGAATAGAACATCACCCTCTAGGCTTCCCATTTTAAAGGGTTAGGGTGTCCTTGTAAGTTTTAGTGCAATTTTGAAAAACACAAATATGATCAATAAAATCATTTTCAATAAAATTACTGAAAGAACAGCATTTAGTTAGAATTTAGAAAGAATGAAAAATGGTTTCCCCTTTTCTCTAGTGGTGGAGTGGTGGGAGGATTTCATTTTGGGAGCTCCGAATTCCTTTCATGAACTACCTTGTCATCCACGAATACAATAGCCAGGGATCACAACAGGAAATGCTTTTCATGCTACTAATAGTATTTTTATTTTGTGTCGCCAAAAATCTTCTTATTGGTAACTGAGAACAAACTGGTTTCTGATTTCTTGTGGCAAACACCGGATATTTTTGTTTCGTTGGTTTTTTGAAAATAGAATGACTATAAATGTCATATTACGATGAGATGTAGAAATCATCGGAGTTCAAACAATCATTCCATAACTAAACAGACATGCAAACTATGATACAAACAATGATACAAACAATGTGGAAGGGCAGAGCTGACTCCAGCGTTAATATGCACTGGCTACTGCTACCTACTGTGAGAAGCAGCCACATATCCCTTTGAATCCTAAAATTAAAAGAAAGAGGGTAGCCAAAAACCCTATCCCTCTGTCTCAAAATATACTAAAATGGTTCTAACTACACTGAAATTTCACAACAAAAGAAAAAAAAAAAAAAAAAAACTACACTGAAATTGTTAATCCACAAGTCTTTCCATCCAAACTGCAAAGCCAATATGCGATACGGTTTTCGTTTCTTATGTTGTGAGAAAGGTCCAAAACTTCTTCCCTATGGAGGCCTCACCAGGCTGTTCAGACTCATCATCATCATCCTCATCATCAATAAGATTTGCATCCTCTCCACGGGATTCACTCCCATACTCCTCTCCATCAACATACTCCTGGCCCGCTTCTGTGGAACCATTTGCTTCACTCACTGCCATATTCTCAGTGGAATTTTCTACTCCATCTGCACCACCATCTTGAGAGTGTGCAAGAGTCCCACACTGCAGCAGAAAACATAAGGAAAGTCACATCCGAAGTAACCAGCTTATGAGTTTTAGAAAAACTGGAAATATATAGGAGGAGCAAGACCGCATTTTAGGAGTTCTCTCAACTTTATTCAGAGTAGAAAAATAATTTCTGAAATATCATCTTCTCATTAACAGATTGGCATTACTCACCCGCACAAAGTGTGTGCTTCCACCATTTTCACCAGCAAATCCTGTTGAAGTAGCAGGAGCAGCTTTCGCGTATAGAATCTCTGCCTCCGTGTTTCTGGCACAATCACCCTCTTCATTATTTTTGACAAGGTCGTCCGAGACTTTTGCAGCAGCAACTTTACCACCACTGAAAACAATGTAACTTATAAGTTAGTTACACACTTGCATACTAATGACTACCAAATCATGCCAGCAGTACTGGAGTCTTACAATTAACATCTAGTCATAACTTACGTCAAGTATTCAAAGTCATTCTATGATGTGGTAGCTTTTCTTTTTACAACTAAGAAACTAAATATTTAGGGACTTACGCTTTGGATCTCCGAAGATTGTACCGTCTTTCATTTGGAGGTTGCTCAGCTAGAGGAACTTTTTCTCGCCTTTTCTTCCGCTGGCCAGTCATGACACTTTCAGACTGTTCTTCACTATCATTCCCACCATGCTCACTCACAGAAACTTGAGATGTCTGAGCACGACCACGCTTCCGTCCATTTCTTGCTGGTCTTTTACCAGCAAGACCAGAATCGTCATGGCTTTCAGTATGCATATTGGCAGAATCCTCAGCGGTCCCATTCTGATGCTGATTGTCATTTGTTTCAAAAGCCTCTCCAAGTATAGCCTTAGCATCTTTGACAACTGCTTTCACAGTTCTGTGAACTGCGGGCCGGCCTCTCCTCCGTGGCTTTTGACTACCACCCTTCAAATTAGTTACCTGAGAATCTTCCAACACATTGGGTGCTTCTCTGGTGCTGCTGTCAGATTGAATTCTCTGGACATCTAAAGAACCACTTGCCACTCCAAAAGAAACCTTTGCCTCATTCTCAGCATGTAGCCTATTGGATAGCTCTCTATTTTCCTCAAGTGAAAATGGGGTTTCCTTGTGTAGAGCACCAGACTCGGTCTTTTTCCCAGGAGAGAAAATAAGAATCTTTGAGGTGCACTTGCGAAGCCAAGACATACCACCTGGAGATTTTGAATCAGCAGGAGACTTCTCATTATTGTTCCTCTCAGCCGCAGCCAGGCTTTCATTGTGGCTTACCTTCACATAATCATCACTCAATCTTGGCAAGGCAAGGACCTCTGCCCCTTCAGTTTCAGCTGAAGGTTGTAGATTAGAAAGCACAAACTCAGAGATCATGTCACCACAGTTTGTGCAACCCTTGAGCTTTTCAACATATGAAATAAACTGTTCTCTTTCCTTGATAAAATTTTCTCGCTGATCTTTCAGTTTTCCGCTAAGATCAAGAAGTCCATCGATGTCTTTTCTAATTTCAACTCGCTGCCTTTCAAGATGCTCCTTATTTTCATCAGCTTCTTGCCTCTCTTTTCCAATTTTAGTTCTTTCAGCCTTGATGTCCTCCATTTCTCTTCTAGCAACATCTCTCAAGTAATTAACATTGTCTAGTTCTCTCTCTCTTTCTTCTGCAAAAGCATTCTCCCTTTCACGTAAGGGTTTCTCCAACTCCTCCAGCCGCTTCCGCATATCAGTTTCAAGTTCTCTTTTCAGAGCTTCAAATTCATGAACCATTTCACTTTTCTCACTTTGAACTTTTTCAGCTAACGCTGCCTTCTCATGCTCCATATGGGCCGCAAATGATTCCTGGGCAAAGGCAAGATCTTCTCGCTCCCTTTGTATGCAATCCTGTGCCGCTGCCCTTTCATTTTTCAACCTCTCTCCTTCAAGTCGGTTGAGCTTTTCTACTTCTTCTTTCTGTTCTCTCACACTCTTCAGCTCTTTCTCAATCTCAGCTCTTTTGTCATCTAGCTCTTCCCACTCTTTCTCAAAAAGCTCTTTTTGCTGCTTCAAATCTTCAGCTTCCTTTAGAAGCAGTTCTTTCTGTTGCATGTACTTGTCGATTTCCTGTTTCAATTCTGACTGCAACCGCTGGCACTGTGACCTCTCTTCTTCAGTTACTTTCAATCGATCACTCTCCTCACTGATCTTCCGTAGCTTATCTTCATTATCAGCCTTTATCTGCTCCAATTCAGCCAAAACCCTAGCCAAATCCTCTTTATCAGCAAGCAACTGTTTCTTCTCCGCTTCAAAGTTCTTCTCCTCCAATTTAATAGACTTCTCTTTTTCCTTCAAGGCCTTCATTTTAGATTCATAGTCCTTCTCTTTCTCCCTGAACTTCTCCCCTCTCTTTTCCAATGCCTGCTCCCGTTTAGCGACTTTCTCCTCCATATGATTGACTTCGGATTCCTTCTTCTCCACAACAACCAACCTGTTTCTCAATTCCTCATCCAATGATTTTCTCTTTTGATCAATTTCCAACTCAAAATCGCATTGTTTTGCATGCAGAATGGCATTATGTTCATCAATAGCCTTTTGGATCTCAACCTGCGTATCCAAAAAAATAGTCAGGAGCATGACCATATTAAAATGGAAAGTATATTGTGTACTAGTCTGCCAATTTGTCCTTATTGCGTATCAAGCTACTTTTAAAAAGAAAATTGAGAACAAAAGAATTAGACCAGCTCCACATAAGGAGATTGCCAATTTGTCCTTATTGCGTATCAAGCTACTTTTAAAAAGAAAATTGAGAACAAAAGAATTAGACCAGCTCCACATAAGGAGATGGTAGGCATACAAGAACCGATTTTGACCACCTGATACTATTTAATCGACAGAGGTGAATAAACAAAGGCGTCCATATCTATATATCGTGATGGGCCTTACTCTTTCTCGAGCATCTAGCTTTTCTTCCAAAGCTAGTAACTCCTTCTCCTTCACTTCTAAGTTCACTCTCATAGCATCATATTCCTGCATTAAAGAGAAAAAATTAAATTAAGAACAAGGAATTACGGATGCTTAAATCAAGTTCATCTTTACGAACACTTGCCTTCTCTTTTAAAGCTAGACTTGCTAGCCTGCTCGTCAGATCATCTTCTTGCCTTTTCAGTGTTTCTTTAGTTGCATCTATTTTCTTCTCTGCATCTTCCAGATCCTTCTCTTTATTCTTCAAAGACCTATCATGCTCATTTGCCCTCTCCTCTCTTTGGTTGATGTTTCTTTGACCTCTGGCTAGCCTCTCTTCTCCCTCTTGTAATTTCCTTTCCCATTCTAGTAAGTCCTCCCTCCACTTGGCCAAAGAAGTCTCCCTTGCTTCCTGTCTGAGAAAAGTCAACCAGCTAAGTTAAAATAAGAAACATCTTCACAATTGGTTCTTGCTAAGAGTACAAAACAAATTTTATACAAAGAACGGCATAATTTCAAGTAACTAAATCAAAGAAAGAAATCCCAATAGGGACTGGTTCATACTCTGAACTGAAAGAGGATCTATCCCTTCGAAGTGCACTTTCTCGAGCCTCCAATTCCTTAAATTTGCTCTCTATCTCTGAACTTTTCCGGCTGACCTCAGCTAGCTTGGCATCAGCTGTACGCAACTTTGCCTCTAACTCCAGTGATTTTTCTTCTATGCTGGCAACCAAAGCATTTGCCTCGGCCAACTTCGAATCAGCAGTAAACTTTATTTCTGCAATCTCTGAACGAGTCTCACGCAAAGCCTTCTCTAGCTGCAAAATAAAGAACCACAGTTTAGCAAATTGCAACCACTGTTTTTGTTTTCACATAATCACAGACTCCAAGTTCCAGTGTCAACCATCAAGCCACAGGCTCATTTTGCGAATGAGAATTATTTTAAGAATCTCTAAAGCATATTTAGCATCAGAATTTGTCGCTAGGATCAGCCCTTGTGATTCTAGTAGGTTTAGGAAAGAAAGACTACCAGACACCTAGCACAGGAATAAGAGTGTGAGCGTGTGTGTGTGTGTGTGAGAGAGAGAGAGAGAGAGAGAGATTATAATTTATGTGTATCACAAAATAGTTATCTATACCAAAAAAGTAATTGATGTATTCAGTTGTACAAGGCTTTCCACCAAATTGATGTTTTAGCAACTAATTAGCTCCTTCATTTGATTAGTCGACTGAGAGAAGTCCAAAGATGATTACTAATGTACATGAAGGAAAGCCTAAAACAGGAAACTTACATCAATCACACACTGCTTCTCAACCCCCAATGCCTTCCTCAAATTCTCCTCTCGCTTTTCAACTTCGGAAATTGCAATCAGATGGGATGCCCGTTCTCTTTTCAGGGCATCTCTTGCTTCTGCCAATGACTGCCCAAGTTCTTCCTGGCTTGAGCTCCACTCCTTTTTCTCAATTAGGAGCAGCCCCATATTGTATTGGTACTCATAAAGCTGCACACAGCATCAGTTTGTCAATCAACACACATATTATACTTATCACAATTATGCACATTATAATAGGGACTACAACCTTATTGAATGAGCCGATTCAAAACACCATAAACTGCATCTACTTCACTAAGACATCAAATGACCGCAAAAAGATCCAGGATTAAAGCACAAGTAGACCCACACTGTACACTTTTACACCCAACTCCTGATTTTTAATTTACCAGCATATTTCCAACTCAAAATTTACATCATTTATTAGTGTGCGAGTCAAATTCACCAACCATGCGTTAACATCACAAATACTAATCTTAAAAATTAATAATTAATACAAAACAAAAATTAAAAAAACAAACACTGCATAGCAGGAATAAAAGAATAGACAAATAGCATGAATTACATTCCACACAGACCTCGTTTTCGAGCTCCAGAACCTTCCGGGTTATCCCATCCCGGTCACCATTCTCTACCAGACCCGTCGCCGGCGTTGTGGGCTCAAACAACACAACCCCTCTCCCCTCGCCAGAGTTCAACTTCGCCTTGCCGGAATTCATCTCCCTCCCGGACCCAGTTCCGGTTCTCGGCGTGAGAGACCAATCCGACCACCGCTTCGGCGTAAACATCAAGAACCTCTCCCCAAATTCAAAGATCCCAACTTCATAAAGCAAACCCTAACTCCCCCCCCCCCCCAAACCGAAAAAGAAACCGACTTTCCTCCGCTGCGAAACCCTAATTCGAAAACCCTGGTCGTAATTTGACGCAATTCCACGGCGAAATCGAATTCGCTAACGGAAATGAAAGCCTTTCTCACTTCACTCTGTGAGTTTAAATCTCTCTATTAACAGAAAACCAGGTCCGGACGTGACGCAGTTCCCAAATTCCGGCGAATTGGAAGGTTTCAAGTCCGGTAACCTCTCTCTCCTCTTTTCTTTCTCTCTCTCTAATATGCTTTGCTTTAGGTAGGATCACTCTTTCTATTTTGTTTTTATTTTGTTTTATGGGCCGCCAACGGGAATCCCTCTGGAAAGTACGGTACTGTCCTTTATTATTATGCGAAATGGTCCATGACGGCTAGGGCAAAGTGGGGAATGAAACGGGTGGCTTTTATACAAGGCAACGTGGGTGCCGGGCTGTGAAGTTTTGGGAATGACGAAATTGCCCGCGGTTGGTAATACCCGTTGGGATAAGGTGGAGGGGTAAATATAGGGAGAGGTGGGGGTAGTTTGATAATTGGGGCATGTTCTGGGGGGAGGAATATTCGTTCTTGTATTGAAATGCCACGGTGTCAAGGAGCTGTTAAGTCATTGGGGGTGCTGAGGATAAGCATCTATTAGTCGCATGTGGGTTTTTGGTTTTTTTATATATTTTATTTTAAGTTTTTGATCATTATTCACATTTTCTTTCTCTCTCTCTCTTCCACCTTCGTCATGTTTCTAAAATATGAATTTCGTTTGTACCAAAAAAAAAATATGAATTTCGTGCCCTAGGAAAAGAGAGATAGAGACATGGAGTTTTGGTGGGTTTTCACTATTGAGTTGAGCTTTTTTGAGGTTGGATCAAGATCAAATCACCATTGGGACTTGAAAGAATGAGGGGGGTTTGTGAAGGGTGAGTAGACAATTAACTAACAACTTTTCTTGTTCATGCACGAGTTTGATGCATGACAACATAGTGTAAAAAGATTCAAAATTTTATTATCTGTTAGTTTTGATATGACACAAGATATTTTAATTTCGTAAGGGTACGGAGAAAATAAAATACAGTAAGTTATGTTCATTACAATTGTTTCTTTCTCAATGTACTATTTTGTTTTGTTTTTTTAGGGTTAGAAATTGATACTGTAACTACCAAGCTATCGCAAGTATTCTTCGTTCCTTGTTTCCTTGCTAATCTACTATATGCTCTAATATAGAAATGGAAAAACAAGTATCTGACTTTTCCAAGGAACAACACACTTTTATAGTTTTATGAAAGTGAAGGGAAGAAAAAAGGAGAACCTTTCTTGCATTAGCCGTTAAAAACTAAAGTCTCGGAAAAAAGAGAGACCACCACGATGAAAAGGGTACTGTCACTACTGATGAGATATGTTGTTTATTTCAGTTAACTACACACCATGTCGAGATCGATCATGTTAAAGTGATCGAGGATGAACTCATTATATATATCCATCTATCTGTTTAAAGCCAGACATATATACTTTACCATCACTTGAAGTTAGGGTCTATTTGGTTTATTGGAATTAATGCAAGAGCCAGCTATACCACTTCTTCAACTTTAGATCATACTAAACTTGGGTCATAGGCTTAATTAGCTGTAGTGTGTTCTCTCGTTGTGTCTTCTGACTATGTAAATATTGGGTACACGAGAGACACCATTATTTAGTGTGTTTATTTTTTATCCAGCTTAACAAACTGTAGTTACATATGATCTATATCAATCATCTCTTCAATCACCACACTAAATGAGATACAATCAAGATCGAGTTACGTCGTGCATGTTATATATTCTTGCACAACGTCAACTAATTGTTCTTGCTTTGTTATATATTCTTGTTAATCCTCAAAATCGTTCGTTCATTCTACTCAAAATCGTACAACTTCGCTTCCAAAGCAGTTGCATTTTATTGAACTGAGACAGCACATTTCGCATATACTTTGAAATTAGATTTGCATGCAGATTTCTCTGTTCGATCAATGTTACTTTAGAAAACCATTAATTGGAGCCGTGAACTACGTTCATGTGTTAATGTTTTAGACATATATACTTCATCCAAAAAAAGCCATTAGCTATTTTATGTGTTAATGTTTCAGACATACGTCCTCCAAAAAAGGATTTTTAGCTATTTTATATGGTGTTAAAACTGTGGTGATGCTCAAAAACAGAAAACCAGCAACAGAAATTAGCCGCAAATAGAATCATTTAATCCATCTTTTCTGCACTATATATTCACAACCCTCATCGCCATTCTCACCAGTTGCAAAAGAAATTGACCTAACACTACAACAGATAGAAGAAAGAAAAATGGAAACCAAGTACATCATCGTCTCCCTCCTCCTCCTCCAGCTTGCTGTAACCGCTTTTTCCAAAGGCGGACATAAGGGAAAGGGCGGTGGCGGTCATCATCGTGATCAAAACGCTCTGCACCAACCTCACGTAAGTTGTTAACGATTAACCTAGCTATCGTTCATATCTCTGTTATTCATGTTGTCTGCTATTTTGATTTTCTGATTTGCCAAGGCAAGCGACTTAAATGTTTTATTTTTGCTCGTAACGCATGTCACATACAATTTTGTATCATAGGGCTCTCACAAGGACGTGCATGAGCCTGGAGGTCTGGCAGGGGGGATTGCAAAGCCAGGAAGCAAACCACAGGTTGAGTTCGGAGGAGTAGATGAACAATTTGCACCCAGAAGTGGTGGAGATGCATCTGGCGATAAGAAGTGGTGCATTGCCAAAGGTGGTA
Source organism: Fragaria iinumae (assembly GCA_009720345.1). NCBI lineage: Eukaryota > Viridiplantae > Streptophyta > Magnoliopsida > Rosales > Rosaceae > Fragaria > Fragaria iinumae. The sequence continues at coordinate 38,333,890 of CM019122.1, read as the reverse complement.
TTCCGAAAACTCTTTTGAAGAAGGACTTCGAGAATTTGTGCAAAGAGGTCGATTGCTCGCCTACAAACGGAACAGGCTTGTGCTATACCGAATCCATCTTCGCCAAGACCTCATTCGCCATGAATCTGAAGTATCAGAAGAACGGTAAGAAGGATGCCGACTGCGTTTACGAAGGAAGAGCAGAGACTACCACCAAAGATCCCAGTACGTTATCATGAACATCATTTCTTGACTTGCTCTAATTTTTTGATGATCTATAATAAGAATATATAGCTAATTCCATCTTTTTCTCTGTTATGTTTTTTCTTTCAGGCTGGGGTAAGTGTATAATGGTGTCTTCTTAAGAGTTGGAGGCGAAACGAGAAGGAGAATCGAAGTACAGCATTATTAATTTTCAGGCCTTTGGGGGCTGTATACATACATATATAATTAGCATCAAATTAATAAATGTGTTAAGCAATTTCTCGAGTGATTTTGTTTGAGATAGAAATATTCTACATTAATAAAACCAAGTACTTTTTTGAAGACTGTCTTGCTGATGTGATTACCACATACATATAATCTCAATTTACATATCTAATCTAATCACGCATATCGCGACATAAGAATCATAGTTCATCTTTATTGAAAATGAATTAGCCTTGATTTTATTGATTCACAATAGATACAAATATATATGTTTTACAGAGATAATCAATCTACAATAATTACAACTAACATCTTGACCCGCACTATGTGCGTGTGAATTTTTTTTTTTTACTATTCCAGTACGTTATACTTAAAGTCTTATTTCCCTCCCCACTTTTCTCTCCCACCTCCCACGTTTTAAGCTTTTTTTTTTTTTTTTTCTTGTTTCCAACAATTGCAATTACTAATTTGTTTTTTTTTTAATCAATCAAGGACATTATAGATAGTTTAAAAATTTAACCGTTAACAGAGTAAAAAAACCTTCTGGCTTTATTAATGGAGATTATGATAATTTCCTAGAATCAAGAATCAATTAAGCTGAATCACTCTTGATCTTAGAGAAAGAGTGATTTGTGGGATTGACAACTTTCATAGAAAAAACATGGCAGACTTACTTTCAGGCAAACGTACGTTGATAGAATCATAGTTTAAAAGCTACATAAGAAAAAGTTCTGTCAATGGTGAGATTGATTCATATGGAGATCGATATGGACTACTCTCAGCAAATTGAAAGACGTACATGCAATAGGCAATGTCGTGAACGATTGACGCATGCTCAAGTCCATTCTTTTGAAATACGTACAATAGTATAATACGTACCACATACACAACCAATACTTGGATGTACGTAGGTTTGTAATCAATCAATATATATACCATCCAAGAATGGTATACCTGCTGCAGGTACGTAAAGAGTTTTTGCCGTATTTCAAGAATGGTATACCTGCTGCAGGTACCTAATTTGTTATAACTGCTAAGAATCACAGTGGAGTACACTAGGTCGGGTGTACATACATCTATTATCTATATATGAAAAAATGTATCGAATTTGTTCATCGATCTCGACTTATTTCACAGCCATTGGCATGGAATGTTATTGAAACCTCTATGGCTCTATATATGCGCGCGCTTAAAGCAAGCATCGCTTTTCTTCTGTTTCCTATACACGGCTGCTGGTTCAACTGATCGAACTTATAGTGCGTCTTTCACTCTTTCCTCAGGGCTCAATGTCATTTGCATCTAGCTAGCTAGGCTCAATATAATTACCTCCCAGGCAATGAACACTTCGGGTCCATCTTATAATGAATTCATTGATTTCATTCTTGCATGTATATAAGTTCGGAATAGATAGTACGTGTCTAAGCCAAAGCCAAAGCATGGATATGATTTGTTTCACAGATTTTCCCATGCCACTTAAAAATCTCATCTTGCAATGATCGTTTAGTTCTGGCTTTATTGGCAGCTATGCTTCTCCTTGCGACAATGCCACTATATATGGTATATATAATCAAGTTGTGTCGGCAGTCAGTCGTACTCTTTCAAGTTTCAGCTAGCAAACGTATCGCACAATAAACAAAAATGATCAGGAGTCATATATATGAGTGATCGCTAGGTATTAGCTAGGGTTTAGGCCAGGATGCCAAGCAAGATATGAGCAGTGTTCTTTTAGCTACTAGTGCACCGCAATAGATCGAGAGCCCCGGTAAATAGAGTTTCACCCAAAATTATCTTCTTTTTTTTTTGAAAGAACACCCAAAATTATCTTTAATTTGTATGATAATGTTATAGTTTGTTTTGTTACACTCCGAAAATAAGTGAGCTTCGATAATTTAAGTAAATCGTAAATGGTGTAAGAATTTCGTTTATTTAGGAGATTTGTAAGTGTCGTTTACACATGAAACCTCCTATGCTCGAAAGTTCTATTATACGAGGATTTCAAAAAGATACGGTGTACAAGTTATGTTTGATCATTCATTTCCAAATCATATTTCTACACCAACTATAGTGAACAAGTTAAAAGAGGATGACCAAAACGAGAAGGGATTGATGACCAACATGAGCTCCTTAATCTGCCCATTGTTAAAAGTTAAAAGAGATTTGAAATTTGCACATTGTTGCTACTGAGCTATTGTAAAAAACGGATCGATGACCAACATAAGCTCCTTGTCATGAAGTTGGAAAAACATGTCACGGCTTACCAACAAATTTTGCTTGACTTGAGATAAGAAAACCCGAAGAGACGAGGAGAAAAACGGGCCGGGTTGCTGAATAATTGGGCTTCAGCAAGTTAACTTTAAACCAAGAAAAAAATATTAACAAATAGAAGAAGAAAAAACAAAGAGAAAAGCAACCTGTGTCATATTGTAGCAGGAAAACAGAAACAAATTGCTTCTTTCTGGTTTGGTTTTGGTTTTAGAGTAGAGAGAGAGATAGAGAGAGAAGATTAGAAAAGAGAAGAAGAGCAATGGCCGCAGCAACAGTAGAAGCTCAGCCACCCAGATCTTCATCAAATGGGCCTGCAGATTCCTACATCGGCAGCCTCATCAGCCTCACCTCCAAGTCCGAAATTCGCTACGAGGGTGTCCTCTTCAACATCAATACCCAAGAGTCCAGCATCGGTTTGAGAAATGGTATTCCAAAGACCCCGCCTTTTTTTCCTTTCTTGTTTTGGGTCTCTTTTGATTTTGTGAATTTCATCTGGGTTTTGTTGGGTTATGATTGGAAATGGATTTGAGCTGCTTTCTGTGGTTTTGCATTTCATCTGTTTATGGTTTGGAAAGTGTTCATTGTGAAATGTGTGTTGTATAACGAGGAGTTTGTATCTGAGGTTGATAATATGATCATGGCTGATGGTAAAGTTTAGGTCTTTGGAAACTTGTAATGACATGCAATGCTGGTGATAGGTTCATTGGCAATACATTGTTTGAGAGGTGAAAAGGAAAGAAAAGAACTTGATGGCTTGTATAGTTGTATTAAGAAATTTGGTTTTAATTGATTATGTTTCGGTGTACTCAGAGAGTTCTGGAGGGTTAACAAATATGTTAGATTGCGAAAGCTTAAAGTCATACTACATAATCTTATAGAATGAAGTGCTTTTGAGATTTTGGATTTCCATGTCCTCAATGAAGTTGATAGGAATTCTGAGCTATAGTTTTATGCATTGCAGTAAGATCATTTGGAACTGAAGGGCGCAAGATGGATGGTCCACAAATACCTCCAAGTGATAAAGTTTATGAATTTATACTTTTCCGAGGAAGTGACATCAAGGTATACAGTATATTTTCTTTTGGTAAGAAGGTGTATAGGGTATTTCTTTTGATAAGAAGGTATATAGTATATGGACAATGAAATCATATCCTTCCTGACTAAGGTTCATGTTCTTAATTCTGGTCTGTATTCTGAGGAAAACTCAATTAATTTGAATCTGGGATGCTATCAGAAATTTTCCGGGCTTATAGACTATAGTTTTAATTCGATTGCCTCAGTATGAACTCTTCTTTTGTGTATGGTTACAGGATCTGCAGGTCAAATCTTCACCTCCAGTTCAAACTAACACAACTGTACACGATGATCCTGCCATTATTCAGGTAAAGGAAACAAAATAGGCTGTGCTTCAACAGATGCTTTTACCCAAACTCAATCCTTAGTCACTGATACTTAATTTAATTCCTCATACAGACTCACTATTCTCAAGCAGTGACTGCGTCAACAAACTTACCGTCTTCTAGTATTGCATCCATTCCAGATGTTAGTGCCTACACTCCACAGATGGGACTCCCTAAGCCACCATTTCAAAGCACTCTTCCAATGTATCAACCTCTTGGAAGTCTAGGGTCTTGGGGTTCTTCAGCCCCTCCAACTACAAATGGCAGTGGAATGCCCATGGCAATGTATTGGCAAGGATTCTCTGGGCCCTCAAATGGATTTCAACACCAACAGCAATCATTGCTTATGCCCTCCCCTGGCTTGTCAATGCCACCTTCTATGCAACAACCAATGCTATATCCTACCATGAATGCATCATTGTCTGCTGGATCTTCTGGTCCTTCTACCTCTAAACCATCAGAGTCACCCTCTGCTTTCTTGCCACCCTTTGGTACGGGCACTCCAAACTTGCATTCCCCTATGCTTTCTTCCCAGTCGCCTGCCCCTACTATGGGCACTCTGGGGGATTTGCAATCTTCTATGTTTCCTTCCAAGTCTTCTGCAACAGTTTCAGAATCATCCTCAAGTTTGATTCTTAACAAGGCTTCTCCTCAAACTCTTCCTACTGCTGCATCAAGTACTAGCTTGCCCTTGGTTTCACCACTGACTCCTGCTTTGGACAAAACTAACATCCTATTACCAGCCTCTGACAAGCCTAAAACAGGCCCTACTGCTTTAATGCCACTAACATCTGAATCTGTGTCGTCCATGGCTAGGACATCAGGTTCAGTTTTACCTGAAGGAGCAATGCCTCCATTAGTAACCCCAGGCCAGTTTTTTCAGCCTGAGCTCACCATGGTATCTTCATCCCAGCCTTCACAAACAGCTCAGAGGGATGTTGAGGTAGTCAAGGTATCCTCATCAGAATTACCACCATCACCAGCAGCAGCGGCAAAGGATTCGCAGGAACCAATATTGCCTCTACCCGCACCATCCATTCCTAAGGTATTGCCCACATATCTGATGTATTCTTTTGCCTACCTTGTCACTTGCTGCATATTGATCAAATAAATGGAATGTAATTGCATGTGTATGGTCAAATTTCTGTTTGGACTTTGGAATTATTTCCATATGTCTTGACCACAACTACCTATCAAAATTTTTCGTTAGGGCAGAGAGTGACAGTAGAGCTCTTTTGTTTTGCATTCATGCTTGCCATATACCTAAAGTTTATGAGTTTACTATAGTGGGCTTGAAAAATAATACCCATATTGTCTAATCTTTCTAATGTAATGTTGTCTATTTTGCTTCACCTTATCCTAGCTGCATGGAGCTCATGCCTTCGGTCATCAAAGTTACAGAGGAGGTCGTGAAAGAGGAGGTCATGCCTTCAGTCATCAGAGTTACAGAGGAGGTCGTGAAAGAGGAGGTCATGCCTTAAGTCATCAAAGTTATAGAGGGGGACGTGAAAGAGGAGGTCATGCCTTCACTCATCAAAGTTATAGAGGAGGGCGTGAAGGAGGAGGTCATGCCTTCATTCATCAGAGTAACAGAGGAAGTGAAAGAGGTAGAGGAAACGGGGTATGTACTTTTTCTCTTACACAATCTGTTTACCTATGATGTTTCACACTAACTATAAGAACCTGATTGGGTGGTTTTATAAATAGAGCGTTTGGAATTTTATAGACTTTTTTCCTATATTGTTTTCTTCTATTGTTGATTTTACTGCTATTTTTATGGCAGAACTACTAGCTCCCACTAGACAAACTGTTGGAATTTTCATACTTGCTGCTGAATGTATTCAATGGTTACCTAGGATGAAGTGTGAATATGCATAGTTAGTCTTGTTCAATTAGACTATTTAGATTATTTCTTGTAAAAAAGATTTCTTAAGTGTCCTTTTGAGTTGCCACTTAGTGTCTGGATGCCATTTAAGGAGGACTTATGCACTTTCATGTGACAGCTACATGAGCACTCACCTGCAAACTAATCTTTCTTGCATTTCTTAGGTTATTCCAGTCATCTTTTATTGATGCCTGTGATTTTGTGGTAAATATAATTTTTGTGCCTTATATAGACAGCACTAGTTCCAAAATAGAGCTTTTAATTTATTGATCATCATGCTCTTTCAGATTTCACGTTCTGTGACTAGATTCACCGAGGATTTTGATTTCACGGCAATGAATGAGAAATTCAACAAGGATGAAGTATGGGGTGATCTTGGTAAAAGTCATAAAGCTCTAGAAGATGGAGGTGAATCACAAGATGAAGAGGATGTCGGAGCTTCACCATGTGATGATACTAAGGTCTCTTTATCAGTCACCTCTCTATAAAGAACAAAAAATATCAAAATGCAAAGAACCTATTTCATGACTGGAGTTTGTTAATGTGGAATCTCCTGTTTTGCAGAATGTTTACGTTAAGGATGACTTTTTTGATTCTCTGTCCTGTGATGCACTTGATCGTGGGTCACAGAATGGGAGGACCAAGTTCTCAGAGCAAATGAGAAAGGATACTGAGGTATATATGTGCCTCTTGAAAAAGGGAAAAAAAATACTGAGATTATTTATAACAGTTTTCAGGTTATTTTTGAAGATTTTCTAAGTCATGGGACTTATTGGAGTCTTCATTGCTACTGCTGATGCCTTCTACTTGTATGAGTATTACTGATTGAAATCTCCTTGTAATTGCCATGCCAGACATTTGGCTATTCTCCAAGGCATCGGGGTGGAAGAGGTGGTCGATGGAATGGTCGAGGTGGCCGATGGAATGGTAGTTTTCATGGAGGTGGTTATGGCTATGCTAGACAGGGCCGAGGACAGAGCTTCCCTAACCGTGCTTCCTACTAAGCATTGCCTTTCAGTGCGTGCTGAGATGAACCTCAGAACTCTTGGTGTGCCAAGAGATATAGCTATGAAGGTTTAGTTTTTTGTACTTCAAGAAGATATTCTGGAATAGTCGTGGTGGCCGATAGAATGGTAGTTATCACGGAAGTGGTTATGGCTCTGCCGGACAGGGCTGAGGACATTACTCTCTGAATCGTGCCGCCTACTAAGCATTTCGTTTTGGTGCCTGCTGGGATGAACCTCAAAACTTAGCAAGGTCTAGTTCATGTAGGTTTTGCAATACCTGGCATTGTGCTCACAGTAGGATATTATGAAATAAGTTCTCTATGTTTTACATGGAATGCGAACGTTTTAGCAGATTGATAGCAATGATAGTAGTAACAGTCTCAATAAGCATCACTTAGCATGCACCCTCAAAACGATAGCGATGATAATCAACCAACACAAAAACTTTTATCTTATATATATAAAATGCTTCCAATCCTGTTCTTTAAGCACAAAGAACAACTGCTGACGGCGGTCTCCGGCCGTTTATGGGTCAGTGCAATGGCGCCGCAATCCGCCGGAGAGAGATGAGATGGGCCAACCAAGCTACATAAGCCCAGTCTAACAAGCTTCCGCCTAGCCAGCCCAAGTCTACTGTTTTTTTTTGTTTGCTTTTTAAGAATGAAGCTGAAAACTTTGACCAGGAGCATCTCGGTTCACTTTGATAATCGACAAAGGTTGAAGAAGGAGCAAAACCCATAAAGAGAAAAACCGATCCAAATCGGAAAGTCGAAGACCCAAAATTAGAAAGAGGGAATGGGGGCGATTCCGGTAGTGCGGTTCCCGATCTTCCGAGCAGTGAGAGTTGTCGGAGTGGCAGTGGCGGCTCTAGTCCTGACCTGGACCATACATTTCCGGGGAGGCTTGGCTCTCATCTCTGACAACAAAGATCTCATCTTCAATGTTAGTCTCTTCCCCATATCTTCATTTTCCGACATTTGATAGTGTGTATGCTTCATTTTCTGTGCTGTTGGTTTGCAGGTTCATCCAGTTTTGATGGTGATTGGACTTGTAATCTTGAATGGTGAAGGTAATGTTCTTTTCATGTGTTAATGAATATGGTAGAGTTTGAATGATGAGAATTGGTTTCCGGGCGTTCTGGAGTTTTGATTCTTAAGTGTATTCTGCACAATGCCAAGGGTTGTGAGAGCATTATGTGGAATGTTTGTGCATCCGCTAGTTTATGGTTTCATTTGCTTCCGAAATGCGGATAGTACTTTACTGGGATGATTTATTTCACACAAAAGGGTCTTGATTGAGTTGATAATCTGCATAGAATCTTATGCTCACTTGAGCTGTCGAAATGGACACATGAAGTTATAAGGTTAGTGTGACTACTATGAATTACAACTATGTTGTGTTTCTTCCGTATTGCAGCCATGCTAGCGTACAAGACAGTATCAGGAACAAAGAGCTTCAAGAAATTAGTTCACCTTACGCTACAATTCATTGCGTTTTGTTTAAGCATTATCGGTGTATGGGCTGCCTTGAAGTTCCACAATGATAAGGGCATTGACAATTTCTACAGCCTCCATTCTTGGCTGGGTCTAGCCTGCGTGTTCCTTTTTACCATCCAGGTACCCTCGTAGCTACTGTTTTTCTTCAGAAGATGTGTTCAACGATTACTTCCGTCCAGATTTAACCGTGATTCTATATTGCGCAGTGGGCTGCTGGATTTGTTACATATTGGTACCCAGGTGGCTCGAAAAATAATAGAGCAAACTTGATGCCATGGCATGTGTTTTTCGGTGTTTATATATATGCACTTGCTGTTGTTACTGTGACTACTGGTATCCTAGAAAAAGCCACATTTCTTCAAGCCAACCATGTAATATCACGCTACTCAACTGAAGCTCTGCTGATAAATTCTCTGGGGATATTGGTCGTTGCACTGGGCGGTTTTGTTATTCTCGCGGTCATTGCTCCTGCTAATAAAGGTGACATTTTCAGAGAATCAATAGAGTAAGCACAGTAGTACTATCTTGTGGTTTGCAAGCAGGCAAAATTTTACTCTGTATTGACTACAGGTCTAAAGAGAAATCCTTGTATCAAAATAACAGTTTCTGTTTCCTTTCGATCAGAGTTGATAAGAACTTGATGCTATTTTCATTTTTCGTTCTTTTTATTAGCCAAAGAAAATCATTAATAGTGAAAGAGGAATTAGAAGATCATGCTGAAGCCCCATCACAAGCTATGGCGGCACCTCATCTTCCAGACAAATAACGTCATTTGAATGAAGGCCAAATTGGCTCAAGAATGTACTACCACATTATATGCCCAGGTTGAACTGAATAATGTATTACCATAGAGTGGAATTTAAACTTCTCTTTATTTTGGCATCTGAGTATTTTGTTTTGTTTATCTTTCCAAGCAATTGCTAGACAAATTAACATGAAACCAAATCCAAATGGACATTCCAAGTACGCTTCCAAAAATAATCCGAAGAGAAAGCATGAAGTATTACACAGCTTATGATAGCGCTTCAGAATGACCTAGGATTGGTACATGTGATCAAATACATGCCTCAACTTAAGCATGCAAAACTTTGCAATTCAAATTGACATCAATGTTTGTCACAAGTCAGAGAGAACAAAAGGTAACAAAAAGCTTGTCACTGTCTGAATGTTAAAGGCTGCTGACACTGAATCTCTACTTTGCAGCATGCCTACAAATTTCTGGAGGACTTCATCAATTGTGATTAATTTCCATGGCATGGAAGCACTTTGAGTGATCACATCCATAACTGTTCTCTTCGGTATTCACGGACGATAACAGGTACACTTGTAGGTGGAACCTAAAAAAAAAGAAGCAAATATAACATGAGAAGGGACACAATCTCATGAGCCGTGAGTTGTGATAAGTTTTAGCAATATCATTTCTGTCCATGATCTTGCTTCACAATATGCAGAGGCTAACCAGCAAGTTCAAAATTCACAACCCAAGAGTAAAACTCTAACCGCTGAAATGGAACTTGAGAACAATTACTTGAAGAAAATAAAATATTTACCATGCCATAATCTGTGATGATCATTGACACATAATCGGAAGGCAGCGCGTCATAACTGCCGATAACAAGTTAAACAGAATTGCCAAGTTAGTAGAGGACTTGGGAATCATGATAGAACAGTAAACTAATTAACAGTTCTTACATCAGATTTAGAGGTTGAAGATTTTCACAATTAGCTTGATTATTCAAACAATTGATTTCCTCCATACCAGGAACCTTTGAAATCACATCTGGATCACCTGCCATAAGTGGAACAATGACCTAAGTCAGCAAGCAACCGGAAAATGCGGTTTATCATAAACGGTTGAGTCACTATCACCAAAATTTAAAGTCTGGAGTGCATACCAAGCTCATTAGAGCAAATTGAATCAAGCTGTACCCTTTCATGAAACTTATATGCCTCACAGCATACTAATACGGGAACACGGAAAGCATGAGCTACCATAGCAACAGAAGCAGTTCCAACCCTCGAATAAACTGCTCCATTAGACAGAACTGAAGAAGCCCCTAGAAAAACTCGAGTGACTTCATGCATTATGTACGAAGCAGCATTGATATGAGTGTAAGTACAGCTAATTCCCTTTCCCACCAACCTACGAAGTAAACGTTGCCCTTCAAGCTTTGGGCGAGAGTCGACTACCACTACACGAAATTGTTTGCCAAGCTCATGGGCATGTACTAGTAACATTTCAACTGCAGTGGATGACCCGTACGTTAGAAGAACATCACCATCCCTGATTTTTGTAACTGCATGCTTGACTATCACCTTATCTGCAAGTAATATCTTCTCACTTACAAACTGTTCAATATCTGACAGGAGAGATGCTTTAGCTTCTGACTCCGACAGAGTCAAAGGTAGCTTGGCCATTCGACTTTTTAGAAACCTAATTGCATTCCCCATGCTGATTGAAAGGGGCCTGCACTCAATTAAAAATGATACATAACTACTTATTTTTGCTGTCAAATCCCTACTAAGGTTTTTCTCAGGTGGTGTCGAGTAGTCCTTAATGGCCTCCTGAAAAGCTTGAAGCATGGCAATGCACCGAGCATTACCACCAGATATATCTCCAGTTAAATACTGTAACCCAACCTGGGAATTGGCATCAATACCAAAAGTTATACTTTATCGATCACTGTCATACATCATCTATCAAAATGTTTTAACAAGCTTACATAATCCTGTAGATACCTTATAAACTGCAGGATGCACAGGGTCAAGCTGGAAAAACCTAGACTCGAGATCAGGAAGCTGAGTCCCATGCTCGTACTGAGGCAAATGCCTAAACAGCTCAACCCTGTTCCTCGCCTCAGTTTGCTTAACCACCGAACGCCTTTTTGCTTTCTCCACACGGCTCATATCATCATACTGCATCCGTGGAGGAGGGACCTCTTTCTTCCTTTCTTTCTCCACCGCACGTTCCCCACCACCACCCTTCTTCTCAGAAGCCGCCACAGTCGGGGATTTTGTAACCTTATGTGGCTTCACATTCACCATAGTCGATGCTGCAGCACTAACAACAGAAGCTTCCTTTCCTTCACCTAACAACACAATGTAAAAGGAAACGCAGTCACTAAAATTGATCAAACACTAAAACAAGCCTATCGAAATCCATACGCACCTTTCGCAGCCGCCTTAGCTGCTCGCTGAGCCTCCTGCATTGCACGCCTCTCGGCTTTTGTGGTCTTCTCTTTCAGTGGCTTCGAATTCAAGCCTTGCTCATTTTCCACTTCCACTGATGCATTTCACTGCTTAAATTTCCAGAATTCACAACTAAAACCCTAATCAAACGAAACACTGCAAACAGCTCACCAGAAAAGCCAGACGGAATCTTCATCAACCCGGCGGCGGGGACGCTACTGGCCTGCACGGCCGCCGCCAAATCAAGCCCCCTGCCAGGCAGCGAAGACGACGTCGTCACAGACGCAGTGGTCCGAGCCGGATTCGACCGGAGCGGACGGCCCGGCGAGAAAGCGAACTCGGCGTCGTTGTAGGAGGAAGCGGCGGAGGGGGAGGCGACCGGAGGGAGGAGAGCGGGACGGGCGGCGTCGGAGGAGGAGTGACGTGGCGGGGGGATCATGACCGGAGAGAGGGAGTTGCCGGAGGGGGAAATGTCGGAGACGGGAGGGGAGGAGGAGATTGGCTCCGGCGCGGCGAAGAAGCCGACTTGCCGGACCTTCGGGTCGCTGACGGTGCGCGGTGGTCGCCGTGGGTCCATCTGAGATTGAATCCGAGGGTTTTGAAAAGTTTGGGGGTTTTGGATTTTGATAGGGGAAAAGCTTCACTACTATGTAGCAGAGGCCCCACAGAAAGACCTGAGTTTTAGAAAACGGGGCCGGTAAAAACCAGAAGGGTAAAAACCGCCGGTTTTCGTTTGTAATTTTTTACATTATCGTCAGATTTTTGGACGGTTGCGATTTGTCGATAGAGAATCTTGTGTGAAAAACAAGATATAGAAGATTCTTTGTCTGGGATTTCCATTTCAGAATCTGATTCAATACCTTCAATCTGAACTGAATTTATGGAATAATCTGCATGTTATAAACTCTGAGAGATTGAGCTAAAAGAACTGGAACTAAAGTGCAAATAAGAATGTATACGGACAGATGATATGATATCCAAGATTACAAAGTACACAGGGAACGCTACATGTCAGAAACGATGTTCTGAAGTTGCGTATTTAAAAGCAACATTAACATAGTTTGTATAGATACGAATGACAGGAGCACAATGTTACTAATCCCTCGTTCGCTCTTCTTTCAGTAAAAGCTTGGGGCAACTGGACCCTTTGAAAGTCCAAGACGAACTTCCATCGCATGATGAGCGTCTAATGGCCTGACAGTCTCAGATTCACGGGGATCTGCAATTAGTACCATCAAACATTTAGGAACCAAAAATTTATAAATGAATCATCACGTATGCTGCTAATGAGAGACCTATTCATGTAGATGTTAATGATTAGGTAAACTGTAACAAAATGGACTATTCCTTTTCTATATTTATTTAGAAGAAGTTGTTACTCTTTCAAAAAGAAGAAGTTCTTACTGCAGATGTACATATCAAAAAGTAAATTACTCAAGTTTTGCAAATCTAGGCAAGTCGAACTTCGAAAAACTTAAACCATACCCACTTGAGGGGATACTGTCACAACTGAAGTCGGAAATCGTCATTTTCACTTGGAGAAGTTCAACTGATTACTATAATGAAAATGAAGGACAAGAAACTTGTTTTGTCTATAGGTTTTCATAGATGAAGAAAAAAAAAATGAAGGGAACTAAGATTCATGGAAAACCAAACGATTAAGAAAGCAAAGGCTACTAATTTTGCAACTATTTCTAACTCACAAGGACTTGAGATTATTACACAAAAGCTTTTCCTACTTAGAAAAAAGAATTAGAAGAGAACTTCAAATGATTTATCTTCTACAAAGAACTGTTTGGGAAAGTCCAATATGTGGTAACAATGAGGGAAAACAATTGTTCATAGAGAGAAAGATGAACTGTCACAACATATAAGATTGGCTTTTCCGTAGCTGTTGTTCAAAGGTTGGTTCATGAAAGTGTTCTTACCATTCATGTAGTCTTCAAAACCAAAACAATCCAAATCTCCTGTCAGAGACTCCAAACCTAGCATTGAAGAAGGTATGGCTCCAGTAGGTCTCTGAAATCTGCAACCATTTCAAATAAAAAAAGAAAGAAAAGAGACTCCAACGTTACTCCCCATTACATAAACGGTGTAACTACACAAATAATTTACAAGAAAGTAATATGCATACTCAACTTTTGTAACAAAAATTTCAAGCATTGTAATATCAGGTCATAGAACTACACCCACATACACTTTCTGTATCACACAAAAACTTGACTAAACAATTTTCCAGGTCTCCAGCCAAAGACCAAAGATTACAACTAACAAGTAAGCACACCAAATACGTAAAACCTCCCTCTCAAATAAAAACATCTCAACTGATATGAAGTTGGTGGGTTCCCTGTATTTCACTTTCAACAGACCATAAATCATACAGCACAGTCACAAGACCACTCAGCCAGGTACAAAAATGGAGGATAAGTTGGAACTTCATCAGATAATTCCAAATTTCACCCAATTTTCAGTTATTCATCGAGATTAAAACACACAGATAATTCCAAATTTCACCCAATTTTCAGTTACTCATCGAGATTAAAACACACATATAGCAAACCCACCGGAGTCTTACACACTAAATATGAGATTTTCCGGGACAAAAGTTTATCTAACCAATTCAATCCTCTAGTCATATTAATCACACAAATAACTTTGTCACGCAAGTTTACACAACCCTAATTGCCAATACAATCACAAAATCAAACTAAATCCTCACATAAACACAGTAAAAATTAGTGAGGATTTGCCATACCGAGAAAGCATTTGCCTTTCGAAATCCATCCTCATCGGAAACGCAGAACCATAAGTGTTGGCCAAGATTCTCCGATCCATCTCCTCTTGCATCTTCTTCGTCTGCAACCCAGCAAAACAAAAAATCTCAAAACCCTAGAAATTTAAACCAAAACCGAAATTCACAGGAGGAATTAGTTACCGATTGGTGAGCAGATTCGACTGGGTGAGCCCCAACGAGGTTGCTCTTGACGCTGTTAAGCCCGAAACGGAGCGTATCGTTCTGGATCCCTCCGATTTGGTGCTCAATGTTCTTGGGTGCCTCCATTCTTGATTCTTCTTCGGCTTCGTTCTCTGCAAGTTAAGGTCGCTGCAGGAGTAGTCTATGCCTTTTTTTTTTTCCTCAGTTCAATTATATAGAGGAGGTTTTTTTTCTTACCCAGCTATTTATTTTTGTTTTGGGTCATTGGGTTTTGAGGCCCAATATTGCATGGGTTGGAGCAGCGGTCCAATATCCCCCTTGGCTCCAGGTTCTGACCAATTGTTACGGGTCAAGTTTTTATTTTTTATTTTTTGTTAGAGAAAATGCCCATTTGGTCAAAAATAACAAAAGTAAACCCCACTCTAATGAAAGTCTTATCCTTGTGCCCATTTCAATTATTCTTAAGAAAAAAATGCTATTACTCTATCCCTGTGTAACTAAACCCACACAAATCTCTCTCTCTCTCTCTCTCTCTCTCTCTCTCTCTCTCTCTCTCTCTCTCTCTCTCTCTCTCTCTCTCTCTCTCTCTCTCCACCATCATCGCCCGCCGTTCTCATCCTCAGATTCCAAAGCCTCATAGCGGTCGCCGCAGCAGGCAACAATCACCATAGCCTTGTCGTCCTCCTCCTCCGCTGGAGCCGCCACGTCAGTAACAACAGCCGCAAACATCAACCGGCGTCGTCGGCGCCCTCGATCGTCAACCTCATCACCATAAAACTGTTGTGGATGAACATACCTCTTCATCGCTTCAATCCCAAGTGTGATCGAATAGGGTCGTCGGTGGCGAGGGTTTTGACCGGAGATGAGCACCCAGCCGATCTGGTTTTAGATCTACGGTTAAGCATTGTAATGCTTTCTTCACATAGTCCTTTGTTGGGTACAAGAAGGAGAACTACTTGTGGAGGGAGGAGAAAGATGAAGGTTAAGCGAATGATACATCATACATGATACATATGAATGAGAATATGAGATGATGCGGGCTATGGTACTGTATGTGATAAACTGACAATTATTGATTGTGATAGATAAGCAAACAGTTTAGTCTATATTTAGGTTATAACTTGCCGAAGTAGTGAAATTTGTATTGGATCTATACTTTGTTTGTATGTGTTTTGACTGATTATTGAGGTCATTAAGAGTTACTGGGAGTTAGTAATTTTTTTTAAGGTTTCTTTTTTGTTGGAAATCACCTTCTACTTATTCTTCTTCTTCTATCTTCTTTGTTTTTCTGTGTTGTTATTGATTATTGGGGTCAGTAACCCGATTATTGGGGGTCAGTAACTGATTATTGGTGTTAGTAACCAAGTTATTGGTGTTAGTAACCAAGTTATTGGGGGTAGTAACCCGATTATTGGGAGTCAGTAACTGATTATTAGAAGTCAGTAACCAAGTTATTGGTGTCAGTAACCCGGTTATTAGGGGTTAGTAACTGATTATTGGGAGTCAGCAACAAAGTTATTAACCAAGTTATTGGTGTTAGTAACCAAGTTATTGGGGGTAGTAACCCGATTATTGGGAGTCAGTAACTGATTATTAGAAGTCAGTAACCAAGTTATTGGTGTCAGTAACCCGGTTATTAGGGGTTAGTAACTGATTATTGGGAGTCAGCAACAAAGTTATTAGGGGTCAGTAACCGAGTCACCGGTGACTGGAATCCGGCGACTGGTGACCGGAGTCCGGTGAGATTCCGGTCAAGTATTCTCTCTCTATGCATGTTTAAAGGGTGAGGGCAAAATAGTCTTAAAATAATATGGTTTGTTAAGACTTTAGTAAGATTTGTGCATTTGGGCATAAAAAAAGTTACCTTATATTAGAATGAGCTCATAAAAAAGATTGTCATTGGAATAAGGAATGAGGGGTTTAAATTAGTACGAAAAGGGTATTTTCCCTTTTTTTTTAATGGTGATCAATTACAATCCTTGCCTAGTTACGACAATTAGACAGACTCTATTTTTATCATATTTTTTGATGAACTCAAAGACAATTTTGTCATTAGTACTAAAGTAGAGGGTACAATACGAATTGATATGTTTCCATGCGTACAGAGGACAAACAAGATCATCTGATCCATATGAGGGTTGCATCCTCGTTACAAATTTCGGCTCACAAGGAGTCTATAATCTAATAGCAAATATATTATAGGCTAAGATCTCACCTAGAAAACTATAAAAAGACTAAAAGAAAGATAGACTCATAACGCCAAGACGCCATGAGGCACAAAAAATGCTTAGGCACAAAAGTGCTTAGAGTCCTAATGAAAGAAACTTATTGTACTAAAAAACTATAAACTAAAAAGCATCCCAAAGCCTAAAAAGAAATTAAACCTAAACCTAAAACAGTTGACCTAGCCCGAACTTTCCTTCACAGTTGCAGGAAGGACATGAAAGAGTTACACTGTAGCCGTCGCCGCCGTGAGATGAAGTTGCATTCGTGAGACGTCACCGTCGTGGGACGCCGCCTCCTTGTTCTGCGCAGCCACAAGCACACCCCAAGGAGAAGAAACTCCATCGTCGTCACGAACTTAGAGACCAAACAACATCTCCACCAAACCAAAACTCCTCCCAAGAATAGACAAGGACGGAGATGGAATCGAAAAGATGAAACCAGATCTGCTCCTCGAGTCCATGGTGCTATACCTCCACTCTGATCTGAAAAGCCACGCTGATAAAAAACTATTAAGAACATCTGGTCAATTACCTCTCAAAGCATTTGGTTGCTGACATATCTTTCATCCGGCAACAAAATCATACAGCTTCAGCAGATCTAGAGACCTACCTAGCGTTAGACCGTCGCCGGATGAGGGTGAGATTTCGTGGTTGGCGGCCGACTTAGAGAGAGAGAGAGAGAGAGAGAGAGAGAGAGAGAGAGAGAGAGAGAGAGAGAGAGAGAGAGAGAGAGAGAGAGAGAGAGAGAGAGAGAGAGGGCTTTAGGGTTTTTTTTTTCTTCCAAAAATGCACTACTCCTATTTTTACCATTTGAGCCAACAAAGGACGGACATATATCAGATATCAGATTTCGGATTTTCATGCATATCTAATTGAGACGCGCGCATTAAACTACGGCATGCATGAAATTATTATTGGAAATTGAGTATGTGTTTTCTAACTAATTCAAGACAACACTTTTTGTGATATACCTTTCAAGTTTTATTAATTGCATGCAGGTCTTGTATAATATAAAATCAGATCGATTTTTACAAGTGCATATAGAATCAGATCGATTTAATATCACAGAAGACATGTAATAGTAACATATGAATCACCTACTAGCTAGCTAGTTACATAGTTGTTAGAAAACGTCCATCTTATTCACTTCTTTTGTGGTGAATTTGAAAGAGCCAGCTAGCTATACGTCCTTTATGAAGAAAAGAAAAGAAAAGAAAGTACTGCAGCAGTACTTGACCTTGTTGTGGATTAGCCAAACTAGCTAGCTAGTTACTAAAATAATTGGTCGAGGAGTACTATTTACCTAATGAAATTTTCTCTTTTAACTAAAGTCATTGGGACCTAAAGAGGTAGGTTTTGTTGAGTATCGTGTTGGATATGGAGTATGGAGCATGTTCTCCCTGACAATCTACTCAGTTTTATATTAGATCTTGTTGGGGAATTTATATCATACCAACAGATTTGAGCTAGCTATCAATTCAGATTTCAGATCATAACCACTCCAATATATAAAATATATATATATAAATACACACACACACAATATATATGTGTATCGTACTCACAACCATATCACCATGTCCGGAGTCAGAAGTCCAGAACTGCCAGTTTAAGAGAGAAGAAAGAAAGAAGAAACTGGTTCTTCACCTATCAGTGATCCCCGTCACTTCCACTATTGCAGAACTGTTCATCTTCTTCATCGTTGCGGGGGTGTTTACTGTACATATATTACCTCTCTAAAATTATCAAGGCCACTGTTCATCAGTCTCTTTCAGGTAACTGTCTACAGTCTGGTTTCATCATTTCTCTAGCTCTTGAAATTTTTAGGCGAGCATGCATGTTCTGTCTTTCATTTTGCTAAAGGAAGCTATACTGATTTTGAGTTCTCATGATTCATTGCCTCACAATAATACACTGGTTACCCAGCCACAGCTGTGAAGTCTTCAAACCTCTATAACTTGAGCTTTTACTCTTATAATGATGATGCGGGTCTTGTTGTTTCTTGCTGGTCTCTTTTTTCTTACATGAAATCAGAAGCTGATGAACTTTGTTCTTCATTTTCTCAGGCAATTGCTGTTACCTCATATCAGTACTACTGGCTATATATATAGCTATGAGAATCATGCGCATGCTATCTGGTCTTTGTAGTCTTATATTATTCTGTTGCATGTTTATTCATATCCTACATGCCAAAGAGAGCTAAAAATAGTCAGGATATATGCGATCATCTTCAGAAGAAAAGTAGCAATTAGCCTGATTGAAACTTTGAGGCCGGTTCTGACCTGAGGTTGGTGTTAAACAATTTGTGCCTCCTATTAAGTATTTGAAGAATTTGGGGCTTCAAGTATTAGATAGACATGCATTTACACTGAGTCACTGATCAATGAACGATGCAGGTGGTATGGTTTTGGTTCCAAAAGTCGAGTACTTAGATAGCCCTTAAACCTTAGTCGGGCATATGTAGGGGGAAAAAATAACACAAGCTTTGTTTTTTTAATGAATATATCAAAATCCAATTAAAGTATCTACAAATATTATAAATATACTAAGCGAGGTTAAAATAGAGAAGATTAATAGCGTGCAAGAGAAAGATATAGAAAGTGGCCGGCCGAGGCAAAAGTATATATATAGTGTAACACTTTAGAAACAATTAGAAATTCATCCTTTAAAAAATTCTACAATACGTTAACTAATGACATACATATATAGTACAATTATCACTTTTAGGACTTCATTACAGAAAGAAAAAATGAAAAAAAAAAAACCTTGCTTCTTTACCTAACGAGGTCAGTATTTTCCTTAATAGGACTTTTAATTTCTTAGTTGTCACATTAGTACTCAAAGTGGAAACACGAACCTTCAAAATACTACCGTTACTCAAAGTAAAAATTAAGTTACAACTAGAGTCATCAAAATGATGAAATGAGCCCCGAGCCCCTGAGAATGATAAATATTACACATAGCTTTACTAACCTTTGATGAAAGGAATTATATTAACACAACGTAACGTACTTAATTTTCTACATTATGCATGGTTGGCAATATGGAAAATATTAGCTAGGTAAATATCATGTACGTGCATAGTGACAGTTGTAAAATTTCCTGGGTATGTCTAAACAGGCCCTCCAAATGTGTATCTTAGCTTACTAGGTATTTTAGTTTTCCACAATTTTTTCCAAAAATTAACTAGAGGAATTGAGAAAAAACATACATGTAAGACGATAATGTCCATCCTTTTCTGACTTCCCACATCATGGATTTATCTTCTTTTCTTTTATCAGAACAATTCATTGATTTATCTAGAAGACTAGAATTCTTTACTTGTATGGAGTATTTCTGGCATATATGACCGAACATGCACTTGATGTTAGTTTATCTTTCTTATCAATTAAAGACAGTGCAAATGCTCTACCTATTATACTAATCGTTTAAAAGACACTGCAAACCAGTTATATCAAGCTATATATACTAATCAGTTTTCTAGAAAAGAAAGGAAAATAAATTTGATCAGGCAATGTAAAATAATTATTTTTTGCTGGATGATTGTAACTAGAAACAAGAAGTTGATATTCTTGTACTAAAATCAGGGGCGGAGCTAGGATGAAAAAGTCACTTGGGCTAATAGAAACACCAAAAAAAAAAAAAAATCAATGAAACTCAACGGCGCGAGAAATTTTGGTTAATTAAAAGAGAAAAAAAAAACACAAATATAGGAGATGTATGTATGTTAATTTTGCTCGCAGATGATTTAAAACAATAGGACTCGGTAGATGTCACAGTTATTTTAGAAGGTTCTAAACAAGATGGCTTCGTCAAACGTTATTTAATGAATTTAAATGATTTTTATAATGTTATCTAGATGACTTTTTACTAATTTTCTACACTTCTAAGATTCTTAAACGTCATTTTTAATTTGTAATGCTTATGTATTTGTATTGTTAATTATGTTTGATAGCTTTTAGTTATGAGTAATTTTATCTGCACATCCCAAAATTTTGACATTTAAAATCATACTTCATGTACAAATGAAAAGACGAGAGAGGACATCATCAATGTTAGATCATGTGCAAGTTTTTAATTAGTTCTATTATGCATATATAACTGCATCCTTCTTTCCGTCTTTTTCTTCTAAAAGAAAAAAAAAACAAACGTTTTCTTCTCTTTACCCACAGCCCAGAACAAGTTCATATGCAAGTTTACAATTCATGATTACTTGAATCAAATGATCTAAAAGAAAATAAATAAGCAATTCATAATTATATATATGAACACAAATGAAAATTCAAATGTAATGGCTAAAATATACCAAAACCAATCACTCGTAGTCCTTCCCAATTTTGTTTTCTTTGCCCAGCAAAACATTAAGAATTTGGGTTACAAGCAATTTTGATTGAATGGTACGGTCAAACACATGCATATTGTCTATTAGACTTTATAAATTGTATCAAGGAGTAGGATAGTGTGCTAATCTGCAATTTCAGATATTCAATTTTGTATTCTAGTTTGATATAGAAGATAGTTGAACGGGGTTGTTTAGGATGTTTAAAGGTGTGTTTCTAGTAAAATGAAGGTATAGAAAAATTATTAGGTGATGTATTAAGTATTTAGCAATATGTGAATAAAATTTCTCTTTAATTATTCATTTTACAACGTAAAGAAGCATTAGGAGTCGAAAATCAATTTTAAGGTGGTTAAAGGCTACTAATTAACCACCATCGGCCAAAAAGAGTGGCTACTAAGCACGAAGCCATTAGCGTAAAGACCTTAGACTAACTCAATCCTAATTAGCAAGTAGCAACCCTATTAAATGGGCATTTTCCAATTATATAAAGCCAAAATCGTCTAATTACAGTAATTAGGTGTAAACTGTGGAGTGACTTTGTCAAACAAAGCTGGCTTGACTGGCTTGACTCCCTCACTCTCTGTGTCCTCCCTTACTTGCTACCTTCCTCACACGCGCCCAAAATATAGATTGATGCAGGTGTTTTTTTTGAGTTTCAAATCTTACCTAGGCTCCAAGATTGGGCTGGCTCCGCCACTGACTAAAATCAATTTAATTAACTTTTTGCATACAGAGATGGAAATGGAAATGATGAAGAACTGTGATTGTTGTGCAGTACTAACTAGACATTGTTTTCTGTTGAAATTAAAAGAATAAAACATCAAAATCTTAACTATCTCGCTCATCACCACATTAAACTTCAGAAATCATGTATAGCCTCTCATCTCGTACAACCTTGAATCCCTTAGTGTATAGTAATATATAATAACGGTGATCTACTCATTCCTTGGAAGACAATAGCATTCAGACCAAAAAAAAAGACAAGACAGAAACATATCAGCTAGGGAAGTTGAATAATTGACAATCAATTTTCCTCATGCATTTGTCTTGCAGATCCTCATGTACATTGGATACTGGATGGCCAAAACGGACTGAACTAACCCTCACTGGACTTTTCTATTATATATATATATATATATATATATATATATATATATATATATATATATATATGTGTGTGTGTATAGCTACATGCAACTGAAAAGAGATCTAGAGGAAGACCTAATTAATCCCATAATTGAGATGGTTTTTGTAACATTTTCACTTCCCTAAAATAAGGAGTTCAATCGATACATTTCAGATAGTGATCCTTTCTACTAGACTGCGTATGATACAAGTTGCTAACCTTTCTCATGCCAACATTCATGTTATCTATCAATTTTTTTCTAAACATTGAACAGCTTTATATGTATTATCATGGACATCATTACCTTGATTAGGTTGGTAATCAACTACTTAGCTTCTTATATACTAATTGATCTTTGTTTGATTTGATCACTTGCTACTCATATATGCTCATCTGGACAGAAATTGCAATTCCGGTGAACTTTTAATCTAAGACCATATATCCCTAGCCTGCTCAAACTCTATCTTAAGGTGCATTTAGATCCTGTTCAAAATTTAGGATTTATTAAGGCTACTGGCGGTTATCAATCAAACTATGCTCGGCCCTTGTGAAGATTAGTCTTTACAAATATATTCATTTTCCAAATCGTATATATACTACAAATGTTAACAAATATATGTTTTTTAAAATTAACACGTACATAAATTCTGTCTAATGTTCTTTCAGTTAACCTTTTTTTTTGTAATTAATTTGGTCTTGTTGACAAATTAAAATCTGTTCTGAAATCAGTCTTATCCAAAATAATGAAGCAGTAAAAGCATTTTACTTCAGTACAGCTTTCTTTCAATTCATCAGTAACCAAATTTTTCATTTGATTTGAGTCATCAACTTGAGTGAATGAACTTGAAAGACATATATATACGAGCATCCAAATGGAGCTAGGTACAAGCATTAGCATGAACATATATTGCTTACATCTGTTGGGTTTGCAAATGATCATTGTAGTCCTTTGATTTCTGCTAGCCTCCCAAATGATTTAAAATCCTGCATGTTAACAGATAATTAAATTGTATAAATCGTGCGTACTGCATATATAGTTTATGTCAAAAGAAGGGGCGGGGCATAAAAGAGAGGCAAAATGTGTCTTTAACACTCTTATACCACTAGAATTGAGATTCATGTTGGCGGTAATGGCACAGATGCTAGGGCATGTGAAGACGCCGCCGTTGATGTCCCAATTTGGAGATATTGCACTTGGAAATTGGATATTAATGTGGCTGCAGCAATTTGAACTAGCTTCCATCCTCTGGGGGTTCAATTCAAGGCTCCGATCCGGATAATTTGAACCTGACGGCGCCTTCAGCTTTCTTTTCAGCGCAACAGATTCATGATATTCAGTTAGGACGGTACTACCCGGTTCTTGATTCATATCTGCAGGTTGAAGCTCATTGAACAATCTCAAATGGCTACAGATCTGTGGGCTCCTCTTACTAATCCTGCACATCTTCTCTCTTGTTCTCTCTCTTGCTCTTGCTCTAGCGTTTTCCCTCGATGATCTGGCCATTATAGCAGCAACCTCCTTCATCTTCCTCATCCTCTTGTCTAAGTTGTCTTCCAAAACACCATCACACTCCGAAGTACTAGAAGACGAGAAACTGTTTTTGCACTTGCTCTTTTCTAGGTCTCTGATGGCGTTTTTGGACTTGCCGAGCAACCACTCTAGGGTTGAGCTGGCTTTGTCAAACCCTAGCAAGTCTTGGAGATCGAAGAACTCACGGGCAACATTGAGGGAGAGTCTTACCCTCCGATCCCTAAATCCCTGGGCCGTGAAGATCTTGCTGTGCCGGTCTTTCTTCACAGTAACCACCGGTACTTGCACATCCTTGGAAACAAAATAGGGATGAGAAATATTATTAATATCATAACCATAATGCTGCTGGTAGTCACCAGGTGATGGTACGATCGCGTTTGATGAATCTCCTCCGAGATTGAGCATAGTACTTTCCGGTCCGGGGGGCAGAAAACTTTTGTTTACTAGGGAAAACTGATCTTGGTGAAGGCCAAAAATGCCTCCAGGTGTTGTATTTTCTTGAGGAAGAAGAGGGTGGTGGTTGTTATGAGAAGAAGAAGAGGAAAAGGGAAAGTTATAAGGTGGGAAAGGATAGAGAATGCCGCTACAGCTAATGTTATTATGGGTGGAAGTGTTCATGATTACTGGTTTGGATAGAGAGATGTGCTAGCTTTGCTTCACGGCTACTAACCCTTTTGATCCATCTTTTTCAAGATTCCTCTTACAGAATTACACAGTCACTTTCTCTGAGATCGACCTCATGATGAACTTAAAACCAGCTTCTTTTTTAACAAGGAAGGAAAATGAATGAGTTAATGGTAGTTGAACAGATGAGTATAGTTTTGGTGTGTCCCTGTTGTTTCTTTGCTTTCTTTGTTTTTGTTTTTTCCGGTTAAAATTTTCTTGGGTAGGGCAACTCTGCTGCTCACATTAATCAGAGAGACGCGTACTGGACATGTATAGGTAATCAAATCAATAGAGGACAGAATAGCTCCTCAAATTTGTCATCGAGTTGATTTGACGTAACCTATCTCATAGCTCATTTACTTTTTTACAGTTTTAACCAAATCGATCGAAGTAGTACATACATCAAATCATCAATACATATATAAACGCAAGCAAAGATCTAGGTTACTCATTAAGCAATAAAGCTCTAAAGTCCATAATTTAAACAAAAACACTCGGCCTTCGATAGAATTTACAGGCCCTAATATTCTAAAACGAGGCAACATGGACTCAGTTGCCAATAGCAAGTTAGCAACAAAAATATTCCAAGTTCCACTTTCCCATTCCAAAAAATGAAAGAGATAATTTGTACGAGTAAGAATTGCTTATGAAATTGAAGATATGGAAAACAACCAAGCTCACTATGAGAAGCACGCATGGTTACTATTGTTCATTTTCCGCACAGCCAGGTTTAGGTTAGTGTCGACCATTGCTTTTGGAATAGGAAAAAAATGAACGTTTAGCTTTTCCAAAGGCCGCGAGTTCTATGTGATGCCCTAATAGTAGCAGTAGCTATATACACTTTCACGTGCCTGTGGCTCTGGGAAAGAGACTAGTAACAATATTCAGAATTACAGAAACACCGAGTAGACTGGCCGGCGTGGAGACTGTCCCATCTACCGTCGCTTTCATCTATGTTTTTCTCTGGCTTTAGATTACTGGTTTCCCGGCTATGGTGGAATTCTCTTCTTGTTTTGTCTGCAATACAACGTATTTGCCAAGAGATCTGCAACAATATAAAAAAAAAAAAAAATCCTAATTAACTAAGCAATGATCTTCGTCATTGTCTATCATGAGCATTCACTACTTAGAAAGCGGAGTTGACACAAGTCTATGTTAATTCTTTACGGCCGGGTTTGAAGTCGTTACTGGTATATATATCGCTACTTCATTATCAATGATTTTGAAATTGAATCTCTATTATTTGTGTAATTGTTCTAGACTCATTGTGTACATACCGAAGAAATAATAGCTCATTTACTTTATACGTAATATCTGTTATAAATAATATCATTTGTGTGGCTGTCCACATAATCATTTTGGTGCCATCATGTAATACTCATTAGTTAGAGTCCATTATGTAATTGTGGAAACTTGTGATTGATCACCAAGTTACTTATGAGTGAAGATCAAGTAGCTTGTGAGTGAAGATCAAGTTTGAGTGGTCACCAAGTTTCACATGAGTGATCACCAAGTTGGTGTGATCATCAAGTAACTCTATCCCTATTTAAAGGGAGCTAATGAGAATGACAACAACACCACATTCCCCCCATCTATTCCCTCTTAGTCTTTTACTATCTCTTTCTTACTACTTCTTCTCTCTTCATGCACTTTAGTTTCTATTAAACAAGTTATCTCATTTTATAACATGTTATCAGCACGATTGTCTCTCGTATAAACTCTCGGAGATTCAAGGTTCTTATAGTCCAACTTCTTTTCCGGATAGTACTCTTGATCTAGAGTTTAACTTGCTTATTCTTTATTCTTATGACATTATCTAATATTGATTATGTCAATCCACGAGGAAATCTACAAATTTATACAATGCAATCGCATCCACAACATTCATTATGCGAGTGGGAATCAACATTCATATCGTTTCATGTATCTTGCTAGACACACATATCAACGATGTAAGTACCCCACATATCATTACTTTGATATTTTCATAAGTTTATATATGGTTGTTCTTATATCATATCTATATATGTTTGAATTCATTTATTGGATATCATACCTACATACATAATAAATATGAACTTCAAGTTCTTATTGGTCTATCTCAAACCCGAAGTTTCGAGTGCTAAGTGTTTGGACCTCATATATGTTCAAACCACCAATATTTAGAACTTCATGTTCTAATAATAAAGTCTCGACTCAAAGCTTCGAGCACATGGTGTCACGCTCCGACTCTTAAATTTTACCTTAATTACTAGCATTGTGGTAATAAAATTTTTACCGTCTTCGTCATTGAGTTTATAGTCCTAAAGTCTCTAGAGGTGTGTTGATGGACGAATATTTCGAAAGAATTATTCGAAGGAAGAAAATGTGACGACGGTAAAAATGGTAAATTTTAGCTAGTAAAAAGTATTTTTTATTGGGGTATTATTTTGGGGGTGTTGAATTTTGGAATGGGTATATGTGGGTTGGAACCGGTTGGGCCAAGCCCAAAAATCTCTCTCCTCCCTCCCGATTCTCTCTCTTCTCTCCCGCACCAGGTTTTCCCCTCTCTACACCCGAAAAACTTCCCGGCCGCCGTTTGCCGCCGTCCGGCCGCCCCAGACCGCCGCACCGGTCCTAATCGTTCGGTCTCCAACCCAGCTTCCATTCTAGACCGATGGCAGCCTCTCTAGCGCCGCCGTGAGGGAGAAACGCCGCCTGGAAGCTCCGACTGCCGAATCGGTTTTCTCGCCGGAACTCCCTCCTCCGGCCGCCATAGCTGGCGATCCTTGGCTCAAAAGGAAACTCTTCTCCCGTGCTTCAATCCCTCCAAAGGGCTCCCTCCATCTTGAGCTAGGTAAGGAGAAATCGGTATTTGAAATTCTAGGGCTTTATTGTGTGTTTGCGTTCGATTGACATGGTTAGGCTTAGAATTGGAGTTTGTGGTAGTTAAGAATGTTGTAGAGGAGGTTGAGAGGAAGGTGCTGTCAAATTTTGGTGGGGCATTGGAGGTCGCCGGAGCTGGTCGCCGGCGCCGGCGCTGAAAAATTGTTTTTGGTGGAGATTTTTATGAGGAGTTTAATGGAATGATTTTTAGAATTTTTGGAGGAGTTTTGGATAGGTTTTGGAATTTGTTAAGTTTGGTATTTTTTGGCGGATTATTAAGTTAAAATCCGGCCATTGAATTATTTTTATGATTAAGACGTTGGAAGGTGATTTTGAGGATGTCGGTATTTATGGAGATTTATGGTTGGTAGTGAAGTTAAGATTTAGGACGATAGGCATGGTTGAGCGCGGGAAGCTCATATTTAATTATGCCTATTTTCTTTAAAAACGTTGGCATTTTATTTGAGGAATTATTTATGTTTTGGAACAGGACGCGAGGAGGCTCGAGCAGAGGAGACCTCCGACCGACGTCAGGCTTAGGCCTAAGTTGTGAGTGGACCTTTGTTTTTAAATAATGTTTTATTTGTTGAATAATTTCTTCTGTTGGAATTTATCCTGAATTGAGAATTTCGGTGTTTATACTCATTTATTAACGTTTTTGAGTATAGTATCTATATGAGAGAACGCTAGCTAGCAATACGTGATTTCCCCCCATAATGAGGAAAAATGCCATTATGGGATGACGTGAGCGTTAGACGCAACGTCGTAGCCCTGTACGACTTTCTACTTTCCAAGTTCATTCTATGTTTTTAGATTCATTCATAGAATTCGTACAAGGAGTAAGCACGTATTTATACCACTCGGTCGTTTCCCCCATACTGAGGAAAAATGCCATTATGGGGTGACGTGCGCGTTAGACGCTAGCGTAGTAGCCTGGTATGACTATCTACTTTCAAGCTTATTCATAGATAGCATTGTAGACATATAAAATTTAACGGTAAAAATAGTCGTTGAATAATCCAAGTAAATACGTGGCTCATGAGTCAACAAAATTGGAAAGCCGTTGGAAATAACACGTGGCAATGTGGAAATGGTGGTCCTACAACAAAACCTTAAACCCCCAATTAAAAATCAATTATCAAGTGTGGATTGGCGTTGTGACTTCGCCAGGCAAAATAGACTCCGCAAGGCGAAATGGACTTCGCAAGGCGAGCTAGGCTTGGCAATGTTAAATTGACTCCGCGAGGTGACCTTGACTTCGCAAGGCGAATTAGACTACACTTCGCGTAGACTTAAACAGTGGCGAGGCGAACTAGACTTCACTTCGCATAGACCTAAACGGTGACTTTGACTTCGTGAGGCGAGCTAAGCTTGGCGAGGCGAACTAGACTTCACTTCGTGTAGACCTAAACAGTGGTAAAGCGGAATGACTCCGCGTAGAGATAAAGGAAGGCGAGGCGAACTAGACTTCACTTCGCATAGACCTAAACGGTGACCTTGACTTCGCGAGGTGAGCTAAGCTTGGCGAGGCGAACTAGACTTCACTTCGCGTAGACCTAAACAGTGGTAAAGCGGAATGACTCCGCGTAGAGATAAAGGAAGGCGAGGCGAACTGGACTTCACTTCGCGTAGACTTAAACAGTGGTAAGGCGGAATGACTCCGCACGCATATACATGAAGGCGAGGTGGAATGACTCCGCGCGCGTAGTTTCATGCGAAGGCGAGGCGAGTTGGCTCCGCGTGGGGTAATTCACGAAGTAGCTAGACGACAGAGTTCGTATGCATACAGGGATTGGAAATCACGGTTCGCTTGGAGATCAAGCCTCCTCGCAGGATATTTTCCATGTCTGTGAGATAGCTCGCCCCTTACTAATGATCTTGATCAAAACAGGACATTAATCTAAAGCGATCTGGGCATATCTAAATCTTAAGATTTGATTGATCTGATTGTGTTAAAATCAGCAAGTAAATCAATCAGTCAAGATTCATTGATTCGATTAAGGAAATATTATTGATTCAAAATCTTCATTACTTGCCTTAAGTGGAGGCATGTTAACACTATAAATACCCCCTCTCATACCAAGAGGAGGGGGGGGCAGAGAAAAAGGGGCGAAACCAAGAGAGCATAAACAGAAGCAGCGGACTAGAGAGAGAAAGAAGAATCCCTCCCGCGAGCTCAGAAGTCTTCCCAAGATCCTTGAAGAACTATCAAGCTCATAGCCTGTTCTTCGCTAAATCCTTGAAGAACTATCAAGCTCATAGCCAGTTCTTCATCAAATCCTTGAAGAACTATCAAGCTCGCAGCCAGTTCTTCACCAAATCCAGAAATCTTGAAGAACTATCAAGCTCCTCAAGTAGCCAGTTCTTCACTAAACCTAAATCCAGATCCTAGATACTTGTTACGTGATCAACCCCGCGTAACCCTCAAGAACATGTACTTATCACCCTTGAGTTAAACCTAAATTCGGAGATAGAATCAAAGGAGTTCACAAAGATTGTAACCCGCATTCGCATTTGATTAAATTAATGTTTGTACACGTGTTGTTCTGTTATTTGTCGCAGACATTTTCGTGTTTACAAGCATACATGGAGTAGACGGGTGTTAATACATACTGATATAAATATATAATTTTAGCCTGAGAGGCTGTATTTGTTTAAGATTTGGAGACTAGCCAGAACTAGTCGTGTCCTTGCCAGTTTTTGAGCTGTCGCTTGTATAGCGTTTTTCTTGACAATTTTCTTGGGAAAATATTATTGCTTGTCGAGATTATTTTGTCTACTCACCCTGACGTAATTAAATATTTTCCCCTGGGCTTTTCCTTCGTTTTTAATTGCCCAGTCTGCAGAGTTCGGGTGGGGTCTAGAAGGAGGCGACGAGGCATAGTCACCCACATTTCCACTACTGTCCGCCAGTAGGTTATCTGTTTAAACCCACTAGGATTTCTATCAGCTTCCGTTGTCTTTCTTGTAGTAGCTCTGAATATTTTCGGAAAAATAATTGTGTATTATTTTATTCGGTTATTTGGATTGAGTTGAAGATTAATATTTTGGTTAAGAGAATGTTCTATATTTTTCCGGGTTAGGGTTGTCCATTTTCAAGGGAGGTTTGCCGAGTTCTTCGGTAAATTTTCCTTGGAGGTGGTCCCCGCAGGAGTTACCTCGGGTTTCAGGGTGAAATTCGGGGTGGGTCTTGACAGTTGGTATCAGAGCTCTAGGTTTCATTTCCTGCCTCCATAATACTATTATATTTTCCTAAGAAGCACGTGGTTCCTATAGAGTGGTGGTCCGACCGCGGCGGATTCACTAACATTTTATGCTTTGGATGCTATGTGTTATTAGGTATATGTGATAGTTCTGCTAGTCTTATTTATAGACTACTAAATATCTCCTTCCTTAGGTACTATGCCTCCTAGACGCCGACCCCGGGTAGCTACCTCGACCAACGCGAATGAGGGTGATGAGGTCAGAGGATTAGTTGTTTCCATTGGGAGTATGCTGAGGGGTGTATTAGACAGGGTTCAGCACCCACAGTCTGTGAGGAAGAATGATGTCTTCGAGGCTGGGGCAATTGAGTTCAAGGGTGCCAAGGGACCCCTTGATGCATACACGTGGGTAGACAAGATGGAAAATGCTTTTGAGAGCACTGTTATACCGGAAGAAAAGAAAGTGAAGAGGGTAGTGACTTTTCTGGATGACTCAGCGCATCATTGGAATGGACTTTTTTGGAGACTTACAGAGCTATGGTGGATTGTTTCTGAAAAGAAGTGGTACTTTGGAGTCCAGATGGATTTGAGGTTGTTTTTCAGGGGGAAAGAGATGTGATTTCGAGCTGCCTGATATCAGCTGTGGCCGCTAGGAAATTGTTAAATAAAGGCTGTCAGGCATTCCTAGCTCATGTTGTGGATACAAGAATAAGAGTGTTGGAAGTAGGGGATATTCATGTAGTAAGAGAGTTTCCGGATGTGTTTCCCGAGGAGTTGCCTGGTTTGCCTCCTGTAAGGGAGATAGATTTTTCTATCGAGTTACTTCCTGGAACTAGACCTACCTCTCAGACACCTTACAGAATGGCTCTAGCGGAATTAAAGGAGTTGAAGACTCAACTGCAGGAGTTGGTAGACAAGGGTTTTATTCGGCCTAGCATGTCTCTATGGGGTGCCCCGGTGTTGTTTGTCAAGAAGAAAGATGGCACCATGAGACTATGCATTGATTATAGGAAGCTTAATCAAGTCACAGTGAAGAATAAGTATCCATTGCCGCACATTGATGATTTGTTTGATCAGTTGAGGGATGCTTCTGTTTTCTCAAAGATTGATTTAAGATCTGGGTATCATCAGTTGCGGATCCGGGAGAGTGACGTAGCCAAGACTGCCTTTCGATCACGGTATGGTCATTATGAGTTAGTGGTGATGCCTTTTGGACTTACTAATGCACCCGCGGCGTTCATGGATCTCATGAATAGGGTGTTTAGTCCATATCTTGATCGGTTCATGATCGTATTCATAGATGATATTTTGGTATACTCAAAAAGTGAGAAGGAGCATGCTAAACATCTAAGATTGATATTGCGGACTTTGAGAAATGCTCAGTTGTTTGCCAAGTTCAGCAAGTGTGAATTTTGGCTGGATAAATTGGGATTCTTGGGTCATGTAGTTTCAGCGGAAGGTGTTAGTGTGGATCCCCAAAAAGTGGAAGCAGTGTCCAGTTGGAGAAGACCCGCCTCTGTGACGGAGATTCGTAGTTTCTTGGGGTTAGCAGGTTATTATCGGCGATTTGTGCAAGACTTTTCAAAGATCGCAGCTCCACTAACAAGGTTGACCAGGAAGGGAGTCAAGTTTGAATGGTCAGAACAGTGTGAGCAAAGTTTTCAAGAATTAAAGAATCGCCTGACTAGTGTTCCTGTTTTGGCGCTTCCGGATGATAGTGGGGAGTATGTAGTTTATTGTGATGCTTCTAGACGAGGTCTAGGCGGGGTATTGATGCAGCATGATCGGGTGATTGCCTACGCTTCTAGGCAACTGAAGCCACATGAGGTGAATTATCTCACCCATGATCTAGAGCTTGCAGTAGTAGTTTTTACTCTCAAGTTGTGGAGACACTATCTTTATGGAGCCAAGTGTCAGATTTTTACCGATCACAAGAGTCTTCGGTATGTGTTCACTCAAAGGGAGTTAAATATGAGGCAAAGAAGGTGGATGGAGTTGATCAATGACTACGACTGCACTATTGAGTATCATCCTGGAAAAGCTAATGTGGTAGCTGATGCTCTTAGTCGAAACCCCACTATATCTTTGTCTCACCTAAGGATGGTTCGAGTTCCACTTCTTTGTGAGTTGCGAGCTACAGGGGTGGATTTGGCGGTGGATGAAGTAGGTGCCTTGGTAGCTAGTTTCCATGTGAGGCCAGTTTTGGTGAATAAAGTGCGTGAGACGCAGTATAATGATCCTTCCATAACTCAGTTGATGGAAAGAGCAGCGAATGGAGCAGCCGTGGATTTTTCGGTAAGAAGAGATGGAACTTTGTTGTTCAAAAATAGGCTTTGTGTTCCAAAGAGGAATGAAGAGTTAAAGAAAGAGATTTTGGAGGAACCTCATAGTTCTGCATATGCTGCTCATCCGGGTAGTACAAAAATGTATCGGACCTTGAAGGATTATTATTGGTGGCCAAACATGAAGAGGGAAATTGCAGCTTTTGTGAGTAGGTGTCTGATTTGTCAGCAGGTGAAAGCTGAAAGGCAGAAACCTTCAGGATTGCTTGAGCAGTTGCCGATTCCAGTGTGGAAGTGGGACCACATCACCATGGATTTTGTTTTCAGTTTACCTCGTACCCGTGAAGGGCATGACGGAATTTGGGTGATTGTGGATAGACTTACTAAATCTGCACATTTCTTGCCGGTGGGAAAGAAATATACACTGGATAGATTGGCTGAGCTGTATGTGAATGAGATCGTGAGACTTCATGGCGTACTTGAATCCATAGTGTCAGATCGGGATCCTAGATTTGCTTCGAAATTCTGGGGAGCTCTTCAGGTAGCATTAGGTACCCGACTACACTTCAGCACTGCTTTTCACCCTCAGACTGATGGGCAATCAGAGAGGACTATTCAGACTTTGGAAGATATGTTGAGATTATGTGTCTTGCAGTTCAGAGGGAGTTGCGATAAAAACCTATCTTTGATGGAGTTTGCTTATAACAACAGTTTCCATTCGAGTATTGGTATGGCACCTTTTGAGGCACTGTATGGGAAGCAGTGTCGTACACCCTTATGTTGGAATGAAGTTGGAGAAAGAGAGCTTTGTGATCCTGAGATTATCCATGACACAAATGAGAAGATCAAGGTGGTTAGAGATAGACTCAAGGCCGCTCAGAGTAGGCAAAAGAGTTATGCAGATGTCCGCAGGAAGGACCTTGAGTTTCAAGTGGGTGATTGGGTGTTCTTGAAACTATCTCCTTGGAAAGGGGTAGTACGTTTCGGTAAGCGTGGGAAGCTTAGTCCGAGGTATATCGGGCCTTATGAGATAATAGAGCGAGTTGGCTCTCTGGTCCATCGGTTGGTGTTGCCTCCGAAGCTGTCCAAGATACATAATGTGTTTCATGTATCCATGCTTCGCAAGTATATTGCTGATCCTTCTCATGTGCTTGAAGAGCAGCCGATTAGTTTGCAGAAGGATTTGTCCTATGAAGAGGAGCCGGTTCAGATTGTTGACCGAAAGGAGCGAGTGCTTAGGAACAAGACAATTCCGCTTGTCAAAGTGCTTTGGAGAAGCCATCAAGTAGAGGAAGCTACTTGGGAATCGGAGGAGCAAATAAGACAACAGTATCCCTATCTCTTTGAGTAGCGTGTTTGTAAATTTCGAGGACGAAATTTTTATAAGGAGGGGAGAATTGTCACGCCCCGACTCTTAAATTTTACCTTAATTACTAGCATTGTGGTAATAAGAATTTTACCGTCTTCGTCATTGAGTTTATAGTCCTAAAGTCCCTAGAGGTGTGTTGAGGGACGAATATTTCGAAAGAATTATTCGAAGGAAGAAAATGTGACGACGGTAAAAATGGTAAATTTTAGCTAGTAAAAGGTAATTTTTATTGGGGTATTATTTTATGGGTGCTGAATTTTTTGGAATGGGTATATGTGGGTTGGAACCGGTTGGGTGATAGGAGCACAAAGTGTGACGTTCTTAATATGTTTATACCCTTTATTTTCCCTTTGTTAACTCTTATTTAGTTGATTTAGCTTTATATTTGTGTTTAGTGTAGAATAATTGCTTAAAGTAGAAATATGTAGGTTTGAGTGTTAAAACACATAGTAATTTCGGAATTGAAGAATTTGGTGTTAAAATTGTGCTAAGTATTTGAAATACTTGTTTACTCAGGATTCATGTCTTAATCAGGATTCCATCTTTCCATGAAGCCGAGTCCATGAAGGAGAGGCCCAAACCAAGTCCAATATGGAAAAGAAGATTTAAATTCAGCAGAATCCGGATCAAATCGGGAGAATTCTTGTGCACGTCTGCCAACTTCAACGGACTCTCCAGGACAGCTCACAATGAATCAGAAAACGTGCCATATATGGATAGAAAGCTACGGGAGTCTAGTTTCCAAATCAATTGGAATCATCTCAATATATATTTTCTAGAGGAAGTTATGACGTAATCTTTAGACGGAGGTCATTCTGCCGAAATTGAGAAGAACTAGGAATCCTAAACCAACTTGGTTTAGGCTTTGTGGCTGACTTCTCTAGGGTTTTTCCTCTATATAAAGCACGACTTCAAGGACAGAAGAGGATCATCAACCCGTGCAAATAACACCAAAGCCTTTGCCAAAACTCCATCAACCTCCAAATACCACAATCCGATCCCACCTTCAGCATTTGTCCAAAGCACGTAGCCTAGGACTCCGCTCACTCGAAGAATAGAACACGTAGGGATATTTTGAGAGTGAATTCCATCTTCTATTTTCGGATTGCTATGTGTTTGTTCTCGTTTATGTTTGTTTTAGGTTTTTGCTTAAGTATACTTCGATTCTTGTCTATGAGATAGAAGTACTTTTGAGCCATGTTTTGAATTAAAGTTTTCAATTTTTAATCAATGATTTTAGGTATTATGCCGTGATTTTAATGTCTAAATACTTTAAGATTTTCGGTGCTATATTACATTATCATGTGAAGTTGATACAAGTAGTTGATATTGCATGTGTTAATCATCCAAAGTTCGATTTTGATACACGTAGTTGATAAGTTGCGTTGTCTTTGTTTTTCATCGATTTTCTACCTATGTTTGATTTGGACTTGTGCTTAAACACATCGATTCTTTATGTGATACGTAATTGCATGATTAGTTTATGTGTGTGACCTATAAGTAGAGCACGTAGCCGAGCTTGTTGTGTCGCGATGTTGAATGAAACCCGTAGTCTAATTCTAAGTTGGTCTATGTCATAGGAACCACGTAGGAACTTATGTGCATATCAAATTTAGGTTGTATATTTGCTCACGGTGTAGACTTAAATGAGATTAGAGATTGTCTTCTTTATTCTTACATGGTTGTTTGGTTGAGTTTGCATGATTGTTGGTTGATCACATGTTTATATGTATAGAAGTAATTTAGGATTTATTATTAATGTTGTTCCGAAATTATAAAACCTTAAACCCTTTATGCTTATTTCGACATTTACATTAGATTAGATGGATCTACCCTGTAGTTGGATCCCCGGTTTAGAACGATCCCTGCTTGCTTTATACTACGATTGATTTGTTGACAGGGTTAATTGATGCGTGTGCAAATACGTCTTATCACTTCTCGCGCTCAACCATGCCTATCGCCCTAAATCTTTACTTCACTGCCAGCCACAAAGCTCCACAATTTTTTCGACATCCTCAAAACCACCTTCTACCTTCCTAACAATAAACAATCTAATGGCCGGATTTTTAACTTATTAATCCGCCAAAAATACCAAACTTTAACAATTTCCAAACCTATCCAAAACTCCTCCAAAAATTCTAAAACTCATTCCATTAAACTCCTCATAAAAATCTCCACCAAAAACAATTTTTCAGCGGCGGCCGGCGACCAGCTCCGGCAACCTCCAATGCCCACCAAAATTTGACAGCATCTTCCTCTCAACCTCCTCTACAACATTCCTAACTACCACAAACTCCAATTCTAAGCCTAACCATGTCAATCGAACGCAAACACACAATAAAGCCCTAGAATTTCAAATACCGATTTCTTCTTACCTACCTCAAGAGGGAGCGAATCCTTTGGAGGGATTGGAGCACGGGAGGAGGGCTTCCTTTTGAGCCAAGGATCGCCAGCTATGGCGGCCGGAGGAGGGAGTTCCGGCGAGAAAACCGATTCGGCAGTCGGAGCTTCCGGGTGGCGTTTCTCCCTCACGGCGGCGCTAGAGAGGCTGCCACCGGTCTAGAATGGAAGCTAGGTTGGAGACCGAACGATTGGGACCGGTGCGGCGGTCTGGGGCGGCCGGACTGCGGCGAACGGCGGCCGGGAAGTCTTCCGGGTGTAGAGAGAGGAAAACCGGGTGCGGGAGAGAAGAGAGAGAATCGGGAGGGAGAGAAAAAAGAAAGGGAAACTGATTTGGGCCTTTAGCCCACCCGGTCCAACAACTCCATATACTCATTCCAAAATTCAACACCCCAAAATAATACCCCAATAAAAATTACCTTTTACTAGCTAAAATTTACCATTTTTACCGTCGTCACATTTTCTTCCTTCGAATAATTCTTTCGAAATATTCGTCCCTCAACACACCTCTAGGGACTTTAGGACTATAAACTTAATGACGAAGACGGTAAAATTCTTATTACCACAATGCTAGTAATTAAGGTAAAATTTAAGAGTCGGGCGTGACAATTGTCCCCGCCTTCTAAAAATTTCGTCCTCGAAATTTACAAACACGCTACTCAAAGAGATAGGGATACTGTTGTCTTATTTGCTCATCTGATTCCCAAGTAGCTTCCTCTACTTGATGGCTTCTCCAAAGCACTTTGACAAACGAAATTGTCTTGTTCCTAAGCACTGGCTCCTTTCGGTCAAGAATCTGAACCGGCTCCTCTTCATAGGACAAATCCTTCTGCAAACTAATCGGCTGCTCTTCAAGCACATGAGAAGGATCGGCAATATACTTGCGAAGCATGGATACATGAAACACATTATGTATCTTGGACAACTCCGGAGGCAACACCAACCGATAGGCAAGAGAGCCAACTCGCTCTATTATCTCATAAGGCCCGATATACCTCGGACTAAACTTCCCACGCTTACCAAAACGTACTACCCCTTTCCAAGGATATAGTTTCAAGAACACCCAATCACCCACTTGAAACTCAAGGTCCTTCCTGCGGACATCTGCATAACTCTTTTGCCTACTCTGAGCGGCCTTGAGTCTATCTCTGACCACCTTGATCTTCTCATTTGTGTCATGGATAATCTCAGGACCACAAAGCTCTCTTTCTCCGATTTCATTCCAACATAAGGGTGTACGACACTGCTTCCCATACAGTGCCTCAAAAGGTGCCATACCAATACTCGAATGGAAACTGTTGTTATAAACAAACTCCATCAAAGATAGGTTCTTATCCCAACTCCCTCTGAACTGCAAGGCACAAGATCTCAACATATCCTCCAAAGTCTGGATAGTCCTCTCTGATTGTCCATCAGTCTGAGGATGAAAAGCAGTGCTGAAATGTAGTCGGGTACCTAATGCTGCATGAAGAGCTCCCCAGAATTTCGAAGCAAATCTAGGATCCCGATCTGACACTATGGATTCAGGTACGCCATGAAGTCTCACGATCTCATTCACATACAGCTCAGCCAATCTATCCAGTGTATATTTCTTTCCCACCGGCAAGAAATGTGCAGATTTAGTAAGTCTATCCACAATCACCCAAATTCCGTCATGCCCTTCACGGGTACGAGGTAAACTGAAAACAAAATCCATGGTGATGTGGTCCCACTTCTACACTGGAATCGGCAACGGCTCAAGCAATCCTGAAGGTTTCTGCCTTTCAGCTTTCACCTGCTGACAAATCAGACACCTACTCACAAAAGCTGCAATTTCCCTCTTCATGTTTGGCCACCAATAATAATCTTTCAAGGTCTGATACATTTTTGTACTACCCGGATGAGCAGCATATGCAGAACTATGAGCTTCCTCCAAAATCTCTTTCTTTAACTCTTCTTTCCTCTTTGGAACACAAAGCCTATTCTTGAACAACAAGGTTCCATCTCTTCTTACCGAAAAATCCACGGCTGCTCCATTCGCTGCTCTTTCCATCAACTGAGCTATGGAAGGTGTTTTGGCCACGATCCTCAGCGTGCGGAGCAGAGGTTTCTAGCAGACAAAGAGAGGGGAGTGTTGCGGGCGTGCCACCTCGCGGACGAGGAAAATGTTGATGGGGGGTGCATTTGACTTCTTGATCAGGCAGAAAGGGGTTACAGGTGCCACCTCAGAGGAGGATTTACGAGCACAAGCGAGCCGATACTCACGGCGGCGCGAGCAGAGTAATCACAGGGAGTTCAGAGAGAAGCGGGGATGCAGAGTCCGGAGAGCTCTGGAGAAAGACCTAGGCGGCGGCGCTTAGGGTTAGGGTTTCGAGGAAGGCTCGAAGGGTAACTGGGTTTCAGTTGTATTGTGTTTGTTGTTTGTATTGATTTGAGAGTCTTTTCTTTGAGAGTATTCGAACCCTTTATATAGTGGAGCTTGACCTGCGGCAGAAGAGAGAGATAACCCTACTTCAAGTTGCATTCGGAAACCCTAATAGCATAAGGATACTGTTTCGTCCATGCAGACCAACTTATTGGTGACACCTGCCCAGTTCGCACACTTCATTCCGCGCATAGGGCATTGCTTCTGCGCTGCCAACTGTAGACTCCTATGCGAACTGGAATTAGGAGTATCCTCATCTCGCGGGCTGCTATAGTATGCTATCTCGCGTGCTTCTGTAGCTCGCGTCCATTTCGCGGGCTATTGCAGCTCGCGAGCCTTAAAAGGGCTTTTTATATTTAATGGGCCACAGGGGTTGGCCCGAAGTATGTCAAAGACTTGTAAAAGTCTTCAACGTTTGTCGTGGTGCGCGCGGACTCCGCATGTCGCTTCCTCGCGGAGTCTTCTACGCGAGCTAGTTCGCCGGCTCGCCTCGCTTCGCCTACGCGGAGAGTCAATCTCACCTCGCCTATGCGGACTGGCAATCTCGCTTCGCCTCGCGGAGTGGCAATCTCGCCTCGCCTCGCTTCGCCTACGCGGAGAGTCACCTCGCCTATGCGGACTGGCAATCTCGCTTCGCCTCGCGGAGTGGCAATCTCGCCTCGCCTCGCGGAGTGTTGAATAGTAATTCCGCGCGAAGGCATTCCGCGTGCGAGCTAAGTGTTCCACGCGAACTGCGTAGTCCGCCTATGTCCATTCCGCGCGCAAGCTAAGTGAAGTCCAACTCGCATGCAGTTCGTTCCGCGCGAAGTATAACTCGGCTCGCGTGGTCTCACTGGCGGGCTACTGTTTGAAAACTTAGAGAAACTCCATCTCGCCGGTATAACATGATCCAAGAGATAACTAATATTTACATAGACATTTACTGTCCAGTAAAATATTAATCTAGGCGTAAACAGAAGAATCATTATACTGCGCCTCACGCACTTTATCCACTAACACTGGCCTCACATGGAAACTAGCTACCATAGCTCTGTAAGTTTCCAAAAAGTCCATCCCCAAGATCACATCAAACTCCACAATATTTAGAGGAATTAATTCGGCCTTGAAATTTAATCCCTCTACTAGCACTTCACAACCACTAAACACCCAATCTATTCTCATCACCTCACCAGAGGGAAGAGATACATGCCACTCGCCTGGAAGAGACGATGATGGCACATTGGCATGGAGGGCGAATCTACTAGACATAAATGAATGCGTAGCTCCAGGGTCAATTAAAGTAAATGTTGGCTGACCAAAAATTAATAACGTACCAATGATGACATCTGGAGAGGTACGACCCTCCTGCTGGGTCATAGTATGAAGTCTAGTGCGAGTCATGGGACGTCCACGCTGACCACCACTCTGCTGAGAGCCACCCCTGGCTGCTGAACCACCGTGAGAACCACCACTGGAGCCTCTAGCTGAAGACTGACCGACTGGCTGAGTAGGGGCGGTCCTCTGTGCCAACAAAGGACAGTCTCTCTTGCAATGATCAAGACCACCACACTCAAAGCACCCAGATGACTGCTGCTGACCAAAGGAAAAAGTTTGACCACCATATGATCCCCTTTGGGAACTACCACCAGCACTATACTGACCGGTCTGCTGCCTACCCAACTGGCTCCTGAAAGGTCTCCGGTAATGTCCTCTAAATCTACTCCGAGAACCAGAACCTGATCCTCCACTACTGCCACTACCCGCTGAAGATCCCGAAGCGGATGATGAAGCGGCCTTCTTCAATGGACCCTGGCTGGGACCACCGAAATCTCGGGGCCGTGCACTATAAGTTCTCCTGGTCTCGATGGCCATGGCTGTAGTAACCGCATCAAAAAAGGTCGGGTAAATAACACCGGTCATCTTCTCGGCGTACACTCCGCCAAGTGCTCCAATGAACATGTCAATCCTGGTCCTCTCGTCAGGAACCAAATATGGCACATGGTAGCTCAAGGTAGTGAACCTCTGCTCAAACTCGATGACACCCTCATCATCCATCTTCTTCATGTTCAGAAAATCCGACTGGATCCTGATACGATGAGCATGACTGAAATACTGACCTAAGAAGAGCGTCTTAAACTGCTCCCAAGTCATGTCCTGAGCACCACCATTATTTCTGCTAGCGAGAGTCCACCAATGATGCGCAGAGTCATCCAGAAAAGTCACTGCCATCTTCACTTTCTTTTCTTCCGGTATATCAGTGCTCTCAAAAGCCTTTTCCATCTTGTCTACCCACGTGTATGCATCAAGGGGTCCCTTGGCACCCTTGAATTCAATTGCCCCAGCATCGAAGACATCCTTCTTCCTCACAGACTGTGGGTGCTGAACCCTGTCCAATACACCCCTCAGCATACTCCCAATGGAATCAACTAATCCTCTGACCTCAACACCCTCATTCGCGTTGGTCGAGGTAGCCACACGGGGTCGGCGTCTAGGGGGCATAGTACCTGAGGAAGGAGATATTTAGTAGTCTAAAAATAAGACTAGCAGAACTATCACATATACCCAATAACACATAGCATCCAAAGCATAAAATGCTAGTGAATCCGCCGCGGTCGGATCACCACTCTATAGGAACTACGTGCTTCTTAGGCAAATATAATAGTATTATGGAGGTAGGAAATGAAACCTAGAGCTCTGATACCAACTGTCAAGACCCACCCCGAATTTCACCCTGAAACCCGAGGTAAGTCCTGCGGGGACCACCTCCAAGGAAAATTTACCGAAGAACTCGGCAAACCTCCCTTGAAAATGGACAACCCTAACCCGGAAAAATATAGAACATCCTCTTAACCAAAATCTTAATCTTCAACTCAATCCAAATAACCGAATAAAATAATACACAATTATTTTTCCAAAAGTATTCAGAGCTACTACAAGAAAGACAACGAAAGCTGATGAAAATCTTAGTGGGTTAAACAGATAACCTACTGACGAACAGTAGTGGAAATGTG
This sequence comes from Fragaria iinumae, assembly GCA_009720345.1. Classification (NCBI taxonomy): domain Eukaryota; kingdom Viridiplantae; phylum Streptophyta; class Magnoliopsida; order Rosales; family Rosaceae; genus Fragaria; species Fragaria iinumae. The sequence goes on along the minus strand of CM019122.1, from coordinate 38,291,902 downwards.
GGTTACTATGCCTCGTCGCCTCCTTCTAGACCCCACCCAAACTCTGCAGACTGGGCAATTAAAAACGAAGGAAAAGCCCAGGGGAAAATATTTAATTACGATAGGGTGAGTGGACAAAATAATCTCGACAAGCAATAATATTTTCCCAAGAAAATTGTCAAGAAAAACGTTATACAAGCGACAACTCAAAAACTGGTAAGGACACGACTAGTTCTGGCTAGTCTCCAAATCTTAAACAAATACAGCCTCTCAGGCTAAAATTATATATTTATATCAGTATGTATTAACACCCGTCTACTCCATGTATGCTATCTATGAATAAGCTTGAAAGTAGATAGTCATACCCGGCTACTACGCTCCCGTCTAACAAGCACGTCACCCCATAATGGCATTTTTTCTCAGTATGGGGGAAACGACCGAGTGGTATAAATACGTGCTTACTCCTTGTACGAATTCTATGAATGAATCTAAAAACATAGAATGAACTCGGAAAGTAGAAAGTCGTACAGGGCTACGACTCTTGCGTCTAACGCTCACGTCACCCCATAATGGCATTTTTCCTCATTATGGGGGAAATCACGTATTGCTAGCTAGAGTTCACTTATATACATACTATTCTCATAAACGTCAATAAAATGAGTATAAACACCGAAATTCTCAATTCAAGATAAATTCCAACAAAAGAAATTACTCAACAATAAAACATTATTTAAAAACAAAGGTCCACTCACAACTTAGGCCTAAGCCTGATGTCGGTCGGAGGTCTCCTCTGCTCGGGCCTCCTCACGTTCTGTTCCAAAACATAAATAAATCCTTAAATAAAACACCGACGCTTAAAGAAAATAGGCATAAATAAATATGAGCTTCTCGCGCTCAACCATGCCTATCGCCCTAAATCTTTACTTCACTGCCAGCCACAAAGCTCCACAATTTTTTCGACATCCTCAAAACCACCTTCTACCTTCCTAACAATAAACAATCTAATGGCCGGATTTTTAACTTATTAATCCGCCAAAAATACCAAACTTTAACAATTTCCAAACCTATCCAAAACTCCTCCAAAAATTCTAAAACTCATTCCATTAAACTCCTCATAAAAATCTCCACCAAAAACAATTTTTCAGCGGCGGCGGCGGCGGCGGCCGGCGACCAGCTCCGGCGACCTCCAATGCCCACCAAAATTTGACAGCATCTTCCTTTCAACCTCCTCTACAACATTCCTAACTACCACAAACTCCAATTCTAAGCCTAACCATGTCAATCGAACGCAAACACACAATAAAGCCCTAGAATTTCAAATACCGATTTCTTCTTACCTACCTCAAGAGGGAGCGAATCCTTTGGAGGGATTGGAGCACGGGAGGAGGGCTTCCTTTTGAGCCAAGGATCGCCAGCTATGGCGGCCGGAGGAGGGAGTTCCGGCGAGAAAACCGATTCGGCAGTCGGAGCTTCCGGGTGGCGTTTCTCCCTCACGGCGGCGCTAGAGAGGCTGCCACCGGTCTAGAATGGAAGCTAGGTTGGAGACCGAACGATTGGGACCGGTGCGGCGGTCTGGGGCGGCCGGACTGCGGCGAACGGCGGCCGGGAAGTCTTCCGGGTGTAGAGAGAGGAAAACCGGGTGCGGGAGAGAAGAGAGAGAATCAGGAGGGAGAGAAAAAAGAAAGGGAAACTGATTTGGGCCTTTAGCCCACCCGGTCCAACAACTCCATATACCCATTCCAAAATTCAACACCTCAAAATAATACCCCAATAAAAATTACCTTTTACTAGCTAAAATTTACCCTTTTTACCGTCGTCACATTTTCTTCCTTCGAATAATTCTTTCGAAATATTCGTCCTTCAACACACCTCTAGGGACTTTAGGACTATAAATTCAATAACGAAGACGGTAAAATTCTTATTACCACAATGCTAGTAATTAAGGTAAAATTTAAGAGTCGGGGCGTGACAAAGTTTCACATGAGTGATCACCAAGTTGGTGTGATCATCAAGTAACTCTATCCCTATTTAAAGGTAGCTAATGAGAATGACAATGATAAGCCTAAAATAGACTTATAAATAACCCTGCAATCACAATAAAGTTATCGATGGTAGTATAGAAAAGTAGGGTGTCTCCCGCAGAGGATTGTGACTTAACAATTGCAAATATGACTCTGAAAAACTGAACAGACACTAGACAAAGACGCAATTAAAAACTATAGCTAGACTCAGCCAAAAATTATGAAATTAAATCTGGAGAAACTAGACACACTGACAAAGACACACACAAAATTTGGGGGAAAACTGTGTAGTTTTACTATGCTAACAAAATTCAGAAATATGACGGACAGAATGGTCAAAAACAGAGAACTAAATTTGGGGATTTTGGTTTTGGAAATCAAATAACAAAAACTAGTTAGGAACTACTCCTCACCACTAGACAATGATTACACCTATGATGTGTTTGCTAACATGTTGAATTCATTCGGATATCCTTACTCAAGCTAAGCCAATGATGTGTTGAACTTAATCTATCGTTCTTTCTTACTTGGTATGTTAAGAGAATGGTGTTTTCAACTTAATTTAGCATCTAGAATGAAGCCTAGAGTGATGTTCTCGCACAGCTCTTACCTAGAAGTCATTAAGGTCTAAAAGATTATGAATAAGGCTAGGTAATGTCGGTACTGATGTTGTCCTAATCTACCTAGGCACTTGGTTTATATGAATGGACTCAAGTCACTCACTCGCTACTCTAGAATGCAAGTAGACATGATGATCATACAAAACATTCATAGCTTTACAACCTAGTATGCCTACTAATGTTGGCCACCATCAATAAACATACAAAATTGATCAATGATATAACGATAAACCAATGAATATCCGAAATCCATGGAACAAATTAAATAAACGCCAACTTCATAATTACACCATGTCTAAGGCTTGAAAGCAGCCCCTAACTAAGGTAAAATTAGTCACTCATCATCTTTGAAAACACACAAAAGAATTTCATGAGGTTCGGGAAGAAAAGAAAATACTAAAGATAAAAGAACAGGGGAAAAAATCGATTTTCTGAGTCGAGAGATCGATCTCCCCTGGGCTCTGAACTTTACTTCCTCTCCTTGAGTTGCTTGACGGCTCCTTCTTCTCTTGTGCGTTTTTCAACAACGTTCAGGCTCTCTTCCCGTATGATGGCTTTTTCCAAAAAAAAATGTTATGGTATTAGGGTTTTGCCTTAAGTAGTCTCCAAGTCTTGAAAGCTTCCTTTTCAAACTATGTTTCCTTCTTTGATTAGAATCAATGTTTGGGCTACTTTTGAACGTCTTCCATATATAATCTGACTTGGCTTTTGGGAAAATTATATTAATGATGTCACTCTTCAAAATCGTGCAAAAACCCCCAAAACAGCTTCTCAGAATCCAGCCCAAACACTGCCTCGAACTTGACTGCTGCACAGCTTTCTCGGAACTGCTAATTTTTTGTCCAACTTCGACGCTTCATAAATCCAAGATGTCATCACCGATTTGGATGATTCTTGAGTCCAAATTGATCTACAACGCACCTCTACAAATCTGGGCAGTAATCTCAGTGAAAAAAATTCTCGGAACCTCATGGAAATAGGCCTTCAAAACCGGAGAAAATAAGCATAAACCAGTTTTCAGCTTTTTGTGTCTACAGCTTCTGTTTTGGTGAAGTGGTTACATCGCCTTTCCTTGATATTTTTGACCATGTGAATGATCAAACTCCATCCTTGACATCTCTACTTCATATTGGAAGCCTTGCTTGTATCACTTGAACACATATTTGCATTATCTTGCTCCACGAAGTACCTAAGAAAATAACAAAGTTAAAACGATCTTTTTATAGGAAAATAGCTAAGTTAAATACAAACGTTAAACTATAAAATCATCGCATTTTATGCTCCTATCAGACAACAACACCACATTCTCCCATCTATTCTCTCTTAGTCTTCTACTATCTCTTTCTTACTACTTCTTCCTTCTTCATACACTTTAGTTTCTAGTAAGCAAGTTATCTCATTTTACAACAATATCAGATATGTTGGTGTAACGTTGGTTTACAAGGCAGTTGTTAGTGGATTCTGATTCTATCATTCATATTTCTTGTGAGGATCTCCTACATAAGATTAAGCAACATATATTTACACCACCTAATTAAGAAGTTGTAACTTCCTGAAAGTAAGTGGTAATTAATTTACTTGATGTATTGGGCAATCATGGCATGAATCCCAATTCCATGTTTCCTAACCAATTTAGGTCAAATCTTGAATAAAAGTTTATACCACCCCAAATTATTTAGACATGAAAACTTGATTTTAGCGAAAGGGAGGGATTTGGTCTGTAGATGTCGTTTCAAGGACAATTGGGATTAAATATCTTCGTACAAAGATGATAAGGATCTGCAAATCATCGATGAATTAAGTGGGTACAGCATGCAATCCATAAATAAAGTCCGGCCTTCTTTTGCAGCTTTGGCCAAAGCCTCGTATGATCTAGCAGCTCGTCAGTTTCCCGTTGGTTGCCATTTCCTTTTCAATTCCACTACATGTAATTCCACTACATGTATAGGGATCAAATGATTAAGTCACAGACAAAAGTAATGGCTGTCCATGGTCGTCGTACATGCTAGCTCTTTATCTTGGAGAGATATGGCTTTGGTGTTATGAACCCTAGCTTGCTAGCTAGCAAGGTACTAAATATTATCTAAGCACCCACCACATCAAGTTCCTAGCTGCGCCCTTGTGGTATTGCAGTGCACATGGTCGAGCATAAAGGAAAGCCCTTAAACATGTTCTTGCCGGCCGGTTTAATTACCCTAATTTCAAGCGGCCAGCTGGGAGAACTGTCCGGCGATCGCGCTAGTATCTCCTCAATATGTTCTAAATAAGACTGGAATCTGAAGTACTAACTTAATATTTCCTTTAATGAAGATTTCTTAAGTTCATGTTCATCGATCACAAGCAGCCTCAAGTAATTCTGATATATTTACTGGCATGGAAATGACGTATGTACTTACTAATGCTCCTTTTGAACAAAAAAAAAAAAACAAAAAAAAAAAAAAAAAAAAAACTGAAAAAGACAACACGCAGTACGTATGAAACAAAAGATTATAGTCAGCTATAGAGCAATAATTTTTTGTTGTATGACTTGCATTGTATCTATTTGTTTGGTAGTATATAATGTTTATGTAATATCAATACCCCTGTCAATTTAAGCTCATGATTAATTAGTTGGTATATATATAAGTCCAGGTTTGGTGTCTGAACATAACGATTAGACGAAATTTTTGACAAGCTTGATCATGTAATGATCAAATATAAAGAGACATCAATCAAGAACTCCATACCTGTATATCCCGATCGAAAAGAAACTCAAATGAGATTCAAGATGGAATAAAAGTCGCATTATTTACGAATGATTAAAGTTAACAGAATGATTAATTTCATTTTATGTTAACTAAACTTAGAACACTAGCTAAAAGAAGTTAGGGCATGAGATGCATAGGTGAATTTCGACCACCACGCTCGACGTTTGTGATGAAATTTTATCATATATATAGTGGCAAGACATGGTATGCATGCTGCTATCTGATCAGGAAAGCTTATATATTTCTCAATATCTCAGTCGGCCGAAGGCAGTTTTTATCTCCCTAATTTCGGTGTTGGTTTCCAAGGGGTTTTGTTTCAGGACCTCATTTTTGGAGGCTAGCTGCAAGCCTGTCTGCAATTAGTTTGTAAAGCCCAAAGTGAGTACTTCCATATGTTTGAGTGGCTTACTGGATTATGATCTTGCATTGGTTCAGTCACAAGCAACTCTAAGATCGACGATGGATATTTTTCTAGAGAGGAAGCACACCTTGGGCAACCTAAATTCACTGGCTTAATTTGGAGACAGCCGACTTAGAAATGGCATGAACAACTCATCCTGTCAAATTCCTTCATCGATCTAGCCAATTATATCTCCAGGTATATATGGTGCAGTTCAGAATAGAGGAGAAATAATTAATGACACGTTTACTTAATTGGAATGGAATTTATCAGAAATGGAAGACGGGAGGAATAGGAGATGGAATGGAATAGTATGTGAAGATTTCAATTTCATTGAGCTGTTTACTTATCATATGGAATTAGAATAGAAATGTAATTAATTATTATTTCAATTACTAATATACCCATGAAAAAAATGGACCACACTTTTCGATCACTCTCAACACATTTTTTTCCCCATACGTTGATCTAGTTTTGTTTGTCATTTTCATTGTCTCAGTTGATAAGTTATGTATAATAAACAAACCAGATGAACTATTTCGATTCAGTGTATTGATTGTAATTATGTGGTTACATATTAATAATATAATACAGAGTCTACGTGATTATATTGCAATCTCGTCCTTGCATAAACTATCTTCTACCATGATTTATCAAAATCATTTAGACCTAATACTAGCATTTTGGGTGTATCTCAAACCGCAAGTTGCAAGGGTTGAATAACACAATTAAGGCATCATACTTTTATACATTTTAGTAATATTATATTTAAATCAAGCAAGCAATTTTATAAATAAAAAAATTAAACATCTTCCACAAATGGTATATTATTAGCATATAAAAAAGAAGCTTTTAAGAAAAAAAATTGAAATTATTATCATCTTAAACAAATTCCTCAATATTATTAGCATAATAAAATTAAAAGAGGGTATTTTCGGTATAAAAGTTCATTCCTTATGGTACCATTCGTAATCCCACCTCCCTCCTTGGTATTACAATTCACGGTTGTCAATGAATCGATTCCTTATTAAGAGGTGGGACCCACACCCATTCCAATTCCATTATGTATAAGTAAACGCTAGAATTCTCCTCTGCCGGAATCAATCCCTCGCTTTTCAATTTCATTCTATGTAAGTAAACGTGACAATTTCTCATGGTTAGCCTGAAACCACATGGTTAATTAGTCAATTTACTACGTGACCTTGGAGCTCATATACAATTTCCCATTATGCTTTACTGTGATAATTTAAGTGCTACATATATGGCTTCCAATCCCGTTTTCAATGCTAGAACCAAACACATTGAACTAGACTATCACTTTGTTCGGGAAAAGGTTTCTATTGAAAGTCACCGAGTTTACTTCATTCCAACTCAAGATCAGCTGACAAACTTGTTTACCAAGCCTCTTCACAAGCCACATCATCATCTTCTTGCAAGCAAACTTATCCGTACAGGCACGTCAAGTTTGAGAGAAAGGGGGGGGGGGGTGTTAGCGACAATCTGAAGATATAGAAATGTTGTAAATAAATCAAAGAACACAACAAGAGTGATATCAAAAATCTGATGCAAAACCTCTAAGAGGGAAAAAAAAACATTAGATAAGATTATTTCACTAATCTTCAATTTGAGTATACAAAGATAGGTAGTTCTACAACACAACTACACAAGGAACTAATCATTCTAGTTTTCACACATTTCTATCTACAGACTCATGATCTGTTAATCGATTAGTTCTACACAAGAACAACTGAAAAACTTCACCTACTGATATAGCTAAGCTATCAGTATTGACAACTCAGATTCTTTCACACAATCTAGAGTTTCATTTTACTCATGGCCATCACACAGGTTCTTCACACAACCAGGCCTTGCTTGATTCTCCAACACAATCAGCAACTACCACTCGGATCACTCACAGCTTCATCAAACTTAAGTGCAGCCTGAATGCAAGTAAGAGAGAAACTTTAGATCATATGATCATACACACATAGTTTGCAACTAGGACATAACACAATTTTACTCAGAGACTAAGATATCAAAGTCTTATCAAAAACTACAAAAAGTGTATCTTTACACAACATAACAGGAGCTATTTATAGAGAGTAGAATTCTCCCCCTCAACTAATGCTCTTCAATTCATAGTTTGGAAAAACTACAATCAGTGAATCATCATTTTATATTTTCCATAACACCTGCACTCAGCAATCATATTTTTTCACTTTGATTAAGCACTTAGCATATCAATAGAAGCATATTCCTAAAAAACTATTTCTCTCACCAAAGAGCATATATCGACTTTTTAGGAAATCATGAAATGAATGCCAATGATCATGGAAATAATAACGTTGAATGTAAAATCCCACAAATTTATTATTCAATTGTCAACTTACCAAATTGAGGTAAAGAACGGTTACCTTTGTACATAATCAAACATTTGATTATGTGTTACCTTAATGCAGCCGCTGAACATGCATGATTTCAAACTCTTTTGCTATGATCGCCTTCTTCTTGTCTTTCCTAGATCCACAAGGATTTCTTGTGTTTGAATAGGATTGACCAATATATCAATACAATCTCTTTGTCAATCCCACAAATCATTCTTCCCCCTAGATCAAGAATGATTCACCTTAATTGATTCCTGATTCTAGAAAATTATCATAATTGTATTTATTGTAGATTGATATTCTCTCATTATCTCTGTAAAGCATATATATTTGTAACTACTGTGAATCAATGAAATCAAGAGAAATTCATTTTCAATATTAAGCATTCACTTAACAAAAAGATGGATATAGATCGATGGTCTAGTACATCAATCTGTTCATTCGACTGTAATCATCACTTTTATAGTATATTGTGGCTTTGCTTATATGGTCCTCTTCTGAGGTTGCTCCATTCCTAGCTGTCTCTCTTGAACCAAGTTAATTGTAGGAAGCAAAATTAACTTGAGTGAGGTAAAACGCAAAATCTTAAATGTAATTTTAGTTCTATCTAGTTGATTACAGAGAACAACACTACAAGTGCACGTTTGTTACATGGGATTGGATTGGACTGGATTGTCTTCCATAGTCTAAGCCCTGAAATCCCACGTTTGGCAACAAAAGGGACTCTCTTAAATGAGCATACAGAGTCCCAAATTCTCTTTTAGACATTCTTCCATAGACCGCCCAAAAACCACGGGACTATGGAAGCTTTTGTTTTCTCCAGCTAACTTCGCATCTTCTAAAGCCTCAGAGTCTCAGAGCAATGAACGGCCGCAGCTCAACGGCCTCTTCGACCTCTCAGCTCCGACCTCCCCAAGCCGGAATTCGAGCTTCTGAAACTCGAGTTTTCTAAAATCTCCAAAATTCCTTATTACCAGGACCCAACACCACATCTTTTACCCAACACCTTTCAGCTATTTTGAAACCTAACACAAGCCCCGAAATACAAAATTGAATCTGAATCAGACGAACCTGGAGGGCACAGCCGTAAACAGTTGAACCCATGGTGGCTGAAAAACCCAAAACCGAATTCTCCCAAATCATAATCAAATTCGAAAACCATGGATACTAGCATGCATGTAGAGTTCGATGAGTACATCAAATTTCATACCTCATGCACCTTAAAACATCGCCGGAGCCGCCGGATCTTGTTGGGTACTGTCGGAGATCGCGAGATTTTCGGCTTTCGATTCTCTCTCCATATTGATCGATCAAGACTAGATGAACGTTGGCGAATGCGAAACTGATGAAATTGGATGTGTGATGGCCGGTGGTGATCTCACGACGGAGTTCTGGGTTTGGAGCTCTGCGCGTAGGTCGTCGTTCTTCTGTAAACTTTTTTTCATTCTTCTCCGGTCTAACACAACACCAAACACGAGACAGGTTTTATTAAGATTTAAGTTGGGCTTGTGGAAGCTAGGACTCTTATAAAAAATAAGCTCATGTTACATAGTCATGCGTACCAAACATCCCATAGTACAAGCGGTACAAGCAGGACAGAGGTGGAACATTTTGTTGATTTCGAATTCTCTTTTCTCTTTTCAGTACGCGTTGGGCTAGTAGTGATTGTCTGCTCACAGTGTTCAGCAAAGCATGCATTCTGGTTGATAACGCTGCAGCTAGCCTGTTTCTCCAGGCCTGTAATAATATAACATCGTGGATCCATGATACATAGAAGTTGGATTCTTTCTTTTCACTACTGTCGCATTTTTTCACGATCCAGACCCAAGAGATTCTTGAGCTCACCAGTTCTTTTTAAAACTACATCATCTATCATTCACATTTGTGAAAATTATTTCAACATGTTTACGTTGAGGTACTATCTCGGATTCATTTCAAATGGACAAACTATATATATATGGGGGGAAAAAATGAGATTTGTTTCTTCACTTGTTCTTCAATTGTGAGTTGGGGAATTTGAAGAGCACATTTGGAGTGAGAGATTTAGCTAGGCTGTGTTCGGTGTCGTTTTTCATAATTGTTTTATGTTTTACGAAATCAAAAAACACGTGTAAACGTATTTCACCGGCCGGCGTATTCCGAAAACTCGTAATAACACATAATACAACATCTTTTTTTCTTCAAATAATCATAGGATTCTATAATTACTTGAATCAAGGGTCATAATGTACGTTACATCATACGTCATCGATTCTCATACTCCTTATGTTAATTAGTAGAGTCTTCAAGTACCATGACCCGCACCTTCGTTGTATACAAATAGGCTCATAAATAGCCTACAACTTGTCGCTACCTAATTTCTTGAAATAAGTCGAAGAGAGAAAAATTTAGACCATCGTTCTATACGTTTTTTCCAGATGGATCGGAATATGGAACAGACAGCGGTATGCGGAGGAGACAGAGGTAGGGCTTATGGATTAGGAGGTGCACGAGGGCATGGTAAAACCTGCCAATTTGACCAATCACACTTTGTCGCTTGTGGCCGATCATACTGTGGCAGAGTCCTATTGGCCTCCAGCCATATTCGAAACACGAGTGGCCACCACTCGATCAAAAATTAATTTTCGACCCACCTCCTCTTCTGGGCGAAAGCTCCAAACATCAAACAATGGGGAAGAAGAAAGCACAGTTGGATCACGACTCATCTATAGGTCTACCCTTACACACATTGCACGTGCAAGAGGACTTGTGTGACCTCTTAACATAAATGATTCCAGACCTACTTCGTTTGTCTTAGACCTAGTACGTTGCCGCATTCTTCTATCAACTGTAATGTGATGCTCCCGATTCCATTACCTGTAATGGATCATTCTTAAATTAAGTACTATGAGTTTCGAAGTTGTTAGCTAGGCGAGGTTCTGCTCGCTTTGGTGTTAGCCCTAATACTAGATTGTTGATTTCTTTGTCTCCTTGAGCTCGACTCTTTTGCTGTGATCGGCTTTGATACACACTAGATCAAGTATCGCATGATTTGTATATTAGGCTCTGAATCTACAACTAAACGTATCACATTTGCAGATTTAATACGCCGGAGTACTTGTGGTTCTCAGCAATGCCCGAGCTATGGAAAGCTTGACTTTACATCCTCCTCACTCCCCACTCCTCACTAGAATTGATGCATATATAAGTATAACTAGCTAGGAGTTACCCTCTTTTTCAACCAGTTAATCAAAAAGAAAATCTCTTCTGGATTTGTGAATCAAAATGGTTGGTAAATGGAACAGTATGAGGTTTGTTCGGGAACGAAGATGAGTCCAAGTGATGGAAGAAGAATTCAAATTTGTCCAATCAATCGGGTACGATCCGCATGTGATTCCACCCATGCTTTTCTTCACATGCATTCTAAAGATGAGTTGACAACACCATAAACAAAATAGAGCTAAAGCTTACAGAACTATACAGAATCTCTCATCTCATCAAGCAAATCTCAAGTGTAATAAAATGCAGCTTCTTAGCTAGATGCATGGTGCTATACTGATATACACACTATTCAGTATTACATATGGTACTACGTTGTTCTAGAGCTTCAGTACTCTCCAGTCTCCACCTCATGTTTAATCCAATAAGATAAAGCTGCTTATCCGGGATGTACTACGATGTCCCAGCCTTCAATACTTTCGACCTCATGTGCAATCCAACAGGATAGCAATCTGCCTAACTATTCTGGATGTACTACGAAGCTCTAAATTAAGATTCAGAGCTCTTCATTTCATGTGCAATCCAACCGGTTATCCAATTACACTTTTATCTTCTTGTTCAAGGTGATCAATTAGAGCAGTACTATATCATGTGTGGACAGTGTGGTTGATGTTATATAATTACTCGTCTCAGAAACTGTACTAGGTCTCAGGTATGTGTGATTGGTAGAAAATACACAAATGAAAGAAGGGCGTGTTGGACGATTTGAATAGATGACTTTCTTACAGACCAAAGTTACTACATGTTCAAACAACATTAACCCCGAAAACGTAAACTTCAAACTGATTAACCGCCAGCATCATTGAGCTAATTAACACTTACTTTTACCTATTTGATGGTACAGATTTACGCAATAATGCAATTAATTCGATTTTTGACCCAATTAAAGATCAGAAGAAGATGTCAAATTTATATATATAGTTGCAGTGAAAATTCTAAAGTATCTGGTCAAATGTTCTCACTAGCTAGCTCAGAGAGAGAGAGAGAGAGAGAGAGAGAGAGAGAGAGAGAGAGAGAGAGAGAGAGAGATAGAGAGAGAGAGAGAGAGAGAGAGAGACTAAAGAACGGTAAATCATCGATCAAGGTCGGATATTCAATATCAATTGCAGAAAACTACAAATCTTTCTCATGGAGCATTGTTCTGCAAAGAAAGACTACCACTAGTAACATTTCTCACCTCTATTTACACCACAGTATTGTAGAATCGATAGAAAGGGAGCTCGAGAGATCTGGCTAGAAAATTAACGAATCAACTCACTGCGCGCCTTGCTGTACAGACAAGAGATACTGTGGAAAACCCTAAACCTACGCTCTCTCTAAATCCTTCAACTGGGCACCAGAAGGGACTCCTGACGTTGATCTAGAATCTCAGTACAGGAACTAGCTAGTCATGCCAGCAGAGAAGCATAACCACACATCTTCTGATGATGTAGAGCCTCCCTTTCTGTTGCCTGAGATACCCTCCCAGCCTTCTGCTAGAAACCTTCGACCTCTTTTTATCATTTGACGACGAAGACGACGACCCGGCTGCCATTCCTGTAAGAGCTTCAACAATTCTAGTGATATCTAAAAAGAAGGAGATCGACTTAAACACTTCTGCAGTGGTGGTGCTGTGTATGTTTGGATGGTGAGGTTGAGCAAAGAAGAAGAGCTTCGTATAAATAGACGGTTTCAGTGGTCCAGCTAGCTCCAAAATCAATTAAGAAATGTACCTAACTGGCCCCTGGCCCCCACCCATCCAAACTCATATTCTTCAGGATTCTCAAATCCATGCGCATCAAATTTTCCAAAATCCAAAATCCCAAAACAACCCCCCGTTCTTAGTCCTTGTATCTATCTGACACCTCATCTTCGTCTTCATCTTCCTCAATATTTATGGGGTAATCAACCACCGGGAAAATTGGTCGGCCATTCAACCAAAAAACAGGAAAAGAGTCCGGTGGTTTCGACGATAATGGCAGACTGAGTTATTATATAAGTTGAAGAAATTTCAGATGTTTCCTTGTCATGTCTTCTGAGTGCATATGCTTCCATGCATATCTGATTCTGATATCTAAGTTTTCAAAAGTTCCAAGTGACCTAAACTTTTGAGACAATTATTCTCCTAAACATACATGTTTAACTGGTTTCAGGTAATTAGCTCAGTCTATGAAGTATGAACCACTCTGCCTTTCACATTGTATTCTTCAATTTCTAATACTCAATTAAAATACTTTCGAATTATAAGTAAATCTTCGAGCAGGATCTGCTGTCTAGTTCCAAATTACATGGGATGTCCACTGACTGGTGGAAATCACTAATAAAATTATAGGACAAACAAGAGGGGGTACAGCACTGTGTGTGTGAATTACAATAGTATTGAAGCTCGGAACTGGAAGACTGCAATGGAGTCCGAATGACTTGTGCAAAACCAACCAAAAGTTAAACTAGTAATTGCTTGATTATTTGATTGTTTAGCTTATTGTGGAACACAATCCCACATGTTTACTCTCGTGCTTCTCCCGTTTATAATAAATCAGTTTTTCTTTGTGCTTTGTTTAGGTCAAAGTGTGATCATTTACTTTGGAAACTAGGAAAATTAGGTCAACTCAAAGAACTTGATCAGTGTTAATTGAAATGTCATCCATATGATTTTAGGAAGTATTTACCATATTTGAAGTTTTTTTTTTGTTAAGAGACATCACACATTATATTGAATTAATGTTGGAGAATAACATGGACACAATCTGTCTGCAGGGTCACGTTTCTATTTTTTCCTAGCTAATAGCAGTTTGGAAGCTTAATTCTGCCTTCTATTCGGTTTTTTGTTTTAGGGGAATGAAATTTCTTTCATTGATCAAAGATCATTACAATCCAAAGAGATAAGTTCCTCCACATGCGGAGGAATAAGAAGAGAGAAACTTGTGTTCACCTGAGAAAACAAAGCATATTGAGCTAAGGCATGAGCTACCGAATTATCAAATTTGGCCTCTATTCGGTTTGATATTGCATATTCGATACAAAACCGAACTAACACTTCGGTACGTGATTTATCATATGCTTTTGTTGAAGTACTACAACAATATTTTTTTTTTTTTTGGGTAAATCAAAAGGTTGGTATATTTTGGTTTGCGAGTGAATCTTTATATATTGACCCTTTTCATTTGCATAGAACTGATCACTTTACAAGGAACCTATTCTCTTTCATTATCATCAGGTTAAACAATAAACCTGATATCATCAGGAATTTCTCAAACTGAGATTTTTCTATGCTTACTTGCTGCTTCCAGGTAATTACCAAGGAACAGCGTACAGTAGAGACCCTAGAAACCATAATTCAGAGAGGGCTAGATTGAACAAAGGAGACAAAAGACCCTACTGCTCCCTAATAAATCAATCCTCAAATGACTCCTCTCCATTGTCAAACTGGTCCAGCTTCTTGTCCCCAAGTGTTCAAGGGGATATTTTTCTGTTCAAAAAAAAAATCTTAGAGAACAACATATACAGAACCATTCATTTTTTAAACCTAAGTTGTAAAGCTCAAAGAAGACAAGGGGCAGCTACGTGAAAACCTCGTGAGGGACATGGCTACTGCCTTCGAATGAACAAGCAACCTAGATTTTTGCTCGAGTGTTCATCATTATCGGGACCTTATGTCCACTCCTTGTTCCTTGGTACATTCATTAGGGTTCTTCCTCTGGTTTTGTATTATAAGAATAAAAGAGCAACGTACACCAAAACAAAAGAGACGATGGATCAAGTTTGTCTTGGTTAGACCAAAGATCTTTTTTGTCTGCAAATTGTGATGTTCATCGTATTAAGTCGCCTAATTAGATCATTTTGGGTAGATTCTGTATATCCGATCATCGACTAAGATTGTTTGGTATGTAAGATCGAGTACAAAGTCAAGCAAGATTGTTTGAGTACAAAATCTTTTGCTTAAGAACTACTGCCAAATAGAAGCTGATAGGAAACTACCAATTAAGTTGGCAGGTCTAGATTAATCACTATTGACAAGATTGTGAATCAGTGTACTGATGGACGAGTTTATGAAATTCCATTTCATAGATGTAGAACAAGTTTGCTACTAAGCATTAGCGCTTCTATATATGGCCGTGGAGTGTCACTATTTTAGCAAGGTGTCGTGGGAGAAACTATTTAGAGAGATAAGACGTTGATGAAGATTTGATAAACAAGAAAACCTCGTTTCATTTGCCATAATACTTGTTTTCTTACCTCTTTCTTGTTTGAAAGCAAAAGGCTTAAGCGGCAGGAATTAAAACACTTTGTGTTATTGAAAACACTAATATAAACATGACACGAAACCACTAAACTTGAATTAGTTATTAGTGTCAAGCTTGTATGATCTAATTTGACACGATAAACACATTTAACAAATATCTATATAGAAGTGGATGAGCGGATATGAAGCATACAAACCCTGAAGTGTTCTTTTTTGGGGCCATTTGTTGGAGCTTATGAAGAGAAAGAAACCAAAAGGGGGTGTTGATTGATTGATCATTCACAAAGAAAATGGTAATCGACTGGTTCTAAAACGAGAATGATCACTGATATTTTGAAGACAAACTCCAGCAGATCCCTTATGTTCAATATCTGTTCACAACAGTCCACAACCCCAAACACGATGGTCTATCATCACCTTAAGATTTTTATACGTCTCTGTCACATTACTTCGGCTAAATGCTTTGGGAAATCTTCATATTTTCCTTATCAGGCTTTTCGTAATGTCACTATTCATAAGTCATAACTTGCAAATTACTGTGAATCAATGGACCGTGTAACCCATATAAAACTAATACATTGGGAAAAATGATGAGGCTGCCATGTACTAACTAGTTCATATTCATGAATGCTTGAGGCCCAATACTATATATATAAGGGGAAAAGGCCGCCAGGTCTTATTTCCAGTCATTTTAAGAACCCACCGAGCCCATTTTCGGGATTGGTAAAAATGTTCCATGAAATCAAAGTTGAGCAAAATTTCTGAATACGAGGAATTTCTGAATCCAAAATTACACTTTGTTTAAACTCTTAAAATGGAAACTTGTCCTCTTATTATGGGATATGATTAGCTTTGGCTATTCAACTTGAGGCTCTTCAGCTACGATATTGGCATCAGGTTGCTTATTACTTTTCTTATTTAAAAGAGGAGGAAAACAAAATTACAAAATGCGAACTAAGAAATCTATTCATGATCCAACGAGGTTTGGCTGTCCAGGCCCCCGGCGGTTAATTCTTGGGCCTAGGAAGTATTTGGGATAACAATCCGAAAGGAGGGTGTAAAAAAAAAACAGCCAACGAGATTTGGCCCAGTTGGTAAGGCCGGATTATTGCTGGAACCCCATCCGAGTTCGATTTTTGCTGCCAGCATGTCTCGTTTGGTTTGCAATCTATAAATTTTCGTGTGAAAATCTATACACGAGTGCTGGTGTGACATGTACGTGTTCATCTTAAGCCATTCAGAATTATGATTACGAATTTACCTTAAACAATGGGTAGCGTAACAACACTCTCACGTAGCAAAAAAAATATATATATATTTATCGGCGAACACGCAAAAGTAAATGTGCATTCACATTCACTTTCCAAGTGCATGCACAGACCAACAGACCAGACCTGAAAATGCCAAACTGGGAATAACCTGCCAATATGCACTTTCACAACCACCAAGTTCGAACCACCCCCTTATGAACACAGGCCAGCCAATGACAACACGACACGCATGGAAGCCACCCAATGGGAGCTCGACACGTTCGGCCTTGGAAATTTCAACCAATCCCATGGCTCGAGGGAAAACCCTCCCTCCTCCTCCTCCTCCTCCTCCTCCTCCCCTGCATCCACACACAGCAAATAAATAAGTGTAGCACCTGCAAAGTTTGCAAAACAGATCATATCAGAGATATTGGGGGGATAAGGTTTTGGGTCAGAGAAAAGAAAGAAAAGGAAAAGCCTATAAACTAAAATAGATTATTGGCCATGGAGACGTACCTGAAAAGCAGGCAACTTGGCAAAGGAGATCAGATTTCAGATCAGGAGGTAAGGTATAAGAAGAAAACAGTTTCAAGGGGGATGCACCTTCATAAAACAAAGCCTTTACGTACATATCTGTAGACTATAGTCATTGTGTGTCTGTGTGTGTCTCATCCATCCCCTAGAGTGATACCGTTTTACTGGAATGGTAAAATTCATAAATTCATTCCAGTTCCTCTAGGTTCATCTTCCCTAATTTTATTTCCGACATGTTGTTTATCTTTCGTTTGTGATCCTTTAGAGTGGATTTAGTATATAACGGTAGATCTCTCTTTATACATTTGTTATTTCCCATGGAACGATATCAATAAAAATATCATCTTACGTGAAAGTTCAGTATGTGCGACGTACGTACATCCAACAGGGTAGCGCATGCTCGTGGATATGCAGCTTTACATGCTTCTATGTCTTTTTTACCGGGAACCATGCTTTCTCCGTAGGTGGAGGAGCTCATAAATTTTGATTGTAATGACTTTTAAGTTAATGAAATTCATTCATCACCCAACAAACAAAAAGCAGAGACATCGATAAATGAGAAAAATTTGTTGCTTCACATTTATGTAAAACTTGTAACATTCAGAAACAACCGTGACAAATCGTTTGAATCTTCATTGCTTCGAATCATATTATAAAGGATAGTGCTAAAGGGTCTTAATAAGACATAAGATCTTAATTTGAGAATCTAAACTTAGTTATAGACTTTTAAATTATCAATTTTTTATTTTATTTTTACAGATTACAATTATTATGCCACATACATGGCATATTCTCTATCGAATTTTAAAACAAAATAAAAAATAGAAAAATCTCTATCAAATTTCTTTTGGATGAATTACATATATATATATATATATAAACTTTATTTTAGACGAATTATATATGTAAATCATTTTTTATTGGACAAATTATATATATATATATATATATATGTATATGTATATGTATGTACAGAGGGGTTCCAAAGTGGACGTCCGCACCGCTCTTAAAGTGTGGACGTCGCCGATTTCTCCACGATCACGCCGTTTCTTCTTGCCGGAAGGACACCAAACCTTGATAAGGAGCTTCTTCTCGCCGGCTACAAATTTGCAGCCAACCTTGATTGATCTTGAAGTTTTGGGTGAGGTTGTTGCCCAAACCTTCAATCCCGATCTTCTTCTTCATGGTAACGCCGGCTGGGATGCCTCTGGTGTTCATCCAGCAAGCACAGTTCCGTCGTCGACACCTGAAGGTGGAGAAATCGACGACGTCCGCACTTTAAGAGCGGTGCGAACGTCCGCCTCTGAACGGTCTTGTATGTATGTGTGTGTGTGTGTGTATTTGTATGTATGTGTGTGTGTGTGTGTGTGTATTAATATATATGATTCATAATTTTGATCGAACAAGTATACTATCAAAAATATATGTATTTTTACATTGTATTTTGGTGTTTAATCTAATCATGATTGTGATGAAAAAGAAAAGAGAAAGAAAATATTAGAAATATATATATTATATATATATATATATAAGAAATACAAAATAATCTAGAGCCATTGAATTTTGAAGGATAAAATTGTATTTTTACTTTAAAATGAAATAACATAATATTTTTAATTGGTGATGTGTTTAGGTGGCAGAGTCTGTCATCTAGGTTTAAGGTCATAAATCTTAGATGTTATTAAGGCCAAAAATCATTTTCCTATTATAAATAACGGTATACATTTCACGCCCTAAAAATGTGTGGTTTTGATGACGTTTACGTTTACCAACGAAAACCGTAAAAATAATATTTCGTCCACATACGTAGATGAATAATGTTCATAGTAAACCCTATCAATTTTTTTCTTCCAACTTGCTCATGTGGGCCTCATAGAGTCATACAGATCCTAAAACTATAATAATAACACACACTTCCCATCCTCTGTGAGCAACTTGATTGATTCCCAAAATCTCTGAATCCAAACCAATACCATTGAGCCTTCTCCAGCATTCAGCAGTTCCATATCTTCGACACCTTTTTTCTGCATTATCATCTCCACTTACAAGTAACATATCCATGGATTTGATGAACTGCTTCAATGAGAATGCAAGCGATTCAAATTCCAAGTTACCTTCTTCACGGTACAAAGGAGTAGTCCCGCAGCCTAATGGCCGTTGGGGAGCGCAGATATACGAGAAGCACCAGCGAGTATGGTTGGGAACGTTCAATGGAGAAGAAGAAGCTGCCAAGGCCTACGACATTGCTTCACTAAGGTTCCGAGGCCTCGACGCCATCACCAACTTGAAGCAATCCTCATTGAGCACCACCATAGATGATCACGAGGACGAGACCTTCTTCTTGCAGTCACATTCCAAGGCCGAGATCGTCGACATGCTTCGAAAACACTCCTACACGAATGAGTTAGAGCTGTTCAAGCGCAACAATACTGGCAAGAGAATGAAGTACCGTGACATTATTCATACTCAGAAGGAATGGCTGTTCGAGAAGGTGCTAACACCAAGCGATGTGGGGAGGCTGAACAGGTTTGTTATACCGAAACAACAAGCCGAGAAGCATTTTCCGTTGATGGATTCAGAAGCTAAGGGAGTGTTGTTATATTTTGAGGATGATTTGGGGAATGTCTGGAGGTTTAGGTATTGTTTTTGGAGTAGTAGTCAGAGTTATGTATTGACAAAAGGGTGGACTCGGTTTGTGAAGGAGAAGAAGGTGAAAGCCGGTGATGTGGTTAGGTTTCATGGATCAAGTAGCATGGGAGATGATAAGAAGCTGTTCATAGAGTGTACGCCAAGAAAAATCGACAACGAGGTTTCCGGTTATCCGGAGGTGATTAGTCCAGTCGAGGAGCCGTTAATGTCGCCGGTTCAAGATCACGATGGAGTTGTAAGGTTGTTTGGAGTTAACATTGAAAGCAACATTGTAGACTGTAGTACGTATAATTGTTTTCAATATTTGTAACAACAACGACGGCATATACAACAAATTGTATCAGGATCTGATATAGTTTCTTTCTTTCTTTTCTTTTTTTTTTTAAAAGAGAAAAGAGAGAGAAAATCCTCATCCCATTCGTCTGTGAAATCATGATAATATGTTATGGCATCCCATTCTCTATGAAATCATGATCATATGATAAGGCTCCAAACTGTGTTGCCATGATATTTAACAACATATATTTAGGATATTTGAAAATTTTCAACCAACCAAAATATGATGTATTACTTTCGCCCCCAAAAAAAGACGTGTTACTAAATAAGTAAATAGTTTGGCATATTATGTTGTGTGGTTCATATTATTCTCTCTCAGCTCCTAACTTTTAATATTTGATCTATGATTCTGCCCCAAGCCCCCAACTAATTCAGCAATTGCTCTATGAATAGTCTAAAGATTGGGCGTCTTCAACGTACATGTCAATCAAGTTATCGTTGAAGGCGATTTCAAGGTGCTCTGGGAAAATCCATTACTCTTTGGTGTTTGAAGTTCCTTGTCTGAGATATATTGTGGCTCACTTTTCAAATTTGCATGTTTCGACATGTAATCCATCTATGCGAAAATTTTTGTTGCAGATTGAATCGAAGCCTTAAGGCATTATGCATTTCATCTCTAGTTTGGTTTCATTCATTCCCCTTTATGTGTTTCATGCGTTCCGTTTGGATCAGCTGGGAATGAAACTTAATAGAGGTTTTGTTTTATAAATTCTGAATGTTTCGATAATCGACAAAAAATAAAGTCTGAAGACCGGGTCTTGGAGTTGGACTAACAGTAGAAACTCGGGCTTTCACGAAGTGTTTTGCAGGGCCCAACACCAAAGTGATCACGTCAACAGATTTCCAGTTAGCCCAAAGACAGTGATTTGGTGATAGCCTTGAACTGAAGACCCGCTTTAAACCCAGTAGTGTTTTGAAAAGCATAGAAATGGCGCGTGGAGATGTCCAGTGGTAGCTGTACATGGTTTCCCAAACACCAAGGTGGAGTGAGTAGTCTGTGTCAAACCGTTGGCATTATGCCTAGAGCCTAATAAGCATATGTAGCATCTCAGATGGCTTCAGTCGTTTCCGCCACTCATCAGAGGAATGCAGACACTAGGCCGGTGCTCCCTAGTTTGAAGTTGAAGGTTATAAAAAACTTTAAACTTGAAGGTAAAAACCATTTCAACCTGCATCCCTTTAAAGTAACGTGACAGATTTGACATAACAAGTAACTTGATCGGACGAGTTTTTCCTCCGAGCTAATTGTCACACTAGGGTGGGGGGTGGGTTATTTTCCGTCGAGATGTAATAGTCTGATATCAAACCCGACTGACCCCAAAATTGTCACTTTCAATCACATAACTCGAGTATCGTTTGGTCTCAATTTGTTGAGTATTGTTACCTATTTAATAGTGTTTGTTGTGTTTGCGTTTTTGACACAAATTAGCGTGTTAACGATACAACACAGATACAACTTAGAAACACGAATTGCCACCCATATAAACAAAACCAAAATCCCAAGTCAAACTAGTTATGCTTCCGACGGCGAACAAGGAAACATTGAAGAACATAGAGCTCATCATAATGAACAAACTAATATGCAGAGAACAACTAACCCGTTACACTATGTTTAATCTCAACTGCTAAACCCATGACTAGTATGAGAAGTACGTCCATGACCCCCAATCTGATCAACAAGCTTAGCAAGCCTGACATGCTTACTACACCACGCTTCAACCAGCTTGGCCTCTTTGCTCTCCGCCTCCCTCTGCAAAACACTCATCTGCTCTCTGCACTCGCTCTCAATCCGCCCCATAAACGCCGCCTCTTCCTCCCTCAACGCCCTTATCTTTGCCTCCACCTCCTCCACCGCCTCTCTCCTCTTCCTCGCCTTCTCCGCCTCCAGCTGCTGCTCCAGCCTGCTCAGCCGCCACGTCGCCTCCTTCTTGTGCTGCACCCAGCTCTGCCTCCCCTCCTCCACCTCCTTACACCACTGCACTATCATCCCCACTCGGGTCGGGTCCGGTTCGTGGCCCGGATCCGACGGCGACAGCGACAGGCTCACCGAAGGTGAAGCCGTCGCGGAGGAACTCGTGGAGGTGGTAGCGGACGGCGGGTTCATCCACGGCGGCAGACCCGACCCGAGAGAAATATTCGGGTCGGGTTCTACCGTCAGAGTATATAGCTTGGGCTGGACGTACTTCTCGGCGAACGTCTCCAGGATGTGGTCGTAGGGCCCCTGCGCGGCTCTTTCCGGCGAGGAAATCGGAATATTCCCCTCTGGCGGGGTAGACGAGGATGACGAGGCGGCGGTTCCGGCGGCGGCGGAGGGGTGGAGCTTGGAGAGGTGTTTGAGCTGCTTGTCGCGGAAGACCTCCCACCACTTGCCGAGGCGCTTGGGGGTGCGGCCGGGGAGCTCGGCGGCGATCTTCTTCCACTTGTTGCCGTACTTGGCCTGAAGCTCGATGACCAAGGACTGCTCCTCCGGGGAGAGCGAGCCCTTTTTCAGGCCGGGTCGGAGGTAGTTCTTCCAGCGCTCCAGGCAGGATTTCGGGTCGCGGTTGATGGGCTGGCCCATGCGCTGCGAGAGGAGGGCCCATTCTCGGGGCCCATATTGCTTGACGTAGGCGCGGAGGAGGGCGTCTTCTTCGGGTTGCCAGCGCTGCCGCTCCTTCATTTTTTCGGCACCACCACCATGCTTGTCGCTGGAAACGAGAGAGGTGGGTTTTTTGAGGCTCGGTTTCGGGTTTATTGGGATTTGAGAGGGGGAGGTTCACGCGCGGGGGTGAGAGTGGGGGTGACGCGGGAGAGTGGTGAGCGTGGAGGTGAAGGGACTGGACAAGGGGGATTGGCGTGAGCCTGTGGAGGGTGCAGTGTGGTGGGGGCAGAGTAGAGTAGGATACTCTTACTTTGTGGTAGAATATAATGATTACGAGTGAAAATAATAAATGTGTTTTTACTCTAGGGTAAATAGTGTTTAGTGGATCACGGTGGTTCATTGGTATTTAACTATTTATGAAGCATGCCACGTTACCAATGTGCTATAAACTTTATTTATTTATTTATTATAAACTTACGCACCCTACGTACGTTGATGCGGTTTGAATCTATGACATCAACGTTATTGATTAACCTACATAACTAACCAACCAACCAAGACAGAGCTCACCAATATATTATAAACTTATGTGGAGTTGTAACCAAACAGAATAAACTTATGTGGAATGAAAAGATTTTGAAGATTTTACACAGTAATCACCATATTCTTACCGGAT
This sequence comes from Fragaria iinumae, assembly GCA_009720345.1. Lineage (NCBI taxonomy): Eukaryota > Viridiplantae > Streptophyta > Magnoliopsida > Rosales > Rosaceae > Fragaria > Fragaria iinumae. Next base: position 38,268,245 of record CM019122.1, on the reverse strand, counting down.
TGGTTGACATGAAACTAAGTCATCATATGTCCATATTACAAATGACACGACTAATTTAAACCATAGTCATTGTACATGTGTTTTTAAACAATCATTGACATTTTTTTTTAAGAATCACGAATCTAGTTTATACAAAGCAAAACCATTTAAAGCATGTTTTTTAGTTTTATGTCATTTTGGTGAAACAATTTTTATGATAAACCATTCCTCTGGTCACCTGCTTTGGTTGTCATTGTGCCCAAGCAATGCTTTTGTTTTGAATGTCATTTTGACACAAAAGCGCAGAACAAATTTCTGAACGTTTGCACTAGAACAAAGTAAATCACAAATGACTTGATTCAAGTGTAGATAGGAAAGAAATAGAGAATACATATTGGTGAATTAGTAAACTTGCACAAAAGCTAATCAAACTTCTTGAAGAGCAATCAAGCAACTTTTTTTTTTTTTTGGAGAGAAAAAAGAAAGCAACTAGGTTGCAGATAACCAAACAATTGAAAAATAATAAAACAACTGCGCATCCAGGGAATCGAACCCTGGTCAGTACCGTGGGAGGGTACTATGATACCACTACACCAGATGCGCTAGTTGGTGGAATAGGCTACACCGGCAGGTGGAATATGCTTCAAACTATGACTCCCCGACTTTCAATCTATGGCAGCTGCATGCTTTGGCTTTAGCCACTCGTTTCCCACCATGAAATGTACCTCTCACTTTATTTCCAACAACTCCACACGTTTATTTCCTTTGCCATTTCCCAGTTTCATCACTCCCCACCACATATGGAGCACCATAAACCATTGTTTGACTCCACCGCCCAATAAAACCACGTGCCCGAATTGATCACCATCCTCGTATCCTTCAATTCCCTACCTCTATATAAACACACTCCTCCATCTTCACCTCCACCAAACCTTCTTACCCAGTTCATTGACTTCATATTCCTTTCTTAAGAAAATTAACCATCAACTCTGCAATGGCTTGCTCAAGCTCCCCAAGACCCAGTTAGTCTTCTTATCTTTTCTTTTACTCCCTTCGATTGTTTAATCCCTAGCACTAAGTTCTTGTCTCTCACTCTCATCATAGTTTTATTGATCTTTCTGTAACCAAAATATGTTTGTTAATTTCTGCAGCAAAAGTTCAAGAGTTCCATGTGTATGAGATCAACGAACGAGACCGTTCGAGCCCGGCTTACCTTAGTCTAAGCCAGAAACCTGCACATTCGCTCGGAGATCTCGTTCCCTTCACTAACAAAGTAAATTTCTTCCTCTAGTAGTTTACCTTACTACTTTACTAGTCTCTTGACACATACTATGTGCCTCCATCGAAGTCTTTTACATGCGCTAATTGTACGGTGTTCTGTAAATTTTGTTGCAGATATACACCGGAGACCTTGAGAAACGCCTGGGAATTACAGCAGGACTTTGCATTTTGATAGAAAGCAAGCCGGAAAAGAAAGGCGACCGATATGAGGCCATGTACAGCTTCTATTTCGGGGACTATGGTCACATTTCCGTTCAAGGACCGTACTTGACTTACGAGGACACCAGCCTGGCCGTGACCGGTGGTTCGGGGATATTTGAAGGAGTGTATGGACATGTGAAGCTGCACCAGATTGTGTTTCCGTTCAAGATCTTGTACACTTTTTACTTGAAGGGGATTGAGGACTTGCCTGAGGAGCTTACAGCTGGGAAGCTTGTGGAACCAAGCCCTAGTGTTCAGCCCAGCCCTGCTGCCAAGGCTTGTGAGTCCCAAGCTACTGTCTCTAACTTCACTAACTAGTTCATAGATTCATGATGATGGTGATTGACTGAGGATGAGAGGACATTTAGTTATATGGATTGCATTCACCTTGTGTGGGTTTATGACTTTATGCTATAATAATGCGAATTTGAAGGCCAATAAATCGGTTTTACCTATTTTTCTAATGGTTTGATCATATGATATTTGTCTACTTGATAAACTGGTAACAAACCAGAGGAATAGATATTGTGCTTCAAAATCGAAAAAACAGAGCAAAGTAGTTCAAAATCTGATATTTGTCACTCTATTCCTTTGACATGCATACCCAAAAACTGAAAAACTTAACCAAAAAAAAATAAAAAATCTAAATTTTTGATGATGAATCAAACGTTCATAATCTCTCAGTTAATTGAAATGAAACATTTATACAACATTGTTTGACAATAAAGTAGCATATATGTTTGCTCTTTTGATTCCGACTTTATGTATGTCTACACATGAACGGACAACATACACTTAAGCTTTTAATTTGCAAGGAATGATAGGTAGCAAGCTTCTACATATATACAAGTAGTAGCTCACTCTTTGGATGAGGAAATCTCTAGTGGTCCGTCACCTATTGACTTGTCCGGAGAAGATACACCCATTGAGGGTACCCCAAGCCCTTCAAATGTGCATGCACGCCCTCCAGGTCAAAAAGCTCAAAGGGCTGCTAAGAAAAGATGCAAACAAGATGACACATCTCAACTCTTAGCTCAAATGAAAAGAATTGCGGACCAAGGAGATCGTGATCTCGAACACAGACTACAACTTAGGGAGGAGACTAGACTTGCACAAGAACGTGTGGATGATGCAGCCACAATGGCGGTGGATCCATCAAAATTTCCCACCCCAATTAGGGCTTATTGGGAAAGGAAGCAAGTTATGGTTATTGAGAGGGAGGAACAAGCTTACAATGCCGGGTTACACCAACCACTTGCTTCATCTGAAGGTGAAGATGACCGAATGTATTAATTGTACTTGATTGCCTATATGGATTATTTTATTTTGGTATTTTAATTTATGAAATGAATGTACTGAATTGGGGTGAGAAGATAGATTGTCCTCACGTGGCAGATAAAAATCTAACTCGCAATCTCACCATCCTATCAACATTTAACACGTGCAATATCACGTCATATTTGTCTTTCGGTATAAAAATAGTAAGTAATTAATTTTTAAAAATAAAAAAAAATTATTTAATTTTAACTAGGACAACATATTATATTAAATTATTATGTATGCTTTATATAATTTATTTGTTGTTATATAAATCATTTAACCCTAAACATTATATATGAAATTTATTTATTTGTTGATGATCAAAACCCATACTCATACCCAAATTATATAAAATGATTAATATTTGGGTATGAGTATGGGTTTTGATATAAATGGTTGGAGATAGAATATGAGTTTGAATAGTAATAGGTTTAGGTGACTCAAAATATAAGTATGGGTATGGGTATAGAAAAGATTGTTGGAGATGCCCTTATGTTTTCGGTTTTCCTAAGTTGAGAAGGTTTAATTTAAGTTCCAAGTCCTTAGTCCCATCCAAGCATAGGTATAGGTGTCCAACTGTCCAAGTCGTATTATGTTCCAAGTCCATGTGCAAGTTCCTCCGACACTATTGCCACCGATCTTCTGACCCTCCTCCTCCGCCTCTAATGGTGGTTGTCCAAGCCTCTTCGAGTGCTCCACCGCTCTCTCTCTAGCCCTCATGCACCCTAATCCTCCTCCAAAACCCTAATAGGGCCTTCACCGCGGTGGGTCCCAGGTCCTCCTTATCACACGGGCCATTGACTATTGATGTGGTTGGGTTTGTTTACGGTTACCGGTGTGGTAGTGTGGTACCCAAAAACCTGGTTGAGAGGCTTGTGTATGGCGGCGGAGGATTTGGGGTTGAGACGTTGAGTCATGAGTTTTGCAGAGAGGTAGAGAACCTGGGTAAAAATTGTTGGGAGCGACAGGCTTGACATGGTTCTGAACGAACGAAGTAGATGATATCGTTGTAAAGCTAATTCCTCATATGGTTGAGCTCCGACATCAGCATGGCGTTGCTTCTCAGCCTCTCGTAGATGACCAAATGCTTCTCTGGTTTAGTGCAAAGTTCAAAAACAACAACGAAAATAATAGATAGAAAAAGTGTTGAGCTGGCGGACCAAGCTGGAGAAGTTGTTGTGCTTGAAGTCGTATTCGCCACAAGAGACGATGTGGTCGGTGGCGGGATCGTCTTCCCCCAGGTTTTTTTCACTGGATCCAGTATTTCCCTAGCACTATATAAACACCCTCGATCCTCCACCTTCAACTCTGCCAAACCTTCTTAATTATCAGTTCATTCCATTTTTAAGAAAACCATCAACTCTGCAATGGCTTGCCCAAGCTCCCCAAGACCCAGTTAGCCTTCTCATATTTTCTTTTAATTTCTTCCATCTTTCAAACACTATACTAGCACTAAAGTTCTTGTCTCAGACTCTCATCATAGTTTTATTTATCTTTTTGTAACCAAAACGTGTTTGTTTCTGCAGCAAAAGTTCAAGAGTTCTATGGATAGCTGTCGAAGTTCAAGAGTTCTGTTGTGTGTTCCAAGTCCCAAGTCCAGTACAGGTTCAGCTTCTTATACCCCCGTAGTGGTATCCTATGTGATTAGCAATTTTCCAAGTTTCCGATGTGGGATAAACCTGTGAAATCACTCACAAAAAAATGGTGTTTTAGAACGCCAGCCAATTTTATTTTTCTTTGTTTTTATAATTTAAGTCCAAGTCCTGTGTCCAATAAGTCTAAGTTCTGGTCCCATCCATCGCATAGGTCTGTCCAAAGTCCAAGTCATGTCTATGTAGAATGTACAAGTCCAATGTCTTATACCCCCGTAGGGTACCCTTGTATAATTTGCGATGGTATATAAACCATCTAATGGTATACGAATTTTTGTTTCTTATAAACTTTTGTATATGAAGTTTTAAAAATATCAGATTGGTATCTCATGTTTCCATCCTGACCTAAGATTGGTATATATAGTCATTAAGATTACTAATTTACCCTCAAATCAAAAATAAAAATAACCAATTTACCCTTAAATTATTATTTTTTTCTTAGTTTTTCTTCTTGTTTTCATATTCCAATTTTCTTTTTTTAGCTTTTTATATTTTTAGGAACGTAGAGAAAAAATTCATCGTCATTTTCTCTTTCCTAATAATCAGTTCTTCATCTCAATCATTTTTAAATGTCAAAGGCAACAACAAGATCTTTGAGTGTCAATGAAAACAAGAAGGATTGAACTTCTGTATGTTTCCCTTCTTCAATCTTCCTTAAGTTTATAAAGGCCAACTCAAATAATCAAATTCCAAAACCTCTTCTAATATTTCTTGAATATAAAAATAAATTAAAAAAAAGAAAAAAAGAGAACTTAAGGGTAAATTGGTCATCTTAATGACTATATATACTAATCTCAGGTCGGGATGAAAACATGAGGTACCGTTCTGATATTTTCAAAACTTGATATACCAAAATTTATAAGGAGCAAAAGTTCGTATACCATTTAGACCAATTTCTCGTGTTAGGATTGTACTCAATACGCAAAAATATACACTACGCATCTCTTTACACGTTAACCTTTCTAATTACGCATTACCACCCCCTAACCCCGCACTAATTAACATTAATAATCATACAATAATCACGTTTTAGATCTCTGAAAAGTCCAAACGACGACCCAATGAAAGTGAAGAACACAATGCTCCGACACTATTGCCACCTCTTCTAACATCTCCACCACCACCACCAAAACGACGTCGTCTTCCTCCTCCGCCTCTCATGGTGGTTGTCCAAGCCTCCAAGCTCCACCTCCCCTCCTCATCCACTCACATCACCTCCCTCCTCTTCGAACCCGCCTCTCTCTCTCTAGCCCTCACTCACTCCGACTCCTCTTTCTCTCTCTACCCTTCTCTCTCCTCGTCCCCTCTTTCTCTCTCTTCCCTCCCTCCTCCCCAAACCCTAATCCTCCCCCCTTCCTCCTCCGCCGCCTTCCTCCTCCTCCAAAACCCTAACCCTAATCCCAACAGGGTCCTCTTCATCGTCTCCGGCCCTCACCGGGGTGGGTCCCAAATCCTCCTCAGATTCTATGTCTTGAACAAACAGACCCAATTCGTGAGGGCCCAAGTGGTTTGCACCCAGAAAGATCTCACCTTTGATCCCAAATTGGGGGTTTTGGTGGATTCCAATCATGGGGTTTCGGTTAAGCTTGCTGGGTCTGTCAATTTTTTCGCAATGTATTCGGTTTCGGCTTCCAAGATTTGGGTTTTCGCCGTGAAAGATGTTGATGGTGTGGCTGTGAAGTTGATGAGGTGTGCTGTTATTGATTGCTGTAAGGTTGTGTGGTCTATTAGCGTTTCGTTCGAGTTCTTGGTATTGGGGGAGGATGATGGAGTGAGGGTTTTTAGTCTGAGGCAGCTTGCGAAAGGGCGGGTGAGAAATTCTAAGCCTAAGGCTTTGAATTCGGGTTTGCCGAATGGGGTGATTGGAGACAATGCAGTGCATAGTGAAGCTGGGGATTGTGGAAGTAAGCATGGAAGTGGAAAATGCGAAGGGAGTTGCAGTGGTTACTTGTGCCGGAAGAATGATAGGAATTGTGTCTCTGGTAAGTATGCACATTCTGCGATTTGATTTTATTTGTTGTAATGTTTTTGGTACATTTGGTAATGCATTCATACTTGTTGTTGAGTTAGTACTTAGAAGAGTTGTATCCTCAAAATTTGATCAAATTGATTCCAGTGGTACGATATGGAAGATTAATGTAAGGCCTAATGTGTTTATTTATCCCAAAGCTTCTGCTTTTGCTGAGTGAAAGATATACTTGTTTACTTCCTATTTAAGTTAGGGTCGTGTATGATGAGCCATGTCTACGTGGTATATGATATTTGTGCAACGAGGTTAATATGTCTAGACATTATTTCCTTAGTTGGAGTAGAATATAAAGTAACTACAATACCATATATTCTGGTCTGCCCACATTAACTTTGTTGTTGGCATATACCTAACTAAAAGAATTATGTTGGCTGTAGTTATATTGATATATTTCTGAAGTTATGTGGGGGGTGCTTGTTGTTTGCTTCATTAATATAGTTTATAAGAATTTATTAGGAAAATTTTTAAAGCTTGACAGATAAATAAGAAGGAATAGTACATGATTAGTATTCGCTGTAGATTTATAAGTTGTTTGCATATGACGGGTTATTGTTAAAAAATTTATGGCAGTGCTAGGGGATTAAAGTATCAGATCAATGAGTGAGTAGGAATGGTCAGGCCTTTATTTTTCTCAAATGTGATCTGGGTAGAGTTTCCTGCCTCCTAAAATCGTAGGGCTCTGCTAGAGGACCAGATTCGACCCTGGGTCTGTGAAAGCGGGATTTTCAAATTTCTGGGGGTAAAAAAAGAACTTTTTAGATTGAGGTTTTTGGTGAAAAGGTCTTAAACATAGTCCTCTGTCAAAAGGCCATGGAGTCATAGGTCCGGAAAGAAATTCATCCAATTCTCAGTGAGAACTTTGATCATAAAGGGAGATAACTGGTTAAACTTAGCAAACATGGTGTGATGGCTATGTGAACCTGATTTGCTGTTTTTTTTTTTTTTTGAATGAGTGAACTTTGTAATCCTCAAGTTATAGAGGATTCAACCAAGTCCCACAGGTCTTTATTTGAAATTTTGAAGTGACCTCCTTACCGGGCTTATTGTTTGATGTTACTGTGTTGAACTCCTGCTATTTAGACTCAAAATCTCACAAAATATAAGTTTTCCACAGATATATGGTAAAATGTAAATTTTTACTTATTTTTCGGGGGTGTTCTTATTTTCTTGAAGTGCCATGGTCCCTAACTTTATGCTTGTGGATCGCCAAATCCCTTGATGACCTAATTGATCCGATCACATGGTGTAATTGACTTTAGTTGAGCCTGCTTCTTGCACATGCACTACTTAAACAGATTTATATGTTTATCTGCATCTGCAATTTACACTGACAAATTGTTTTTTAGGTATATCATTTTGACAAGGACATGGGTGCTACTCATTTAAGCAAGGTGCTGTCCTTTGGTTAAAATCATAACTGCCTCTAGATGGTAAATACTGATTAGATAAATAACTCTAGATAGGGACTATCTTGCATTTCCATATCACTTGAAATCTCTAGCTTGCAGACTGATCATTGACTTTTTCCCTTTAATATAATCTATAATTTGTCAGATAGCTTGGTAGTTTGGACACCATATAATTGCACATGTCTATTATAAATTCAAGTGGCTTCTATTGATTCGTTGTCTTAGATTCGTATGAATTTGTTCTCCCATTGGCTGATAGGCTAGTCCCACTAACTGTGTGTTTTTACCTTGTAGTAAAGCAGAGGTCTGTTAAACTGAAACAAGACTCATGTGAAGACGGAGTGTGTTTTGCGGCATTCAAGGGCAAGGAGTTAGAAACCTCTAAATCAAGAAGAAGGATACCGGTGAAGGCCATTTCCATTGACGAACTGTCCCCTAACAAATTTTTAATCCTGGATTCAGATGGAGGTTTACAGATTTTGCACCTTTTCAGCCCCATAATTGGATCAGATATGACTACTTTCTTGCAGCAGTTGCCTAGCACTATGAAAGTGCAAAAGGTGGCTGTTCTTTCTGAAATAGCTGCAAGTATGCTTCTTCTCTCCCTTCCATTTTATTTATTTTACCTTTGCTCCACTGAAGGTCTCTTGAACTTCCAAGGAATCATTGTCGTAAAAGAACTTTATGATTGTCTAGGCCTTTTGCTACATGGTGGTTAGAAAATTTTAGTTATTGAAACATTATGCTATTGCAGCTCACTGAAGTTTTAGGTATATGAATCTTGACCTTTCTTCAACTATAAGGTCACTCACTATTACATTTTGCAGGAACACAATCTGTTTGGGTGTCAGATGGCTACAACTCTGTGCAGATGATGGTGGCATCCGACATGGATATTGCAGTTAGCGGAAATGATTTAAATGAGAGCAAGGAAAAGCCGATGCATATCACAGGTTCTCATTGGACCATAAATTGCTTTTTAAATTTCATGGTTTAAAATCCCAAATACGGTCATACTTTTTTTCTTACATGTCAAAGAAACCTACATGTATCGTCAATATATTTACAGATTCTCTGAGATGAAGTATTTCTACAATTGTATTGAGTGGTGTTCTATGGTGGTTGAAACTTCTTCATGAAGTGTCTGAACCCCATGATACCCTAATCCTAAGGGTCATGTCATTCTTTCTTTTTCTTTTTTCCTTAAATTCAAATTCTGTTGCCTTTTATAATCAATTTATTTTGGAAGTTTTTGTGATTTTTTCTCTGCTAGTTGGTCTCACAATTTTCACTGGGGAAAAGATTCAAGACCTTACTCCATTGGCCGCAAATACTGTTTTGATTCTTGGACAAGGTAACATGTTGTTTCTTCATTTATATTACTTTGCATCTTTGCCTACAGAAATTGTTGCACTTCCAAGAACTGATGACTTACTTAATCAGGTTTTTCATACTCTATAAAGTAAAATTTTTATATGGTGGAAGGACCAAAGTTTTATAAATATGCCCAAGCATCTAATGGTATATAATTTTGTTTCTTCCTTGAGTGTCATACTTTTTCTCATTATGCAGGAAACTTGTACATATATGCGACCTCTTGAAGTTTCACAGTATAACCATTTATTCTATTGGTGAGAATCCTATCCAAGATGATTCCCTCTTTGTTTAAGTTTTTCTGTGGCTCTGGTCTAAGCACTTGTCTTTTAGAACTTTGGAATTCCAGGCGATATTAATTGAGCTGTTCCAGCTTGATGGAGGTTCTCGAGTAATGTTCTATTTAAACAGTAAGTGTTGAACCTATAAGTTGTCAAATAGATATGTGTTTGTTTGTATATTATTCTTTCTTTTTGGAGCCTAACTCTTAGTTGCTTTCTTAGGTGCCATTCTTGCTTTATTTGATTACATTGGTCCATGATCCTATACATCATTTTGTTACATTGGTCCATGATCCTATACATCATACAGGAGCTGCAGTTTCCTCATTTATCTAAAAGTGGACAAGACTGAATGCTGAGCTCTTTGAAGGTACGTATGGTCATAAACCTTTCTTGATAGCTGTAATAAAGTTAATTCAGGCTTGCTTGTCCTGCATGGTGATCCAGAATAGAATCCATAAGACCATAAGAAAATGAGAAGATTGTAGACTGGTCGGGTTTCAATCTGAAATTGATTTCGTAATGTTTAATTTCATCGGTTGGTTTCCATCACTGTCATTGGATGGTTTGAATTATACAGCTGAGAGCATCCAAACCTATAAAATCTTTTCCTTCCTTTTCAGGTAATATGAAACTGGGACCAGTTTGGTGCCTGCCATTGCTTTCCAAATACTGAAGGTCGAGTTTCCAGCAATCAAAGCTCTTCCATTGTTCTACCAGACTCCACGAGCAACATCTTTGTCATATGTGAGATTATTTACTGTTGGTTGCTCAGAGTTGCCTCGTGTGGAGTGTTCTATTCCATGGTGGTCAATTGGAGAACTGAACCTGCATTTGGTCAAAGGTAAAGAAAAGCTATGGGTCGGCTTTGCAAGAAAGTTTCTGATAATTCACCAACTTATGAGACTTTGAGTCCTTAAAGCTTGTATGGTCTAAACTATCAACTTATCAGTTTTCACCAACTCATTAACTCGGTGAGTGTGTTTTGGTTTCCTTTAAGTTTGTGCTGCTTGTTAATTTGTTTGGTATCGCTTTGAAGATAAAGAAAGTACATGCTATTACTCTTGCTTACATATCTCTGCTTATTCATCCTCCGTGAAGGTTTGGGTTATAAATGTGCTTGATAGATGAGAAATTTCTTCTCCATTTTCTCAAAGCTTCTGGCTTTGGATTGAACTCGTCTATTGAACAAGTATACTGAGGTATCCATTTATCCACTAGACCGGCTTCATGCATCCAATACTAAATTTGTCTGAGTTTGTCCATGTTTGATTGATAGTGCTATATGTTCTTGAAATGAGAAGGCTTTTGAGATTAAATGAAGTGGAGGGGGGACCTTGCTGACACTATTGAAACCTACTTTGCATACAGATGAGACAAAACTGGGGACTATGATGAGAGGTCCCCCCATCCCTTAATTTGAGGACTGCCACACTTGATTATTCATATGATGTAGACATTCACATGCACAAGCACATTCATTCCCACCATTTCTTGCTATCCACCCTTTTTCTCTCCATCCAGCCCAGACTGAAAGGTACTCTTCATTGGATATCTGCATTCCTCAACTTGTTACTTGTTATAACTCATAACCATATCCTCAAAAGTGAAGTTTAGATGTGAACAACATTTGGTTTTTCTTGTTCTTGCATCAGAGCACTTTAAGGACTCATACATGGCAGAGAGCCTAGAGGAGGCAAATGTTTTGAAATTTTACAGAGTTTCAATAGTTATCAGATTTCTTTCCTACAGAACATCTGACAAAAAATAAAGTTATTTGAAACTCTTACTAAGAAAACAAATAATTTCTGAATTTTTTGAGATAAAAATCCACCTATCTTAGTTCTGGAATCCTGTGTCTAGCTATCCTGAACATTCAAGTGTGTCATGAAATCTATTGGCCAACAAGATGAATACCACCCAATTTTCGCATCATTGATGTTCGACTAATTGTCTGAAATAGGCCACCATGATACGCATCTGTGCATAAATCGGCTTCATGTTTCGAGCAGTTTTTGAAATCAGTCACTAACAATCATAAATCGCTTCATATCTCGAGCAGTTTATGAAATCAGTCACTAACAATATCACTACCACTATCCTTTAACAATGCACATTACTCGAGTTGCTCGGAAAGGCCAACCCCGGTACTCGCTGCAATCATGTTACCTGTGTTTACCCGTTTGCAGATCTCTGCACACTTGTTCCAATTTGGATCACATTTTCACAAATTTGATCCAACCATCTTTGGTCCGGCTTCATTCAAATAGTTTCCCACCTAAGAAAAGCTTTGGTGCAGTAATAAAGAGAAATTATTCACATTCAAATGCTAGATTGGGTTGTACCAAAGTTCACCAAGACGGTCATTACCAATGCTAGTCTTTTCTTGAGCAATACTACAATAAACACTGTGTGACCCACAGTCATAGAGATTTCTCTCTAGATTCTTTAACCAATTATAGGATCACTTGGTGCAGAAACCTCTCAAATATTGCCTGTACACAAAGAATGGTGAATAGTTCTATCAACCTTTTGCATTTGCATATAGCTATTTTGGAGAAAAGCTCCATAGAATCTCAAGACAAATCTTTTTTTTTTGGTCATTGTGGACAACATAAAGGATACTCTTTAACACCTTATTAACAGACTATTAGCACAGCATTTGCCAAGACAAACAAAATGGCCCCCTTTTCTTTTGGTCTAGAGGATTAAACAGTATCAAATTGGTCACTAATATACTAACGGTGTGCATAAATTTTGCTGAGCTAAGAAATTGTTACTGTTTTTTTTTTTTTTGAAGAGGAAGAAAGCGAATGTTTCATCCTTTTGTGCTTGCGTGTCAGAGTGTGTAATTGGCAACCAGTAAGCATACTTCAAATACTGCTTGCTATGTCCAAGTGATTATCATTGCGTTTTGGACTACATCTTTCCATAAGAAACACAAGGAGGTTTCAAAGATTTGAAAGTTTGCTCTATATGTGCTTATACTTCTTCATGTTGCCTCCATTTACTAATCATCTCAGAACTTAAACAAGCAAGACGAGGAAGCAACCTACAACCATGGAAGAATCCCCATACAGTTCTCGGGGACGAGACGAACCTGAGTTCAGCTTGAGAGATTGGGCTGTCAAGGCAAGAGGAATCAGCCGCGAAAACACGAATTCCAGAAGGTTCTCAGCATCCTACATTAGAAGCTTTAGAGAAGACACAAGGTCTTTCAGATCAAACATTACCATCTCTAGCACTGCTTCTTCTCCTGGCTATGCCTTAAGAGGTAATAAGTAGTACCCTTTACTCTTTACTCACTATTTCAAAGAAGCTAGCTCTCAAATTCTTCTACATACTTATGCAGATGAAATAGACCCTGCAACTTACTCTTTCACTACAGCCCTCAAAGGTACACTTATTTTGATCATGATCTTTAGGATGTTACTGGTTCAGAATTCAGCTTGTAACGTTCTGTGTTTCTTTGCAGCATTACAAGCAAGGTCTGCCTATCATAGTTGGGAGGCTTTATCCCCAGATGGCTTTGCTTTACATTCAAAGTGGAATGAAGCAGAGAAATACATATGCAACCCTCTTTCAGGACAAGTCCCATTAGAGTGTTTATCTGCAAAAACACTTAGTGGAAGATCGTTTCGAAACATGACGAATCGAATCACAATGTCTGCACCTCTTGTTTACTCTTCTCACACTAGGCCAATCCATACCACCAAGCCTTCAAGTTCCACCAAAGAAGACTTGGCTCGTCATTTCCCAATTCAAGGTTCCAGCACTTGTTTCTTGCTTCATATTTAATATACTTCTCACTTGCATAGAAATGGTATAGTGCTAAAATGAATATGTCCTTGGTGCAGAAAAGAAAAATGAGGGTATGACTAGAGATGTTGGAACTCAAAGCACCCCTGATATCAGTTCTAGCAGTCTTAGCTCTGCTTCAACTCCTCCCATTGTAGAAAGATCATTAAACCGATTTCGTGGTGGAGATTCACCAAATTCAAATTCAAATTCGAAACCAAAATCTGAGGAAGAGGATGAAGAAGAAGAGGTAAGTTGTAGATATTTCTACATTAATGCTAGAAGTTAAGATTCTATGTATGTGTTTGATATGTATTTTCAGGTTTATGAAGATTTTCTTTTGTTGCTAAGTAATAATGTGTTTATGAGTTTGGGGACCATTAAAATCTCAAGGTAGGGGATTTAGATTGAATTGGTCCCTCTTTGTTTTCATGGCACATGCCCCAACAGGCCCTGATTTCCAGCACATACATACTGTGATTTGGAATAAAACTGTTCCTGAATTAAAACCCTTGAATGTGGATATGTCACAGTGATATAACAAGTTGCAGAACAGTTTCTATGCTCAATATCAATTCAATTTACCTCTTTTTTCCTTTCTTGTATGAACTTATGAACTATGTGTTTCTTGCTTTCCATCACTTCCTTTTGTTTTGTTGTGGAAATATTGGGATTCTTGAGTCCAAATTAGTAAGGATTCACTTTTGCTTTGCCCTTCTGATCTTTTGGGGCTCTCAATGAAAATGTCTTGTCGCTGCTGCTTTATCTTCTTCTTCTTTTTGGAAAAGATGGTCATGTGTTTCAGGGATTGTTATTTCATTATTGTTTGGTACAAATTTGATGCTATACCTTGTGAGCTGTTTGTACCTGCATCTGTGAGCTATAGTGTAATTTCATGATGTTTGATACCATGTGATATAAGGTCATATATAATGTGACTGATGGCTGATAGTTGTGGAAAGTGACACAGGTCTCTTGCTGAATAGCAAGAGATTGTCCACTGCATTTATTGACATGGATTATGGTCATCTTCCAATCCATTTAACCTAAGATTATTTGGCTAATGATTTTGGTAGAACCAGAGAGAGTTTGGACCAGCCAAAACCTCATCCAGTTTTGGATCACTCGGATATTCTTCGATAAGGATCATGCAGTGTCATGCTGATTTCGAAAATATGTCACGTTTTGAGTAAAAGAGCGTCACGTTTAGAGAAGTATAGAGATGAAATATATATGATTTGATGTGTGAAATATATGATGCGTGCAGATGGAAGTGAAAGATACAGAAGAGGGAGAAGGAACAAAAAGAGAAAAGGAAGAGAGAAAGAAAAAAGAAGAGCAAAAGTGGAGGCAAGGTGGGTGCTTGTCATGGATGAGAAAAAGGTACAGAGAGAAACACAAACCAAGAAAGAAGAACATGTTTCTTTCTCAGCTCAAAGGGTGCTGAAAATGAAAACAAGAGAGAGAGAGAGAGAGAGCTGAAAATCAATAAGGTAGAGAGACCCATTGGAGTGGTCTAAGAGATTCTCTGTTGCTGCAGGGTCACTGAGTTTGTCTCTGAGTAAGAAAAGAGAAGAATCAATCTTGTAATGTGGTCTTTAGTGGTTATCTTGTATCGGTTTTCTTTCTGTTCTAGAATAGTTCACTCATGTTTATGCTTTGTTCTTGCTTATGGTCCATATTGGCTGACAAAAGGTTCACATGCATGCGTTTTGTTTGTGCCTTAATAGTAGAATCTCTCTCCAGAAAGAACATATGGGATATTTTGCTGGGTCATAAAACAGTGAGAAACTGACATACAGAATCCCTTGGCAACAAATTTTGAAATTTTGAGAATATGAAAATCCTGGGAGTAAAACTTGGTATGAATCTCAGATGCAAGGAAAACCTACTAGGCTGGATTACTCGTTTGACCTGATTAGGAAGCCCACACAGTTAAAAGTAGCAACTTTCAAGAAATGTGCCAAGCATCAATAATCTAAATAAACCATAAAGAGAATTGAATCTGAAGCCAAGGGAAGAGTAATAGAGACTGGAATTTTGCTCATCTTTTTCTTTTCAGTTCTCTTCAAAATTCTATGTATGATACAAGTAGGGTTTTGCCAACTGAATATAAACAAAGGTTTTACAATTGACAAGAAGCTATGTAATGAAAATGAATCTATCATACATAGGAGTGTTTGGTTAAACTATCATAGATTGTTTACGATGGCTATGCAGTGGGGTTGACATTGGAGTTGGAAATAAGTTTGACTTCATATAGATTCTCCTCTCCCTTGGCTGCACCAGAAACTTAAGTAAGAATTATATAGAAAAAATAGATGCAGAAGCAGAATTTAGACTGCTGTATGCACTGGCAGCAGGCTACTAATCTAGGAATTGAAACATTTAGGTTTAAATCTCACCAATTTCAGCTGTAATGCCTGGTCCGAAGAATGATGTAAATTTAGCCTAGAAAACAAAAGAAATTGATGAATCAGTCTGTCTTTTTTTTGCTATTCTGAAATTAAAGGCTTAATAATTCTACAAGGTGAAAGACATCCATATCATTAAATATGCCATCAACCCAGAGAACTTTAAAACATGATTTCCATGAATACATTTGATATAGATAAATGTTCAACAACTGAGGTAGGGTTTCATTCTCAGACCCAAAAATAGCAGCAGAAATATTTCTAAGGGTCATTAAGTTTACCTGTCTTTGTTCAAAATCAGACAACTGCAGAGATTTTGCCTCAAACACCAGGACTAGACAGTATCTACCATCTTCTGTGACCTAGCAAGATAACACAAATGGAGTGAGGAGAATAACTGTAAATTTGTAGGTCACTTGGATATCAACTAAGACCATGATCAAATATCAAGTTAGTAAGAAAGGGTTATATAAGAAATGCGGATCATTTGAATCCTTTGAAAGGCAAAATATATTAGTGAAATGATCATGGTCCTCGGTCTTCCCTTGTATATAACAGAAAGCAAAAGGATAAGGAAAAAAACGTTATTCCTATACATAAAACTAATTGCAGTAGAGCTAACGAGCCTGTAACAGAAGAATTTGCTATTAATACATTCAGGAAAAAAAATCAGCATGGAGGTGATAAAAAGTTTACACACTCAGCATACCTCTTCACGAATCTTTTGTAGAACAGGTGCACTCCTCCGAGCAATTCCCCCACCCTGTAAACAGAATAAGAACAATATCAACCACATGTTGAAGTCTATCCAAACAACAGGGTGTAACCACCTTGTGCATAAGGTTATGTACATCTGAGTGCAATTAGAGGTCAAGTATGTAGCAAATAATAAGTTGGCTTTTCTTAGGATGGGAAGGAGAAATATTTCTGTCCCCCACACAGAATATTCCAAAACAACTCAATGGCAAGATATCTCAACCTATAAACACAATCAGACATCTTACCTGACCATACTGGAAAATTCGTTTTAACGCTTCATCCAAATGCTGCTCATCCCCATAGCGGTATCTCGTAACATCATTCCTGACCTAATCATAGTTATGTTATTTCATACATCATATTAGGCTATTAGCATAAGCAAGTAACACAAGCAAACTGAAGCATTTGATGTCGATGCACTAGGAAAGGCCTATTGGCTGCACTATTGGCTCCATGAGACATGAATCATAAGAGTTCACTGAGATTAGAGTGGTGCAATATATTCATATTTCAGCAGTATTATAAAGGTACAAATGCTTAGTTTATTGTCAGCATGATTACTTCAAGAAAAATTATAGGGGAAATAGTCATCCACATTGAATATTTGGGAGTCGGGTAATAGCAAATGCTACTTTCATTCTTAGGGGTTGGACAACAAGATTGGAAAGTTCACATTGCTCAATAGTTCATGGTCGACACTGATTGAATCAGAAATTCAAGAGGGTTCTTGGAAATAACCCCAAATTTTCAAAGGCTTAGTGGCATTTCCACAACATTGTATTTCAGTGATGATGATGCAGACTCTCAAATAATCATATGACAGATATCCATCTTCTAAAAAGGACCACATCTGATGTAAATAGTAATAATTCAATTCAAGGCAAGCACCTGTATAAGAATAGGGGTGGCACACGTCTCCCTTAATTGCTGAGCATCCAAATAAGTCAAGCACGGCACCGGCTTTAGTTCTGCATACTGCAAACAGAGTAATGAACACACTAATATGCGAACTACAAATCAATTCGTGTTCTTATATTGCTACTCATCTCCAATATCACACCATATCCTGGATTACGAAACGAACATAAAACATCTACACAACACAACCTTGCATAACATGTTCTTAAACACTTTCCATAGGCTGCTCTATACAGGATTCAGATTGTACCTTGAAAGCCATGCCAATGATTGCAAGAGGAAACCCATATGTTAACATCAATGCAGACCATTCAGACCCAGGTAGGATATTAAAGTATGCACCAAAACCATACCTGTAGCTCACAACACACCAAACCCAAAACAAACACACCACTATTAGCACTAAACACAATCAATGATCACTACCCAAGTACCAGAACAGGATTAACAACTCACCCTAACAGCGTAATCCCACCACCTAGTCCAATAGTACCAAACGAAACCTGCAAAGTTCACACCTTTACATCATCAACAACAATAAACAGAGTAAACAATCATAAAAAGATATGAACTTTGGGCCCACCTTGGCGAGGGAGAACTGGTCGTCGGTGACGATGGCTTTGTCGGCGGTGGTGGGGACGGAGGAGGTGTCGGCGGCTCCTGGGGAGGTGATTTTGGAAATGGGCCCAATGGGCTTGGAGTAGGTGAGGAAGGTGGAGGTGGGGTTTGATGGGTGGGGGTGGAGGAGGAGGGAACGAGAGAGGAAGCGGTGGCGGGTGAAGGGTTCATGGTGGGAGCAGAGGATGCTGCCTCGTCCTCTTGCGGCGGTAAGAGTTGCCATTTGAGGCTTTGGTTTTGAGAAGTAAAGGTCGAGGCTTTGAGAACAGAGCAGTTTGGAGTTGGCTGCTCTCAACCGCCAAATTTCTGGCTACGTGTCCTCATGTTATCCTTTTTATTTTGTTTTCTTTTTAGGAAAAAAAGAACAATCTTCTCTTATATTTTTTCTTTAAAAAATATTACCAAGGTGAACAAATTAATGGTAGTATTTTTTCCGTAAATGAGAGGTTGTAAACTGGACTCATGGTTTGACAAAATAATGACAATATTATTTACAAAATGCTTAAAATTAACCGGAAATTATACTGTTTACAAAGTGTTTAAAACTAACTGAAAATTATACAATGCGTTTGATACGTTAATTTTCGATTTGTTTTCATGTTACATTACATCATCTTAGTAATTACTGTATTGGATAAATTATCTACTATCACTAAGGAGATTTTGAGGAAAAGGTAGGATTGAGGTATGATTATTTCCCCAAGGATGCTGCTGCATAAAATCATGGATAAGTTGATGGAGAATATTGATCAACTGTAAAAAAACATCAAGATGAATCTGGGCACAAATGCAGCAAATTTTAATATGAACTCAGGTATTAATAATCAGTTTTGAGGTTCCTCTGTGAACAATTCCTTAAGATTGCCCAAACAATAGCGGGGTACAACTCCCAGTTACAAATCAAAATACATCACTTCTGAAGCAGCTTTACCATATGAAGTTTTTCTAAACAATGGGGCAGCCCTTGTTACTGTGTATGTGAACCTACTTCTACAGCACTATCACAATTCCCTTCGGACAGAAGCAACCAGTCTATTGATAATCCTGCTGATCTAGACTGTTCAATTGTAAAGCCAATTAGGAGTAACTGCCATTTGAAAAAAAACAATGGCCCTCATCTACATGCTTTCCTCATCACTTTCACGAGGAACAGTTTGGGACACGGTTCCGCTAAACTTTTTTCTCCTGCAAACCAAGCACACTCAAGTTATTACCATTATAAACAAACAGAACGTTTGAGTTCTGGAGAGATACATTACACAAACTATGTGACACCATATGAATTGGAGGGTGTTTCAAGACAAGCAATTGTCCATACCTTAAAGAAGAACAGTATTTTTCAATTGCTTCCTTTGTCTCCACACCATAAACAAACCATTCTTCTTTAGATACAACTGCATCCCAGGCTCCCGTATCTGTACAATACCAGAATTAATGCCCAGACTCATAAACTGGAACAAAACTCTTTGTAATTGACAGCGCTAAAAACACTGACCTTGAAGCACAATATCTTCTCCATTATTGTAACCCTTTAGTTTCCAGAAGATGCGGCCATCAACATCCACACGATAAGGCTCTGTTCTTAGAGCATCACATCTTTGTTTCTCTACAAAATATGTAAAAGGAACTTTCAACACATGAATGTATGAAATATTCATGGAAGATATGATAGTGTAACAATCATGACATTAAGAAACATCACTTGTACCAGATACACAGTTCATGTATCCAGTATCCTTATAAGACAGTGAACTAAAGATTAGAAATGGAAACATACTTTTAGGCATTATGCCCTCTACTTCAAGCAACTGTGCATGAGCTTGAGCTGCTTCAGTTTTTATTTGTGAAACAAGAGCTTCATGTTCCGAAATTGACAGAGGAGCTCCATTTTTTGCAATAATAAGCTTGGCCACCTCATCTTGCAACTTCCGCTTGAGAAGTTTTTCCTGTACATAGTTTTAAACAGAATCAACATGTAGACTCCAAGGGATTAATGCCTTATACTATATGTCTATATCTATACCTTATCTTTGGCTGCATTAACTTTTCCTTTTGCTTCCTTTTCACTTTCAACAATCTTTTCATGTTGTTCTTCTATCCAGCTCCTCAATTTACTGGAGGAAAGATTAAAAAGTTCTCATCTTAGTCTTGACCAACAAAACAGGAAATTTTGCACATTATAGTCAACATACTCTCTTTGTACTTACGAAGTGCGTATAACCTCATCACAAAGGTAAGTTAAGAGTCTGAGCTTCTGAGAGATGTTTAAGATATCATATCCAGCAGCACCTCTACTGAAACAATCTGTAGGCAGTTCCTTCAATAGGTGTTCGGCCTCAGAGTCAGAGATGCATTTACCCAGATCTTGGAACCATGTATTTTTGTGGCTTATCTCATCTATAGATGAAGGCCTAAACAAGAAAATGATATCAACAGTCAACTATTTTATTTAGATAATCCCAGCAAAAGAAGTGTTCATCAATAAACCGCATGAGTTCTCTTCACCATTCAGCTTTATTACGTTATTCAATTGAATAGGAATACTATATAAAGTTACAAGGCAGAATTCTTACTCCTCTCCCATATCCTCCTGTAGTAGAGATAGGAGTTGCATGAGAAACCGAATAACTGACGAGTATTGTCCAGGGCGACCAGTTCTCCCACTTCGTCGGCGGAGTAATTCACCAAGTATAGATTCAGCCTGTGCTCTTTTGAGATCGAGAACCTAGAGTACGTTACAGTTGCGTCAACTCAAAATCAAAAAGGCTTATAACAGTGCATTATAGAAAATTACAGACAGATTCTTTCATCATCTAATATTTAATATCAGAAAAGTTATTACCTCTCCAAAAGCTGAACAAAATTCCAAGAATTGCAAAGCGTTTCCAGCATCCTCAGGAAGTAGTTCAATTCCCAGGACACTTGTTAAGGGAATGCCCTCAGGCAAGGGTAGTTCAGGCTCAACATACTTATTCAGAATATTCTTCGTGCATACCTCACCTCTGTGAGTCTCTATGCCACTCTTGACCTTGTCCTTGGCCTTTTTCTTCCTCTTGACATCATTGTTGTTTACAACATCTTGAACTTCTTCACCTTGCAGTTCCGTGTCATCTGCTTCTTCTCTTTGATCCTTATTGCATTCCTTGACTCTGCAAGTCTCTATGCCACTCTTGACCTTGTCCTTGTGCTTTTTCTTCCTCTTAACAAAATTGTTGTTCACAACATCTTGAACTTCTTCACCTTGTAGTTTCACGTCATTTGCTTCTTCTCTTTGATTATTATTGCATTCCTCACCTCTGCAAGTCTCTTCGGCACTCTTGACCTTGTCCTTGGCCTTTTTCTTCCTCTTGACATTATTGTTGTTCACAACATCTTGAACTTCACCTTGCAGTTTCGCATCATCTGCTTCTTCACTTTGATCTTTACTTTTTCTCTTTCTTGATTTCACCTTTTTTACAGAACCATCCTCAGAGACTTTAGGATCATCCCTGCTGCCATTACGGATTTCCTTCAATCCGTTCCTCTTTGTTTTCCTAACTTCTCCCTCCTCAGGGTTTTGTGTTGAATTCAAACTGGCCTCAACATTTAGATCAACAGAATTCTCCTTTTCATCAACAGCCTCCTATCAAAACCCAACCGCATTGACACATTAAACAACACCTTCCCAATCAAATCAAAACAAACAAACAAACAAAATATGCAACTCCAAAACACTAAAAGCAAAGCTACCCAACCTTGTCAACAACCTTCCTTTCAATACCAAAATTCTCCGGTCCCTTTGCGGTCAACATCTCCGAAACAGAACGAAACCCGCCTTCCTTGGCCGTGTAAACAAGAAGACCAGTGGGTTTGAGGCCTTGTTTCTTCCTGGAAAATAGCACATTTCATCAAACCATAAACTTTACCCTAGAAACCAATATCACCAATATCCAGTTTAGCTACTTATACACAACATTTACCTGCAGAAACTACAATTACAGTTCCCCCTACATTTGGGGCAATTCCAATCATCCAAAAGCTCCACCTCTTCAGCTTTCTCTCCATATCTATATAAACCCATCATCACAATTTCACACCCAATATCAATTTCATCAAAAAGACCCAAACTTTATTCGAAAAAAAATTATAAGACTCTCGAAATAATCAAACCTGTTGAGAAGACACTTGTGACAAAAGGTAATGGTGCAGCGATTGTTCTTCTTCAGATTCTTGCACGACGCCACGAAATCCCTAGTCTTCTGCCGGCACTGTAAAATCAAATCAATTCAACCCCAAATTAGAAACTTCTAGTTTGCCCTAATTTTCTCGGAAACTCAATTGAAAATGGACCCAAGAAGAATTGAAAATCGAAGTGACCTGGTGGCAGGTTTTTCCGTTGACAGGATCGTAGATCCGACCGCCGACGACACGAACTCCGGCCATTAGGTGGAGGGTGGGATCTGAGTGATTGTTGGTGGTTCTCTGTTCTGTGAAATCAGATTTCAATTTAGGGTTGGAGAAAATTAATTGGAGATTTGAAGAAGACGAGGAGGCAGCACGCGGGTTTTTTGAATTTGGTTCCCACGCTCAAGCGGGAGAAAATCGAGCCCAAATTTTTTGAGCCCCAAATTTTGGGGTAAAGTTTTGGATTTTGGAGCTTTGTATTTTAGGGGCAGATTAGGGAAAGGGCGTCAGATTGTTGGCCAATCTTTTTCCTTTTCATTTTTGTTTCTGCTGGGTGTAAATTCCAGTTGGATCGTTTTACCTGTATTTTTTTTTTTCCTTCTAGAAGTATAGGAGCATGTGTGGCTGTCCTCATGTCTTGATAAAATAAATATTAAATTTTTTAAATTTATACGACATATATGGCTGTTTAAATCCTGGATTACATTTAACATCAATGCACATTTACTTGCTTAGAATTAATGAAAAACAATTATGAATTTGAGATAAGTGGAACGAGAGAAAATTCTGAATGGTTGACTCATAAACTCATCTTCTTTATTGATAATCAAAGTCATTTTGGATTCCTTCATGTGTTTGTAAACGCAATAACATTTTTTACTGAGAATCGTTATGATTCATTTATGTGTTGAAAAAAGAAAAGAAAATATAATCGGGTTTAGATGATATAATTTATATGAAAAATTGTCAAAAAAGAATCATAGCATCGTTATGTGATTGTCGCTGTTTTGCTTACCATGTGATGAGAATTTTGAAAAATGATCAGTTTTTGACATCTATATTGATTTTTAACCATTTTTTTTTTCAAACTAATGAAAAATAACCATATTGAAGGAGAGAAAAATCAAAATTATCCTTGCCTAAAGTTATCGCCTTTAATTTCAAGAATTTTTTCCTTGAACCTGTCAAGTGTCAAGGTCGGAGAAAATGGGAAAACATCATTGCTTCAATGATCAATTCCTAATTCAATAATAGTCTTTTCGATAAACAATTAATTAATGTAGTTGATCAAGATTGGAAATAGGTGTTAAAAAATCCAAAACGTTAACAAACTAAGTGAAGAGGAGGTGCCCTAGGCCAGTGATTCTTTACTGATCCTTTATATATAATCATCAAAGCTCAATTGCAAAGGAATTCATATCTAGATTTTTCGGCTTCCAATGACCTCCTTCTTTTGCACCTATGAAATACCTCATTAATTCATAAACATCTCGGCTTCTGTGGATGAAATCACACGAAGCCAATCTCACACATTGTGTTTGTTTTAGGATGTTTCTTGGTCAGATACTTTCGATCTCATAGAGAAGTTACTGTCAGATGAAACGATAAGCTTGCTCTGTTGTCACGAACAAAGTCGATTCCCTCTAACCTTGATCATGGAGAAACTGCTCAGAGAGATGCAATATCTATGAACCATGATCTTTTTTTCAACCACTTTACCATGATCAATGGTAAAACCTACTTCCTTTTTCTTCTCCTTGGCTCAACTGTAACTCCTCAACTCATTGTCATCTTCGGAAATCGATAGATAACGGGTTATCAGTGAGTGATAAAAAAAACTGAGAGGGAGAAATAATTTTTTTACTTAGTTTTTGAATGATGAATTTGAGAAGGATAGTTATGACTTTTCCTCCCTTAATATGGTCAGGGGGTTTCCTTTTCAGGCTGACTCGCTTCTCCCCATAAATGAACACTGATGGAATCCATAGAGATAAAAAGGTCGGATTCAACCACTTCTTTGTCGGTGCTGCTGATGATGCAATGAGTTTCATTCGGCTAGTGAGATCCCATCTGATTCATTTCATCCGGCTGGAGATATATAGGAGATCTATATCTAATATCTATATGATTAAAAATCAATTTAGATGCTTAAAAGAGGTCATTCTTCAAAATTTCTCCCATGAGATAGCCACTTTAAATGTGTATTCCCATATGTCCTGCTACCTTTGGGTCAGGGTAATTGTAGCTCAAGAACATGTTATATTTGGGTGAAGCCAATATAACTATCAATTCAATTGGGAAGCCACAACTCATTCTCACGATTACGGGTACATGTCATTACTAATGTATGGGCGTGAATACATATTGAATACATATTTGGGCTACACCAAACTGTTTGGGCTGGAAGCTGCTAATTTGAGCCCGGAAAAAAGCCAACATCAAGACCCATATATGCTGTATAATTTGGTACGTTCATTCTTTTGTTGTGGTTTGAAGCTTCTTCAACCAATAATTTTCTGGTGGCTAGTGGCAAATGAAAGCCTGGATGTTGTCAACGTTGTCCGTCCTCGTAAACCACAAACCACAAAGCACAAAGCACAAACGTTTGGAATGCGATGGCCAGTCACACATGGCAGCGTTGTACTGGATGAACAGAGATAAGAGAGGATTTAGTCTGGATTTTCATGCCAGATACCACAGTGAGGTCCTGTTCCTTTCAACTGCAAGCTTTGTCACTTATGTACTTGTGTCTGGTTTCATTAATGGAATGACAACCTCAGACTTAACTCCCCAGAGCCTTGGATACCATAATACCCCATTTTGCAATAAAGTTGGGATTTCAGGTACCTGCTGTTATTATTGGCATTTTCATAAAATCTCTGCTTTTCTCAAACTCCAATCCCAGAGAGTTCCTTGTTCTATGTATAGTAAAGCTGCCTCTTCTTGGTTGCTGAGAAAATAAACCAAATTTCAAAGAGAATGTCTCCTCCTTTTGATGGTTATGTGGTGCATGTGAACTTTGTCTCCACAGATACAGTGTGTCATGTTTTAACTAGCTAGGACTACTAATCATAAACATTCATAGTGTTTCACGGGTTTTGAATCGATATTCTAATGACATAACATGTAAACTATCGAGCAAGAGATCGTTATCGTTGTTAGTATTTGATAACATTCTAAAACTTATGTTCAATTCTTCATTCAGGACTAGATGGCTTTGGCTCCAGTATGCTACAGGGTACCATGCAAAGGCCATATTCAACCGATACATTATGTAATAAGAGGACCAAGTTCATCTGAAGGACTAGAAAGCAGTCTAAGATGCAGTTTAGCACATAATTCACAAGAACAAAATCGTGGGACGGTTCGGTATGCATCAGATGCTAGAACGAATGAGAAGCAGCTGAGTTCTTTAGATTCTTACTTTGGGAAACTCCAAAATAGCACAAGTCTGCCTCCAGAAAATGTAAGCAAGACGAGGGAGCCGCTCGGTAGAAAAAATGATAGTTTGGGATTGAAGGAGGAGTTGGATTATCTTGATGCTTATCTTGGAAAACTTAATGAAGGTTAGTATCTGCTAGAGGAGTAGCTTCTATCATTTCCATTTTAGAAACAAAATAAATTTTACATAGTTTCTTTACTGCCACAGATGCAATCCAGATTAATAAACCAGTTGATGTTTCTACTGGAGACAATATAGTTCCAAAATCATTATCTATCATTCAAGAATCCGAAAACGTTGCCGAGAGGAAACTGGTCAAGAGCTATACAAGCACAGCTGATGATAATGGTCAAGATAGTGATGAGATCTCTGATCTCTACCTAATGTAAGACTTTGCTTCATCTAAGTGCAGTTCAGTACTAATTAAAAATCTGGTAGTAGTACACAATGAATCTTTTAAATCTTTGTTTGCAGAAGCATATTGGGATCTATCAACATTGCAGTTTTTCTGTTTGAGATAGCAAGTCCAGTTAAGAATTCTGAGCTCTTTTCTCTTCCATTGTTATATGGAGCAAAGATAAATGATTTGATCATGGTCGGAGAATGGTGGAGGCTAGTCACACCGATGTTTCTGGTACAATATTGATTATTGGGTTCGTGTTTCTATTTAACATTTATATTATTATCAACGTTGACCCATTACCTGATAGCTTAAGCTTTTGGGTGTAGTGGTTGTCTAACATGGTACCAAACCCTTGTTTGCAGTAGTAGGCTTAGAGCTCGAAACCATCTTCCCTAGCTCAGTTCTTTCTGGTTGTATAGTCTGACTCTCCATGTACAGGTTGAGGCTGCAAATGAGCTAGGTTGTCGAACACTTAGTTGCAATGCTCGGATTGAGTACTTAGGAATTGAATTGTAATGTGACATATGATTGATGCAAACTTTATATGACTTCCTAGATCATAAAGAAAAATTATTTGGTATGTGCAGCACGCCGGACTCATTCATATAGCTATCGGTTCTTGGGGACTTGTTACATTCGGACCTAGGGTGTGCAGAGGCTATGGTTCATTCACATTTTTCTTGATCTATATGCTTGGAGGAATCTCTGGGAATTTGATTAGCTTTCTTCACACACCAGAACCAACTGTCGGTGGAACTGTAAGCAGCTCCTGAACTTCTATTCTTGCATTGAACTTCTGTTTCCCATGCGTACATGACTAAGTTCATAAATGGATCACAGGGACCGATATTTGCCATGATTGGAGCTTGGCTCATCTATGAGACCCAAAACAAAGATATGATTGCAAAGGAAGTCTCAGAGAGTATGTTCCAGAAGGCAATAATAACTACAGCTCTTACCTTCACATTGAGCAGTTTTGGTCCTATTGATGACTGGTAAGGTTAAAACGAACTACTGTGTGATGTATGATTCACTATATGTCTTTCATAGTGTGAATTATTGCTATCTCATTTTATCATGCTCACAATTTGGTTTGTAGTGAGCTTCAAAATTGCCTTTGACATTCTTTGTTGGGTAAACGTTGCAGGACACATTTTGGAGCTGCATTGACAGGAGTAGCATATGGGTTTTTGACATGCCCTAGTCTTCAACTGGACGATTCATCATCATCTTCAACAAGTGGCCAAGAGGAAGGAATCACACTTGTTAGACGTTACGCTGATCCCTGCAAATCACTTTTTCTCTTCACAGTGTTTGTTCTTGTTCTGAGTTCTCTGCTTCTCTTTGTTGAACCTCCACTCAACGCCTTAGCTTCAGACTCTTCTGTGTAGACGTGAAGAACTTAATTGTATATGAATTTTGGTAGAGAATGATACAATATATTAGCCCATATACTCATACAGTACGTTTATACCATCGATCTTTGTCACTCATGTCCCATAGTATAATGTGGAAAAAAGAACGGCATTACGGCAATGCCATAACATCACGTACATTATGAAGATTCAAGTCATTTCTTGGCCATTCAAGTCATTTCATGAATCCAAGTGATTACGTTTGTTCTACATGACTCGAAGAAGTTTTCCAGGGTTTATCTTAACTTTAAAGGCACCATGCCCTTAACAGCGACACGTTTGTAGGTGAGGTCCTAACAAGAAACCACGTAAACAGACCTCTGTGTCCTTTTCTGCATCAACATGAATCACCCATGTCTTTAATATAAACCTTGATGAGCCCCCTTGGCCCTGCCTTGAAATTTGAACTGTGGCTTTGTGTTCTTAAGCTTTTATCTATGGCTCTTGGAAGAGTTGGCAAAAATTTCATGGCTCCTCTTCTAGCAGTGAACCTGGTGGTTCATCTCATCGTGGTTGGATTGGCTGGTTGGTCACTTGATAAGTACATCGACGGCGAACAAAATCACCCGCGTACGTATCCTCTGTATTTTTCTTAGTTCATAGACTTCATTTTTTACAGTACGTTAAATGGTTACACTATTTTGAGCTTTGATGACTTTAAACTAGAGGGGTGGCCATTCTGTGTGATACTTGGTGCAGATTTGGGAGGGAATACATCGACTAGCTTTATGTTGATATTTGCTCTTATTGCTGGAACGTTTGGTGCTTGCTCTGTGACCATAGGCATGATGCATCTACGGGCATGGAAGCACGAAAGCCATGCTGCTGCAGCTTCTGTAGCCATCATTTCCTGGGCTATGATAGCACTTGCTTTCGGGTATTTCACTCCAAACTGAGACAAATTTCGAAGGACTGGGAACAAAACTAAAGTGGGTGTTTGCTAGTCTTTTTATTTACTAACTTGGGTGAGTGTCTTTGATGCAGTGTTGTATGCAAGGAGGTCATAATAGGGGGACACCGAGGAAAACGATTGGTAAAAGTTTTGAGCAACATCAAGCTAGCTTGATAATTAGTTGTTTGACGCGAAATTAACCAATACGCTTGTGATTTTTCAGCAAACGTTGGAACTTTTTATTGCATTCTCACTGCTAAGTCAATTGCTGTACTTGGTGCTACTGAATGCTGGGATGTTCAAGAGGAGATATGGACCAACTGTTATATGAGCTCTGTGCCTCCTAATTGCCACGCTTTGTTTTGTGAATCTGTTTTTAGTAACTTGTAAAATTTACAGTGTACATTTTGCTTGCCGGACCATCAAAGAAATACCAATGAAGGCAGCAATATGAAGAAATGTTGGATAAATTGCATAATGTTATAAAACCAATTTCCATAAACAAACTATGGCAGTAATACTAACAGTTACCCCGAAGTTTTCACTGTAAAATTGGAGACTGATCACTTCTGCTCACTCTCTTAAAGATCTAGTAAAATTTAATTATCATTCCTCATATGGCGCTTTGTTACTATATCGTTTTAAATAGTAAAGTTATGCAGAACCAAACATCAATTATTCTTGTTACTGAAAATTAAGCATCACCGTTTTCAGTTGTTTCATCTGATTTCCATTCGACTATTGCCAGAGTATGGCGTCCTCCAGAGGCAATAAGCTTGGCAATCCAATGGCCATTGGCTTCACCGTCACTGACATTTTTAGGTGGGAGTTCGATGGGGACTTCCATCGGGTGACCAGTTGTCACCTTCCTTCCATAGCCAAGACGTCCATGGTCACCTCGACCAAACTGCCAATATAAACAAACGCAGTTGATTTTCGAAACCACACAATGTAAGAGAAAATCTAAAACTTGGAAGACCAGAACAAGAAACCGACGAACAGAGGTTTTTCATTAGTTTTATGGATATTCTGAGAACTTGCATTTTTCAGCTATAATGATGGCATTAGTAAGAGGAGTTTCTTACCGAGAAAATGCGACCATCACGCGTTAATGCCGCAGAGTGAGTGCCTCCACAAGACACCTATATCATAATTTAGCAGAAGTTATCTCAAGCTGTTATAGTTGTGATCACTACTAAAGTGAGCAGGAACTTCAGAGCCAAGTGAAGTTTATAGAACATTCAAATCAAATGATGAAGAAGCCAAGTGCATCATTGTCTATTTCAGATGGTAGGAATGTTGACAGAGTTCTGACTAAGATTAGAAGGCATAGAGCCAAATCATGAGATGATGTCTAAGGCTAGCACACTAAGATGATCTCTTTCCTCTTTTTCAACCATTCTACCAAAACTGATATGGCAAAACAGCTAACATCTTTCATTAGACAATTTTGAACACCCAAAATACATGAAACTCCCTTTTGGTCTTACGAAATAACAGAATAAGAACATTATTAGAATATATATATATATGTCATCTTAACAACATTTGGTATCTATCAACATCGCCTACAATCGGATCAAAGACAAAAAACCTAGCCTACAAAAGCATTATTAGAACTAGTCCAGAACCCACCTCTCCTGATATCTCAGTCACTACACTAACTTTATATACTCAAATAGGTAATAGGTTTCCATGTAGTCTAAGTTCCAACTCCAACTAAAGTTGGAACAATAAAATTGGTACCTGAACAATGTCCTCCCCAGCTAAAAGATGAACCTTTTGGGGGACCATTTTACTACTCTTATCATTATCGCCAAAACCAAGTCTGCCATGTTCCCCTCGGCCCCATCCATATACCTGCAGTATAAAAATATAGGCAATGAAATACAGTTTTGTTAAAGCAGGTAGAAAGTTAACAATACATGATATTTAGATTACTGAAAATTGACCTCAGACAAGGATCGATGCATTATCTAATAAAAAAGAAGACTGTAAACAGCTATGACCTCAATTCTCACTTTATGCTGGAAAACCAGTCGGCTAGCTATGGAGTAAGACTATCCACCTTTAGACTAATACACCAGCAGATTATACTCATGCAAATGAAAAACCTTATAGCTACATTGAGCTTATTCAAGATAAAAAAAAAAGTATTTTAGTACAGAGTGAGAAGGAAGAGAGAGTCATCATCACCTCTCCATCATCTGTTAGTGCAGTAGAATGCCATCCTCCAGCAGCAATATCCACCTACAGTGGCACAAAGGTTAAACAATCATATAACATGAGTCATGAATAACCATCTTGTTGTAAGCAATTTACTACATAAAGTCATAAACACAAAAGCCAGAGGACATATTATCATTATATCCTGGCTACATGAGGAGAAGGAAATCACAAACAAGCAAGTCAAAATTAGCCTCACAAGATAGTCTGGCAAATGGGATAACTCATAATGATCTTTATCCATGTTGCATCTTCTGTTTTTTACTTTCAAATGGGATAAATAGGTATTATTAAGTAACATATATACATCATCAGTATTGTTGTGCAAGATCTGTGCATAAAAGTGATAGGATGGAGTTGGCTAATCTTTAATATGAATCTAATTTGATCAGCAAATAGTCCAACGATGTTTAAATAAATTTAAAACATGATTAATTCTGTTGACTCATTCTAACACATTTAACCACTACACAAGCACAAGAGCAACAATTGCATTGCTTCAAGAATTAACCCTTAGTATGTGGTAGGAATGTTTCAAAACTTAAGCCGCTTTATTATGTACTATGTGAAGGCTAAGGTACAGATGCCCCAAACACAAGCTATTGCTTACTTACTTGCTACTCTATCAATATCCCACCCCTGAATAATAACTAAAGTCCCCTTTTCCCCAATTCAGCACCTGGTGCTAGGTTGCAGTTGCTGTGGAGAATGCTCCATAGAGTGAAAATATATAAAACCAATACTTAAAAACTGCTTCATGACATGATACAATTATGTAAAATATGACTAGGTCAGGAGAACACCACAGATTTGTGAATACCATATTCCAGAAGGTGCACACCGAAAAGAAATTAAGATAATAAAACAGTGGTGTTAACCGCTAAGCATAAACGACTAAAAGAAATGAAAGAAAACAAATAGGAAAATGCAATACAGACCAAAGTAAGACCAGAAAGTCCGTTGACAGGAATGGGTTGTGATCTCGGCTGCGTATCCCCTGTTCCAAGCTGTCCATATTCGTTATTACCCCATGCCCATAAAGTGCCATCCTCTTGGAGAGCCAAATTATGAAATGCCCCTACTGCAATGAGCTTCACCTTATCAAGACCTTGTACTCGTACAGGTGTGGAAATTTGTTTTCTGAAAATTAGAAGAAAAAATTACAGATGATGGTATTGATAATAGTCCAATGAGTTCTCAATTGCATGCAGGTTGGTAGCATAACTATGGAAAGGGTTGATACAGTACATTATACTACGTAAGGAAGATGCTTAATATGGTACACTAAGCTATGTAAGAAAGATGCTTAATATAGTACACCATGCTATGTAAGAAAGATGCGTAGAAACAATTGACAATGTTAAGTCTCAGGGCAACATACATGTCTCCTGGAGGCCATGGTTGACCCCATGTCCATACATGCCCTTCACGTGTAAGCACCACAGAGTGAGTACCCCCAGCAGCTACCTGCGATGTGAAAGAAGGCATATCAAAAATAGAGAGATGCCAATTTATTCTGACATCCTTGGGAAAACTATAGAAGCCCCATATGGGTAATAGTAACCATATAATCTAAATTTGCTGATCGTTTCCATAGTTGCATCAGAATGAAAACTGGCTTCATCTGAATTTTCATTTTAAATAGGTTTTTGAAAACTTCCATTTCCATAACTCAATGATCAGACAAAATGAGTTGGGGGCAACACCATCAACTGCGCTAATCAGTATCAACGTGGGAAAAGAGAATATTTACTGACACAATGCAGCTATATCCAACAGTTCCTATCATGCATCAAACCAAAGTCTCACATCAGCAACTTACCTGGCGAACCACAAGTTTGGGCGCACATCGCTGAGGAATCACTATGTCCCTCTTCAAAGGTTTACCTGTGTCGCGCTCAGGTTCTTCACCGCACTGTCCATACTCATTTCCACCTGCACCAAAACCACTCTTTACACTTCTCTCTTATATCAAATTCGAAAATAACAAAAAGAACAACACCGAGAAAGAAGACATACCCCAGGCATAGGCACGGCCTTGATCATCAACAGCCAAACAATGCCATCCACCAATAGCAGCCTACATATCCTCCATCAGAATCACACAAAGCAAAAGCGACCAACGTTATCTCTAATTTGTAAGCACGGTGAAACGGAATTACCTGAACGATTTTAACATTGGAAAGAGCTTCAACTTGGCTGGGAACGTTCTCAGTTTTGCTCTCGGGTGGATGCCCCAAAGTCCCTCTCTGATTCCAACCCCATGTGAACAGCTAATCTCTCCACACAACACAAAACCCTCCAAACTCTCAGCGCAACCAACCAAAATCAAAACAAGAAGGGAGAGAGAGAGAGGGGGACCCACCTTGCCATCATCACAAATAGCGAGAGAGTTTCGGCTGCCAGCGACGACAGAGCGAACAGTCTGCGACTCTAAGGCGGTGACAACGCACACTAGGTCCTTGTCGTCGTTGCACCCTGTTCCCAACTGCCCATCTTCTCCGGAGCCCCTGAAGCAAACGAAGCGTGGTGAGTGGCAAGGCAAGTAAATAACCAAGTGAAGGAGGGGCAGAGGGGTACCAGCTGATAATGGCGGTATCGGATGCCATGGAAGAAGAAGAAAGAAGAAGAAAAGTGGAGGAGAGTGGAGCACTGAGTTTATTATATAGGCAGCAGCGGGTTTTGGAACTTGGACCGGCTACTCCAAAACGGCGTCGTCGTCGTCGTCCTTTTGACGCGCCAATGTTGAAAAGTGAAGCCTTTTAGGGTTGGATAGTTGGATTACTTGGATATCATTTTAGTAACAGAAATGGATAGTAGGATAGGGGTTAGTGCAGTTATCTTTTTGAATTTGGTTTCGTCTTCTTGCGCATTTTAATCGTTTATTTTAGAGATGCTAAGCAAATCCTTATTTTCTCATACACCAACCGTGGATGATAGAGTGTCTCACATGCAGATAGTGTTGTGAAGGTGGTGCGGATGCAGGTGCTCCAAGAGAGACTGTATCCACTTTCGACGAGAAGAAAATGAACCAAAGATCAGGAAACAGAAGACAGCGGCAGAGGAATTTGTGTATGTCTGCTTCCTTCACCAGCTCCAGGGATGTGTTCAGAAACAGACCTAACAAAAACGGTAAAGCCGAAAAAGGAAAGGAAACACTTGAGGCAACGTCATTAACTGCCTTAGAATGAGGTCAAAGTTTATGAATGAATGATGGACAGAGATAACAAGTGGTGCCACAATATCAGGGAAGAAGAAAATAGAAAGCACAATAACAATGCAAATCTGGATACCAATCAAAACAGGTGATGAACAAAGAAATAGGACATCAAAAACCGCCAAACTTTTTTAACACTAAATAATATAGCTGAGCAATCAAAGCACGGAACCAAATTCTTCTCGCCAATTATAAAAGCAATTTTACGATCTGTTGGTATATACCAACTGCAAGTGCTGACGCACTAAAGATCGTCAAGTTCATAGAGAAATCCGGCTACAACCACATGGCATCTATTACAAAGGTCTGAAGATAAAGGTACACATAGCACATATCCTACGATCCAAACTCGTCACTGTGCGGGGGCATCGCCTGATTCGCGCTTTGATGCTTCCTTGATTTCATCGCCAGCATCATCCTAAGATAACAAGAACAGTTAGAACCCAAAATATAATGTTGGAAGAACCTAAGACTGAAATACATGCAGTGACACAAGTTATTGCACACTATTGTCTCATAAAGAACATTATACTTCAGTTTTGATACAAGAACTGGTTCTTTCAGTATAGGTCTCAAGCCATAACACACAAGTGACATCAGAACACACGGAGGCTTGATGAATATTTGTATACACAAAAAGTTTAAGAAAGTGAGATAGATACCGTGATGTCAGAAGTCCACAGTGTCAGATTGTCTCGGAGAAGTTGCATGATCAAAGTACTGTCCTTGTATGATTCCTCACCCAGTGTGTCAAGTTCAGAAATGGCCTCATCAAAGGCCTGAGAGTTGAATGTAAAAGGCAAACAGTAAGCATTCCATTCAGTAAGAATAACATTTTTCATCAGCCTAATAAGTTAAATCAGCCTAATAAATTAAATCAGCCAAAAGAGTAAAGCAAAGGAACCACATGTTTTGAAACGAAAGAACATAAGAACAAATTATAGCCCTAAAACCACCCTGCGGATTGACTAAGCCACCACAGGATAAGATAACATAGACATCACATGCAGATATAACATGCAACCTAAAAGGTTATTCTCAAACGTGAACCCTCATAAGTGATGAAGCAGCAAAAGCGTTATCCAAGTGAGTAAACTAGTTCATATCCAGCTAGATCAATATAACACCATAATACATATAGAAGCACAATTAAAAGAGTCTAAATGCTCAAGGAAAAAGTCTCTAAAGCAAGGAAAAGGAGCTTCTTTTATGCTTGGAGACCAACCAATAGAAAGAACATGCAAACAACAACTCGACTAAACTAACCAAGGACATTCATAAATGGAACACACAGAGCAGACAAAAGAACCACGACTATCTCATATAGCAACTAAGTTACTGTTTTGGCTTTAGAAAACAATTGAAATGAAATAAAGTTCAAGTCATACACCAACTTCAATGTATTAGTCAATTCCTATGGACTGGGATGTAACTGAAACAAACAAATAAACAGCAAGTATAAAAGCCTTATGCATCTACCTGTTTAGCCAGATTGCAAGCACGGTCTGGTGAGTTAAGGATTTCATAATAGAACACTGAGAAGTTAAGAGCAAGTCCCAGCCTTATTGGGTGAGTTGGAGCCAACTCAGCCAGAGCAATGTCCTAAACCCATGGAATGAAACAAGGTTAGTGATCACATAAAAACCACAAACACAACTAGACAACTAAGAGTGGCAGCCAAACAAGCTCGGCACCAACCTGAGCAGACTTGTAAGCCAACAATGTGCTCTCAGCTGCTTCCTTTCTTTCACCTCCGGTCTTGAACTCAGCAAGGTACCTATGGTAGTCACCTTTCATCTTGAGGTAAAACACCTTGGACTCAGCGGATGATGCTGAGGGGATAAGGTGTGACTCGAGGAGGTTCAAGATCCCATCACAGATCTTGCTCAGTTCAGTCTCAATCTTGCTCCTGTACTCCTTAATGATCGACACATGGTCTTCATTACCTCTGCTCTCCTCCTTCTGCTCAATGGAGGAGATGATCCTCCACGAAGCTCTCCTAGCTCCAATCACGTTCTTATAGGCAACAGAAAGGAGGTTTCTTTCCTCCACAGTTAGCTCCTCAACATCAACCGTCTTAGCGACCTTCTCCATGAACTCAACCATCTCCTCATAACGCTCAGCTTGCTCAGCCAACTTGGCCATGTAAACATTCTCCTCACGTGTAGAATCAGTCGGCGACATCTTTGATTTGTATTGCGAAAGTTCTCAAACCTGAAATGTATGAACCGATCATCAATCGAAGCCATAATATACAGCCACAGAACAAATCATCATATCACAAAGCATATCAGTCAGCATACAACAGTAGCAACGCGACGATTTGCTCAGATCTGTGAAAACAAACTCATAGCATACTTCTTTACTAAATCAAATCATTTCCTCACAAATCAAACAGATCCGGATCCGATTAGATCAACAATCTTACTAATCATGCTCTCGACTTAGCCAAACAGTAAATCACAAGCTTAATCCGATTCCTTGTCCTCTATTTTTCGCAGACATTTTTCCGATTAAGCAACATTTTCCCAGTCATAAATCCAAATCGGATCCAAATCTAACTATCACAGAACTTAAATCCATCAGATCGAATCACGAACACAAACAACTGATAATCATATCAAAAAAAAAAAAAACGATTCGTAAACCCTAGATCTAGCACAAATCATCACCAAAAGCGAAACAGATGAACGAAAATCGGAAACACAAAAAAAATTAAAATAAAAAATAAGAAAATCAGACATGGATCAAACCCTAAGGGAACCGTCCGTACCTGGTTTGGGTCGACGACGAAGAAGATCGATACGCTCTCGTAAAATGGAAAAGGGAAATCGGGGTGGGGGGATTTAAACGAGGAGAGGAGTGGAGGTAGGTCCAATGGGAGAGAGACACGTGGTGGGTGGC
The DNA here is from genome assembly GCA_009720345.1 of Fragaria iinumae. Taxonomy (NCBI): domain Eukaryota; kingdom Viridiplantae; phylum Streptophyta; class Magnoliopsida; order Rosales; family Rosaceae; genus Fragaria; species Fragaria iinumae. The sequence goes on along the minus strand of CM019122.1, from coordinate 38,231,549 downwards.
GGAGATTCCGTAGAGGTTATTTTGGAGGAGCAGACCACGCTGGACGTTGACCGTCAACTCAATCACACCCGCCCTACCTATAGACATTGTTGATTGTCGTTTGATATGATTGCTTCGCCCACGGCGTGCCTTGTGCGCTGTGGGTGGGGACGGACGGACTTGACGGTTTCCTATATCCAGTTCAAAACGGCGCCGTCCGGGCTTGTTCAAACGACATTGTTCGACGTCGTTTGATGGTGTTTAGGTCAAACCTAGAAATGTTTTTTTAGAATAAAATTTAGAATGATTGGTTATACAAAATATGTGTAAATAGACGGTATAATCTTATTTATTTATAATCAATCATATAAATGTTCAAGATGTATTATTATTGTCATCTAATTTCAACCGTATACTAAAGATGCTCTAGTAAACTCGGTCGTATATTGAAGATGCTCTAGTTTGCGGTCTCCATACAACCATGTGAAAGATCATAGTTGTTTGAACATATCAAACCAACCATGAGAGTCTTTGCCATAAAAGATTATGTCACACTAATAATGATCGAAGTATTTATCATGGTTTGATAATAGAAGAGTTAGGCCAAATCACATACTTCGAACATGGTCATGTCACATGAATATCGTAAAATAAATTTTTATAGAAGACTAAAAAGATAAAGTTTGGTCTAATGTTCATGTAGTTTTACATGTAATCTTTAAAACTAGTAATGCAGTAACTGTTTAGCATCATAAAAAAAACAAAAACAGTTCACTCCAAAGTCCAAACTAAACCTAGAACTTGTAACCACTGCCCTTGTGCTTCTTGTTGGATTTAGCTTCCTTTTCCTGCATCTTACGCTTCCTCTTCTTAATATCGTCCGCAACCATGTCACTATAATCCTCCGGCTGATGACGCAGCTTCTCCTCCTCCCTGGCTTGCTGATACTTTTCAGGCAACACATTCTCCATAGCTTCCAACTCTTCAGGTTGTAGACTCACCTCCACTTTATCTGCCTTATGACCTCTCAGCAGCTCCACCCTCTTCACTCCTGCTGCTTTTTCGCCTCCTCGGCCACCCCCGCCACCAACAACATACGTGTGAGTTGTTCCGAGCAATGTCCCTGCACCAATTCTTTCTTCCTTCTCTTCAAGTACTTGGTACAATGAAGGCTTTTCACCTGTTTCTTTGCTCGACTGCTTCCGAAGATCAATCTCATCAGGTACTGTGTCATCAGGTACAGATTTCATATCATCCTCTTTCTCTTCCTTTACTTCTTCTTCTTCTTCTTCCTCCTCCTCCTGCTGTTCTTCATCATCATCTTCGTTTACTTCTTCTTCGTCTTCCAACTCACCCCAATGTTTCATCTTTTCAACCGGCTCTTCCTCATGATGATTAGGTTTGTCAACACCAAAAACGTTACCGACATACAAAGGCTGGCCATATTCATCAACAGGAGGCTTTCCCCAGCCACCAGGATGGTAACCAAAGCTAGCTCCGGTGGGGATAGGAGCATTCAGCCCCGGGATTTTGAGACATGGATATGATGGTGGAGGACCATATCTCTGCATGTTAATGAGCCACGGCGGAGGAGCATCCTCTGACATACCGAGAGCTTCTCTTAGTGCAGGTGACAACTTCCCACCTGGCTTCATCTTATGCATCAGTGCCATCTGATCATACTCTTTCCCTTCATAGTACAGATCACCAAGTGTTGTGAGCTTTGGCTTAACCTGATGCTTGAAGAAGGCATCATGAAGTACCTGATAATCAATGTCCATCTTCCCCGTCTTTGGCTGCATTCTTTCTCGTGTCTTTTGCTTTAACTTCTTGCTCTCTTGTTTCTCAACGTAAGCCTCTCGGAGTTTCGCTATTCCGGTATCAGCAATGTAAGCAGGGAGCTGAAAGGGTCGTTTTTCGACACCGCGCGTACCCTGCAAGTACTTTCTCTTCTGGCTCCAATGCCTTGGCACCGGTACCGTGTTCCGGTATGATTTGAGATGCACCAACAACTTGGGATCGGCTGCAGTTGCGTCCCACACCTCAACAACATCAGGCCTTGAACACATCTGTTTCAGTTGCGCAACGCTCATCTTCGCTCGCTTTTTCTTCTTGTTTGAAACGCTCTTTGCTTGCTTTTGTTGATAGTCCTCCTCTTCTGAAGTTGTGTCTTCCTGAGAGTGATGGACATCATCTTTCTTTTCCTCTTCGACACCCGCGGTGTCCTTGAATGTGAACTTCTCGAAAATTTGTTTGAAATCTGCATACATGGAATCGTTTAGCTCGGTTAATTGCTCTGGAACATATTCAATTTCAACTCGATCAACTACCTTTTGAGGATCATCATTGTTCATCAAGGCACTATGTGGATACGGCCGGAGTGTTTCTGTAGTCGTCATGTTTGGATTAGATGTGTTATTGCAGAGAAGCTATGTGTTATATAGGATGTAATAGGACATTATATATGATGTAATAGTACTCCGAACATAAGGTTGATTCCTTGTTACAAAAGGAGAGGAATCCTAATTTCTAAAAGAAAAGGAAGAATGTTCAAGAAAAGGAATAATGCTCCTTTGTGAAAGGACTGAAAGCTTATGATCAATCCGGTACAAGATTGGAATTAGAATTTGTCTATTCTTTCCTACTTACACTAGGATTAGAATCATCTATTCTTTCCTACTTACACTAGGATTTTCTCAGAACGATTGTCTATGAATTTCACTATATATTGCAGGCGTTTAAGAACCTTCATGATCCCTTAGTCTTCCACACCAAGATAATTAGCCCTGCAATGTCAGACGCCATGAAATGTATTGAAATTAGTATTGGTATCAAAAGAGACTGCAGTAAAATATCACAGTTGTCCGTTGGATTAGTACCTGCCTCTGATCATATTCATCAACCAAAAAGATCTAAACTCAATAATACTATTAGTATTGATGATCTTCCTGACACTATACTCGCCGAAATCCTTTGCCGACTACCTTGCAGCAAGTATGTTTTTCAATGCAAACGTGTGTCTAAACGTTGGTGCACCCTTATCTCAGATCCTTCTTTTACTGGCCACCTTATATGCCTCCAACAAGAAAGAAAAACACCAATAATTCGTACTCTGTAAAATAGCGATGCAAATGATTTTCTTATCAGAATGCCAACTGAAGCAGGGGAGCAATCACATAATGTGACTTTGTCCAAGCCTTTTAGTCCGCTGTTCAAAGAAATCATGACTTGCTATTCTTTGGAAACTGAACCAGGTGTGGTAGCAACATGTAATGACTTGGTTTTGTGCCAGTATCAAGAGCATGATTACTACATTTGCAATCCATACACATCTCAATGGTTTTCACTCCCACCACCTCAAGCCGACGAGTTTGTGGCAGTGGGATTCCTCTGCGATTTTGACAGTGATGCGTATAGGTGCATAGTTGTAGGGATTACTGCAGAAACTAAACAAGAAGATAACTTCAGATTGAAGGTGGAAATCTTCTCCTCCACGACTGGTGAATGGAAAAACTCAATTGTCTCATTTACACAAGAAATTGATGTTGATGACATCAATGGTATTGGCTGTTCTTACAATGGAATGTTGTATTTGGGAACTGCTGATAACTTCTCTTTTGGGTTTGATCCATTCATGATCAATAGTAGTAGTGAATATGCTGATACTATTGATCATTACAATGGTCGTATAATAGAATTCAAAGATGCAGCTGAGACTAGCTGCAACATTGATTGTGTAGGTGTGTGTGGAGGTCGTCTAAGATTCATCGGCGAATTTGACACTGATTCCTATACTATACCTGTATGGGAGTTGCAAGAAGAGCAAGATAAGAGAGCTGTGGACAGATCTGGCAAAGTGTTTCTCAAATGCAGGAGGTATTCAGTTGAAAGAGAAATGTGTCTTCTTGCAAAACGAAGATACCTGCGTAGATCTCCTATATGGCGAGTTTTTGACCCAAATGATGAAGATATCCTGTACATTCGTCCTAAACGTGGTTATGCATATAAATGTAACATTGGTACGGGTGAGTGGTCAAGATTACCTGATAATAATCATATATGGTGGAATGTTCGTGATTACTTATTCCCACTAACAGCTCAACCATGGTGGCCGACTCCAGTTCCTAGCTAAAACACATCCCTGTACAGTGGCGGATCCAAGTTTTTTTTTTTTTTTTGTTCAAGCCTTTTGACTTGGGGATGCTTGAGCATACCCTATAAGGGGCTAGATCCGCGCCTATCCCTGTATGCTGCAGATAGCCGGAAATTGACTAGTTTAGCAAGTATAGTGAGAAACAGGAGAGCCTATTCCGTGTCCCAGTGGGACAGCTGCACCAGGATGTCTAGGGCGTGTGTCAATTCACGCGACGTTAGCTGCGAGTGGCCCTCGATTGGGTCGTTGCTCTTCCTTTCTCCTTTCTCATCTTCCTCTGAGCATCTCGACGACATCTTAGAGGAATCTTGACCTCGATCTGCACAGGAGCTTCGAGGCTCGACCTTGACACAACAGCTCGCGTCTCGACCTCGCCCGACTCGAGAGGCATTTCGCACCAGGCTGGGCTTCGCTCTCGACTTGACACCATCGAGCTCGACTTGGAGAATCATTGGTCCCGCCTCTATCTCTTCTCTCATCTCCCTCTAACTTTATAATCATTATCATCTTCCTCACGCATGACCCATTACTCCTTCTCCATCTCTTTCTCTCTTCATCAACTTTGGTGACTGCAAAAATGCATGGGTGAGATCGATGGGTCTCTTTAAAGGGTCTGGTTTACATGGATTTGACCAATACACCTTTATACTGGCTATCCCTGACTGGTGAGAGCTAGCTTGGCTAAACTGGGCAAATTGCCATTACGAGCTTGATAAGATTGATCGGTGAAGCAATCAACGAACCCATGCGTATATGTCAGGCTTCTGCCAACATCATCCATTAGTTCAAGAAGGAATCCTGGCTTATATCATGGATGGCCCGGGCACCGAGGCTTTGAGAGTCTTCATGACACCAAAATTTATAATTTTCTTGAGGAGTTGAAATCTGGCAAAGGTCGCAGATTTGAGCTATCTGATATCACATGACATATTGTTGAATTTAGGTAACCTCTATGTTCTTCTCAATTTTGATTTTTGCTAATTTGCTGAGGACAAATTAAGTCATCATGATTTTTTCTACTCCAGCACTGATCAACATGGGAGTCGATTTATCCAACAGAAGTTGGAAAACTGTAGTATGGAAGAGAAGACTTCTGTATTCAGAGAAGTTCTCCCACATGCTTGTCAATTAATGACTGATGTTTTTGGTAACTATGTGATTCAAAAGGTATGTTTCTGGATTATTGTTTCTTCTCTATGTTCTTAAAGGCATATGATTATTGGCATGATCTTTTAATTTGTTTTTCCTCTGTCCCAGTTTTTTGAGTATGGAAGCCCTCAGCAAAGGAAGGATCTCGCCAATCAACTTTCAGGTCAAATTTTGCCTCTAAGTCTGCAGATGTATGGCTGTCGTGTAATCCAAAAGGTATGCAACTGTGATAAGTGCTGTTACTATTTTACTTATGTCTGGGTGATGAACTTCAAGTTGCACTGCACATACATGTTATGATGATTTGTATTTCTACTACACAATAGTTTTAAAGGGTTACATGAGTTGAATTGCCTGAATCTTACTTCGAATTGTGTACGAGTCTGCTAAGCTAAAATGGGCAGGTAAATGAAATAGGTAATGTGAACTTTGATCCCCAGACAAAAATATCCTATCTTATGCTCTCTTTACTTTTTCTCATATTGATTTGATTTTTCGTGGTGATTTCAGGTCGCAAAAGACCTTTTAGAGCAAATTGAAGTTGTAGAATAATTGCACAGGTTCATTTCATTTTACATTTTAATCACTCTTTGGGATGGACTAGGTACAAGATATTCACTAAGTTTAATTTTTTGTCCAGAAAATGCTATTAGTCAGTAATCTTTTAATAAGACACATATATGGGTGAATTAATTTGCTTTGTGAAAATCTCAGAAAATATGTCGATGTTGTGATTGGTAAATTCATCTTTATGTCAACAGTTAATATGTGATATTATGTGTGTCGCAGGCCACTTTTGCTAGCAATAGGCTGCCTTGGATTGCATATAAAGGCAGGTATGCTCATTGTTCCTTACACTTTTACTGTTGTTCATGTCCGGTGAATTAACATAGCAGTCTGGGCAATTCTTTGTTTCAATTATGGTTACGGCCTTATGGGTTATCATTTGGTTTTGTTCTTTCATGGTGAATCTGAATTTTGATCCTGGGTTTCTGAATTTTGGCATTTTGAGATATGGGTATCGAATTTTGGAGTGAGACTGAGAAAGTGGATTTGGTAGCTGTGATTTGGCTTCTGATTTTGCAGCCAGATTTCTAAAGTTTAAATTTAGTCTGAGACTGAGTAATTGGCTTCAACCCACATTTATTTACATATTTTTTTTGTCTGATCGATTAAAGTTTTAGAAGATTGGTTTTGTGCTTGAGATATATGTATGATTTTTTAAGATCAACTTATTGTCATTATGTTCACTGTTTCATGGAACAGAAGTATGGAGCATTATTTTCAGCTTTATTTGTTGCAGCCTTATCTCTAATATTATGAGAGCAAGATGCAAATATGTTTCTGCAAAGCTTGCTGAAAAACAGTCCAGAACCAATGGCTATATTCAAGATCAACTTTGAGGAGAAAAAGGCTAATGATGAAGAAAGAGTTGGCCACTAGAATCGGTTATGATGGTGCATGTGTTGTGTCACTATTGTACCTCTAGAGAAAGATAAAACAGATTCAGACAGCTTCCATCAATGGCATCTGTGAAGGAACTCATATTCAGAACTTACATTTTTTTATCTATTGTTGTATGAGTTTACGAGTGTTATGATTTATCAGACCAAAAGATTCTCCATGTTGCATCAAGAACAATAGTTAACCTTACATGCATACAACACACTTCCGCACGCGCGCCAGCACGTGCTGGAAGGCTAGTAGTTTACATCAAGAACAATAGTTAACCTTACATGCATACAACACACTTCCGCACGCGCGCCAGCACGTGCTGGAAGGCTAGTAGTTTATTAAACAAGTTGTTATACCACATTATAAGCGGAAGACTATTGCGGTGGATGTTGGTTGACAATCACTTGGATTTTTCAATTTGATTTCTACTCTTCACAATTGTATGTTGCTGATTTCGTAGGTTCATATTCTCTTGAGATTATGTCACAAATCTTTACAACTATGTTTATGCTAAATTTCAAATGAACTTATAAGCTATGATTCTGCTAAATTTCAAATGAACTCAAAATCAATATCTTTCAAATGGACTTATAAGCTATGTCTTAATGATGTATGTCAAAATGGTCAGTCCAGTTGGGGTTACCACAAATGTATCAACAGTCTTTATGTGTACCATCTGCCATGTAGTCCTGGCATATGCAGTTCGTTGTTCAGATTTGTCCAAATTATGATAAAGACAAGGTACCAAATAGGTATTCTATTCATTTTTTAACTAACAAGTGCACCAAACATGAGACATGAAGTCATTCCCGAGAGTACCCTGCTTGACAATTCTGGTTCATAAATAAATGAGATCTCTATGCAAAATAAATGAGACATGTATGCATTGAAGGTACTATAGCATAAATCATTACTCGATACACATTTTTAATGTTCTATATGTTGTTAAATGCATATATCTATACACAAAAGCCAGTTGGCACCTTTCATATACTTTATATTGCATGTTAAAATGTATAATAGAATAGATTTACGAACTCATCAATACATAAACAACAAGAATTTCATCCCACAGCTGCAACTCTTCTATGATAGGGTACCTGCACACATTGTGTTAGGTTGGTTAGTTCTTATTCTGAGAACCAAATCTTATTTGAACTAACGCAATCATAACAAGAATAGTCATCTACATATAATGTGAACAATGAAGTTTAAACTGACATCATATCAATTAATCGTCATGCTTCCAATTAACCGACATGCTTTCAAATTTAAGTCATATTGATTGGGTCTAAAACTAAGAGGTCAGGGAGGATAGATAAGACACCTGAACTAGAGCTTAATCAAGTAATTGGGAAAGCTACACAACTCCTTATTCACCCAAAGGGTTGCTGGTTACTAAGAAGTCACTATCCATATGGGTTCTCATTACTACTAAACCACTCTTCCACTCAAAGTCTTCAAATGCAAGAAAGTGCATGTAAGCAATTCAGGGTTTTATGTCCTATGAAAAAAGAAACTCTCATCATTTTGATATTGACACTGAAAAGAGCTATGATTGCTTAAGCTAACATCCACTGATCCACACAATGAAAGCTTCAAACCCGACAAACATATAGTGCTAAGTTCAGTTATGCCTTTGGTTTGAATACAGATAAAAAGGAACTAGGATACTGAAGTTTTATTCACACCTGATAATCCAATTGAATAGAGATGATACTGAAACGTTCCAACCAATTTAAGTGCTTTCATATCCAATAACAGGCATCACAAAACCTGCAATAGGAATCATAATAAGCACAAGCTAGCTATTATTCTAAAACCACAACTGAATATCATAACCATGAATGCTGTCATGTTACTACACCATGAAGCATTTGATAATCTTATTTGTCAAGCAGGTAAGAGAATACTCGAGGACAACGGCTTGTACAGAAGTTTCATTCACAAATATATGCATCTCAGAACAACACATTAAGACCTAACACAGTTACAGATCATCATTCTTACACAAGCCCTATTTGCTGACTACAGACATAACAACCTTCAATAAATTTCACTTGATGCTCATCAAATCATTATACCCAACAATATTATGGTCACAATTTCATGCTCCATATGTCACAGAACATCTCTCATTCTTTAAAATGCCTGAACCCAAATGAGTATAGGTGAAGGGAACTGAAACATCAAGTGCACTACATCATAGATGGTAACAGCAAATAAATGGGTTCCTCAAATTAGCATCACACCAGTGTTCATCAGCTTATATCTCTCAGTACTCCTAACACCAACTACGAATCTATCAGCCCCTGCAGACTTGGTTTTACCTAAGAGCTGATGGAAACTGCTGCCCTGCTATTTTCACCAGTTCAATCTGAGAACCACATGTGGCAAAATGACAACCCACACAGAACAAGAATTCAAAAACGTAACCCAGAACTCATCCACCAACACAAAAATAAAATTGTTTCAAACCAATTGCTTTGCTATGTCCAATTTAACCTATCATAGCTCACTAACTGGATTTAACCTCTACCTCATAGCATTGGGTATCCATTGACCCAATTTTTAGCCATACAACAAACACCTCAGTTTTCTCGTTCCATTCAAACAAAACACCACAAACCCCCACCATCAATCAACCAGAATGTCACAAAAGTACAAATTCATAGCCTCTATCAACCAAATCAAACTCCTAACCTACAGTTCAAATGAATCAAAGAACAATTAACAGAGTCCAAAACACGCAAGAAATAATCGAGGTAGAAACCACATCCGATTAAGAACTACTAGCTAAAAGTTGATTAAGCAAAAAAGAAGAAGAAAGATATGTACCTGAGCCTCGAGGGTGATTCAAACCATTCACCAACAGCCACGGAACACTGTCTTTAAATGTGTAATTTATGAAAGCCCCAAATTTGCCGAAGCCGAAACGGAAAAAACTCATCCTCTACACCTAGGTCGAAAGAAATATGGTGCACATAAGTCGCAGATCGGAGAATGAGATCTGAAGAAGACCGCGACGAAATCCAAAGCTTCTTCAACACACCTCTTCACTGTTGATTAATGAAGTTACCCACCTCCATATCGTCGATCGCGCTAAATGGGATACAGACGCTTCTCCAACCGCTGCTTGACACGTGCTCCAGACAGCGCAGTACTCAAGGTACTGCGTACATTCCAGAAAACACCCCGAAACAAACCGATTGGTCGTCTTGAATCCAGTGAACCCAGATGTGTTGATCCAAACTTGAATCAACGCATAAAGAAATAAGAGTGGTAAGAGTAATACCTGAAATCCAGTGATATAGGTTGCACAAAAGAGAAGGATTGCAAAGATAGTGGAGTTCGGCGAGACATCAAAAAATTAAAAAAAAGAAGCTCCGGCGAGATTTGAAGGAGCGTGAAGGTGAGCCGGAGGCTCGGAGAATTCATGAGGCAGTGAGAGAGATGAGGTGGCTGGTGAGGGTTTGGGTGGCGGGGTCGGAGCGGGTGTGCTAGGTAGAAGAAGAAGACGCAATGAGGTTTAGTAGGAAGAAGCCTTCTTCGACCCTCACTCGCCTGACTAACGGCCACTAACGCCCAAATTGATGCTGATCCAGGTGTTGAAATCATGTTGAAATCAACGGTTCAGATTAATGGTGCAACTGTCCCAGTGGTGCACGGAATAATTTTCGGAGAAACAGATGAACTGAAGTTGTAATAGTTAATTACTTGTGCAAATTTGGCGACAAATCCATGTGCAGATTAACACTTAATATTGTTAGTCTATCAGAAAATTAGAGCTCCTTTCAAATACTTGTGCAAACTGTTACTCTAATGTTGTAAATGGGTTTGCAGCCAATTTCCAAGGCATGCATATGAAACTAGAGAAATAGCAGTTACCAAACAGAATGCCACGACAGTTCAGAAAAAGAAATTATCAAAATGAGGCCAGCATATTTCTACCAATCCATCTGTACAAAACCTCTATATGATTAAACACTAAAATATTAATCTTTACTTATTACCAACTGTCAGCAGTTCATACAAACCTGGAAACCAACAAGGAACAGTCTCTAGATTTCAGGAGAGCAGATGACCTTAATGACCATCTATTGACTTGTTAAAGATAACTTGATCATAGAATCTTGGACAGGCCCGGCCTGAGCGCAGGGCAGCCAGGGCGACCGCACTAGGCCCATGACGAAAAGAGGGCACGATCTGACAAACAAGGTTGTGGAGCAATTGAGAATGACTGGTTTAATTAGCTTGATAATTGAAAAGATGACATGTGGCAGCAAAAGAATAAAGGGCAAATAACACAAAAGTGTAATTTGAAGGTACAGATGATAAAAAAATAATCAATTGTTCCACATGTTAAAATGATCACCCCAAATGTTATCAGATGATAAAATGGTTACTTAATTATATATCATATGATCTAATGGTCATGATTAAGTGTCAATTATGATAAAAAAAAGTATATTTTTAAATTTTATGGATTTACGATTCTACCCTTCTGTTAGTTTCTCTTGTTCTCTTCTCTCTATGTTACTGCTTTCTCTCAGCTTCTCTCTCTGTACTCGATCTCGATCTCTCTCTAACCCCGCCGCCATCACTTATCTTTCATCCCGTCGGCGCCACCTGAGTTTCGTCGTTCGTATCCGTGACGCGGTGGCTCCATCAGTTCCGCCATCCACTGCCTTTTAACGCAAACAAGGTCGATGCTTTGCTCAGACACAATGTTTTTGATTTCTTTCAGATTTTGATGCTTTGATTAATTTGTTTCTGTGTTTAATCGTTACAATTTCATATGATATGTCGATCGGTGAATTCTAGGGTTCATTAGAATTTAGGGATTTGAAACTCTTTGACTCAATCTGTGCTATATTCCCAGCCTCTCAGGAATTTAGTGATTTTAGTCTTTGAAAAAGTGATTTGTTTGCATTGTTTTGCTTATTTTGGTTATGTACTCTGGTGAATGAGCATAGGTGTCATGAGTTACTTGTAATCTGAAATACTATACATATTTCTGTTCAGGTACTATGGACAGTAACTATACTGCAAAGCTTGTGTACTCTGGTTAAGGAGCAGCAGTTTCATTTGATCATAGCGTCTCATATTTTGATTTTGCTAATTCTATACGTGACCGATTTTCGGTATTGGGCAGAAGCATTGTCAAGTTGAGGTATACTGTTTTTCCTGATGTTGTATCTTATCGACTTGAAAATGAAGATGATATGAAGATGATGTTTAGAGTTTTGGCCCGTTATAGTTCAGATTTTGTTGATGTGGATGTTTGCTCTTTTGATGTTAGTGCTTATGGTTTTGAAAGTGTGTTGAGTAACAATGTTAGTGAAGATTCTAGCGTTTCGTTTGATGAAAATGATTATTTAGGATGCTACAAACCAGAGGAAGTAAAGAGGTATTGTAGCAAATGGTGGGAGAATTATATCAAATTAAAGGACCAGAAGTTTCAAGGTGGTGTGGAAGAGTTTAGGTTGAAATTGCGTATGTATGCAATTAAGATGGGATTTGAGTATTAGTATGTTAGAAATACTAAGAAACGTGTTGTTGCTTATTGTTCTAAGAGAGAGTCTGAGCATTGTGGATGGTGTGTGAAGGCTGCCTTGATAGAGTATAGTCGTTTTTTTGTCATTACTGATCTGGTGAATGAGCATAGCTGTCATGGTGTTGTTCGCTTGCAAACTAATAAGATGATGGGTTCCAAGATTATAAAGTCTATAATGCTTGATAAGGTTCGTGAGAATCCTAACAAGAAGGCTATATATATATATACCATGAGATAAAGTCAGATTATGGGATGGACGTATCTTATCGTACGGCTTGATACGGTAAAGAGCGTGCTAGAGAATTTGTTCTTGGTGGTGATGCTGATTCTTATGCTCAGTTAGTTTGGTTTGGTCAAAAAGCAGTGGAATCAAACCTTGGCTCTACTATCAAGATTGAGTATGAACCTGAAACTCGCAGGTTTCAGCCAATGTTTGTGTGTTATGATGCGTGGATGAATGGTTTTTAGTTTTGCAGACCCATTCTGTTCATTGATGCTACCTTCATCACCAACAAATACAGAGGGCAGCTTATTGGTGCATCTGCCAAGGATGCGAATCAAGGTACCTTTTTAGTGAAATGTTTAGTTACATTGACAGTTTCTTTGATTGTGATAGTTACATAGTTTCCAGGGGCTTCAGTTTTGATGGCTTTGACATTTTTATGTAACTATTTGATGGATAGTTAAATGATTTGTGTACCTACATTAAGCTACTAATGTAATTATCCATGTAACTATAAATAGATGGATAGTTACTTAACTAGTTATTCATGTAACTATCCATGTAACTATCTATGTGTGTAACTATCCATGTAACTAAACATGTAACTATTAATGTATGTAACTAAGCATGTAACTATTCATGTAACTATGCATGTAACTATCTATGTAACTAATACAACTCAAGTCCCTGCATCACAAATGCATACCTATGAATTGTTTCTTTGATTGTTATAGTTACATAGTTTCCAGGGGCTTCAGTTTTGATGGCTTTGACATTTTTATGTAACTGTTCATGTAACTTTCATTTATTCAGACCAATTTTTTGTTCGTCTTTTTTTGCAAGTTTATATCTAGTTGCTTATGCTATTGTTGATTTTGAAATTGAAACTAATTAGAGATTTTCCCTTCAGTGTGTATCTGAAGAGTTGTCAAGACACCCTATGAGGCAGGTGACATTCATTTCTGATCGGAATCCTGGTCTTCTTAGTGCATATCCACATGTTTTTCCCAATAATCCACATGATTTTTGTTTTAGGCACCTTGTGGACAATCTCTCCAAAAAGTATCCAAGTCAGTCACCCCTTCATAAATCTGTTCCTTATTTGTTCATGTGTTGTGCTTATTCTCGTACCCCGGACTCGTATGAGACCAACCTTGCAAAATTGAAGGAAGAAGGGGGTTCTATTGTTGAAGAATTTATAAAGGACATTCCCAAGGAGAGCTGGTGTTCGGCTTTTTTTAACGGGGAAAGGTTTGGTGAAATGACCAACAATTTGGCCGAGACTTTTAACAATTGGGTGGGGGATTTGAAGAGTCTTCCTATTTATGATCTGAATGAATGTATTAGAACCAAGTCTATGGAGAGAATTGCTGAGCAGAAGGAAGGGTCAAAGAAATGGGTCACTATTTTGTGTTCAAACATGGAAAAGAAATTGATTAATAACTTGGCGGTTGGGCGACATTTGCGAGTTATGAGATCTGATACATATGTTTATGAAGTTCAATATCAAAAGTACAGGGTTATGGTGAACTTGGGAGAGGATTTCGTTTGTTCGTGTGGGGAATGGAAATGTCATGGTTTTCCTTGTTCACATGCCTTTGTTGCAATTCAGCAACATGTTGTCTCTCCTTACTTATATGTCAACCCTTGCTATAAGGTACTCTTTTACTCATTCTGTTTCTTTTTACTCCATATTTATTCTTGTTTCCTACTTTTGTTAACTAACATGTCCAGTAACTGCTTGTTTTTCAATGTAACTGATCATGTAATTGCTTGTTTTTCAAGGTGGATAAATTCTGAGAAACCTACTCTCACACCATTAACCCAATCCCTTCCATTTCAATGCCTGTTGATCTTGCTTGATCGTCATTTCCATTGCAGCCTCCTTTGACTAAAAGACCTGCTGGAAGGCCAAAAACAAGAAGGTACCGAAGTAGAAGTGAGGTAAAAAGGCAGATCAAGTGTTCCAGGTGTGGGAAATACGACGGGCATAACAGAACGAGATGTAAAGCTCCAATATAACCTTTGGTTACATATGACAGCTACATTGATGGATACAGTAGTTACATTAATGGATTCAAGTTTTTTTGTTACATGCACAGTTACAATTTTGTTGTTGGATGTTTCATTTATTTAGCTGTTGCTTTTTATTATGATAGTGGAAACTGTGTATCTCATTTTTCGCGGTGCAGTGACATGCTGCAAATATTAATGCAAACCTCTTTTTGTTTTGTTTTTCCAAGTGCTTTGTTTATTTCAAGTTTCATTGCTTTGTTTGTTTCAAGTTTCATTTTGTCTAGCAGTTACATAGGTAGTTACATTGCTAGTTACATCCATGTAACTATCCGTGTAACTATCCATGTAACTATTCATGTAACTACAGATTGCTAGTTACCTAGGTAGTTACATGGATTTTAATAGATTTCTGTTCTAATACGCAGTGGGACGCTGCCGTTGCGATGCAGCGGCACGCTGCAATTATAAAACTACAAACAATGGAAATATGATCGATGATTTGAGTTCATTGTTTGATTGCTTTCTTGAAAGATATGAGAAACTCAAAAATGCATATACTTAAGTGGAAAGATGCAATCCTGCCCAGCTATTAAACTTAATTATGCATGATATATGGTCAGCTTTCCAGAGCTTCGATTCTAACATACAAAGCTCTAACATGCAGAGCTTCCATATCCATTCATCATTAGACTCGAAATGAAAAAAGGCCAAATCAAGTACACATTCATCATTAGAGTCGTAATGAAAAAAGACCAAATCAAGACTTAATGCAATCAACATAAGTATATAACATTATGAAGTTGTTTAGGTGTTGAAAATGAAGAACCCAAAAACAGAAACATCAAGCTTAATAAATAGAGATATGTTCCACACAAATAATCTTTCATTTAGCTGTTCAAATACAATTGATGAAACATTGATATTAAACTTGGTGAACCTACTGCTGATGATGTATTGAGTACTTACTGTGCCTATGGTTAAGAAACTTCTTCACCACTTGTGCTCTAAACTTCAAAACATCTTCCTTCTTCAATGTTCTGTCAAACGTTTCCTCCTTGGAAAGTTTGTCCATATAATACATAACGAAAATCCCACAATCCATTATGTTTTAAAAAAAAAATTAAAGTCAAAACATAATCATTGAACAAACAGTCAATTTCTTACATATTCGTTTCCCTACGGTTAACTACATTGATCTGCCTATGTAACTATACATCTATATAACTATGCATGCTATCAATGTAACTACAGATTGATAGTTACCTGGGTAGTTACATACATGCTACACTTGTGTAACTATATTAAACTGCCTATGTAACTATCAATGTAACTAAATATGTAACTATGCATGTAACTATAAATTAATAGTTACCTGGGTAGTTACATACAAGCTACACTTGTGTTATAACATGTCTAACAAGGATTAGATAAATAAGGAAAAAATTAAACATTCAATGAAGAGAAAAAAAATAAGGATTAGAAATCCTAATTCTGATTAAAAGGATTAGAAATCCTATATAATTCTGATTAAAAGAGGGAAAAATATCATAAAATCTTGTACAATTATACTCTCTAGGAAAATATAAGAAGATGAGATAATTACATTAATAGATAGTTACATCAGTTACATGTACCTGAGACAGTCATTATAACATAGTCTTAGTCCACACGAAATGCAGGAAACAAATTCACGTATCTATAACTAACATATGCGCTTCTTGATTACATTTTCATGAGTAATGAATACAAATAACTGAAGTGAATAAGTGGAACTGAGTCTTCACCTCGTTCGATTACATGTGCTCTACACACCAATCAAAGAATAACTCAGCGTTGCTTGCTTGCCGAAGTCAGAATCAACTATACACCCCAAACAACAACAAGAAGGAAATGGTAGAATGTCTTTACTACTCCTCTTGAACTTGATATAGAAACCGTTTGGTTGAAATGACACAAACGGTGGTGGCCTCGTTAAAATCTTGTTCGGATAAAAACCCATTAGGAAAACTCCGACGAGGAAAGAGTATCACCTGCTAACCGGTCGCTGACCACATTACAACTCTGAGAACTGCATAAATCGCATGCCACAAAATCGGGACTTGTAGTTGCTTTGAAAATGAACACAACGTATCAGTGTTGTTGACTTGTTTCGACAGCAAACTTGCAGCTCTTACAAATTGGGGTGGCACAAGAGTGTCTCATGTGGAGGAAGAAAAGCACATGGCAGTTGAACTGTTCAAATTAATATTGTTGCTGCTGTCATAACTCTGAGACTCTTATCACAAATCCACTGAGCCTCCTACTACACCAATATTTGTTCTTCCCTTCACCCATGTCAGTACGTACGACCCACCAAAAAACAATAAAAATAAACATAAATCATCACTTAATCTTGTCACCTTTTCCATGTCTTTGAGAAGATGCATGCGATGAAGCTGCCGGAGAGGTAGCAACACGCTTTCCGCGGCGTGTATACTCTTTCCTCGAAACCTCCTGAACAATTGGGATCTCATCCAAATTCTGAGAGTGAAAAGCAAGAGGTACGTGGTTCCAGTAAACGATTCGAATGCCACTGTCCCTGAGAGACCGGATATTGAGGAATAGATTCAGCAACTGTTTCCTGAAATGGATGAGACCTCGAGGCAGAGCGGTTCTCTTCTGGAAGCATTGGGCGCTCAAAACCAGGATTCGGCCTAGCTTGGTGGAACAGACCCAGGAAAATATAAGAGGAAGAGTGCCAGTACAAAATGTAAGACTTGGGTGCAGCTAGACGTGTATACTTCAAAGAACCCTAAATTCTCCTCTTATATTTTAGCTCTGCTGCAATGTCAAATTCCAATAGAGATATTGAAAGGAGTAGTACTACTGCTATCGAACAAGACGTGGGTAAATTATCAGAGACTCCTCATCTTTCGAAAAGGTTCAGATGGACTAACCCTAGCTTTGACGATCTCCCTGAGGATGTATTCTCCGAAATCCTTCGTCGACTTCGTTGCCATAAACAACTTGTTCAATGCAAGTGTGTCTCCAAACTCTGGCATCGTCGTCTCTCGTTTATGATATGTGATTCTAATTTTATTAGGAGGTTTATACGCCACAAGCATGATAGTAAAACACCAATAGTTCGTGCTCTATTGAGTTCCGAAGGAAACGAATTTCGTGTCACCAAAGTTACCACAGTGAAGATGATAGCAGAGGAATTGATTAGCGGAGTGATCATGTAAGTAGAGAAGTCACTGACGCTGACCTTAAAGGATCAACTGCTTCTTGCCCAATTGACCAAAACACTTGAGCAGTCATTTGGTGAGCTTTCCTCCAAGCCTTTAGCTCCACTGTTCAAAAGCCTCATGATGAGTCGCTATGGTAAGGAAAAAGAACCAGTTGTGGTAGCAACATATAATGACTTGGTTTTGTGTCAGCATCGAAAACATGATTACTACATCTACAATCCATACACTAGACAATTTGTTGCTCTCCCACGAGCTCCTCCATCCGTTGAGTTCCAGGACATGGTAATCGGATTCATATGCGACGACCTTGAAAATTCTGGGAGTAGGTGCAGAGTTGTGAGAATTCCTGGAACATTTGGAGATATACAAACTGTAACTTCCTCCAATTTGAAGGTGGAAATCTTCTCCTCCGAAACTGGTGTATGGAGACGGTCACTTATCTCATTCCGCCAACAAATATATCCTGTTCTGATCAATAGTATTACCTATCCTTACAATGGAATGCTATATTGGGAGACAGACCATAAAACTTTTCTTGGGTTTGATCCCTTCATGATCAACCATAGTAGTAGTGATGGTGATGACATTATGGATCACTATAAAGGTCGTATCATTGAGTTTGAGTTTAAGAAGTACTCTAACAATATTAAGTGTGCAGGCATGTGTGGAGGGCGTCTAAGATTCTTCGGCGACTTCAAATTATGTAAACTTCATGTATGGGAGGAATTGGAAGAAGAAGAAGATGAGAGAGCTCACGATAGATCTGGCAAACTGGTTTTGAAATGCACGAGTTATTCATGGGATATAACATCGCTTGGATCCCAGACGTGGAGAGATCAATGGGTGGTTTTTGATCCGAATGATGAAAATATCTTGTACCTGCATAGCGGGTCTGATATTTCATCTATTTTCAGATGCAACATTCGTACAAGAGAGTGGTCAACGGTGTCTTATCCGTCATGTGGCCGTAATTATCTTTTCCAGTTGACAGTGCTGCCGTGGTGGCCAACACCGGTTCCGAAAATACAAAAAAGAAAGTACAACAAAAGCAAGACACAAAGCTACAAGAACTAGCTAGAACAATGTGTTGAGTAACATTTTGGGCTTTATTATATTTCTCTCGTAGACGAGACCCGCTTGGTTTGAATTCAGATTTCTAGGAGTTGTGATTTACTTTTCTATTTCATGTCTTACGAAAAGATTAATACCTCAATACTCAGTTGATTTTTTGTTTATATGGGCGTGGGAAATAGGGTGTGGCTGTTGTCCCCCTTTTCTTCTTCTTTTGTTTGTAATGGGTTTTCTATTTTGAGATGAACTTTTTTTTTTTTTTTTTTTTTGTGTGTGAGGGTAATCAGCCCTCTATTTTATTAAAAAATATAAAGGTTATACAAAGAAGGAGGGGGACAAAAACCTGACCTCCGGTATCATGCAATTCTCTAACTAGAGATGATAAACAAATGCTTAATCTTACATGCATACAGTCCCACAAACGTGGACCATAAAAAACATCAGTCAGTAGCTTCATATCATTGCCCATACTGAGGAATGAAACTAGGAGCATTGGCCGATAATTGTGAGATACCAAGCATAGAGTAAACAGAAACAACTGTATGGTTTTTGTAGGTATGAAAAGATTGCCTAACTGATTCCTTGAACAAATCCAGAAGATGACGCTGGGCATCTAAAGCATCAAAAACCTTACCTTCAAAACGCAGCAGATTTCTAGTGATCCAAATATACCAGATTAGAGTGCAAGCTATAAAAATCCAAAGCTTTTGTTTCTGCTTGGAGAAGGCTGACACCCAAACTCCCAAAAATACATCTTCAAGACTACTCCATGGGGAAAAAGAATGATTAAATAAAAGGCACACTCATTTCCATAAAACCACAAATCGAGGGCAGTGTAGAAGAAGATGTACTCCCGTCTCGGCATGATTACCACAGAAAGAACAACAAGATGGAAGGGAAAAACCACGCCTCTGCAATGCATCATCAGTTAACAATCGCACATGAAGAGCCTTCCAAACAACAAGACTTTTGCGTGGTTGGATTGCTTTACTCCATATAACTTTTACCCAGTTTCGGCGATCAATATGACTTGAAAAAAAGACAAATGCTTCTTTTGCTGTTAGAGCTCCTGAGGAGGATTCTGGCCATATAAGTGAGTCAGGTGTGCCCACTATAGGTAGAGTCATCCTGTTTATTTTATCTGCAACGTGAGGGAATAAATTTGTAAAAGCAGCTGGTAAAGCCCAATGCGAATCCACAATAAACTCATTCACCTTGGCATGAAGAGGGATGAAGCCAATTACTCCAATACTAGAAGCCAGAGGCTTCCCTAGCCAATTATCAAGCCAAAAAGAAATTTTCCTACCATCTCCCACACACCACTGCAATGAATTAAAGAAAGTAGGCCAAACCTTTTTTAGACCCAACCAGACTGAAGATCTCTTATAAGACTTTAGAGGTTGAAAATCTTCCTTTAAGAACCGAGCTCTAAGTAAAACAGAAGCTGGAGAGGAAGAAGAGAGCACATCCCAACACCTCTTAATTAGAAGAGCACGATTAGCCTCAAATAGATCACGTAATCCCAAACCTCCTTCCTCCTTGGGTTTACAACATTGACGCCAAGCTACAAGAGGCATGCCTCTTTTTAAAGGATCCCCTGTCCAGAAAAAGTTCCTGATCCAAGATTGCAAATCAAGAAGTAAGCCTTTCGGCCACTCATAAATCTGAAAACTGTACACCAAGATTCCTTGAATCACCGACTGAATGAGCTGCAACCTTCCCGCTTGCGAAAGTAAAGAACCTTTCCATGATGACAATTTACAACGTACTCTGTCTGCAATGGCCTGAAAATATATTCTTCTCGGACGACCCTGGAAAATTGGAACACCAAGATAAGTGAAAGGAAGAGACCCTTGCCTGACACCAAGAATTTTCCAGATAATAGTACGTCGACGATAAGCATACTTCCCCAAGAAAACTAATGATTTTGCTTTATTGATTTGCTACCCCGAATTCAACCCATATTCCTCCATAAAATGAATTAGAGTTTTCAATGAGCGCTTGGTTCCTCGCATGAAAACCATAATATTGTTTGCAAAAAGAACATGAGAGGGTGGAGTAATGCCAAGAGGAGCTGATAATAAATCAATATGTCCTTTCTCAACCAACTTGGAGATACCTCGATTCAATACCTCTTCAGCCAAACAAAAGAGAATAGGTGATAAGGGATCGCCTTGACGCACACCACGTGAACATGTAAAGAACCCTTCTGTTGCACCATTAATCAGAATTAATTAGTGTGCAGACCCCAAAATAGCTTTAATCCAATCCTGAAAAAGATTTGAAAACCCAAAAGCTTCCAAAACACGAAGTAAGAAACCCCAATCAAGAGTATCAAAAGCTTTCTGTACATCAAACTTTATTGCTATGTTGCCTGTCTTGCATTCACGATCCAAGAGGTTGATGCACTCTGAAGTCAGAATAATAGGATCTGCGATAGTGCGACCTTTAAGAAAAGCACTCTGGTTCGGGGATATGATCCGAGCTGCAATAGATCCCAATCTGTCAGCAATTATTTTTGTAACGAGTTTGAATACAAAATTTGCCATAGCAATTGGATGTAGCTGTGTTACTGAGTCTGCTCCGGGAACCTTAGGAATCAAGATCATTAAATTGGAATTAAAGTGAGGAAGAATGTAGCCACTTATGAAAAAACTCTGAATCGCCTGGACTACCTCCACCCCAACAATTGACCAACACTCCATAAAGAAAACTCCTCCGAAACCATCAGGCCCTGGTGAGCTATTATGATCCATTGAACACATAGTTTGAAAAATTTCCGCTACCGTTGGAATGGCTGTTAGTAGAGCATTTTCCTCACTAGTCACCAGTTTGGGAATTACCTGAGCAACTAAACCAGTGTCTCTTACTGCTGAATCTGCTGGGAATAGGTCTTTGAAATAATTCACTACATGATCACTAATGTCTTTCGGGTCATCAATGATACAACCTCCATCTCTCATGATTGATAAAGACTGTTTAAGTTGACGAACCTTAACCATCGCATGAAAGAAAGAGGTATTACGATCGCCTTCTGTAAGCCATTTAACCCTCGATTTATCACAAACGAACTTTTTTTGAAGAGCAAGGGCCACATGGACGTGAGCACTAGCAACACTTTCCTTGGAGAGTCTGTCCTCAGAGGGACCCAAACTAGCAATTTCCTGCTGAATTCTATCCAAATCAACAAACGAATCTTCTACCATTTTGTTGACATCCCCAAACTCAGTTTTATTCCATACCCGAATTCGCTGCTTAAGAGTCCGAAGCTTAGAGGCCAAGACAAACATTGGATTACCATAAAATTGAGTGCTCTGCCAGACGTCTGACACCAAGGAAAGGAAATTCAGATTATCCAACCACATGCGTTGAAACCGAAACGGTGATCTCTGGTTAAGTATAAGCGTTGAGAACGATACTAAAAGAGGACAATGATCTGAGGAATAACGAGGAAATGTGGTGCACTCCGAACTGCGCCAAGCATCCATCCAAGAGAAATTACTGAGACATCGATCAAGCCTCATTTCAACACTTGCATTAACACCCCTTCTGTTTGTCCAAGTATAAGGCAAGCCTTTAGTAGGTAGATGAACCAGTTCACAATTAGACGACATGTCTTGAAACTCAGAACAAGAAACAGCATTAGGAAGAATTCCACCTCTTTTTTCATGAGCACCTAAAACACAATTGAAATCACCTAACACTATCCAAGGCCCTTGAACAAAGTTGTTTTTGATATGAAGTAGATCCTCCCAAAGTCGACGGCGCTCCGCTGTGGTTGTTTTAGCATAAACCCACGTCATTACACAACTGACATTGTCCAAAGTGCAAGAGATTGTGAGCTGCTGCTTTGTAGCTAGCAATAGAGTCGGCTGAATAGCTTGATCACATATAAGCCAGATGTTTGGTGTTTGGTCTCCCCGATCATTTACAGCTGCTGGAAACATCTTTAAAGAATGTGAAAATGAAGATTTAAGTGAACTGAAATTAATAAAAGGTTCAGAAATACCAATAAGTGAATGTTGATATCTGCGAACCATCCTACGCAAGACTTTTTGAGTGGGTGCGTTACCCATACCCCGAGCATTCCAGTAAAGAACCTTCATAGGTTAAGACGTGAG
The DNA here is from genome assembly GCA_009720345.1 of Fragaria iinumae. Classification (NCBI taxonomy): domain Eukaryota; kingdom Viridiplantae; phylum Streptophyta; class Magnoliopsida; order Rosales; family Rosaceae; genus Fragaria; species Fragaria iinumae. The sequence continues at coordinate 38,208,595 of CM019122.1, read as the reverse complement.
GTGGGAACCCTATTACGGTTTAATGGGTTTGATAGACTTAATTAATTAATGGGCTTGATAGCAAAAGATGGTGTTATGCGGAAGAAACCCTAGGCCTAGTACTCGCAGGAAACCTAAAAGAAACCCTAGTTGGCTGGAAATCCAAAAGAAAAACTTTTCTTGACCCGCTCTAGACTCACTATTGTACTCACTATTTTAATACAATTATATAAACGAAAATGGGCGAATACGTGCATATATAAACCCTAAATTCCCTCATTATATTCATCGAGACCAAGCTAGAGAGATGGCTCTGCTGCAATGTCAAATTCCAAGAAAGAATTTGAAAGGAGTGGTACTACTTCTGCTCTCAAACGAGACTTGGCTATGTTATCCATGTCAGCCATTGAATTGATTCCAGCCTTTGCTTCTTCTGGTCATATCCATCTGTCTAAACGTTCCAAACCCATGAGTAATTCTAGCTTTGACGATCTCCCTGAGGATGTATTTGCCGAAATCCTTTGTCGATTTGCTTGCCATAAACAACTTGTTTGATGCGACTGTCTCCAAACGCTGGATGAGCCATGTCTCGTTTCTGATACGTGATTCTAATTTTATCACTAGGTTAATGCGCCTCAAGCGTGACAGTAAAACACCAATAGTTCGTGCTCTAATGAATTCCCGAGGAGACGAATTTCGTGTCACCAAAGTTACCACAATGAAGATGAAAGCAAAGGAATTGATTACCACAGTGACCATGGAAGTAGAGGAGTTTCTGACCAGAATGTCAAGTAATGCAGAGGATGAAGCGCTTATTACAACAGCAGACTTCGCTACCATCGTGACCAAAACAGTTGAGCAGTCACTTGGTGTGATTTGCCCCAAGCCTTTAGCTCCACTGTTCAAAAGCCTCATGATGAGTTGCAATCGGAAAATAGCTAGAACCAGTTGTGTTAGCAACGTATAATGACTTGGTTTTGTGTCGATATGGAATTATAGCAAAATATGATTACCACATCTGCAATCCATACACTACACAATTTGTTGCTCTCCCACGATCTCCTCCATCCGAAGAGTTCGAACGCTACGTGGTATTCGGATTCATATGTGATCTTGATAATTCTGGGAGCAGCAGGTGCAGAGTTGTGAGAATTGGACAATTTGAACCTTCCTCTGAAGTGAAGGTGGAAATCTTCTCCTCCGAAACTGGTGTATGGAGATGGTCAGTTATCTTATTCAGCCAACAAATTAAGCCGTTTCACATCGGCCGGAATATTATTACCTATCCTTACAATGGAATATTGGATTGGGAGACATACGAAAACACTTTTGTTGGGTTTGATCCTTTCATGATCAACCGTAGTAGTAGTAGTGATGGTGATGATCTTATAGACTATAACGGTCGAATCATTGAGTTTGGTGATAAGGAGTCTAATATTATTTAGTGTGCAGGCATGTGTGGAGGACGTCTAAGATTCGGCTTCTTGGACCTCTATTCATATATACTTCGTTTATGGGAGTTGGAAGAAGAAGAAGATGAGAGAGCTCACGATAGATCTGGCGTACTGGTTTTGAAATGCACGAGATAATATTCATTGGATAGAAAAATGTTTGACATTTACACGTGGGTAGATCCATAGCTGGTTTTTGATCCGAATGATGAGAATATCTTGTACATTCATAGCATGCGTGATTCTCCACATATATTCAGATGCAACATTCGTACAAGAAAGTGGTCAAAGGTGCCTTATCCGTCTCGTGGCCGTGGTTATGACATTCTGCAGTTGACTGTGTTGCCGTGGTGGCCGACACCGGTTCCTATCATACAATAACATCTTTTACCGACACCGTCGTCGAAATTACTTAGCAGTTAGCAAGTATGTAGATATATATTGAGAAATGATTGACAATGTGTTTAATTTTAACATATTATTGTGTGTTGTAATACTTGGTCTTTCAAATTCAGATTTATTTTAGTCGTAATTTGTTTATCTTTATCGTTTATTTTGAATACAGGGTTTGGTACCTCGGTACCTCTGTTGATTTTCTGATTATTGGCTAAGGAACAGTGTAGGTATGCGGGTATGGATGTTTTCCTTTGCTCTCCAAACCTAATTTAACCAAGAAAAAAGACTAAGTAGTTGGTTAATTCATGCGTTTGGGAGGAGTGTGTTCCTTCGGATACAACCTTAGCTTTAACCTTTGACTATATAAATTATAGGTGCACTAGAGACACATTTATCTAGTATTGCTTCTTTTCTCATAAAAGAAAAGAAAGAAAAAAAAACAAGTATATTTATCTTTTCTTTTCTGAAATATAATTCATACGGATACGATTGCCTCTTAAGTCTTGAATAGTGAAACTGCATATATGTATACATCTTAATACCTTCAAGGCTTCAACTACATTGAAGTGATGAAATGAAACTGTGTATATGTATTCGTCTTAGTACCTTCAACTACATCAAAATGGTGAAATGAAACTGCGTATATGTACTCGTCTTAGTACCTTCAGCTATATTGAAGTGGTGATGTTTCATTGTTGCTTCTTGCAACATGCTCGAAGTGATCTGCATTTATCTTTTAACTCCAAGTTTTACCTTGCTAAAATTATACTGCTGTAAAAAGTAAAAACCAGGAAAGGCCCACTAGAAATGGCTTAAAGCCCAGAAAGAGCCCAGATCCCTTTAGACCTTCAACCCTTCCACCTCTCGCCTCTGCTTCTCTTTCAGTAGTTGAAGAGTGTCGCCTGAGAGATCCATCAATGGGGTACATACAGGAAGCACGTGAGAATCACGTGAAGAAGAAGGTAGAAGAAGGTACGTATATTTCAAAACCCCAGACTCTCCTTTTCTTTTAATTTGCAGAAGAAAAAGCGTTGGTGATGATTTTGTGTTCAGCGCTGAGGAGCAAAATGAAGCAGAAGGCGATGAAGGAGTGTAAGGATTACGCGTCCAAATACGCAGAGTGCTCTACGGGAAGAACCATCTCCGTTGTTTGGCAGTGTCGCCAAGAAGCCAAGGAACTGAACAATTGCCTTCACCAATTGTAAAACCCACTTCCTCCTTGTTATATCTCATCATTCATACATGATACATCACATAATGAAATGATTTTTGATTGTTTTTTATACTGGGGTAAGTAGTGATGAGTGTTGATTTTGGTTGTGATGCTACTAATTTTATAGTTGATCAAGAAATGAGATAGTACCCAAGTGCATTAGGGCATGAACTAGTTTAGTGTTAGTGTTATGCTTGTAGTTTTGTGGACAATTGAAGAAAGGAGTTGGGTTTCAATCTTTGGAGTGATATATAGGGTTTTAGGGAGTTTCTTGGTTTATTAGTGAGTGATTTAAGGCGTGAGGTTTTGGGAATCAGTTATATATGGTGACATTTCTCAGTGTCTTCCGTAACTAAATGTGGCGTTTTTGGGTTGTTTGCCATAGTTTCAGTAATGGTTGCTTGATTTTGTTTTTGTTCTTGTTCTGAGTGTTGGTTTCATCTGAAGCACATGGCTCATCGAGGGCAGCTTCTCATGCCACATGACTTCAATTATTGTTTTTGGGGTTGAATTGTAGCTAGTGAGAAAGATATTCAAAATTACAAAACAGATGAGATAGTATCTCATATTTTTATCGCATTTGCTTGAGAGAATGTGAAAAGGGAATACAGGTTTCTCATTGGAGAGCTGGATGTGTAATGTCGGGGCAACTTCATCCGTAGTTCATGCTTAGGGAATGATTGTGCTGGCAGGGATAGGGGCATGCTGTCATTGCCACCACTTCACCCCCTTTTTATAGTCTTTTGAATAAGAAAAACAGATTATCTGAAAGGAAGCCAATTGTCAGAAATATCTACATCTCTAATTCAGGGTCACACGAAAATTAGAAACTGACATGGTTACTTGAAATACTATGTTTTCTGTGTGATTATGGATATGTGTATAATGACAGTGTTTTGATTATTGCAGTACTAATGATGATGTCTTGGAGCAAATGAAAAAAGATTACATGCTTCAACAGGAGCAGAAGGGGTCTACCAGAAGTCTAAATCCATCCTCTATATAAGCATGGGCAAACCATTAAGTGCACAGTTTGTTGTTAAGCAACATTTTAAGTGTCTTCCTTGAAGTGGATATGCAGCATTTTAGTTGCCACTGGTTCATATGTCAATTATGCATCAGTTGTGTTTGATTTCCTCTTGGAGGATTGAACTGGTCAAATATGTCAAAATATGGATTTGCAAAATTTGGTATTTCAGGCCAATTTGTACTGTTATTCTCTTTGCACCTTGCTATCTTCATCTCTGTTGCTATCTTCATCTCTGTGATGACCTTGATTCAAGATTGGATTGATGGCATCCCTTTAACAATTCTTAGTTGTTCGGAAGCAACTTGTATTATTGGTCTAGCAGTTCTCATTTGTGGTTTTTGACTAAACTGATCCGGACTTGAGGTGAACTGAAAGAACCATTTCGGGCACGAAATATTTTGAATCAATTGCATGCTATGTACTTGGCCCCAAATCCAATTCAAAAACATGGGTTTGTCTACCATACCATATGGTATGAAAAACCAGAGGTCCAAAACAGTGAAATTGGCCAGAAACTTGTGTGCTATAACATGAGGTTTTGGCTCGAATTTGGTGAAACTTGATAAGAGCCACAATACCTCATTTTCTTTGAAAACTCAGGTGCTTGATGTCAATATGAGATGAATTGAAGAGAACAGAGTCTTGGAAAGTCACTCCATAGCAATTAAAACAACAATTTCAACAGCTTCACAAAACACGACACGCGTGATTTATTTATGCCCGATCGTGACTCAAATGAGAAAAGACACGGATTTTTAAAGCTAGAATGCTTCAATATATGTTTGGAGGTGTCTACAAGCACACCCGAACATGAAAAGCCGGAGGTCCAAAACAGTGAAATTGGCCAGAAACTCGTGTGCTATAACATGGGGTTTGGGCTCGAATTTGGTGAAACTTGATAGGAGCCACAATACCTCATTTTCTTTGAAAACTCATGTACTCGATGTCAATATGAGATGAATTGAAGAGAACAGAGTCTTGGAAAGTCACTCAATATCAATTAAAATAACAATTTCAACAGCTTCACAAAGCACGGCACGCGTGCGTTATTTAAGCCCAATCGTGACTAAAATGATAAAAGACACGGATTTTTAAAGCTAGAATGGTTCAATATATGTTTGGAGGTGTCTACAAGAACACCCGAACATAAAAAGCCGGAGGTCCAAAATAATGAAATTCGCCAGAAACTCGTGTGCTATAACATGGGGTTTTGGCTCGAATTTGGAGAAACTTGATAGGAGCCACAATACTTCATTTTCTTTGAAAACTCAGGTACTCGATGTCAATATGGGACGAATTGAAGAGAACAGAGTCTTGGAAAGTCACTCCATACCAATTAAAACAACAATTTCAAAAGCTTCACAAAACACGGCACGCGTGAGTTATTTAAGCCCGATCGTGACAAAAATAATAAAAGACACGGATTTTTAAAGCTAGAATGGTTCAATATATGTTTGGAGGTGTCTACAAGCACACCCGAACATGAAAAGCCGGAGGTCCAAAACAGTGAAATTGGTCAGAAACTCGTGTGCTATAACATGGGGCTTTGGCTCGAATTTGGTGAACTCGATGGGAGCCACAATACCTAATTTTCTTTGAAAATGCAGGTACTCGATGTCAATATGAGATGAATTGAAGAGAACAGAGTCTTGGAAAGTCACTCCATACCAATTAAAACAACAATTTTAACAGCTTCACAAAACACGGCTTGCGTGAGTTATTTAAGCCCGATCGTGACTAAAATGATAAAAGACACGGATTTTTAATGCTAGAATGGTTGAATATATGTTGGGAGGTATCTACAAGCACACCGTAACATAAAAAGCCGTAGGTCCAAAAAAGTGAAAGTGGTTAGAAACTCGTGTGCTATAACATTGGGTTTTGGCTAGAATTTAATGAAACTTGAAAGGAGCCACAATACCTTATTTTCTTTGAAAACTCAGGTACTCGATGTCAATATGAGATGAATTGAAGAGAACAGAGTCTTGGAAAGTCACTCCATACCAATTAAAACAACAATTTCAACAGCTTCACAAAATACGGTAGACGTGAGTTATTTATGCCCGATCGTGACTAAAATGATAAAAGACACGGATTTTTAAAGTTAGAATGGTTCAATATATATTTGGAGGTGTCTACAAGTACCCCGGAACATGAAAAGCCGGAGGTCCCAAAAGTGAAAGTGGCCAGAAACTCGTATGCTATAACATGAGGTTTTGCCTCGAATTTGTTGAAACTTGAAAAGGGCCACAATACCACATTTTCTTTGAAAACGAAGGTACTCGATGTCAGTATGAGATGAATTGAAGAGAACATAGTCTTTGAAAGTCACTCCATACCAATTAAAACAACAATTTCAACATCTTCGCAAAACACGGCAAGCTTGAGGTATTTAAGCCCGATCGTGACTAAAATGATAAAAGACATGGATTTTTAAAGCTAGAATGGTTCAATATATGTTTAGAGGTGTCTACAAGCACACCCGAACATAAAAAGCCGGAGGTCCAAAACAGTGAAATTGGCCAGAAACTCGTGCGCTATAAGATGGGGTTTTGGCTCGAATTTGGTGAACTTGATGGGAGCCACAATACCTCATTTTCTTTGAAAATGCAGGTACTCGATGTCAATATGGGACGAATTGAAGAGAACAGAGTCTTGGAAAGTCACTCCATACCAATTAAAACAACAATTTTAACAACTTCACAAAACACGGCACGCGTGAGTTATTTAAGCCCGATCGTGACTAAAATGATAAAAGACACGGATTTTTAATACTAGAATGGTTAAATATATGTTGGGAGGTGTCTACAAGCACACCGTAACATAAAAAGCCGTAGGTCCAAAAAAGTGAAAGTGGCTAGAAACTCGTGTGGGTTCTGGCTCGAATTTGATGAAACTTGAAAGGAGCCACAATACCTTATTTTCTTTCAAAAAACCAGGTACTCGATGTCAATATGAGATGAATTGAAGAGAACAGAGTCTTGGAAAGTCACTCCATACCAATTAAAACAACAATTTCAACAGCTTCAAAAAACACGGCACGCGTGAGTTATTTAAGTCCGATCGTGACTAAAATGATAAAATACACGGATTTTTAATACTAGAATAGTTGAATATATGTTTAGAGGTGTCTACAAGCACACCGTAACATAAAAAGCCGTAGGTCCAAAAAAGTGAAAGTGGCTAGAAACTCGTGTGCTATAACATTGGGTTTTGGCTCGAATTTGATGAAACTTGAAAGGAGCCACAATACCTTATTTTCTTTGAAAACTCAGGTACACGATGTCAATATGAGATGAATTGAAGAAAACATAGTCTTGGAAAGTCACTCCATACCAATTAAAACAACAATTTCAACAGCTTCACAAAACACGGCAGACGTGAGTTATTTATGACCGATCGTGACTAAAATGATAAAAAACACGGATTTTTAAAGTTAGAATGGTTCAATTTATGCTTGGAGGTGTCTACAAGCACCCCGGAACATGAAAAGCCGGAGGTCCAAAAAGTGAAAGTGGCCAGAAACTCGTATGCTATAACATTGAGTTTTGCCTCGAATTTGTTGAAACTTGAAAGCGGCCACAATACCTCATTTTCTTTGAAAACGTAGGTACTCGATGTCAATATGAGATTAATTGAAGAGAACATAGTCTTGGAAAGTCACTCCATACCAATTAAAACAACAATTTCAACATGTTCGCAAAACAAGGCACGCTTAAGGTATTTAAACCCGATCGTGACTAAAATGATAAAAGACACGGATTTTTAAAGCTAGAATGGTTCAATATATGTATAGAGGTGTCTACAAGCACACCGGAACATGAAAAGCCGAAGATCCAAAAAATTGAAAGTGGCCAGAAACTCGTGTGCTATAACATTGAGTTTTGGCTCGAATTTGGTGAAACTTGAAAGGAGCCACAACACCTTATTTTCTTTGAAAACTCAGGTACGCGATGTCAATATGAGATGAATTGGAAAGAACAGAGTCTAGGAAAGTCATTCCATACCAATTAAAACTCCAATTTCAACAGCTTCGCAAAACACGGCACGCGTGAGTTATTTAAGTCCGATCGTGACTAAAATAAGAAAAGACACGGATTTTTAAAGCTACAATGGTTAGATATATGTTTGGAGGTGTCCACAAGCACACCGGAAACAGAAAAGCCAATGGTCAAAAAAAGTGAAAGTGGCCAGAAACTCGTGTTCTATAACATTAAGTTTTGGCTCGAATTTGGTGAAACTTGAAAGGAGCCACAATACCTTATTTTCTTTGAAAACTCAGGTACGCGATGTCAATATGAGATGAATTGGAAAGAACAGAGTCTTGGAAAGTCATTCCATACCAATTAAAACTCCAATTTCAACTGCTTCGCAAAACACGGCACGCATGAGTTATTAAAGCCCGATCGTGACTAAAATGATAAAAGACACGCATTTTTAAAGCTAGAATGGTTCAATATATGTTTGGATGTGTCTACAAGCACACCGGAACATGAAAAGCCGAAGGTCCAAAAAATTGAAAGCGGCTAGAAACTCGTGTGCTATAACATTGACTTTTAGCTCGAATTTGGTGAAACTTGAAAGCAGCCACAATACCTTATTTTCTTTGAAAACTCAGGTACGCGATGTCAATATGAGATGAATTGGAAAGAACAGAGTCTTGGAAAGTCATTCCATACCAATTAAAACTCCAATTTCAACAGCTTCGTAAAACACGGCACGCGTGAGTTATTTAAGTCCGATCGTGACTAAAATAAGAAAAGACACGGATTTTTAAAGCTACAATGGTTAGATATATGTTTGGAGGTGTCCACAAGCACACCGGAAACAGAAAAGCCAATGGTCAAAAAAAGTGAAAGTGGCCAGAAACTCGTGTTCTATAACATTAAGTTTTGGCTCGAATTTGGTGAAACTTGAAAGGAGCCACAATACCTTATTTTCTTTGAAAACTCAGGTACGTGATGTCAATATGAGATGAATTGGAAAGAACAGAGTCTTGGAAAGTCATTCCATACCAATTAAAACTCCAATTTCAACAGCTTCGCAAAACACGGCACGCGTGAGTTATTTAAGTCCGATCGTGACTAAAATGAGAAAAGACACGGATTTTTAAAGCTAGAATGGTTCAATATATGTTTGGAGGTGTCTTCAAGCTCAACGGGACATGAAAAGCCGAAGGTCCAAAAAATTGAAAGTGACCTGAAACTCGTGTGCTATAACATTGACTTTTGGCTCGAATTTGGTGAAACTTGAAAGGAGCCACAATACCTAATTTTCTTTGAAAACACAGGTACGCGATGTCAATTTGAGATGAATTGGAAAGAACAGAGTCTTGGAAAGTCACTCCATACCAATTAAAACAACAATTTCTACAACATCGCAAAACACGGCACGTTTGAGTTATTTAAACCCGATCATGACTAAAATGATAAAAGACACGGATTTTTAAAGCTAGAATTATTCAATATATGTTTGGAGGTGTCTTCAAGCACACCAGAACATGAAAAACCGAAGGTCCGAAAAATTGAAAGTGGCCAGAAACTCGTGTGCTCTAACATTAAGTTTTGGCTCGAATTTTGTGAAACCTGAAAGGAGCCACAATACCTTATTTTCTTTGAAAACTCAGGTACGCGATGTCAATATGAGATGAATTGGAAAGAACAGAGTCTTGGATAGTCACTCCATACCAATTAAAACAACAATTTCAACAACTTCGTAAAAGACGGCACGCTTGAGTTATTTAAGTCCGATCGTGACTAAAATGAGAAAATATACGGATTTTTAAAGCTACAATGGTTGAATATATGTTTGGAGGTGTCTACAAGCACACCGGAACATGAAAAGCCGAAGGTCCAAAAAATTGAAAGTGGTCATAAACTCGTGTGCTATAACATTGAGTTTTGGCTCGAATTTGGTGAAACTTTAAAGGAGCCACAATACATTATCTTCTTTGAAGACTCAGGTACGCGATGTCAATATAAGATGTATTGGAAAGAACAGAGTTTTGGAAAGTCACTCCATACCAATTAAAACAACAATTTCAACAACTTCGCAAAACACGGCACGTTTGAGTTATTTAAGTCCGATCGTGACTAAAATGAGAAAAGACACGGATTTTTAATGCTACAATGGTTCAATATATGTTTGGAGGTGTCTACAAGCACACCGGAAAAAGAAAAGCCGAAGGTCGAAAAAAGTGAAAGTGGCCAGAAACTCGTGTGCTATAACATTGATTTTTGGGTTGAATTTGGTGAAACTTGAAAGGAGCCACAGTACCTTATTTTCTTTGAAAACTCAGGTACGCGATGTGAATATAAGATGAATAGGAAAGAACAGAGTCTTGGAAAGTCACTCCATACCAATTAAAACTACAATTTCAACAGCTTCGCAAAACACGGCACGCGTGAGTTATTTAAGTCCGATCGTGACTAAACTGAGAAAAGACACGGATTTTTAATGCTAGAATGGTTCAATATATGTTTGGAGGTGTCTACAAGCACACCGGAACATGAAAAGCCGAAGGTCCAAAAAATTGAAAGTGACCAGAAACTCGTGTGCTATAACATTGACTTTTGGCTCGAATTTGGTGAAACTTGAAAGGAGCCACAGTACCTTATTTTCTTTGAAAACTCAGGTACGCGATGTAAATATGAGATGAATTGGAAATAACAGAGTCTTGGAAAGTCACTCCATACCAATTAAAACTACAATTTCAACAGCTTCGCAAAACACGGCACGCATTAGTTATTTAAGTCATATCGTGACTAAAATGAGAAAAGACACAGATTTTTAAAGCTAGTATGGTTCAATATATGTGTTTACGCCTAAATTAATATTATATTGGACAGTAAATGTCTATGTAAATATTAATTATTTCTTGGACCATGTCATACCGGCGAGATGGAGTTTCTCTAAATGTACAAGTGATAGTCCGCATAGGCAATGAACGCACGCGAGCCAAGTTAGATTTCACTTAGCTCGAGGCGAACTGGACTTCTCTTAGCCTTCGCGCGGAATGGACATAGGCGGACTACGCAGTTCGCGTGGAACACTTAGCTCGCGCACGGAATGCCTTCGCGCGGAATTATTATTCAACTTTGCGCGAGGCGAAGCAAGATTAACACTCAGCGAGGAGAGGCAAGATTAACACTCCGCGAGGCGAAGCGAGATTGCCAGTCCGCATGGGCGAGGCGAGATGGACTCTCCGCGTAGGCGTGGCGAGATTGCCAGTCCGCGTAGGCGAGGCGAGATGGACTCTCCGCGTAGGCAAAGCGAGGCGAGCTTGCGAACTGGCTCGCATAGAAGACTTCGCGAGGAAGCAAACAGGCGGAGTCCGCGTGCACCACGACAAACGTTAAAGATTCTCACAAGTCTTTGACATGCTTCGGGCCAATCCATGTGGCCCATTAAATATAAGAAGCCCTTTTAAGGCTCACGAGCTGCAATAGCCCGCGAAATGGAAGTGAGCTACAGAAGCACGCGAGATAGCACCCTGTAGCAGCCCGCGAGATGAGGATGCTCCTAATTCCAGTTCGCATAGGAGTCTATAGTTGGTAGCGCGGAATGAAGTGTGCTAACTGGACATGTGTCACACGAAGGTTGGTCTGCATGGAATAAACAGTGTCCTTGTCGATTAGGGTTTCAGAGCCCTACTTGGATTCGAAGTTAACTCCCTTCCGCTGGGGAGCGAATCACTATATATACTCTCTTGAACAACAATCAAAAGACAACTCTCAAATCAATACAAACAACGAACACAATACAACTGAAACCCAATTACCCTTCGAGCCTTCCTCGAAACCCTAACCCTAAGCGCCGCTGCCTAGGTCTTTCTCCAGAGCTCTCTGGACTCTGCACCCCTTTCAGCTTCTCTCTGTACTCCCTATAGTTGCTCTGCTCGCGCCGCCGTGAGTATCGGTTCGCTTATGCTCGTAAATCCTCCTCCGAGATGGCACCTGTAACCCCTCTTTGCCTGATCAAGAAGTCAAGCGCACCCCATCAACCTTTTCCTTGTCCGCGAGATGGTACTCCCGCAACACTCACCCTCATCTCTTTGTCTGCTAGAAACCTCTGCTCCGCGCGCTGAGGATCGTGGCCAAAACAATATGTTTGGAGGTGTCTACAAGCACACCGGAATATGAAAAGCCGAAGGTCCAAAAAATTGAAAGTGACCAGAAACTCGTGTGCTATAACATTAACTTTTGGCTCGAATTTTATGAAACTTGAAAGGGGCCACAATACCCTGTTTTGTTTGAAAACTCAGGTTCGCGATGTCAATATTAGATGAATTGGAAAGAACAGAGTCTTGGAAAGTCACTCCATACCAAATAAAACAATAATTTCAACAGCTTCGCACAACACGGCAGACGTGAGTTATTTAAGACCGATCGTGACTAAAATGATAAAAGACATGGATTTTTTAAGCTAGAATGGTTCAATATATGTTTGGAGGTGTCTACAAGCACACCTGAACATGAAAAGGCAGAGGTCCAAAACAATGAAATTCGCCAGAAACTCGTGTGCTATAAAATGGGGTTTGGGCTCGAATTTGGGGAAACTTGATAGGAGCCACAATACCTCATTTTCTTTAAAAGCTCAGGTACACGATGTCAATATGGGACGAATTGAAGAGAACAGAGTCTTGGAAAGTCACTACATACCAATTAAAACAACAATATCAAAAGCTTCACAAAACACGGCAGGCGTGAGTTATTTAAGGCCGATCGTGACAAAAATGATAAAAGACACGGATTTTTAAAGCTACAATGGTTCAATATATGTTTGGAGGTGTCTACAAGCACACCGGAACATGAAAAGCCGAAGGTCCAAAAAAATGAAAGTGGTCATAAACTCGTGTGCTATAACATTGAGTTTTTGCTCGAATTTGGTGAAACTTCAAAGGAGCCACAATACATTATCTTCTTTGAAAACTCAGGTACGCGATGTCAATATGAGATGTATTGGAAAGAACATAGTCTTGGAAAGTCACTCCATACCAATTAAAACAACAATTTCAACAACTTCGCAAAACACGGCACGCTTGAGTTATTTAAGTCTGATCGTGACTAAAATGAGAAAAGACACAGATTTTTAAAGCTACAATGGTTGAATATATGTTTGGAGGTGTCTACAAGCACACCAGAACATGAAAAGCCGAAGGTCCAAAAAATTGAAAGTGGTCATAAACTCGTGTGCTATAACATTGAGTTTTGGCTCGAATTTGGTGAAACTTTAAAGGAGCCATAATACATTATCTTCTTTGAAGACTCAGGTACGCGATGTCAATATGAGATGTATTGGAAATAACAGAGTCTTGGAAATCCACTTCATACCAATTAAAACAACAATTTCAACAGCTTCACAAAACACGCCACGCATGAGTTATTTATGCCCGATCGTGACTAAAGTGATAAAAGACACGGATTTTTAAAGCTAGAATGGTTCCATATATGTTTGGAGGTGTCTACATGCACACCAGAACATGAAAAGCCGAAGGTCCAAAAAAGTAAAAGTGGCTAGAAACTCGTGTGCTATAATATTGAGTTTTGGCTCGAATTTGGTGAAACTTGAAAGGAGCCACAATACCTTATTTTCTTTGAAAACTCAGGTACGCGATGTCAATATGAGATGAATTGGAAAGAACAGAGTCTAGGAAAGTCATTCCATACCAATTAAAACTCCAATTTCAACAGCTTCGCAAAACACGGCACGCGTGAGTTATTTAAGTCCGATCGTGACTAAAATAAGAAAAGACACGGATTTTTAAAGCTAGAATGGTTCAATATATGTTTAGAGGTGTGTACAAGCACACACAAACATGACAAGCCGGAGGTCTAAAACAGTGAAATTGGCCAGAAACTCGTCTGCTATAAAATGGGGTTTTGGCTCGAATTTGGTGAACTCTATAGGAGCCACAATACCTCATTTTCTTTGAAAACTCAGGTACTCGATGTCAATATGAGATGAATTGAAAAGAACAGAGTCTTGGAAAGTCACTCCATATCAATTAAAACAACAATTTCAACAGCTTCACAAAATACGGCACGTGTGAGTTATTTATGCCCGATGGTGACTAAAGTGATAAAAGACACAGGTTTTTAAAGCTAGAATGCTTCAATATATGTTTGGAGGTGTCTACAAGCACACCCGAACATGAAAGCCGTAGTTCGAAAACAGTGAAATTGGCTAGAAACTCATGTGCTATAACATGGGGTTTTGGCTCGAATTGGGTGAAACTTCATAGGATCCACAATACCTTATTTTCTTTGAAAACACAGATACTCGATGTCAATATGAGATGAATTGAAGAGAACAGTGTCTTGGAAAGTCACTTCATACCAATTAAAACAACAATTTCAAAAGCTTCACAAAACACGGCACGTGTGAGTTATTTAAGGCCGATCGTGACAAAAATGATAAAAACACGGATTTTTGAAGCTAGAATGGTTCAATATATATTTGGAGGTTTCTATAAGCACACCGGAACATGAAAAGCCGAAGGTCCAAAAAAGTGAAAGTGGCCAGAAACTCGTGTGCTATAACATTGAGTTTTAGCTCGAATTTTGTGAAACTTAAAAAGAGCCACAATACCCTATTTTATTTGAAAACTGAGGTACGAGATGTCAATATGAGATGAATTGGAAAGAACAGATTCTTGGAGAGTCACTCCATACCAATTAAAACAACAATTTCAACATCTTCGCAAAACACGGCACGCTTGAGGTATTTAAGCCCGATCATGATTAAAATGATAAAAGACACGGATTTTTAAAGCTAGAATGGTTTAATATATGTTTGGAGGTGTCTACATGCACACCAGAACATGAAAAGACGGAGGCCCAAAAAAGTGAAAGTGGCCAGAAACTCGTGTGCTATAATATTAAGTTTTGGCTCGAATTTGGTGAAACTTGAAAGGAGCCACAATACCTTATTTTCTTTGAAAACTCAGGTACTCGATGTCAATATGAGATGAATTGAAGAGAACAGAGTCTTGGAAAGTTACTCCATACCAATTAAAACAACAATTTCAACAGCTTCACAAAACACGTCACGCATGAGTTATTTAAGCCCGATCGTGACTAAAATGATAAAAGACACGGATTTTTAAAGTTAGAATGGTTCAATATATGTTTGGAGGTGTCTACAAGCACACCAGAACATGAAAAGCCGGAGGTCCAAAACAATGAAATTCTCCAGAAACTCGTGTGCTATAACATGGGGTTTTGGCTCGAATTTGGAGAAACATGATAGGAGCGACAATACCTCATTTTCTTTGAAAACTCAAGTACTCGATGTCAATATGAGACGAATTGAAGAGAACAGAGTCTTGGAAAGTCACTCCATACCAATTAAAACAACGATTTCAATAACTTCACAAAACGCGGCACGCGTGAGTTATTTAACCCCAATCGTGACTAAAATAATAAAAGACACGGATTTTTAAAGCTAGAATGGTTCAATATATGTTTAGAGGTGTCTACAAGAACACCGGAACATGAATAGCCGTAGGTCCAAAAAAGTGAAAGTGGCCAGAAACTCGTGTGCTATAACATTGAGTTTTGGCTCGAATTTGGTGAAACTTGAAAGGAGCCACAATACCTTATTTTCTTTGAAAACGCAGGTACTCTATAACAATATAAGATGAATTGAAGAGAATAGAGTCTTGGAAAGTCACTCCATACCAATTAAAACAACAATTTCAACAGCTTCACACGGCACGCGTGCGTTATTTAATCTCGATCGTGACTAAAATGATAAAAGACACGTATTTTTAAAGCTAGAATGGTTCAATATATGTTTGGAGGTGTCTACAAGCATACCCAAACATAAAAAGCCGGAGATCCAAAGTAATGAAATTCGCCAGAAACTCGTGTGCTATAACATGGGGTTTTGGCTCGAATTTGGAGAAACTTGATAGGAGCCACAATACTTCATTTTCTTTGAAAACTCAGGTACTCGATGTCAATATGGGGACGAATTGAAAAGAACAGAGTCTTGAAAAGTCACTCCATTCCAATTAAAACAACGATTTCAACAGCTTCACAAAACACGGCACGTGTGAGTGATTTAATCCCGATCGTGACTAAAATAATAAAAGACACGGATTTTTAAAGCTAGAATGGTTCAATATATGTTTGGAGATGTCTACAAGAACACCAGAACTTGAATAGCCGTAGGTCCAAAAAAGTGAAAGTGGCCAGAAACTCGTTTGCTATAACATTTGGTTTTGGCTCGAATTTGGTGAAACTTGAAATGAGCCACAATATCTTATTTTCTTTGAAAACGCAGGTACTCGATGTCAATAAAAGATGAATTGAAGAGAACAAAGTCTTGGAAAGTCACTCCATACCAATTAAAATAACAATTTCAACAGCTTCACAAAGCACGGCACGCGTGCGTTATTTAAGCCCGATCATGACTAAAATGATAAAAGACACGGATTTTTAAAGCTAGAATGGTTCAATATTTGTTTGGAGGTGTCTAAAAGCCCACCCGAACATGAAAAGCCGGAGGTCCAAAACAGTGAAATTGGCCAGAAACTCGTGTGCTATAACGTGGGGTTTTGGCTCGAATTTGGGGAAACTTGATAGGAGCCACAATACCTCATTTTTTTTGAAAACTCAGGTACTCAATGCCAATATGGGACGAATTGAAGAGAACAGTGTCTTCGAAAGTCACTCCATATCAATTAAAACACCAATTTCAACAGCTTCACAAAACACGGCACGCGTGAGTTATTTAAGCCCGATAGTGACTAAAATGATAAAAGACACGGATTTTTAAAGCTAGAATGGGTCAATATATGTTTGGAGGTGTCTACAAGCACACCGGAACATGAAAACCCATAGGTCCAAAAAAGTGAAAGTGGCCAGAAACTCGTGTGCTATAACATTAGGTTTTGCTCTAATTTGGTGAAACTTCAAAGGAGCCACAATACGTCATTTTCTTTGAAAACTCAGGTACTCGATGTCAATATGAGATGAATTGAAGAGAACAGAGTCTTGGAAGTCACTCCATACCAATTTAAACAACAATTTCAACAGCTTCAATAAACACGGCACGCGTGAGTTATTTAAGCCCGGTTGTGACTAAAATGATAAAAGACACGGATTTTTAAAGTTAGAATGGTTCAATATATGTTTGGAGGTGTCTATAAGCACACCGGAACATGAAAAGCCATAGGTCCAAAAAAGTGAAAGTGGGCAGAAACTCGTGTGCTACAACAATAGGTTTTGGCTCGAATTTGGTGAAACTTGAAAGGAGCCACAATACCTTATTTTCTTTGAAAACTCAGGTACTCGATGTCAATATGGGATGAATTGAAGAGAACAAAGTCTTGGAAGTCACTTCATACCAATTAAAACAACAATTTCAACAGCTTCACAAAACACGGCACGCGTGAGTTATTTAAGCTCGATCGTGACTAAAATGATAAAAGGCACTGATTTTTAAAGCTAGAATGGTTCAATATATGGTTCGAGGTGTCTACAAGCACACTGAACATGAGAAGGCGGAGGTCCAAAAAAAGTGAAATTGGCCAGAAACTCGTGTGCTATGCATGGGGTTTTGGCTCGAATTTGGTGATACTTGAAAGGAGCCACAATACCTCATTTTCTTTGAAAACTTTGGTTCTCGATGTCAATATGAGATGAATTGAAGAGAACAGAGTCATGGAAAGTCACTCCATACAAATTAAAACAACAATTTCAATAGCTTCACCAAACTTGACACGCGTGAGTATTTTAGCCCGATCGTGACTAAATTAATGAAAGACACGGATTTTTTTAGCTAGAATGGTTCAATATATGTTTGGAGGTGTCTATAACCACACCCGAACATAAAAAGCCGGAGGTCCAAAAAATGTGAAATTGGCCAGAAACTCGTGAGGAGACACAATACATCATTTTCTTTTAAAACCCAGGTTCCCCATGTCAATATGAGAAGAATAAAAGGGAAAAGAATCTTGGAAAGTCACTTAATAACAATTAAAACAACAATTTGAATAGCTTCACAAAACACGGCACACGTGAGTTATTGAAGACCGATCGTGATAAATTGATAAAATACATGGAGTTTTTAAGCTAGAATGGTTCAATATATATTTGGAGGTGTCTATCAGCACACCCAAACAAGAAAAGCCGGAGGTCCAAAAAAAAGTGAAATTGGTCAGAAACTCGTGTGTTATCGGAAGCGGTTTTTGCTCGAATTTGGGTGGCAGTCACATACGGTTGCCAAATATCCCCATGTTTTGAGTTACATCTTGGAGAAGAAAATCATCCCGAGGTTTTCAGTTGTTAGAGTTTTGGTGTTAAAAGGATTGATAGAAGAGCACAAGTTGAATTGGGGTTCTGTGATTTTGGTGTCGGAGGAGTACTTCTTGAATTGGTTTGTGAACAAATATCTCAACCACGTACCTCAATTGTTGGATGTGTACCAAGGGAAAGTGGCAACATTTTAATAGTTCTGGGGTGATGGTGTTGAATCCAGAGGTGCTACCAGGTTTTTCATATACACCAAACCCTTCATTCAGACTTTCATAAAGTTTCTGTTTTAATGGGACTTGGCTATGTCATGTCGATCGATTTCTTTCATCTCTCTCTGTATGAGTAACATAAAGTTTCAGCACAACACTATCTAAATTTTGCAAAAGCCTTTCACCTCTATCATATATAAATGTTTTAGAAATATCACATGGAGCAATTGCAGATCTTGTATATGATGGCATGGTACAAAACTTACGAGAGACGAGTATGTAAGAGTTTCAGGAAGGATTTTGTCATTTAGAGCATAAGAAAGGGATCAGAAGTTCAGATCACTAGACATGAACAGAGAATGAGAGACATATCTACTGAGACTCTAAATTATTGATCAAATAGATGCTAGAAGAAATGAGGGTTTTGCCTTTTCTTTGTAACTAAATTGTGTATGATTATTAAGTTACAAAGAAAAGGCAAAACCCTCATTTGGTTCCTGAAACAGCTTCACATATGAACAGAAACAGCTCACGTTCCTGAACTATACACCATAAGCCACAATTTGGTTTTGTAGTATGTAGTTATAAACACAGTGAACACTCCACAATTCAAACAAACGAAAAAGGAACTAATACAATTGCAGGATTTCCTAGAAGTTTAACTGCAGCAGAGTAAGGGGGAACCCCAAGTAGATTAGATGGAGGTCAAAGAGCTAGCCATGCGTATTAGTAACAATCTGTTTGAACTTGGTGCATATATTCAGTCCCCTGGTTAGCTCTATCCGCTCGTATAGTTGCTTAACTTGTTACAATTTTAGTGCCTCATTCTATGTATGCCAGATATCATCAGTGTGATCGATGGTTATTCATTTCATTTTATCAACTATAATGTCACTATTACTAGTCATTTTCTGGTACAAAATTCTAAAGTATCCTTTGTAGTATGTGTTGTACTGCAATGCATGTTCACTATGTTGCTCCTTTATTTGCAGCTGGGTTTTGGCTTCCGCTAGCTTGTGGCTCATTGTTTCCTGGTCATATATCGCATGGTGGAGTGGTCAAAAAGGAAGACAAGGAAGAATAATATGAAGATAAAAAGATGGATTGTATGGCAAGTACACCATTTGCACACGTCAAATGGGATTGAAAAACTTGTTACTGTTGGGGATTTCAGGATGAAAGAATCTGCAACTTTATCCATCACGTTCATGCATATGTAGGCTAGGGGACTTGTGTTAAGCACAATGTATATGACTAGGCACCCACTCAATAGTCTGTATACATAAGATCCTTGATTCCTTACAGATTATGGATTCCCTGAGGGATCTTATTGTCTCAACTAAATCTTATCAGTTATGAATTTGGTCATAGTGTGGTATAAAATATTTCGAGTAAAACCGTCCTAATACTGCATTTTTAAGACAAGGCCTTTCAGAAAAGTTCTTCCAGTTCCTGAATGTGTAAATGCAGTGCAGAATTCATTTCATATTGACTAAAAGTAAGGTATCTTTCCTAAACAGAAAGATAAAATTACCTATAGCGCATAGCTTCATGTATGAACACAGCATTATTATAGTTCTAATTGCTTACTAATGTTGTCAGCAGATGGCTTTTTTCTTTTGCAGCACTTCAACCTTTGTGGAAGAATAATGACGTGCAGAAAGATATGGACGGAAGCCAAATATTCCGGGGCAAGTACAATATTTTCAAAGAACAAAATCTCATTTCCAGAATTTTCATGCACATGGTTGATTATTCCTTCCATTTCCGTGCTCTATTGGTCCTTTTTTTCCCTTTTGGGACAACTTGTACAGGGTACAGTGATAAAATGTGTCCTAGTTTTGAGGCTGCAGATAGAAATTTTATGAGAAACAGATCATATAAAAAAGATGATGGAATAATAAGTTGAGCATGAAGAGTCAAAAAGCAACAGAGAAGATAATAAGATATTCGAAGAATAAAGTTGGCTGTCCATCTACATGATGCATGTCCTTTGAATTTTAAGAATATCCATTCCAAAACCAAATCTTCAGGCAACTGTGCCTTTGCAAAACCGCATGCCGGAGAAGTTTTAATTCGACTATAGTATTATGAATTTATTAGATACTGCTTATATTTCTGGAAAATTAAAAAAAAAAAAAAAAAAGGAGTAAATGATAATGCTTCAATCTATTCAACAAAAAGAAAATGCCAAAGGAACATTTAGATTCTGGAGAGCATAAACCAGCAATCTGATGATAAGTTTCATGACCTGTTGTCCTGTTGACTTTCCAATTTCATTATCTTCTCATCACAATAAAACTTATTTCAATTTCGCACGAGGATCACTGATTGATGGGATGTTCTGGACAAGTTGTTTGTTCATGAGTTTATCTGGATAGGGGCCAATCCATGGTTCTGCAAGTTGTGAGCATGGTGGTGTTTTCTCATGGTCCATGCATGTTTACCAAATTGGTCTATAGTATTAGCTAGTCATAAAATAACTGACTTTCAGTGAACAAATGTCAACTAAATAACTCACATCAGTCACATGGGAATCAGCAATGTCAGCATATGCTGAGTTCAGACTTCAGAGTAGTCCACTTGTCAGAAAAAAGATCGAGGGAATGAAAAGCTTCCTTTGCCAATGAGCTAGAGCTGGCCTTTATGATCTTCTATATAAAGAGCTTCAAGGCAATCACATAATCATCCACACCACAAAGACCAAAACACTACTGCTATTCCTCACATTGCATGAGATTTAAGAGATCAATGGCAACCATTTCCTACGATGCGAGGCCTAATCTTCAAGCAACTACCAACCATAGTCATCAACATGGAGTTGTTGTTGAAGAAATTGAAGGCCTTATCAGAGTCCACAAAAATGGATACATAGAAAGGCCTTCACTCATCCCTAGTGTCCCTTGCACTACTGCAACAGCTAGAGATGTTGTCATTGACAAATTCTCCAACTTGTGGGCTCGTGTTTGTGTTCCCAGCCATCCTGGGGCCAACAACCTCCCGGTGCTTGTTTACTTTCACGGTGGAGGATTCTGTGTTGGCTCTGCTGCTTGGAGCTGCTACCATGAGTTCCTCGCCAACCTTGCTTGTAAAGCAAGTTGTGTCATTATCTCTGTGAATTATCGTTTAGCCCCTGAGAGCCGTCTCCCTGCTGCTTATGACGACGGTGTCAATGCTGTTATGTGGGTGAAGCAACAAGCTCTAAGTGGCAGTACTGAGCAAAAATGGTGGTTAAGTAGGTGCAACTTCTCAAGCTTGTTCATAACTGGTGACAGTGCAGGGGCTAACATAGCCTACAATGTCACCACCCGGTTATCAAATGAACACTTACAGCCATTGCGTCTCAAAGGCACTGTTTTGATCCAACCTTTCTTTGGAGGTGAAGCACGTACTTGGTCTGAAAAGTATGCAACTCAGCCACCACACTCTGCACTAACTCTATCAAACTCCGATGTGTATTGGCGACTGTCACTGCCGTTGGGAGCCAACCGAGACCATCCATGGTGCAATCCCTTAGCAAATGGTGTGGCCAAGTTGAGGGATTTGAGAATCCCTCATGTAATGGTGTGCATATCAGAATTGGATATATTGAAGGATAGGAATTTGGAGCTGTGCAATGCTTTGACTAGCTTGGGGAAAAAGGTGGAAACAGTAATGTACAAAGGGGTTGGTCATGCATATCAAGTTCTGCATAACTCTCAGCTCTCTCGTCCCAGGACCCAGGAGTTAGTCTCTCACATCAAGGCTTTCATAAACCAGTGACCAGTAGCTACTAACTAGTGCCAAAGCATGGATTTCATTGAATAGTCTGTAATTACATGTATGTAATGTGCAGTTTGCTTTTTATAAACTGTAAACTGAGAGTCAAGGTTTCATGTAACATATTTCATTGGTTTTAAAGAATATAATTCAGTATGTATGAATGTGTATAAGTTATATTCAACGATTATCATCAAGTTGTATAATAGGACACATCAAGTGGACTCTTATTGACTCCAAATATTCATTGTTGCTAGAAGTTCAGAGGAAGTTGTAGCTATAGGGTCAAGAACATCTGTGGTTACAAGTTCGGAACCACTAAATGTGGTCGAGATGGTAAAAACCTAGGTGTGGAACCTTCATATTCAGGTTCAGATCTTGCTCAATCTATTTTTAATAGTCAGGGGAAAGAAACGTTCTAACATGATCTCCTGGTACGAATAAAGAAACTTAGAAAGTCTTTGAGAAAACCGAGATTCCAAGTTTTTGAAACAACAAGAAACTTTTGATATGCATAACCTTAAACCTTGTTCTTGATGTCCCATCTTCTGTTGGAAGGAGACTCGAATTTGGCATCTTTAACTCGTATTAATGTATTTTTTTTTGTTTTTGTGCTCTGCTCAAATATGATTTTGCATTCAATAAAAAAATATACTACATCATGTAGTAAATAGTGGCCTAATCAAATCTAACCATAGACCAACTGAGAAAAGTACCACACTTGACTAAAAGACTCAAAGACTAACTCGTTCTCATCGTGTCACTAACAGCATATAACACCAAATTTTTGTTGTACACACAGCTTGAAAGTACATGATCTAATCTTAGCCATATGTACGTACTTATATTTACACACACCTCAGAGGCTCAGAAATTGTCACTCGTAATGCACCGTATAAAACGGGTTATGCGGTATATTTTAATCCGCTTTGTAAAGGAGGTGGGTATGATTCCCTGACCCGACCCGGCCTCTTTATTCTCCTCCATCGTGTTCTGCATCTCATCTTGGCTCGAACAAACTGTCTTCCTCCGTTGCTAGCTTTACGTAATACCAAATGCTTCAGATCAAATCCCAACCTCCTCCTCCTACTTGACCTCTCTGCAATCTTCTTCTTCATTCCTTTCATCACTCTAATGGCGAAGAAGAACAACCTCAAGGATAACCTCCTCCCGCTCTCTCAGTTCGGCGTCTTGGTCGCGCAATTGGAGTCCATAGTCGCCTCCGCCTCCCAGAAGCCCCCGGAGCCTCTCCTCTGCTTCGATCTCCTCTCCGATCTCATCTCCGCCATCTCCGAAGAGCCCAAGGTCTCTCTCTCACTCTCTCTATTTCTCATTTTCACTCTTCTTACACTCCTCTCTACTCAGATTCATACTGCTTTATAGTTCATCTCAGCTAGGTTCGGAAATGTAGGTCTTGAATTGTTAGCTTCCTCATAGTACTATTGAGATTGAACTATTCGTTTGATAATTGGTTTGAACTTCTGTTTGCTTTGCTATGGAGAATTGAATTTGATTTTATGTTATTTGTGGAAATGGTGAATTGCAGGAGTCGATTTTGTTGTGGCAGAGGAAATGCGAGGACGCGCTTTATTCGCTGCTGGTTCTCGGAGCTCGGCGGCCGGTGCGGCATTTGGCTTCAGTGGCAATGGCTAGGGTTATATCCAAGGGAGATAGCATTTCGATATACTCCAGAGCCAGCAGTCTCCAAGGGTTTCTCTCTGATGGGAAGAAGTCCGACCCGCAGAAAGTAGCTGGTTAGTTGAATTCCAAGGAGCTGATTCTGCATTTTCTCTTTCTTTTTGTGTAAACTGATGGTTTAGATATTCGGCACCATTGGTGATATAGTCATTTTTGTTGTCTTCATGGTGTTTGTGGTGATCCTCTTTGTCAAACTATTCATACTGTCATATGCTGGCGGTTACGTTAGTTTGCTGAGTACTGAACTTGGTAGTTGCCGACCTTTACTACAGTGCTTGATATAGTAACTTGGGCACACCCTTGTTGCTTTAAGAGTTCAAGATGGAGAAATGTTTGTGTGTGATGCTCAACTAGGCTTTAATTCTTGTTTCGAATACTTTAATTCTTGTTTCGAATACAATTCTGTAGGGACTGCTCAATGCTTAGGAGAATTATATCGATATTTTGGTAGGCGAATCACTTCCGGTTTACGTGAAACGACTATGATTGCCACAAAGCTCTTCAAGTTTAATGAGGTACTTCCATCACATCTGCAACTCTTTTGTATAGTGGGTTGGTGTTGTTTTTCTATTATTTACTTTGTTCCTCAGGAGTAAAATTACCAATAACAAATAAATGGGAGAGTGTAGTGTGTTTTTCATCTTCGGCATCAGTAGAAAAATATGGCATTGGAATTGTGATATGTCCCACTGATTTTCATTATTATGTTTAATATTATTTTACTTATTTTACAACTAGTAAATGACCTAACGTCTTTGGGTAAATAGTTGGAGATCCTAGTTAAAATTTGCGTCTTGTACAAAATGGTCACTAAACTATATCCAGATACAAGTATATTGTTAGCTGATGGCAGTCCTTTCTATTTTTGTTTGTATTGTTGTTTGTCCTAGTTTGTTGTGTTACACGTCTGATTTTAACTGTACGGAATTTAGGAATTTGTGAGACAAGAGGCTTTATATATGCTTCAAAATGCTTTGGAAGGGTCTGGTGGTAGTGCTGCTGCTACAGCATATACCGAGGCATTTCGTCTCATCATGCGGTCCGCTGTTGGTGATAAATCATTTCTTGTCAGAATTGCTGCTGCAAGATGTTTGAAGGCATTTGCTATTATTGGAGGACCGGGTTTAGGGGTGGCAGAACTTGACAATTCAGCATCCTTATGTGTCAAGGTAGATGTGTTTCTTTGCAAGTTTTCCGTGTTGGACTTTTGCCATTGTATTTCTATCTTTCAGATGCTGATGTAGTGAGTTATAGTTCTCTACTTATTCATTTGTCCCTGCTTATAGTAGGCCCTTGAGGATCCTGTTTCATCTGTCCGTGATGCATTTGCTGAAGCATTGGGTTCGCTGCTTGCTCTTGGAATGAATCCTGATGCTCAGGTTTGTATATGTACCTGTGGCCTTTTTTCTTCATGTCTTTGACTTGTCATCTACTTTGTCAAAGATCCAACTGCGATATGTTACGAACTAGATCTCAAACTTTATATCTCTCCCTAGGTTCAACCAAGAGGGAAGGGACCTTTTCCTCCTGCAAAGAAACTAGAAGGTGGCTTGCAAAGGCATTTAGCGTTGCCTTTCACAAAAGGTATTTTCGTGTTTCTCCTGTTGGTTCATATGAATGATGTTTATGATTCAGAGGTGCATAATTACTTTTTACAATTGTTACAATCTGCAGCAAGTGGTGCTCGGTCAAAGGATGTGCGGGTTGGCATAACATTGTCCTGGGTGTTCTTCTTACAGGTAGACTGTGATACTTATTTCCTCCGTGAGTTAACTGCTTTCCATCTCATATTGAGAACATCTATAGTATTATTCAGTACTTCATGGAAGTTGTGCCATGTTTGATTCCTCTTGTGCATATGAGGCATGCACACTAACTGAGCACCATGAAATCTGCCCAAATCATACTTAGCCCGTATGAAGCACATATGTGGAATTGCTTTGTGGTACAACTGATGAATTATACGTCTTTGTTAATGTCATTGGTTGTTGAATAGGCTACCTGATAAACCAACCCTAATCAGGTTGATTAGGGTTAGACTTAAACCCTATTAAGATAACACATTGTTGTAATTATCTGAATAATAATGTAAGGTAATGCATTATCTTTTGAGCCTACGAACTAGATAGATAGATTATCAACCATGGCCTTGGAGTAAGTTTGTTGATGGAATTCATTTCCTGATTAGGGTCCAACTTAATCCCTAGTAAGATAATGCATTGTCTTAATTATCTGAATGATTATATACTGTATTGTCTGTTAAGCCTACAAACTAAATAAATTACCAACCATGCCCCACAGACGCTTTGTTGATAGAATTCATTTTCTTTTTCCACCTTTTTATTTGTAACTGCAGAACGACAAACAAACTAGTGTAATAAGTCTCACAATGGTAGAAAGTGAAACAGTTAACTCTGCGGTTCCATCTGGAGAAATTTGCCATTAACAAAATGTGCTGTGCTATTAGCATTCCTCCTAGAGGGATAATAATGAAGAGATCTTGTAGGATTCCCAAGAAATGGAACTAACAAATGTCTGGCCAAAATTTAAAGGTAGTACTTTTGGCTCTACAGCCAAGCTGAGTGCTGAGCCAACCAATACCAGAACCAGAAGTTGTGTTGGCTCAGGTAGAAAGGTCCTTTTGATTTCATTGGGTTGAGGTTTATTTCAAACTTACCTTCCAGTCTGGACCATTGCAGACCTACTGTGGTATGTGGTTAGTTCTTTCTTACTTCACAGTATTGCTTATTTGTCCTTTGAAATTGTTTATGCAGGCAATTCGTTTGAAGTACTTGCATCCAGACAGTGAGCTTCAAAACTATGCAATTCAGGTTATGGACATGCTTCGTGCCGATGCTTCTGTTGATGCGTACACTCTGGTATTCTTCAAATAAATTCTCGGGCTTTTATCTCTCATTTGATGCAATTTTCTTGTACCTCACCCTTCAACCTTTATACGGTACAAAAGAATCATAGTTGCTCAAAACAACCTTAGCCTAGGGATTAATATTTTTTGTGTGAAATTTTAAAATTACTGGTCGCTTTAAAATTCGAAAGAGTACTATTTTGGATTGGCTTTAGTACATCAGAGAAGTAAGTACTGGTGGTGCCTTCTAGACATTACTGTAACTTGAAGGAATGAAACAATTAATATTCTAACTTTTATCTCTTTAGTTGCATAATAAGGATATAGTATTACAACTTTGATGTGTTTGAATATAACTCTAAAAACATGAACTATTTTGTTAGAATGTGCATTCTATATTCGGTATTACCCAAAAAATATATTGGGTTGCTCATATTGTCAAGTGACTCCATGTTTTTTTTAATATAAAAGCTACTTACTGTTTATCTCTCTCTGTTTTTTTTTCTTCCTCAAGGCTTGTGTCCTCTACATCCTTCGTGTTGGTGTTACTGATCAGATGACAGAGCCTACTCAGAGGAGTTTTTTGGTTTTTCTTGGACAGCAGGTATGCTATAAGGATTCGGTTTAGTTTTTCATTGTTTAGAGGTGTTCTCCTTTCAAATAATTCTTCTGTTGCCTGCATACACTTATAAGCTGTCGGTTTCAAAGTGAAAATTTTAATGAAATTGCAGCTTATGTCTCCTGATGCCAGTCCTTCCATGAAGATCGCTGGTCTACGTACGGTCTCATATACCCTAAAAACTCTGGGAGAGGTAAGTGTGACTTTAATATAGTAATATACATTTGAGTTCCAATTTTTTATTTTTGCTAATTATGGTGACTTGAGGAATTTTTCTTTTAAATTATGCCATGGCTTGTCATTGATATTCGCAGACTGAAAATATAGAATTAAAAAAAGTGTTATGCAGTTGTTCCACTTATAATACATTGCACTGCATTTGCGGCTGCCATCTGTTTGCAGGTTCCAGTTGAGTTCAAGGAAGTACTTGACAACACTGTTGTTGCAGCAGTATCTCATTCTTCTCAACTTGTAAGCTCAGGATCTATCATTTGAAGCTTGAACATCTTGGAATAGTATAGCTGTTCTTATTATCTCCATGATGGTCATAGACTTGTTCAAATATCAATTATTATCACCACTTTCTAGGTGTTGTTGTGTTTTAACTTATAGTGTTCCTCAGTTAAGTTTGGGAAAATTTTGCCAACTGGTCTGGGTGTTGGACTAGAGTTTTACTTTAGGTAGCAGGTTGTTAGAGGTGGTTGAGTAAAGGCAATTGGGTTAAGACAGCATAAACTTCCTCTACATGAACAAGGAAAATAATTATACCTTAGTCTTAGATACCTTGTATTTAGGGTATTACCTGGCCACATTAGTTTTTGCTTACGCCATGAAATCTGACCAACCTTTTAAATAAGTCAGCAATTTGGTCAAAGCTCACGAAATATTGGATATGTTTCAATTCTAAGTATTTTCCCAATTTCCCACACCGATACTTGGACTTTAAGTTGGTTGCTTCTCATTTCTTGATTCACGATTTCATTTTCTTTCTTTATATCTCAAGGTCTTGTTGGGACATGTTTTGCTCTCTGTCCTATACTCCTAGAGTCCTACTGTTAAGTGATTGAAAGTAAAACTATTTTACATGTTGAAGTGTATTATTAATCCGTAAACCCAATTTGGGCGACAAAAACAGGATCGTCATTATTTTTAGCGTTATTATGATTATGTCATACAAACTATACATGTTTATATATATTTTCTGAAATATTATATCAGAAAGATGAATGTGTCCTGTGAAAAAAGGGTTTATAATGTATAAAAGAGGTTTTTATTTTAATTTTATTTTATTTTTATTTTTTATTCATAAATTGTGCAGAGACCATATGAATCCCTGTTCTATATTTGTATCCGAGTATAGCATATGGAGGTTCAGCATTTCTCAGCACAACGGTTATTTGTATAATAGAGCATGCGGGCTTGACTTTCATATTTTCTCAGACATGTATTATTTATGAATCGGCATAGTCAATTATCTTATTTCTCTTGTTTCTTTTTACAAATTGCATTAGCTTAAGGTTAAAGTTAAACTGTCATCCATATGATAATTGTTCCAATTTGCATGTTTTGTTATCTTGTTAGTTGTATATTCATTTCTTTTCATGTGATAAATTCTAACTGAGAATCATTGGTCAGGTACGAATTGAGGCTGCTTTGACATTGCGTGCTCTGGCTGAGGTTGATCCCACCTGTGTTGGTGGTTTAATTTCATATGGGGTGACCATGTTGAATGCTTTGAGAGAAAATATATCATTTGAAAAGGTGAAACATTTGAGTTCACTTATTGCTGAATGCCAACTTCCTTTGTTTTTAAATTTATTCTGAGCATGACCGGCATTTCTTCCACTCCTCCTATTACAGTATAAATGATGTGAAACAGAGGTCTCTCAAATACTATGTGAACATTGCAACTACCACAACACTGCTAACAAAAAGAATATATGGAAATGGAACTGCCTCCAGTCCACATTTTAAATTTGTTATAACTGTGTTCCCTCTATCATATAAGAACCCAACAGCCTCCTACTTTACTTGTGTGGTTACCATGTTAAGATAGCAGTCTGTTGAGTGAGTTGGGATGGTGGTATCTTTACTACTTTATGCTTCCATGTATAGTCTACCTAGTATACTAGAGCGCCACCATATTTTCTTGGTCCTTGATTAGGTGTTCAACTTGATACTGTTTTTATCAAGTAAGAACATAGCACAGTTTAAAGTGAACAATTGCTTGCATCAGTGGGACAATGGAATCCTTTTCTGATTGTATTAGTGGATTGTAAGCATTTGGTGGAACACTCTCTATTTACTATAGTCCGATTAAGTGACACTGCTCTTTGATATGTTTCTCAGGGAAGCACTTTACAATTAGAGCTTGATTCTTTGCATGGGCAAGCTACTGTATTAGCAACTCTGGTGTCCATTTCCCCAAAATTACCTCTTGGTTATCCTGCTAGGTAAGGGGATCATCTTGTTCATCATAGATGCAATATAAAACTAATCTTCTATGAAAGAAGAGATACTTTGGGACATACCGGTCATCGGTTAGGTTGGTGGTTTACTGTAATACCAACCTTATTTTTTCCCAAGGAATAAAGCAAATACTGTGGTTTTTTTTAAATTTATTTTTTATTTTTTTTAATTTTTTTATAGTTGGCAGCTTGATAATAGTGTCAGATCATTCCTCAAAATCATAAGGTTGTGGAGTGGGTGGTTATCTGACATGGTATCAAAACCTAGTTGCAGGATGTGCTGGATTAAGATCCTCCAGTTCCCAATTCCTCTCTTCTTCTCTGTCTGAAACTATGTGTTGTATGGGTCTCCACATGAATGTTAGAGATGCATTTGAGGGAGGTTGTTAGCTTGATATACAATGTTGTCCGTTCCCTGGAAGCTTGATCTTTTGGGACAAGTCATTGTATATAGTTTCCCCCCTTTTTTTCCTTTCTTTTCCTGGGGGTTCACATCAAATGGTTTCTGGGAGCATTTTAATTCTTAGCGTCTGTTTTCCTATCTATTAATGTGATATATACTGCCTGGGATGTTTTCTTAGCCTTTCAATGCCAGTGCTTTGGAAGTGGATGATACTCGTGTTGATAGGTCATTTTTACATTTCCCTTTTTTTGTAGCATTGAGCATGAACTATTGGTTTCTGAGCTCCTAGTTATGTACTGTTTCAGGTTGCCCAAATCAATTCTTGAAGTTTCAAAGAAAATGCTGACTGAATCTAGTCGGAATCCTCTGGCTGCTACAATTGAAAAAGAAGCTGGGTGGTTACTTTTGTCATCTCTCTTAGCATCTATGCCGAAGGAGGTAAAGGATCATTTTGATATCATAGGTTTCTTTACCACACAACATTCAGTCCCATCACCTATCCCATTCCTGCCCTACTAATAAAAGTCAGTCATAGAACCATTTATTCTACAGTTTAACAGATACTATTTGTAAGTTAAGGTGCTATTCTTCATACATGCAGGAGCTTGAAGACCAGGTTTTTGATATTCTTTCCTTGTGGGTGTCCCTTTTTACTGGAAATCCACAAAACGAAACCAACGAGACTGGGGATTTGATATCTAGGATTCGGTAAGTCGTATTGTACTGTTCAATTATATTCACCTAAGAAAAATGTCATTATCCAATGTGTTTAAAACTCTAAATAATTTTATCCAAAAAAAAAAAAACTCTAAATAATTTATGATTCATGGATACTTGCACACTGTCAACTACTGCTTCTGCCTTTGGAACCTGAGTCTTTCAATGTGTTAACTTGTTGTCAAGTATTAAGGCAAGAAAGCCGCATGACAACAAACATATTATAGTGCCTTAATACTTGACAACAAACAAATTACAGTGCCTTAATGCAGTACTTGCACTTTATCCCAGCACCTCTAAATAATCATTTTTGTTGTCAAGTGATTGTTCTAAAATACACTAAATATTAAGGTTTGGTTTCTTGCTAATCTGTTTTAGTTAGAGCTCTGTTTATTTTCTGAAAATATGTATCAATTGAACACAATCGATAGTTCTTTCACTTGACATGCATTGATTTAATCATATAAGTATGACATATGACCCTGCACTAGCCATCTGCCACTGATCAAATGTAAATCTTGGTCTGTTGGTGTTTCCTGTTGTTTTCTAATAATTTTCATTCTGTTAGTGAATGTCTCGAAGTCTGTTGTGATAAATTAATTTTCCAAGGAAATTTATAAGATTATACTAATAGAAATGCAAAAGTGCATACAAAGCGAGTTTTTTCCTTTTCTTTTTCTGATTGATTATATATCTTGACTTTCAACCTTTTCCTTTTGTAGCATGTGGTCTGCTGCAATTGATGCACTTACATCATTTTTAAGATGCTTTCTTTCCCATGATGCTAAGAATAATCGGATTTTGCTTCAACCTGTGCTTGTATACCTAAGTAGGTACGTTCCTTTTGCAAATCCCTGTTGTCTGTATTTTATTATCTTAATTTGTTCGATTAAAGGCTGGCTCTAGATGGTGGATATTTTGCTAATTGATAGATTAGACACATTTAATATTCTTCATTTTGGGGTTTTGAGCATGAAGCTGGGATACTTTTGCATACGGTTTAAACATACTTTCTCAAATGTAATGGAATGCAGGGCTTTATCCTATATATCACTGATAGCAGCCAAGGAACTGCCAAACGTGAAGCCAGCTCTGAATATATTTATTATCAGGACACTAATAGCTTATCAGTCTCTTCCTGATACAATGGCATATAAGAATGAACACCCCCAGATCATTCTAATTTGTACAAGTCCATTCAGGTAATCATTAATTACCTAGTTTATTCCTGCATTACTTTGCATTTGATTTATTTTTTTCATTTCGTGGTGAAGAATCAGGATATATCATCTATATTTTGGAATTGCTTTTTCTAGTATCTGTCTACCTGACCTCGATGCTTTTTTCTACTTGTTGTATATAAAAGAGAGGCTTTTGGATGTGAAGAAAGTTCATGCTTGAGGTTTCTGTTAGACAAGAGGGATGCGTGGTTAGGTCCCTGGATTCCTGGAAGGTGCTCTACAGTTGGTTTTTCGAAAATTATTAATGATGTTGTAATTCCATTTGGTCAAAGTTTGTTGGATAATGCCTGGTACTAGTAGATATGGCATCATGTACTTTTAAACATGCTTGCAGTACTCTTTTCATTTTTCTTTTGATCTTTTGATTCAGGAGGTATTTGTTTTTTGTTAATTGTGTTTACTCAGGGATTGGTTTGAAGATGAACTTCGTGCTTTTCAAGGTGGAAAAGACGGACTTATGCCCTGTGTCTGGGAGAACGAAGTTTCTAGCTTTCCTCAGGTAATACAGTAATAGTTATTTCTCTCTAGGTGATGATTTGCTTACTGTCTTAACAGGTTTATTTCCTTGTTAGCTTCTTTTAATATAATGAAGTTTGTCAAGTCTACCCCTGCATGCATTGATGAAAAACATGTTTCTGGAAATATTGATATTACTTCCTGAAGTATTTCTAATTTGCTTCTTAGTTTTCAATTTTTTTTTTTCACTTAAGTTCATAAGCTAAGAAATAAAATTGACCTTGAAGCCGGAACCAGTAAACAAGACATTGGTGAACCAGATGCTCCTCTGCTTTGGAGTCATGTTTGCGTCTCAGGTAGGGAAATGTGGCATATTGACATTAGCTTGTGATGACTGGTTAAATGTTTATTAACATCAGTTGGAATTTATCCCAGGATAGTGGTGGGATGCTGTCACTTCTTGGAATGATTGAGCAATCTTTGAAAGCTGGAAAAAAGCAACCATGGCATGCAGCTTGTGTAACCAATATATGTGTGGGGTTACTTTCGGGATTCAAGGTGCTTCTTTTTCCTCTCTGATATACTTGTACAGTATTATGGTTTGCTAGGTCTGACCTCAATTGATTTTTAATTACTTTCTTCAGGCTTTGCTTTCTTTGCGTTCCCAGCCGTTAGCACTTGATATACTAAATTCAGCACAGGCTATATTTCAGGTGCTTAATGGTCATAATGTAGTTTGGGTATGATTTGTTCAGGAAATGTCAGGCTGTTGCTATCTTACTGACATTTGTAATTTTATTAACAGAGTATTCTAGCAGAGGGTGACATTTGTCCATCACAACGTAGGGCTGCATCAGAATGTCTTGGCCTTTTAGCTCGTCTCGGAAATGATGTCTTTACAGCAAGAATGGTCAGTTGAACTTTCTAATTTCAGAATGCACCTCTGAATCTCTGATTTCAATTATTTTACTTGACTTAAAAAGCAGAGTCCCCCACTTATTTTATTTTTTTTTCATTTATAATTTGTATGCCGTCGCTGAGTGTGGATATATATTTCCAAGGATGTTCAGTTCTCATCTATTCCATGTCTATCTCTTTCTCCTCCTCCTCATCCCCTCTCGCCCTCCCTCTGATTCATTGTTTTCGGTGACAAACAGACTAGATCACTGCTTAGTGACCTAACTGGAGCTACAGATTCAAATTATGCAGGATCAATTGCTTTTGCTCTGGGCTGCATTCATTGCAGGTGAGAGCCTTGCAAGTAAATTTTAGTTTTTCTGATTTTGGTCTTAGCTGCATTCAGTTCTTGTACAATTGAAGTTTAATTGCTTTTGCTCGTGGCTGCATTTCACTTTGGGTGAAGTTGAGTTTTCTCCTAACTTTAATGGTCCTGAATAGCAGCTTTTGTTTTAGAGTTATTCATAGATAGTTACTTACAGCTGTGAAATGTGATGCTTGCAAGTTGCAAGTAAGAGCCAAGTTTCTCATGGAAACTACTAATGTAGATTAGGAATTTTAGGTGCTAAAAAGAGGACAGAAGCAGGTGCTTTCAATTGGTATCATAAGGAGCATTGCTTGAAGTGACTACTGACACTACTGACTTGATAGACTAACTTGTTATAGTTTTTATTATCATAATACAAAATAAAATAGTGATCCTAGGATGGTTTAGCTATATCTCCATCCAGAAACTCGACCTTTTCTCACTTTCCTTACATACTTTGCCTGCAGTGCAGGAGGCATGGCATTGTCAACATTAGTGCCTTCAACTGTGAGCTCAATTTCTTTGCTTGCTAAAAGTTCAATAGCTGGTTTACAGATCTGGTCTTTACATGGACTTCTGTTAACCATAGAAGCTGCTGGCTTGTCCTATGTATCTCAAGTTCAGGTAAATTTTGATTTTTGATGACTGTTAGATTTTCTCGCTAGAGCAGACTGTCAATGCAATTTTATCTCTTATGGTTCTTGGGCAATGAACTAAGTTTGTAGTTGACTCAATGTTCTATTTTCACATTTCTTTGCAGGCAACACTTGGCCTTGCTTTGGACATTCTTTTGTCTGAAGAGAACGGTTGGGTTGTACTTCAGCAAGGGGTTGGCCGTCTTATAAATGCTATTGTAGCTGTTCTTGGTCCTGAACTTGCCCCTGGAAGTATTTTCTTTTCACGTTGCAAGGTAATATATTAATATATATATGCTCATTTCCTTTGCCACCGAGATTGTGTTAAAGTACTAATGTGGTTGGACTTGCCATACTCAAAGACATTCTGATTGAAATTTTGAATGCTCAACTAGTTAGTTCATAAATTTATGAGTTTGATCCATTTGAAATTTTTTGTTTTGCAGTCAGTTGTTTCAGAGATAAGCTCTGGCCAAGAAACAGCAACAATGCTCGAGTATGCGATCCACACCTTTGCCCCTTTTCTGTTTATCATAATTTTTTTCTCCTGCAATCTTTTGTTGTGGTTCTGTTATAGAGTAGAAGTTGGCTCCATTGAAAGCCTGTATCATTCTTGCAGGAGTGTTCGCTTTACTCAACAACTTGTACTATTTGCACCACAAGCTGTGTCTGTGCACACCCATGTCCAAACTCTTCTTCCTACTTTGTCCTCAAGACAGGTTTGCTTTCTTTGTTCAGGTGATTATTCAAATTCTTATTCCTATATGTGACATCTGATCCTCTCTCTCTCTCTCTCTCTCTCTCTCTCCTCTTCTCTTCTCTTCTCTTCTCTTCTAAGCAGCCAGTTTTGAGGCATCTTGCTGTTTCTACTCTCCGGCATCTTATTGAGAAAGATCCAGTATGTCTCATCTTACTTTCTGTTTTCAAATTATCATAATGTGTCAGATCCTAGTGATGATACTCTTCTATACAGGTATCCGTTGTTGACGAGCAAATAGAAGATAAACTCTTTCAAATGCTTGATGAAGAAACTGATTCCGAGTATGTTAAGAAAATACTACTATGTCAATTAACCAATCTATATGTTGTTCTATATGGTTACGTTTTAAACTAATTGAATCTTGTAGGATTGGTGATCTGGTGCGGACCACAATTATGCGATTACTATATGCATCAAGTCCTTCACGTCCATCTCATTGGATGGCAATATGTCGTAGTGTGGTGAGTTCATAGTTCATACTATCAGAAAGTAGCAATACAGGATACAGTGGAAAACTATTTGGATTATTACTACTGTATAATTGAGAATTAGGATAAACTTCTTGCTTTCATATTCTTATTATTACTACTTTATTTTAATGACAAGCCCGATTCATTGCATTGTCAACCTCCTCAGGTTCTTGCCACATCAATGAGGAGAAATGCGGATGCTATTAACGGTTTAGAAAATGATCCCGTGGGCACAGAGAGTGAACCAAGTTTAAATTCTGGAGAAGATGATGACAACATGGTTTCTGGCTCTAAAGGCTCGCCCCAGTTTATTCTCAGCAGGGATAAACACCTCAGATATCGGACAAGAGTTTTTGCTGCTGAGTATGTGATGATATTTTCCATGCATTGTCTGAAATGATACATTCCATTCATTGCAGACATGAACAATTCACACGTGTACCCGAGTGCACACATGTGGGATAAATGCACCCTAAGCGAGATTCCACTGTGCAGAAAATGTTTATTATATAATGAATTAAACAAGTGTAGCAGAGTATTGTAAACATTATTTCATGGTCTTAGACAATTGATTGTGAATGCTAAAGGTGCAATTTAAAATATCAGATAAAGAAATTGCTTTCAGCGTATAATTTGAAAGCCCACATAAAGTAAGAACTAGAAGAAAGGTGTAAACGTGTTTGGTCTGTTATTTTAGAGGGATCTGATACCCTCATGGGTTTGATCCTCACCATGTGATGAGTCCACACAAAAAAAAAGTCACTTGAACTTGTTGTATCCTTCATTTGATTACTTACTAGGTCTTGTATGTAGGTGTTTGAGTTATCTACCTGGAGCTGTTGGAAAGAATCTAGCTCATTTTGATCTCGGTTTGGCTAGGGACCAATCCACTAATGGACGGGCCTCTGGTGAATGGCTTGTCCTCCATATCCAAGAACTTATAGCACTTGCTTATCAGGTACTGAATGTGAAGTTATTTGTGTTTGTTATATTGGATTGACATATCAGCACCCGATTATGTTAAAGTTGACTTGCTTTTTCTTATATTGCCATAGATAAGCACGATCCAGTTTGAAAACCTGCAGCCAATTGGTGTATTACTTCTGAGTACGATTATAGAAAAGGTAAATTTGTAGTGGACATGCTAATTTCGGTAGTATTTATCCCACCAGAACACCTAGTTGAGGCGATTTATTGAAGCTTTTAATCTATATATTTCTAACCTCCCCAATCAGTCATTAAGTAGGAAGAGAAAAACCTCAAATGTTGCTCTTTGGGGGGTTTTAGCTGTAAATCCATTAAAACTGTAATCTGATGTCAATAGGGATCTAAATAACTAGTAATACGGGATACAAGAGCTACATGTATATCGTTGGCGTAAAAATTCAGTAAATACAGTTCTGGGGCTTGCTTGAGCTCTTATAAGCCTTGCCTTGTCTGTATGTACTCAACACCATATTTTCAGATACTCTAATTCTGGTTCATAACTTCTACTTTCAATTTCCTTGAATCTTTGAACCCCAATGTCACTTCTGTGTTTCTATTTGTATTCTTTAATTTGATTCCATTGGCCTTATTCATTACTGTCTATCTTGCAATGCTGGATACAGTTCGAGAGGACTCCTGACCCAGAGCTTCCAGGTCACCTCCTGCTGGAACAGTATCAGGTATGATAAATGAAATTTCTCTTTATTTTTTGTTTGTTCAATAGGTTCCATTAGATTCCCAGGACCCTACATGTTAAATCACAAAATGATGCGTTCTATCCCGTGATAGCTTGGAGAGGTTTCCATAAAAAATCAATTTGTTGTTTTCTTTTTGTCTTTCTTTTGGAAAGGAAAGGTGTTTTCTATGAACTAATCGATGCTGTATGTAATTTAGGCACAACTAGTGTCTGCTGTCCGCACTGCCTTAGACTCGTCCTCTGGTCCTATTCTTTTGGAAGCAGGCTTCCAGTTGGCTACAAAGGTTCTCCACGAAAACAAATCTTTGTGTAATTTTCTTTTTACTAGTGTGAAAGACACTGTAAGTTGAAATGGATTGTGGAAAATACAGATATTCACAAGTGGAATAATTGAGGGTCATCAGATCGCTGTTAAGCGCATATATTCTTTGATTTCGCGACCATTGAATGACTTCAAGGACCTTTATTATCCTTCATTTGCAGAGTGGGTCTCGTGCAAGGTATTAATATTTCATTGCTATCCAAAATTTATTTTAATATTCCTCTAATTTTATGACTCCACTTTGCTTAGTTTTGCTACTGCAATTCATAAAGATGATAAAGTGTTTTTCTTTTTATAGAGATAATTCTAATTTATTATTTGTAAATAGATTAAGATAAGACTACTTGCTGCCCATGCTTCTCTCAAATGTCACACTTATGCATTCTTGAGGAGACACCAAACTGGAGTTCCAGATGAATATTTAGCACTATTACCATTGTTTTCAAAGAGTTCAGACATACTTGGGAAGTACTGGATTAGTGTTTTGAAGGACTACAGCTATATTTGCTTGTGCGTGTATCTTAAGGCCAAGGTCAGCTGACTGATGGAACTGTTAGCTTCCCAAATCTTTGTTGTTGTTTTTTTTTTTTTTTTTTTTTCCCTTTTTTTATCCTTCTACATATGTGGCCTAGCTTCTTATATTTTCTTCTCTTCACAGTGGAATCCTTTTCTTGATGGAATTCAATCACCTCTGGTATCCTCAAAGTTGCAGCCTTGCTTGGAAGAATCCTGGCCAGTAATATTGCAGGCAATTGCATTGGATGCAGTTCCTGCGAATCATGAAGAGAACGAATATTCAAGACCAGCTGATGAAACCACATCAAGAAATAGCTTATTGTCTGGACATAGTATGGTTCAACTGGAATCTGAAGACTATCAGTTTCTCTGGGGATTCGCTTTGCTTGTTTTATTTCAGGGGCAAAATTCAACCCTCAGTGGATTGAAAAATCCAGTTTCTTTCGTTAAAGCTTATAACGGGGGAGATCCATCCAGTGAAGAATTGTCTTCCTCGGGATTTAAGTTATATGAAATTGTATTACCGGTCTTCCAGTTTCTGTCCACCAAAAGGTTTGCCAGTGCAGGATTTCTCACTATGGATATATGCAGTGAATTGCTTCAGGTAGCAATCCATCTCTCTTCCTCTTGTTCTTGCTAATGCTGAAAATATTTAGTGTATGCAGGGAAATTCATTGAAAGTCACATATTTTGTAAAATATATATGTCAACGTCATTCTCTAGATAAACTTATAAATTGTATTATAATAAGAAAATTAAGCATGAACTCTATCTAAAGTGAAAAGAATTGGTATATGGCAGTGGTACATGGATCTTTATGTGTTAGTGGTACCTGCCATGTTCTCCTGTTTTTCATGCTTGGTTTGTATTCTGAAGTCATCGGCCTTTTGGGCACCTGTTGACATAACTTCCATACTAGTTTTGTCCATTCGGTTCATTTTAAGGGCTTCTTTGACTTGGTTTCTCATTTTATTCAATGCAGGTTTTCTCTTATTCTATGTGCATGGATAATTCATGGGATACTCTTTCGGTGTCTGTTCTATCACAGGTGAAAACATACTTTTAAGTTTTAACTTTAAAGGCATATTATTGCTCTTGTTTTGGTAAATAATTTTGATGCACATCCAGCATTGCTTGTAGTGTTCTTATCTAGCAGACACTCGGTTGATATACATGAAGTCTTGCCCTACCAATCATTGAGGCTTGTTTATTGGATACTTTCACACATGCCATGATTCCATGATGTATCTCGTAAACATTCCACTTCCTTTGGCATTTTCCTACAGCTGCAACAGCCAACATGCTTGTTTACACTCCTTATCCTTAGGCTTTAATAACAAATGGGAATAGTATCTATGATAAAATTTTCTGCATGTTTAGATGTGTCATCCATGTTTGCATCCCAGATGCTGAGTTGTACTTTGAAATGGAGGCACTCTGTTTATGTGTATAGAAGTAGTCATTCACAAATTCTGAATTAATTTTTGTGTGTGTGTGTGTTTTCCATCGATAGATTGTGCAGAATTGCCCTAAAACATTTTACGAAGCAGAAAACTTTGCTTATCTGGCAATGGAACTCTGTTTAGCATACCTCAACAAAGTGTTTCAAAGGTATTGAGGCCTGCCATAAATATGTGGATTTGTTTTATCTCTTTGAATATATATCATTTGGACCAAGTGAAGTCTCAGTTGGCTTAAGGTTCATACTTTTTGTGTTCCAGTACCGAGGCAATGTCTCTGGATAAATCCTTGGAGGATTTGATATCCTCAATACTTGTCACAGCAAAAACCCTTGTGAACTGTTTTCAACCAAAGGTCAGTAAGATGTATCAGGCTATAAGTAATACAGTTATCTGCAATTTAGTGCATAACTGCTTATTGTCGTTCAGTTTCATTATCTATTTGTTTTTTTTGTGTTATATCAACATCTTGTTTCAATTTTCATCTTTCTTTTGAACTATATCTCTTGACATGCAGAAACAACTGGTATCTGCGGCATTGGCGTTTCTTTTAATTGGTTACAAGGGAATCAGAGAAGTCACAACTGACTTTTGCTTCTCCAAACTTGATGAATATTTCAAGTGCACGAATCTCTTATTGAAAAGATTTATTGATGGTGAGCATTTGGACAATAACACTAGTCTGGCCAATGTTGTTCAACTAGTTCAATGTATAGATTATGCCATACTGGTAAATACCATTGGCTTCTTGGAGTCATAGTTAGGCTAATCAAAATCCATATTGCAGATATTTGCAGTGTTGGTGATGATGGTACTCTTCAGATGAGAAAAATATTGGGAACTTGTCTGAATGTGGTCACTAATCTGACCAAGGACTGCATTAAGTGTATTCAGATGCTGGAAAATAAGAGATCTGATTTGCATACATTACTGCAAACAAAGCTTGCCTTCTCTCTTGAACAAACTATATCATTTGCCAAGCTGGCTTATGAAATGGATTATCTCGGAGCTAATACAGATGGTGATTCGATCTATTATGGTATGTTTAAATATTGCACCAGATGTGTCCAAGCTGCACTCGCCGATTCAAGTTTACAGGTAGGTCCTTGTGCATGTCCATTGTATTTATTTTATACCAAGCATGTGGCAACTAATGATGATTTTGGTTCCACAGGTTCAAGAAATTGGGTTGCAAGTACTAAGAAACTTGATTCAGAAAGGCACGGCTGCGGAAGATGACACTTTCTTACTGCTTTTTGTTGGGGAACTTGCTACTGATTTTTTCCTGATAATGCAGAATATGTTAAAGGTATTTCCTAATTTCCATTTGGATATCTTCTGCACTTACAGATCACTCCGTTGTTCCTTTTGGCCTTTGATATTTGTGGTTCTGAAAGAGTTGCACTTTGCTTTTGATTACAGAAACCTGTAACTGAAAAAGCGGCATCTGTTGCTGGTGAATGTTTAAGACTTTTAGTTCTTCTGCAAACATCATCAAAATCAAATGAATGTCAGAGAGGTTTTATGAATTTGCTCCTGGAAGCTGTTCTCGTGGTTTTCAAGGCTTCAGAAGAAGGTTCTTCTCAGGTGATATAATCAAGTAGCCTCTTACATTTAAATTGTATCTCATTACATCTATAAAAAAGTAATTTTCTGTATGCATTAAATACAGGAAGTGAATAAACTAAGGAGCACTGCTGTGAGATTTGTTTCTCATCTTGCTCAAGTTCCTTCCTCAGCAGTTCACTTCAAGGACGTGTTGCTGTCTATGCCTCTGACTCACCGACAGCAATTTCAGGTGTCTTTTTTTTATCCTTGTTTTTAATGTTGTGTACATTCGTAATGATTTCACCAAAAAGAAAAAGGTGTCTAGGCTGCATTACTTGTAAGCTTAGAATTGAAATGGCGGCAATGGCTGGGTTTTATACAATATCTAATTATCTTTGTGTTTATTGGCTGCTCTTTCAATTGACAATATTTTCATTCTTGCCTTCTCCGTCATATGTACATTATTACATCTCTTTTTTAAAACGGTGAATATTAGAAAAAATCTACCATCTTTAAGCCCTATGTAATCCTTTTGCATAGTTGGTAATTGGCTATGTGGTATTTTTGACCTGCAAGTGCATTTCTGCATTTTCAACTTATTTTCATCCCTCTGTCAAAGTTAGTCAACTTACATTTTTTTTTGGTTCACCCAATATCCAATGGTACTAATGAATCAAAGTATCAAACCTTAGCTATTAACTGTTAGGGGATGCATTTTCTTAGTATGGTTTTTTGTGGACTTTTTTCTGGCCGTATACTTTTTTTTCTTTTCTTAATAATACTCTCGAGTCTAACAATTCAGAACTTTCACGAGTCCAAATCATGTTGTTGACAGCAAATTGCTCAAATTCTTGTATATCCTACTATTTTGATTGCTTCCAGCTCCGAAAACATACTTCCATTGTTCCAAAATTGCCTAGAAGATTTGAGAGTCGCAAGCTCTACTTCTTACATTATAATTGGCTCCTTTTCTTGCTCTTTTCAGGGGTTTATTCGTGCTTCTGTGACTCAAGAGCATAATGCAACACAGATGAAGCCAACAACTCCATTTTTGGAGATAAAATTACCGGTGCCAACAGTGGTAAGTAAAGAAAAGCAGCCTCCTTTACCAGCCACCAGATCACATTCTCCTGTTACTGATCATCAAAGAGATGAAGAGGGGGAAGAGGAGGAAGAAGATGATGATGAAGATGATTGGGATGCTTTTCAGTCTTTCCCTGCCACTACAAACGCAGCTGAAAATGACTCAAGAGTAGACAGTGCCTTGGAGACACCCGACCTGGTTGAGAAATCGTCTCTTTCGGAAAAGACAGAGAGTGATCAATTTCATGGATTACTCAACAATGTAGAGGTGACCAGCAAGGCAGACCATCAAGAGGCTAGCGAAGCTGAGGTGATATCTGATTCCCCCAATGATCTGACATCCTCACAGGGTAATATACTAGGTCACAATGTTGAGACAGAAGAACCCCATGATTCCCAACCTCTTAGTGGTGTTATCGAGGTATGTGATGATCTGAAGGAGAGAGACGATAAATTGTTGTCCGGACCGGAAGAGGGAAAGGGAGCAGGGTTCAACGAAGTTATCGAACACAGAACATCTGAACTTCATCCTATGGAGGATGCTCAAGGATTGGCCGGATTGGAAGCACACCATGAGCAGGGAAGGGAGAACACTGATGATAGACCAGTGCAATCATCATCAGATCATGTAAACCTTGATGAGGAAGTAAACGGAGCAGCGTCGAACCAAGTTACAGAACACATACCATCTGAACTTCATCCTGTCGAAGATCCTCAAGGATTGGTTGCAGTCAATTCAACGCACCACGAGCAGGGCAAGGAGAGCCCTGAAAATAGACCGGTACAAGTGTCATCAGATCCTGTAAAGCTTGATGAGGAAGTAAAGGATAAAAGAGAAGATAAAGAAGAGCCGGAAACTGAAGAGCCTAAGCTCCAACAACACACAGAGAGCAGCGAAGTTCAAGATTTAGGAAAAAGCAAAGATGATACTGAGAAATCTGAATGATAATACTTGTCGTAAAATTGTACTATCAGATACTGAAGTACACAGCATTTGTTGCCGCTTCATACACGAAATTAATTTCAATATCATGGCATGTGTAATTGTATTTTTAACAATTTTTTTCCAACAAAAAAATACAAGTTAAAGTTTTCATTTGGCAAAAAGATTTAACTCACTCTTGGAGACCAAGAAAATCTGTTTGAATCATGCTTCGACCCGAGGTTTAGGTTTTTTTTTTTTTTGTTTTTTTCCTGTAGGTGGACCGATCAGACTGCCTAGGCCCAACCCGCATAGGTCCCGCCTAGCCAGCCCAAGGTTCCGCCTATAAAATCGTCAGTGGACGTCACAAGTATAAAAGCGCACACGCTCTCTTTCCTCCGTTTCACTCTCTGACGTGACG
Source organism: Fragaria iinumae (assembly GCA_009720345.1). Classification (NCBI taxonomy): domain Eukaryota; kingdom Viridiplantae; phylum Streptophyta; class Magnoliopsida; order Rosales; family Rosaceae; genus Fragaria; species Fragaria iinumae. The sequence continues at coordinate 38,164,741 of CM019122.1, read as the reverse complement.
TCAGCGCAGTCAGCTGCACTCGGAGACATGGAAGCGAGACCGAAGAAGCTACTGATTCTCTACGCCACCGAAACCGGGAACGCCTTGGACGCCGCCGAGCGAATCGGCCGCGAAGCCGAGCGCAGAGGCTGCTCCATCCGGCTTCTCTCCCTCGACCAATACGACGCCGTATAGCTCTTCCCCCTTCCATTTCTTCACTAGAATCATATTGGTCGCTGTAACTTTCCGATTAACAAAGCTTGTTTGGTTTTACTGGCTCAGAGTTGCTTGCCTCAGGAAGGCGCTGTAATTTTCGTTGTTTCTACCACCGGCCAGGGTGACACTCCCGATTCCATGAAGGTGTTTGCTTCTCAAAGTTTGATTACCTTTTGCTTAAATGTGATTAAGTCCATGAATTAAGTTTTATTTATTTATTTATGTTTTCTGTATATGCAGGGTTTTTGGAAGTATCTATTGCAGAGAAATCTAAGTAGGCAGTGGCTTGAACGACTTTACTATGCTGTTTTTGGATTGGGTGATTCTGGTTACCAAAAATTTAATGTAATTACTTCAACTTGTTTTGTGCTTGATTTAATTATTTTATTTGTAATATATATGATTGCTGTGATTAGATGTGATTCTGCAATTTTATATGGAAAATATGTACGTTTTTTGGCTGCAGTTTGTTGCGAAGAAGCTAGACAGGAGGCTTTTGGATCTCGGGGCAACGCCTATCGTGGAAAGAGGTTTAGGAGATGATCAGCACCCATCGGGGTATGATTCTACTGTTAGACATGTTATTAGGGAAATCTTGGTTCAGATTTTAGATTTGGCAGAGTGTGATTTACCTTTTTTTTTTTTTTTTCTTTTTTTTACTGTGAATAGATATGAAGCTGCTCTGGATCCTTGGATGGCATCTTTGTGGAAGATGTTGAATGCAAACGATTCGAGCTATTTCCCGAGTGGCCCTGACTTTCTGATTCCGTATGAGGATTTGATGGCTCAACCGAAAATTCGGATTGTGTATCATGACATTGACAGGGTGGATTCACAGCTTTCAAATGGTTCAGGTAATTTTTTCTGTAGAGTTCCATTCTTGGTTTAAATGCTGTGATTACTTTGTGGAACATAGAAGATGAATGTTGTTAGTGAACTAGGTCTTTTACTTCCATTGATAGGTTTGTAGATCTTATATCTTTGTTATGTCAATGAAATGTTACGAACTGTATTTCCCTCTACGCTTCTTACCAAAATTAGTTCTCTTTGGAGTTGATGTCTGAAGTGGATATGTCATTAGTATTGTGTGCATCCTTCCTCATGGTTCTTATGTCGTCTCTAATTAAGTCATGCTTGTGCTTTTCTTAGACTTGAATCGCATTGAGTTGCAGATTGAAAGGGCTCGCGAGATGTCTGCTGTAAAGTATTCTCTTGACAAGAATAGGCCTGACCGCATTCTTAAATTGGTAATGTTGACGTACTACAACACAGTATCCAGAAAGTTCAGCTTTGTGTAACTTCACAAGGATATACTAATTCGAGCTGCATACTTTTTGTCACATGCATTCCTCCACTCATTTGAACTTGCTCATGTAGGTCAAAAATCAACCATTGACTAAATCAAGTAGTAAAGATAAAGAGGTGCATCACTTCGAATTTGAATTTGTTTCATCTGTAAGTTGTTCATCACTCTTAAGCTCTTATTGTTAATTTAACTGATATGAATCATTCTTTTTCTCAATTAATTTTTTTCATTCTATGCATATCAGGCTGTTGAATATGAAGTCGGTGACGTCCTTGAGATTCTCCCCAGTCAAGATCCTGCTGCAGTGGATGCTTTCATACTTCGTTGTAATTTGGACCCTGAATCATTCATCACGGTGAGTTGGTTTCTTGTGTACAACGAAGAAGGCATTGTGTCCCACTGTGTAGCTTATTGAAGAGTTTAGTGAAGGGGGAAGTATAGATAAGGACATTAAATAGGAAGGTAAATGATTGGATTAAATGAGGCAAATTATCATAGAGAATATTTCTACAAATGCGTTTAGTTTTGTATACAAGAGAAAGATGATTCTGAATGGTTGGTTTGAACGAATTTGTTATTATAGTTCTCTTAATTCCATCAATTGCTTATGTAAGTGATTGTATCCACAATTATCTCATCTGAGTGCCATAATTAATTACTAATGTAATTCACCTTTGTTGATTTCAGGTCCATAACTCTGAGATGGAAAATCAGCTTCTTCATACTCATGTCCCCATCAAATTAAGAACTTTCGTTGAGTTGACAATGGATGTTGCTTCAGCTTCTCCTAGACGCTATTTCTTCGAGGCAAGATTCAGTATGTAACTTTGCATTTCTATTAGCAAGTTTCTTAGAGCACCATGTCCACCTTCTGTCACCTCCATATTGTTTCGTGCTTGGTCATGCTCGTCATCCAATTGTGTGTTAATTGTCACTAATTACTGAAGAATACTTTAATTTTTTTATAATATGGCAATGGTGACATAAATTTTGACTGAACATTTAGAACATATGGAATAGCTCATGAAGAAACTAATTAGTTGGTTTAGTCATTGTATACAAATGTTTGAGCCCTTCACTGATTTTCCTTTAAACATATTTCAGGTCATGAGTATGTTTGCAACAGCCGAGCATGAAAAGGAAAGACTACAATATTTTGTGTCACCTGAAGGAAGAGACGACCTATATCAATACAATCAGAGAGAACAGAGGACTGTACTGGAGGTGAGATCAAATCAAGTGATGAACTCCTTTGCTGTCTCTGTTTTTTGCTTGTCAATAATGACTTTTACTTTCTAAAATTCAGGTATTAGAGGATTTCCCCTCTGTTCAGATGCCATTTGAATGGCTGGTACAGTTGGTTCCTCCTTTGAAAACAAGGGCTTTCTCCATCTCGTCCTCCCCTTCAGTTCACCCTAATCAAGTGCACTTAACAGTTAGTGTAGTGTCATGGACAACACCTTTCAAAAGAAAACGAGCAGGTCTTTGTTCAAATTGGCTAGCCAGGCTTGATCCAGAGCAATGTATGACACGTACTTTTACTTTTAGAGCCTGTTATGAGTGAAGCACAGGATTTGAATTACCCTTTGATTATGTTTGTTTTATGTGTCATAAACAGGTGTTTATGTTCCAGTGTGGTTCCAGAAAGGCTCCCTTCGTCCCCCACCACCATCACTTCCTCTTATTCTCATTGGACCTGGAACTGGATGTGCCCCATTTCGCGGATTTATAGAGGAAAGAGCTGTACAAAGTTTGACTGGTTTTACTGCTCCGGTCATGTTCTTCTTTGGATGTAGAAATGAGGACAATGATTTCTTATACAGAGACTTTTGGTTATCGCATTCACAAAATGACGGGCTACTTTCAGTAGCAAAGGGTGGAGGCTTTTATGTTGCCTTCTCAAGAGACCAGCCACAAAAAGTCTATGTGCAGCATAAGTTGCAGGAACATAGCCACAGGGTGTGGAACTTGTTGAGCGACGGGGCTGCAATCTATGTTGCTGGGTCTTCGACGAAAATGCCCTCAGATGTATTATTAGCGTTTGAGGAAATTATCTCCAAAGAAAGTGGGCTTCCAAAGGAATCTGCAGTCAGATGGCTTAGGGCTCTGGAAAAGGCTGGCAAGTACCACGTTGAGGCATGGAGTTGAATGTTGTTTGAACCTTAAGACCGAAATTATTTTGGATGAAATATGAGAAAGTAGCCTCACAATGAAGCCCTAGAGATTGAAACTTTCATGGAACTGCATTTTATACGTAAGGTAGGCGACTATAGACAATGGAGATAGCTTCTGCTGCACATTGAGAAAGTGATCACAGGCTAGGCCGGGTAAGTTGATCTCAACTTTTTCTTTCGGTTAATCCTTCAATTGGCCTTTTCTGTAGAAATAGAAAACGAATCAATTATTCTGATTCATGGGTTACTGTCACCTTGATAGATATTTACATATGTAAAAGGAAAGAATGTCACTAAGAATTTCAATTACTTCCTCCGTTCCTCGTTGGGAATGTCATTGTTCATCGTCATGAAATTCGTTAATGGCGTGCGAGGGATCACCACTTTCTCTTAATGTCGTGTGTACGCTCTAACAGACTGTTTGGGAGGAAAAAAGAAGCAACAGCTCCAGGATTAACAACCTCTCAACCAGCAGTCACCCAAACCCCAAGTCCCCAACCCTTCTTCTTTCCCACTCTGGAAACCTAAATCTCACCACCCATTCTCCGATCTCTTATCCACTGGAAATTCGTATCCCACTCTTAACTTAACGTCTCAACCTCAGTCTAAATCCTCAACTAAAATTTTGGAGATTCTGTGTGAAGGGTGAAGGGATGCGAGCTGAATGCAGTGACCTTTCTGCTCATACAAAGCGCATGATCACTAATCCACTACCTGAACTGAACTGAATGCAATTTTGATTGTAAATGTAAGAGTAATATGTATGACTAAACAATGTAAGGGGCACACCACATTCTTCATCATATAGTCTAATCTCGATATTCAATTTCAACAACTCATTTATAGACCTCAATCACCTCATCGAACTGTAGAAACTGTACATGTAGGTGTCAAATTAGATGTAACAATTAGGATTGATAGACGTCTCTTCTCTTTATATCTCTTTATAAATATTGAGATGGTGAGATATTTGAGTAAATTAAAATTTAGGAATCAAAGATAAGAATCACACTCATCTTTGCTATTTTTTGTTTTTCATAAATCGATCCAATAAGCATCACCATCAGTATTAGCTAGGAAAATATGGGCGCTGCCACAATCGAATAAAGCAACCCTATAGTTGCAGCACTAGATTGGGATTCCAACCTAGAACAAAGGACGTGCGCATTGTGCCGCATGTTGACATCACGGCACCTCACAGAAATATATGCACAAACTCTGATATGTGTTAGCTTTACACCAGGCAATTCTGAAATCTTGGTCAGATGCCACTTGGCAACCGTCCACTATATCGGAACCTCTTCTGTGAGCTTGCTTAAATTTTTGGGCCTTCAACTTGTATTTTTTTGGGTTAATATTATGAAATCAGAAGAAATTTCATTCTCAATCAAAAGAAATTCTTTTTTGGTTTGGATAATTTGATACTCCTGATTGTGTTTAAAAAAAAAAAATAGTCTCATGTTACATTCAAATATTTTATTTATTTTCCGCACAAAGTGATTTGGAGTTGATGAACCAGCACTATTAAGCATGTAATGATGTAAACACATATTGCTCATGAAATAATTCAATTTTAAGGTACGCAAATAGAAAAGAAATGAATCTCAAAAATATTGTTCAAACAATAGAAAAAATCTCAGAGAATACAGTCGTAAGAAGAAAAACTTTGTTTTTTTCTCTTGGAACCCTGAATTTTTTTTATACACACGGCATCTAAATACACGATGCAACCTCAACGATTTATATGTTCGTATCGAATTGAGGGCCTTAAATTGGGACTGGGTTTGATAAAGCTAGCCCAAGAAACAAATGCGAAACGGGCCGAATTGGCCATTTTATCCATTCACTCACATAAATAGACATGACGTCTCTCTCTGAGTCGCGGAAGAAGAAGATAGATAAGAGAAAATCGTAGAAAAGCTCTGAGAATGTTATCTATGGGCGTTGGGATAGAGTGCCAGGCAACCCTGAGTGCCTCCTCCGCCGTCTTCAGGCCAAAGCTGCCTCACCTCCTCAATAACAACACCTCTACATTCAATCCCAGGAGGACCACCTCTCCTTCTTCTTCCTTCTTCATTTCTCACTCGCTGCCGCAGCTTAAGCCCAGAACAGACTTCAAACTCTCCGCCGCCGCTGAAGCTTTAGTTTCCCAGGAAACCGCCGCCGATGACGTCACCCCTGAAGACGACGGCACAGAGGTTTTGCTTCCTCTTTAGACCTCTCTCTGTTTCTCTATTAGTCCAGTTTGTTTACAAAAGGTTGAGAGTTTAGGCTGCTTAGTTTAAGAACAACTAAAGGGTAACAGGAATTGTTGGCATTCATGTTTTTACATGTTTTGTGTTTTGGGTTTGCTTTGATGAAAGTGTTTATAGACTATATATAATCAGTATAATGTACCAATTCTTAGACATGTGGTTATAATCAGTCACAATCTTCATTCTTTCTTGCCTTTCAATGAAGTTTATATGAAAATTTTGGGGTCAATTGGACAGAAGTGAGATTATTGATAACACCTTTGGCAATTTTAAGTTCTGTAGAGTTTAATGTAATTAACAGGATGAAGTATAGTTTGGACTTTAGAAAAGCACTACGCTTGTAGGTAATTGTGTATTTGATATCCATTTCAGAAGCTTGGAGTGGTTGTGAAGCCGATGGAGAAACCAAGGCTTGTGTTGAAGTTCATTTGGATGGAAAAGAACATAGGCATTGCACTCGACCAAATGATTCCGGGCCATGGTTCCATCCCACTCAGCCCTTATTACTTCTGGCCGAGGAAAGATGCTTGGGAGGAGCTCAAGGTCTTGCTCGAGAGCAAGCCTTGGATATCTCAAAAGCAGATGATTATTCTTCTCAATCAGGCCACTGATATTATCAATTTGTGGCAGCAGAGTGGCGGCAATTTGGCGTAAGCTTTGATGTAAATTTTTTCCCCCTGAATTCTTAGGCGCTGTGTGTTGTACTTGAGCCCCCTTGAATGTTAGGAGTGCTGTTCGTGTAACATGCTGATTAGAGCTGTATGACTACTTGTGTATCACATTCTGTCATGTTGAATGAGATATGAGTTCGTAATTATCTTTGATAATATGGGGTTTATTTGTGCTATGACTGCTATCCATCAAGAATTGATTTATGATGAAGCAAGTTTCATATGCAGTTGCTAGTAGATGGTGTTGTTGTCTTCTTCGGTAGTAAATCCTAGATACCTTAGACGATTGTAATTGTGTTGTGTTGTCTTCGCATCTCCTTCCGGAAAAAGGAATTGGGGTGGTTTATTGTCTCTCAATGCAGTCATCTCAATCTAAACTTGAAGCAGATGCTGTCCTTTCCATCCCTATTATCATTTCACTATGCTGGAGTCCTTTGAATTGTGTGTGGGGGTTTGATTTGGATCTATGTCTTTATCTTCTCATTTTGAGCTGAAGTAGTCAACATGAAGTTTATATACCATGTGATTGCCCTTGGTCCCTGAAACTGAACCATTCTCAGTGTTGTCTAACTTGTCTTTGTCTCATATTAATCAAACCAGTCTTGACTCTTGAGATCATGGGCAGTTTACAGAACTTGAACACATTTGCTACAGTGAGCCGGCTAAGTACTTATCGTTCAGAGCATATCTGTTTTGGGGGTCTTCATTTTCATGTATAGTTTGATAATTGCATTGTATATATTCTAACTACCTGTACATATTTTGTTTGCTCATCATGTCAGCTTTAGTTTCATCAAATATTTCCTCCTGTAAAATCTCTTCGATAACGTTTTCCATTGTTATAATGCCAATAACTACTTCCTCTTCGGGGAGCTTCGGGAGTGCTTCATCGTCTATCTGAAGGATACATGAATACATCTCCTTTGACCATTTCTTGTTTCTGGACTCACTTTTGAAAGAATTATGTCCACTATTAGAGATACTCTTCCACTTATGCAGTGATCTTTTGCTCTTCAAAGTCTTCTCGTCAAGAGGCTTTTCACTATCAATGTCCACTCTCACTTCTTTCACTGAATTGTCAGCTATATTGCTGCTGCTCCGCGGTGTTGCACCATCTTACAGCAATAGCCATGCGACTGTGACCTTTCTGAAATCTGAAATTCATTCAGTATTTCATACAAGGGAAATGTGTCTTCAACCCTTGGGATCTTGCGTATAGTGACATTTTTTACAAGTATTTCATCTTCTGGATGAACTGTTAACAAATTTTTGACCAGGACAAGCCCAATTATGTTTGTAGGCTCCTCAGAGTACACTGGCACTCTACTATGCCCTTTCTCCATTACCAAATTCATCAAATTCATATCAAGCTTGTCATTGATATCAATGCATCACTAGCAGTTTTCTCAGTAAGAGTTCAAGTGCTCCAGCAATAATTGTTGTCTCATCATGTGTCAGTTCTCCACCTTTTCCAGCCTCATTGCCATGAAAATCTACAAGTGTTTTTAACTCCGCTCTACGAAACAGAGCTATGGATATGCATGGCCGAGAAGATAGTCTAATAACTTGCTAATTGGATATGCAATAGGATAGCAGACCCACAGAAGAAGACGGACAAATGGAGTCACTGCTGCACCTATCACCAAACCAGAAGCACGATCACCAGTACGTGTATGAATAAGCCGCTACTGCAGCACTCATACTCCACCGCCATTCTTTAAAACTTTGAAAAGCTCTCTTCTGCTCTCAGCTCCCAAAACTCAATCGCTTTCACAAACCAAACGCTCCCTTCTCCTCCAAGCTTCTCTCCTCAGAATTCGAAACCTTCACTGATATACAAGAGCCATTTATTTGGAAAATTACATAGTAGTTTTTAGTTATGTCGAAAAAAATACAATCATATACCAAGTAATTTAGTAACCTATCAGTATAATCGATCAGAATTTCATTTTTCTAATAGTATTAGACCAGACACAGACGAATACTCTAGAACATACATTATATACTTAGGATTTTGCCGAATTTCTAAATCAATTGGAGGTCAAATAGTCAACCAAAGATGAAGATGGAAAATCCGCAAAGCTCAAAATATCCACAAAAGTCCCAAATTGGGATGGAAAACATAAATACGTAAATTAACACATGGTATATACTGCGCACGCGTACAGGCACGTGACTCATCACAAGGTTACTCCTCTTGATTTTCATGGATAAAACCCTATCCAGACCCAATTTTACTTTCTAACCCAAATCAAAATCCACCGCTGCACCACGTGTCAAATTTCCATTCGCCAAGAAAGTACCACAAGAAAATCCACCTTGGCACACTATATAAAGTCACAAACGAGAACGGAGACTACTGCTCTGGGTTAGCAGTGACCTCGTGCTCTCCCTTTCTCTTTCTCACTCTCTGAAGAAGCGTTACCGGCGGCTACCGGAGATCGGATACTCGCCGGAGAATTGGAACTACACGGCCTTGGCCACTCGCCAGAGGACGAACAACCGGAAACAAGACGATGAAGGTTTTCGTCAAGACCTTGAAAGGCACCAACTTCGAGATCGAAGTCGAACCCAAGCAGTTGGTACGAAACCTAAATTCTTGTATCAAATAATTTCTATGCTCGTCGGATGAGAATTTCAGTGTTTCTTTGCTTGTTTGTGGAATTATAATGGCTTCAATTTTGTGTAAATTAGGGTTTTTGGGGATTGGATGTGAATTAGGGTTTTTTTTTTTTTTTTTTTTTTTTTTTTTTTTTACAGTCAGAGACGTGGTCTGCGTAAATGTAAAATTTAGTGAAATTGTTGTGCTTTTATTGATCGGTTCTGTAAATTGTGTGAATTGAGCTACTTATATGTGTGGTTCGGCTCTTGTTCTAGTTGATATGGATTCGAGGCGTAAGATTTTATCACATTGTTACAATTCAGGTCGTTTAGCTTTTACAGCTTTAGTTTCCTTAATAATTTGTACTGGTTCCGTATTCAGGTGGCCGATGTCAAGCAAGTTATAGAGAAGGCACAGGGTGCGGATGTGTACCCTGCCTCAAAACAGATGCTTATTCATCAGGGGAAAGTGCTTAAGGATGCCACAACTCTAGAGGAAAATCAAGTTGCTGAAAACAGCTTTATTGTGATAATGTTGAGCAAGGTGAGTTGTTCTTTAGCGTTTATTTTTAATTGTGGGGTTAGGGAAAAAGAGTTTTAATTACTGTTTTATGGGGTTTTTAGCTAACAGAAACAGAAGATTTTTAAATCGTCCAATGTGAAGGAGAAGATAACTTTGAACTTTTGAAGATAATTAAAGCATCAATTGGGCGATAGCTGTAACTATTGATTATCACATATCATGTGCCTTATGTTTTACTGAGTAGAGATATAGTGAGTTAGTAATAAAGTTGCAGAGTCGAAGTGATTTTTTCTCTGGGTTTTTTTTTTTTTTTCTGATATTGATTCTGGAATTAGGCTTCACCAAGTGGAAGCTCCAGTGCGCAAAGTGCCCCCAAAAGTCAGGTAATATCAGCTCAGTCATGGTCTTTTTTAAGTCGTAGGTGGATCTTGTGATTGAAGTGTTATGGATCTCTTTTACATATAACATCAGTCGCGTAATAAATCAACCTTGGATAAAGTGTATATATATATATATATATATATATATATATATATATTGTGTTCTATACTATGATATTGGGTTATTCTTGTTTTAGAAATTTTTATTCTGACTTCCATTGTGATCCCCTAAAGTTTCTTCCTTGCTTTTGGGGTTCTTAACTATGTTTAAATATATTCCTCAGTTTGCTGAAAATGTGTCTATTGTTTCTATGTTCCCAGTTTAGTTTGTTTTACTATCCTTAACTGTTATAATATATTTTACCTGATTGATAATAGATTCTACCATATGTTTACATCGTTCATTTATAACAACAAGTAAATTATGTTCATATAAACCTTTACTATAATTACTTACTCTGCTGACAACTCCAGTACATAATGAATTATATCTAGAGAATTTTTCTTGCTAATCTTGTAGTCTTATTTTATACAGGCTCAACCGGCCACTACTCCTAGCTCGACGACAACACCAACAGCAGCTCCAGCTCCAACCCCAGTTGTGGCACCGTGAGTATTGTTTCGCACCTGTATCTTTTAACTCAATTTTGCTTCTCACCTTTGTTCAATGACTTTTTAGTTTAATAGCTTTAAGTGTTGGCTCATCCATTGCAACTTTTCTGTATAAAAATCTGAAGCAGTTTTGGTACTAATATTCTCTGTAGTCAATTGGTTTTTTTTTTCTTTTTCTTTTTTCCACTTGAGTAATTTGGATATGTTTCTTTATAAGAAATATGAGTTTATTGATTTAAAATGAAAATTTACAACTAAGTAGACAAAATATCTTATGAGCACTTGCTGCAAGAAACACCAACAAACAAAAGCACTAAGCAAAAGAAGAACAAAATACCAAGCTTATGTGGCTGTCATGTAAATTTCTAAACCATATTAACTTTTGTCTATCAAGTTGGTAGGATTGCTTTTCGCAGCTACATAATTAATTTTGTTTATTCCTATAGTATCCTTTGCATCAATGTTGCTGATTATTTGGTATTTAATGGTTTAATTCCTATAAGTGTAACCAATCCCCAAGTGTAGTCATCTTCTAACAAGCACCCTCATTCGTTAGAATTAAACTAGTTTATGCTCTTTATTGGAAGAAGTTTATGCTTTCATATGTAACTCCTGAGTCAATTAAATCCTTTTTCTTGGTAAACTATTCAGGTCGCAACCTGCCGCTGAAACTGCTGCTGTTGTAGCTCCCACTGATTCGTGAGTCTTGTTTGTCAATTTGTTTGTAAACATTACTTTTTAGTATGATTTGGTTTTGGTTGTGTAATTGAACTCATTTGTCACTTTTGATAAGTCAATTTCGTTATTTCTGACTTCATTGTATTGGTATGATGCAGTTCAGTAACTGATGTGTATGGGCAAGCTGCATCAAATCTTGTTGCCGGAAATAATTTAGAAGTTATCGTTCAACAAATTCTAGATATGGGTGGAGGAAGTTGGGATAGGGACACAGTTCTTCGTGCTCTACGTGCTGCATTTAACAACCCTGAAAGGGCTGTTGAATATCTATATTCGGTGAGTTGTCAAAACTTTGATTTTTTGGCTTTATGTTTGTCATGTTACATAATGATTGGATCCATCTTTTTTATGTCTTTCTGGTTCAGCCAAATGGCTTGTTATTTACCTGAGTTGATTTTAATATATGTTGTAAAACTTTTAAGATCTTGGATAAAGTTATATGTTTGAAGATACTAGATCTCAGTGTTGCTGAAACAGATTTTTTACTTTGTTTCCTTCATTCATGGTGACTATTGTCAGTATTGTGGCTATTGTATTTATTTGGCACTTTCTTCTTGGTTGGTGTTTTATGCAAATATTGATGCCCATTAATGAAAACTGAAATATTTATCACAGTAAATGATAGAAAGTGAAGTTGATTACTGAAGTTTTATTAGCTTTTAAAAGTGAGTACTAAAGTGTTAATAGTTAACAAGACTTGGAAGCTGTTTTTTTTTTTGGCAATTAACTATATTTGCTTAGTTGAAAGTTAGTTAACTAAGACAGTGATTAGCAATTAGTTTTCTATCTACCCACCTGTTAACTATATTACATTGATTAGACCTTGTTCTTAGTTCCCATGGTTGGTTATGGTATTTTACCAAGTATGGCATATAGAGCATTAATCAGCTGATGAATTTGACTGTCATTTGTTAACTGTTAAGTGCTAATCAGGTTGTTTTAATACCTCGAAGGAGTAGAAAATATAAAAAGAAAACCAAATAAGCGATCTAATACTTGGTTAGGATTTACTTGATCAGATACTTTATTTTGTTTCCCATATCTTGTATTAGTATATATCTTGTTGGTTTTATGTTGTTACTATTTGGTTTACAATAATGTTGTATATCAGGGAATTCCCGAGCAAGCTGAAGTACCTCCAGCTGCCCAAGTTCCTGTTGGTGAACAGGCAGTAAATCCTTTGGCAGGAAATCCTCCGGCAATAAATCCCCCTGCCCAGGCTCCACAAGCAGCAGCACCTGCTGGTGGTCCCAATGCAAACCCGCTGGATCTGTTTCCACAGGTATTTATTGTCCCACTTTGCAGTATATTAACCGCGTTACCTTGCTATTGTTTCATTGGTGAAACTGTGCTTGTTTTGATCCAGGGCCTCCCTAGTGTTGGTGCAAATGCCGGAGCAGGCAATTTGGATTTTCTGCGAAACAGTCCACAGGTACACATTCATCCTTTTTACTTGGAGTCCGCTTATTATTTTGTTCGTAGATTTTGCCTAAATTTTTTGACCCGCGATTTCAGTTTCAAGCTTTGAGAACTATGGTGCAAGCAAACCCTCAAATTCTGCAGGTATTGTTTGTTGATCTTTGATGTTTATCTCGTTTTTGCTGGTCCTATAAATAAGAGGGCTTATTGTTTTCTATCTTGTTGCAGCCTATGCTCCTTGAGTTGGGGAAGCAAAATCCACATCTGATGCAGCTCATTCAAGCACATCAAGCTGACTTCTTACGCTTGATAAATGAGCCTGTTGAGGGGGGTGGTGAAGGGTAAGATCATCCTGCTTGTTGAATTCTTGAAAATTAGATCCACATGTTGCTAAGTTACCGTACTCTGTGTACAGGAACCTTTTGGGTCAGTTGGGTTCAGCGGCAATGCCACAGGCTGTGACCGTCACCCCGGAGGAGCGAGAGGCCATTGAACGTGTAAGTAATATTTGTTTGTACTTGTTGAGAGAGTTGTGAGGGTAATTTGTTCATGTTATCATCACCTAGTCTGAAAAGCTCCCATGTATCATCATTTTGATAATCACAAATAATGTGAATCTCGTGTGTGCAGCTTGAAGCTATGGGTTTTGAACGGGCTCTAGTATTGGAGGTATACTTTGCTTGCAACAAGAATGAGGAGCTGGCAGCGAACTATCTTTTGGATCACATGCATGAATTCGAGGAATGATGCGCTGAATTGGGGGTGTTTTCTTTGGTACTTTGATTTCTTGTCTGAACTCTTCGGTATGTGGGTTAAGTTTAATAGGGTGTCTTTATACTCTAATTTCAGCTGTCCTGTAACTCTCCAGACCATGTCAATCCCATTTTATGTTTTGGATGGCACAAAGTTCCCTGTTTCAAATATTGTTTACAGTATAATTTATAGATATTTTCTTTTTCCAAAAGAAATTATGTCTTCACACAAGTCATAGAATGATCTTTAGCAACTGTACTGTAGGAAATGAGCAAAATTCATCTTAAAACGGGTTCTCAAGCATCTACAAGGACCAGATGCAAGTTAAGGTTCTGTAGCTAACTACATTCAACCAAAGTTGGATATTTGTTTGTTATTTTCTGCAATACAAGATTACAAGTTTTACGGTTCTCTCTTGAGCACCTGTTTCCTTTAGTTCTCACTAGTTGCAATGTATTGAAACCATCATCTCACTAGGTAATTTAGACAAAGCAATTCAAGTAGGAACGAGCAATGACTTGTGTAGGGGGAATCAATAACTAACTACAACTCTACAAGTACTTCAGAACTTAAACATCACTTGAGGCAATAACTAGTACTATCGTTTTTCTTCTTTGATCGGTCCAATCTCAACCGTAAAGCATCTACGTTCAGTTAGTAACCAAGAAATTCATAGTCTATAAAACTATAGAACTTAGACGCATTTGTTTCGTTCTATAAAAAAGGCTTACCCATGTGCCATAAATCCCTTATTACGGGCACAAACCCTACAAGAATATGTTCCTTTCAGGCACGGAACCAGGGGTGGGGTGGGGTTTGCTGCAGCCCACCTCATTTTTTTGGAAAGAAAAATTTCAGTACATGTTAGCACACCATCGCTCAAAATACAAAATTGCTCTAGCCTATACTCTGCCTCTCATCTTTTGTCTCTCTCTAATCTCCATATGCTTTGCAAACTCTTCTTCTTTCTGGGAACTTCCCTTGATTATGAATTAGGTGGGCTGTACTCCCAGTGAGAAGTGTCCAAGTCTTAATCCATTGATTAAACAATGCCAGATATTGTTTCTATTTCTGAGCTAATAGAAAATTTGTTGACGAATTGGGATTATGAATTAAGTTATGTTATTTGGGGCTTTTTTGACGAATTGAGATTATGAATTAGGTTATATTTCTCTCTAATCTGTAATACTTCAGAATTAACAATTCAAGTGTTGGCTATGGAAACTTGGAATGTAGGGGAATTACCAGTGTGCTTTCATATGACGTTTTGAGTTTGTGGTCTCATTACTACTGTTTTCCAATCGGATGTATTATGTATGGCAGTATGGTTTTATCTATGAAGAAATATATTTGCAGTTTCATCAAACAAACAAAAAGATTCAAGTGTTGGCTTAGAATTTTCATTGCCGTTTAGCATATTTCTTCTGTATGCAGCAAATAGCTCTAAAATGCTTGTTTTTTTGCATGGAATCTATATTTTGTTCTGCTGTTATGCTTTAAGAAAAAATACTGATATAGAATAATAGAAACAGATTGGGCATCAGGGATTCAGGACAGGGTTTGACAAAGCTAAATTGAAATTGGGCAGGAATTTTGTTCAGGAAAATGTAGCCCACCCCGGTTTTCATTCCTAGTTCCGTCCCGGGTTCCTTTCCAATTGCTTCCTATACTGATCAGCATATGTTCATGTTCATGTTTCCTTTTTGACTCTCGTAGTCAGCAATATATTCCTCTTCCTTTTAATAAGAATCCAGACGTACGTTAAAGCATGGTAATAATACTAATCATTAGCAGATTAGGATTCTCCTCAAGTCCTTTCCGCAAACTACGACATTTTTAATGTTTGTTTTTAACTGTAAACATGCATATCTTCTCTCTGAGATTATCTCACTGTTTAGTCTCTAAAGATGGATTTGTTTTACGCACCGACTCACGAATCATCATCGTCCGACGGAAGTCGAACATATCGATCCAAATATTCTCCAAGCTCCCGCTAATAATATCTAATTAATTACTTACTTGATCTTTTATCAAACTTAGCAAGTCTGGATTGAATTGTTAATGGAAATGTTTGTATTTGTAAGCTTTGGGGCTTTCGGCTGGGTTCTTTCAACCACAAGGGTATGGTCGGTCCTACAGAATATATACAAGATTCAGTGCATTAGTATTGTTAATGTCAACCATATCAAATGTAGCTGATACCGATCATCGAATACTTACAGTGCTGATGGTTAAGCTACTGTACTTAACTTCTTTTCATACTATAATACACATGCATGAACAAAAGTACTTCTACATTTGGGAATATATATATATACTCTAGGGTAAAAGTATGATGAATGTGCGAGGCGGCGCTCCTTTGTTTAGAGTCATTTTACTACCATATATGTATTAGAACATTTTACCAGAATGGTGGGTGTCACATTCTGACTTTTTAAATTTTTACCTAATTTACTGGCTTGGAATTAATAATAGTTTTACCGTCTTCGTAAATGAGGTTATAGTTCAAAGGTCCCTAGAGAAGTGTTGAGGGATGAATATTTCGGAGAAATTATTCGTAGGAGAAAAATTGTGACGACGGTAAAAATGGTAAATTTTAGCTAGTAAAAAGGTAAGTTTTATTAGGGTATTATTTTTTATCTAGGGTAAAAGTACGATGAATGTGCGAGGCGGCGCTCCTTTGTTTAGAGTCACTTTACTACCATATATGTATTAGAACATCTTACGAGAATGGTGGGTGTCACATTTCGACTCTTAAATTTTTACCTAATTTACTGGCTTGGAATTAATAATAGTTTTACCGTCTTCGTAAATGAGTTTATAGTTCAAAGGTCCCTAAATGAGTGTTGAGGGACGAATATTTCGGAGAAATTATTCGTAGGAGAAAAATTGTGACGACGGTAAAAATGATAAATTTTAGCTAGTAAAAAGGTAAGTTTTATTAGGGTATTATTTTTGGGGGTGTTAATTTTGGATTTGGGTTATATTGGGGTGTTAGACCGGGTTGGGCAGAAAAAGCCCAAACCTCTCTCTCTCTCTCTCTCTCTCTCTCTCTCTCCCTACCGGACGTCTCCCGCGCCCGTCCGCCGCCGTCCGGCCACCGCAGACCGCCGCACCGGTCCCAATCGGTCGGCCTTCAACCCAGCTCTCTTCCTGGACCAATGGGAGCCGCCCTAGTGCCGCCGTGAGGGAGAAATACCGCCCGAAAGCCCCGACTGCCGTGGAGGTCCGGTCGTCGGAACTCGCTCCTCCGGTCACCATAGCCGTAGCCACTTAGCTCGTTTGAAAGCCCTCCTCCCGTGTAGCAATCTCTCCAAAGGATTCGCTCCCTCTTGAGCTTGGTAAGGAGAATCGGTGAGTTGAAATTCTATGACTCAATTTTATGTTTTGGTTCGATTACCCTATCTAGGCTTGGAATTAGTGTTTGTGCTAGTTAGAGAAGTTGTTGTGCGTGTTGAGAGGAAGGTTGTGCTAAATTTTGATAGGCATTGGAGGTCGCCGGCCGCCGCTGTTAGGGGGATTGTTATGGTTTTAGATGTGTAATTTTAAGGGGAGTTTAATAATATGAATTTTGGAATTTTTGGAGGAATTTTGGATAGGTTTGGGATTTTTCAAAGTTTGATATTTCGGCCGTTAATTTGGATAGAATCCGGTCGTTAGATTATTGTTGTTTTGGCCGTAGAAGGTTGGTTTAAGGCCGCCGGTATTTGTGGTGAAGTTTGAACCGTATCGATTTTTAAGATTGGCGAAGTTGGGCAAGGAAGAAAGTAGATAAGGCCACATTTAATTTTGCCTATTTTTATATAAGAGTTGGTATATAGTTGGGGATTAATTTATATGTTTGAAACAGGACGTGAGGAGGCTCGAGCTGAGGAGGCCTCTGACAGACATCAGGCTTAGGCCTAATTTGTGAGTGGACGTTTATTTTAAATTATATTCATGCTATGGTTATGGGTCGAATAATTTTTTTTGTTAGAGCATTTGAGGTCATTTTATTTTGTTGATTTTATTTATTTTGAAGAATTACCGAAAAGGGGATTTTTCGGTAAATTATAAATATTTATATGAGGAGAGTATGTATATAAATGCTAGCTAGCCATATGTGTTTGTCCACCTTAATGACGTAGTATATAACCGCATTATGTTGTGACGTGAGCGTTAGACGCAACCGTAGTAGCCCTATATGAGTGTTTAATTCATATAGGAGGTATTGGCACATATTTATACACCCGTCCGTCCACCTTAATGGCGTAGTGTAGCACTGCATTAAGACGTGACGTGAGAGTTCGACGCGAGCGTAGTAGCCCTATATAAATTATTTTAAATCTATAAAATAATTATATAGGGAGTATGGACGTGTGTAAATACATACATATATTAGTATATATTTTTGAGATAAAAGATTTATCACTTGAGGCATGCATTTGATTTCATTTGAAATTTAAATTGGGAAATCATAAATTTTGATATTACTTTCTTTATTTTTTCTTCTTATATTTTGTCCACTTACTCTAACGTTTTTTGAATGTTTTCCCCTAGGCCCTTCGTTTTAAAAATGCCTAGTCTGCAGAGTTCGGGTTGGCACTAGTAGAAGGCGAGGCATAGTTACACACTTCTTCACCACTCTTCACTAGTAGGTTACCTGTTAAACCTACCAAAGTATTTTCTTGTTTCCTCTGGTTTTCTTTAATAGCTCTGACTACCCTTGGAGTTAGCGAATATTTTTGTTTTGGCCACGATCCTCAGTTTGAGATTGAAGAGGTATTTAGCGGTACCAAAAGTAAACTAATGGTGCGGATGCGGGGCGTGCCACCTCGCGGACGAGGAAAGAGAGTGCGTCGGGTCTTGACTTCTTAATCAAGCGGAGGGATTCCGGTGCCACCTCGCGGACGAGGAATTACAAGCACAAGGTGATTCGATACTCACGGTGTGTCACGAGCAGAGCAACCAAGAGGGATCACGAGTGATCGGAGTAGAGTTCGAAAGGGCTCTGAGAAACCTAGGCGGCAACGCGCTTAGGGATCACGAGTGATCGGAGTACTTTTACCCTCGAAAGTATCAACTAGGTTAAAAGTTTGTTTGTATTGTTGTTTTGTTGTATTTTGAGAGAGATCTTTTGTAAGTCTTCGAGCCCCTTTATATAGTAGCTTGCCTTCTGCCAGAAGAAAGATATTCATAGTCCAATTCGGACTCTGAAACCCAACACCACAAGGACACTGCTTCATTCGCGTGAACCAATCATCTGCGTGACACGTGTCCAGCCGCGTGATTGACTCCGCTTAGGTCACTGCCTCCGCACTATCCAACTGTAGACTCCTATGCGGACTCAAATTAGGAACGTCCTTATGCCGCGAGGTGTCACAGTCCTTGTGGAAACCTATCTCGCACGTCATCGAGGCTCACAATACTTAACAGGCTTTATATTAAAAGGGCCACAAGTATTGGCCCAAAGCATGTCAAAGACTTGTAGGAGTCTTCAACGATAAATGTGACGCAAGTGATCACGTGCATGTGGACTCCGCCTCTTGCTTCTTCGCAAAGTCTCCTACGCGGAGCCATCTTGTCTCGCCTTCATGTACTTCTACGCGAAGTCCATCTCACATGCAATATGTATCATCTAGCTTGCATGACTTTGTCGGCGGGCCACCACTTGTAAACCCAATTATTTGGGCTCGCCGGTGTGACGTGGATCAAGAATTTAATTAATATTCACTTAGACATTTACTGTCCAGTAAAATATTAATTTGGGTGTAAACAATTTTAATGGTGGTGTGCTAAGATTTATGTTATATTATTTGGATATTTATGGGTTGAATTGGAAGTTAGTTGATTCGTCTAGGAGGGTAAATTCTTGAATTTTCCGGGTTAGGGTTGTCCATTTTCAAGGGAGGTTTACCGAGTGCTTCATTAAATTTTCCTTGGAGGTGGATCCCGCAAGACTTACTTCGGGTTTCAGGATGAAATTCGGGGTGGGTCTTGACAGTGGACATTGAGTTGGGCAAACTAAAGGTGGGCGGTAAATTTGCATCCGTTACACCGCATATGAGAAGTATAAACTACGGACTGCATGATTAAAAGTTTGGTAGTTAGTATTATAAATTAATTATGAGATTTTGGATACTTGATAGACTTATAAGTATAGCATAATAGATTATGTAGTGTCCTTGAATTCGCGTATCTAGCTACTTATTCCACAAACAAGTATAGAGAAGCTTACGCATAAATGTAAATATTGTCTCACAAGTTGGAGAAATACACATGCATTCTTGATCCATGCACCTTGAATTCAACTGTTAATTACCGTAGTTTTTAAGCACCGTTAACAAATCATAATCACTGATTTCTCTGATTCCCGCTGACCATTCTTTGTTGACTGAAAGAAGAGGTCAAAGCAGCTAGACTATATAGGTTTTGATGATCGTTGAATGTGGGTTCCGGCTGGGAGGCATGATGAGGAGTAGAGGCGCTTCATCCTTCATCATTTTGTTAATGGTGAAAAATGAAATTAGAGGGGCGAATTGGAATTGGAAATGAAATCCGAGCTTCATTACTTATTATTAGTTATTTTGGGTTTGTTGAAGAAGCATATTTTCACCATTCATTAGTTCAGAAAAGAAACAAATGCTACCAAAAGTACTTTCTTGGCCCTTATAAAAACGGGCTCTCGCTACTAGTTTCACTCAACCCACACACACACACTCGATCTCCCTCTGTGAGTAGTGAGAGAGAGAGTTACAGAGAGAGAGATTTCTTGCTTGTTTCTTGGTTGTTTGCTATACTCTTATTCATCACAACCAAATAATCAGCATGGCCCCGGTGGCTCTAACAATTCTGTTGGTGATATTCCTTGGTTTACTGGTTAGAATTGCTTACGACACTCTCTCATGTTACTGGTTAACCCCCAGACGCATCAAGAAGATCATGGAGAAGCAAGGAGTGCGTGGCCCGAAACCCAGTTTTCTGATCGGAAACATCCTCGACATGGCCTCCCTTGTCTCCAAGTCTACTTCTCAAGACATGCACACCATCGATCATGACATTGTTGGCCGCCTGCTTCCCCATTATCTCGCCTGGTCTAAAACATATGGTACTTTTTATAATTTGATTCAATTATTTAACATTAATTATTTACAGATTTGTTAACTAATTGGTTTCGTTTCATTCTTTATAGGGAAAAGATTCATATATTGGAATGGAACTGAGCCCCGGATGTGTTTGACGGAGACTGATTTGATCAAGGAGCTTCTGTCCAAGTACAGCACCATTTCTGGAAAATCATGGCAGCAACAACAAGGCTCTAAGCATTTTATTGGCCGTGGGTTATTAATGGCTAACGGTGACGACTGGTATCACCAGCGTCACATCGTTGCACCAGCTTTCATGGGAGATAAACTCAAGGTATATCCTTTATATATTTTATATTAGTGGTGAAGGGGCCGGAAAATAGTTAAGATTAAGATAGGTCAGACATTCGATGTTTTTAGTTTTCACATATAAAGAAATAAAATAAAAACGTTAATATAATCAAACCGCTTGCCTAATTAGATTATGGCTGGCGTTTAATATATATATATGCAAAGAATGTTAAAAGTTGATGGTTGGCTTGATTTGATTTGATGTTTAGAGCTATGCGGGATACATGGTGGAATGCACTAAGGAGATGCTCCATTCACTTCAAACAGAGATGGAATCGGGGCAAGGCGAGTTCGAGATAGGCCAGTACATGACTAGACTCACTGCCGATATAATTTCCCGGACGGAATTCGACAGCAGCTACGAGAAGGGCAAACAGATTTACCGGCTACTCACCCTTTTGCAGAAGCAATGTGCTGAAGCAAGCAAGCACCTTTGCGTTCCCGGAAGCCGGTAATTAATTAGCGAACTCTAATGCACTTGTTTCTTTTCTCTTTTAAAATATATATATATATATATATATGCATTCAATCATTTCTGGATCTGTTTTCTTTCATTTAAAAGCCAAAAAGATTTTTGACGTGCAGTAGCATTTTCTTGTTTCCGATTTCTTTAACTGGATTCTGCTTTTAAGCCATAATCTTTTTGTGTTTTAATTTATTTGTTGGAAATCGTTGAATCTTTGTCAATCATTTTCAAGCATGTTAGTGACTAATTAACTATAACTGCTTTTTCTAAATACTGCAGGTTTTTCCCAAGTAAATATAATAGAGAAATAAAATCTCTGAAGATGGAGGTGGAGAGGCTGCTGATGGAGATTATACAGAGCAGGAAAGATTGCGTGGAGATCGGTCGGAACAACTCTTACGGGAACGATTTGCTAGGGATGTTGCTAAATGAGATGCAGAAAAAGAGAGGGAATGGTTTTAGCTTAAATTTGCAGCTGATCATGGATGAATGCAAGACATTCTTCTTTGCAGGACATGAAACCACTGCCCTCTTGCTCACTTGGACCGTCATGTTATTAGCCAGCAACCCATCTTGGCAAGAGAAGGTTCGAGCTGAAGTGAAGCAAGTCTGCAATGGTGAAACTCCCTCCGTTGATCATCTATCTAAACTCACCTCGGTAAGCACGAGTTTTTGTGCATATGTTTTTTGGATCCCCAAGTTTTTGGTAGGTACTTGTTATTCACACTTTTTAAAAGTCCTCCACACATTTTTTTTTTCTTCAAAGAATCTATGGTACAATGACCCGAAAATTACTTTCTAGGAGTTGAATAACATTGCTCTTAATGTTTTGCTTCTTTATGTTTTTTAGGGTGGTTTTGGTATAGTGGGTATTGGTCAAAAATTAAGGTAGTGATGGTAGACTAATGCCACTAAGCAATGCTTCCAAAACTTGGTAGGAGCCTAATACTACACACTTGGTCCCCTTTTTGCTACTTTTTGAATTGAGAAAATGCACAACTTGAGACTTTAGGCCACTAAATAAAGAAGTAGCTTATTTTAGAGTTTAGACATGTTTGTGATTAGCAGTAAAAGTAAGCAAATTACTATATACTACTTGTTAGAAAGAAGCTTTGAAGTATTGTAAGAGTGACCAAGAACTTTTAAACTCATGCACTCCTGGTTAGTTGCTCTCGACTATTGTCGTGGGTTGATCATTATTTGTTCAAAGACTAAAATTTAAATTTAGGTTTAAGTTTTAGGTCGAAGGTTAGAGATGCCTTAAAAGAGAAAATAAAATAGATCCTAACTATACTCTGTTTTATATTATAATTTTAATTTATTAGAAAACGCTTAATTTAAATAATTAAGAAAAAAAGTAACCATGGAGTGGACCGATTGAATTTTCAAAAGGGGCTTAATGGAGATCAAATATATATGTCAAAAGCTGGTCAAAGGGCCTTGGCATTTGGCAGTGCCTTGCATGTCTTGTAATCACAAAAACCTTTAATAGGCTTTGTCCTGCCTCTTATTACATCCTTTTATATTACAGTGACTTATGACTGATTGGTCATATTTTCTTTGCAGTTAAACATGGTAATCAATGAATCCCTGAGACTGTATCCACCAGCGACTGTTCTACCTCGAATGGCTTTCGAAGACATCAAACTTGGTGACCTTCACATTCCAAAGGGGCTATCAATATGGATTCCAGTCCTCGCCATTCACCACAGTAAAGAACTATGGGGTAGTGATGCAAATGAGTTTAACCCTGAGAGGTTTGCATCCAAGTCATTCACACCAGGAAGGTTCATTCCTTTTGCTGCTGGTCCTCGAAATTGCATAGGTCAGTCTTTTGCTATCATGGAAGCTAAGATCATATTGGCTATGCTAATCTCGCGGTTTAGCTTCACCATTGCGCCAAGTTATCGCCACGCTCCGGTTGTTGTCCTCAC
The DNA here is from genome assembly GCA_009720345.1 of Fragaria iinumae. Classification (NCBI taxonomy): domain Eukaryota; kingdom Viridiplantae; phylum Streptophyta; class Magnoliopsida; order Rosales; family Rosaceae; genus Fragaria; species Fragaria iinumae. The sequence continues at coordinate 38,141,299 of CM019122.1, read as the reverse complement.
CATAAAGCCTAAGTATGGGGTTCAAGTATGCTTGAAACCAATTGCGTGCAATTGATCCTTGAAAGCATTTGTATACTCACATTAAGTTTTTGAGTCAGTGATGTGAGACGGTGCATCTGAGTTTGTTTTAGTAAGTATATAAGAAGAGCTTGAGATGGAGTTTTGGTACGTTACTGTTGAAACTATCACTTTCTTGGAGCCGAAGAAATAGATCTTAATAAGACTGAAAATTACGTTTTATACATGCTATAGCTCTTGCTATGATTAATTACTAGCTAGCCTCTTCATTTTAACTACCTTCTAACGCATATGATCTCTAAGAAAACTTATAACTTCTGGTTTAACTTGGAGAGAATAACATCTCAAATGAAAATGTACAATTCACATAGAATTTCTAGCTAATAGGTGTACAAGTGAGCATATATACGTAAACTGATTATGAGTATGCAGAGTATGCCTCGTTTACATTCCACTAGCTTCATCATCAAAAGGCAGCCGCACTAGCCCTTAAAAAAATAAAAAAATAAAATCAGATATCTGGCCCCCAAAAATTTAATAATCCAGAAAATTTGTTGAAGGTCAATCTTGCATTGAAACAATGGGGAATACTCATAGAAAGATATGCATAATTAAAGAAAGCAAAAACACACGCGAAGTGATGAGTTAAAAAGGGTTTCTTCTTTACCTTTGATGGCCCTTACATAGTTTAGAAGAATGATAAATTGGTTCTTCCATTCTATTCAGGAGACAGGCTAGCATACCCACCAATACTTAATACATTTTTTTTATTTATCCATTTAGATTCTAACATGTGGCATCTTCATTTTTTTTATTGTACAAACTTAACAACACAATTACACAAATATAAGTAAATTTGTTCAGAAGACGTAAATTTTGCTCATACTTCGTAATTACAACATATAAACATTTATTACAAAATTTTCAACCAAATGTCCTTATCTTTGTAAAAGCGTTGTGAAAAAATGTAATAATTTTCTCAATACAAAAAACAACACTCAATTACAAAACCGAGAATCATATTACATGAACGAGAATAAATGATCCAAATATGAAAATTTACAATTTCGACAATACATTCGTCTTCAATTTTGCAAAACGGGTCATAAATTTGTAAATCTGGTTCATACCTCGTAATTACAACATATGAACATTTATTACAAAAATTTCAATCAAATGTCTTTATGTTTGTAAAAACGTTGTGAAAAATGTTATTATTTTCTCAATACAAAATACACCACTCAATTACAAAACCGAGAACTATATTACATGAACGAGGACAAATGGTTTTCGGTCTAAATCTGAAAATTTACCATCTCGACAACACATTCGTCCTCAATTTTGTAAAATGGGTCATAAATTTGTAATTTTGGTCCAGACCTCGTAATTACAATATATGAACATTTTATTACAAAATTTTCAACCAAATGTCCTTATGTGTGTAAAAACATTGTGAAAGATGTAATTATTTTCTCAATACAAAAAACACAACTCAATTACAAAACCGAGAACCATATTAAGTAAACGAGGAGAAATAGTCTATTTTGTCCAAATCTGAAAATTTACAATTCGACAACATATTAGTTCTCAATTTTGTAAAAGGGGTCATAAATATATAAATTTGGTTCACACTTCGTAATTACAACATATAGACATTTATTACAAAAGTTTTAACCAAATGTCATTATGTTTGTAAAAAAAACATTCAAAAACACCACCGTATAGAAAACTGATGGGTAATCTAGAATTTTCCTCTAAATCAGATTAATTTAACAAATTGCTTATCTTTCAGGATTAATTAAAATAAACCAAGCCAACTGGGGTCAGGGTCGGCTTAATTCAAAAGGAAGCTCATCATATAAATTTAGAGTGCTTTGGCATCCATCCCATCACCTGCTTACACCAATTCTGATTCTCTTCTGCGCATCGCACTACCTTAGTTTTTTTCTTTCTTTCTCTTTTCTCTGATTGTTTACGTTTTCAACTTTCAATTTATTAATTTCTTCTTCTCTGTCATTGTCTCCAATACACTTCATACGAAAAATTCCAATGCCCCGCTTTTTAATACGGGCTTCATCACGAAACAGTGAAGCACATCACACCCGATTTCAAAAGTTTTTGAACCAAACTGCAGGTGTATTGATCCAACATTAAATTCATGTATTCGACCCATAAGAGTATCTATCTGTTAATTTTAATATTTCTTTTTTTGCTTGTGGACAAAGATTTTTCAACTCTGAAGTCTGAACTCCGCCTTCTTTTACCGAGTGAATTCGCTGAATTGTTATGTTTGGCTCAATATATGCAAAGTTAAAGCATGAAGAAATAGAAGTTCGATTGGAGAAAGAATGCAGATGTAAAGTTTAAAGCCAAATTCACCGATTATTAAGTATATGCAGTGGTGGTTTTATTCTTCTTGAAAGTTAAAAGGAAGAGAAAAAAAAAATGAAGTGAGATGTAATATCATTTTCTAAATTGTATACTTGGTGTTTTTACCCTACGAACTTCCTATAAATTAAGCAGTGTTTTACCAGTAAAATTTTTATGTGTATCACACGAAGGGAACCCTGTATTAGATGTGCTTCCTTAATTATAAAAAAATATAACAACGTACAATCAGAGAGGTAGGGGATGGACTATCTTGACAGGGGGTCAACTTACAGTTTTCCTCATATCAGGGTAGATTTAGTTTTTGATACTAATCAGTATCATTTACTGTTAAAAATTGGAAAATCTATGCTACTTGATCCGACAAGTAAATCTAAACATGCATAGTTTGTACATGCAATCAGGATACAGTAAATCTAACTTAGAAATAACCTTAGAAATTTATGTATATGAATTTATATTAATTAAGGAGATGTGATGAAGAAGTTGAGTGAAAAATTGAAATAAAACCTGCAGAACGAACGTACAGGTCGTAGTCCCTAGCTTGGATTATAAACTAACTAGAACCTTCCTCAAACCTAGCTTGTACAGCAAGAAATGCAAGAAGAAATACATTTTCAATTCAATGCCTAAACGTTTACTCATATTAGTTAATTTCCTGCATTCCTCACATGTGAATCCAAACCTTCATTCACTCGATCGCTTATAGTGCAAGGGTTTCCAAAGTATGACCTCTATGCGACAGTCTCCGTAGTAAAATAAATATAGTTAACTATTGTTAGCTTGAAAACTGAAATTACAGGATTCATGATAAAATGAAATAGACAGTCAATTTTAGGGTTCGCTTAGTAAGTTGATAGTTCGTATATCTTTCAAAATATAAGTGTTACAAAATGTTTTAAGGCTATTGTACATGCAAAACGAAGCTTGTTCTATTCTTCCGATCCAAAGATAATTTTAATCGGTTAATGTGTGTTTTTATGTCAATCTATATTTATACATAGTCGAAGTGCTATAGTCGAAGTGCTAGATCGACTATATAATATATATGCATGTGGAACTATGATCAACCAAACATTTCTCATTATTTACCCATTAGGGCTTAGCGTATGTTTTACTTGCCTAGAATGAAAACATCCCTTGGGTTCTTTCTTCAGCCAATCTAATTGAGTTAGTTTGAGCAGAACTTTGTTGTTTTATATCGATCAAAGGGCGTTGCCTCTCCTTTGCTAGTGTCACACTATTGATCACTATGGCAGAGTACATGTTGTATAGTGAGGCTGTTAGCCACATGAATTGCTGTAATATATAACACTTTCTGGCAGCACGCAGAGATATATAAAAGAGATTATCCGATGATAATGATTACATAGTAGATATAAACCTTTTTATATATTCCGGGGTCTTTCATTTTCCCATTGCACGAGTGGGTTTTGGTGGCTCAAAAGTGGTGGCGGCATGGTCTTGGAGAGTTGGAGGCTTTCTCCTCTCGGGAGTAAGATCCAAGTAGAAGTAGTAGTGATATCTCCAAAACGGGTCCCCTTCCATTTTAGAAATTAGGGTTGTTCATCTAGTTTACAAAGGTGATTAAGCTTTTGCTTATAATACTCTATAGCAATTAGATATGTCTAATTATTATGCGCCACCGTTAATATCATCATCTCCACGGTCTCCACCACCTTTCTTCCCCTACCACTCCTCTTGGCCTCACATAACCCAGAACTACTACTCGATTAGATTAATATATCATTAGCTAGTTTGTCATATAATGATTAATAAGGTAGTGCTTCTCAATATACAAATCATTAAGGGCGGACAAAGAACGGGTGTGTTCTGTTCTTGATCAAAAGAGACAAATCATTGTCTTGAAAGAAAGTGTGTGATCGATCGACTTTGGTTTCATATCATTGGATTCGTCCTTTTGTATCATATAATACAGATTCAAGTGGCTAAGCATGATATGATTATATAGACATTGAGCTACTACTTCGATCTACTTTCAGTGATGAGGCCTCGTGCGATAATTATATTGTATTTTTGTCTAGTAGAACTAACTAATTAAATTAAGGATATCACAACTATCAGTATTTAATAATAATTAGTGCATGAGTTTGTCGAATTCATCGACGTTTCACCTATAATCAAACGTACAAATGTCATTAGATCAATTGATATTAGGCGCAATAAGTGTTTCTATTAGGTATACATATACGTATATGCAAACATTGAAGTCACTTGAACAACACTTTGCTTGCAGATCGAGAGGAAACAAAATCCCTTATTAATTAGAGCATTTTCAAATAAGGTTCTTTAACGTTGATGGGATTCACAGTTGAGTGTTAGTTCCAAACCGTGAGCAGAATTTGATCGACTATCCAGAGATCCCTATAGCTAGTTGTGCAGAAAACATACAAAAGATTAGGTATTTGCACCAAGACATGTCGGGTGATCATCTCAAAAATATCAATATGTAGTTCAAGAAATGCGAAATTAAACTGTACTTTTGTTAGGGTTTAGGGTTAGGGTTTTCCATGCGATGAATCATATATTACTAGAAAGCTCTCAATCATCGTTTGGACTTTGGCATCTACCTAAAGGATAAAGACACTTACACATATATACATCAACAGATCAACCTAAAGATGGTCTTTTACAAGGATTCATGTATAACCATTATAGCTAGGAAAGGTGGCCGCCTCAGAAGTCGAACGAGTATAGATGACTCGTAAGAACTTCAGTAAACTTCTAGTGAATCCTAACTGTTATATTACCTTAATTCCTCAGTCCTCACTGTTTTTTTTTCATTGATCAGCGCTGATGACAAATATATATACAGGTTATCTTTAACCCAAATCAAAAGATAGTGATGCGACTTATGCTCACTAGCTAATTGTATAATGTAAATATATATACATGCGCGCTTGCTTAATGACTTGTTTGACTGATATCTAAGAAAAGATCTAAACCCAATCCCACTAACCAATCCGCGATTTTAGCAGGATCTAATTCTGAAAAGTATCAGATCATCTTTGGATTTGGGAATGTTTTGGTTGGATCCTTCATCATGCGTATATATGGTTGACATATCTTCAATATATATAACAACAAATTAAGCCAAATCTATTTATCTAAGATAGACTTAATTAAGGGTGAGTATTATATTGATTCTAATTAAGATAGACTTAATTAATTGTTATGAAAATATCATATGTATTATATGTATGGTGATTCTTACGTATAAATTATTAAGATTGCACAATGTACTTGTATTGTTGTGTATACGGAAATTTATACGGCTTGTTTGTCTTTTAACTTGAGTCGGCTTTTCTTCAGGCTTGTGTTCTACAAATTCTGATCAAGTTTTTGACCCGAAAGTCATTTTGACTGCATTTTATTTGGGTTGGAGATCCCTTATGTGGATTGAGAAAGCCATTTTTACTTTTGACTAAGAGTTGGAGATGGCCTTATCTTGGACTTTCACGTTTTACACAAATTGGGGCCACCAAGCCAACAGTTCATCCTCCAAGTATATGGACAAAGCCAACAGTATCTTCTAGGGACTCGGCTTCTCTGCTCGGACAGAGAATAATTGGATCTGCTTGGACTCTGTAATCCCAAGTTGACAAGTCATTCAATACCAATCTAATGGACAACATTGAAAAACTTCAAACTACAAAGTTTGCACTTGCTGCACCAAAGCAATTACAACTCTTCTCTTCAAAATGTCGATCATTGTTACCCAGCTTCATCTCTCTATTTTTTCTCATTGTTACCCATCAACAACTATATCAGATGGGTTTCATGAGATGACCAAGATATAATTGATTTAGTTTCTGGGTTTTTCCAATTGTTCGATATGGGAGTCTAGAGAAAGATATATAGAGAACTAGAAACAAACCATTATGATTCATAACCAGAACCCCTGCTCTAACATCAATCAAAGTTCATGATGAAGTTCCTTAATTAAACAAAGTTTTAACTGGTGGAAGATTGGGTCCAGTCAGATTCCTTGAATCTCATCACGGATCTGAATTCGAAGGGGTCATGCAGTCGGTGGTCGGTGGTTCAGATCAGTGAAGAAATTAAATAGAGGAGTGTTTCAATTACCTGGTTTAGGATTGGATTCCAAGGGGCACCAATTCGAGCGGAGTTCTTTGCTTTATTGGAGGTTGAGATAGAATAGGAAGAAGACTGATCTAATAAGAGAGGTCTATGGTTTGTTTTGTTCATACTTTTACTCCTGGTCGTTGGATTGACTTCAAGTGAGGTGGCTGCTTGATATTAAAGTCCAAGCGGATCCAAGCACTCTATGTTCAAGCAGAGAAGCCAAGTCCATCTTCTAGATACATGCAAAGTAGCACTCCTTTTTAACGGAGACATGCATACCTACTCTAGATACATTCATGCAAACTTGCAAAAGGATGCACTTCTTAGTTCTTCAGATCGACGGAAACACGCCGGTTCATAAGTGTAGTGATCACAAAGAATAGCACCAAACAAGGTCCAAAATAATAGCCCAACATGATTGACGTCAGTACTTGTCTCTCACAAGACAAGTGATTACATGTTCTTCAAAAATAAAAAATAAAAACACACAAGTGATTACATGATTGATATACAAAGAGTAGCTACGAAAAACGCAATGCCAACATCTAAACATTCTCTTTCATAACATGTTACGAAATGAAGAATGTGAAAAAGTGCTCATCACATAACGATATACTACACGTTTACTCGTAATCAATACATGAGATAATGAGTAATTATAGTAAGACAAGTGTACGAACACAACATTTCCTCTCACAGTAGCGGTTTACGCATGATCAAGTTATACCTATGCGAGAAATGAGTGCATAGGTTGTCTCGATCTCTTGTGATATGATCCCATTCGATCATCCGTCACTAGGTTCTGAAACATATATGCATACTCACTATATATGCGCGCTTGTGTAAGATGAGTCACTTCTTATGCTTGTTACATGATATTCTCGTTTGATTCCTACGCTTTGCAGGTCATTCTCTTGCTTAGTGTAATGGAGCTTGATTTACTTGCACATTGTTGGATTGGTATATTTGGTCAAAGTCAGACACCATGCAATGATGAAATCGTCGCTCATAGCTAGGATACAAAGACAAATTCCATACGTGCAATCATATGTGCTCTAAACAGTGAGGCTCTGCCGGATAAGGAGGAGCACTTGGTGCATGTCTTTTCCATATTGACATCCCTAGCAGAGCAGATAGCCACAAACTCTATCCGCAGATTTCAAGAAATGACAACTAAGATATCAAAATGACTTGGATCTTGATCTGGAACACTCATTTTGTCACGTCTTGATTCAACATAGGATGGTGATGGTGGTGAGGCTAGTATTCATAGGTATGAATGAAGCCAATAACCCATAATTATATGGATAACAATCATACATAACATGAAATAGCCTGTCTCTTTCTTATGGGACTTCATGACAAGGCAAACACCAAAAACCTCTCAACAGAGTTCACCACGATACTTAGTGGCCAAGTTGAAGGAGCACTTAATCATCTTAAGCAAGAGTTTATTTGAGGTACTAGGCTTAGTTTAGTTGGGTACGTACTCGATTGCTTCACGTGTAAAGAGACTCATTCTTTGATCGAATCATGGAACACGTACTTTTGTGTACCAGATAGAAGATCACTGAGAAAATGTCAACCCTAGATCGCCAAAGTGCTGCGCACTCCATAGCTCCATGCTTGTTAATGCAGCAATGGAAATTGAAAATTGCCTTAGAAGATGGGACTTGTCGACACACTGTTTAAATGCCATGTGAATCGAGTTATTGAGGAAGCAAAACTCGTTGAGCATATTATCTTGTTTGAGTACGTAGGTTCACCACCAAGACTAAGACGCTTTGGAAATCCGAAAAGCTTCAGAAGAGGGCAATATAAACTATGTTGAAATTCCAGAACAGTTGGCATTGTCTGGCCTTGGGTCTGAAATCTAGAAATGAGCTGTCCATGCCTTAAAAGCGAAAAGCAATGCCAATTCTATGGTGCTCCGGAGCCGGAGCCGCAGCCGGAAATCAAAAACCATTAGATTGCAAATTTTGGAAGACCTCACCCTGAAGTACCATATGAATTCAGACATACGAGGGAAAGGCTGGAAATATCATGTTTGGAATTTGTTGCTTTATTGGATACTCGCAAAGGCTGCAGCAGCTGTTTTCTTGTTATCATAGCTTGCCTTGTTATGATCACAGTAGGTTCTTATCGATTTAACTGATATCTCTCCAATTTCAAGAAGAAAAAGAATTTCAGGAATGGTGAAGGAAAAGAGAGATCCATAAAATAACCAACCATTAATCTCCATTCAAGACTCGTGTTTCTTATGCGAGACCTAAAAGCTCGAAAGTAGATTGGCAAAATAGAAGTACCTTCTACGTATACTATTGGTTACACTAATAACACCAAGAGTCATCTAGAATCACTATGATACAGAAACTCTGAACTCATCAGGGTCGGTACTTGTAGGCACCTTGCTGTGAGTTAGGGTTATGGTACACACCTTGCTGTGAGTTAAGGTTATGGTACGTACCTTGCTGTGTGCTAAGGTTATGGTGTGCACCTTGTGGAGCATTGATGTTGGGGTTTGGTCCTTGTGGAGCACTAAACTGATAGGAGCTTTGCTGAGCATTGAGTTGGTAAGAGCGTTGATGAGAATTGATATGGTAAGGGCTTTGCTGAGCATTGGTTTGGTAGGGGCTTTGCTGGGCCTTGATTTGGAATGGACTTTGTTGAGCATTCACTCGATATGGACTCTGTGGAGCATTCATTCTGTATGGACTTCTTGGAGCATTGATGTGGTACGGGCTTTGATGATCAGAGACGTTGGGGTAGGAGCCTTGCCGAGTATTAGCATTGTGGTGGGAACTAGGCTGAGCACTAGCATTTTGACCCATGGAACCCATGAGGGCCTGAAGGATATTCTGTGCTGCATTCAACTGATCAGAACCACGGATCTCAGCAACTTGTTCAAAACCACCACTTTGCGAATCTTGGTATTTCACTCTTGGTCGTGGAACCTGAACACCAATTAAAGAGATTAGCAATCTTTTGACTGGACAACAGCTTTGAACATAAGATCCCATTATGGCTAATAGCTGAGGATTCAGACTGATGCATTCCATAGCTAGAATTCAGCAACAATATTTTTCCTCTGAAACAGGGTTTTTCCTTTTTTTTCCCCAAAACTATCATCTAAAGTCCTGTGAGAAAAAAAGAAACGTACTGAAAGAGGATAACACCAATGAATGAAGGCAGACTATTTTTTTCTTTCCCTTTTTTCCTACTGTATCAATTATTAGAAATAAAACCACTTTAAAATTTTTCTAAAGCTTTTGTGCAAGGTGCTGAGCCAAACTGCCTATCTTGTGCACGAGCTTTCTACCTTTACCATTTATCATCCACAGTTGTGAAAAAGAAAAGAAATAAATGAAGTACACAAGTAATACGAATGCACACAAGCTAAAATGACATATTTTCAATAATGCCAACAAAATATTTTCATAAATTATCAATTAATAAAAATAAAACCACTTCCAGATTTTTCAAATGCTTGTAATATAGATATGCACCAGCTAAGTGAACTGCCCAAGCCAACCTAGGGCAATTTGTTAACTCAGTACGGGCCAAGCTTGTTGTAACTTGACCTAATAGGCTAATATATAAATTAAAGCTGTAGGACAACTAGTCCACAATGAAATGAACACAAACTATAACTTCTCAATGTTTGATTAAATGATAGTCTGTAAGGACTTGTTCATTTCATGGCATGTCCAGAATGGGCCCCAGTTCATTCTGCTTTTCTCTCCAAGATTCACTACAAATATTCATATTGCTATATGCTTAATGTCCTTTGTCCTTGTCCTATTACCAGGTGTCGAAAAATACCTCTCCAATATGGGAAACATCGCTCCCTCCTATCCCAGTAAAAGAACCCACTGCATTGTATGGAATCCTACTGTCCAAAGCTCTGTTGACTCTTTGATAGCTGTGACATAAAACAAGCCTAATATCAGACTGAAATATATTAAACTTAACAAGAAACAAGTGTTTGAATAGTTTCATACCCAGAAACAGCAGGCGGGACCGGGTATCTCTCTGGTTCATATTCATGTCTGCCAACCTTCAAGGGCATAACCAAAAAAAAGTTATATCTTCACTACAACATTAATGTTATTGCAATAAATGCTATAGAGGTCTTACGACACATTTTCAATTTCTCTGGTGGTATACAACACATTACAATCACTTAAACACATAATATTTTTATAAGCAACATGCATATGTACAAAGTTTGGAGAGAAAATGATAAATATCAGTTGACTCTGTTTCGTGTACATCATTGCTGCAACTACCAGTTTTCAAGAATTTCTTTCTTGCCATCAATATAATACCTCATTTTACCAATTCTGCCCATAACTAGTGCTATGAGTGTGTATAACTTGATGTAACAGGAATACGATTGATTCATGGTTAGATGCAGAACTTAAGGAGTGTCTACATTCTCAACCCAAAAAAAAAAAAATACAGTTCGTTTAGTTCAATTCAGGGGTCTTAAACTAATGAATGATATTAGTGTACACAGTAGATATAATGCATTCTGGAATGTTTGATGTAGTTTACTGGTCCACATCGCTACCACCCACCATCCCAGACCCCTGAGTTTGACAGCTAAAAGCGCAATGCAGAAAAACACTATAAGATATACAAATAACGCTTCACAGTGAGTATATTACTGCAGGTAGACCAATGGAGGGAAACCTTTGGAGCCTACCAGAGATGCTACATTTCCCTGTGAACCACCAATCGAAGTATAACATATGCCTTTGTAAGGACACCGGTCTTCCCAATGATCTTTAAAAGCTCCAAACTTGAATCATTGGATTTCATAATGAGTCAGCGAAAAAAATGGAAAAATTTGTTTTTCTTTGTCTTTTTGGACTTCTGACAGTATTACTAATATGGGATAAAAAGTCTGGAAACTCTGACAGATCTCTTTTAACTTATGCCTTCAACACTAAAATTGGTAAGCGAAAATCGTCAAACTCGTAGTGATGAAAACTTGTTTCTTTTTAGTGATGTTTTAATGAATTTGGGGAGGTTACCTTTAGATGGTCATATCGACCAGAGCTACCAGCTCTGACTGCACTGAGTGGTGGTGGCATTCCTCTAACAGGCAAGCTTCCTGGAGGACCAAATCTCGGCGGAGGGCCAACAGGAGCATGTTCTTCTCCAGCATTCGTATCACGCAGTGTTCTCATTCTCAGTCTTGATGTAATCTCAGCCAAAGCATCTTTAGCAACAGCAAAGTTCCCAGATATCTTAAAGACCAAAACAAGAGTGATAAATCAGTAAATGAAAATCTAAAAAGATAAATTAAATATTTCATGTAGACTATAACAGTGAAAGGACGCAACAGCATCACCTGCACAAGCTCTTCATCTTCAGCTGCACACTTAGGCCTATCATCTTTCGAGTACACACGAATATCTGCCTGTGTTCTCCTTCTCATCTCATTAATAACCTGTCCTCCTTGTCCAAGGATGCAGCCAACTTTACTCGATGGAACAAGAAGCCTAGTTGTGATCGTACCTTTATCAGATAATTCACTTGCTTTGTTTTGAAGCTGAAGAATTGCCTCAATTGTTTGCGACCTCGGACTCCGCAGCACCTGAAAGAGTATCAGCAAGGTGATCTACCACTAGCATATAATGTGGCATATAAATCCACCAAGAAACAGTTGATGAGTAGGTCTTCCATGTGAAGTCCAATATGAAAAGAAGCTAGACATACGGATATGGTTTTGTATTAAAAAATCTGCAAACCTCAAAAGCAGAGACATGAATCACACGTTCTTCTGAGTCTGTTGATGCATCCTGAACATGAATATTGGCTCCTGTTTCCTCTTGTAACTGTTTCACATTAAAACCCCCCTTGCCAATAACCCCACCAATTTTCCCAGCTGAACACAAAATCTTTATAAAAAACTCAGCTGAAGCTTCAACCCCATGCCCCGCAGGATCACCATCAAAACCTCCTCGACCATATCCAGAAGAATGATTTTCATATTCTCCTATCCATGGCATTGGTGGCATACCGTGGGAAGGTTCCCTATTAGGCCATATTGGATTGCCAGGTGGGAACATATTTGGGGCTCCTCGCAGATGAAACCCCTGACCCCCAAAAGGTATAGCCAATCCCAAAGGAGGTTTGTCCTTGCGTGGATTCTGATGCAATTGAGTAGACACTTCATAAAGTGCTCTTTTTGCCACGTCCGGTTTTCCAGATATCTGCAAAAGATGTTCAAGTTAGTAAGGATGCTAGAAAACAAACAGATAGATAACTTCAGAAAATATTCCTTGAAGCATATTTGAAGTTACAGCAACCAAGCTACCAGGGATCGCACCAAAATCAATTCAATATTGTTTAACTTGTAAAAATAGAAATTTAAAACCGTCTTCAACACCCAGAAAAAGAGGTAAGTAGACAAATGATCTTGTTAAACCTTTTATACCTACCTAGACAGAAATTCTAAAACTTGCTGGTGGTTGTACTATAGGTATTAACAAACCCAAAAATTATACCTAAAGTACGTTTGAAGAAATGATGCCATACCTCATACTAAACAAAAGGTAGCCAATGCATGATTGGAAAAAATATATAAACAGTAAAAACACATGCCATATCTGTTGCTTAGCATCAAGATTCAAGAGACAAAAGAAAATCTTCCCACCTATAAGCTAGTTACTCTAGAAGCAAAGATGATAGTTGCATATTTGTGCGACTTTTATCATGCTAATTATTCTTATTACTTATTTATTTTGTGATGTTTTCCTATTTTTAATTAACTTTATTTGTTTTTAGGTGTTTTGAAGTCAAACAAAGAAAAAGGAGATAATTGGGCTTAATTAGGATCCCTAATCCTAGTTGGATTGGTGATGGACGTGAGATATAGGTTAACTAACCTATTTATACAAGGGAGGCCGAACAAGAACGGGGGAAAAAGAGAGAAGAAAGAAAGGGAAGAAAGAAAGAGAAGAAAAAGAGAGAGAAGGAGAAGAAAGAAAGGAGAGGAAAAAGAACTCGATCGGCAAAGATCTTCTTCAATCAAGTTTTCTTCTTCTCACCCTTATTTCATCTTCCATGTATTCTCTGATGTTCTTAATCAAGATTATGTGTAACTAAACTCCTTAGTAGTTAGGGGCTGATCAAAGCCCTAGATATGTCTTCGATTTCGAACCCCAATTGATTTATATAATTTTAGATGAGAATTTCTTCACTGATTGTTCATTGATAATTCTATTGCATGTTTCATTGAGTCGACACTTTGATGCATGTTTTAGGGTTTATTATTTTGAATGTGTTTATGACTGACATATCGTTGCATATTCTATGAGAGATAACAAGTTCTTTCCAGGTACTTGTGTGAAGTGATTCCTTGGTAATCTAAGGCTACCGACATTGACCTTAGATTCTTTGTTGCTACTCAAACGTTCTTAGATCTTCATGATTTCAGTTATTTTGATCTAGATACCGACATTTCATAGATCAATTAATTGGGAATATAGTTAAGTCGATACCGACATTTCACTTAACATGGCAAGTAAGAGAACGTAATACGGTTAATGACCTAACGACATTGGCTTAACTGTGAGTGCATTCATCTTTAGTCATTGACATTGTTTTGGGGTGATTGAAGCGTATTTAGTGGTGGAGAGAAGTTCCTAGCTATTGTTGCTTAGCATGCCATATCTGTTGCTTAGCATCAAGATTCAAGAGACAAAAGAAAATCTTCCCACCTATAAGCTAGTTACTCTAGAAGCAAAGACAATGCTTTATAAGGCATTTTAATGCCCATAACCAACACAATCCTTCACACAGGAACCAATAGTTAAACTCATATAACTAAATTTGGAATATAAGTTATACTAAATTTGTTGTCATTTGTCATATGTTGAAAAGTGAGCAAGGAAGCAAACAATAAAAAAGAAAGAGTACCTGCACCAATTCATCAGTATCCATTGCACAAGTAGGAAGCTGATCTGCAGGAAGAACACGAATGTTTGCACGTGTCTCACTTCGCAATCTTTGTATAACATCCCCACGCTTTCCTAGCAGACATCCTACCAAGTTGTTTGGAACTAGAAGTCTTGTGACAACAATATTCTGGTTATCATCATCAAATGTAACCCCATTATAGAGATCTTCCTCCACAATCCTGTCATGAACTTTCAATAGCGCATCTTGGGCAGCACAGTGTGGCTCCAAGGGCTTCTGTTCATCAGCCTTATGTGAATCTTCATCACTATTTTGTTTCCTCGAAATTTTGGTTGGCGGACTAAAGATAATAATTACTCTCTCATCTGAGCCAGGAACAGAATCAGAAACTGTAATCTTGGACCGGGTCTCTTCTCTCAGGGACTTGATTATGCCACCACCTTTCCCAATTACACCACCAATTTTTTTAGAGGGGCAAAGTATACGATACACAGTCTCGAGGGACTGAGCATTTCCTGAAGACTGTTCGCAGTTTGAATTATTCAAGTTCCCTTTCTTGTTGCTGCTCCCTTTTCTTTTAAACTGTACAGTCGGCCGTTGGCTGAGAACATTCCGCTCGTTCCAATCCATATTACTCCCGGAAACTGATACCGAAGTAGACTAAACTCTACGAAAGACGAAAATGCCTGGAGAGGAATAAAGCTCATTACCGAGACGAAGCTGATACATCACAATAATGCTATCAAGAATTGAAATTGAAAGCAGATTATATTCAAGTGCCACGGGGAGATGAAAGTAGCTGAAAAAAAACTGCAAAATCGAAATGCGAAAAATTACAGCATCGTGTTTGAATCACGTACCTTGCTGAACGATAAGTCAGGGATCCTAGTGAAGCAATTCCATGCCAGCTCGGCAAGGATCACCGGCTCCGGTTCGAGCGCTGGGGCCCTAGGGTTTCAAAAACCAAACCAATATACAGCTCAAAAACACAGAAATGAGAGACCTAAGCAGAATCAAGCTAGCTCCTGCGTAAAACAAGCCGTCGCACTAAATCAAAGTTGCGTAATTTTTCGTAGGAATTAAGGAAAACAAAGAATGCGGCGGAGGATTTGGAATGTTCCGTTTGATCGTGGACGGTGATCGGAGAATTGAAATGAAATAGATCAGTGAGAGCGATTAGGGTGAGAGGAAGGAGAAGGAGAAGGTGGAACGTACCAGAGCGAGATAGAGAGGAGTCGGAATTAGAAAGAGTGATGGTCGCCGGTTGCTGAGGCGAGTGGTGGTGCTCCTCATCTGAGAGCAGAGAGAGAAATTCGAGCGTGATTGAGCTCTCCCAGATTTTTTGCGATGAGTTTACAGAGTAAGAAGGCCCAACTAAAGGCCCACTCAAACGAATGCCAAGATGAATCGTGTTTATGTTTGGTACTTATATTTGATGAGATTTGACAGCGTCCCTGTTTTTTGTCAAAATTATTATTTAACGAAAACAGGATGTCTCTCCAATTTTGTATAGCAACACCAAATCTAATCAAAATTGATGATTAATCGAACTCAAACGGTCAAACCCACTTATTGGAAAGAGAAGGTAATCGAGCTATAGCTATAACAGTCGATCAGATGAGATGAAAGCAAGTGTTTTCTGTAGGAATAAATGAGGTCAAAACTGCTGCAACAATGAATCAATATTCCAATTCTGCAGGTGTTCTGCCATAATGCAAATGGAACTGATCAGGCGATCATGACATAAAATTAACTGGGCACTTCAGGTGAGCATATAGATTATACACTATAAAAAAGGAAGCTGTTAAGTACATTGTCCCTTTCATTACAAGCACTTCGTACATGGCAGCAATGAAACATAATCTTCATCAGACATTAGCAACCTAAGACTTCTCTCCAAGTTTTTCCTCGATTTTTCTTGTCAAATATATTCGCCCCGTAAGTTGAAGCGAAGATCTCCACAAAGAAGGGAGATTGCATCCAGACAAATGAGGCGATTGGAACGCTAGAAAGTAATATAACTGGGATAATGATGCATAGTTTCCCATGAAGCATAATGTAAAGGGCAGCAGAAAAAGTAACCATCATGGTGGCAATGGAGAGAAAAAGAGTGAAAAGGCCCAATATCATCTTGGTCGGTAGAGATTTTAGGAAGTCATCTTCTTTGTAACGTGATGTGAGAATTCCTAAAAATATCATCACCGAAGTTGTAGAAGAAAACAGTGATATAGCATCTGAGACAATGAATACCATGAACTCCTTTGCCTTTAAGAACATAGGTGCACCTGTATCTTCATTGTTTCCGCCAGGAACTGTAAATGCTGCAGCAAACATCATAGTGATAACAAGAGCACCTACAACTGTACATGAAGTTGCAGTTTCTTTCATCGACTTTTCTCCCTCCTTCATTAATTCTCTATGATATTTGGTAAATACCACACGCGGCGGCGCTTGATCCGTATGATTTTTAACTTCAAGCGACTCAAGCTCTACCTGAGATTGCACCTCCTGCATTTCATCCCATGCATGCATGGTAAAATTTGAACTTTCTTACACGACATGATGATACTGATAACTTATGATTTTCTTCTCTTTTAGCGAATTTATTTGTAACATATTGGTATTCCCAACCAAAAATAAATAAAAAATACTAGCAAATTTGAAAATAGATAAATTCTAACCTTAAACCATTGTCGTTCTCGCTGCAATTGTAAAGCTGCACCCCGTATATTGTCCACTCTAGTTTGGGCAAATGACGAAAAATTTCCGACTATATGTAGCATATTATTGTCAAACTTGTCTTTCTTCCGAAAAATCTCAATTCTGTCTTTGTAATAATATACATACACGAGGCTATATATCTTTTCTTGACGACAATCAGCCGTAAATTGAAACACGGTCATGTCTTTTTCATTAGTAATTTGGTAGATTTTTGGATTTGCACTACATATATGAGTAATGAACTCAACTTTTCCTTGTTCTACTGCTCGGAAAATGGCTGACCGAAGAAGGCTATCATCTTGTATTTGAGTAACATCTCTATTTTTCATCACTTCACACATGCAATGTAAAAATTCATGAACTTGGGCATGTACCAATTTCATACGTTGTATGCGACTGATTCCTACATTAACCCATGAAGACAATATACAATTAACAACGTATATATAGATAATTTGGTAAGTAACACACAATTAAATGGGAAAATCATTGATGTGCGGTAACCTATCATACCCAAAAGTCCTCCGAAAAATCGTCTGAATAAACTGGTAACTGCAATGTAAAAATTCAAGGAACAAATATGTGAACATATAGTTGTAACGAAATGAAGAGATGTCGAATAAAAGATCGATGGCGATAAGCATATGTTGTTGTAGTCGTTGTGAATTAGGTAAACATACCCGAGTGAATGAGACACCTTTGATTACATTTGTGATTTTCTGGGTCATTAACGTTTATGGTACTGATATCATCTATTTTTGGAGAAGGTGGTATGACTATACCTGTATCAAGATATGTGAAAACACAAAAATTTAAGCACCTTGGATGAGTAGTGGACAGAAGCTTAATCAAAAAGATGAGAAAAATATGGTAGGCTCTAGTTACGATCATAAATCCATTGTTCCCAGAAGTTGAGTCCGCTTTCACTCAAAAATAAATGTTCCCATTTCATGCTCTCAGCCAATGTATTCAAAGGATATTTTCCGGACAAGTCTTTAGTAATACCCAAACTTGGGTAGCGCTGGATTAAATCCCACGAAATATCTGTAATAAAGTCAAAAAAGAAAATAAATATAACATGAGAAAGATATAAACAAACTGTAGAAAAAATATATTTGTTGTAGAAAGACTACCAAACTGGCAGACTCACTAATTGCTAGGAGACATCAAATTAGTTATATATGATGAATTGATGATCGAGTAAGTGAAAATCTCACTTACCGAATCTTTTAAGAAGAAAAGCTTGAGAAATAATTTGGGCTGCTTGGTGAGCATTGAGAGTTTCGAGTGGAGTGACAGAAAACAGATACTTAACCACGTCAACTCTGTACCTTTTTGCTCCATGAGCCATGACAAGCGGGATCATGTTGGTGGAAGGATCAACAATGCTAAGTAACTTCTTGTTCTTTTCAATCATGGGTTTTACAGTTTTCAGTGTAAATGCAAAAGGATTTTCAATAGCACAACAAATAGCAGTACGACCAGAAGGATCCAATATTTCTTCCAAGTCTTCCTCTGTCATTACTCGCACAAACTCGTTTACAATAGTCGAATGACCATGAGAGGCTGCAAAGTGAAGAGCTGGGAAGTTGGATGATGGATGTCTTAGTTCTCTTATTGGGTGTGGATACTGTTTAAGAAACTCGAGGGCATCACTTTCGTTGTTACCCCTCCAATAATATTCCAAACAATGGAAGAAATGTTGATAGGGGCCGCGGTCAAGATCATTGGTGGTGGAACTGGCATTGTTGTTGTGTCCTGCCGAAATCGATTGGCTTGCAGGTAAGTCATGTTTGCAATTGACATTTTATGTTTGTTTTGTTATAAAGACTCTGACGTCATTCTCTCAAGGAAAAAAACTAAGCCTTATGTCCAAATAAACAAATAAACTAGTAGCACCGTGGGAAACAAATAAACTAGGAGCACCGATCGAGATGATACCTTCTACTACTGGTTCTAGTTTGAGGTCTTTTAGCTGTAGCTCACCATCCATTGGGGACTGATGCTCAGATAACGCATCTGGATAATAATCAGAAGAAAAAAAAAAAAAAAACGGATAATTTCTACAGAGTTTATATATGGATCAAGAAAGATAAAAGATAATGTATGTGACAAATATTGAATATATCATATATGTTATCCTTGGTTTATTTTGAGATGTACGTGTACCTGTTCTCTTTGGTAGTCCCGCCGGCTTCAATTTCTTTTCCAAAGTATTCCAGGCAGCTTTAGCTGTGTCGATTCCCCGGATAAAAGGAAAGATATCTTCCCCGCAAGTAATATGAATAGCATGCAAAGCCTCTGCATTCTTCTCACTCCAAGCCTCAAATTCGGCCTCACCATCTTCTACTCTAGGAGGTTCCATGGGGGATTCGACGACCTTCCAAAAACCCTTGGCCAGCAAATAAGTTTTGACCCGAAAACTCCAATCTTCATAGTTATTTGTGGTTAAAACTTTAAGAACGATACCACTGGGGACGGCCGCAGCAGCTGCCAATCCTGCCATATGCTCTTGATCTCTGTCAAGAAGAAAACACGTACAAACAAATGAGATGAGTTAAGTTGCAAATTGCAAGGCGTTATTGAGATTCTGTGTTTGCTGATCAGAGAAATGCAGTAGTACCTGTGGAAGTGGGAGAGTGAGTGAGTTGTGGAATGGGGTTCTTGATTCTCTGATCTTATCCTCGATCATCAACCTACTTTTCTGATAGCAGACAACTAAGTTTCAATGACGTCCGGTCCACCTCGCTCGATTATATCCCGTCATGTGACTCATGTCTGCCACTATGTCTAGCTTGTCTGCTATTGCCAACCTTTTGCTAGCTCCTTCGCCTTCCTTTGTCAATTATGCAGTCCAGACCAAATGGAGAAAGCCCATCTTAATGCAATTAACAAACTGAGCCCATCTTAACAAACTGAATCTCAAAATCATAAACCCACTTACACACCAGTCATTCCTGATTTCCCGAAGCAGATTTGATGCAAAGAAATGCAGTAAAACGAAATTAAGCCCAACCCTAAACGAAAAGGGCAGGGTGAATTGGTAACTGCATTGTAAATATTCAAGGAAAATAAACATGTGAATAGTTTTAACGACAAGAAGATTTATATAGAATAAAGATCACGGAGCATAATATGTTGTTGTAGTCAAATATACCTAGATCTGTAAATGGACTGGATCTACAGTGAATCTACCTAAATCCGGATCTAGATCCGTAATAGAAATTTTGGATCCGGATCCGACTCATTACCCACCGAATCTTTGATAGCTAGATCTAAATCTGGATCCGATGGGTTAACGGATACCCGACCTGTTAATTCGATTCGTTTATAATTATAAATATTTTCAAATTTTAAATAATAATTTCTTAATTTTATCATAAATTTTCATAAAACACTAATGAAATATTATCACAAAATAAAGGTTTACATCAAAAGTTGAATTACATGACCAAAATACTTCTTAACACTAAACTAATATATTCAAAATACTAAACCTCCAATGTATTTAGCAAAGTGCATAAAAAGAACATGACATTAGTAACCTTCAACTTCATCAAATAATCATATTTTAGACGCAATTTAGACGTTTAGATTATCCAAATTATTATTATATTATTTAATATTTATCAATAATAATATATTTATAAAAATATTATTTAATTATTTTAAAATGGATCCGGGTCCTTAGCGGATCGAAACAATCTAGATCCATATCCGATCTGTTTAATAAACTGGTTAACGGATCCGAGTCCTTAACGAATCAACGGGTCTAATTTTCGATCCAAACCCGTTTTAAAACCACTGATCAGGAGCGAGTTCAGATCAAGATCTGATCCATTTACAGGTCTCAATATACCTGACTGAATGAGACACCTTTGGTTACATTTGTGACTTTCTGGATGATGAACGGTTATGCTCTTAATATCTTTTATTGTTGGAGTAGGTGCTATGACTATACCTGTATCAAGACATATGAGAACTCAAAATTTAAGGTTCCTAGCTTACATGAATAAAGGACAGATGCTTGAGAAGACAAGAAAAGTGAATAGTTACGGTTATAAATCCATTGTTCCCAGAAGTTGAGTTCGCATTCATGATGCAGGGGCATCTATAATTGGCAGGCCAAAGAGGAAGACTCATAGCCCAACGTATCTTAAAGACTATGTTAGAAAGTAATTTTAGTTTTTATTGTTTAGATTCATGACAGATTTCCTAGATAGTGTAGTATATTTGGATATCTTATGTTTTCATTAATTTCCTTCCTAGTTGGATTCTTCTCCTTGTTAGCCTCTTGACGTTATCTTTGATATAGAGAATAAAAAGTGCAGCTTTGGCAGCAATTAAAGTGTTTGATCCTTTAATTGCTACAAACCTATGCAGGAGATTGATCCCCATTAGTTGGTACCAGAGCTCGGTTAAAGGTGGTGGATTCCATGGCTCACAACAGGCGTGGTTGGGGGCCATTCCGTGCGGAGGGTCATGACAATGACAACAACGACATGGAGAAAATTAAAAAGGTGCTACAACAACTCTCAGATTGAATGGCTCGCATCGAAACTCAAGGCCGTAACAGAGGGGGTTTCGACGGGGAGCTAGAGATCAATCTTTTTTATCGCCGTGCTCCGTTGGGTGAGCTAGGTGAAGAGGGACATGGCAACATACTCTTTGATATGAGGGTGGATTTACCAGAATTTGAAGGGAGGATCCAACCAGATGTGTTTATCAATTGGCTCAATATTGTGGAGGGAATCTTTGACTACAAAGTGGTCTCTGATGAAGACAAGGTGAAGATGGTTGCAATCAAATTGACAAAACAAGCATCTGCATAGTGGGAAACATTGAAGGTTCGGCGTGAACGCTTGGGAAAACCAAAGATCAAATCCTGGGAAAAGATGAAGAAAGCAATGAAGGAGAAATTCTTACCACACTTAAGTTCAAGATAATTTTCTGAAGTTACATGGCTTGAAGCAAAACCTGTGCTCTGTTCACAGAAGAGTTTGATCTCATAAGTATGAGGTGTGGTGTAACTGAAACTGAACAACAAACTATTGCGCATTATCTTGGAGGATTAAGAAGAGAGATACATGATGTTCTGGTGCTGCATCCATATTGGCCCTTAAACGATTTGTACAAGTTAGCGATTCAGATAGAGAAGCAGCAAAGGCCACGCATTAAGCATACAGGAGGCGATGATTCAGAGCAAAGAAAGTTTGGGGCCACTTGGATGGCAACAAGTGTAGAGCCTGGAAAACCAACAAAAGTGTAAAAGAATTTATCCCAAGTTAGGGATGGAGGTAGGAAGAATGTTAAGTGTTTCAAGTGCACAGGAGCAGGACATATTGCATCAGAATGTCCTAACCGAAGAATTGTCAGTTTGGTAGAAGAATTTGGCAAAACAAGTAAGCAGATAGATGGACCACCTGTGTATGATGACTATGATGAAGAAGCTGATGAAGAAATCACGTGGAGTGATCATGGAGAGTCCTTGGTGATCCGGAGGGTGATGAATACAGTGAAAACATAAGACAATCCCAATTGGTTGAGACACAACATCTTTCATACTAAATGCACTGCTAATGGCAAATTATGTCATGTTATTATTGATGGAGGAAGTTGTGAGAATATAGTGTCACAGGAGATGGTTGACAAGCTTAATTTGAAGACGGAACGAAAGCCGAAATCATACAAACTATCATGGTTCAAGAAAGGGAATGATGTGATTGTTAACCAGCAATGTTTGGTGACGTTTTCTAATTTGAAGAAGGAACGAAAGCCGAAATCATACAAACTCTCATGGTTCAAGAAAGGGAATGATGTGATTGTTAACCAGCGATGTTTGGTGGCGTTTTCTATTGGCAGCAAGTACCAAGATGCACAATGGTGCGATGTGATTCCAATGGATGCATGTCACTTATTATCGGGGCGTCCTTGGCAATTTGATAGAAGAGCAGTGCATGATGGATATAAAAATACTTGCAGCTTTGTCAAGGATGATGTGAAAGTAATCTTGGGACCATCTAGACCTGAGAATAACCCCAAATCAAGCAAAAAAGAGACTGGTAGCTTCCTATCTATGAACAAATTCCTTGGAGAATCATAAGAAAGTGGTGGAGAGTTGTATCTGCTCATGGTGAAAGACACATATCCGGATAATTACAATATTCCTCCAGAGTTAACTCCCATTCTACAGGAATTTGGTGATGTCATTTCAGATGAGCTGTCTGCAGGTTTACCTCCAATGAGAGATATTCAACACCATATAGACCTTGTCCCAGGTTCTAGCCTACCCAATAGGCCTCACTATTGTATGAGTCCGCAGGAATATGAGGAGCTCAACAGACAAGTGACAAAATTGCTACAAAAAGGGGTAATTCGTGAGAGTATGAGCCCGTGTGCAGTTCCGGCATTGCTTACACAAAAAAAAGATGGGACATGACATATGTGTGTTGATAGCAGAGCCATCAATAAATTTACAATGAAGTACATATTTCCCATTCCCTGCCTGGATGACATGCTGGATCATTTATCAGGGGCGAAGATATTTTCAAAAATTGACTTGAGGAGTGGTTATCATCAAATAAGAATGCGACATGGTGATGAATGGAAAACGTCATTCAAAACTCGTGATGTCTTATTTGAATGGTTGGTTATGCCGTTCGGTTTGACAAATGTCCCGAGGACGTTTATGCGCTTGATGAACCAGGTATTTCGTCCATACATTGGGAAGTTTGTTATGGTGTATTTTGACGATATTCTTGTTTATAGTCCGGATGCAACTCAACATATTGACCATTTGAAGAAGGTTTTTGAAGTGCTCAGGGAGCAAAAGCTTTATGCCAACTTGAAGAAATGTGAGTTCCTTACTGAGAGTTTAATATTTCTGGGCTATGTTATTTCTACTGATAGTATCAAGGTGGACACCAAAAAGGTTGAAGCAATTCTAGAATGGCCTACACCACAGTCCATACATGATGTTCGTAGCTTTCACGGACTAGCTTCATTTTATCGCAGATTCATTAGAAACTTTAGTTCCATTGTGGCACCTATGACTGATTGTTTGAAGAGCAACACGTTTAGATGGACTGAGGCAGCTGAGAGGAGCTTTCAAGCTATAAAACATGCCATCACTGAAGCACCTGTTTTGGTATTACCAGATTTCCAGAAAGTTTTTGAGGTTGATTGTGATGCATCAAAGATTGGAGTGGGAGCAGTTTTAAGCCAAGAAGGGAAGCCTGTAGCATTCTTCAGTGAGAAACTCAACGAGACAAGGCAAAGGTACTCCACTTATGATATTGAATTCTATGCTATTATGCAAGCTCTTCGACAATGGCGGCAATACTTAATTTATAAAGAGTTTGTTCTTTACTCTGATCATGAGGCATTGAAGTTTATCAACGACATAAGCTAAACCGAAGGCATGCACAATGGGTAGAAGAGCTCCAGGAGTATGATTTTGTAATTAGACATAAATCTGGAGTTCAAAATAAGGTAGCAGATGCTTTGAGTCGTAAGGAGGCCATGTTATCTATCATGGGAGCTCAAGTAGTTGGATTTGAGCTATTAAAGGAGCTATACAAGGACGATTCTAATTTTGGGAGTATATGGGCAGATTGTATGGCATCAAATCCTACATGTGATTCTCATATCAAGGATGGATATATGTTCAAGGGAAACAAACTTTGCATTCCTAATTGTTCTCTGCGGCTCTTGATCATCGAAGAAGAACATGGTGGTGGTTTAGGAGGTCATTTTGGACGCGACAAAACACTAGCCTTGGTAAGTGAAAATTTCTATTGGCCGAAGTTGTCAAAAGAAAGTATGTGCAGCGTTGTAGAGTATGCCACTTAGCTAAAAGTTGTAGCCAAAACATGAGACTTTACACACCTTTGCTTGAACCTCAAGCTCCAGGGGTCGATGTTAGTATGGATTTCATTCTGGGCTTACTAAGAACACAGCAAGGATATGATTCGATTTTGGTAGTGGTGGATCGTTTCTCAAAAATGGCGCATTTTGTGCCTTGCAAGAAGACCATGGATGCTAGCCATATTGCTTGCATTTATTTTCGAGAGATTGTGAAGTTGCATGGTATTCCTAACACCATTACTTCAGACAGGGATACTAAGTTTGTTAGGCACTTTTGGCGTACTTTATGGTGGAAGTTGGGTACAAAACTTTAGTTTAGTACCACTCATCACCCACAAACTGACGGGCAAATAGAGGTGGTGAACAAGACGTTGGAAATTTACTGAGATCCTTGGTAGGTGGTAAGAAGTCAAGCTGGAGTGAGTCATTACCACAAGCTGAATTTGCATATAATAGCTCCCAGCACCGAAGTATTGGCATGAGTCCATTTGAGGTAGTATATGGTCAAAACCCCAGCAGTCCTTTGGACTTGGTTCATGTACCAATTATTGATCGTTTTAGTGGGGATGCACAAGACATGGTTGAATTTATTCAGAGGACACATGAGAAGGTGCGTAAGCAACTAGCAGAAAGCAACATGAAGTATAAAGAAGCTGCTGACAAGCACCGCCGAGATGTCGAGTTCCAGGTGGGAGACTTAGTTTGGGTTAATCTAAGTAAGGAAAGGTTTCCTCGTAGGAAGTATGGAAAATTACATGATCGAGGTGGAGGCCCTTACAAGGTGTTGAAGAGAGCTGGTAAGAATGCTTATGTGCTAGACCTCACCGGAGATATTGGGGTCTCACCATCGTTCAATGTGGTGATTTGCAAGTTTACCATGGGGAGAATGCAGTTGCTAATTCAGACTCGAGGTCGAGTCCTTTTCAACCCCAGGAGTCTGATGCAGGGGCATCTATAATTGGCAGGCCAAAGAGGAAGACTCGCAGCTCAACGTATCTCAAAGACTATATTAGAGAGTAATCTTAGTTTTTATTGTTTAGATTCATGACAGATTTCCTAGATAGTGTAGTATCTTTGGATATCTTATGTTTTCATTAATTTCCTTCCTAGTCGGATTCTTCTCCTATTTAAATTAGCAGTTGTTAGCCTCTTGGCGTTATCTTTGATATAGAGAATAAAAAGTGCAACTTTGACAGTAATTAAGGTGTTTGATCCTTTAATTTCTGGTGTGGTGTGTTGTTCTATTGCTATATACATGTGCAAGAGATTGATCCCATTAATTCACTTAAGAATCCATTGTTTCCATTTCATGGCCTCAGCCAATCTATTCAAAGGATATTTTCCAGATAAGTCTTTAGTAATTGCCAAACTTGGGTAGCGCTGTATTAAATCCCATGAAACATCTATATGATAAAGTCAAAAAAGAAAATAAATATCACATGAGAAAAGGTATAAAAAAAGAACATACACTTCTGTGTGATGAGTGATAATATACCAAGAAAAAATATATATGATGTAGAAAGACTACCAGACTAGCAGACAGGGACGGAACCAGGATTCCAAAACTATCTGGGCTAAATTTTCCTTTGATAAAAAATTCAAAATGTATGGAAATTAGATCATTAGATTAAGTAGAATCCATACATATATAAAAAACCAATCTGACTACCTAATCTTAAGTTGTACTCTACGAGTTTTTATAGCAAATTCATCAATAATTGACTCATTGTCAATACTATCAGCAAATTGTCTTTCAATATGAACTAACATGCAATCATCAAGAAACTCTTCTTCTATCTTGCTCCGAAGTCGATTTTTAATAATTCTCAAAGCTGAAAATGCTCGTTTCATCGATGCCGTAGAGACAGGAAGAGTTAATACCAAACAAAGCAATCTATGAATCAAGTGGTAGTCTTCTGCTAATCTTGTTTCAACCAATTTCACACATAATTCTGAAAGACTAGTAATATTCTGAAGCTCAGGACGGCTATGAATATCTTCAGCATAAAATGTCAATTGCAAATCTAAAACATGCAACTCAACAGAAGTAAAATCTTGGGGATAGAACTTGTTAACAAGACTGCAAATATCATCTTTCTTAAAAGACCTAAAATCATCTTGAGGATCTAAAGCTGCAGTAAGAGCGAGAAGTTCTTTTGATTGCTCTGGAAATCTATCATCTAACTCCTTCATCTGTTTATCTATAACAATAGTAAATATATCAAAATGATAGTGGTGTTCTATTGTAATGTCATCATTTTGTTGACAAGAACGACCAGTACCCACCTTTTGTGGAGCACTCATATCAGACACATTAATCTCATGAGTTTCACAAAATGATATTACAGTTTCAAGAAATTCTCCCAACCATTGTCCCTAAACTTTTGAAGCAACATTTTTGTAGTAGAAATATGATTAAGAGCACTAACAATATCTGCAGACTTCTTTTGGAATTTTTGACAAAGAAAATCAGTGATGCCCATGACTTTATTCAGAAAATGCAAGACAAACACGAACTCAAAAGAGGTCATAGAGAGATATATACCTTCATCTTCACCACAAATTTGTCTAGTGTGTCCGTTGTCCTTTAAGTTCTCCACCACGAGCTTGGTTGAATTGAATAATTCAATCAAACTATTAACAGACTTAAAATGACTTCCCCATCGAGTGGTTCCAGGTCTCTGTAAACAACGAGTTTGATTAGCTCCTTTTCTTGTCTCAACCAATCCAGCATCTAACAACTCTTCAATTTCAGTTTCTCTTGTCAGTTTTAACTTCGTACTACGTTTGGTAGAACCACCAAGGAAATTCACAATCTTAATCAACATTGAAAAAAATCTGTAAACAACTCTAACTTCTTCTGCTGCACCAATTAAAGCAAGTTGTAAACGATGAGCAAAACAATGTACGTAATATGCATACGGACAATCCTGAAGAAACAATGCTTGTAATCCATTCCATGAGCCACGCATATTGCTAGCACCATCATAACCTTGACCTCGCAAATTTTTTACTAAAAGATTGTATTTACCCAACACCTTGCATACCTCATCTTTAAGAGTTTGGGCTTTTGTGTCAGCAAAATTCACAATACCAAAGAATCGTTCCCTCACAAAGCCTTTGCAATCAACAAATCTGTTACACCCCAATTTTCGAAAGATAAATTTTTAAAAATTAAGGCATGATCTAACCTAAAATATAAAAATCCCAACATGTTTCAAAACAAACCAAACAACTAGAACTCAACAGCGGAAAAGTAATATCATACAACTCATCACTGAGTTAAATGTTACACTTCCTTATTTACATAAACTTGAAATACAAGAACATGAGAACAATCTCATGAGCTTAATATTATCTACCCAATTTACAAAACTATACAGAGTACAGCAAAAGCCAAAAAGAATCATGGCACTAAGTCTCCACCTCAACCCTGCTGATCCTCACCTGCAGGTCTAACCCCTACACCAATAATTGGTGTACCGGGATTGTAAAATAACAAATCCGGTAAGCTAAAAAGCCCGTATGAGTAAACTCAAAAATATCACAACATTTATCACATCTAGAAATTTCTCAAAAGCAATTATATCAATGAATATATCCACAATTCTAACACTCTTTCAAATAACATGTACCCATGAGTCCCAGGTATTGATGAAATACCCCTCATGACCTACAACAACAAAATTGTGTACCCATGGGTCCCAGATACGATAAGGTATCCCCCATGACGTACACTGACATATGGACTAGAGCTCTGTTCCTAACCGCAACCAATCACCTGGCCAAAGGTTTGGAATCCGGTTTGACTGTCCAATATCAAAACAAAAAAAATGATAAATAGCATCAGAACCGCAACCAATCACCCGATTAAAGGCTTGGAACCCGGTTTGGCTATTTATCCAACAATCACAAGATCACATCATATGATTATATTCTTCACAAGAATATAATTATATGAACAATATATATTATTTCATAAGAATAACTTATTAATAATCAATAACATTATGATCACATGAACCTTAAAAATAATCATAAAATAGGAAAACTTGTTTTATTTTACTTATGAGCTGTTGACGATCAAACTCATATATTTTAAAACAATTTATAACATTGTATTAATTTTAACATCATAATCATTATCATCATCACATGACCATAATAAAATTTGGTTCAAAAGTGAACCTTGGGGAGATTTACTCACCTTGAAATCCCGCTGCGAAGCCCCCCAACACAATAAAGGCAAGCCAAACACAAAATCACAAATCACCTAAAATCGCACAATTAAAAACCTTAGAAACCAAAATACTAGAGGATAACACAATACCCTTAAACTAATCTCTTAGCTCAAGGGAAAACAATTTCCCAAGGTCATTGAACTCAACGACACAATTGAGCTACCTCAAATCTTCAAAACCTATACTCAAACTCAACCAAGCCAAAACAAATAAACCTAAGTCCTAACATGCAAACCTTGCTCAAAACTTAGCCAAACTATCACTCAACATGATCACAGCAGCATGGACTAGCTAACCACAGGAAACTAAGGCCACAACTCGGTCGGACGCGCTGCCATAAGCGGCGGTGAGTGAGCCCCACGCGCCACCCCAAAACTTCCAAATTATGAGAAACTCACAACATGAAACTTGTAGATTGAAGTATGGTGAACAACTTTAATACCTGGGATTTTGACTGGTTCGGCCGGAAAACGCCCCGAAAATCCAAAATGAAACCAAAAACAAAAGCTGCAAAACCGGCACCAAAACTTGGTTTTCAGATCTCCAAAGACGTATAAACATCAGTAGAGGAAGGAGAGGAGCAAGACTCACCAAACTTTTACCCGAAATGCCGTCGAAATTGCCGGTTTTCCGGCGATACCGCAGCAGCTCCGCCGCCCCGTGGCGGCTTCCAGGCGGCGCGACGGCGGCTGGGACTGCTCCAGAAATGGAGAGGAGGTTCGTGCGGACCAAACGGGACCGGCGGCGTCCAATTTGGTGGCCGGAGGAGGGAGAAATCAATTGGAGAAAACAGGAGTGCGGGAGGAGGTCGGGAGAGAGAAAGTGTTACCGAATTTAGGTTTCCAAAAATAACTCTCCCATATTTTTCTACTTATACAGTTTCCAAACCCGAAAACTAACTTCTTCTGATCATAACTTTCTCATACTACTTTCGTTTCAGGCGTACTGCATGTCTACGAACTCGTATCGACGAGCTCTACAACTTTCATGAATGAAGTTTTCGAAGATAACTTACGAAAAATAAAGTCAACTTTTGGGCCTCTTAAAAGTCAAGGTACCTTAAAAAAAAACTTTCGAATCTTCAACTTCGCACAAATAACAATTTCCATAAATAATCCTTCATTAATTATGGGAATAATACAAGGAAAGTAAAATGAAAATCTAGGGTATTACAAAATCGTAGGACAATACCCATCTGTTCCTTATGAGAAGAATCACTTGCTTCGTCAATAAGAAGACAAAATTTATTAACTCC
This sequence comes from Fragaria iinumae, assembly GCA_009720345.1. Taxonomy (NCBI): domain Eukaryota; kingdom Viridiplantae; phylum Streptophyta; class Magnoliopsida; order Rosales; family Rosaceae; genus Fragaria; species Fragaria iinumae. The sequence goes on along the minus strand of CM019122.1, from coordinate 38,110,771 downwards.
AACTTCTTCTCGAATTTTATTTCTGACTTTGTTGGCCCAAATGTTAAGAATCTCCTTTTGTATTGCTAATGAAGTGTACTTTGCATTGAAATGAGCATTATCTAAGACTCTCTTAACCTCTGGATTATTCCTTCCAAAAGCCTCCAGTAATTCATTAAAATTTCCACGATTATCTGAATTCATGGACTCATCATTACCTCTAAAAGCCAATGCTTGGGTTCCCAAAAATCTGACACTCTCCACGATTGTATTTAGACGCAACCGATTTTCCATCAGTTTTGCTGGTGGTAATCTTTCTACCACTTTGTCAATATGCGTTGATGGATTTCTTAAGTCCTTCCATTGTTGCATAGCAAGATGATGTGCAGATTTGATGCCGCCCACATGACTATTGAAGGCACAACCTGCACCCCCAACTCTCTTCCAATTTCTAAACCCTTCAACAGTAAATGATTTTTGTGACTTACCTTTATCAAAAAGGAAGCATGGGAAACAATAAGCTTTGTCTTCTTTAACTGAATACTCTAACCAAGAAAATTTTGTGAACCAAGACTCACTGAACCGACGATTTTGATCTCCATCTAAGTGGGCCGGATACTCTGGTATCTTCGGTTGACATGGTCTTTGTAAAATATATGACAATCGAACGTTATCATGTTCTTTAAGAGGATAGCTGCATATTTGACGACGTACACCTGGATCACGTTCAAGAGTGTTGATATCGAATTTCTGATCACTTACAACTCTATTAGACTTGTCTCTTTCATTCTGAGGATGACGATGTACAGATTGATTGTGGTCATTAGAGACCGAAGCAACAAGAATTGAATATGGGTTTGAGTTTGTAGAATCGTCTCTTGAAGATTCAGCGTTCTTTCTGAAAAATGACAATATAGTCTTCAATCTTTTTGGCTTCTTAGTATCCGACATTAGGAAAATCAATCTAAAAAAGCAGAATTGATTCAATACTTATACAAGAATCCAAATTTAGAAAATAATTGTATTCATATCCCCAAATTCAGAAACTTAATAGTTAATATAATCTTAGAATTAAAACTTGAATTTAGATGTAAGAATCTAAAAAAAATAGTAACATACTTCTTGATTCTCGATCAATATTGATCAAAAGTACTCTTTTTTTTGTCCGTACGAGAGACTCTTTTTTCAATTTAGAAAGATGGGAGACTTGGAGTTTTTCTTCGATAGGGGCACAGGGCCACAAGGGAGAGCTCTTTTTTTGGTTGGAGAACAGGGAAGGGAAGACTTGGAGTTGATGAAGGTAATTAGGTGAATGATTATATTTTTTTTAATAAAAGATATGTGGAGTTGTGGTGCCGTGTAGGAGAGGAGTAGATTTAGGAGGATTTTTTAAATTATTTTCTGTCCATATCTCTGCAGATATATATATATTTTTTATATGGGCTACTCTACCTACATATGCTTATTTTATAAATCCCTACCTTAAATTATTTGTAAACAACCAAAAAAGTCAGAGAACCCAGTACTATGTTCCGTCCCTGATTGAGCTCTCAAAGACGAAAGATGGCGGAGAACGGTTCATTTTGGAAGTCGTAGGCCCATTTGTACGTGTTGTTGTTTGGATGACGGCAGGCCCAAGGTCTACTCAAGCAAATGCAAAATGCCAAGAGAGGCTTCATTCTGATTTGGAACATTGTTTTATAAAGACCACTTTCCTTCATTTTTTATGATTAGCAAAATAAATGGTCTGTTTAGGTGAAGATCCTCGAACAGGTCGAGGCTTTTCAGTGCTACGCGATGATCATTCGGTGGTCTGAGGTTACTTTTCAATTAAATATCGACACATGGATGTTGTCAACTAAAATTACTTAAGCAGTCGATAGCACAACAAATAATAGTACGACTAGATGAATCTAATATTTCTTCCAAATCTTCCTCTTTCATTAATCGCACCAACTCCTTTACAATAACCAAATTATCTCTCAAGACTGCGAAGTGAAGAACTGGAATGTCGGATGATGGATGCCTTAGTCCTCTCTTAATTATAAGGTATGGATTTTGATTTAAGAAACTCGAGTGCATCACTTGTGTTACGACATTCCACACAATGGAGTAAATGTTGATATAAACCGCGGTCAAGATCGTTGGCGGTGGAACCGGCATTGTTGCTGTGTCCTGCGAAGTTCTCATAGGGTTTTCTATTAACATGCAATTCATACAACTAATTTAATAATTAGCACTTAATTACAATGTTAATTGCTGTATCCAAATCAAGCAAAAGTTAACATGCAAAGCAAGGTCATCACATTTTATAATTGAAGTCATCCATCACCCCAGTAATTGACTAACTCAAATCAAACACAACTTGGAGTAGGGATTTTATTACAACATCAAACAAGCACAACGTCTTTTTTTCTTACAAGCTTCTTCAAAATGGCAAATCCAAAGCTAAACGTATCAAATAACATCAGACTCTAACGTACTAATTTGCCAACGTTTAATTTCACATGCACTTTCTTGTCGAATAATCTTCTTATATAAGTTGAATAAAAGATCTCTACAAGAAAGGGAAATTGCATCCATATAAATGAGGCAATTGGAATACCAGCAAGTAAAGTAGTAGGAAGAGCGATCCATGTGTCTTGATGGCAGGATAATAAAAAGGGCAGAGGCGAAAACAATTACCATGGCGGCAACGGAGAGAAAAAGGGTCAGAAGCCCCAATATCATTTTTTGAGGCAAAGAGCTGAGGAAATCATCTTCTGCATAACGTGAAGTGAGGATTCCCAAGAATAGCACAACTGAAGTAGTGGAAGTGAAAAGTGATATTGCGTCTGCAATTATAAAAACCCTGAATGCCCTTCTATATAGGAGCGGGGGAGTACTGTTATCTTCCAGAGGAGTAGGAAGTGTGAATGCAGCAGCAAACATCATGGTAACAATGAGAGCACCTACAACTGTACAAGATGTTGCTGTGTCTTTCATCGACTTTTCTCCTTCTTTCACCAATTCTGTATGGTTCTTGGAGAAAAATTCACGCGGTGTCATATCAAGAGTATCGTTTTCAGCTTCAAGATCTTCCGGACTAGCCATGCGCTCCAACTCCTATACGTACAGCCATAAGTTCAACACCAGTTAGCTTTATTACAGTTGTGACTTTATCTTTGAGATAAAAAAAAATAGGGATTTTCATATACACCCAAATTTAAAGAGTGGTTTTAAATAAAACTCACATAATATTCATATCTGATAGACATCTATAATGTAACAATTATGATACTGTTATAAACTAAGAATGAGATAGAGAGAAAAGAAAAGAACAAAATGTATGAGGAGGAAGAAGTGTCCATTTCATTCTCATTAGGCTCTCTTATATAAGAGTATGATTTACATCGTAAGGACATAACTAATGAGTATTTACAAAGACATCCACATATATTATAATATTTACAACACTCCCCCTTGGATGTCCACCAATTAATGATATGATGTTGGACGCGCTTATTTGTTGTCTCGTTAAAAACCTTGCCAGGTAATAAAAACCCTGTGAGAAAAAACAACCATGGTCGAAGGAGAAAAAGAGTGCAACGCGCATATGTTCTAGATAGCATACTTCTGGATGTTCCCCCTGATGAGATTCTCCCCCTGATTGTTGCAAGCTTCATGTACCGTAAATAGCGGTTTGTTTTGTGTATCACTGAAGTGAGATTTTGTTCGTTTTGCATACAGGGGCTCATCACAAGATTTTCATACCTGCAAAGTGAAAGCAATACCAACAAAGCTATACAATTTAATAGGTCTTACCTCATTTAGTAATATTAGAAACAACCTCACATGTTCAAATTCATACATTATGTAATAACTAAGCAGTAAAAGTTAATTAACACATTACTATGTATGGTTCAAAACAATTGGAAGATCAGCATGGCATATCTAGCCACTCATATCAATATCTTTGTTTATTGATACATCTCATATATGTTATTCAAGAGCTTTAAGAAATTCATAACTTCGCGAAAGTTAGAATATGTAGCAACATAATCCGAATTCGGTTTTATAGTCCAATCATAATACTCATTGAGGCAATTTTGATCACGTTAACTATAATAAGTATATATGAGCTAGCTTTAGACTATTGATTGCATGAGTTAACTTTAGTTTAACAGCCCAGCATAACGAGATATGCTCACCTTTGGGCCTCCCCCTCATGGCTTTCTTCTTGGGTTCCAACCCAAGACACATCTTACTAATGGGAGTTGTGTTTGCATGTATAAGCCACATTACGTCATTTCGCTTAGGCGATGAGGAATCTCACATTCAGACTCTCTCAAGTATTTGTGGATCGATTTACATTCGAATCATTCATGTACTTGGATCCTTTAAGGATTTGATAAGCGATATGCTTATATTGATGCTTTACTTTTGGGATTTTGCTTTTAACAAAGTCTTTTAAGATCCTCATAATATACGATGACAACTGCCGTAAGTCTCTCGTCAATCGATGAGGAATCTCACATTCAGACTCTCTCAAGTATTTGTGGATCGATTTACATTCGAATCATTCATGTACTTGGATCCTTTAAGGATTTGATAAGCGATATGCTTATATTGATGCTTTACTTTTGGGATTTTGCTTTTAACAAAGTCTTTTAAGATCCTCATAATATACGATGACAACTGCCGTAAGTCTCTCGTCAATAGATATATATATAACACTGTACTTACATAAATTGTCACATATAAGGAAATATATTCGTAATCCTCATGTGTTGTAGACATTGTGCCATATATAGTGATTTATTTTCATTGTGATTAATTCCCTTTTGTATCACGTAGGGTTAAAGGTCTAAGTATCTCATCACGTTTCATATATTCAGTTCATTGGAATTGCCTCTATCCAATTTGGCCAATAATATGTTTTGTCGACATTCATAATGAAATGTGGTATTGCATCATACAGTCCTTAACGATCTTTGGTAGCTACCATATGTAAATTTTCATCGATGATCATCATTTATAGATCCCACACATTCTTATATGCATGCATTAGCTACTATGAGCTTATTAATATTGGGTACCTCTGCCATTTCTAGGGCAAATATTGTCACATCTACGACAAACATCTCTCATAAATGAATTATATTTAGCGAATATGGATCTATATTCATAATACCATAAAACATTATAGGACATGTATAATCTTCTATTTTCAGAAGCTTAAAACTTTAGACCTGGTGGATACATTTCACTCCAAATTCACGCCGTTATTCAAATGACAGTAGTCTTTTCTCTCTCCCTAACGGCGGGAAAATTGTCTTATTATGACCATGCATAAAAATACGTTTAAATGACTATCACTTCATTTCGAGTGAAGATGTCCATTGGCTTGTGGTAAACCCACACCAAGTTTAAGGTCAAAAATATTAAATGCATAAGTATCAACCATATTGATGTATTGTTGTATCACCAAGATATCATCATTTGATGGTGTACTTTAACCTTTGTATATGTAATACTGTAGACGTCAAATTAGGAACTCGGACATTTTTAATGACATTCTCGTCAGGAGAACCATGTCACTTAGATACTCATTCTTCCCACAAATCAAATAAGGGCAAGGTTATTTTTGTTAATATGGTCGGTCTCAAGGATTTTACCCAAGTAAATTTTCTTCCCGCTAGCATATAATTTTGTCATCAATAGTTTTTATTAAGTCACTAGTTGTGATATTCCTCAAGCTCAAAATGAGACAATAGGTAAATATTCCACAACAATTCATGTTGTTCTTCAAGAACAATCTTTCTCCCTTTCATAACAAGAGAAGTGTCTCATTAAAGTGACAAAACAAAAAAAAAATATGCAGCAAATAAACAATTTGCTATGAGTAGCGTTAGCTAGCAGGCATCAAAAGTTGTTACTGATTTCAAGCAACACTGTAGGTAAAATATGATGTAACTAGTCATGCCAAAATAATTAATTTGGTTAAATGAACTTCTGGTTCATGACATTATGTGTCTCACTATATTGTAGAATTTAACACACGTAATAGGCGACATAGCGAGATACTGTCCGTTTTGGATCTCGCTCGCTCTACAATTTTGTGCTTGAGTTGCCAACCCAAAATTAGTCTCACTATGGGGAGGTATGTTTGCAACACATCACCTCCCCTCCTTCGGGCGGTGTGGGATCTCAATACATATTCTGGAACCATATTGAAGCCACTTCTTGTAAAAAGGGGATATTATGTGCTCTTCTGGAGCCATCAATCATATGTGTAATCGAATCTTCAAGTTCAAATTTATAATGTTAGAACTACAAGTTCTCAGATTTCATATGTTGAACTTCTAGTTCAAATAAATTTGGTGCCCGAAACTTCAGGTTCCAGATAACTAAACTGAAACTTTAAGTTCACTAATTTAATTTACATACTCAGCTTCGGGCTTGAGCTTTTACCATTAGAACTTATGTTCTATAATTCAGTAATTTGAACTTCTGGTTCAAAAACATGACATTTGAAATTCATATGTTCGTGCTATAAAGTTGCTGGCCCGTATGAGTAACAATAAAATTTAGAAGAGGAAAATAATTAACAAACTCTAAAATGGTAAGGAACAAGAATAAGTAAAATGTGAAAATGGAAACTTACAGTTCCATTGGTGAAGAAGTACAAGAACTTCTGGTCTAGTTACCTTCACGAATATGATAATCTTGTTTCTCTCCTCTAATTTCACAATAACATTGTATCAAAATAAATTGGAGCTTCATGCTCTCATATAATTAGGGATCACAAGAAAACCTTATTGTATAGCTCTAAGGAGCTTCTGGTCCTTGTTGATTACATAAGTTTTGAGAAACTTCATTTCAATAATTTCCTAATCAAATCTTTTTTTTTTTTTTAACTTTTTATTAATAACTCACACACCCTACATATGTCAGTGAGATTTGAATTCATGACCTCAAAGTTGTCAGTTAAACACTTTAACCAACCAAGCCACGGCTCACCGACATAATCAAATCTAAATCTTATCCTAATCCATTCCTATCCTAGTTGCCAAACATAGCCGATATATATATATATATATATATATATATATATATATATATATACACAGAAACGATAGAGAGCGGACGTCCGCACTCTGGCTTAAAGTGCGGACTGCGTCCGTTCTATGCCGTCTCACGCCGGCGACGGCTTCTCTCCTTCCCGGACGACAGCACAGGCTTCCAGGACGGTTTCTCTCCTTCCAGGACTGGCCGGCGACAAGTTTTCCGGCCGGATTGAAGCTCTGGACGGAAAACACCATGATTGATCAAGGTTGGCCGAAAAACTTGTCACCGGCCAGTCCTGGAAGGAGAGAAGCCGTCCTGGAAGCCTGTGCTGTCGTCCGGGAAGGAGAGAAGCCGTCGCCGGAGTGAGACTGCAGAGAACGGACGAAGTCCGCACTTTAAGCCGGAGTGCGGACGTCCGCTCTACATCCGGCCTGTATATATATATATATATATATATATATATATATATATATGCAGAAAGGATATAGAGCGGACGTCCCTCCGTTCTCCTCTGTCCGGCGCCGGCGACGGTGCGCCTCCACCCCAGAAGACTCCAGCAGCCTCCTCGACCACTTTCCCTCACCGGCGAGTCCGTTCTTTTCCAGTTTTCCGGCGAGATCGACTTTATTTGAAGTTTTGGGTGATCTCGCCGGAAAACTGGAAAAGAACGGACTCGCCGGGGAGGGAAAGTGGTCGGGAACGCTGCTGGAGTCTTCTGGGGTGGAGGCGCGCCGGCGCCGGCGCGGGAAGGTGGAGAACGGAGGGACGTCCGCACTTTAAGCCGAGTGCGGACGTCCGCCTCTCATCCGGCCTCTATATATATATATATATATATATATCTCGCAAGTATACATGCGAAAACAAGCCAGGAAATTAATTTAGAGGGAAATGAAACAAAATATATTACTCACTGATCCGATAGCTAAGCTGGCTGCTATCTTCGGAAATCGATCTGCAGTTAGCTTCTGAGTTCTATGTGCAGGAAATGCAGTACCTTAACCTCTGATTTATAGATAAAAGAATCGTGTTTTTTTTTTTTTTTCATTTCTCAGCAGTACTAAAGAAAAAGACTTGGCAAATTAAAGATTCAGAAGATGCATGCCAGGTGAGTTGCCATCAGAGTTGTGATGTTCTACGACGGTTGACGGGCTAACATTTGACATTGTTTCTAACTTGGCTAACTTATTTGCGGTAAACTTTTCAATATATATATGTTAACATATGATATACATATAATTACCACTTTTAAGACTTCATCAGTAATCACTGAGATGAGAACTCAGTTTACACTTATCTAATGAGGACACTTCTTTATCTTAACAAATACATTATCTCCTTTCAAAAAAAAAAAAAAAAAACAAATACATTATCTTAGTTACCACAGCCTGAAAATGAAAAATATTAAAATGAAGTATGACATATATGAGACATGTTTTTTTCTTAACGTACATATGACATATATGAGACATGTTTTTTTCTTACCGTACATATGAGACATATGTTACTATATTGTAGTCTTACCTTCTTCTTCTTCTTTTTCTCAAGTGTGTAATATGTTCTTAATGTAAATATGAGGTATCTGTTCAAGTGATGTGGGAGAGTGAAATATTAGAGCATTTTACCGATGTTAGCTATTTTGTAGTCAAATTTTAGCTAGTTACTTTAAAAAAAATACTTCTACACAGTACTCTCTATTTTAATTAAAATTTGATTTACATTTTTGATTAAATAAAGAAAAATTAATAAGAAGAGCGAGAGCCTGAATTGATATATACATTTGATATGACATAAGGATGACTATGGAAATGGGACGTCAGTTTGCTCAAATTGAACATTAATATGGAGAGAGAGTTAGGTATATGATCAATATGTTTTTAGATAGGGAATTAATAAGTTGATGGCAACAATATGATTATTGTCATTTGGTTTTTGTCTGGTTCAAGAGACATTAAATTTGACATTATTTCTTAGCCATTAGATTATCAAACATTTAAGGGTCTAGATCAATTGTAAATATGATGTGGCAAGTGACGTGACCCTGCATATTTTTATAAAAATTAAATCAAAAGAAAAGAAGAAAACAAACCAAATCTTATTTTACAATATAAAAAGGGGTTAAACTCTTCAGAAGGGTCTAAACTCTCAAGGGATTGACAGAATGATACCCCAACTTACAAATGTATTAATGTGATACCTGAACTTATATTTTGGTATCAACAAAGTGTATGCATCCAAAATTAGAGAATATTCCGTTTATATTTTGCGTTTATTTTTCTTTTAAAAATTGACGGAGCATGGTGGGCCTAGAACAATGAATTTGTTTATTTAACATATTGCAAATACATAAATCTATCATCTTTACTCAAAGGTAAACAGTTAATTTTTCATCATTGGAGAATCTATTGATACAAGATTAGATACCTAGCAGAAGTTAGACAGTCTTATAAAGAATTGCAGAAAGTGTTTACGCCTAAATTAATATTTTACTGGACAGTAAATGTCTATGTGAATATTAATTAAATTCTTGGTCCATGTCATACCGGCGAGCCCAAGTTCTTTAAGGTTACAAGTAATGGCCGCTAGTGAGACCACGCGAGTTGAATTGCAAAGACTTCGCGCGGAACACATAGCTCGCGCGCGGAGTAGACCACGCGACCTATCTTACAGAGTTCGCGTGCGGATTGAATTCACGCGGAGTAGAGAGTTTGCGCACTTCGCGCGAAATACAAGGCTCGCACACTTAATGATCTCGCATGCGGAGCGACTTCGCGCGTAGGCGAGGCGCAATAGTACTTCGCGTAAAAGTCTTAGGCGAGGCGGAGTATATCAAGGCGAGCTGGCTCGTGTAAGAGACTTCGCGAGGAAGCAACAGGCGGAGTCCGCGCTCACCACATTAATCGTTGAAGACTTTTACGAGTCTTTGACATGCTTCGGGCCAATCCCTGTGGCCATTTTAATATAAAAAGCCCTTCTAAAGCATGCGAGATGGAGACAAGCTTTTTGACCCCGCGGGATGGGGATATTCTCAATTCCAGTTAGTATAGGAGTCTATAATTGAACGGCAGTGTCCTATGCGGAATGAAGTGTGCGAACTGAACATGTGTCACATGATGGTTGGTTCGCGCGGACGGAACAGTGCCCTTGTACTATTAGGGTTTCAGAGTCCGACTTGAATTCTAAGCTATCTTTCTTCTGCCGCAAGTCGAACCACTATATTAAGGGCTCGAAGGTTTACAGAAAAGCACAACTCTCAATACAACAAAACAATCAACTACTCAACAGAAGTATACAAACCTTCGACCCAGTCGAACCTCCAACGCTCCCCGAAGCTCTACCTTCGCTTCCCTGTTGAAGCAACACACACAACTTTTACAACTACAACTCAGAGACAATCAAATCTCTCAACAAATACAAACTGCAAACCAGTTATCCCTCGAGCTACCTCGAAAACCTAACCCTAAGTGCGTCGCCGCCTTAGTTTTAGAGCCCTCCTGGATTCACTCCCGATCTCTGATCCCCCTATTGTTGCTCTGCTTGCGATATACCATGAGTATCGATCGCCTTGTGCTTGTAAATTCCTCATCCGAGGTGGCACTGGTAACCCCCTGTTTGTTCAAGAAGTCAAGATCTGACACACCCTACTTCCTTTCCTCGTCCGCGAGGTGGCACGCCCCGCATTCACTAGAAGCATTGACTGCTACAGTCTCTCCGCACCCTGCTGAAGACAGTGGCCAAAACAGGAAGAAAGAGAAAAACTAAGAAAACTAAAGGAATTTCGATCTAAGCTTCATAGAAGTACAAAAAATTATTGGGATATTATCTATCGGATCCAGAAAAGAATCTATCAAGCAGAAGAAGAAGTCAAAATTCTCAAAGAAACTTTCGAAGAAGATAAAAAAAACCCCTTGATTATTTGAGCATCGGTTAGATCCGCCCTAGTTAGTATCAAAGCTTGCTTGGCTCAAAAGTAGGTAATTAAAAAAAGGCTTATGCCACAAAGTTGGCTTCTCTTGACTAACAAAAGAGAATCCAAACTTAAAAATTATCAGTCCTATTGTACTACAAAAAGAACTGATAAGTGGGAAGTGTGCTTTCATACAAGGCATATTCAAGAAAATCAATACTCCATTGAATACACTTGTAGAGTACTAGTTACTCGTTACGACGAGCATATTCATCTTCAGAGAGAAATCAGAGTAGAAGAGCTTGATCCAACAAGACCAAGCTTAATCGAGTTCTTAGATCATTTATCTAGGGATAAAACCTCTGAAAAAGTAACAGAGCAACTCGAGAGATTTAATCTACGGATTAATCAACTTGAGGAAATAAATTCAAAAATTGCTAGGCTTGAAATCAAGCTAGATTATCTCAAAGAGAAACAATATCTAATAGATATTGAAAGAAAATTAGTTGGCACCGAGAATCTTGCAAACAATATTCACCAGTAAGTAGCGGAACTAAGAGACACTCAAGAAAACTTAAAAAAGCTTTTAGAAACTCTTATCTCCAAGATAGGATGAATAAAAGCGTAAATCTAAAAGTAAAACAAGAAGATGTTAAAGCCATCATCTTTCATCGTCCTACAGAGAAACTTGCTGAAAATGTGGAAGCAATAATTCATCAGCGGAATTATAATATCGCTTATCTCCAAGAGATAGGTATAGACCTCGAACTTCAATTTCGAGAGTTGCATAGCAAGATTTCAAATCTACAAAAGATTGTAGAAAAGATGAAGGAAGGAGAAAGTTATGAAAGGATCAATGAAGATGCACTAGCTCAAAACGTGGCTAATAAAATAATTATACCTCCTCCATCGTCACCAATAGAAGAAAGTAAACTAAGGTTTAGTGAACCAAAGCTACTTGAATGGAAATCATCAAAAACATCATAGACTTCAACAAAGAGAGATGTAAAGATGCTGAGCATAATCCTCAGTAAAAGGAACACAGTCCCGGTACAGTTAATAAACGCTTAAGAATTTGAGTATAATGAGATTGAATCTAGTGTGCGAGAAGCATTTGCTCCTAGATTTAAATTCAATAAAATCTATAAAAAAGGATCTTTCATTATGGATTCTCACAGATTCAAGATACTTGAATTAACTGTTCGAGCCACAGTGGAGAAACAGACATTAGATTGATAACTCCTAAGGAGGTAAGCGAAGCTTTCCAAAAAAAATATTCCTATATGAATATTGGAGCAGTCCAAGTAGGAAAAAAACTCTTAGTCATAGATGGAATTGACTGTTCTGTTCTATGTGTCTTACAAGACGATAGAATAATAGATTTTAAGAGAGTAAAAAATTTCAAAAACTACAAATTAACTGATGCTACTGATAGAGGAAGAGTTTTGAGATGGCAAATGTTCTTAACCCAATATGAATATTGTTTTGGCCACAATCCTCAGTAAGGGATAGAGAGGTAATTAGCTACCAAAAGTAATAAAGGTGCGGGCGTGCCACCTCGCGAACAAGGAAAGAGAGTGTGTCGGGTCTTGACTTCTTAATCAAGTGGAGGGATTCCGGTGCCATCTCGCGGACAAGGAATTACGAGCACTTCGCGATTCGATACTTACTGTGTAGCGAGTAGAGCAACAATAGGGCGCTAATCAGGGATGAGTCCGAAAGGGCTCTGAGCTAAGGCGAGGACGCTCTTAGGATTTGGGTTTCGAGAGGCTCGAAAGTTTCAACTGTGTTGAAGGTTGTATTTTGTAGGACTTGATTGTCTCTTTGTCGAGTTGTGTCGAGTTATTGTTTTTGTTGTTAGAATCTCCTCGAACTCTTTTATATAGAGTTATTTAGGGCCACAGGTATTGACCTAAAGTATGTCAAAGACTTGTAGAAGTCTTCAACGTTAAATGTGGCGTAGGTGATTCATGCAAATCCAATTAAGGAATATAACTTAACCAACACATACACCTCCACGTGCATGCAGACTCCTCTTCTTGCTTCTTCGCGAAGTCTCCTACGCGAAGTCATCTCGCCTCGCCTTCATGTTTTAGGACTCCACTTCTACGCGACGCCATCTACGCGAAGTCCATTTCTTGACACCATGCGAAGTCCTTTTCGCATGCGAACTCTGCTATCCAGCTCGCGTGATCTCGCTGGCGGGCCAACTTTTAGTTCGCATGGCAACCTTGGCTTGTAGCACGTCTCTTTTCCAAGACTTCTAGGCAAAGTCCTTCTCTCTGCATGCAAGTTCTAGACTTTGTAATTCGCGAGTCATCACTCAATTGAATGACCAACTGCATCCGGGGACCAGTCCGCTAACAACTCATGCGAAGTCTTATCTTCCTCCCATGCGAAGTCTTATTACATGTGAACTTCATCCAGCTCGCATGATATCGTAGGCGAGGTAACCCGCGCGCCTCTAGACCTAATATTACTCGGGCTCGTCGGTGTGACGTGGACTATGAATTTAACTAATATTCACATAGACATTTACTTGTCCAGTAAAATATTAATTTTGGTGTAAACAAATATGATGTTGAAATGGTTGCAGGTGACAAGAACTATCTACTTGACGCTCTTACAAGAGAAATGGCGATGTTTGAAAGAGAATGACTTAATCCGAGAAACAAGAAACCAAAACCAAAAGAAAAGAGTCTCGGGGAAAGATACAAGAGCGGTGAAAAAACCGTAGGACCTTTCCATGACGGACCAGGTTATCAATACATTGATTCTTACGGAGTTGTTGAGTCCAGTCAGTCTTCAGACAGAATCAAGCCAAGACCAGATCCTAGATGAGATGAAAATTTATATCATTCAAAACCCACCCTGAAGGATGAAGAGCGATCTGATACTTCCAATGAAGAAAAAAATCGTAAATGGGTTCTTGTTATGTCCGAAAGGAACAACCTCAACTGACCGGTCTCAGGGTAAAAGACCAGCTAGCCCGTCTTAAATGGCAGTTGGTAAAGGCATGTCAAGTCCGTTTATGGCTGCTGCTTTGCCAAAAAGCAGAAGAGCCCTTTTTAGGGCAAATAAACTACCTATAGTTACTGGGAAAAAGGTTATTCATGATCAGCCTTTGAAGATCTTTCAAAAACCAGTATTTAGAACAGAGAGGCTATTGGCCTTTAAGCAGAAGATTATTATTGATAATATTTTGCATGCGTTCTATGAGGAAAATGAAGCTCACTTGCTTCAAACACTTAAAGCTTTAACATAAGAATTGTATGGATTCCATATAAAAGACAAAAGTGTACAAGCAGAAAATCCAATAGGAAATTCTAAGGCTTTCTACCTTGAAAATTCTGAAAGTGCTAAAATTCTAATATTAGTACTAAAAGAATCTGAATGGTATAGCTTTCACAATCTCTTAGGTGAAGGTAAAGATGTTCTTCCACGAACATTATCTGCAGTTCCTGGCTCATATTATGAGAGATATTTGGTTGATGTTCAAGCAGAGCATCCCTAAACACACAAGTTATGGCTTGTAGAAAACATTTTTGTTCATAATCTTTGGACAAAAACCAATGAAGATTTGAAAGGATTTCCATAAATAATATCTGAAGCTGTCAAGAACATTAGACTTGATGGATGTATTTTAAGGTTAAAATTCATTTCTACTCCTTCAGAGTGGACAGTAGTAGATGTACAGATGAATTATATCTCTCCATATCATTATGTCAGGTTAATCCAAAGTCTAGTTCAAACACCAATCGTTGCAGGTGGCAATGGTAGACCAAATCAAAGCATCCCATGGATGAAGGCTATGACTATAGCTATTATCAAAGACGTGGTCTTAAGAGACTATGATTCAAGTCTTTTGGCAAGTGGAGAAAAAATATTGGTCACTTGCTATAATCACCCTCCACCAGAAAATTGTGACTTTTTCACAGCTCTTATGAGAAAGGAGGTGGATTGCACTCTTGCTACCACTACATGGCTAGAAAAAGTTGAGAAGGATGAAAAGTATAAGATTTCTTATCCTTTTTATTCAGGTATGGACAATGAAGAAGATGACATTGCATGTGAATATGAATACAGTGGTCCCAACTCTTCAGCAGGATATAAAGAAAATCCGGAAGAATATCACAACATAGTAAATATGTTGGAAACATGAACGGTTGCCGACGCATCTAGACAAACAACTTTTCTTTAGTGGCTGCCGACGCATGAAGACATGCAACTTTACTTTTTCAAAAGTAAAGTTATCAAGATAAGATTCCTCTGTCGTCCACTAAGTTTTAGGCGAGTTTTAATTTCAGTCTAGAGTCCGCTCCCTATATAAGGAGCCTTAGGTGTCAGTAGGAAGACATCAGAAACTTGAGATAGAAGTTCAAAGTTCTCTCAACCTTTCTCAAGAAGTAAGATAGCAAGAATACAGTCTTTTAGTATAGTGTGAGAATAATAGAGTGTTTGTTGTAATCATTTGGTGTGGAGTGTTTTGTTTACAAGTAAGTGTTTATCTTGTAACTATAAGTATGAGTAACTAAACAGTTTTACCTGACAGCGAGGCTCTGTGTTTTGTATTTGTATTTATGTTGGATTAAATAAATTCTATCTTGTGTCCTATAATCCGTCACAAAAATATTTAGTTAATGTTAAATATGTGCTTTGTGGTTTTCTTTTGTGATTACTTTGCTTTTATGATCTAAGAGTTTCCTATCTAAGGCAGCAGTGATTCCGCCATAATTAGTAACCATTTAGACAGGAGGTCGTCAGGTGAAATATTGACATGTTGAAGGCTAGTTCTTAGAATGGAAAATTTTAGTTTCATAAAAACTAAGGTAAGGTAAGGTAAAAAAAAAATATAAAAAAACTATATATATATATATATATATATATATATACACACACACACACACACATGGCCCTTCCACTAAGGGATCCTTTTTTTTGGTTTATATAAGGGATGGGGGATTACACCAAATTTTTGATTATATTTTTGAATCTCCACCATTCAGTTTGTTAGTCCTTATATATAGATCAATTATGCAAATTTTCAGCCAATTTGGTGATCGTTAAGGTATCGAACAAGATTAAATCAATGAACGAACCAGATCTGCCAAACATGAACCGTTCATACTTATAATTATAAATTGTAGTTTTGAATGCCTTAACGATTACCAAAATTTCTGAAAATTTGCATAAGTGATCTACTCATATAGAACTACATATTGAACGGTGAAAATGTGATTTTGTGATCGAAAAGTTGGTGTAATCCTCCATCCCTCATATATGTCAAAAAAAAGAGATCCCTTAATGGAAGGGCCCTATATATATATATATATATATATATATATATATATATATATATATATATATATATATATATATATATATATATATATATAACACTGTTAGAAAAATTAGACGGCATGTATGATATTGATACAAAAGAAAGAGTTTAGGTACTACATTGATCACTTTGTAAGTTCAGGTACCATATTGTCAATCACTTAAGAGTATGAACACTGTTGGTGATGAAATCTCTATAAAAAGATAAGATACAAGACACAAAGGAAAAAAAAAGATCCTTCTGTCCAGAATATAACAAAAACCCAAAAATTAAATTCTAGTTTTCTGTACCTTGCTTGAATGTGATTCAACCACAAATTTCTAAAAGCCTTGAACATAAACAAACCCACAAGCATTTATTCCACCCAAGGCTTTGATTACTAAACTGGAAAAATAACTAATCCACACAAAAATAATTAATTAAAGAGATCGATCGAGGTCAGAGTCTCAGAGATACTGAATAAGCCTTGTTATAATTGGAGTTGCAGATTCATAGAAATATTCACAGCAACATCGTCTTCTTTTTCTTCCTTTGCGTCGTGGATCTTATCTTTTTACTGTAAAATTAGATTTTTATTTTTAGATTTGAAATTCCAAGTTTTCTTCTTTTATTTTGATTTGATTTGTATAAAAATAGGCACCATGTCACTTGCCACATCAATTATTTATATGTTGACATATTATATTTACAATTAATCTAGATCCTTGAAATTTTATAATCTAATGGTTAGAAAATAATGTTAAAATTTGTGTCAAATTTGATACCATATCAGGTTCATCAATGGAGGTATCATCAATGGAGGGCAGGCTATTTGACTGAGGTTGTTGAACTTGTTTGGTGACTGGATCAATTACTTCCGGAAAATTAGTGTAAGGAAGAGGAACAAGATCATGATATCTCTCCCCTCACTATTACTCCCAATTTTCTTGTGAAAGAAAGGAATAGCTTCTTCAAATCTTACATCCCTGGATACAATGGCCTTTTTTGAGATGGGATCATAACATTTATAGCCTTTCTAAATGGAACCCTAAAAACACGCATTAGGCAGCTCTAGGATCCAACTTGTCCATGTGACGAGGTTGTATGTGAACAAACAAACACAACCAAATGTTTTGAGATGAGACATCTGAATTTTTCGACCTTTTAGCATTTCCAGAGGAGATTTAAACTCTAAAACCCTACTGGGAAGCCTGTTGATCAAATATGTAGCAGTGAGAACTCCTTGTGACCAAAATTCCTTTGGTACATTCATCTGGAACATGAGGGCCCTGGTTTTCTCAAGAATGTCCCTATTCTTTCTCTCAGCAATTCCATTTTGTTGTGGAGTTCCCACACAACTAATCTGATGTATTATCCCATAGGTGCTCAAATATTGATTCATTTTGTTAGATAAGTACTCAGTGCCATTATCAGACCTTAAAAACATGATTTTGGAAGAGAAATGAGTGGTAACTAGTGTGTGAAAATCTTTAAACATTTCAAACAACTCACTCTTAAATTTTAGAATATAAATCAAAGTAATCCTTGTAAAGTCATCGACAAAGGTTACAAAAATATTTGAAACCATCAAATCCTTGTAAAGTCACACTGAATGTTGTCATTACATAAATTTGGAAGCAAAACAGATAATACTTTGTCTGATGGATGAGCAAGTCTTTTGTGCCAAAGAAGATGGTATTGAGAAGCTTTTGAGAAGGCTTAAAGAGCCCTAGGAGCAATGGACTCTTTTGGAAAGATCAGATAATAGAGTCCATTTCGGAAAAATCCCTCATCAATCATCTTCTTGGTGATGATGTCCTGAAAAAACACCTTCTGAGGTGTGAAAATGACAAAACACTTTAACTGATTTGTAATTTTGTCAACATAAAGTAATTTAAATGGAAAGGAAGGAACAAACAAGGCATCAAGATTGCTATTACTAGACATAAGTTTAATTTTCCCTTTCCCGCAAACAGTTGCCCCTTTTCCATTTGCAACTGAGACACTAGAAGACATTTTCTCAAAATCATGGAGGTTTGATAAATGGTTTGTCATGTGATCTGTGGCACCAGAGTCAATTATCCAACTATCATATTTGCTATTCATAGATAAGGCAGTGGAGAAAGACTATAAGATACCTGGTACTTCAGATGTTGTAGCATGATCTGAATCCGCCAGAAAGCCAGCAAATTTCACAAGTAGAGCAGTGTGATTATTGGAAGAACAACCTTCATCACTTCTTATTTTTTTCCGATGTAGATACTCGGCAAAGTCATTGATAAGAGCAGTAGGATTAGCTGTGAAATTAGGCATCACAGTAGAAGAAGATGAAGCCAAATTGGCTTTGTAGTTTCCACCAGAAAAACTCCTTGGGGTATTCTTCATATCCTTGTCTTTTAAATACTTTGGTTTGAGTTCTGGATGAAGGATCCAACATCTATCTATAGTGTGTCCAAGAAATTTGCAATGGTCACACCTCAGATATGACCTCTTGCCTTTATAGGTGTTTACATCAGAAAACTTGTGATTTGCAGCACAAGCTCTTGCTTCAGGGATCTGAGTTTTAACCTCTAGATTCATCACCCTTTTTCAAACCTCCTCTCTTTGTATTGTAGCACATACACTAGAGAAAGATGGAAGTTCAGAATTCATTAGAATGAAGCTCCTCATATCCTCATAATCAGTACTCAAGCTTGCTAGGAGTTGGAAGATTTTGTCTTCCTCAGCTCACTTAAGAAGTATAGCTGAGTCAGTGGAGTGAGGTTTGTAGAGGTTCAATTCATTCCACATGTTGGTGAGTGCTCCCAGGTGTTTGACAAAAGTCTTCCCTTCTTGTTGCAGCTCTGAAATCTCTTTCTTCAGCTGAAAAACCCTGGCTGCATTATTCTGATTTCCATACATCTCTTCAAGCCTTTCCAAAGATGCATGAAAGATTCAGAGTAACTGAATATTTCAGAAATTTGTGGCTCCATTGAATTGAGAAGCCATGACATAACTTGATGATCCTTGCATAGCCAAGAATCATACCCATCTGTTAATGGTGCAGGCATGGGAATAGCACCATTGACATAACCAGAGTTTTGCTTTTCCTCCCAGAGCAAGAGAAACTGCTCTGGACCATGGAAGATAATTATACTCGTTTAACAAAGCTAAACAGAGGTGTTGGCTAGTGTTTACCTCAGATTCAGAATTAGTAGCAGTGGAAATAACAGAAGACTACAATGATGAAGCTTCAATTTCAGCCATTGAAAATACTGAAACAGATGCTTCACTAATGGATATATAACAAGGTAGTTAAAGAGCAAGGATACTAATGTTCCTGCTCTGATACCATGAAGAATTTAAGAACAAGAAAACACAAAAGAATTTGGAGAATTTTCTCTATATTTCTTGATGGCTTTACAAGAGATTGGGATATGTATATATAGATACATAGTGTGTAATAGTAAAACGTATAAGAGAAGCTAAACCTATAATAATCTAAAAGAGCCACAGCTGTGGCACACCATGTTGCTGATAAAGAAGAGACCAGCAGCAACACATCACACATCACACATCACACATCACACATCACACATCACAATAGTGCTGCTCACGGAAGAGTTGTCATACACAGTAGTAATCTCACAGCTCTATTAACACTACTAAGTCAACTTTAACTAGCTTAGTTCAATTAGAACTAATCTTCAACATATGCCATACCTCATACTAAACAAAAGGTAGCCCATGCATGATTGGAAAAAAAATATAAACAGTAAAAACACATGCCATATCCGTTGCTTAGCATCAAGATTCAAAAGACAAAAGAAAATCTTCCCACCTATAAGCTAGTTACTCTAGAAGCAAAGACAATGCTTTCTAAGGTCTTTTAATGCCTATAACCAACACAATCCTTCACACAGGAACCAATAGTTAAACTCATATAACTAAATTTGGAATATAAGTTATACTAAATTTGTTGTCAGTTGTCATACGTTGAAAAGTGAGCAAGGAAGCAAACAATAAAAAAGAAAGAGCACCTGCACCAATTCATCAGTATCCATTGCACAAGTAGGAAGCTGATCTGCAGGAAGAACACGAATGTTTGCACGTGTCTCACTTCGCAATCTTTGTATAACATCCCCACGCTTTCCAAGCAGACATCCTACCAAGTTGTTTGGAACTAGAAGTCTTGTGACAACAATATTGTCGTTATCATCATCAAATGTAACCCCATTATAGAGATCTTCCTCCACAATCCTGTCATGAACTTTCAATAGCGCATCTTGGGCAGCACAGTGTGGCTCCAAGGGCTTTCTGTTCATCAGCCTTATGTGAATCTTCATCACTATTTTGTTTCCTCGAAATTTTGGTTGGCGGACTAAAGATAATAATTACTCTCTCATCTGAGCCAGGGACAGAATCAGAAACTGTAATCTTGGACCGGGTCTCTTCTCTCAGGGACTTGATTATGCCACCACCTTTCCCAATTACACCACTAATTTTTTTAGAGGAGCAAAGTATACGATACACAGTCTCAAGGGACTGAGCATTTCCTGAGGACTGTTCGCGGTTTGAATTATTCAAGTTCCCTTTCTTGTTGCTGCTCCCTTTTCTCTTGAACTGGACAGTAGGCCGTTGGCCGAGAACATTCCGCTTGTTCCAATCCATATTACTCCCGGAAACTGATACCGAAGTAGACTAAACTTTACGAAAGACGAAAATGCCTGGAGAGGAATAAAGCTCATTACCGAGACGAAGCTGATACATCACAATAATGCTATCAAGAATTGAAATTGAAAGCAGATTATATTCAAGTGCCACGAGAAGCTGAAAATCACTAAACAGATTCTGGATAGTTGATCCAACTCAAGAACACTATAACTAAGGTAAAAAAAAATGCTGATAAAATTAAGTAACTGCAAAATTGAAATGCGAAAAATTACAGCATTGTGATTGAATCACGAACCTTGCTAAACAATAAGTCAGGGATCCTAGTGAAGAAAATCCATGCCAGCTCGGTAAGCATCCCCGGCTCCGGTTCTAGCGCACGAGCCCTAGGGTTTCAAAAACCAAACCATACACAGCTCAAAAACACAGAAATGAGAGACCTAAGCAGAATCCAGCTAGCTCTGTGTGAAACAAGTCGTCGCACTAAATGAAAGCTGCGTGATTTTGCGTAGGAATTAATGAAAACAAAGAACGCAGAGGAGGATTTGGAATGTTCGGTTTGATCGTGGACGGTGATCGGAGAATTGAAATGAAATAGATCAGTGAGAGCGATTAGGGTGAGAGGAAGGAGAAGGAGAAGGTGGAACGTACCAGAACGAGAGAGAGAGAGGAGTCGGAATTAGAAAGAGTGATGGTCGCCGGTTGCTGAGGCGCGTGGTGGTGCTCCCCATCCGAGAGCAGAGAGAGAAATTCGAGTGATTGAACTCTCCCAGTTTTTTTGCGATGAGTTTTAGGGAGAAGGCCCATTTTAGAAGTTATTGGGTCAACTTTTCTGAAAGCCCAAATTTAGGAAGCCCAACGCCTCAGTTAAAATGCAAAGAGCGACAGCTAATTTGATAATTAGCTAGCTATCATTTCATAATTCGAGTGTGGTTATTGAGACCTCAAAATTTACTCAGTATCTCTCTCATTCTCTTCACACCTCTATTTTACTTTTAAATACTAGCGTTTGCTCACTAGACCTCTATTTAAATTTCTAAAATAACATTTTTTATAATATTAATATATTACTCATTACACCCTTATTCACTCACTAGACCTTAAATTCTTTTTTTTTCTTTATCGATCCTCAAAAACTCATTATCTCTACAAAAAATTACTCATTTCTCTCTACATGTTTTAATTATAATTTTATTCCTTAATTTAGGAACATAAATCTCTTCAAAATCAAATAACACACGATATTGAGTTTCAAAAACTTGTTTTTATCAACAAAAAAAAAATCTAGCACGAATTAGCTTTTCTTTTTATGTTTTACTAGTGCTAAACAACTATCAAGGATAACCATTTTTTATCTATGTATGTTCTTTTTTTTCCCTCTATTTTATGTAACTCATGATATGATAGATTATTCAATAGTTAGAAATCCCAATAGGCGCGCACTCTTGGGCCTCATTTAGTTCGCGAAAAGGAAAGTAGTTCATTTGTCTTTCCCACGGGAAGGGAAAGAGAAAGGAAATGAAATTTTCCGATGATTTTCCGTTCTGGTGTTTGGTAACATAAAAAAAATCATCCGGAAAGTTGTTAATTAAAATAATAAAATAATATATTGTGAGTAATAAATGCAAAGAAATGAGATGAGAAAGTGGTTCATATGTGAACAATTTTCCCTCGCATTTTCCCAACCTTGAGGAAAGTATTTCATTTCCTTCCGTATTCCCAAACAAAGGAAAAAAACAAAAAAAAATTTCCTCTGATGGTTACTTTCTAAGAACAATTTTGTTTTCCTGATTGTTATCAACTAAACTACTCTGAACTTTGAAGATGTAGTTCGCCTAGCTACTACTGAATTTTGTTGGTCCGACAGGGTACCTTTGTACCTTTGTAGAAGGTACTCGTAGAGAATGCGCGCAACAAGGTAGCTCGTGGTTTAATTAGCTGAATTGGTTTTGTATGAAATGATAGCTAGTTTCAGTTATATTCGGGAAGCTAGCTATAGCAGGTTTCGGACTTACTCAATTGTAATATGCATTTGATCATTGGGTCATTGATCATCACAGTAATTAACTAACTCGAATCAAACACAAACATCACTCCAGTAATAATTGACTAATTAACTCGAATCAAACACAAACTGGAGTTGGGACTTTATTACAACATCAAACAAGCACAACGTCTTTTTTCCTTACAAGCTTCTTCAAAATAGCATATCAAAAGCTAAACGTATCAAATAACATTCGACTACTCTAACTTACGTACTTTTCCAATGTTTAATTTCATGACTTGCCCTTTCTTGCCCAACAATTTTCTTATATAAGTCAAATAAAAGATCTCCACAAGAAAAGGAAACTGCATCCATATAAATGAGGCAATTGGAATACCAGCAAGTAGAGCAGTAGGAAGAGCGATCCTTGTGTCTGATGGCAGGATGATAAAAAGGGCAGAGGCGAAAACAATTACCATGGCGGCAACGGAGAGAAAAAGGGTCAGAAGTCCCAATATCATTTTTCGAGGCAAAGATCTGAGGAAATCATCTTCTGCATAACGTGAAGTGAGGATTCCCAAAAATAGCACGACTGAAGTAGTGGAAGCGAACAGTGATATTGCATCTGCAATTATAAAAACCCTGAATGCCCTTCTATATAAGAGTGGGGGATTACTATTATCTTCCAGAGGTTTAGGAAGTGTGAATGCAGCAGCAAACATCATGGTAACAATGAGAGCACCTACAACTGTACAAGATGTTGCTGTGTCTTTCATCGACTTTACTCCTTCTCTCCCCATTTCTGTATGGCTCTTGGAGAAAAATTCACGCGGTGTCATATCATGTGTATCGTTTTTCGCTTCAAGATCCTCCGGACTAGCCATGCTTTCCAACTCCTATACATGCCATAAAATGCAACCCCAATTGAAAGCAGTGACTTTATCTTTGAGATAAAAAAGAAGTCAATACTAGCTGAATTATTTCTATCTATCTGCCAATTCGTGTATTCCCTACCTCTTTTCTAGGATTGTTACAAGTAAATTTTATATATCAAATAAAAAAAAATCATCCTAAATTATGTCATCTGCTGATAACTTTCATCTTCACAAGAAATAAAGATGTGTTGTAAGGTTGTTGTACGATATATATATTTCTTGGCTACAAACATCCGCACCAATAGTTTTGGCGCGGATTTTCATTTTTGCACCACTTTTCGATCGAATTTCCTCATCTCCACCGTCTAGTATCTAGATAATATTGTGTAGATCATCTCTGCAAAATTTCAGCCAATTTAGTAATCGTTAAGGCCCTTAAAATTGCGTCTTTCTGTTATAAACATGAACGGTTCATGTTTGACAGAATTCAGTCTGTTCATTTGTTTTTCGAGTTTGAGGGCCTTAACGATTACCAAATTGGCTGAAATTTTGCAGAGATGATCTACACAATATTATCTAGATACTACACTGTGGAGATGAGGAAATTTGATCAAAAAGTGGTGCAAAAATGAAAATCCGTACCAAAACCATTGATGCGGACGTTTGTAGCTGAAAAAAAGCTGTGTGTGTATATATATATCAAGTAAAGGAGAAATGAATAGATGGATACAGATAAATCTAACCTTGAACCATTGTAACTCGTATTGCATTTGCAAAGCCGCACCACGGATACGGTTTGTTTGTGAAGATGGTGATAAAATCCCCATCATATGCAACATATTGTTGTCATCGTTGTCTGTCATACTCATATAAGTTTTTCTGTCGTCTTTGTTAAGCCCATGTATAAGATTAAAAACTTCTGCTTGACGACACTCGACTGCAACTTGAAATAGGTTTTTACCCTTTTTGTTTTTCTTTTCTGCCAAGTTTGGATTTACTTTAAATATAGCAGTAAGAAACTCAACAAGCCCTCTTTCTGCTGCCTGGAACATAGCTGCTTCCACGAATTTGGTTTGCTGTTGGTTCCAATCTTTCATCTTTTCTGTCGTCAATACTTTACACATGCAATCTAAGATTTTACGGCTGCGGAAATGGTTCACTTTCATTTCATAGATACGACTGATTCCTGGGTTTGACATTGAAAGCATGCAATATGAAATTTTAGCATGATATATTATTATATAATTGGAAAAAATGGAAGCAAAAAATCACAAGCGTCACTGTACGTGGCATACCTAAAATCTTGCAGATTTTCTGGATTATTGATCCTTGAAATATTACTGTAACATTCCACATCCAAACATGCGGGCAAAAGTTCTTGAAATATCCTGTTAATTTCATACACAGTTAGTTTCATATACAGTAGCTAGCCCTATAAATATAAATATCGATGGAAACAAAAAAAATAAAAATTCAATACTTTTTTTTTGATAAATGGACGTTAGCCGTTAATATATTGATAACTGAAAATCGGATTACAAACATAAACATGACACACCCTCGTGGGCAAACGTTAGAAAAGAATCATGCGAAGCTACCTAAAAAGACCAAAGTTATCGTAGGTAATTCATGTGCTGCAAACCATAAGCAATGCATCTCCCAAAGTAACCAGAACCAGAGAACCAAGAAATCCAAAAGACCAATACAGAAGCAAACCTAACAAAGTCCTAGAAAAACCACATTTATTTTGATAACTAACTTGTTCAGAAGACATTAAAATCAACTACTCCGAAGAGGATACCCCAGACAAGCTACCTCCAGAAGAGTTTCCACCCACAAGAACACCAGACCCCGGCTCCAAATCCACAGTTACTGCCTCTCCCTCTTCTTTAGAAGAAAACTCAGTACTTACCACAGGAATCTGTGCTTTATTCAACTCCTTCTTCAAATTTTTCCGAGCTCCAAAAGAGCGTTTCTTAGCTCTTTTCGGCCCCTGCACAGACTGGTCAGCAACAACCGCATTTTTATTGTTTAAAGAACCCTTTGGATGACCTGGCTTCCTTTTCTTCACCAAAGAAACCACAATCACACCACCCAAATGGGCTAGAGCCATCTCCAATGAGAAGTCCGACACATAAGGCACCAAAGCCATAGACTCTGAATCCTCATCTCCACTACCTCGTTTTCCCGAAGGAACTAAAGCAAGTTCCGGACCTCTCTTAACATCAAAAATAAGGTAGGGGTAGATACCTGAGAAGTCTCCACAATGACTGCCGGCACTGTAATTGGAGCCGACTGCAAAACAAGAGGAGTCTGCAACCTATCCAACTTCAAAGCCAAGTTTGATGTTTGATGCCGATATACCTAGAATAGAGAATGACAATTTCGGCAGTGTGCTAGGGCCTGCAAAAGGGTTAACCACCGATTTGAGGAATGGCATGGATGAAGTTGAGAAACCACCTCCCAATTTTTCCACCTGCAAATCTGTTTGTTGTGCAAAGAGCCTAGGTTGCACCTTTAGATTAGGATTAGGGTTTCCAGAAAGGAGTGTTCATGGATTCAATCTCAATAAACTGAGGAAACAGGTTAGGTTTACCTGCACACCCCTATTCTAAATTCAGTAGGAGACCACAAACCCTACAGAAGCCCACGGTTCGGTCATACTTCACGTTCAACTTCACCAAAAATCTTCTCGATCTGAATTCAAATGACATCTCCCGAAAAGCCTCCTTGATCGGCTCACTTAACTTCTTGGACCCGAGCCCAGGTTCCCCTTATGATGTTCATCTTATCAATATGTTCAACCTGCCCTAGGGTCCAACCCACCTTCTCAACCGCTTCATCAGTCATAAGTGCATCTGGAAAACCTTTGATTTCGACCCAGACAGGGAACGAATCAATTGGAACAGAGATCACATCTTCCAAACCATCATACTCAGCAAGAACAAACAGAGATCTTCCATAGAACCAAGGGTCGTCAGTCAGGATATTTTCCGGTCATTGGCTCTGGTAAATTGAAGTACAAAGCGGAACGCCCTTGCCCTCGTCTGGAGACAATTATGGAGATCCCATACAGAGGTGAGAGTGCCAATGACGGCTTTCGGATCTGGGATCTTGCACTTCAAAGTGAGAAGCCTACCAACAGCAAAGAACTGTTACGACGCTGGAGAAGATCACCTCACGACACCGAAAGATGGAGAATCACCGTCATGGATGGCCAAAGCCGACGTGAAGCGTTAAGAAACCTCATCAGACATTGAAGATCGAGAGGTTTGGATGTGTTGGAGGACTACCTCCGGCTGATGTCGAGCCTTCATGCTCCACTTTGTGGTGGGCTTCAACCACTCCTTTTGTGGACTTCCTCCACCCCTTGAAGGTGAGCTAGCTTCTTCTACTCCCTTGGTGAGCTTCCTCGCCTTCTTCTTGGCGTTGGACATTTGCCACTTGACTTGGGCCTTCTCTTCCTTTAGCTGGTGGAGTGCCGTTGAATGACTAGTGGACATGTGAGCTAGGAGGTTAACGGAGGACTAGCCTAAGGTCGGCCAAACACTCTCCGACACCCAAATCAGTAAAGTATTTGAACAATGAGTAGAGATTAGAGAAGAATAAATAGGGCTCAAGTATAACGTGATTTTGTCAAAGAAGATGAATAGATGAGCCTAGCGACTATGCTTCTTGGCATGGGGGGAGACCCTCCTGACGCGCCTACAAAGAGAGATAGATAAATATGTATATGTATATGTATGTATGTATACATACGTAGAGAGAGAGAGAGAGAGAGAGAGAGAGAGAGACATAGAGTTGTTGTAATTGGGGAAGAAGAGAGAAAAATGAAGTGGTCTGCCCCTTTCAGCCTTGGGAAGGCTTAGTATATATAGGGAGAGAGGTTGGTGACGTGGAAGGAAGGCATGGGTTCTAAGGGATGGGTCTGACACTCCTAAGGGATGGTCGACCTGACAAGTCGACGAGACTGACCCTATGTGACGTGACAAAGTTGGTGGAAGGTCAAGACACGTGTCGCGCACCAATGACACACTCTTCCTTGAATCACTCTCAGGCATGCTTACGAGACATGCCTGGTGGCGACTCCTGGACGTCCTAGAGAGAGCTTGCGGGTTGAGGCACTTAGGTCATGTAGGTCGACCTCGTGGCCTTGGAAGTTTAGGCTCTTGGTTAAGTCACGATATGTTAGAGTCTTATCATGCTAGCTAGAAGGTGAGGTAACCACTTGGTGGCATGCCAAGACACTTGGTGATAGTCCAAGAAAGACTTTGAATGCTAGGTTGGGCACCTCACTATTATTTACATGTGAGGGTCATCTTTATTTCTCGAATAATGGTTTAGGTGCGTTGAAAGGTAAGAGTCATACATGGCTCTTTGACATTTCAACGCTTCCTACGTGGAATGGGTTGAAAAGTCAAGTTTCGTTGTTGAACCAAATTATGACATCAACAGGATGCAAAGCAGCAGGGCAGTCAGGAAACCCTAGGAGAAGAAACCTGGCCTAGAGAGAAAAGAAAGGTGCGGCTAGCTTTTGTAACACAGTTTGTTGCAAAAATAAAAATAAAAAAAATCCAGTACTTAGCATATAAATTAAAATGGGCGTCATTGTTTATATTACGATATTTTTGATACATATCTTCCCCAACATTGATCACTAATTTGAATTTTTTGCTGAATTGAACAGAAGGCTAACTGTAATATGAAGAAACGACATCAATAAAAATTGAGGCGACTTCTACGTACTCACCTGAGCAAATAAGACCATTCTTCTTGTCTTTGTCATCTTCATTTGATGTTGGAGCGTCGACTATGGTAACTACATGGGGTGCATGAGTAGGTTTTCCTTTGTCGTCTTCATCTGGGAGAACGTCTACGGGAATTGCATCGAGTTTAGGAGTAGGTTTTCCTTTGCCATTGGCTTCTGTTGGAACATCTCCTTCGTTGTCCATGGTAATAGTGGGCCCTTCCTCGCTCTCGATAGTAGATTTTACGGATATAACTATCAAAATAAACAAGTAAACACCAGTCAATTAGAGCAAGTCCAACAGCTTCCTTATTATTCTACATAATAGGGAAGCAAAACTCAAAATCTCTAAAAATTTTGTATACCAAATCCAACAATTTCCCTATTTTAAATATTCAAATATTTATTACAACAACAATCCTCATTTATTACAATATAATAATAAGTATAAAAATTTAAAAGTTTATTTTTTAGAATAAATTATGTTTTCTTTCTTATCTTTGAGTCTTGAAGAATGTGCAACATTCAATTCTTCTTTCCCTAAATATTTTTAGAGAATCTGTAAATATAGGAAAGCAAAGCCTCTCTTTCATTTGTTTTCCTATTTTAGAGAATGAGATAGGGAAGCTGTTGAAGTGGAAAATTGCCCCATATTCTCTAAAATAGAGAAAATAAAAAAATTTAAGGAATCTGTTAGATTTGCTCTTATGCATCATCACTTTTGCTTGAGGCAGTGAAGGCTAGGAATGGATTAGTAATTTTTTTTTAATTTATTAAGAAGAGAAGAAGAAGAGTGTATATAATATAACTAAATGTACGTTTAGAAACGATCAAAAATTTGGGTCCCGCCTTTAAAAAGAAAAGGAAGAAAACCATATCACGTTCTCATAATTAAGATGGAATGAAAACAATTAATACTAACCATGATAAATCCATTTTTCCCAAAATTTGAGCCGGCTTCCACTGAAGAATGCAGAAGGTGTACATGCCAATTCGTTCAAAGGGGAATTTTCAGAGAAGCACTGTTCAACAATGGCCAACTTTGTGTTCCGCTGAATTAATTTGAACGCGATATCTAGAGAGTAAGATCGCAGAACATAATCACAGTTATGAATTATATAGATTTAAGTTGTGGCAAAAGTTATTCGTAAAACTATCTTATAATGCAATCTTACCAAATCTCTTCTTCTAAACATAATAATAATAATAATAATAATAATAATAATAATAATAAATAAAAATCTTACCAGTTAATCTCTTGGTGCTAAAACTAAGGGAAATGAGTTGAGCAGCAAGGGGATCGTCAGTTTCGAATTTACCGACCTTAAATAGATAGTTAGCCAGTTTAGTTCTGCCTTTCTTAAAAGTTTCCAAAAGTAGAGCTGGATAATCATAATCGTAACCATCTGCACCTGCACTAATTAGCTGCTTCCTCCTTTTAACCAAGCATTCAGCTATTTCGACCATGACCGTTTCATCTTTATCAGGCAACACACAACAATATTCAAGCGCTGTATAATCTTTACTGTCACATATGTCGAAATCATCTTCGTATTTGATATACTGCACCAGCTGCCGTACAATATCCACCTTCATATCTTCGACTGCATAATGAAGAACTGTCTTCTCGTCATCCTTTGGAGCGGGTTCTGTTACTGCCTCTGTGTGTTCTTTAATAAAGTCCATTACAATATCCCACTTATGATCTTTCGCAGCACGGAAAAAATCTTTATAGTCAACAAAGACGTCAGTGTTGTCGTTGCGACTGTTGTCATGATCTCCATCTCCTGCATATATGCCAAATTCATCCATTCACCCATTATTTATTAATAATTAAATCAAAATAAAAGTGAAAACATGATTAGCTGCATGCGCAGTAAAAATCATTTATCTGCAAATAGTAGCAATAGTGCAGATAAAACTGAATTATGGATGTCCTTGTTAGTTCGAACGGATTCAGTGACGTCACATTTCAAGGAGAATTTAAAAATTAGACCGACTAATTTGTTTACAAAAGTTGAAGGGGCGAACTGATTTTTTTTTTTAAAGTTGCAGAACTGAACTGATTTTGACACCAAAGATTTAGGGGGTAAACTAAATTTTTTTCTTGAATCATCATACTTGTTCTATTTTCAGTAGTTTTCAAGGGAAGGAAGTCTGGGAAAACTTGAGAAGAAGACGACCCAAACACTGAGGTTAGTTTTGGAAGAGAATTAAAAGTACTAAACAAAATATTAATTATTAATTGAAATGGAGTGTGGTTAATTTACAACTATGTGAGTGTAAATTTCAGCTCCTTAAATCAATACCTTCATCCACTTCTACTTCCTCTGGCTGAACATCATCATGATCACTTTGATGATCGCCTGAAAATGGAATCATGGTTACGTTATAATTAAGATCAGTTTGATTTGTATTTGTTGGAAAACATCCAATTTTTCATTCTTTCCATATGTCATATATTGGCTTAAGTCTTGAACGTAGATAGAGATATCCATTTACATACCTGAACCATCAAATTCGCTTTTTAAATCCTCCCAGGCTTTGTGGGCTAACTTCACATCCTTGATAACTTCAAAGGCATCATTCCCGCAACAAAGATGAATTGCATGCAGAGCCTCAGCGTTGGTCTTTTGCCAAGCCTCACGTTTATATCTGCCTTTCTGAGGAGGATCACTGGCATCCTTTACAACACTATAAAGACCTTTAGCTTGTAAATAGGTTTTAACGCGAAGTTTCCATTCTTTGTAGTTGTGCTTATTAAGAGGTTCATTGGCAATCAAACTCGGGACAACTGGGGCAGCCATCCTCGAAGGATCTGTCAATCATACAATAAGCTAGATGATATATATATATATATATATATATATATATAGGCCGGATGTAGAGCGGACGTCCGCACTCCGGCTTAAAGTGCGGACTTCGTCCGTTCTCTGCAGTCTCACGCCGGCGACGGCTTCTCTCCTTCCCGGACGACAGCACAGGCTTCCAGGACGGCTTCTCTCCTTCCAGGACTGGCCGGCGACAAGTTTTCGGCCAACCTTGATCAATCATGGTGTTTTCCGTCCAGAGCTTCAATCCGGCCGGAAAACTTGTCGCCGGCCAGTCCTGGAAGGAGAGAAACCGTCCTAGAAGCCTGTGCTGTCGTCCGGGAAGGAGAGAAGCCGTCGCCGGCGTGAGACGGCATAGAACGGACGAAGTCCGCACTTTAAGCCAGAATGCGGACGTCCGCTCTCTATCCTTTCTGTATATATATATATATATATATCGCTCTCTATCCTTTCTGTATATATATATATATATATATATATATATATATATCGCAAGTATACATGCGAAAACAAGCAAGGAAAGACAATATATTACTCACTGATCCGATAGCTAGGCTGGCTGCTATCTTCGGAAATCGATCTGCAGTTAGCTTCTGAGTTCTATGTGCAGGAAATGCAGTACCTTAACCTCTGATTTATAGATAAAAGAATCGTGTTTTTTTTTTTTTTTTTTTCATTTCTCAGCAGTACTAAAGAAAAAGACTTGGCAAATTAAAGATTAAGAAGATGCATGCCAGGCCAGTTGCCATCAGAGTTGTGATGTTCTACGACGGTCGACGGGCTAACATTTGACATTGTTTCTAACTTGGCTAACTTATTTGCGGTAAAAAATTTAATATATATGTTAACATATGATATACATATAACTACCACTTTTAAGACTTAATCCGTGATCATTGAGATGAGAACTTAGTTTACTCTTATCTTAACAAATACTTTATCTTAGTTACCACAGCCTCAAAATAAAAAATATTAAAATGAAGTATGACATATATGAGACATGTTTTTTTCTTAACATACATATGAGACATATGTTACTATATTCAGTATATTGTAGTCTTACCTTCTTCTTCTTTTTCTCAAGTGTGGAATATGTTCTTAATGTAAATTGTCCTGGATTATAGGGTATGAGATATATGTTCAAGTGATGTGGGAGAGTGAATTATTAGAGCATTTTTACCAATGTTAGCTATTTTGTAGTCAAATTTTAGCTAAAATAGCTAAAAAATTATTTTGGCTAATCCCTTTAAAAAAAAATACTTTTACACAGTATTCTCTATTTTAACTAAAATTTGATTTACATTATTGATTAAATAAAAAAAATTAATAAGAAGAGCGAGAGCCTGAATTGATATATACGTGAATAAGAAAATATAGCAAACTAATTTTCAAGTGCTCCCATTTGATATGACATAAGCATGACTATGGAAATGGGACGTCAGTTTGCTCAAATTGAACATTGGAGACAGAGTTAGGTATATGATCAAATTGAACATTAAATAGGGAATTAATATGGAGAGAGAGAGAGAGTTAGGTATATGATCAAATTGAACATTAAATAGGGAATTAATATGTTGATGGCAACAATATGATTGATTGTTGTTTGGTTTTAGATCCGCTTCAAGAGACATCAAATTTGATATAAACTTTGACACTATTTTTTAGTTATTAGATTATAAAAACATTCAAGTGTCTAGATCAATTGTAAATATGATGTGGCAAGTGATGTGAAACTACATATTTTTATACAAATTAAATCAAAAGAAAAGAAGAAAACAAACCAAATCCTATTTTACAGTATACAAAGATAAGATACAAGACACAAAGGAAAAAAAAATGTTTCTGTCCAGAATATAACAAAAACCCAGAAATTAAATTAAATTCTGGTTTTCTGTACCTTGCTTGAATATGATTCAACCACAAATTTCTAAAAGCCTTGAACGTATACAAACCCACAAGCATCTATTCCACCCAACGCTTTGATTGCTAAACTGAAAAAATAACTAATCCACACAAAAATAATTAATTAAAGAGATCGAGGTCAGAGTCTCAAAGATACTGAATAAACCTTGTTATAATTGGAGTTGCAAATTCATAGTGTTTTGGCTACGATCCTCAGCGCGCGGGCGAGAGGTAACTAGCGAACAAAGAAAGAGGTAGATGTTGCGAGCGTGCCACCTCGCGGACGAGGAAAGGTTTGTATGCGAGCTTGACTTCTTGATCAGGCAGAATGGGGTTTCCAGGTGCCACCTCATATGAGGAATTTACGAGCACAAGACAATTTGATACTCACGGTAGGACGCGAGCAGAGCAATTATAGGGAATCAGGGTGATCGGGGGGCGAGTCCAGGAGGGCTCTAAGAAAAACCTAGGCGGCGGTGCCCTTAAGGTTAGGACTTTCGAGAGGCTCGAAAGAGGTTCAACTAGGTTGAAAGGTTTTTGTTTTGTATTTGTTGAGAGATTTGATTGTGTGTAGAGTGACTGCTTCGAGTCCCCTTATATAGAAGCTCGACTTGCGGTAGTAGAAATGTAATCATAGTTCAAATTGGATTCCGAAACCCTAATCCCACAAGGACTTTGCGAATCCTGCGCGGGCCGCCGATTAACCATCTCGCGGGCCTTTATACCTCGCGGGCCAAAAGAAGGCTTTTTAATTAATAAGGGCCACAAGGATTGGCCTAAAGCATGTCAAAAATTGGTGATAGTCTTCAACGATTAAAGTGATGCACGTGGACTCCGCCTGTGGCTTCCTCGCGAAGTTTTCCATGCGAGCCAATTCACCAGCTCGCCTCGATGTACTCCGCTTGCCCTACACGCGAAGTGTCAATCTCGCCTCGCCTACGCGGAGTCAGCTAGTAACTCCGTGCGAAGTCATTCCGCGCACGAGCTATGTAGTTCGCGTGAAGTCCATTCCGCATGGGAACTCTATAATTCGTGTGAAGTCTCGTTCGCACGCGAATTTTGTAAGTTGCCCGAAGTCTCGTTCGCACGTGAACTCTGTAATTCAGCTCACGTGGTCTCACTGGCGGGCCATTACTTGTAAACCCAAGGATTTTGGGCTCGCCAATTGCGACGCGGTCCAAGAATGTAATTAATATTCACTTGGACATTTTACAGTCCAGTAAAATATTATTACTTGGACAAAAATGTCATTTGGCTCAAACACATAGAAATATTCACAACAACATCATCTTCTCTTCTTTCAGCAACATCGTCTTCTTTTTTTTCCTTTGCGTCGTGGATCTTATCTTTTTACTGTAAAATTAGATTTTGATTTTTAGATTTGAAATTCTAAGTTTTCTTCTTTCATTTTTATTTGATTTGTATAAAAATATGCACCACGTCACTTGTCATATGAATTATTTATATGTTGACATTATATTTACAATTGATATAGACCCTTAAAAGTTTTATAATTTAATGGTTAGAAAATAGTGTCAAAATTTGTGTCAAATTTGATGTCTCTTGAACCGGCCTATTTTGTTTTTATTTGACTTTTTTATTTTTTTATATTTTTGTATGACGAGATCAAAATTAAATAAAAAATAATCTGAATGTAACTATATACCCTGAATATATACATCCCATAATATAATTTGAACTTGATTCGACTGCTTTGTAACTATGGTTTTACATCAATAATATTGTCTTTCACCAGATCATCCCATCCTCACTTTCTCTACTCACCACCACCCAACCACCAATTCTTCTCTCTCTCACCTCAAGGCCACCATTCCCCTCGATCACACGGTCACACCCACTTCGCCTCAATACCACTTCTCTCTCTTTCCCATTTTTCCTCTCAAGGCGACTTCCACCATCTCTTCCCTTTCACTCTCACATCAAATTCTCATCATTATAAAGCTTGCAAAGTTTCGTCAATAGAACTACGTACCTTCACTTTCCTTTCCTTTTTCAGCCTTTTTGAATATCGTTCTTCATTCGTTGTAACAAACATATCAAAAGCTAAGGCTAAAATGATTGTTTTGAAATTGAAGTTAATTATAAAGTATCGATCAAATTAAGATTCATGTATTGTTTAGTTTTTTAACAAGAGATACGAGCTCGTATGGTTATCCAAATCCTTCTACAAAAACTCAAGAGATACAAGGTCTCTGAGAAACTTTAAATTATTGCGATTTAATTAAAATGGTCAACTGGAAATTTTGTAGCTACTATATCATTATTATTATGGGAAAATGCTCATTTAGTACTAATTTAAATCTTTTATTGCCCATTCCAATTAATTTAATAGACATGAGCTCATTCTAATATAAAGTGTTCTTATTTGTGCCCAAATACACAAATCTATATTAAAGTCATAATATAATAATTATAAAAAAAATTAAGACAATTTTACCGTTACTACTTCAACATGCATATGTATAAGGAGAGAGAAAGTGAAAGAGTGAGAAGACTTTGCCGGAACCTCACCGGACTCCGGTCATCGGTAACCGGTTTTCGGAATTTTTTCTGTCGCCGGTTATTGACCCCTAGTAACTCAAATTTTCTCTGATCGTCGGATTTCGGTCACCTGTAACTTGGTTACTGACCCCCAATAACCAGTTACTGACTCCCAATAATTTGGTTACGGACCCCAATAATTTAGTTACTGACTCCCAATAATCAGTTACTGACCCCCAATAATCAACTTATTTCAACTTAATGTAATAGAAAAAAAAGATTTACCAGAAAATAATCGAATTACTGACCCTAATAATCGAGTTACTAACCCCAATAACATTTAGTTTTCAGTTACTCACACCTAATAATCACTTACTGACCCTCAATAATGAGGTTACAACCCTCAAATAATAACTTACTGACCCCAATAATCACTTATCAATCCTCAATAATCACTTACTGACCATAATATTCAAATGCAAGGATAAATAAAAATAATAATAACATCTAACTGACTTGAACTAGGCACCCATATTTTTTCTCTGAGCACCCACCTTCCTTGACGGTGAGCACACCGGCCTCCTCCACCGACGCCGACTGACCTCTGTCACACTCCGACTCTTAAATTTTAATAAGAGTTTTACTGGCTTGGAATTAATAAGAGTTTTACCGTCTTCGTCAATGAGTTTATAGTTTAATTGGTCCCCAGAGGGATTGTGGGGGATGATTATTTCGAAAGAATTATTCGTAGGAGAAAAATGTGACGACGGTAAAAATGGTAAATTTTGGCTAGTAAATGGTAATTTTTATTGGGGTATTATTTGTGGGGTGTTAAATTTTGGAATGGGTTAAATGGTGGTGTGGACCGGTTGGGCCAAGCCCAATTCTTTTCCTCTCTCTCTCTTCTCTCTCCTCCCTCCCGATTCTCTCTCCCTCTCTCTTCGCCCGAAAAATTTTCCCGAGCCCGACCGCCACCGTTCGCCGCCACACCGGTCCCAAACGGTCGGCCTCCGACCCAGCTCCCATCCTAAACCGGTGAGAGGCTCCCTAGCACCGCTGATCGAGAGGAAAGCTCGCCGGAAGTCCCGACTGCCTAAAGCTTTCCGTCGCCGGAACTTCCTCCTCCGGCCGCCATAGCCGGAGCTGCTAGGCTCAAAAGGAAGCCCTCCTCCCGTGCGTTCATCCCTCCAAAGGATTCGCTCCCTCTTGAGCTAGGTAAGGAGAAATCGGTGATTGAAATTTTAGGGCTTTTTGTGATGTTTTCGTTCGATTGGCATAGTTAGGCTTAGAATTCGGGTTTGTGCTAGTTAGGAAAGTTGTAAAGGAGATGGAGAGGAAGATGCTGTCAAAATTTAGTGGGCATTTGAGGTCGCCGGAGTCGGCCGCCGGCCGCCGCTGCCGGCGGAGCAGACGACGGCGACGCCACTGTTTGGGGGTTTTTATGGTTTTAAATATGTGTGGTTAAGGGGAGTTTAATTATGTGAATTTTGAAATTTTTAGAGGAGTTTTGGATAGGTTTGGAATTTGTTAAAGTTTGGTAAATTTGGCGGATTAATATGGTAGAATCCGGCCATTGGTTTAATGTTGTTTAGAATGTGGAAGGTTGCGTTAAGGCTACCGTTATTTTTTTCCGGTGAAGTTTGGATAATATTGAGTAAGAATGGCGAAGTTGGGCAAGGATGAGCGTGGTTGAGGCTCATAGTTAATTTTGCCTATTTTGAATAAATATTGGATTTTTAAGTTGGGAAATTAATTATATATTTAGAACAGGACGTGAGGAGGCTCGAGCAGAAGAGGCCTCGGACCGATAACAGGCTTAAGCCTAATTTGTGAATGGATCTTTGTTTTAAATATTATGCATGCAAAAAAAAAAAAGATTTATTGATGAATATTTTCTTTTGTTGGAGAATAACCGAAATTGAGAATTTTGGTGATTATATATTTATATATGGATGATTATGAGGATAGTATGTATATAAATAAATGTTAGCTAGCTATACGTGTTTTTCCGCCATAATGAGGTAAAATACCATTATGGTGTGACGTGAGCGTTAGACGCAATCGTAGTAGCCCTATATGAATATAATAATGATTCATATAGGGAGTATACACGTATATAAATACACCCGTCTTTTCCGCATAATGAGGTAAAAATTCCATTATGGCGTGACGTGAGCGTTAGACGCAAGCGTAATAGCCTTGTATGAATTTCTATTTTCTTATATTTCTTCATAAGAAATCATACAAGGAGTATGACGAGTGTGAATACATACATATATATTTTAGCCTGAGAGGCTGTATATTATTAAGTTTTGGGGACTAGCCGGAGCTAGTCATGTATTTTCCAGTTTTTGAGCTGTCGCATGCAGCATAATTTTTATGAAAATTAAATTGAGGAAGCATAAATATTTCTTTTAAATTTATTTTGTCCACTCACTCTAACGTTTTCAAATGTTTTCCT
Source organism: Fragaria iinumae (assembly GCA_009720345.1). Lineage (NCBI taxonomy): Eukaryota > Viridiplantae > Streptophyta > Magnoliopsida > Rosales > Rosaceae > Fragaria > Fragaria iinumae. The sequence continues at coordinate 38,072,566 of CM019122.1, read as the reverse complement.
CTGGGCTCTTCATGTTTAAAATGCCCAGTCTCAGAGTGCGAGTCCGTACTAGTAGGAGGAGACGAGGCATAGTCACCCATCTATCAGCCACCTTTCACCAGTAGGTTACCTGCTTAACCTACTAGGGTAGTTTCCTGCTTCCGTTGGTTTAGTAGCTCTGAATACTCTTGGGATTATTGTATAACATTCTCGGTGGTGTGCTTAGATATATGTTGTAGTATTTGAATATTTATGGGTTGAATTGGTGAGTGGTTAACTTGTTATAAAGGGTTGTTCATTTTCAAGGGAGGTTTGTCGAGTTCTTCGGTAAATTTTTCTTGAAGTTACCAGATCATCATACAAGTTTCGAATCTTGAATAATCCAACTTGTCCGAGTGTTTAGCAATTATAAAGCTTGACACCGATCATTTGGCAAGAGAATTCAACCCTAGTGGTTTCTTTCGACAAAAACTTCAACCCTAGTGGTTGAGATGTCATGCCCAAAACAGCAACAATACCACAAAACTATAAAGATTAAGATGTATAGGTGAACGAGACAAAAACAAAAAGTTAGCTGGAAACTCGTTCTGGATGCCAGAACTATTTTAGATGAACTTAGTCAATACATTGAATCTAAATATTCCAAGCTAGCCAATCCAGCCAAAATTATGTATTCCATTTAAGCAAATATTGTGTGCGGCTCTAGATTGAGTAGATTCCCTTCGAGTCTTTGCTTAACATTATTGTGTGCTTAGATTACGAGTCACTAAACAATTAGATTAGAATCATCAGATTCAGTCTAATTATGGGTTAATTAGGAAGGAGCCCATACAAATTGGAGACCCCTGGCTTTACGAAAAAGAAAAGACCTCCTAAAATTTATGCCGTGTTGGAGGTTCTTTCCTTTGTTTCCTTGATTGCCAAGGGAAGTCTAATTCGTACATGATTGCATGGTCTTGATTTCATGAAGACCACCATCCTTAATTGGATTGTGTGAGATACCGTCCAAAAACATGCTATAGTGCCTTAAGGATTTTATTCCTTACCGGTGTTATATGCATAAGGTGATATACATGCACGGCAAGAAGAGGTTAAGGAGGTCATTATATTACCTAGAAGGTGATTCGCGTCATCTTGGTCTCCAAGAATCATGTTTGGGGTGAATATATGCACCTACTATACTATGTCGTATCTAAGTCTTTTAGATTTGTGATACATGGACCAACGCCTGCGGTCAATTATCTGTAAATATATTTCTTTCCTAAGGATATATTCCGTGATCTTGTGGAGATACATTTTCCTAGTTTGGATAGAGGTCCAATAAACTTTGATATGCGAGAATACAGTTCTCTATGTAAAGAGGTCAAGGTGAATGAGCAAAGAGACACACAATGACACAATCATACAAACAACTTTGCACTAGAGGATGGCAATAATCCCCAGCGGGTTGGGTACCCACGGGTATTCGACCCTAACAGGAAAGATATACGAGGATAAACGGGTAATGGGGATGAGTATCCCCTATATTTGGATTCTTAAATCGGGTACGGGGCGGGTATGATATTTTGATATTCGTCCTCATCTCCACCTATTAAGGATGAAAATATTATTATATATAATTATATAATTTATTATATATATATATATATATAATATGAGGTTCTACTGACCCCAATAGTTGGTCATATTGCCCCTAATATTAAGTTTAAATGTCATACTGCCCCCAATAGGAGGTCCTACTGACCCCAATAGGTGGTCATATTGCCCCTAATAGGGACCTATTATAAGTAACTAAAGCACACAGTTAAGTTCAAGGGTCATACTGCCCCCAATAGCTTCCCTATTATAAGTGACTGAAGCACACAGTTAAGTTCAAGGGTCATACTGCCGCCCTGAGTACGAACTTTGGAGAACTAGGAACGGGTACCCGTTGAAAATCTAACATCATGGGTCATTTCTTCAAGTCCCTACTCAAGACGTGTCTTGAACGGGAACAATCGATAGTCGATAAATACCTCCCCTAGCCCACAATGCTGCGAAACCCAACATGAGGTAGATCGAGCAAGCCTCATCTTGGAAGCTACAACTGTCTAGGCCGAGAGGGAGACACTCCACAGAAGGCCAAATAAACAGACCTCAGTAGTATATTTGTCCCACATCGAATACCAGGCAAGATGTAAGTCAACGCGGGGCTATAAATACAATGCTGAAGTCAACCAAAACGGTAAGAAATCTCCTAACATTAAATATTATACCTACCACATAACTGACTTAATCATCGGAGAGAGAAAAACCGGAAAGTCTCGGTCAATCTCCTCTTGCAGGTATCCAGTCAACGGCAAAGATCACGCCAAAGAGCTTCTACGAGGTCTATGGGATCTTGCAAAAACATTATCCATGTAACTATGCATCTATGTATCGATTATTTATAAACCAATTTATTTTCCTTATTCACTACTAGATCGTCGTTTATAGTATGGGCAAATAAAGGTCATTCCCGCAGAGGACTAAATGAATCTAGCTACTCAAAATATGTCAAAAAAGTGACTACTGATCCTAGCGACCAGAAGTCGTAAACCTAATCAGATACATAATCTAAACTAGTCCGAAAAATACGAAAATTTACAGACACAAACTAGACACACAGAAGGACACACACACGAAATTTCAGATGATTCGGAGTTGATTTGATATGTCAAATAAATACTAGAAAACAGAGGACAGAAAGTGACGAAAATTGGTTTTGGGAAACAATGAAATAAAACTAGCTAGGGGAGATGCAATCCACCCCGACAATCACACACAAGACAATTTGTTCAGTTATATTTCAATTAATCTAGATGAAGATGCTCAGGTTAGTTCGGTATGCTTGAAACACAACCTATTACCCTTTCTTACTTCGTACGCTAGGCAGGAAGTGCTTTACACCTAAACTATTCTCAAACAATGCAACCTAAAGGTACGCTTATTAGATTAAACATGCAGAGATCATTAAGTTCTAAAAGAGTTTGAGACATCACAAGGCATCGCAATAAACTTAGTGTCTTGCTAAACCTAGGATTTAGTTTACTTGCTAGCGAAAACTAACAATTACTTCTCTAGATAGTTTGAGGAGTCCGATATTGACACTGGCATCAAACTATCAAAGCTAGAGAACCCTAACATGCATACTAAGCGTGCACTCAAAGCAAACATGAAAAGAATTCATCAATGCAATAATAGTAAACCAAATCTCATCTTGGATTAAAAGAAACTAAAACCAAAACTCAAATCATCTTGTTGTTCATGTATAGGGATTCAAGCATCCCCTAACTAAGGAAACTTAAATAAACATAATAAAAAGACAATACAGAAGGAAGAGGAGAAGAGCTGAAGAAGAGGCGAAGAAGGGAAGAAGCTGCCAAAGATGATAACACATGCTTTTATATTGTTTCTTTCAACCAATCCTTCTTGATTTAGGTTTCCTTGGACATTCTGATTGGTGTACATCTGTAGGACCAATGGAAGTGTGCCAACTCATTTAATTCTTCATAATCAGCTTCACATAGAGATAATAAGTTGGATAATGAAGTACAAACTCGTCCATGGGCTTTCCGGTGTGATTTGGGCCTCAAAACACAAATTCCCGTTAAGAGTCACATTCACGTGCAGATTGACCTTCTAGTAGTAAATTGGCCATAACCTCTTCTAGGAAAATGCTATTCATGAACCGTAAAATGATATGGAAAGCTAACATCCGTAGATTTCCGTTGATATAAGACTCGTCATCTGGTTCTTCTTGAAATGCCCTCAGTGTCATGTCAAAGTTGGCTGACTTGCGTAGGCAGATTTCCGAATTTTGTCTTTCACTCTCTCTTTTTCTTCTTTTCTTCTTATTTGCTTCGGAACACCTAGAAAACAAATAAACAAAGTAAATAACTAGAAAACACACCAAACAAGCAAAGAAAGTATAGAGGATTTTGATACAAATAATGTATAATTATGCACCTATCAACTATCCATCTATGTAACTATCCATGTAACTACAGTTTGATAGTTACATGGATAGTTACATACATGCTACACTTGTGTAACGACATTAACATGTCTATGTAACTATCCATGTAATTATCCATCTATGTAACTATGCATGTAACTATCCTTCTATGTAACTATGCATTTAACTATCCATCTATGTAACTATCCATGTAACTATGCATCGATGTAACTATCCATGTAACTATGCATCTATGTAACTATCCATGTAACTGTGCATCAATGTAACTATCCACGTAATTATGCATCTATGTAACTATGCATCTATATAACTATCCATGTAACTATGCATCTACAGTTTGATAGTTACATGGGTAGTTACATACAAGATTAATAATTCTAGATGTCTTAAGTTAAATATAATGTATATGTATGTTAAATCTGAGTAAAAATAGGGTCTTATATCACATATATCCCTTGAGGTAATATTTGAGAAAAAAAAAATTAAAACTCATGAATTTATTTCGTTAAATAAAATAGCCTCATATTCGGCCCATTCGGCCCTAATTAGCCCTATTCAAAAGGCCGGCCCTACCCGGCCTTATTAGCCCTAGCGAAATGGGGTTTAAGGGCGGGTAAGGGCTTGCATATTTGAACCCCTGCCCGACCCTAAATTTTGTTGACCAAGTCAAAACCCTACCCTACCCTACCCTAAGCCCTAAATTTTAGCCCCGCCCATGATGAGGCCTAACTTGGTGTGAACCTTAATTCATTCATAGACATTTCATTAATGCTCAAAACAAAAAGGGGTAATTCACATTCAGAATGCCCATGAATCACTAACACTACTCCTAGTAGTCTACTAGCTTCTTCAGGATTAAACTACATCTACTTTTCATTTCAATATATTCGAAAAGAACGAAACTTTTGACATAACCCAGAAGAGCCAAAACCTGAAAGGCAGAGCCTTCGGTGGTGCTGCCCATTCCAAACTCTTCCAAATTGGTCTTGCCGACCACAATCCCACCCAGCTCCTTAATCTTCCTCACAGCAGTAGCATCATACGGCGGCGTGTCCCTTTCCAAAACCCTCAACCCCGTCGTGGACGGCATCTCCGCCGTGCATATGTTGCCCTTCACGGCCATGAGCACCCCGGCCAGGGGGCCTTCACGGCCACGAAGCTTCTCGTCGAGGTCGCAGGCCTGGGCGAGGACGGCGGCGTCTGAGACGTGGAGGAAGGAGCGTGGCCCATAGATCAGAGAAGATGTAGTGCCACTGATGTACGATTGGCAGAGAGAACGAAGCTTCTCGTCGAGGTCGCGGGCCTGGGCGAGGACAACGGCGTCGGAGACGTAGGGGAAGAAGCGTGGCCCATAGATCGGAGAAGATGTAGTGTCACTAATGTACGATCGACAGAGAGAGCGAAGCTTCTCGTCGAGGTCGCAGGCCTGGGCGAGGACGGCGGCGTCAGAGACGTGGAGGAAGGAGCGTGGCCCATAGATCGGAGAAGATGCAGTGCCACTGATGTACGATCAAGAGAGAGAGAGAGAGAGAGAGAGAGAGAGAGAGATTCGACTGTTTTTGTCAGTGACATAGATCGTAATTTTTTTATTTTCATGGGTAACGGTTTAAGGGATTTAAATAAGTGTACTATTTTATCATCAGTGAACATTTATTAACAGTTTTATCATTTGTTACTTTTAAAAGTATCTTTTTATCATTTGTTATTATCAAATTTTATTCAAACATTCCTAAATACTAAATACACATGCTTTTTTTTTTATATATCTAACATCAAAAAGTTTAAGTATATTAAATTACCAAAAGAGGTTCATATTAATTAGATAATATTATTGAAAATTTGAAATATGTTGAAAAGTAGAGAAAAGATAGAGAGAAGACACAGAGAGAATAGTTTGGAGGAGGTAAAAGTCTACATATTCATTCTCATTAGCCTCTTTATATAAATGTAGGGTTTACATCAGCTATATCTAATAAGTAATTACGTGGACAGCCACATAGATTATAATATTTATAACAAAATACACTACATCTCACTTTAACGTTTTATTCACTCTACATGAATAAAGTTTCAAACTTAAAACTTGACAATAGGCATATTTTTAACCGAATTTATCGAGGATTAATCATCGTCTCATAGGCAAGAGCTTAATGATTCATAATAATGGATTCCACCAAGCAGATGAAGGTTTTTAGGGTGCTTCAACCATGCAAAGACTTAGAATGGTATTGTCTATCCTGCAAACAAATGGAGTATCCATGCTCAAGGTTTTCAAGCAGAAGAAATTGGTGATCTAGTTTGACATCTGTTTTGCAATGATATCTAAAACATGTTTGGGTGAAAAACGTTCAAAATAATGAATATGTCAAAGGATTCTACATATATTGATCAATCATGGTGGAGCAGTTTGAATGTTTTCTTTTTCTTTTAGAGTATCAACAACGGTATCCTCAAAGACTTTACAGGCCTAGAAATTAATCTGTGCCGAGAGATAGTTTGAATGTTCTTGAGTTTGCAAAGAAAAAAATAGTCTTCTCGTTGTATAGCAAGGAGAGAAAACTTTTATTTTCTTTCCAAGTTGAGATGATATAAAAAATGAATGAATTAGTATTTAGAAAATATATATGGTAGATTGGTAGTATCAGTGTATTTTAAATTAAGGTAGTCTAGGAAGTTTAAAGATGTGTATCTAGTTAAATGTTAATATTATAAAGTTATTTGGTAGTGTATTAAGTGTGAGATGTGTATTTAGTATTTAGTCATGTGTGAATAAAATTTCTCTTCATCCTAAATGAGTGCTGATAATTTTCATCTTCACAATAAATAATACAAAGATGTGTGATGTAAGGTTGTACGAGCAAAATATCAAGTAAAGATTGGTATAGATAGATACAGATAAAACTGACCTGGAACCATTGTAGCTCATATTGCAAATGCATTTGCAAAGCCGCACCATGGATACGGTTGGTTTGTGAAAATGGTGAGGAAATCCCCATCGTATGTAGCATATTGTTGCCACCATCATCTTTCATACTCATATAAGCTTTTTTGTTGTCTTGGTTTAACCCATTTATAAGATTAAAAACTTCTGCTTGACGACACTCGACTGCAACTTGAAATAGGTTTTTGCCCTTATTATTTTTGATTTTTGCCAAGTTTGGATTTACTTCAAATATAGTAGTAAGAAACTCAACAAGCCCTCTTTCTGCTGCCTGAAACATAGCTGCTTCCACGAATTTGGTTTGCTTGGCCAGTTGGCCTTGGGCTCCCAATCTTTCATCTTTTCTGTCGTCAATACTTTACACATGCAATAAAATTTTACGGCTGCGGAAATGGTTCATTTTCATTTCATAGATACGATTGATCCCTGGGTTTGACATCGAAAGCATGCATTGTGAAATTTTAGCATCAAATATAATAAGAAAATGGCAAAAATGGAAAGAGAAAGTCACAAGCGTCAGTGTGGCATACCAAAAAGCTTGCAGATATTCTCGATCATTGGTCCTTGAAATATGGCCGTAGCTGCATTGCAAATCAAAAGAGTCGAGATTACAATGAGTACCATGACCGTGGATTCAACAAGAAAATCAGGCGACTTCGATTCTACTTACCTGAGCGAATAAGACCAATCTTTTTATTCTTGCCATCTTCATATGTCGGAACATCTATGACTGCATGGGGTGTATAAGTAGGTTTTCCTCTGCCATCTTCTTCTGTTGGAATGTCACTGGAAATTGCATGGGTTACTGGAGTAGGATTTCCTTTGCCATTTTCCTCTGTTGGAATGGTAAGAGTAGGTCCTTCCTCGCTCTTGAGAGTAGATTTTATGGGACGATTTTATGGATATAACTAACAATTTAAACAAGTAAACAAAGCGGCCAATCAATTATGCATTATACGTTTGCTTGAGGCAGTCATGGGAACACTACTAGAAAAATGTACTTAAGCGACGAAAACAAACAAGCAAAACAATTTCCGTCGCTTAAGTAACCACTTAAACGACGAAACGTATTTCGTCACTTAAGCGACAAAGAAATGTGTTTCGTCACTTAGGGGATCACTTAGGCGACAAAATCAGTGTTTGTCGTCTAAGTAATCACTTATACGACGAAATACACTTTCATCGCTTAAGTAATTACTCAGACGACGAAAAATGTTTTACTTAAGCGACAAAATTTTACCATGTAATTTTTAAGAAAACTATAAATAAAAACAGAAAAAACATAGGCGACGAAACCAAACACTTTCGTCGCCCAAGTTACTTGGGCCAAGTGCCAATGCAATTTTTTTTTTTTCAAAGAGAAAGAGTATATAAATTGACTTTTTTTTTCTTTTTTTTTGCTAAGCTAATAGAGTAAACAATTTTGAGACTGTGAGTGTCGATTGTTCTAAAAATAGAGCTTCGAAGAATCGTCAATTAACGTTTTCGTTTTGTAAGAATTTTGGTTCTATAGTTGACTGATGTGATCAAAGCCTTACCGAACTTCAAACTAGTCAATATTTTTTCTACATACACATTTTTTTATATTAATTATATCTAACGGTCGTTTGCTTCAAATTCAATTTCCCTACTATACTTGTTTCATGAACTTAAAGATACGAAATTTAAGCTATACCACTTTAGTCCACAATATTTTTTTCTATTAGAAAAAACAGTTTAAAGCACATGTTAATAAGGTAAAAAACTCTTAGCACGATTTGTATTCATTGTATTAACATTTTAATAGTATAAATATTTATTTCATCCCATTAATGTTAATATTTAAGACTAATTAAGTTAATTTTTGAAAGTCAACACTCAATTTAAATTTTATTCCAATAATATTCTATGATAGAAAGATTTAAGGGATATAAATTTATGATGACTGCATTTAATGGTTATTTTTAATATGTTATTGAAACATGTGATTTCCTACTTTGCCGTAAGTTACTAATTTTATCAGTTAAGCTTTTAAATTTTAAATTAAAAAAATTATTTTAAGCACCTAAGCAATGAAATTTGAAGATTTCGTCGCATAAGACCAAATATTTAAGCGGTCAAATCTTCCGTCAAAAATTTGGAAAATTTTCAAACCAAATTTTTTAAAAATTTCAAAGCCTCCATTTTATTCACCCACTCTCCCATTTTATCTTTTTACACTCTCTCTCTCTCTCTCTCTCTCTCTCTCTCTCTCTCTCTCTCTCTCTCTCAAGTTCTTCGATTCCCTGTCTTCCTCATAGAGACCCATCCACCTCAACCATTTATTCTTTCCCTCACCATCACCTAGCTAGCTTCACTCTCTCTCCCACTTCAAATTCTTCCCTCTCTTCCTCCTCTCTCTCCCACAGAACCCATCCACATCAACAACTTATTCTTTTCCCTCACCATCACCCAGCCCTCACTCTCTTCCTCTCCACCAAATCCGGTCTCCTCCCTCCAAATTGCCCGTACCCAAACCCGAACCCAATCCTCTGTCCAACTCCTTTAACTCGCCGCCGCCGCCTCCTTGAGTCGAACCCGCCACCAAATTGTCGAGGTAATGTACGGATCCGCGTTTATACTCACATTGAATCTATGTATTTAGTGTAAATTTTTATGGGTGTATGTGGGTTTGTTGTGGTTAGGGCTCGGTTTCGGATTCATGATGTGGTGGTACGTGGCGGCGTAGGAGGAGGGAGAAGGCGGAGACGGATTAGAACTGTGAGAGATATAATTGATGAAATTGTGAGGAGATGTGAATGAAATTAGAGGGTTGTTGAGGGAATTGTGAATGTAATTGTAGGTTTATTTTGTGACAGAGGAGCACCGGCAATGGTTATTTTGGTGGGTGGCAGCGCGTGGTGGTGGCGGCGTGTGGGAATAAAAGAACTGAAAAGAAAAAAAAACTCAAAAAAAAAAAACTAAAATGTTTTAATTAATTTAATTTCATTTAATTTATTAAACATTAAATTAAATTAAATTAATTAAAGCATTTTTTTTAAATATTATAAACATTATACCGACGAAATGTTTTGTCATCTTAGAGAATTATGTTCGTTGCTTAAGTATTAAGGCGACGACATGACTTTTGTCGCTTAGGTGAGCACTTATGCGATAAATTAGAAATTTTTGTCGCTTAAGAACCTATGAGACGCGTCATATACGACGAAATGTACCCGTCGCTTAGGTAATTTTTTCTACTAGTGGAAGGATCAATCAATTTTCCCGATGGTCGTTGAACAATGCTATAACTAATGGTACGTCAGTTTCGAGTTTCAAAAAGAAAAAACATATTACTCCTAATTAAGATGTCATGAAAACAATACTAACCATGATAAATCCATTTTTCCCAAAAGTTGAGCTGGCTTCCACTTAAGAATGCAGAAGGTGTACATGCCAATTCGTTCAAAGGGGAACTTTCAGATAAATCTTCAGCAATGGCCAAGCTTGGGTTTTGCTGAATCAATTTGCACGCGATATCTAGAGTGCAATCGATTGAAGAACATAACCACAGTACAATTATGATGTGAAATATATATAGATTTAAGTTGTGGCAAAAGTTGCTGGGGTTTGTTGCCTAATTTCAGGGCATATCCAAGCTTCTAGTAGATTAGCAATTGGTCACATGAATAATACAATTCGTGATTTGCGTATCTTGAAAAGCTTTGGTGCCCTGTTGTCGATCGAGGCGTTGTCCTAGAATGGTTGAGGTCATTTGGCATCCCCCTTCCATTGGATGGATTAAGATAAATTCAGATGGTGCTTGGAAGCATGAAGAGGGTATTGGAGGTTTCGGCGCTGTTTTTCGCGAATATAAAGGTCAATTTGTTGGGGCTTTTGCTTCCAATATTGATATTCCTAATTCCGTTGCGGAAGAAGTAACGGCAGTGATCACAGCTATAGAGCTTGCTTGAGTTCGTGATTGAAAGCACGTTTGGTTGGAGGTAGATTCTTCTATTGTACTCGACTATATCCGTTCTTCTTCACTTGTGGCTTGGCAGCTTCGAGTTAGGTGGTTGAATTGCCTATACAGGATCTCTACAATGACTTTTAAATCTTCTCATATTTTCATAGAATGAAATAGGGTAGCAGATGCTCTAGCTAATCATGGAACATCTCTATCTGAGCAGGTATGGTGGGATGTGTCTCCTCCATTTATCTTGTTCTATTATGAGCGGGATCTTTTGGGTATGCCAAATTTTAGGTTTCGGTAATTCATTTGTTTTCCTATATTGTTTTTCTCTATTGGTATTAGACGTTTTTTGTACTATATGGCTGGCATTGGCCTAGTCCTCTAGCTTATTGTATATTTTTTTAATAAATTTTCGTAGAGGGACGAGTTTGTCTCTCTACGCTTGCCCAAAAAAAAAAAGTTGTGGCAAAAGTTATTCATATATAATCTATCTTATAATTTCAATCTTACCAAATCTCTTGGTGCTAAAACTGAAATATATATATATATATATATATATATATATATATATAGATTTGTAGCAAAAATTATTCATATATAGGGTATCTTATAATTTCAATCTTACCAAATCTCTTGGTGCTAAAACTGAGGCCAGTTTGGGTTTGCCAATCATAAAAGCTCCCACAAGTAAGAATCGATAATATAAACCACTTGCACCTAGCTCATGTCTTCCTTTCAACCAAGCATTCAGCTATTTCGACCATGAAAGTTTCATCTTTATCAGGCAACACATAACAATATTCAAGCGCTGTATAACCTTCACGGTCCCGTCTGTCCAATTCATATTTCTCTTTAATCAACGGCATCAACTGTTTTACAATTTCCACCTTCTTATCTTCGACTGCATAATGAAGAACTGTCTTCTCGTCATCCTTTAGAGCGGGTTTTGTTACTGCCTCGCGGTGTTTTTTAATTAAGTCCATTACAGTATCCCACTTATGATCTTTCACAGCACGAAAAAAATCTTCATAGTTAACTACTTCAGCGTCAGTGTTGTCGTTGCGACTGTTGTCGTCTCCATCTCCTGCATATATGCCAAACATATCAAACTGAAAGTGATTAAGTGAAAACTTGACTAGCTGCATGCTGCAATAAAAATCATTAGTAACAATAGTGCTGCTAGATGAACCACATTTTTGCAGCTCACTTAGAGCCTAGGCCGTGACATCACCCAATCAAAATCCTTTATGACTAGAGTTGGCAAATTAAACAATGAATCAATACCTTTATCCACGTCTTTTGGTTCATCAGCTTCTCTTACTTCCTCTGGCTGAGCATCATGATCAGTTTGAAGGTCGCCTGAAAACGAAATCCTTGATCTTTAATTATTATATGTGTAATCAACCGTTCCAATTTACTTTGACAGCTAGGAACATTTTCAGTGTGAACTTTTTTCTTCTATATATAGAACAATTTATGTCATTTTGTTTTAGTCCGGATTAGAATATTAAAAGAAGTCTCTTGAGGATCAATCTAAGATACATCACGTGTCTTTATTCTCCATTTCTCCTGCAATTCTTTCATTGACTCGGTATCAGTAAAGCCATAGGAGTCATCATTGATCGCTTTGAAGATCAAATCTCCCGTCATTTGAAAATGAAATGTGATGTTTAGTTTAGTTTTAAGTTCGATTTTGGATTTGTTGGACAACATCATCAGGATTTTTCTCATCAAGGCTAGTAAGGTATTCGGTGGACTAAACTAAACTGATCGATCTTCTTTTGATCAAGTAATCGATCAAGTCCAAAAACAGTAGGTTAATTGCTTTTGTTATACATGCATGTATGTTCCATATATAGAAGATTATTTAATTAAGGCATGAAAAACAACTTATGTGCATGGGAAACATCCCCCTTTTTTTCATTTTTCATTTTGAAATTAAAGAGACGGGAGATCCCATATGCATATCAGCATATATCATATAAAGATATCATATAGCATATATCATATCTTTGGCTCGGACGAAGATAGATGTTTCCATATGTACTTACCTGAGTGATCAAATTCGCTTTTTAAAGCATCCCAGGCATTGTGGGCTGACTTCACACCCTTGATAACTTGAAAGGCATCGTTCCCGCAACAAAGATGAATTGCATGCAGAGCCTCAGCGTTGGTCTTTTGCCAAGCCTCACGTTTATATCTGCCTTTCTGAGGAGGATCACTGGCATCCCTTACAACACTATAAAGACCTTTAGCTTGTAAATAGGTTTTGACGCGAAGTTTCCATTCTTTGTAGTTGTGCTTATTAAGAGGTTCATTGGCAATCAAACTCGGGACAACTGGGGCAGCCATCCTCGAAGGATCTGTCAATCATACAATAAGCTGGATGATATATTGCGTGCCAATGGAGTTTCCGAGAGCATATATACAGCAGATGAAACAAACATCGTACTAAAATTTCGAACAACAAAAAAACATTGTAGTAAAATGTTTTAAAATGTAATCTTCGATTCGAACAAAGATAATTCATCAAGTCAGTGATCACCTCTTGTGTGATAAAGAAGCCAAGCTGGGAACTCGATCGCTCAAGATATACAAACTGTGCTCTTGGATTCGGTAGGTGAAAGAGATCCTTGGTTTCTCTTAGTAATAGATATATAGCACCAAGTACCAACCTCATTCAGGGGCTATACATATATATAAGCTGTAAGTAGCTTTTCATCTTCCTTCCAATCACACCTAAGTGTTTATCACAGCAATAGTAATTAACTAATTAAGTTAACAACACCGGTCAAAATTGTTGGGGATGTCAACTCGACTTGATTATGTGGATTTATTAGCTCAGCAGCAGTTTGGCTTCATTTCACAATTGCAAAAAGATAGCTAGTTTGAGTCTGTGACGTACGATTTGAAAGTTATGAATGTATTCCCCACTTTCCTTAATTAACCAGACAGTAATATAATCTGGGGACTCCCAGAATCAATGTCAATTTCCTCAGCTCAGTAATAAACTGGGTCCGGTAGGGTAAGATTGTAGTAGTAATTATAGAGAGAAGGGTTGAAAGAGTGTTTGGTGTGGTGGATTAATCAATCAAAACAAGGAAACAAAATAGGAGTAAAACACTAAAACATGATAATGTACTGGAAAGAGACATATCAAGTGTACTGAACCCAGATTTAGGTTCTTTACATAAATGTGATGGCTGCAGGTGGATTTTGTCAGTTGCAGATTTTGTGAAATTAAGCACTTGAGATTTTCCTTGCATATAGTTTGAGAACAAAAACATTGTCCACAATGATAGATGACAAAGATAGAAACTCTTATCATTTCAGATCTACGTACAAGGTCTCTGATGATGAGAAACTTCAGTTAAAATGATCCAAACTAGAAGGTTAATTTGGAGCTACTATCGATCTCATTATTCTTATCTTCAGTACGTATCACATAAAGTTAATTGCTTCATTTCCAGACTCAATTGAAAGAAATGAAGAGATTCTTGGCCAGAATGAGGGATTAAGAATCTATAAATTGTGCGAATTGTGAAAATTGGGACTGATAAATAATGCAATTAACTTCCTATCAACAACTTTATCTGCAGTCTCTTCTCTTTCTTTTCATGCATCTCTTGCTCAAATATATCTCATCTTCTTAATTTCAATTCAGGCTGGTGCACCTACCTATATCAAACGAAATTGCAATTTAATTTCTAGTGCTCCCATTTGATTACCTATTTAAGCATATTATATATTGATGCTCGAATTAATGGTAGCGAATGACAATTTCTAATAGCTTTCACTTTGCTTTTGCTTGCATGTTATAGACTTGGGACGAGTGGCCCAATTTCACTTTTGCAACTGGATTCGGTATTGTTGGCCAAAAGCCTTAGGAATTTGGAAACCAACAATCGATTATATATGAGGAAGAAGCCCATAGAACCAATTCTAGATTTAGCACAATAAGATGATCACCCAATAAACCATATCTTCCAAATGGTGCGTGATCAGATGGTACGTACGTCCAAACCCCTAGTACTCCCAATCCTCTCGCATTTCTTTAATTTCTTTGAAATGCGCCGTACTACTAAAATTGCAGAATAGCATGAACCTTATATCAAAACAAAGATTCTCCACAAATTCTATGTATTATGACAAGCATCAGTTAACAAATAGTGTACAAATAAATATTCCAGCTGCTTTGATATAGCGGTAACATTCTAGAAATATAACTCCAGTAACGAAAAATCATCGTTACAAATAACACAATTTTCTTATTATGTTGCCACAATGAAATAAACCTGACGGCGCTCGTCATGCCATTAGAAGATTGAGCTCATCACTCATCATGTGATCAAATAATAAACAGCTTGCCGCCTCGCCAGGCCAGCAAAGACACACATAGTATGCATATCGGGACCAAGCCCCCATCACCCTAACTTATATGAAGCTAAGGCCCCGTTGAGAAAGAAAAAGTTGTTATTAAAAATCTTGCGCCTAGAATAATCCAACTTGTCCAAGTCTCTAGCAATTATAAAGCTTGACAACTTCATTTGGCAAGATAATCATATAACTTCAACCCTAGTGGCTGAGATGCTCAAAACAGCAACGTACAATACCACAAACAAAACTATACCCGAGATTAAGATGTGTAGGTGAACAAGAAAAAAACAAAAAGGCAGCTGGAAACTCGTTCTGGATGCCAGAACTATTTTAGATGAACTACTAAGTCAATACATTGAATCTAAATATTCCAAGCCAGTTCCAGCCAAAATTACTTATTCAAATTAAGCACTTATTGTGTGCGGCTCTGGATTCTTCTTCGAGTCTTTGCTTAACATTATTGTGTGCTTAGATTACGAGTCACTAAAACAATCAGATTAGAATCATCAGATTAAATCTAATTATAGGTTAATTAGGAAGGAGCCCGTAGAAACTGGAGACCACTGGTTTTGCGAAAAAGAAAAGACCTCCTCCTAAAATTTAGGAGTTAATTTTGTTTAATCACAGGTGACGTTTCTCCACGTAACCAACGTGGCCCTTTCAGCCATTTTCCTTCACTGAAACCTTAAACGTGAAGCCCACGCGCTCTACTCGTGCTCTTCATGTGTGTCTGCTTCGATGCATGGATGCCACATTCCTCTGAATCCTCTCTGAGCTTTCCCTCAGCTTCATGCACGTGTCCTAGCGTTTACAGAGGTCGATGTCGTTCTCCTTCGTCCTTAGCTTCCCATAAAGCAGAAGCCAGTCTGTAGCTAAGTCCTCATCATCTCTCTGGCTTTCTTATCTCTTCTTCTTCTTCTTCTTCTTCCATTATCATCGATCTTCTTCAAACATCAGTTCGTTTTCTAACTTTCTTATCTTCTTCTTGGCACGATCTTTTCGTTTTATCGAGATCCCGCGCGGCCGATCTACACGTGCCGCCGCGAATCACAGATTTAACTCCAATTAATGTTGACGGACTTTAAATTAGAACACAAGACTGATTTAGTCTTTCAAATCTAAACTCTAATTACCAACTCCACTACATCCAGTACGTGATTCATCTAAGCTCAATTTTCACTATTTTGGCATGATTGAGCTTCTTATTTTACTGTAATAATGGTCATCTAAGCTCAATGTCTTTCACCCATGGAATTCTTTTGATATTCTTTAGCATATATGTCCGTCAGTTTTGGGATTTTTCACGTCTCTTGTTTGCCAAGTAGGTCACTACTGGTAGTTTATTACAATTGGATCTGAGGGCGCCCACATCGGCTGGAATATAAAAGAACCCTAAAACCAATTCAAAACCAGGGGAAGAAGCAGCGAGTGGTATTTTTGACTCTTGCAATTCTCCAAAGGAAAATGAGAAGCTTCCCAAAAACCAGGAGCGAGCTATAATGTGGGAAACCAGTTTGGAAAAGGCAGTTTTCACGCGACAGCGACACGTGGTCGATTAGGTTTACGGAATTTACCGTTCAGCTCATTCTGGACAGGTCATGTCTGTGTGTAGCACATTTTAACTGTTCTCCTATGTCCCCGACACGTCTCTCATAGTGGTGCACTCATGGCGTTGGTGAAGTTTATATAGCTATGGAAGTTAACTATATAGGCTGCTAATAATAGAATCCGAAAATGACTATGAGTATATCGGATTGAAATGAACACTAGCTAGATCGATCATTCTTTTTGTAGATTAAATGTTGTTATTTTTTCTTTCACGATACAATTACTGATTATTTGTATCTTTTCTTTTCGACAAATCTCCTAATTACATGGATTACATCGACAGACTATTTTTATGATGGAGTTACATCCAACCCCTACAAATCATATGACTCATATCCACTTGCATATTAACCAGGAATTGTATGTACATCACGCCAAATGTTCAACAGATTTTAAGAAAAAATACATCTCAATTACCAGTGTATATAGAATTAACTAATGCAAATGAATCGAGTTGGGTGAAAAAGAAAAGAAGGATCATACCGAAAGAAATTAAATAGAGGTCGGGTTCGATTGGCACAATGACGGGTATATATAATTATTGATCTTCGTTAAAGGAAGAGTCAACTTGAATTATAATATTGAAACATATGAATGAAGCATCCTTTGTTTTCTTTGGTTTATAGATAACTATGGGTACGGTCTACCCATAAAAGTATAAAACTATGGAAAATGACTTAACCTCGAGAAAAACCTCGTGCTTTTTTGTTATATATATATATATTGGTTACGTACACAATCCACCTTCCAATGTTATATAATACATGCATATATATATATAGCTTCTTTTACATATATATGAGTATGAACTCGGTCCAATTATGCAAGACTTGTTGACATGTAGGGTTAATCATGTATGTACTATATAGTTTCATGCATGCGCTAGATCCATATACAAGGAATAAATAGTATTCGAAAAAGAAAAAAAATTGGCTAGAGGAATACAATATTCTAACTATAATGAAGAAAACAATCATAGTAGGTTTAGGTTGTATTAATGTATCCAAAAGCAAACGAGAGGCTTCGAATCTTGCGGCACTAAGTAATACAAACTTAACATAATGCAACTTGTATGAGTCGGTAATCATGAACAAAACATGACAAGTTGGATTTCCCTCTCGGTGCTATAATTGGGCAGTTATAGTGTTATACTAACGTAATTAGAAACTTTTCCAAAAATAAAAAGTTAGTGTTATTAACACACCCTATATATAATAAGAGACAATCATGAAACAAATTCAAGTAACACGTTTGTAAATAAAATTGAAATGTGTGGATAAGAAAATAAATGAGGTGTGATAATAACACTGACCTAAAAAAAAACTAATTAGAAACTTCTTTAAGAGTTTTTCCTTTATCAATTTCTCTTGCAATTAGACCAATAATTTTCTCCGAGCTAGGATATATAGCCTTGTGGTTTGAGTCACCTTGTGATAAATACGTACCTATAGCCAGTGGCGGATTCATGATCGAATAATGGTCTAGGCTAATCAATAGAGGGCAGAAATTTTGGTTAACTATCATATATATTTCAAACTAAACCAATCAGTTCATATTTCAAATAAATTGAATTCAGGGTGAATTGGAGTCTTTGTGTTCAGACAAACGATTGTCTTCCAGAGATCCGATCAAAGAAGACACGATTAAGTGCAATTTTCAATCCAATCTTGGACAGAAACAAAATCTAATAAAAATGAAAGAAAATTGTGTTAGCCTGCATGACGAGCATATACGGCAACTCCTCTCTCAACTAACACTATTGTTTTGTGATTAACGTACAATGGATTCCTGGAGTGAAGTGAATAGATAATTAAGGTGGGTCAAAATGACAAAATGGTCAATTTTTAATCATAAACAGTACGCTAAAAATGGTTAGTGCCTTTGTGGAAATTAACTTCCATTTTAGGAGGCTGCATTTGCGTTTGTAGTACCAACTTTGTTTTCTTAATCAAACCCTGGCCTATCTATGTTGTATAATTGTCTAAGGGGAGGCCCCATTGGCCATTGCCTTTACACAGAAGGCAGCAGCTAGCCGAACACAGATTGTTTGGAAGGTGGTAATGGTTTTGGGGTGTGACTCCTAAAAACCGGGAGCCAGCTAGCCAGCTAGGGTTTTACAAACACGACGGTGTCGTCTCCAAAGTGATATATGTGACAATTGATGACCTGAAAACCCCATGTGGAAGTTTGGAGGCTTCTGCATGAAACCGATCGACCACAATTCTGATTCAGCTAATTACAGGCTAGGTTCCCGGTTTCCAGTTTCCGATTTGCCAGAAGAATCATCACTAAGCATTTTCTCGTGTTCAATTCGAACCGGAAACAATCAAACTGGAATTTTCTTTAGGTCAAAGAATCAAACTACAGTTTAATTTCTTGACGTTTTCGAATACATTACATTGTTAGCTAGATTTCTTTTCAAGGGAAAGATATAATTGTAGCCGCCCACTTATATCTATAATCACGACTTTGGTAAGTTAAAGAATTATAACATATACACAAGTTATAATTCGATCGGAACCGGGTATAGTGAACTTTTTTTGGCAAATTATTTCAAAGTAATTTTGTGCAATAAAAAACACTCGTATTTGGTAAAACATTGTTATTATATATGTACATGTACAAGGTGGCATAGAAATTAGAGAACTCTAATCGATCACATTTACTGATTTACCGTGTAAATGCAGTGTACGTATTGTTCATGTATATGTACACGTACGTGAGGTGAAGTTAAAAAACCATTACAGAATACTATACTATATATACTATACGCAGTTGATAATATAACATTTTTCCCATAGTCGCATTAACGATAATATAACAATACTAAAACATTGTCTTTCCGGTATGTCGTCAAAACTGTAAAGCAAATGGAGTTGTCAATGATGCACTCCTTGCTAAATGGTGTTTGTTATAATGCATAAGAATGAACACTCCTATTATTATTTCTGGATGTTTAGGCAATTTAGGGTTTAGGCTTTATGTCCCCCTCTGTATTCTGTTGTTTCGTTAATGGTTAAGGCACGAAGGTGGCCGTGTAGCCCGTATTCAAAAAAAAAAAAACGATAAATATTTTTGGTTTATCAAGCCATACGTACTTAAAATTGGAAACCGGCCAGATGGATCGAGTAGATTCAACTTATTACAACTGAAAATATAAACACACAATTCTAAAATATGTGTTCACCATATGATGACATTAATGAACAAAAAACAGCCCTTTTTACTCGCATCATGCATCATGCACGTAAAAAGTTTGTGTTTCTATTTCAACATGTTTGAGATCGAGTATTCATATTTGAGACGTACTAACTTACATTTAAAAAGTTTAATTTAAAATTATAATGAAAATGTATTCTCGTTGGAGCCGGATCATCTCTTAAGGGTGCTCTCCTTATATTGCATGTCTCATGAGGATATCTAGATCATTCAATCTTAATTTGATGGCTAGACTCCTTTGCATTTATGTGAGCTCATGGCTATACAACATTTAAATGTAGGGAATTCCTGACATTAAAGATTATGATTGAATGTCGTATATCTTTTCATGAGGCAATTTGTCACGAGGATGACAATTTTTTCTCGCTATACTTACATATAGTAAAGATATTGAATGTGGAGTACCTACTTGTTAGGAAACAGATATTGAAAAATAATTCATTAGATTCTATATCACATGCATCAAGTTTGGGTCTCTATGTGCGTGACTCGCAAATTGCAACTTTCTGTCGACCATAAGCATGTAAAATTTCATTTTTCGGTAATGATTTACAAGTTTTTTCTTTGCCTCAGCATATGACTAATATCGGCACCCCCCCCTAAACCCCTTGCCTTTATATGTATCTTGTGTTTGGGAACTAGCTATATTCGCCCCTCTCTTGTGTATTATCTGGCTCCGCTAGTGAGCATTATATGATTATGTTTTTCGTGTTCTACTGATAAAAGACCTTAATAGTGTTGAAGTAATTCGAGATTTACGTCTTAAACCAATTAACGATAGGTGAATTGACTTAAGCTCTTGTAAATTTATAAATAATTTTTTCTTTTCTTTTCTGCAAGTGGGATGTATATACTGTCAACATGCATGTCTCCGCACGTGTGGCGAGTTTTGAAGTCATACATACATACAACGTTTGGATGACTTGAATCCCGTGTGGCCATTTGGCTTGCGTATATACGTAACTTGTTCTGATTCCATGTTGAAGTAAAATAAGGTTTACGTTCAAAACAAATTGTTAATGGATGAAGTGAACCAAACTTCAGGTTTTGGTCTCTTATATGATTGTTGTTTTATATAATTGTTGTTGTGTGAGTTCTTTCGCTTCAATGTGAGATATATTACTTGCCCCTTGATTGTTATGGGTGCTTAAATTGAATCACAACGAAACTGTTTAAGATCAAGATATATAATTTTTTTTTGAAGTATAAAGATGTATAATCTACAACTACACTCCTCACACAACCGATAAGATGTTTCTTGAAACGAAACAATTCTTGATACTAAACACTAGTAAAGACAGCCTGCTCGTAAAGATGCCACAATTATCTCTCCCAACCTTGAAATTCAGCTGACCAAACATGAACTTATTCTCCGAGTTATTTTACCTGTTCAAGGTAAAAAAAATTGGAGTGACGTGTGAGTGTGTAGCGGGACCCCTATTGGGGAAGTGACACCTAAACTAGCCCAAGTTGGCCTCCTGGCTTATAGGATAAGCATGAGAGGATAAAACTGACAAATCACATGCCACGCCCTCTTTGTACTCGTGCTTGTGTTCTTCTTGCGTGTGTGCCCCGGAGAGAGTCTATGAGACACACCTCCAAAACCGTTGGCCTAGTTGGCGCCCACAGTCCCACTCCCCAAAACCAGAAACCATTCGCCGGTTTTGTTTCAGCGGTTTTGCGCAAAACCGACTATCCCATTTATACGTCTTCCCGAAAACCAGGAGCCCTTTCTGGCCCTTCTTCTCGTCTCTAATTTAATATTCCTTTTATACAAAACAACGAGCTCCCACAGCGCGGGGCCCGCAGTCATATGTGGCGATTCGACCGCACCCTGACACCTCAACGTGCTCGCCACGCGCCGCACTCTTCCGTTCCCGCATTTTGTCCCCACTTGCATGCATATCTCTCCCGTTTCCCCCCACCTGTCCCTCTTTCTGACTCCATTCGAGTAAATTACCTTCCTACCCTCACCGTCCCGTCCTATTCTAGTGGCAGATACGTAATTTGATTCGACAGTGGTTTGGATTTACGAGTAAGCCCCGTTTCGTAGCGATACCTATCGCATCAAGAGTGTACGGCCCAATCCCAATGGAATGACAGAGTGAATCCCCATAATTGGGGAGTGGTCGTCACGCGCTGGGAGCGAGATTTGCGAAGGGGGAATTATCACCTGGATTAAATGAAATAAAAATAAGATTTAGTTGAGAAATGAGAAAAGTGGGTCGAAGGCCAACCCTGCTTGAATGTGGAAACCAGTCTTGTTTGGGAGTTTTGGATAAAATTATATAAAACCACTGCGTCTCAGTGGGCAGTACCTGAGGAAACCCAGCGGCCCCCATTTTCTCTCTAACCTTCCCACTTAAATACCCACAAACTTTCTTCTTCCAAACCCAAAACCATTTCTTTCTCTCTCTCAAACTCTCTCAACAACTTTTCTCTCTCTGAAAATCTCTCAACTGCAACGAAAGAAAGCGAAAATGCGGATGAGCTGTAATGGATGCCGGATACTGCGCAAGGGGTGCAGCGAGAATTGTAGCATCAGACCATGTTTGCAGTGGATTAAGAGCCCCGAATCTCAAGCAAACGCTACCGTTTTTCTCGCCAAGTTTTACGGCCGCGCCGGGCTCATGAACCTCATCAACGCCGGACCCGAACACCTCCGACCTGGTTAGTACACTTGGTTAAATTTTGGTTCAAACATAGTGATTAAACTGTGATGTGACAAATGGCTGACTGGAGTTTTTGTTTTACAGCGATTTTCCGATCACTGCTCTACGAGGCATGCGGGAGGATTGTGAACCCGATTTACGGGTCGGTCGGGTTGTTGTGGTCCGGGTCATGGCAGCTATGCCAAGCCGCCGTGGAGAACGTGCTGAAAGGCCAGCCGATTACTCCGATCACATCGGAGGCCGCGGCCAACGGGCATGGCCCACCTCTCAAGGCGTACGACATTCGCCACGTGTCCAAGGACGAGAACTCCGCCGCGTCCACCGACCCCCAGAAGGCAAAGACGCGCTACCGGTTCAAGAGGTCCGCCGTGAAACCCAAGCCCAACAAGACCGGGTCGGGATCCGGAGTCGAGGACGCGGCGGCGGCTCCCTTTGAAGCCAAGCCGTACTGGGTCGGCGACGAGTTCAACCGCTCGACGAGTCACGACTCGTCGCTGAGTCATCAGTCCGAGGCTGCCAACGTGGACGGCGACAGCAAGGAAACCGAGAGCATGGTTTCCTCGCAGACGGCGGAGGCTTCGCTCTTGTTCCGAGCCGAGCCGGAGTCGTCGGCTCACAAGCGAACCGCGCCGGTTCAGGAAAGCGAGTTGGCTCTGGAGCTGACTCTTGGACTCGAATCGTCGTCATCACGTGCACCTCACGTGGTTCCAGTCAAGAAGAGAAGGGTAGACGCGTCAGGATTCTGCGGTGGCTCGTCGTCGGGCGACGGCGCGTGTAAAATGGAGCTGGGCCTTGCTTGAGCAAAGTAACTTCAACAAAAAAAAAGAAAAAGGTTCAAGTTTTGACGGCTGATATCGGCTCTTTTGTTCAAATTGAAGAGATCCTGACCCTTGCTTTTGCTCAGTAGTTTTACTTTTGTAGCAGTCGTAGTCCCTAGTTTGGAGTCGTTTTTACTTTTTTAACCCTTTGTGAAGCCAGCGATGTAAAAATGTGGATTTGAACGTACAGCAGGAAATGGTAAATGAACAGAGGGGGACAAAAATCTTTGGTTTGATCTTGCGTTTAATGCTCGCAGTAAAAGTGAAAGAAAAGTTAATGTTTATTCACAGTGCAAGTACAAGTACGAGTAGTAGTAGAGTAGAGTACAAAGGTGGTGTGGGCTTTGATCGAAGCCTTCCTTTACTTTTTGTCAGAAATGAGAGCGTAACGCTGTTTTCCGATGGACACATATTCCGCATGCAAAGGCTTTTGTCTTCTTTTGGGTGCCAAGCTCATGGTTAGGAGTCATAGGACTGTATAGGAGGATAAGCATTGGCAAGTACTGACAACTTTTTCTTTTTAGTGTTTTTTTTTGTTCCCTTGAATTTTAGTTTCTTGGTGATGACCTATGAGTGTTATGTAGTGTTCCGGTGCTTAAGGAGGGTTCTGTAGCGTAACGGTGCTGATGGAGTGTTCTGTAGTGCTTCGGTGTTGAAATTACGGTACTTCGATGTTGAAATTGCGAAATCTTTGGTTTTGAATTACCCGTAGTAGAGATTAATTCATAGGAAATTGTTGTAAATAATGGCTAATGTAATGATTTTGTTCACTAAAAAGAAAAAAGAAATCTGATGATCTTTGAGACGATTAGTGATTAATCTACTTTGGGTAGATGCCTGGCTCCTAATTGGTGATCTAAATGAGGTGCTTTGTCAATTTGAACGTGAAGGTGGTAGTGACTGGAGTACTGCCCGAAGGAATTATATGAAAGAAGTGATGAAGGGTCAGTGTTTCACATGGGCCGGGAAGGAGAATGGGGTGATTGTTCTACATGAAAGGCTTGATCGTAGCCTGGTAAATGAAAGTTGGTTGTTGTGGTGGCCTGAGTCATCTCTTACTCATTTGACATGTATTGGTTCTGACCATAATCCATTGTTATTCAACACCAATTTGGTTACAAAGAAGGGCATACCCATGTTTCGGTTCGATGTAAATTGGGCTGATGATGTAGAAGCAAAACAGTTGGTGGAGGAATGTTGGTCTATGACCCCGGGACTGACAAACTTGGCAAACTGGACTTCTTACCTCAGTAGATTTCGGTCTAAATTTAGAAGCTGGAGTAGGAAGAAGTTCCCTAAGGGCAACAGGGAACTTATCAAAGATTGTCTTGTGGAGCTGGACTGCCTACAAACTGACCAACCTCTCACAAGTTCGATACGTCAACTGGAGTTGGAGAAACTATCAACACTATGTGGATTCGAGAAGAGAAGTATTGGCATCAAAGGTCGAGGGTGAATTGGCTTCTGTCTGGTGATTCTAATTCTCGCTTTTTTCATTTATCTACCATTCAACGAAGGCAAAAGAACCAAATTCTAAAAATTCAAGGAGATGATGGGTTGTGGATTAGTGGTGATGCCCAGGTTGGTTATGAATTTGAGAAACAATTTGGTAAAGTCTTTACCAGCACGGGTTCTTGAGTATGGGACCAAGCCTTATCAGGAGTTACACAATTGGTTACTCCTGAAATGAATTCTGATCTACTATCAACAATCTCCATTGATGAAGTTAGTGAGGCTGTCCATCAACTGGGTGCTCTCAAGGCTTCAGGCCCAGATGGCTTTCTGGGTATTTTCTATCACAAGTATTGGGATATTGTGCAACAGGTGGAATGGCAAACCTCGCTGGATTTTCTATATGGCTCTACTTCTCTGCGTGATCTCATCAGAACACAAATTGTTCTCATCCCAAAGGTTCCTAATCCTGAGAAGACGGGACAGTTTCGTCCAATTAGCTTGTGCAATAACTACTACAAGGTGTTATCGAAGATATTGGCAAATAGGTTGAAACGGGTACTACCTCTTATCATCTCTCCAAACCAGAATGCTTTCGTTCCGGATTGACAAATTCAAGATAACCTTATTGTGACACATGAGGCTTATCACTACCTTAAATTGAAGCGTGAGGGAGGAAATCATGAGTTTGGTTTGAAATTAGACATGAACAAGGCTTATGATCAGGTTGAATGAGATTTCCTAGAGGCTGCTATGGTTCGCTTTGGATTTGACAGCAAGTGGATTTACTTGATTATGGCTTGTGTAAGGACAATTTCTTTTTCAGTGGTTTTGAATGGGAAGCCGGGGAAGTTTTTCAACCCTTCTCGTGGTTTGAGACAGGGTGATCCACTCTCTCCTTATCTTTTCCTCATTGTCAGTGAGGCTCTCTCCCTTCGTATTACTAAAGTTGTCAATGAAAAGGACTTACTTGGTATCAGTTTAAGTAGAGGCAGCCCTATCCTATCCCACCTTTTCTTTGCTGATGATGCTCTATTCTTTCTAAAGAGTACTTTATTGAATTGCCAGCAACTTAGCACTATTTTCAATGAGTATTGTACTGCCTCTAGCCAGTTGATCAACACTGACATGTCTAGCATCTATTTTACCTCAAACACGCCTCGTTAGATGGCGTTACTTATGTGTGAGCTTCTCTCTTTCACTGAGGTTATGAACCCATTCATTTACTTGGGGATACCATCTATATGGGGTAGATCTAAAAATGAAGCTTTGTCGTATATCAAAGAAAGAGTTTCAAGAAAGGTAGATGGCTGGAAATAGTGTACTCTCTCTATGGCTAGGAAGGAGACAATGATCAAATCTGTGGCTTTGGCAATCCCTGCTTATCCTATGAGCTGTTTTAAATTTCTCCTCAGCACTTATAAGGAAATCAACTCTCTTATCAGCAATTTTTGGTGGGGTATTGGTCAAATCGGTAACAAGGTCCACTGGAAGAATTGGGATTTGATGGGCACACCCACAGCTGATGGTGGCATCGGATTTAGGGACATCCATCACTTTAACCTTGCACTTCTTGCAAAGCAGTGTTGGAGGCTCATTCAAAATCCTAATTCCTTATGGGCGAAATGTTTGAAAGGCCGATATTTTCCCAAGTGCAGCTTTATAGAGGCAAAGAAAAGGTATCGTGCCTCTTGGGGTTGGTCTAGTTTAATCGAAGCAAGAGACTGCTTCATGGGAGAAGGCTTTTGGCAAGTGTCTAATGGCAATGACATCAATATCTTGAAGGACAAGTGGCTGCCCCCTCCTAATGCAGCTAAGGTGAGGGTAATTGGTCAAATTCCGGCTAACGGTCCTAGTTCGGTGGGCTCTTTTATTGACTGGGATTTGAGAGGGTGGAACACCACTGCTATTGATCATGTCATTCATCCTCAACACATACAGAGAATTGTTGACATTCCTATTGGTGTTGGGGAGGATTTGGACCGTTTTGTATGGCCTTGGAATAAAACCGGTGTTTACACAGTTAGAAGTGGCTATCATTGGTACCATACTTCTATGTCTATTCCTAGAACTCCTAGCATTAGTTACTCTTACCAGTTCGATCCCAAGATATGGAAGATTTTATGGAGCATCAAAACTCTTCCTAAAGTCAGAGTTTTCTTATGGAGGGTACTACATGGGGCAGCTCCAACTATGCACAGCCTACACAAGAGAAGGATCGTTTCGAACCCTCTGTGTCATGTGTGTGGAAAAACATAAGAGACTTTTGAACATCTCCTTATGTGTCACTGGGTTGACCAAATCTGGTTTGGGTCTCCACTTGGAATCAGAATTGATAAAAGGAAGATTACTACTTTTGATAGGTGGCTTATTATTATCTACAATCACTGCCCAACAAGTGAAAGGGAAGCTGTACTTACATTGATTAGCACTATCTGCTGGGCCAACTGGAAAGAGAGGTGTCATTTTGTCTATCAACATAGAGAAGTGTCTCCACCTTCTACTATCAGAGCAGCCCGAAATCTTGCCTTGGAGTTTCGTCATGCCTCAGCGTCTATGCAGAATTGTTGAGTTTCGAGACTGCACATGCAATGGCTTCCTCCACCCATTGGTCACCATAAGATCAATTCCGATGCTTCTTGGTTCCCACCGGATCATACTAGAATTGGAATTGTGATAAGGGACTCGAATTGGGTCATGATTGCTGGCTCTAGCCTTTTAAAGAAGTGTGGATTGGTTACAGAAGCAGAAGCTACTGCTATACTTGCCGGTTCTGAATTGGCTGCCTCCCTGCAATTACAAAATATCATTTTCGAGTCGGACTCAGAAGAAGTCATTTCAGAAATCAATAAGAAGCACAACAAGGTAAACTGGAGAACTCATCTCATCATCCAACATATTAGAAGAAGTTGCTCCATGTTTAATAGTTGTAGCTGGGTTTGGATACCTAGAGAAGCGAATAGAGCGGCGCATGTCGCCGCATCACTTGTTTTGGCCATGATCCTCAGCGCGCAGAGCAGATGTATATAGTGAGCAAAGAGAAGGGGGGTGCTGCAGGCGTGCCACCTCGCGGACGAGGAAATGGTTTGTGTGTACGCGCTTGACTTCTTGATCAGACTAAGGGGGTTTCCAGGTGCCACCTCAGAGGAGGAATTTATGAGTACAAGGCGATCGATACTCACGGAGGACGCGAGCAGAGCAACAATAGGGAGTTCAGAGGTCGGGGGTGAGTCCAGGAGGGCTCTGAAGAAAAACCTAGGCAGCGGCGCGCTTAGGGTTAGGGTTTTCGAGAAGCTCGAAGGAGTTCAACTAGATTGAAAGGTTTGTATTTCTGTTTGAGTAATTGTGTAGAGAGTTTCTGTTAGGGTTCGAGCCCCCTTATATAGTAGTTTGACTTGCGGCAGAAGAACGATAATCATAGTTCAAGTCGGATTCCGAAACCCTAATCTCACAAGGACTTTGCTAAGTCTGCGCGGGCCGCGGATTCGAACCATCTCGCGGGCCAAAAGAAGGCTTTTTAATTATTAAGGGCCACATGGATTGGCCCAAAGCATATCAAAAATTGGTGAGAGTCTTCAACGATTAGTGTGGTGTACGCGGACTCCGCCTGTGGCTTCTTCGCGAAGTCTCCTACGCGAGCCAGTTCGCCTTGATATATTCCGCCTCGCCTAGGACTTTTACGCGAAGTACTAATGCGCCTCGCCTACGCACGAAGTCATTAAGCGCGCGAGCTATGTAATCCGCGCGAAGTCTACTAAGCGCGCGAGATCTGTAGTCCGCGCGAAGTCTACTAAGTGCGCGAGATCTTTATAATTCAGCTCGCGTAGTCTTACTGGCGGCCATTACTTGTAAACTTAAAGAACTTGGGCTCGCCGATGTGACATAGATCAAGAATTAATTAATATTCACATGGACAATTACTGTCCTGTAAAATATTAATTTGAGCGTAAACATCACTTACCTTCGGAAGGGTGGATCCTCTGCGATGGGCTTCCTAGCCACCACCTTCCTTCACTAATGTTCTTCGCAATGATGGATTGCCCTGCCCTCATGTAGAAGGGGTTTGAGCACGGCTGGTCTGGTCGTTGCTCTTTTTTGTTGGCAAGAAAACTCTTTAGTGTCTATTTCTGTGTTGATTTAGATGATGAGTTTTCTTGTTTTTATATATGCTGTATGTAAACCGTTTAGGCATGGTCTCTTCCCTCAATGAATATATTTCATTTCCAAAAAAAAATCTACTTTGGGTCCTTGGAAAGTTGGAAGTTCTTATTTTTCAGATTACAAGTGTTTGTCCTAGAAAACCAAAGATTGGTAGGGACACACCCGCAAACAGACACATTTTGTGTGAGTTCACGTGAATATAATGGCCTTCCTCATGAAAATGTTGTGAAAATTGGATAGTAACTACGTTGCACCGAAACACCAAAATACTTATGTTTCACGTTTCGGAAACGAAACACTCTAAAACGCATCCGAAACGCGGTCCATAAAAGCATCATTCTAAAACAATACCGAAATGCATTTCACCTTTAATGGAAACGTTTTGTGTAATTGTCTTCGAAACGAGAGAGCAAATTTGACCTTTCTCTTTAGGTCGCGCAACCTTTCTGTCTCAGCCATTCACTTCGTGCAACCCTCTTTCTCCTTCTGTCTTTGTTTTGCCATTCTCCTTCTCTCCTTCTTGCCCTTCATTGATCCCCCCCCCCCAATTACCTGCCAAAATCCCCCATCCCCTTTTCAAATTTCTCCTCTCTTTTCTTCTGCAACTCCCCCCAATTTAAAATTTCCGACTTTCGTCTTCGATCCGATCTCCGCCGCTTTGAGGTTTACCCAGTTCGTCTTTTTCCTGGGCTTGGCTGATTTGGGGGTCAATGTGAATTGGGGCTGAAGCTAGGGTTTCGTGAATTTCAGGTACCCAATTGGTTTAGTATCACTGTTTCTAGGTTTTTGGTTTGTGGACTTTGTTTGGTTTTGGGAGGATTGTTGTGGGTTTGGTTTTGATCTGTTGCTTCTGATTGTGTATTATTTTGTTGATGTTTATTTTTTCAATTATATTTAGGGTATTGCTATTAACACACCTCATCTATTTTCCTATCCACACATATTTATTTTATTTACAAACTTGTCACTTGAATTTGATTGATGATTGATTCTCACCATATAGAGGGTGTGTTAATAGCAAAAATGGGCGTGTTAATAGCAGCACCCTATATTTATTATAATAAATATTATATTTATTTTAATTTTGACGTTTCGTCCACATTTCGTATCAGATTATATTTTGATTTTAACATTTCCGCGTATCGGAAACCGAAACTCGTTTCCGTGCAACATCATAGAGCAATGTGATTTGTAAGATTGTTCTTACGTGTCAAGAAACTGTAAAGGCCCAATTGGTCTGAAGTCTGAACCCGAACTTGACTTTCGGCCCGGTATTTTGAAAGGCCTAGTCCATATTGAGACGCCCTCCAGACTCGAGTGTCTAGTCTACAGTAAGATCATAGTGGAAGGCATAGAAGTATTTAAGGATTATGGTACGGATTAGGACTTAGGAGTAGGATAAGTAAAGTGAAATGTAACATTTTCTGCAATATAAAGTTTCAGTTCTGATCTAAAATCCCCAAACTAGCAAAGTTACTAATATATAAAAACATACAAAAAGGTTGAATTATAGAACAATGGAGACTGCCTTCCAATATGACTGTGAATGCTAGGGATTCTTCATACTTCATAAAATGCAGACTGCCTTGTGCAGTTTAAAGCTGATTGTTGCGATGAGGCTTAGTTTGCAGACGTTCTTTCTTGAGAGCCATGAATTTAGCTGCAATATCATCGTAATCTGGCAAGTTCGGATGAACATGAGTAGGATACTGAAAACAGTCTGAAATGGATCGTTGGAACTCTTCTTTCCGCTTGTCCTTGACTCTTTCCGGCGGCATTGTCACGTTTCTGAAGTAAGGAGGTACCATTTCTTTTCTCATCCAAGAACTAGTCATGGGTGGAGAAGATGATGATGAAGACGAAGTAGATGAGGGCAGCTTGCGTCGAAAATCGGATTCCTCTATGGTTCCTTTGAACACTTTGCGTTGCGTTTTTGGCTGGTGATCAGGGTAAGTGAAAGCATTGTACACCGAACTTTTCTGTTCATGACCCGGATTAGCAAATCCCACCCTAGTTGAAATCCCTCTATTTGTCTTCAGTGTCGGAACTTCAAATTCGACATTCTCTTTCCCATTGCAAACATAACATGGATTTACCAGGCTGCACTTGCATGACAAAATGTTAGGTCCCAATTTCTTCTGATGCTTCCTAGCATAGTAACTTGGAAATTCATTATCCTTCAAAAACTGATTTTCCTGGGACACTGATCTCTTCCTTGGTCTTTTCTCATTTCCCTTAAAACTTCTCCTAGAGACTCCTGACCCTGAATTGACACCCCATGTCGCCACATAACTATGATCAAAACTGTTTTCAAGATTCTCTTTTTTCGCGATGCTAGCTTTGAACTTGAAAGCTCTTTGGTCTTGGAAGTCATCTCCATCTCTTGTTGTGCAAGACTGAACCTCTTCAATGTCATCATTGTACACCCCTATTTCTCCACCCCTTGGAGAATCCACTTCAGCATAGAGGTCCTGTATTTCATCATGCAGTGGAGAGTCTAATATAGTCGGGGCTAGCCTAGGTACTGAAGTAGTACAAGATATATTGGAATCATGAACATCTTCTGTTTGAAGCTCTTCCACCTTGCAAATTTGCATTTCATATCTTTCGTAGTAAGTCCGAACATTTGAATCCAGTGCT
Source organism: Fragaria iinumae (assembly GCA_009720345.1). Classification (NCBI taxonomy): domain Eukaryota; kingdom Viridiplantae; phylum Streptophyta; class Magnoliopsida; order Rosales; family Rosaceae; genus Fragaria; species Fragaria iinumae. The sequence continues at coordinate 38,040,771 of CM019122.1, read as the reverse complement.
AGATGTCCACTAGTTTCCTTCACCTGAGGCGCATGGAACAAAGGACTTAACATTGCAATATCATACTTTTGTCTAACTATAATGAACAAATCATGTGTATGTAGTTACTTGCCTTCTGTTGCCAATCGGAATAGTATTCAATTGCTAAAACCTCTGGTTTGATGCAGTAATTCCTTGCTATTTCATTCACCAATCTATGTTTCATATCATCTGATACTGGCTTTAGCGTCAGTTTCTCAATTACCTGCGGTTTCAGATTTGTTAGTTCATATATTCATGTGATCATTTCTTTTCTTTCTTGGCAAGGATCATGTGATCACTTCTAAACCCCTTTAAATACATGTCATATTGAAAGAAATTAACAGCAACCTGACAGTTCACAAGGTTCCCAGGGAATAGTTCAAGAGCAGTCATTGCAAATTTCAGGCCATAACGTTCTCCGAAGAGCTTTCGGATTGTTCTAAGCTCAGGAAGATCTCCACATCTAGCAGAAGCATATATAAGACTTGAAACTGCTTCATTTATGTCATTTGGACAGTCCCTAATGATATTACCAAATAACAACAGAAGACAATTATTTCAGATCAACAATAAAGCAAAACAAATTGATTAAGAGAAAATCAGCAATGTTCAAGGCATACTTGCGTCTTCGGATATAGGAAAGGTGAAGGAGGATGAATTCACAGAAATTGTCCAACAGTTCATACAGAGCCACAATGCATTCGTCTTTGATTATCTGCTCAACCTGAAAATCAGAAAGAAAAGAAAAAGGAAATGAGGTCTGATATTATTTTTCTGCAGAAATTTTCGATACTAAAATGACCACGCCATGTTATTGATCACATCCAGAAATAAGATTAGTTGATACGACACAAAATCAAAATTTTCATAACCAAGTTTACACTTGATAAAAAAATGACATTAATTCTATTTTTGATTCAATATTAGCATCATTTGTAGCCCAGCTTACTATCTAGTTCAACAAACTGATGTCACATATGAAGAAAAACTAAAACACATTAGTGATCAAAATCAGAAAACAGAGGAGATGTTAGTTTGTCCTAGATAACATACCCTATTGAAGGCTTTGTCTTGGTAGCCATTCTTGATCAGCTCCGCTGCGTCTTCTCGCAATTGCCTCACAATAGTTGCCCTCTTGTTCTTCAGCAACTTGAGCCGGCACTGCACCTGCTTGATCAGCTGCTTGCTGCAGCAACAAGCAAAAACCTATTGGTCTATAACTGCCACAAAACATATATTCACTGCAAACAAAACCAGACTCAAATATATGATTTCTGTCATATGGGATTACCACTTCGAAGCTTTTCTCCAGCCGAACAATATGTCAAACATGTCTATGCCCGAAAACCAAGTTCTGAGATTTTTCTAAGGAAAAACATGAAAATGGTTTGAGGAGGACCTGCTCAGTTTGCTGCAGGAGCTAGAGGAAAGAGAGGAGAGGTTTTAGCAACGAATAAGCAGCATGATACAGTTGGGTGAATCAGTTGCAAATATAGGAGGAGTGGGTTAGAAAAAAGGGAGTGGGAGAGAGTATGAGGCACGAGACAGTTGTTGGTCTCCTTGAAAAACTGCTCCCACTATGTCAAAGGACACTTGTGAAGCCACTAATGCAAAACCCTGATTATGAACAAAGGACATGGGGCTCAGATTTATGCAAAAGTCGATTTCTTAGAGAGTTTTGGGTAATTGGGTTAGAACGGAAAAGGGTCATTTTGATTAACAATAATTGAGGACTCAAAGAGACAAATTGAGAAAAAGACTTGGGGGAAAACTTATTGATCATTGATTTATGATTGATTTGATTAATACCTGAAGTCAAGCGTTATGGGACTAGTTAACTACAATATAAGATGAAAAGACAAAGTGGTTATGAAAATTTAATAGAAGAAAGTAAATATCATTATCAAGTTTGTGACTTTGTGCTTGGTATTTTGGATCACTACGATGTTTGATTCTCTTCTAATCTGTCTAAGATGGGTGTCATTATATTCTTATGGAAGCTTGGGATACACGCACTGACACTGTAGAAGAAACCCAACCTGTATCATTCTCCTCTGTCGGAGAAAAGTGACCTGAAACATAAATGGCTGCGTGGGTTGGTTGTAGAAGGACTAGGTAACCTCTCCCCCTTTCTCTCTAGTGAAATTGTTTTATGTGTATTGGGACCAACTGATTGTGCAGGCATGCTCCGAGGTTGCATTCATATATAGCATGCTAGGGCTTTAATGATGATGATCCTGGGAGAAGACAAATTAAAAGGGACTTGCTCACTCTCACAACATGATCGAATTATCACTGAGAATCGTCCATTTGGAAAAGGGAACGTTAATGTAAAACATCCGGGTTCCATTTGTTTAGCCAAAGAAGTTATTAGATGATCTAAATTTTAGTGATGGGATGGTTTAGTTCATTACTTCATTATGACACATTCAATATTGGTCGTAAAATATGAAATTTAACTTGTAATTTACGGATATAGTCTAAGCATGTAGTTTTGTACTAAATCTATTGAGTACCATATATTAATAATTCACTATCCATCTTATATCTTATATGTTCGTTCGTTCATATGCAAACAAAAAATTTATTCAACTGTATAGCTGTAGATAATTGCAACTATATAGTGATAATGAAGCAAGGACGAAAATTTATGTGATTACGGAAATTTCGACCCTCTAAAATATAGAAATTTCGACGGAAAATTCGGGAAAATATCGATTGTAGTAAAAAAATGAGAAAATTGACGGAAATTTGAAGAAAAACAAGGAAATTTTAAACCAAACTTTAAGAGATGTTTGTTTTATATATTATGTACTATATTTGAAATGAAAACCTTGAATAAACATTGATCTATAGGGAGTTGTAGTAAGTTAAGGTGAAAATGTTAGTGCTGAACCGTTAATAATTCTTAAAAGTTTACTTTAAACATTTTTTTTTTATGGCTGGAAACCCAAAAGGAGGCTAGGCCATCACGCCTTATATACATATGATACATTTCACATAAAATTACACGAGTGCTTTAAAACCACGTAGAAGATGTATGAGGTACAAAATTTTTACTAGTATTAGTTGGAAATATCGGAAGTTTCGGACGAGAAATGCTTAGGAGGGGAAATATATATCGTTAGATGAAAAAAAAACTAAAATTTCGACGAAATATCGCCGAAACTTTCGATTTTTTCTTCCTTGTAATGAAGTGACACATCAAAATGATTCCAAATCGATAGTGAGCATCTTCTTAAACTACATGTTCATGTAGTTGTAATTACAATAAAAAATAATCGTGTCAATTGCTATTTTTAGTTGAAAAATGTCGTCCATGGTGCAGTTTAACAAGCAATTCAACGATGACATACTCTTGAGATGTAGTCAGAAAGGGAAATTCTGTTGTACCGCCAGGTATAGCATGCCTGCTGGAAACACATGCCAAATTTAAAATCAACCACCCCCCTGCTGGACCTTCCTTGCTGAACCCCGCTCTTTTAGTGATAGGTATATATGCTATACCGAACGGTATAGCAGACAAATCCGTCAGAAAGAGCCATAAGCACTCCCTTAAACAGAGAGCAGTACAGTTAGCAAACACAACCCTACCATAACCATCTTTTAGGATTACACCCACAAGAAATCAAATTCTTTGAAAAGAAACTAACTAAATTAATGAAGCGTTTGTTTTCTTTTCGATCACTCACAAAAAGAAAAGAGCAATTTCATTATCATTTCAGTTTCATGAAAGAGGGTGAAAGCCCAAATTAAATAAGAGTGCCTCTATTGCCACCCTACAAACCACTTTGCTCACCCTACATTATTTTTACACCTCACTCATATAATTTTAATTGCAATTCTACTTTGTTTACCCATTAACAATACCTAAAATACCCTTTTATCAATTCTACTTTGTTCATCCTACATTCTCTTCTCACCCTACATATATTTTGTCAAATTCAGATTTGCTCAAGGTAAGTAAAATCACCAACTGAACAAAAAAAATTCACATTAAAATATAAATCTCAGTTAAAAAACAAGAAAAAACTCTAAAATTTAACAACTCAATGGAATCAGTCGATATTATGATACACAATGTCTGTAAATGTATCTCTAGTAGCAACGCCTTCCATACTTTTGAGTTCTTGAACTGATCTATGTGTTGTTCATAAATACAGTACAGTAGTTGTCTATGAGAATTTATATACAAAGTCGACATGTGAAATAATGAGTAAATTGATAGACAAATCATTAACAAAGAAAAAAAAAAACACACACACACATCATCTTCAGGTTAAATGCTAGTGTCTTCAGACTGACGACCGATGATAAATCTGGGTCAGAGTTTATGAATTTTGTGTTCATCTAAAACAAAAAGATAAAATAAAAAAAATTGTAATTTGTAACAACTTATTGTCCCTTGTTGTAATTTTACATCAGACTATTTTAATATTTCAATAAATCAACATGTGGGGTGAGCAAAGTGGTTTGTGGGGTGACAATTTAAATAAAGGGATATGAAATCCACACACCTTAACTTATAATCTACACATCCACTTTCCATTTTTAGTAATCATTCTTACATGAAGACAAAATTTAAGTCATTAAAGACAAAATTTAAGTTACTAAAAAGGAAAAGTATGTGTATGGATTACAATTTGGGATGTGTGGATTTCATTTCCTTATATAAAATATAGAAATATAAGACAATCGTAAACCCAAACAAAAGGAAGACTACATTAAACCCAAAATTCAAATTTGGAGACCAGTAACCCATCTATGTGAAACTGAAACAAGCTACCCTGCAACACCATTGATGACCCAAAGCATGCCTCAACAATTAAAGGATAGAAAAAAAGAGTAGGATTATGATATGCACTAATCAATAAGGGAACTTGAACCAACAAGGGACAAAAACTTTCGTTCATCAACGTTCAATTTTGAATAATGAGTACACAAACTTGAAGCAGACTGACAAATCTATAAATCTGCAGTGTTGCAGTTCGTGGAGAAAATCTTTTACGACGGATGACATAAATATAACTGCTGCAGTATTAGTTTGTGCATACATTCTAGAAAAAATCGATTTTACCATTAATAACCTTATAAGTACTTTTGTCAATAACAACAGCTATGTCAGTTTTTTTGTCTGAAATGTCGAGATTGTTAGCGAGATTCTCTCTATGCCTCAAATCAAGTCCTGAATCTTCTAGATTACAGAGTTAGAGTCTGTATATAATTTGTCTAGGTTTATTTCTTGATTACCAAGTCTTGTTGTACTATATATAAACCTACTGTGTAAACAATATTGATCAAGGGAATACAAATTCTACATGGTATCAGTAGTTCCAGGCTCTTACTTCTAGCCTTTCTTCCACAATGGCCTCTGCCTCCTCCTCTATCTCTTCCCTCCCTTCCCCCAATACTTCTCACTTCATCAAACTCACAGAAACCAATTACCTCGTCTGGCTTCGTCAAATCAAACCCTACCTCCATGGAAACAAACTTTGGGGCTATGTTGATGGCTCTATTCCTGCTCCCTCTACCACCATTTTTTCCACCCCATCCACACCTTCTTCCGCCACCACCGAAGATGCTCCTTCTGTCCAAGGTGTTCCTCCTCTTCCTGTTCGTATCCCCAATCCTGCATACGAACAATGGTTTGTCAATGATCAATTAACCGTGAGTATCCTCACCACCACACTCACCGAGCCGATTGCCGCTCTTACCATTGGTTTTGACACTGCTAAAGAAATTTGGGATTGCTTAGCTCGTCACTTCTCTCAGAAATCGGTTGCCAGCGCCGCCAGCCTTAAGATGCAGCTCCTTGATCTTAAAAAGGGCAATCAATCAATCGATGAGTACCTTCGTCATGCCAAATCTATTGTTGATTCCCTTGCTGCCATCAACAAGCCTGTTCCCGATGAGGACTTGGTTGTTGCTACTCTTCATGGACTTGGCTCGGATTACTTGATGCTTCGCACTGCCCTCACACAAAATCCTCCCTTACCGGATTTCACTGAGCTCCGTGCCCGGATTTTGGCATTTGACAACCAACACCAGCCCTCCCCTGAGAACCATTCTGTCACAGCCCTCTTCTCTAGCATTTCCCAACCTGGCCGCCCTTCATTCTCCGGTCGTCGGCAGTTCGCCGCCTTTCCCTCTCGTGGTCGTGGTCGTGGCCGTGGCAGGTTCAACGATCCACCCGCCTTCAACCTGAATTTTTGGGCTCAGTCTGCCCCGCGGCCCACCTTCCCTGGTCAACAACTCCCAGGCCTTCTTGGACCTAGCCCAGCTCAATGGTGTCCCACTTGCATGACTTCTCATCATGGGTCTAATTCTTGTCCTCACAAATTCTACAGAGATTCTTGCCTTGAGCCAAATTCTTGACGTTCATGGTGGTGTTGACATTAACCACGAACTGCATACCATTGAGTATATCAGTACCTGAAATCTTAAACTTATTAATTGGTACCTTCGCTACAACAAGCAGAGGGACATTGTCGTTGTTCTTCAATTTATCTGCTAGTGATTTATCGGAGCCTGCTGCAAAACTATCTTTTTTCACCTCCCCATTGAGATCCATTTTTATCGTTGTTGTGTTCTTTTTGGATAGAGTGAAAATTGGGAGGGTCCCCGAACTAATCTTGAGATTGGAGTAAAAAATTTCAAACGAGTTGTCCTTGGGGTCCTTTGCTTCTCCGAAAACGAATTCGAGTACTTGGTGGGATTCTCTGCTTTTACAGTGGCCTGAAGCTGTGACTTGAGGCTCCCATCGTCGCTAAAACCGAAGGACTTGGATTCAAAGCCATCAATGTAGAATTTGGGTACATTGGATGTGATTATGAAAAAGAGAGCAACACCTGGACCGACGATCAGCGCTACGATTAAGAACAAGCAGCAGCAACAACAACAATACACCTTTGAGCAACTGCAGCCACCTCTACGACTGCCAGCGCCAGGATGGCCGTAATAGAGCCCATAAGGCGGGTAGGCGCCTGGAGGTGGTGGGTTGTAAGGCCCTGGGTGCATGATGATTGATCGATGTGAGTACGTCCGTGTATGGGGTTTGACGTATAATTATGTACGTACGAGAAGAAGAAGAAGAAAAGAAGAAAGAGATTTTGGCTCCTTCTTCCTTCTTCCTCTGGGGTCGGGGTGATGATCAGCTTGATTCTAGATCATGGGGTGGATTATATGATGGATAATGGATTGATTTCCATTTATTGAAGACTTAATTTGTTTCTTCTCAAGAATTAGAAAAGGATTTAATTTGTTACATATGTGAGGTTCTCATAAAAGAAATGGTTTTCTTTCTCAACCGATGCCGAAAATTGTAGGGTTTTTTTTAGATGAAAGGCATCTCAATATGATGAGAAAGCCTAGCTCTCACTTTCCTCTCAGCATGAAAAAGGTCGAAAATTATACAGCGCATCCGGCCATCTCACCGTCTATCTCACCGGGTCCGGCCGCACCCGGTTATCTCACCGGTCATCTCACCGTTAAATTTCCGGGTGTGCGACGCACCAGGGTGCTCTGAATAGGCTCTCGAAAAAGTTCATGGTCCAAATCGATGTACGTAACTACCACAGAAGAGAGGTTTTTGATCGCCTTTGGCTTCTCATACAGAGATGGGATTTTGGTGATGTTAACCCAGAAGAACAGATCAACCATAGGTATTTGGTCAAGATTGGTGACTCCATCTTATAGCTGGAAGATGACGGGTGCTTCAAAGTAGTACCATGGTCCTCCCATTAGGACCTTGTTGCGATCACTTATCAAATCAAAATCGAACAAAAACCGCTCGGGCTCCGTTGCCTGCACTTGAAATTTGCTTTCGAGTGTCCAAAGCATTCCGAAAAAGCGACGCATATCCATTTCCTGCTCTATAGGGTTTTCGAGTAAGAGGCCTCACAATGAGAAAAGCTTGGTCAACTCCTGGTGAGACACCGTTGTCCATGAGGGAGATGTCAAGCACATGGCACATCCCTCCTTGCAATGGCCAACAATTCCGGAAAACATCGTGACATAGATTCAATGGTGGTCATCGATGTGTTAGAAAATATGGACTTGAATAAAGCTCAATTGATAATTGCATTAAGTGTTAAATCTATTTTTACATAGATACAATATGCATATTAAATCTTAGTTGCTTAATGAATCAGTGTATAATCTCATTAAGGTAAGGAAATTTATTTTGTCTTAAGAAAGACTAAATATCAGCATTTATATTGAGAATCTAATAAATGACTTATGCCTTAAGAATGTCCTTAATGGAAGGACCCTTAGGGTTAATAATTCTATATAAATAGATGGTTTTGGTCCCTATTATTACCACGATTAACAAGCGTAAGTTCTGTCAATTGAAAATCTTATTGTGGTGACTAACAGAAGGCCTAGCCTAGTTGTTTGTGTTTCAAATAACATCAATAGAAGGAATGGTTCTTCATCTTGATGATATGTATCAAGTTCTTATTTCGGTTTATGTTAAGCATATGAAATCTAGTATTGTGAGTTTGTGATCATTAAGTTTAGTTTTGCTCTGATATCATTATGTAAGAAAACTTAATGATCACAAGCTCACAATACTGGATTTCATATGCTTAACATAAACCGAAATAAAAACTTGATACATACCATCAAGATGAACAACCATTCATTCCCTTGATGCTTCCTGAAACACAAACAACTAGACAAGGCCTTATGTTAGTCACCACAATAAGATTCTCAATAGACAGAACTTATGTTTGTTAATCGTTGTGATAACAAGGACCAAAACCATCTATTTATATGCACTGATCAACAACAGAAACTTTCCTTCATTAACGTTCAATTTGAATAATGAGTACACAAACTTGATGCAGATCGACAAAACTATACATCTGCAGTGTGTTGGGTTCGTGGGGAAAATCTTTTACGACGGATGTCATAAATATAACTGCTGCAGTAGTAGTTTGTGTATACATTTTAGAAAAAATCGAATTTACCATTAAGCTTATGAGTATATTTGTTTATATGTAAAGCTATGTCAGTTTTGCTGTCTGAAATTTCGAGATTCTTGCCTTGAGCAAGATTCTTGACGTTCATGGTGGTGTTGACATTAACAACGAACCGTACACCCTTAGAAATTTCTTGACCTGATAACTTGAACTTAATTGGTACCATTGCTACTGTTAGCAGAGGGACCTTGTCGTTGTTCTTCAATTTATCTGCAAGTGATTCACCGGAGCCTTCTGCAAAACTATCTTTTTTCAGCTCCCCTTTGAGATCCATTTGTATCGTTGTTGTGTTCTTTTTGGATAAAGTGAAAATTGGGAGTGTCCCCGAACCAATCTCGAGATTGGAGTAAAAGATTTTGAACGAGTTGTCCTTTGGGTCATTTGCTTCTCCGAAAATGAACTCAAGGTACTCGTTGGGATTCTCAGCTTTTATAGTGGCCTGAAGCTCTGACTTGAGGCCCCCGTCGTCGCTAAAACCGAAGGACTTGGATTCAAAGCTATCAATGCTGAATTTGGGTATCTTGGGGTCGATTATAAAATAGGCAGCAGCGGCACCACCGATTATCAGCACTACGGTTATGAACAAGAAGCAACAACAACAACAATACACCTTTGCGCAACTGCAACCTCCTCTACGACTGCCGCCGCCAGGATGGCCGTAACGAGGAACATTACGGCCATAGGGTCCAGGGCCATAGGCCCCAGGAGGAGGGTAGGAGCCTGGGGGTGGGTGGTAAGGCCCTGGGTGCATGATGATTGATCGTTAATGATATATACGTTATTGATCGATATGAATACCTAAGTGTATGGGGTTTGACGTACGATTATCTACGAGAAGAAGAAGAAGAAGCAGAAAGAAATTTTTGCTCCTCCTTTCTTCTTCCTCTTGGGTCTGGGTGATGATCAGCTTGATTCTAGATCACGGGGGGTATTGTGATGCATGTGTGGATTATATGATGGATTAATTTCCATTTATTGAGGACTTAATTTGTTTCTTCTCAAGAATTAGAATAAAAGGATTTAATTTGTTACATATGTGAGGATATCGTCAAACATGAACTTGCTAACTAGCTATAAACCACTGGCAATGTATGCATATTTAGGGCATTCTAATTGTACGTCAACCCGAAGTTTGCTCGCTCTCGACTCTCTAAATATCGAAATGAATTCATGGATCTAGTATTTTAGTCACACAAGCCATCATCTCGTCGTGGAGAATCAATTAATGGAAGAGCTTCATAGTTTAGGGCGAAATATATAGGAGTTTAAAGTACATGTGTTGATCACATAATTACGTAAGGTATACACGTAGGCCCTCTAAGCAAAGTCATGTACGTGGACAACTTCCTACGTGATGCAGAGTCCGTGTGGACGTTAGATATCATGCAATGTGGGTAACCCACTTCTGTTCTTATATCATGATAAACAAATCCAAAATAAATTGGGAATGGTTAGATCGAGTTGCACGGAACTTTATAAAACAATGTCTCACTTTTCCCATGTCAGATGTATATATTCTGAAAAACAAATAGAAGTGGCAAACGGGCTGGCCCAACCTGGCCCGGCTCATTTAATCAGACTTCGGGCCATGCTCGGGCCATCCCAGGTTTACACATTTCTTAACGGGCTCGGGCTTGAGCCGGCCCATATACTCAAATATTAAGCCCAGCCCAACTCATAACATACCGGGCCATGCTCGGGTCGGGTCTATAATGGGGTCGGGCCGGGCCAATAACTGCATCTGTAAAATCATGAAAAACTGGAGGTAATCTAGAACTCAATAACATCTTGTTCAGTGAAAATTGAAGATAAAGAATTCCAAATGACAAAAAAAAAAAAAACTTCATGTGCTCTGCCTATCTCCATAATACATAATAGCAAAATAAAGGGTTTGGAACCCAGCTATCTGCGAGGCTCATCCTGTGCATATTATTCATAAATCATAACCACAGAAGAGTACAACGGGGAGGACAAAAAACCGGTGCCCCGTGATAAAGTACAAAAACATTATCAAGTCTGAAAAGGTGAGATTGCCTCACTATAGTTTAAGCACATCCCAACTATGTTGGCACCCACTCAACTATCATTCATTTGCATTCGTCAAACCTTTCCATCAACACAGATATCCATATCTACTGTTTTTACACACTGATGTTGTAACATAAGTGCCACCCTCATTATCCTATGCCATCTCAGTTTGGTTGCTCTGATGAAAAGAAAAAAAAATAATAATAAGTTAGACAAATATGTGAAATTTGAAAGGATGACTTCAAATACAAATTGCAAAATCTAGTACTTGTCTTATTTACTGGCTTTGTTAATCAACAAGAATGGTAAGTGCGCCTTTGTTTTCTTCTTCATCACATGCCAATTCCTCATCCACAAATGTTTGAGCCCTACGATCTACATCATTCCAATCTTTAACCAACATAAGAGCCTCCAAGTTTCCAGGAGTTTCCAGGAGTTAACCTCTTTTCATCCAATACACAACCACCTGCACTAAAAGCAGGCTCCGATGCTACTGTGGACATTGGAGTACATCACACGCCATGATGGGAAGCACAAGAAAATTCCTGCTATGTGCTTTCCACCACCCCGAAATATCCAACTTTACTTTATCTTCCTCAGTCATGAACTCAGTAAAATCAACATCTAAATATTTAAAAAATTCATTGCAAGAACCAACAACACCCCTCTGTTTGGTTTTGCTAGCAAGCAAACCAAAAACAGCTTGACACTACTAGATGCATTAGATTCTGATAGAGAAGGACGGTGAGAAGTTTGGCTACTTTGAACACTAGCAGCTGCATATTTCTTTGCATATAAATTATAAGTATCATTGAAATTCTTTTGGATGCTAGTTGATGTCATTGGGATAGTAATTTCCAAATTCTTCCCGATCTCACTCAATATCAATTCCAAACCATTAAGCTTGATCCTTGGATCCATAATAGGCCCAAAACAGAAGGTATAAGGAACCACCTCCCAATGCTTTTTGTATTTGGCTACCATTGTTTCACAAATCTCTCCAAAAGTACCAATTTCATAACTGTACTTGTGAAAAGTAACACTAATTGCATACAAATCATTAAGTGCAATAGGAGATGTGGGATAGTAAACACCTGAGCAATTGCATGTGGCATCATAAAAGACTTTTAAAAACTCCCAAAATTTGAAACAAAGGTTCCACATATCCTCAGTCAAAATATTTTGATTAACTTTGTCATTATAGTAAACACTCAGTGCATTGGTGTAACCTTTGCAACTGTTCAACATGTGATAAGTTGAGTTCCAACGGATAGGCATGTCTCTTTTAAATTTTTTGGGTTTCAGGCCTCGACTTTTGCATAGCTTATTGAACTTTTGAACTCTACTATCTGAAGAACAAACATATCCAATAGCATTCCTAACACAACTAATCTGAGTTCCAATTTAGTCCATCTTGCACCATCAGATTAATGATATGACATGCACATCTCATATGAAAAAGTATTCCTATCTGAGGAGGAGGCAAACAACGCTTCAGCTGATCTATTGCAACCGTATTATTGGTTGCATTGTCAAAAGTGATTGAAAATATTTTGCCAACAATATTGTATTCCTTAAACACATCAATCATGCCATTAAATATTGTACTACCAGTATGTGGAATTGTGGATATTCTAAAAGACGAAAGCCAATAATTCTTTTATGCAGCAACCAATTATCATCAATGTAGTGAGCAGTAACACACATGATAGGCAAGTTATTTTCTACCACCCCATAAATCAGAAGTAATAGCAATTGAGCTCTTTAAATTTGAGAAAACATGTATATCAACGTTTTCTTTTCCTCTTTGTGAACTTTCAACAAGTCATTCTTGTTAGTGTTACGTGGCAATTTTTTAAACTCTAGTTGGCAATACTGTCTTTGAAATCTTTCAAAGTTTAGACTCTCAGCAAATGAGAAAGGTAATTCCTCAGCAGCTAAAAGCTTAGCCAAACCCTGCCTCATTCTAGCATGGGAGTACTTAAATGCGCCCACACTACCATCATCTTTTCTAGTCAATTGAGATTGAGTAGGATCAGATTTAGAGCGATGTTTTTCGAGACATTTTTTAGCATGCTCTTAAGATGTCCAGTACTGTTACTGCTCTTACAGCTTAACGAGGACTTACAAAATTTACATATTGCCCTTTCATCTGTATTACCACCACCGACATCAATTTTCTCAAGTTTGAAATGATCCCACACACTAGACATTCGTTTTCTTTTTCTGATCACTTCTTCTTTGTCAGGCTCATTAGGTTCAGTGCCAACCTCAATAGCTTGGCTGTAATCATTTGGAGATGAGGGTTGTGGTTCGCCTGCACTCAAAGACTCACATGGCATATTCTCAGGGTCTGGTTGTGAAAATAACTCTCTATTATCATAGTACTCACCCAAATTCAAATCATCCTCATCGTCCATATCTAAGTAAAACAAAACACCAACACGAACAAAGAGACTCAAACAGAAAACAACAACCCAGATAAGCAAAACAAATATAATATCGTACCTTTTGTGTTTCAGTGAAGAATTGGCTCTTAAGACATATATAACACCGTACCTCCAACTCAAGCAAGGCCGGCCCTGAGATTTCAGGGGCTCTAGGCGATGAAGAGATCCCCGGGGCTCCCTATTTTCAAATATAAACTCAAACTGTTTTCTCTCTTCTTCAAAAGGATATGTACAAGTTTAAGCAATAAATGATCACTAAGAAAAGAAGTAACAGAACAATATCGCAACCAAATATCATTCTTTATAAATAGAACCATTCTTATATTCTTACCTGCAAAAGTTTCAATTAAGCTAATCAAGCTTTTAAGCCAAATCTTTTTGAATCGACAACATAGCTAACCATTTGATCGTTCTTATTTGTGTTGCAAAACCGTACCGTTATGACAATATTAAAGAGACAAAACCATTTTTTATTTAACATCAAACATATAGCCATACAAATATACAATACCCATTTTCAAATTGAAAGGGAGAGCTCACGAAAACAATACACAAAGTTTTTCAAGATGCAAAAGCAATAAGAGAAGGCCATTTCCCTCTCTTTGGTTCAAACCCCTTGCTCACTTAGGCACTTAGCATCATTTAAACCCAGCCAGGCACTTAACATTAGTACCTCCAAAAATCAGAATATACATTCATTCAATCATTCAAACCCGCCACTTAAATTAGCTCATTCCATGGAATTAAATTAGGGAGAAATTTCTCTGGTAACATGGATTCGAAAGTGAGAAAGAGAGAGTCAGAGGCTCATAGCGTGAGAATGCGAGTCAGATACTCAGAGAGATTAGCGGAACCAGAAGGAAAAAAGGTCAGGAACTCAACATTTAGGACTAAATAATTGGTTTTTTTTTTCCATTAAATATAAAAAGATGTGAACATTTTTTGAGGCCCATAGAATTGGGGGCTCTAGGCCTACGCCTTTTGGGCCTATACTAAGGGCTGGCCCTGAACTCAAGCTTTATCTATATTTATGTCACGCCCCAATTTTCGAAGGATAAATTTTCAAAAATCTAGGCGCGATATAACACAAAATCTTAATATCAAAAAATTGTTTAACAACTTCTAAGCTAAACAATACTGGAAGTGTACAAGTCAACAAAATCGTAAATTGAGTTGAACATTAATCCTACTTAATTTCATGAACTTCAAAAGTCTAGTAATAAGTAAGTCGCTCACATGAGCTTAAACAACTGTCACGACAAAATACAATAAAGTGCACAGAAACTAAAATCCTGCCACTATGCCTCCGCCTCAACCCTGCTGATCAACACATGCAGGTCTAACCCCTACACCAGGAAATGGTGCACCGGGTTGTAAAAAATAAACCCGGTAAGCTAAAAAGCCTGTATGAGTAAATCCCAAAATAACTAAATACTTTTACCAACAAAGTAAAACACATGAACAAAAGATAAAATTGATAATTCCTGCATTAGCAGCTTAGTTCAGGAATCACCGAAAAGCAAGAGAATTCAAGATAAATAGTTAAGGAAACACAACAAATCACAATCACTCAAATCATAAATGAAATCCTGCAAAAAAAAACGTAGTTCAGGAATTCCACTAAAAATCATACAATTAAGATTAAAGAATCTCCTGCGGACAAGCATATTTCAGGAGATACTCAAAGCAAGGAATTTAAATGACAACACATAAGAACATCACACAATCATTTCTCTACTCTTACTTATGAGTTCGTCAACACTGAGTCATCCCCCATGAAGTACCAACAGACAGACTAGAGCTCTATACTGACCGTAACCAATCACCCGGCCAAGGCTTGGTTCCCGGTCCACCACGAAGGCTCCTAATCTAATACACATAATCACCACTAAGACACACACATCCACAACTAATACAATACTATCACCACTAAGGCACCACATCCACAACTAATGCTACAATCACCACTCAGCACACATTCACAACTAAGACACATTATCACCACTAAAACACCAATTCACAACAAAAGCACACATTCACCACTAAGGCACCAATTCACAACAAAAACACACATTCACCACTAAGGCACCAACATGAACAAAAGTTTAGTTGAAGGATTATATTTTTAAAAGAAAACTTGTTTTCACTTACTATGAGCCGTTGGCGATCAAGCTCATATATTTTAAACAAAACAAAAGATAACATAATTTTTTTAAATCAGAACATCATCTTCATCATTTAATCATCATAATCATCAATATATAATCACCATCATAAAATCACCATAATCATCATTTAATCATCATCATATAATTACCATGATCATTATCATCATCACATAATCACCAACATTTTCATCAACATTATCATCACTAAAATCATCATATAATCATCATCATAATTACCATAACCACCATAAGTAAAAAGGTCACAAAGTGAACCTTGGTGAGATTTTACTCACCTCAATAACCCCGCTGCGTCTTCAACAAAACACAAGGGCCGATCCCAAATCACACTTCACAAGTCACCTAAATGACACAAATAATAACTTAGTAACCAACCAACTAAAAAGAAATATTTGCCCTCTTAACTCAAAACTAAACCCGAAGGTTTGCCCAAAGGAGAGCAACTCTCCTTCAAGACCTCCCAAGGTCTTCGATCCCCAAAACAACACCTCCTGCAACTACCAAAAACTGCTCCTACATTCTAACTCACAAACTTAACAACATTAACGAAAACACTCCAACAACTAAGCATTACATGATCTCAACCTAGCCTATAATATATCATCATGCTCAAAACAACAAGAGCTAGCTAACCCTTGCAACAAAACCCACACACCCTGCCAGACGCGCCACCACAAGCGGCGGCGAGTGGGCCCCACGCGCTACCTTACCAAACTCAAAATCTCAACAAACTTCCAACAGCAAACTTCTAGATTGAAGCAAGGGAAGCATCTTTTATACCTGAGGTTTCACCCAGTTCGGCCGGAATCAGTTGGAAAACACCGGCAAACTCGCCGGAAAGTTGGAATCCACCGCCGCTATTCTCCGCCGTGAGTCGAGCTTCAAGACTACCCGCAATCGAACCAGGGTGCCAAGGAGCTCCTATCCTGACCGTTTCCAAGCCGCGTCGCCGCCGTCGGAGGTGGGAATCCTGACTGGTCTCCAAGCCGAATTTCCTAGCTTCGGTTCACACGAACCACCACGAATCGAAGCAAGCCACTACCACAGGGAAGGTTGCGCCGCCGAGATGAAGCGACTCCGACTAGTGCCGTCGCCTGAGTCGATCGAAGTTGGCCGGAAAAACCGGGTTGGGTTGGCGGGTTCAGGTTGGGTCGGCTGGAGAACTTTGATACCGAAGGTATCGCGAGAGAGAAGAAGGAGAGAGAGAGAGAGAAATGGGTTCCGGAGAATGGAACCTTTAACTTCCTTAATAAACCCAAAAAAAAAACCATAAAGCCACAAACTTCTGAGGCCTATAATTTTCTCATACGACATCCGTTTTACACGTGCCACGTGTCTACAAACTCGTATAGACAAATTCTACAACTTTCGTGAAGGAAGTTTCTCGAGAAACCCAACAGATTAAAAAGTCAACTCTTGACCCTTCAAAACCATAATACCGCTTCGGTAAAATATGCAACCAAACTCTTCCGCTCTTCCTTCGAACCTCAAAACACACTAACTTTTAACTTGAAAATTCCTAAATAATATTAGAAGCTAATATTAAATTTCCGGGGTATTACAATTTCACTTACATGGACTGCAGCAAACATAGAAGAAACATCAGTATTCAGTACATACACTTTATGGATCAATCAAAACACACTTTTATAGTATAAGGTATACAAACAAGTTTGATATACAAACAAACGATCAGATTACCTATATTAAGAAATGAGATTGTCTCAATATATTATTTGAGGAGCTCTAAATATACATATATTGCAGCACCAAGTTTGATTCTCAATTGATCTCCGAGTATTGCTTTAATACTTTTGGGTTCACTAATTACACGCAACTAATTAACTTAGTACCCAACTTCCCTCCAATTGTCTATTTTATCTCATCAAAAGATTCAGTACCGTCCTGAATTTGTATACATCTAAATATAATTTGATTAATCAAAACAATGATTCAGTACCCATCTTCGAGTGAAATTTATCAGAGGAAAATAGAGTGAAATTGATCAGAGGAAAATAAAATCCATATATATGAGATTCAATTATCTAAAACATATAGCACAGTGATCTGAGTGAAATTCATCAAACAAATATATTTATCTTCAAGCTTGATACGATCAGATACTCAGATGTGTCAACCAGCAGTAAAAAGGATCAAATTTAGGGATTAAATAACAATTGATCAAGAACAGCACATGGATTGGAAAGATTGAGGGAATTTGAGGGCTAAAGACTAGAGATGCGCGCGCGCGCCCACACACACACACACACACACATATATATATAGTCTTTCTCAAGTAAGGATGTCTTTATTTATTCTTACGGTGCGGATTTCCACTTTAGACTAACTTTTCGTTCGAATTTTCACATCTCCAACGTCTAGTCTTTAGATACTATGCCGTTACTCGCAACTTTTGTAACTCTAACTCATACAAGCTTTGACATGATTGTTTGGGACATCCCGAACGTGACATGATGATCCGAATTCTCAAGAATTCACATGGACATCCATTTTTCCGAGTATTGAAGCGTGTTAGAGCTCCTCCTCCCACCAAAATAGGTCATGCGGCCGTGCATGATGCAATTGCCATAGGCTCGGCCTCCAAGGCCATTGTCGAGACTCCAAATGCCTCTATGGCTATCTCTAATGCTCACCGCTCGTTTTGTAAAGCTTGTTTACTAACCAAATTGAATGCAAGACCATCTTTTGTTAGTGATTCTAAACAAAACATTTCATTCCTACAAAGAATCCAAGGTGATATTTGTGGACTTATCAAACCAGAGTGCGGGCCATTTAGATATTTCATGGTTCTGGTTGATGCATCAACGCGTTGGTCACACGTTGTTTTGCTATCCATAAGAAACACTGCATTTGCTAATCTCCTAGCTCAAATTATTATGCTTCGGGCTCACCACCCTGATCATCCAATCAAGTCTATTTGATTGGACAATGCTGGAGAGTTTACATCTAAGTCTTTTGACGTCTATTGCATGCTCCTTCTAGCTCAAAATTGACGCAATGCGGTATTGTCTCCTATTCTGAAACACCGAATAATGTGTTAGTCGGATTTGCTGATGCTGGGTATCTCTGACCCACACAAAGGACGTTCCCAAACTGGTTATGTGTTCACCTTTGGGACTACGGCGATTTTTTAGAGATCTACCAAGCAAACCCTTGTTGCTACTTTCTCGAATCATTCAGAGATTATTGTACTACATAAAGCAGTCAAAGAATGTGTTTGGCTTCGCTCTGTGGTAACTCATATTCGAGAGTCCAGTGGATTGACATCTACCACTGAAGCACCAACTTGCATCTATGAAGACAATGCGGCATGCATTGAACAAATGAAGTTGAGATTCATCAAGGGTGATAATACTAAACATATCTCGCCTAAGTTCTTTTACAATCAGCAACAGCTTTTGAATATCCAGGTGAACCAAGTGAGTTCCGAGGATAATGTAGTAGATTTGTTGAAGGAATTTACATTCATATCCTTGATGATGTGTCTTGACCGAATCTTCTCCTTATTAGACTAGAATATCTCTTAGTTTACATGAATTCTCTATGTAATGTCTATATAAAGGCCAATCTATTAATGAATAAGTAGACATTTATTCACGTATTCACATACTTTTAAACATAGATTAAATAATAGCATGAAATCTTAGAAAAAATGTCTTAAAAGACGATTTATGTTGTTATAGGACTATTTTAACCCTTTTAGCGAGTTATGAAGTCAAAATTAACATCTGAATTAGACAAAATTTCAACAATTAGGCATGATTTATGAAAATTGAAAACTTTAGAGGTAAATTTTCAAAATTAAAAATATGTAAAGTGAAATGATGTTAACCCTAAACCTCAAGGGTGTAAACTGAAATTAATTTTTTTTTTAATATAATCTCACAATTTTGCCACCAATAACGGTAGCATTCCAGAGCCACTGTTATCGGTGTGTATTTTAGTATTTAGATGCTGGCTTTACCTAGGGTGAAGTGATTCCACTGACGTTTAATCAGTCCCTACTGCCCCAACGGCACCTGCTATTTAGGGGACTGATAGCATAATGGTGGCTGCACAAGTTCTAATGGCTTTTGACACTCTTTTCAGTTCCTACAGTACATGTTAGGCACTAAAACCTATCAGTCTCCAATGGGGAAAATTCTAGTCGTGCACGAACCATCCATCATCGTCCAGCGACTTCTGATCTGACAACCCCAATCTGACGACCCCGCAGGCCGTTCACCTTCCGTTTGGTGACAGAACAGGCTTTTATATGCCGTGCAAGCGCGGGACGTCCCTCCAACCCTCTATCCAGCGCTGCCCATTCCCGACTCCCAACGGACTGAACAACGACGCCATCTCCCCATAAAAGCTGAATTCAACTAGGCTGTATTCCATTGGAACAGAAGAGTTCGATGGTTTACCTGTGGGCTTCGTTGGGAATTGAAACGAGCTCGCAATCCTGGACGTTGTTGGGTTAGGGATTGCAGTGTCAAGTTCAATCTTGAAAGTTGGTGTGGATCTTTCTCTTAGTCCTTTATGGTGACTTCAACGTTCTTTTTTTTTTTTTCCATGACCAAAAAACAAACAAAAAAAAGGTTCTTTGTTTTTTTTTTTTTTGGTGAAATGGTGACTTCGACCGATCTCTTCTTCCTAGCCTCTTGGGCCAAAAGTGGCGCCTTCTTTCTTGGACTTGTTAATTGCCTTAGGGACGTCGGTATGTGGGGAATAAGCATCGGCTAACTCTGTGCTAACAGCCGCGGTAATACAGAGGATGCAAGCGTTATTCGGAATGATTGGGCGTAAAGCGTCTGTAGGTGGCTTTTTAAGTCCGCCGTCAAATCCCAGGGAGTCATGACCAAGGATTAAAATCTTTGCGATATATCCGATATATCACTCGATATTTTTTTTTTTTAGTGACCGATATATTTAGAGGGGTAAATATCTTATCTTCCACCGATTCCGTCAAATATCTCTGATTCCGTCAAATTTCTCTGATTCCGTCAAATTTCTCCGATTCCGTCAAATATCTCCAATATTTAGAAAATCTACGATAAATCTCAGATATATTAAAGAAATTTATATAAAAAATTTGGGCGTAAACAAGAATCACCATCAACAATATTCGAAAAGAGATATAAGGGGAATAGTTGACAGCTCCAAAGAGATATACGACTATCATGTTCAACAGTACAATTCGTAGGGTTATATGTTTTTGATCTGAATATTATTCTTTTGTGGACCACCGTACGTCTTTTCAACCACTTGGAGTCTCTTTCTAGATGTAGATAAAGTTGATGTTTGTATAATTTATAAATAAATCTAATAAATTAAATATTTTAGAAAAAAATTCTTCCCGAATTTCCGATATTTTTCCCCTATCACCTTTGATATATTCTCGATATATCTGATATCTTTCCGAAAGATATGCCGATACAGATATTTTAATCCTTGGTCATGAGTCATGACTGCTCATGAGTCACCTCTCCTTGTGGTCCCGCTGGCCTCTTAGGGTTTCAGAGATAAAAGTATGACGCGTGCATGTACGTACTACGTTTTGATCCTCTTTGTATGGTTCCTTCTTATTCGACCATCTTACTAATAACCTGGGCTAAGGGCAACTCCAACGAAGGTCCTAAAACTGGGTTTTAGGACTATATATAGAACTTTCATCTCCAACGGGCCTAATTTATAGGTTCTGGTTCTGAAAATATAGGACCAAGTTCTATTCTCAGTCCTATATTTGGGACAATTCTAGGACTGAGACTTGTTTTTGGGCTGGGCCAGAGGAGAAAGAGAAGTGACGCGCTGAGACACTGGTGAGAGAAAAACGCGCGCTCCAGCTCGAAGGGGAAAGGACGATGTGCGTAACGCGCGCTGCAGCAAAGGAAAGCGCGCCTCTCTGTGCTGCGGGGCCGGCATCACGTGCGGCTGTCTCGTTTGTGACCGTTGTGCAGCTCCAAAGGACGTAGAGCCAACGGCTCTGATTTGACACCAAATTTGAAATGGACGGTCAGACTCGGCTGCCACAACCAACGGTCAGAAAAAAAAAAAAATTACGGCCCATGATTTTTACCTTATTATAAAACTCTTTTTTACCTCGAAAAAAAATATCAGAAATAACATACAAAATTTATAGATCCGTTGGCAACTTTTTTTTGAAGAATTCTATAAATACCAACCCAAGACTTCACAAATTCCTCACACCAAAATCCTTTTCCCTTCCAAACTTTTCATTTATTCACTACATCTTGTTCTTCAATTTTTTTTTCCCAAGAGAAAAAATGGGCAAAAGAAAGGATTCATGGAGACACAATGAAGAAGTTATTCTTTGCCAAGCTTGGATCACTGACACAACACAAGATAATATCTGTCAATAATTTGATTGTTTGTCATATATGCCGACATAAAACGACAAAAAGTTAGTATGTATTTATTATTTTAATTAAAATAATTATATTTAATTATAAGAATAATATAAAATTTTGTGATAAAAATAAAAATTATGAAGTTTTATCAACTTAATAAGGTTATTAACATATTTAATATAATATTCATAAATATACCACCTATAACTTATTTTAATGAACAAAAATGAATATAAGACCTATTATAGGACTCATGGTTGGAGATGAAAAAATGAGTCCTAAATGAATAGTGCAACAAAGAGGTCTTATAATTAATATAGGACTCCAAATCCAAGATTATGGTTGGAGTTGCGCTCAGGCAAGTCAACATGGGTCCTAAGTACTAACTTACTGGTTTGCTTATATCACAACGGAAACTAAAGATAATATCTTAGATTGAAACCAAGATGATCAAGCGAAGCTTCATCGGAAAAAAAGAAAGAAAAAAAGAAATTTAAATCCATTCTCTACAACCTCCCAAGCTCTCTCTCTCTCTTTCGATACCCACCGCCTCTTCCTGCCACAACCGCCGCCATTTCGCCCATCGTCTCGTACTGTCGTCATCCATGGGTTTGAAACTATATATCAAGTATTTAGATCAAGGGTAATCATAATCAAAGACTCAGCGTAGCGAATTCAGTAATTATACATGGATGAATCATGCATGAATGAGCCTGCACCTACTATAGCCTGCTTTTGTTTTAATCACAACTTGTTTAAAGTAGATCTAAAACCTTACTCATTCCATCTTGATCCGCAAAGGCTGGGAGAATCCGATGTAATAACCACGGGAACTAATTAAAACAAGGCTGTGACAGCCAATAGCATGTGTGTGTATATATACACACAATGCTGATCGAGTAAGGACCTCCTTACCTTAGCTAAGGTACGGAATTCTTTATTTGACCTACTTTTTAATCACATTTTCTCATCTTAACCGTTCAGTATCTAGGTATATATAAGTAAATCATCTGTACAAATTTTCAGCCAAACTGATAATGGTTAAGGCATTCATAACTTTGATTTAGAGTTAAAAGAACGTACGGTTCAGGATGAACAGATTCGGTTCGTTCATTGATTGAATACATTTTCAATACCTTAACGATAACCAAATTAGCTGAAACTTTACAGAGATGATCTAATCATGTATATCTAAATACTGAACGGCTATGATGAGAAAATATGATCAGAAAGTAGGTCAAATTAAGGAAATATGTATTTATATATATATATATAATCATTTTCAAATAAGGACCTCCTTACCTAAGTTAAGATACATATATATATATATGCTGTTCAATTGCAGTTTTAATTAGTACCGTCTTTCACATGCATCATAGCTGTAATCAGTGTATCATAGTATCTTTCTAAATCTATTTAATATCGATCGATTGCTGAATTCCTTTTTTATAAATCAAAATTTATTATATCAAATCTAGCTATAAACCTAAAGTTTGGTCACTGTCTGTATTTGGTTGAACTCCGAAGCTGCAGCTTTCTAAAGATTTCCCAGTTCTGTGAGTATATACTTGTTACTTAATCTCATTTTCTTCTTGCTTATTAAATCCATGAACAGAAACTCACCTTGCTATATATATATATATATATATATATATATATATATGAAGCGATAGATATATCGAGAGCATGGCAACCACAGTAGTCCCCAGTGTAATGGTTAATCTTGAAGCTCTTACCAAAGACAACTATAAGTACTGGAGCTTCCGGGTGAAAACTTACTTGCTGGCTGAAGATTTGTGGGACCTTGTGGAAGGCGCAAATGAACATCCAAAACTAGAAGACGGGGAAGAGGAATTCAAGGCTTGGAGGAAAAATAATGCCAGGGCCTTGCAAGCTATTACCATACTTTGCGGGAAGGATGCTGAGTCTTCTATTACTTACATCCAGACGGCCAGAGATGCCTGGAATACTTTGGCAAAAAAGTTCAAGCTAATTTCAGAAAGTTCAGGTACGTATCGCATACATTTCTAAGATCAATACAGTGAGAAGATGATCAATAATATATATATATACTGGTCTTTCCTTACATGCATGTGTTGCCAAGCAGCCCTATACTTAATTAATTTCCTGTGCCTTCGTCAGCCCCACTGAGACGAATTATTATGTATACTGATCTACGTCTTATCAATATAAAGATTGATCTGTTATTCACAAAAACAAAAAAAAAGGCAGATGAGGTTTTAATCTTCTAATCATACCCAGGTTGTAGAATTGACACAATTTGCCAATACCTACCATCATCTTCTCATAATTCTGTGTGATTCTAACCGTGAATCCCTCACCTTTATTTTCAGATTTGCACATTTCACTCTTCTTAATTTAATGTCTCTGATTCACCATATGTGAACAACTAATTATTTGAAGTAGTTTTGTTTTTCATGTCCCAACTTGAACCATAGTGTTCTATACTTCTATTTATTTACTTTTACCTTTTTGTTTGGAATCGTAATGTTTGAACGAATCTAACAATTGTATTTTCAGACGAGAATTCTGAAGTTGACTCGAATGAAGACGACACCAGCTCAATTATTGGTGATGCTGTCTCGGAAATAGATGCGGCTGAAGGTATTATACAAGATCATATGCCTCACTATGATTTCTTGAACTACAAGCTAGTCATTTCTTGAAGGTATTATATAAGGTAATCATTAATAACCCGAATAGCTTGCAGCACTAGAGAAGAATTTCTCATTTGAGAATTTAAGTGCTTTCTTCGATAAGGTGACGGCACAGGATTGGGAGGCTGTAAAGGAGTTCATTGAAAAACATCCAGAGGCAGCAAGAGCAAAATTTGACCACCCTAGCAAGACAGCTCTTCACTATGCAGTCTGGTATGAGGACGTGGAAGGTGTAAAAGCGTTGCTGCCGTTTATGAAAAACAAAGATCTGGAAATACTTGACTATTCCGGACATACTGCTCTTTCTCTTGCTATAATATTAAAACCAGATGCATATGTGATGATTGAAATCATCAAGTGCATAATTGAGAAGAACAAGAAACTACTCCTTCGTGTTGTCCATCCTTCCGCCAATACTATTCCACTCGTGTATGCTATGAGTTTGGACAAACCAAAAATGGCTGAGTATCTTTATTCTGTAACTCCACTAGGAAAGCTCAAGAGTAGGGACGGCGCGGAAATAATTTCTGCGGGTTTGAGAACAAAACGTTTAGGTATATGCATGTAAGAGTTTTCTTTATTTGACAAATCGATCAATACGTACTTCATGGTATACTATAACGACTTCCTCTTTCACTCTACTATAGATATTCCGCTGGACTTTATAGAGGATTTTGCAAGGTTTGTCATTGCTAAAGACCACTCGGGTGAATCCCCTTTAAATGCATTGGCTAGTAATCGTGCCGGGTTGTTCCTGAATCCTAGGGAGCTCGGAATATGGGAACGATTGATTTATAAATGTTAGTAGTGCCTCTCTCTCTTTCTCTTTCTCTCTCTCTCTCTCTCTCTCTCTCTCTCTCTCTCTCTCTCTCTCTCTCTCTCTCTCTCTCTCTCTCTCTCTCTCTCTCTCTCTCTCTCTCTCTCTATCTATACATAGTTATAGGAAACGATGAAATGCAATTATGCAAATGTATCATGAAATATTTTGTTTGAAAGAAAAGAAAAATGTAGCTTATAAAATTGAGTTGTATAACATGGGATGGATCCATAGTATTCTAATTTAAAAATTTAATGGACTATAAATTAGAATGTCACGGATCCGCTCCCATATAACGGACATTATGTTATTGTAGTTTGCTTATCCTATTATTTATATACATGAACGTTCTGGCGAGATCCATTTTCTTATCATGCTTAGACCTAAATTGAGTTGATGTGTTATGTGTTATGTGGACTTGTACGCTTTTGTCTTGACAGGTATATTAATATTACCAAGACATAGATATACCCGTGAGGTTTTGATAGATGTTGAGAAAGAAGACAAGGATGAAAGCAATCAGAAGTATACCATTCGCCAAGGTATGCCGTCTTATGCATGCATATATGTACATGAGATTAATTACCATATTCTTTGAAGAAAATATCCCGATCGACATGTTTGGATTTATTGCAATGCAGAACGCTACATCAACTTACTCCGTCACCTAGGTAGGTCTTCCTGGTACGCCACATCAAAACACTTATGCCATTTTGTTTTTGGAATGCGTTGCTAATTTGATACTCGATTCTTCTAATTCAGGAATCAATGGCATATATCAAATGAAATTGCTCCATTGCCGAACCCTTGAGATTCTACTTCTCATGTGTAAACGGTTAGACTCACGAGATTTTAAAGAAAATTACGAGTACATGGAACATAAATTTGTCCAAAAAGCACTCTTCCAAGCAGTAGAACGAGGAAATGTTACGTTCATTCGATTGGTGGGTAGACATAGCCCGGCGTTACTTAATATCACTGATGAACATGACAAGAGTCTATTTCAATTTGCTGCTGAGCAACGTCAAGAGGATGTTTTTAACCTGATATATGGGTTTGGAAAAGAAAAGAGAAAAGACATGGCAGGCAGGACAGACAAGTTTGGAAATAACATGTTGCATGCGGTAGGAAAGTTGTCCCCGTTAACACAGATTACCCATATTCGAGGTGCAGCTTTGCAAATGCAGTATGAACTACATTGGTTCAAGGTACATATTGATCCCTCTTCTATAATTTTGTGTGGTGTACAACATGTAGTTACTGTTCAAGGCTAGTGAATTATTTTACCTCAAATGCAGAAGGTGGAGCGCATGGCAAGTCCCAATGATCATAATTGTATAAATTCTGATGGTCTCACACCCCGTGAGGTATTTACTATAAACCACAGAGATCTAGTGAAGGAAGGAGAATTGTCAATGAAAGAAACTGCAACTTCTTCTTCGGCACTTGTGGCTGCTCTTATCATTACCATTATGTTTGCTGCAGCAGTAACAGTTCCTGGTGGAATAAACGGGGACACTGGTATTCCCATATACTTGCATACCAAGGCATTTAGGACTTTTATAGTTGCAGATGTTATATCCCTATGCTCCTCCACAACTTCAGTAATGGTGTTCTTGGGGATCCTCACTTCACGTTTCGCTGAAGAAGATTTTCTCACATCCTTACCCACAAAATTGATAATTGGCTTTCTTACCGTATTTCTATCTATCGGGGCCATGATGATTGCCTTTGCTTCCGCCATTATCATTATGCTCCCTGAAAAGCCATCTATTGTTATTTCATCTGTTGTACTCGCTAGTATTCCAATTGCCTCATTCCTCTGGATGCAATTTCCATTCCTTCTTGAGATCATTATTTCTACTTATGGATTCAGAGTATTTAAAAGGGAAGTACAGAGTTTTGAGTATAGTATAAGAAGGCAATTCCGAAGGCAGAATAGTTGGTGAGCCAGTCATTGACAAAGGCAGAACATTTGCTACTTTGTAATATGAAGTGTTTGTACGCAAAGAAGAAACAGTCTACGACTCTACGTGCTTAGATCTTGAAATAAATATTCCAGCTTCAGAGTTTTATTATTTTGGGTTACCACGTTACTCAAACATTTTGTATGAGTTTGATATAAAGAATATCCGAGTGCAGTGTTTATATAGTCATAGAGATTTATATATGAATGATCTTATGTGGCTGAGTGCCCGAGTCCCGTTCTAGTTTATGAGTCCTAGATTTTGTGAACGAGGTCTAAAAGTTTTGCTTCTTAATTACTGGACAATTTGTAACGAGCTGCCCCTACAAATTTGAGTTTTCGAAGTTTGTTAGTTCTTTTGAAGTTCATTAAAATTTAGAACTCGTCAACCTCAAGATATGCGCTTGGAATTCACTTAGCAAAAGATCAAGATTTTCAATCCCATTATAATTGGTAGCAGTGTTTACGTCTAAATTAATATTTTACTGGACAGTAAATGTCTATGTAAATATTAATTATTTATTGGTCCATGTCACACCGACGAGCCCAAGTTTCTTTAAGTTTACAAGTGATGGCCCGCCAGAAACACCACGCTAGCTGAGAACCGAGTTCGCGTGCGAACTGGACTTTGCGCAGTTAGCGCGCGGAATGGACATAGGCGGACTACACAGTTCGCGTGGAACACTTAGCTCGCTCGCGGAATAGACCACGCGAGCTAACTTCAGAGTTCGCGTACAAACGACTTTGCACGGACTACACAGTTCACGCGCGGAATTACTATTTGACACTTCGCGTAGGCAAGATTGACACTCCGCGTAGGCGAGGTGAGGCGAGCTGGCGAACCGGTCCGCGTAGGGGACTTCGCGAGGAAGACACATGCGGAGTCCGCGCGCACCACAATAAACGTTGAAGACCTTTACAAGTCTTTGACATGCTTTGGGCCAATCCATGTGGCCCTTAATAATTAAAAAGCCATTTTAAGGCTCGCGAGCTGCAATAGCCTGCGAAATGGAAGCGAGCTTCAGGAGCACGCGAGATAGCATCCTGTGACAGCCCGCGGGATGAGGATATTCCTAATTCCAGTTCGCATAGGAGTCTACAGTTGGCAGCGCGGAAGCAATGCCCTATGCGGAATGAAGTGTGCGAACTGGACATGTGTCACAAGATGGTTGGTTCGCATGGACGAAACAGTGCTCTTGTGCTATTAGGGTTTCAAAGTCCGACTTGGATTCTAATTACTTTTCTTCTGCCGCAAGTCGAACTACTATATAAGGGGGCTCGAACCCTAACAGAAAGACACTCAAACAAACACAAAAAACACAATACAAACTGAAACCCAGTTATCCTTCGAGCTACTCGAAAACCCTAACCCTAAGCGCCGCCGCCTAGGTTTTTCTTTAGAGCCATCCGGACTCTACCCCGATTCCTCTCTTACCTCCTTATTGTTGCTCTGCTCGCGTCCTCCGTGAGTATCGATCGCCTTGTGCTCTTAAATTCCTCCTCTAAGGTGGCACCAGGAAACCCTTTCCGCCTGATCAAGAAGTCAAGCGCACACAATCACCCTTTCCTCGTCCGCGAGGTGGCACGCCCGCAGCACTCCCCTTTCTCTTTGCTCGCTATTCACCTCTGCTTCGCGCGCTGAGGATCATGGCCAAAACAAGCAGAACTTTAGGCAGATTCATGAAGTGTTTCTACATCTCTGGCCCTTCTGCTAAAAACATGGTTTATCTCTACTATATTAGAAAGCGAGGCCTTTTTTATGTCAAAAGCTTCACCAATTTTATGAATTCCCTAAATCATCCTTACCGGTAGAAAGTGCACTAAATAAAAAGATACATTAAAGAGGGTTATTCGTGTAAAATCTCTACTACAATAAAGGCAGAGGCTCAGGAAATTCATCAAAATATGAACAACCAATTTTGCCCATCAATCTCATAACTCTGACAACCAAACACAAAGGGTAATATGGTCAAAAAGGAAATAGAAAGAAAAAACTGTATATGTTCGGGAGAAACCGTGCGATAGCCACAAACTCATCCACTCACTCAACTCAGAATTGCTTCGTTGTTCTTGCTGGTTCCAAACAAGAGCTCCATCTGGAGCTTCTTCTCGCCGGCAGACTCGTCGGGATTGAGCTTCTTCAAGTTTTTGCAGTTTTTCCAGCGTTGGACCTTCTTCTACGATCACCTTAGCATTCAACTTGATGGTAATGGCGTCCAAGACGCCAATGACATCTGAGGAGGAAGAAGAGCCGTCATATGCAGCTGTCGGAGTTGATTTGAGCAGACGTCCGTACTTTAACATAGTTGCGGACGTCCGCTTCATATCCGGCCTATATATATATATATAGAGGCCGGATCAGAGGCGGACGTCCGCACTCGGCTTAAAGTGCGGACATCCCTCCGTTCTCCACCTTCCGGCGCCGGCGACGGCGCGCCTCCACCCCAGAAGACTCCGGCATCGTTCCCGACCACTTTCCCTCCCCGGCGAGTCCGTTCTTTTCCAGTTTTCCTGCGAGATCACCCAAGTTTGAAGTTTTGGGTGATCTCGCCGGAAAACTGGAAAAGAACGGACTCGCCGGTGAGGGAAAGTGGTCGAGGAGGCTGCTGGAGTCTTCTAGGGTGGAGGCACGCCGTCGCCGGCGCCGGACAGAGGAGAACGGAGGGACGTCCGCACTTTAAGGACCGTGCGGACGTCCGCTTCTGATCCTCTCTTTATATATATATATATATGGGGAGAAGAAGCCGTTGGCATCTTCCTCCATTAATAAGCTTAAAGGTCTACTATTGAAGATTATTGATAGACGATTGAAGTTTTTCAAGGAAAGTGACATTGAAAATTAAAGATAATCTTTACACTATATTTATATTTTATAGTGTAAAACTGAAAATTATAAACGGGCCGGGCTGCGGGACGTAGTTTATCGTGCTTGGACCGTGTCGGGCTTATAACGGGCTCAGGTCGGGCCAGGCTGCGGGCCAATATTTTTAAGCCCAACCCGACCCATTAGACAAACGTGCTCGGGCCGTGTCGGGCCTATAACGGGCTTGGACCGGACCGGGCCTGTTATTAACGTGCCATGCTCGTGCCTAACAGCCCATTTGCCACCTCTAATAACAAACATATCGGATATTGGATAGTATTAAGTATTAACCGTTCGAAAGAAGGCTTATACCAATGAGGCAATGATATATAACCTCTCTATTGGCTCAACATAAAATAACTCAATTGATCGCTATGTGACTACTCTGAAAGTACAAAGTACACAGACAAACAACCAATTTTCAAACAAAATATATGTATACATTTATGTGTGTACATCCTTAATGCTCTTTGTAGAATCAGGCTATGTACTATGATAATGTCACATAAACAATATTCTTGTATACATTTGGGAAAAAAAAAGAGTCAGGTTTATATAAAGTATTTTACATTAGTCCCTTCACATATCATGTTTGACATCTTTAGCTGCTCCTTGCCTTCCTTGCCTGCAGACAAACTATCAACGTCCATGGAGCAGTTGGCCGCAAGCTCAACCTTGAGGTTATGCCCTAAAATGATCGCCTCTCCCTGTGTCTTGACTGCAACGACTAAAGGGATGCTGTTGCTCTTCACCTTTTCATTGAACGTATTCGCGGAACCGCCAAAGTCACCCTTGGTTAAGTCTCCTTTGAGGTCGATATTCATCAATGTGATATTGGCTGTAGGTTGCTTGAACTCCGGGTACATCCCAGAACACAGCTTGACAAAGTTTGAGCGTCCGTCCCTAAATAAGAGGTCTACAGTGCTGTCCTTCTCGTAGACAATGGTGATATATTTGTTAAGGTTGTTGGATCCGAGATTGACTACAAAGCGACCGTGGAACTTGAAGTCGTTTGTGAAGTTGTAGGCATTGGAGGTGATACCAAAAACTGTGTACTTGGGAAGGCTGGGATTTACGATTGCCCAAAACCCGGCCACAACGGCTGCGAATATCAATGCGAGGGCAAAGAGGCCACAACAGAACCAACCGTAGCATTTCAGGCAAGGGTGTCTAGAGCGGCGAGCTCCGGCTGGAGCGTATCGAGGAGCGTTACGGCCGTGGGGACCTGGGAACTGCTGATCTTGAACCATTGTACGTATATCGGTATATGAAGATATATTGGTTAGGGCCAGGACGTTGTCGCTGACGCCTAGGAAGCTAAGTGGATTGATAAGCAAGCATCAACCCTCAAATGAATAGAAGGATGAGTTAACCCTTCTGGTGATTTTACAAGGTGTGCATGCAAAGGAGAAAAAAAGACCTTTCTTTTCTTCTATCGTTACTAGTTGTAAAGGATGAGAAATTCGAACTCCGTAAAATGCAGTTCTTCTTCTTCTTACTCTTTTACAGAGGTCAAAACCGAAGCAGAAATCTAGATGTGAAATCTACGTATGGGGGGACTTTTGGATATGCATGTCGATTGGTATAGCAGAAAGTTCTGTTACGTTAGGCCAGAAAAATAGGATTCCGTTACGTATGTGTGGCACATATTGTAATCTCCAGACTGGATTTTGTGGTTTATCCTTGTTTTCCTCAATTTTCTATATTTTAGGCGGTTCATCATCATACGTACCTGTTGTTCATGGATCTAATAATCAAACAAGACTATACTTAGCTTAGCCCTGCTCGCATGAGACAGTGTATAAGAGGACTGTGAGAGACAAATTGCGTCTGCTCACAATCCCTAATACTTAGCTTACTGCTCATGTTCTTAATGGAAATTAGATTTATAATCTACAAATTGGTGGGTATGAATCTCTTACCGTAATTCATACTCGATTAGACAACATAACATATCAAATAAAATTGAGGTCGATGATAAACCAGATTAGCAAGACATACTAAAACCACTCGCTACGGGGTTTAGGAGAGAAAGCTTGAATGGCCAAACGACAATTACAAGACCTAAAAGCACCAGCTTCCGATACCGACGACATGAGCTTCTTTACTGATGTCTTGACCTTACTAACCACCTTGTTCAACTTCCGACAACACACCGAGCGCTGCGATTTATCCGCCGTTTCAAACTTGTAGGAGTTAATGAATATCTGCCGTCGTTGCTTGGCTTCATCCTCTGCAGTCCTCAAAGGAAAACTCGCCACTTTCTTGCGCTTAAACGACATCGATCTTCGCGGTGGTTCTTGCACGTTTTCGCTTCTCGTCGCTTCATCCAAAGGCTCATAGCCGTTGAACCGCCGGCTCGGACGCTTCACGGTGGTGTTTCGGGCCAGACCGTTCATGGCTCTGCTTCTCTATGCGCTAGCTTATGCACACTGGTAAAACGAAGCTGGAGAAGAAGAAGTACCTTTTGAGTTGCTGGATCTGAGCTCTTATATATAATTAGTAGAGAAATCTACCTTTTCTTCTGCGCGTTTTCTTATTGGTTTAACTGCTCGAGAATTTGAGTGACGGTTGACCGTTACTTTATTGTTTTCTTTCCGGTCTTGATCGGCGGCCCTTAAGCTAGCAAGTAGTGTTTGAAGTTGAACAGTGAAGCAAGTCAAATATGATCAACAAAGCAGGAGCTTTCCGAGTAGAGAGAAGGGACGACTTAATGCTCAATACTCTATCTTACTAGCTCCCTTGGCTTGCTTGTGATCCACCTTAATCCTTATATATCGACGCAGTAAAGTACGAGGCAAGCAAAATCCTACAAAGATAAACACGGACATTTACTAGAAGATAGAAAACTGTATGATTGAGATGCGAAATAGATAATACGATCCGTCATATAGGCAAATTTAAGTCCTAAACCAACTCGACTTAAAATTGGAATCTTAATGAAATTTCAAAACAAATCCAAAAACAGAAAGAGTTCCAAATCTAAATCGTAAAAGACATAGATCGATCCTCATCGAAGTAAACTCCTGAATGAGAAACTAAATATTTGTTAAGATTCATTGCCAAAATTACTCGTCATATCAATCTCAACAAAATCCCGAGTCCGTAATCTGATAAAAACAAGCTCCTAGATGCAGTAAGTAGTGAATGAGAAGAATATATATTTACTACTCTAAAGCTAGCCCTACTCATCAGAGGATAATTACATGATTAAAGAAGCAAAAGATTCTCTTTACATCTAAATGCAGTAGTTTGAAGTATTGACCGTTGATGATTTTTAGGCAAAATATTCAAGTCCCTTGTAGTCTTGTTGCTTGTGGATTGTGATGTATATCTGGAAGCCCCCTGGAAAATAAAAACTGTGCCAAGTAAACTCTTTGTACATCGATAGACATCATATCATGTTCAATGTGGAAAAAGTGGAATTCAGTGTGACTATATATGCTGTTTATGACTTTAAGCGCAATCCATAACATTCTAAATCCTTTTAAAAGTTCTCAATTTGGGTATCTGACAATCTGACTCGAGTCACTTGACTATATAAATACTGCGTTACCGCGTTCTAATGTCTAAACAATCATAGTAAACATAAATATCACTTAATACCATAATCAAAATATAAATAAATTAAATAGGCTATCATGATAATCGAATATCTTATTCTCTGTACAAGTTATGTTTTTGTTCAAGTACGTATACATACCTTGAGAGTCTTCTTCTTTGTCTAGTTAAGGCTAGATTTCTGCATATATTCGAAGTCAATCTTAAATAGACGTGTTGTTAAAGAGAATCCTACTTAGAAATAAACTTTTACTTTTTCCTCAATATATATAGGATAGGGTTTATAATCTCCATATTTACTTCAAATTCACAATAACTTACAAGATTTGTTTTGAGTTATATACACTACACTCTCTTCTGCTTAATTCCCAAGTAACATACATTGATGACTGTTGACGTGTTCACCTTAGAATTTTCCCGGGTTTTTAAGACTCCTATGACAAATTCCAACGTTATATTATATACTTGCCGAGTCGAGGTTGGGTCTTCACCGATGGGCTTCAATGCCACCACCCTCTTTAGCTTCTGTTCTTCGTAATGACGGCTTGCCTTGTCTTCCGGTGCCGGTCATGGGAATGATTTAGTTCGTCACTCTGTTTTTTTGTTGTTGTTGTTCTATCTCCTACTAGTTATCTAGTTGATAGAGCATAATGTATTATTACTTGTTATTAGACCTTGGGTTTTTTGGGCTTTGCCTACTTCAATGAATTACTCATTTTCAAAAAAAAAAAAAAAAAGTTAGCTAGTGATCGATCATATAGTAAGTTCATAAAATAATTGAATCGATATATATATTGAGTGCAGTAAGTAACGAGTGACCACCAATCCCAGGGGCTCAATTGACATTCAAGACATACGGTCCATATATGAAGGGCCATAGATAGATACCCAGCTATCTAACTAGCTAGTTGATGGATATTATTAATGGCAGTCACAGCATGTAGACGTATCCCTTCTCTATCACTTCCAAATTTATTAGCTTAACTCTTTCAAAATAAATAACAGAGCTCATACATTTATGATTTTATGGCTATGTGAAGCCTGGGTCTGAGTACTGATCACGTAGAAGAGGCACTTTCAATCTCAGTAACTATTGTTCGAGCTTCTTAATTTATATATTCACCCTTTCTTCCTGTGACTTCTGTCTGCGTCTCATGTATAAATCCAGGAATCTTGTATTTCATGTGAACCCTGATCTCTTCTCTCACACTGTACTACTCACTCCCTGTGATTTGCTTCAATACCACACTTTCTTTCTTTATATTTGCTTGCTTCTTCCTCGGCCCTTATATATTCATCTTCTTCATCCTTCTGTTGATACCACTATCCATACTTCTCATAGAGCTTTTTTCTAGCTTTGCATAGTTAATTAACCTTAGTTGTTCCCAGAAAGAAAAAGCCATGAAGGGTTGCAATGTTATTGTCGTCGCAGTTCTCCTTGTTCTTCTTTTAGTTCCAGCTGCCATGTCTGCTAGGCACATAGCTCGCCCTCACTCACGTATGTTTCACCAATACTGTACTTCCTAGTCTTATGTATGTGCTTGTATGTAACAGAAAGATAAATATTATAAGCCCATGTAGGCGAATTGGGAAAATTATGTAAAAAAATTTCGAGGAGGATGTGTAAGAAGTTTAGAAAACACTTCTAGTCTGAGTTATGTGAGTTTTAGCAAATCCTTAATGATTAATATTCAAAATGCAGGTCATGTACGCCATCTGCGTTCTTCATCTGCACTACCAAAAAGTACTACTACTACTACTACCGCCGCAACAAATGATCATCAGGGTGCTCATGTAGCTGCAAGACAATTTTTCCGAAAGGGGCCGGACACACTTCAAGTGGCAGGCTCTTCGCTACCGGACTGTTCACACGCCTGCGGTTCTTGCACGCCATGTCGACTGGTGATGGTGAGCTTCGTTTGCGCAACAATAGAGGAAGCCGAGACTTGCCCCATGGCTTACAAGTGCATGTGTAATAACAAGTCTTATCCCGTTCCGTAAACGTGATGTTCATCAATGAACTGATCGATCCTATGTCAATTGTACGTAGAGGCAGTTAAATTAGCTAGCAAGTTAGAATAGTAAACACTAACATAGTAGTGTTGCTCCCTGTGTTTGGTACTTTGGTTTTAGGCTTTTAGCTTTCTTTTGGACTTTCAGTTTTTTAACTTTGTTTGCTCCAATATGTGTAATCAGAGAGCTTCTCTTCTTACTAGTCAATGATTCGAATTGTTCTGCATCCGAAATGTTCAATTACCGTGGACATTATTACTCGCTCAGATTCTTCTGAAAATTAACATGTATTTGCTCAAATTTGTTCAATATCCAATCGCGCACATTATGATTAAGCTTGACGTACGGGATGAACTATAACATCTTCAATTAATACAAATTTATCAAGTACTTTTAAACATGAAATGAGTGTCCTAAATTATACAAATGTGGATATTAAGTATTGTTAATCTTGGTTTGGTGTTAATTTTGTCTTCTCTAATCAAGAAGGAAGATGTCTGTACAGGTTTTCTATTTAGTATTGAACCAACTGAACAGCAATCCATTGTCGTCCAGCGGTTAGGATATCTGGCTTTCACCCAGGAGACCCGGGTTCGATTCCCGGCAATGGAACTTTTTAATTTTTTGTTTTTGGATCATATATTTCATATGGGCCGTCCAAAAAGAAATCTTTGGTACCCGATAGCTACGTTATAGCCTAGTTTGCAGGAAACTGATTGGTTTCGTTGCCATGATAGAGGGAGACACAACACTTTCTCAGAAAACATAATGTTGTCTTCTTCTTCTTCTTCTATCTCTATCAATCTTGCTCCCTCCCGTTTCTTCAACTGGACCCCGCTGTTAAACCACCACCATCAACCTCATAACCACCGACAACACCACAACCAGAGCCAACATGTGTCCTCAGACGCCATAGCAGGTAACCCTCTCCTATGGTAGCTGTAACTTAATTTTGTCTTGTATGTATGTCATGTCAGAAGCAGACCTCACTTTCTAATCAAATTTTCAATCTTTCAATTTTTCTTTAATTGCATGAACCTTTAATTCACACATAATTTCAAATAAAGACCCTTCAATGGTGCCATTAATCTTTTCCCCTTTTGAAAAGGTTCTCATCTTCCTTTGCTTTGACTCTTTCTGTCTCTCTTTAAAAGAAAAGTTGAACAAATTTGAGGTTGAATCAGAGGGGAATAAGAACATGAGTTGGGTGCAATCATTTGCCACCCTTTTTGTTTTGCTTTCGGTTAAAAAGGGTGAAAGATTCTCTCTTTCTCTTGGTTTTGGAACCCCCTAATGAGATTAAGGAGGAGCAGGAAATGCTTTCCTTCTTGCGCTTTCCTTCACCAAGTAAACTCTTTGTCATCTCTCTTTCCTTGATTACTCTCTATGTTTATGAAAGTATTTCTTTCTTTTGATCTGAATATAAGCTATTTAAGATTTTGAACATAGTAAATATCATTATCTATGTCTTGTATTTGGAACTGGTTCATTTTTGATAATGGATGAGCTATTTCTCATTGTTAGCTGGTCTGTCTGTTAGACTATTACTGATTGAATCTTTTTACCAAGTGTTTACATTATCAGTTCAAAGCTTTCATTTTGATTGTGTGCTGCATTTTTTACATTATATAGTTATCTGAATGTTTGTTTTTGTTAGGGTGTTCTTCATGCTTTTAGCTTCCAAATGTGTGATTGCACAACTTGAGTGGAAACATTTATATGCTACCTTGTGTTATGCGGCAGTTTATAAATACCGAAAGGCACAAATCTTCAATGTAGGTTGATGAGGATGAGGTTTATTGGACACAGAAGAGCAAAAGCAGGAAGGAATTGGGGAGACGTGGTTCAGCTCGAGTGATACCACAGTTAGTCCAATGCTTTGGTGAGTAGAGTTGATATTGTTTTTCCCATTCAGTGCTTAGTTCTGTTCTCCAGTCTCTCTCCTTTTGCTCAACCCTAGATAATAGATTTTAATGTTACTTTCTCATAACATGGGAGTTCTGTGTTGATCCTATTGCTTTCTGGGGTGTGTTTGCTCACCACTAATCCTTGCTTATGGTGGTAGTTAATGCTATGGTTGGACCACGATCATGGACAGGACTCTTTAGCCGCTCAAGACGTAGTGAGAAGTATGCTGAGTACCCTTTGAGTCCTATGCAGGTATATAGTTCTGTAATCAGTCTTCCCGTATAAACTGTTATATATTGTAGTTTTGCTTCTGATGTTCATCGTTTTAGTGAATGCAAGTTTCCATTTCTCCATTTCACTTTGGACTACTTGTATAGATATATGTACATCTGAAACTATCCGTAGTGTGCAAGCTTTGACATATTGATCATGGTATTCGTTTCATAATTTAATGATGTTGCTGGTTTTTTCTACAGCCACACATATTTTCATCATCTTCTTTGATTTAGTCATGAAGACATAAGCATCATTTTTTTTTTTCGAAAAGGAAGACTTCAGCATCAGTTATAAGCTGGAAATTCAATATTTATTTTGAACTTAACAGGAGCTGAGACTTTTGAGGCTTCAAGAACGACTACAAGTACCTTTTGACGTGACTCGCCCTGATCATCAAGTACATTCTTCATGCTGTTTCTAAATCATTTTTTTTTTCAATCTATTTCCACTATCATCTTGCTTCAATTTGATTACTGAGCTATGTTAAAATTAGATGACCTGTCAATATTGATCTGATAGAGGTTCTTACTTTTTATGACTGCCTGCTGGCAAAAAAAAGAGTCATATCATATTTCCCTCTTCTCAGTTGAAAATCTTAGCTGTTGCTTGAGGAAGATCCTGTTATCACCTCAGTTTTCATGCTCGCTTAATAGAAGTGCCTAACATTAGCTCTGTTCTCTTGTTTGTTGTTATATCATTGATTAAGCGTATGATTCTATGTAAATATCAGGAAGCCTTGAAAGCATTCTGGCATGCTGCCTTTCCAGATGTTGCTCTCAGTGGTTTGATCTCTGAGCAATGGAAAGAGTTGGGGTGGCAAGGTCCTAACCCATCAACTGACTTTAGGTATGGTATTGTATCTCTCAAAATTTACATGAACATATGAAGTCTTTGATCAAACGGAAAAGCTAAAAGAAAAACAGAAAGACATGAAGTTTGTGACTCCTCGCTTGACATTAGTACTATTGTGTTTCACAATTTTTATTTGTCTTATGGTGAGATGATCTTTTCAGGAGTTGCGGTGTTATTGCCCTTGAGAACTTGATTTTCTTTGCCAGAACTTATCCTGTATGCCTCTATCCTGTTATGTGGCTCTTACCTTCATTATATCTGAATTTTTATAAAAGATATGTTGGTAGTAATTTTATAAAATTCACAATGAAGGCATCTTTCCGAAGATTATTGTTCAAGCAAGGGGGGAGACGAGCAACCTGGGAATACCCATTTGCTGTTGCTGGCATAAACATTTCATTTATGTTGATTCAGTTGTTGGATCTTTGGTCAGGTTTGTCACAAGTTCAATCAGCATCCTAGACTTTTCTTATAATGGTAGCAACAATTTTCAATTTATTAGGTTGAAATGTTACTGATATCATGCTACCCTGCAGCAAGACCAAGGTGTCTTCCCGGGATAAATTTCGTGAAATTATTAGGAGGTAAACAAATTCACACCTCACACTATTACGTGGTGATGATTGACTATGTTCAATAATGTGATATTGAACCACCCGGATCTAATAC
This sequence comes from Fragaria iinumae, assembly GCA_009720345.1. NCBI lineage: Eukaryota > Viridiplantae > Streptophyta > Magnoliopsida > Rosales > Rosaceae > Fragaria > Fragaria iinumae. Next base: position 38,001,128 of record CM019122.1, on the reverse strand, counting down.
TTGTGCATGCAGAAGATGAAGCTGCGTTTGATGTACTATTCTGTATAGCTTTCGAAATGGTGGATGCTCAATGGCTTGCTATGAATGCATCCTACATGCAGTTTAATGTAACCTCTCAACTAACACAATGCAACAATTTTTGTTTTCGATTTCTTTTATCATGATTGGAACGTAGCATTCAAAATTTGGTGAACGTTAAATTCTTTGTTTCTGCTGTGAGACTCAAGATGACTAACTCAGTGCTTTCGAATCCTCAGGATGTTCTGCAAGCAACGCGTACGCAGTTGGAAAGAGAACTATCTTTAGAAGATACTCAGAGGATACAAGATTTACCAGCTTATAATCTGTTGTACCAGTAGCTTTTTGGTAGTAGAGAAAAACATTAGCACTGTGCTTGAACTCGAAAATATTTGAATGAATTCAAAGATTAACACATGACAATAACACACTGCATAAAATTGTGGGAACTTTTTCATGCCCTCATTCCAACTTCGATTTACAATGTGACTTTACCTGAGTTGTTTCCATTGGATTCCTTCGGCATTTTAACCTTTGAAATGGGATCTTAATAAACACACATACCAAACCTGCAATCATGACAAGAATTCCACAGTAATATTCTCTCATCCCTTTAATAAAAGGCAAACGAAAAGATCTATTAGACAATAAAGAGAAGGATCATCACGTTTATAATGAGCAATGCTTTAAGTGATTCGAGGAAATCCTATTTCCAGAGTCTAGCTGAAGTAAGTTGATGTAAATTTGGCGACCGACATACCAAACAATCAACTCTGAGAGCCCTCAGCTGTGAGCTTAAGTAATTGACGTCTAATATGTAGATTATGATTGTGAGCTGAGTTGGTTTAGTGCTTTTTTTTTTTTTTTTGGCTACTAGCAGTAGGCATGATATCAGTTGTGCAACAATCCATATCCACAAGATTCTGATATGTCAAATAGAAAGGTTAACCATCAAATCCATGATACCAAATTTATAAATAATTACTGCATTATTTATTTATTGTCATCAAAAGTCATTTCACGTAGCTATGATAAGGGTTAGTGTTCAACAAATTATTTGTTGTACTATTACGTGATGAGATGAGAAACCATCTCTTTATATGTTAGATGTTAGAACACTAGATGAGATAAAAACTTAAAATGGAAGCAGCTGCAGAATTGGATGAAGCAAGTCTGAGAGGCCAAGCAGATGTATGGAAGTACATGCTCGGCTTTGCTGATTCCATGGCTTTGAGATCTGCTGTGGAGCTCCGCATACCAGATATCATACACTCTCATGGTCGTGCATTGACGTTGTCCGAAATAGCCTCGTCCTTCGACTCTGCATCACCCTCTCCCGATATCTCATGCCTCGCTCGCATCATGCGGTTGCTAGTCCGCCGGAACATCTTCACCGCACACCATGACGGTGAAGATTCTGAGAAAACCGTCCTCTACGGGTTGACTCACTCGTCTAGATGGCTCTTGCACGACTCAGAGCTCACTCTAGCTCCGATGGTTCTCATGGAGACCAATCCTACTCTAATGGCTCCATGGCACTGTTTCAGCCAGTGTGTCAAGCAACGCGGCCCATGCGCCTTTAAGAGGGCGCATGGGCACGACATTTGGCAATTCTTTTCTGAAAACCTCAAGTTCAACCGATTGTTCAACGATGGCATGGCGTGTACAGCTAAGATTACAATGAAAGCGATACTTGCCGGATATAAGGGTGGGTTTGAGGACGTGGCAACACTGGTGGATGTTGGTGGTGGGACTGGAAGCGCAGTGGCGGAGATTGTGAAGGCGTATCCCAGCATTAAGGGCATCAACTTTGATCTGCCACATGTAGTTGCCACAGCGCCGGTGTACCATGGGGTGTCACATGTTGGAGGTGACATGTTTGATGAGGGCAGTATTCCAAACGCAGATGCAATTTTCATGAAGGTAATTCAAATGCCAGAGTGCGAAAATGGTTCTTGTAGCTAGTTTACATTGCAAGAGAACTCACTCCTTGTTTATCACAAATCACATTAACATCGTGTTACTATATCTTGGATTAAAATTGCAGTGGGTTATGCACGACTGGAGCGACAGCGATTGCTTCAAGATATTGAAGAACTGCCGGAATGTGATACCGGAGAGAACTGGCAAGGTGATAATTGTGGACGTTATCCTTGAGCCAAATGGTGTTGGCATGTTTGATGACACAGGCTTGGTGTTTGATCTGCTAATGATTGCACACACCTCAGGTGGAAAGGAGAGGACTGAGAGTGAATGGAAGAAGATGTTGGAACAAGCAGGCTTCCCTCGCCTCAAAATCATAAAAATTCCAGCTTTGATGCTCATTATTGAGGCATACCCTGTGTGAAATTATAGCTAGTTTTAATAAATTTGTGGTTATGTTTAGAGTCTATGCTTAAGATCAATTAAGCAATTGATTAATAAAAAAAAAAACTTATCTATGCACTTATGATATTAGTCTTATCGTATAAATACACTCATATATGCATGTTAGGGGATCTGATGAACACATGTTAGGGTTCTTATTGAGTATTTCATACCAAATCTATAATTTTCCATTTGATTGCACTGGATGTTGGAAATGTAAGAAGTTTTCCAGGGTCAAGTTAAAAGGCTTTCAGTTATTGGGTGCACCGGTCAAATAAATGTGTTCTGTTAGATCTGCTCCTGGGCTGCAGCTTGTGGAAGCATTTGAGTTGTTACATTTGTACATTGGGCTTTTTTTTTTTCAGTTTCCTTGGGGCCTAAAATTGTTCAGAAATTTTGGTCTATTCATTATCTATCAACAATTCTTCTAGGTTCCTCCCACAACCAAAGTCATAAAGACATGAAACACCGAAACGTATGGATCCAGCATCCATAGATTTAGACATTGATGGTTTTGATGGCATGTAACGGACAAATAGAGAAAACCGAAACAAGGTGATCTCGTATCATATATACGAGTCGTGTGTATGCATGTTGTCCTTCGCCAAATAAAAGTTGACAGAAAAGAACAAGAACTTTGTAACTTTGTACTTGGAAGTGAAAAGGGCTGACACCAATTTGAATATAGTCCCTTCTCCTTCTCAATTCTTCACGCTTGCAAGCCTCAAAACTACTAGGCACCAAATAGAAAAAGAAAATATAATAAAAGAAATATATGTAAGTTCAAGCGTGACGCACGTGTAGTGATGGTCTGAATCATCAACATGAGGTGGGTTAAGTGATGTTAGTTTTGTTCTTGATGTATATGTAAATATGAGAAAGAAAAAAAAAATAATTTATATTTCCATCCACACTGTCGTTTTAAAATCACATTAAAAACTGTCACGAGAATATGTTTGATAGTATCTCCATCGTCAACTGCAATAAAAGATATTATGATGTGTAAGTGGAGTGTGAACAAGTGCAAAACAGCAAATCCCTCCACGATCAATGTCTCTATAGCCAAGTTCTAGACAAAGAAATCCCAAATGGCATATTCCCATGCGCAGAGCAAATTGGTGTTATTTGGTAGTTGGACTCTCCCCCAAAGTCCTTGTTATTTATTCGAGTTCACAATACATGATGCCTATCTGTCACTCTATCAGTGTATATATGGCTAGTAGTTGCGCTTTTGAGATCACAACAATGTGACCCTTATTTGTCCAAGAAGATAAGATCGATGGTGAGTGAAGCTTTGTGTTTTTCCACTTTTTGAACAAGAGCTTAGTCCAAGTGGATCACAAAGTCTGTTGCACTCAAAAAAGAGCCCTCTAATTAGTCAATGGGATTGCCTTCGAAACCACTAACATGCTACATGTGCTATGTATATGTAACATAAAGTAGTAATATATGTTTCATATGAATGATCCATCAATTTGGGTTTGTTGGAAATTGACTTAGTGGGTGGATTATTGAAGCTTTATAAATTGATAAATTAGGTAATGTTGAGATATATATGGATGAGATGGGTATGGAGATAAGCAATGGAGCACTAATGGTAAGCCCAAATGTGAAAAATCCAATCAAGGTTGGTGAGTAGTAGAAATTAATTAACTTCATTATTTTATATATGGCTATGTCATGACTTTAGTCGGTGCTGAGTCCAAAAATTGTAATAATAGGGTCCTTATCAATGCATTTTTTTGAAAAGAAAGTAAGAATGTGAAATTGTAAATCCGTTTTTAGAAAGAAAAAAAAAACCTCAAAAACAAAATCATTTCTAACTCCTCCTCCCAGCTGATCCAAATGAAACGTGTGAGATACTTATAGGGAAGACACTGAAACCATATTGAAGGACCATGATGATGATGAGAGAATTATGCAAGATGGTCAGCTACAAAATTCCATTCAGGTTGAACATGTATGAATATAACAAAAGAGCACTTGGAGGTAAGATCACGAAAATCAGACACCAGGCTTCAGATTCTCCAAGGGACCGCTGCTTTATCCTATGAGCTATCTATAAGTATCTTAGGATTAGTTTGCTGTGACTTTAAGAAACAATTGTTTCTGTTATACTGCGAAAATAATTAGTTGTGAATTTAAACAGTTTTTTGTTTGTTAAATATTAGTTTTAAAAGTGCTGGCAAGACAAAATATATTAATTTTTCTAGAGTTTTTTAATAAAAAAAAAAACTTGTAATTTAAAAAAAAAAATATTTCTTTAATTTACAAATACTATAAAATCTAAAAATTCATATAGAAGCTGATACCAAACAAGGTCTTAAAGTCCTCTTTAATGACCATGTCAGTCAGGAAGATAGTTTAGAATTACAGTATGATGGCCCTGTCGTAAGGTTGTACCCTCAACAACTAGCACATTAGACGTGTAGCAACAATAATAGGGTTTCATAGATGATTTTGAAGAACAGAACCACCCGTAGCTAACCCTTGACTTCTTATCCTTTTGGTTTGATAACTTATTGCTCTGTAGAGCTTGGGCTCTCCTGGGCTTTGTCCAATTCAAGCCTTGCAGTTTTTCGTTTTTTTTTTTTTTGTGTTCTTGTTTTGTTTATTGTTGTTAGTTAATTTATTGTCTGGTTTGGTTGCGTATTTTGCGAGCAATAAGACGATACATAAGTTGTGTAGTGTGAGTTGGTTTATATGCTTGTGTGTGCATTCAAAATGTCTTGTCTCTTCTAGGTCTTGTCACTCTTATGTGTGCATTCAATGATGGATACATAGTTGGAAAGCTGAAATAACGGTTATATGTAATTGTGTTACCTATTAAGTGATTTTCCCATTGTATCACTGTTTTGTAAATAGAAATGGAGTGGCGAGTAGAGCACTACTTGCTAGATGGAGCTTGTTAGGACAAACTTTTGTAAGATTCTTGATATTATATCGGGACTCTAGATGTTTATTGTGATTAGGGACTTAGCTTAATGCCGCCCTTATATATTCAACAGTTTGATTTATCCTCAAGGGCAACCAACTACTCTTTTATAAAAAAGAATTTTGAGCATTTATCGGATTAGAAATGCCATCAACTTGTTGGATTGTTTGAACATTAGTAGTACTCTGTTTTGTAAACATCTCTTTCCATAACAATTTAGCTTTACTAAAATCTCTTTCCATTACCTCATTTTTCTTCAAGGATACCTAGCAAGATTTGTTTTTATTAATAACTACTTTACCTATTATGATCGTCTTAACGAAAGACGAATATTCAGACACTAAATTCTCAACACCTGATTATTGTACAAATTGATACCCAACAACTTTGTTTTTGGTCGGTGATTAGTAGCAGCTTAATGATGACTTTAATTCCATCTTTGCGTTATATATGAACTAAAAAGCAACAAATTATGGGAATGACTCTAGTGATTTTCAACTGGCGCACATAGATTACAGAAGAAATACAAGAAGTCAAGACCAAGGATTTAAGTTAGTTTTCTCGTAGTATCTGGGATTTTCATGTTTCCAATTAAGAGCAACTTTTAGTAGACTCTTTATTTTAGATTTTAGCTATTTTAGAGAGCGTGTTTAGTTTTTTTTTTTTTTTTTTTTGGGAGCTTCAGCAGACTTGTCAAAGTTCAGCTATTATGACTTTTAGCTATCTCACTAGCTAAATATAGAGAGCGAAATGACTCATATGAGGCTAGCTATAATTTAATACATCCCTTGTAAGATATTTTACGTGATATATAAATATATTTAAAATATTTAATATTTATTTAAAGAATAATGTTAATGTAATGCTAGCTAAAATAGAGAGCATTGATGCAGCCGCATTTCTAAAATGGCTACCCAAAATGACATTTTAGCTAATTTGACTAAAATTTAACTGGGGGCGGATCCGTGATATAACCAGAATATCAACCATTAAATCTATTAACAACTAACAGTTAAGATTAGTCATAAAACTAAATCTTTTTTATTTTCTTTTCTTTTTATTTAAATAAATTAAGGAAATCTATCTATTAAAAACATAATAAAAATTGATGAATACCTACTCTCATTTTGGAATTAACAGGAAGTAATAGTTTCCTATTGAAACTCATTTACTAGATAAAATAAATAAATAAATATCAGATAAAACTCATTTACTAGAGAGTATCATCATCATCATCTACCTCTTTTACCAGATGATGTCTGTCATAACACGTTGAAAAACTTATGATCATATTATGTATGGAAGTACTCATATCATCTTGTGCTATGAACAACAGGAAGCTTTTGTAAAAAAAAAAAAAAAAAAGTTGAAATAAGTATGTCTAATGTGCACTAGATGACACTTTCGACTATAGTCAATTTTCTAACGTGATATTTGAGACTTAATTTGTTTTCTTTCCTCTCTAATAAATGAGCTTCAATAGGTTACAAATTATTTCCTCTTAATTATATTCCAAATGGAGAATAATAATCATCAATTTTTAGTTTAGATAGATTTCATAAATTGAATCAAAGAAGAGAAATTTTATTAACACATCCCTAAATGTTAGAAACACATCACTTTTTAATACAAATTAGATAAAACTTTGTAGGTACATAAAATTACCAAAACATACATTTATATCAAAAGTAAAGAAACCTAGTTAAAAAATATATATATACCGCTTAGGACTATTATTCTCCTCTACGAGAACAACATATGTGAAGATACCAACTCCTAATCAGAAATAGCTAACGACAGTTATAGTTTCAAGCAAAAACTAAAGACAACGTAATGGATTCCAGTGGTATTTCTCAACCCCTAAGCGAGGTATGACTTCTCTATCTTTGATTAAAATTGATCTAATAGAAAATTTAGATTATAGGGTTTGTTGTTTGATTAGACAGTACAAATTGAAGTTAACAAATTTATTTTTTTACTGTTCACACATGCTAGGTCGTTCAAAAGCATTTACGTTTGAACGCCAAACTAGAATTTGGGATGGTGTTATATATAATTATATATATACTCTTCTAGTTTGCTTGCCATTGATCTAACTCAATGAAAAAGATCTCAAGCAAAATCAGTGCCCTGGTGACGCAAGAGATCTCACTAATGTGAATTTTTTTTTAATAAATTGAGTAGCAGATCTAGAAAATATGTGTATTTAGTGAATAAGTTGTGTATTTTAAATGAGGGTATTGTAGAAAATTTGAGTATTTGTATTTAGTAAAATGTTAAAATAATAAAGTTAATAGGTGGTGTATTAAGTATGTTATGTGTATCTAGTAATTAGGGATGTGTTAATAAAATTTCTTATCAAATTTAAAGAAAAAAAAAAGATTTAGTTTTCTGACTAATTTCAACCGTTAATTGTTATTAGATCTAATGGAGGATATTCTGGTTATAATTTTGATTATAATCTTGTATGTCACGGATCAGTTTCTAATTTAACTTAAAAATGACTAGCATCGCTAAAGATGCTCTAACAACAAAAACCCGTCAAAAGATACACATGACCTTTCAAGCTAATCCAAGCACAACCCCAATTATGATTTGGTTTATAAAATTAGATTACATTATCATTTTTCATCTGCATCAGTAATAGTTCTGGATGAAATCCCAAAAGGCAAAGTATTTTCTATCTCTTGGGTTAGCTTTTCAATCCCAACCAATTTTACTAGAGACCAAATCTTGTGGCAATAGATAGATGTGGTCCAGTGAAATGACGCATTGACACCATGAGGAAGCAATTTGCAAAACCAGAAAGGTTTTCATTTTCTTCATCTCAATTCCATAAAAATGGTCAAGAGAATTTTACACAAAGGCACTATAGAAACTCATAATTCAAGGCTCCAATGAGCCTCTCTCTCTAACCTCACCCATCTTTCTCTCTAATTACATACAAAGCCCAACAAAAGGAGTCACAGTCAAACACTGAATACTAAAACACCCTAAATCAATACTCTTGGCCAAAACAAAGGTCCCGGAAAAAAACCAATTATAAGAGGAGGATGATTTTTTTTTTTTTCTGTGGTCAATTTCCGATTTCACTTTCCGAGTGATATTTGTTTCCGAAGCTTTAAAGGTAGTGGCACTGGCCACCACGCCTAATTGAGGTGAAGTAGTTGAAGTCATGGTGCTGGACCCTTAGCTGCTTTAACCATGAATCTGCCACGCTCAACAGCGACATTAGCCTCTCTTGGTCCCGGCCGCAATTGCCCGAGACCCACAAATTCCCTTGCATCTTGTAAGTGGCCAACCCAAATGGAGGCAGAGAGATGCCATCTCCTTTCTTTCTCTTCCGTTGCTCGTCACTCTCCATATCATCCTCGAGGTCCATGTCTAGACAAAGACGAGCATCATCTAGCGTAAGTTAGCAATTATCATCATGCGTATGCATACAAGGCCTTTTCGACAGACCATGGAACAATACCAATAGAAAAGAAAGTTATAATGAAATGGACTGCTGAGAGAACAATGGTACCTTGAAAAGAAGATGAAAGTGTGTGGTACGTGAGGAAGGATGTGGAGAGGTCCTTTATAGTTCTTCCCATTGGAATATGATAAATTGGGTACCTGAATATAATCATATCCACAAATTTGACATCAGTTTTCCATACCTATTATAAACAAGGAAGCATGCTTATTTTCCACACACACACACAAAAAGTAGAAGAAGAAGAAGCATGCTCATTGCTCATGTGTTCATCTACAGTCATTTGTGGGTTATTTACAAAGATGTAATTATTATTTGCAAAACCCGGAGTGAGTGATCATCTTAATGAACAGAACGCATTAGTTTAATAGCATTCTGTTACTAAATTTGCTTCCAATTAGATAATGTTTCGTGTGAGAAAGGGAAATACCAAGCAACAGACATCCAACTAGCAGGTGAAAGATCAACACTCCTCAATGACATCAAGCCGGGGTATCTTTGAGCTAATCCATTAATCTGAAAGCATAGAAAGAACAAAGTGTCAGTCGAAATCCACATGCTTTTCTTTCAAGGCAGAGGAAGCAGAGAAATCAGCATAACTGTCGCGATCATCCATAAAAATATAAACAGAACATGATGAACTGAATGGTATCAATATATTTTCAATCTTCCCAAAAGTTTAAGTAAAAAAAAATAAAAAATCCAAGGCAAGAACAAATTCTCATGAATGATGAATGAGACACAGAAAGTAGAGGAGGAATCAGATAAGGGAGATATGGATTTTCTTAGTTTCAAAGTCAAAAGTTTTAGATTCCTAACAGGAAAAGTAATCAGACATTTTTAACAAACAAGTACTGTGTTTAGGGGCAAAAAATTACAAATCCACAAAAAAGAACTAGATGGTTTGCAGAAGAAGAATATGAATATTGAGAAAAAAGGTAGGTCGGTACCTTATCCATGAGAGGAACTCTTCCATACGGAGTTGATCTCTCAAAATACTCAAAATAAAGATAGCCTAATCTATCATTCAGGTGCCACAGATTATTGTCTTGCTCAAATCCACCTTCCTCTGATGAGCATCCATCCCATCTCCATAACTTATCACTTTCACTTTCGAAACTGCATGAATCACTAAACGAATCCCTCGTCTCACAATCACCTGACTCTGTTTCTTCCCTGCAATAATCAGTTTAAACGTTGTTTCTGTCATTACATGCATCAAATAAAGATCAACACCATAATAAAAAAGACCAAAAACCCATTTAATTGTAGAAATCAGAAGGGGATGAATCACCAATTCGATGTAACCCAACTGCCCTATATTTTAATCACACACCATATGAATTTGACATTATCAAAACCAGCAATTCATAATGTTGATTGTGACAAAAAGACAGATTACACCAATGTAATTTTTACCGTTTTTCTAAGCACACACCTCAGAATGGTCATTTTGGAGGTTGAGATTTGAGAATAGAACTCAGTACCTGAAGCTATTTACAGACGAATTGCTGGTGAAGATTTGGATAGCAGAGAGATAAGGGACATAATACTGCACAAGGGTCTCACCGCTGTCCAAGGTGATCGGAACTCCGGCACCATAAGCACTCCATTCATCAAAAGAATTCCACAAATCACTCAATGTGAAATACTCAACCTTTTCCCTCTCCCACGGGTGCCATAGACGATTAAGGTTCCTAATCTCAGACTGCAACAACAACATAATCACCTTAATTAAACCCAAAAACAGGATCAATCCAATAAATAAAAAATTACACAATTGATTACAAAAGAACAAACCTTGGGCAAGAATTGGGGTTGGAGCACAGGGGTTGTACCATGTAGGAAGCATTCAAGGTTTGATTGCATTGACCCTTTGTCTAAAATCATGTCTGGAAAAAGATGGAGAGATTGTACAAGAGAGGAGGGGAGAGAGCGAATTCAAGTTTTCGGCTCGCTCTGAGAAACCAAAAAAACAAAAACACGAGCCTTCTCTCACCCAACCCGGAAAACAGAGTCGGAAAAAGCTATATAAAAATAGAGAGAGAAAATGAAAAAAAAAAAAAACAGAGGAGGAGAGAGAGAGAGAGATAAGAAAGGGAGAGACTGATTGTCGGGATTTGATTTCTCTTTGAAGACAGAAGTGAAATGGGCCCACGTTGGCAAAGAAGAAGAAGAAGAAGAAGAAGAAGGAAGAAAGACTTCTATTTTTTGACGAAAAAATCACGGGGGGAGGAGGAAGAGGTAGTTCAAAGGGACTACTCAGTCTTCTCTTACAGAGAGTCTTCGTTGGCAACAACGTTACCAATTCCCTTTACGTACACCCGAGATATTTATATTTCCGGCCAATTCTCCGGGCAAACAAACGGTCACTCTTTTCTCTCTCTCCTGTTTCTGTTTTGTTAACTAACCTTTAAGGAAACTCAAACGGTCGACACGAACACGAAAGATCAAAGGTCACGACACTTCAATTAGACGATAAGCCGAAATCAAACCCAGGAAGCGAAATTTGCGAAAGGAAAGAAAAGCTGAGCAGAAAGAGTCGGAATATCCGAGTTTGCTTTTGTGTAGTACACGATTTTATACCGGAAAATGAGAGAAAAGGGAAATGAGATTCCAGGAAAATCAGAGAGCGAGGAGGAAGCAGATGTCGGAATGATCGGAGTGACAAAAGCTCTGGGACTTTATAGTGATTGAAGGATTGTGTAGAGATAAAAAGCGGAGAGATTTGGATACCCAACAATTATTTAAGGCATCAGAATACCAGATTTATATTTATGACTCATCTGTCTACCTCAAAGGTCCCTCCCTCCCTCCTCCTCTATATATTTCTTTTCATTTCTGGCCTGTATTTTTTTTAATTTTTGGATTATGAATTAATCCAATAGGAGACAGCTGAACATTTGCTTCAATGGGACTTGGTCTTTGGCTTGATTAGTAAGTAGGATGTGATCTATGAGAAGAAAGGTTCGAGAAGAAAAGGAGGATAGATAAATTCTGAGTCATGGTATTGCATAAAGGTTTTCTCATATATAGTTTATTTGTTCAAACTGAAGATTAATGAATTTTAACTGAAAGGAAAGTAAGAGTAGAATTTATGGTATTTTGTTATAATATAATATATATTACCGCTTTAATAATCAATGAACAAGTCTTGTGATTTTATGTTAACTTTAAACGACATATGTGTTACTTATTAAATTTTTTTTTCTTATCAAAATATCATACGATTCAATAATGAGTAAGCAGTACAAAAACGAAACACCCCAGAGAGGTCGTCAGAAAGAATTGTTTTGCAAAATCCCCAATCCTACACTACCCAAAACATAAGCCAAGACATTCCTAGTACACTTACCGTTTAGCTCTTAAGCACCTTTATTTTACAAGTAAACTAGGTTTCGTAGAAAGAAATCAAGAATCTACGAACACTACCAGTCTACCTAGACCAAAACCAAATTAAACTGATTCTGTGAGAGGGACGCCAGATGCATCCACCTCACACTTCTTAGCCTGCGCCTCAATCATCAACACTTCTACCTCTGGCTCCTGAGTTGGTGCCTCTTTGAGCATCCCCACCTCAAAAACCATACCACAAGAAGCCTCTTGCATCCCTACAATTGGGTTTCCTCCTGTCTCCCCTTCCAGGTTCTTCTCGGTGACCAAATGATTCACCAAATCTACAGAAACAAGCCCTTGATCAGTAGTCTTCTCGGAGGAGGCTACCTTCTTGTGACTCTTCCATTTCTTGACCACAGGAGCGGACTCTGTTTTAGGTTTGTTCTTGCTGCCATAAGGGCGACCTAACTTCTTCTTCTTCTTTGGGGATACAACCAACTGGCCTTAATGATGTACCAAAGCCACAGATTCTGTCTCAGCAACATTCAGAGATGATTCAGGGAAATTAAGGAAGCGTTTACCTGTACGCTCCAATAAGTCCACAGTCTTACGCTTACTCCCAACAGTGTGCGCCTTCTCCTGCCACTCCACCATCATAGGGACCGATGAGAATACCACCAGCTGCACACCTCCACTACTACCTTTCACTGGTGATACCATCGAGTTAGAGCTACCGCCTATGTCTATAGAGAGCAATGAAGTTGTCTTAGACTGCACTGCATGATCAGACCTCGAACCACCCTCAGAAACCCTAGATACAAACACCGGGTTTGAGAACAGAGAGAGATTGCCTAACTCCTCCGACAGAGGAGCCTGATAGCTTTTCCCTTAAGCTCCAACATCCGGTCACAACCAGTAGCATCATGCATGAAGAGACCACACCTCTTACAAAAACCTTTCACCTTCTCAAAAGTAAAATCCAATTCCACCACAATCTCATCGGCCTTGAATTCAACCTCTTGCCAAACCCTAAGACGCCGACGAACATCAAATTTCAACCGAATGCGCTAGATCTCTTCCTTCCGCTTCAAAGCTTGTGGATCAAACCGAATGACTCGACCAAGACCTGTACCCACCATTCTCAAAGCTTTAGGGTTTCGAAGGAGGTGAGGCAATCCCTGAATATCCACCCATGCCTCAAGCAAATTGAGAGGGACAGCTGCAGGGTCGCCTCTCCCGTCGTACTAACCAAGAACAAGCATCGTGTTCCTATAGTGCCACGGACCACCATGGAGGACCTGATTACGAACCGAAAGTCGATCAAATCGGAACATATAACGATCCCCAGCATCGGAGACGGACAACCCCTTCTTCACTCTTCAAATCGTTGAGATGGTACCTTTGAAGCCTGGAAACTTGTCCTTAGGGCCCAACAATCGACCTACCAGGTAGGAATGATCATCTTTGGTCGCCGCCCCCCTTTCAATTTTGATCTTGAGACGGGAAGAGTTCGAGAGCAGCAGATTGGATGACGCGGCTTAAAAAGCCGTCGACAAAGATGCAATAGCGGAACCCATGGATCTGGGTTTTCGAAGGTTGAGAACGAAACCCTAGCAGAGCTTTTGAGAGTGGCTAGGTCGAAAAATTACTTATTAAAACTTTAAAACATGTTAAAGCATAATATATTCCGTTACATGTTCATATTGTCGTTCTCTTGTTATGTTCAACATGCTTTCTTAAAACAAAATTAGAAATTAATAGTATTACCATCACCTAACATTTTCAACGAGAAATATTCCAAAAATTCCGGTCATACAAGCTAATTATATTGCACCATTTCATTTTTCACATGCTAAAAGAGTGCATGTAATTAAATGTTGCATCTTATATAATTAAATTCGAATATCAAACTTTTTTTTTCCTTTTTTTACAAAAATATTAATTTACCAAAATTTATCCCAAATAACAAATTTTCTTTTAGACTAAATGCTAATTACCCAACTAATTGATTATTGGTTATCCACTTATGTTAATACATCATATGTGAGAGATAGAACATCGGTCCTACTCGTCTACGAAGACACATATTGCCACATGAAACGGGTTTGGGCCTTAACTAAGTCCAAGAAACCTACACTCTCCAATAAGAGCAAAATGGTAATTTTAGAGTGCATCAACTCTATCTCTATAAATACAAGTTTACACCCCTCATTTGGGTAAGTCTCCATTTCCACCCTATTCATACCTTATCTCTATTCCCATGTAGCTGACTTAGGCATCGGAGGGTCGAAGGTCGGCAAACCCAGTCTTCCCTCTGACGTCGTTTGCTCATGATTGACAGGTTATGAGTCTTGAAGATAGTGTCTTCCTGCATTCTGCGTGATTCCATCCTCTCAGAAATCACGCCGAAACAATTGGCGCTAAAATGAGGGGACATCTAGTGGAAACCCTCACATAGCTCACCATGAACATATCCATCATCTTCCCAGAATTCCTTTTTCTGGAATTTTTCATTTTCTTTTTTCGGCTGTCGCTTTTCTCTCTGCTTGCGCAGCTCTCTTTGCTCACACTCAAGCACTCCAAGAGCTCACCTTTCACTTATCCATCTTGGTTCCAGGTGGTCGGCGTGAGATTCAAACCCACTGAGGTTCTGGTTTCAAGTTACAGTGAAACATGAGGAGAGAGAAAGTAGATCTGGGTTTTCTCTCTCCTCCTCCACTAGTGTTTACAAGCGCCACGGCCCCTCACCTCTGCCATCATCGGAGTCACCGACCTCAGACGAGTCTCCCCTAATCTCCGTGTTCGCCGGCGACACTGGAGAGGAACTCACGCGTCGTCGCAACGTGTACCCAGATTTACTCTGGGCACCCATGGCGCTGTCGGTCATCGATGAGCAAACCAGCTTCGAACCAGCAACTATAGTTTTCATTCTTAACTCTAAGTCGGTTATGAGACTCTGGATTCATCCATCAGAAAATACAGAGAAACCACACCTCACTTTCCCTATATGGTTGACAAATTCCAATAGCCTTCATGCTTCACTGCCGTAGTTATAATCGTCCCGGCATCCCGGCAGAAACGCCGCCCACGGTGCACCATAAATGGTCATCAGATACTCAAAAATCTTATCTGGGCACCCATTTCGGTAGCGACACCAGCTACGCCACAAGTCGAAATAACAGCGGCGACACAATGTCTCGGTAGTAGAATCCCAGCAGTAATACGCTCTCGGTCTCGCAACCCCAATCCTGGCGCCACCGTCCATTCTATATCCTAAGAAACCAAGGCACGGCGAGAATTGATCTTGGCACCCATTCATCCCTGCAACCCGGCACCCCTCTCCCGGGACGAGGCAAACTCTCATCCCAGCAACCCACTTTCCCGTAACACCTCCCCCGGCTCCCGGTAGCCCTTCCCTGGTCTCTCGGGCTCACGGCGCCTCTCTACTCACGGTGTCTTTGTCCCGAGACCAGCCCCTAGCCCTTCGGGCTCCCGGCACAGATCCTTTCTTGGTGTCGGGACTCATCATCTTGGCACCTCCCTTTCCTGGTTCCCGGTACAACAACTCACACTAAAAAATGGGAGGGGATAGTCACTGCGCCTGGAACTCGGAACCTTTCCGGGACAACCAAACTCCGGCTCCCGGCACCTCTCCCGAGACCCAGTGACCCCAACGCCGTGAAGTATCGATATCATTAGCGAGTCCCGTGAGAGCTCTACCGTCTCTCGGTATCAGGACCCATCACCCTGCCACCCCTCCGGGTTCATGGCACAACGATGCGCTGACATGAAGTTCAGTCCTCAACCCCTTGATACTCTAGTTTACACGCCTCACACATGAAGTTCGTCAAGTTCATCATATCTGTATTGCACATAATCATGTTCTTGATCATTGATATATATACAGGAATATATATGCCTTGAAAAGTTGAAATATATGCTTTGTCCATGCTGAGCTATACGTGCTCACTAGTTAACTGAGTGTTGCATGCATAGCTCTCCTCTCCTGTGCACATCTCATCTAGTTGACTATTTGGTTAATCGATCAACCACATATATCTGATACTACGTGCTATTAATCTCATACATCTCCCTATCCATGCCTCTATGATTAAATGCATCTCTAGAGGACAACATGCTTATGGTTAATTATCTCTTTGAGACCGCATAACTAGATGACTCCCATACCTGCCCATGTCACATTGCCACTACTCTAAGTGCCACCACGCCACTACATCTATTATTTGGTTACTAACTATCACCACCGACTTGATCCTACAACACATGGCATGGGTTGTTACTTCTTAGACACATGTTCACACAAGCTTGACCAATTGCTATGCCTAGCTCGCTACCTAGTTCAACTCTCAAGTCTTCAATTGTCATGCCCTCGCGACACTATATAATTGTATCGGGTCAAGCCCAATAGCGAGTTGTTGACATGTCAACACTGTACAACTCGTGCACCTACAGTTCTACATACTTCTTCTATAAACTATCCATGAACAACACGATATTAAGCTCTCTCTTTATCAATGGTAACACTTTGTACGCTCATCTACTTGCTCTTTTGCCGACATGGAGTCTTATATCAACAACTCTAATTTCTCTACAATATTTATGACGGCTCTACACGGCTCCAGATAAGTTTTACTTTACACTATTTAATTGAGACATTATCATACAAATAATATGCTTCATACATCATAATATTCTTGAGCATGTTTATTACATGACATAGAGAGTTACCCAAAACACTCTTTTTTATACATGCTACATGTATTTTCATGCTTTAAATGCATCTATGACTAGTAGGCATGCTTACAAACACAATTTAATTGCAAAACAATTCCGCGCACATTGATGCACGCACTTCTGCACATGGGACTTGCTATACATAATTGCAAGTCATACATGCTATATATCTATGATTTTATTCTCTTAAACAAATGTCGTGATCATGGCACGACACCCCACCGGCCGGGAGCCAAGCAACTTATACCATCAAAACATCTTGGGTCGGAACTAAACATTGAAACTATGGTAGATACTATACCAAGAGTTGATTACAAGTTCTACCAATTCCAGACAAACAATTAGCTTATGTCGGAACTCCTTGTTCTACATCCTAAGACAAAAGGCTTCATGAGCACTAACACTCATCGCTATGACCTTGTCTACCCCAACGTAGGGGCATTGGACACCCACACATGTTCTCAATACCGATAACAGACACACGAAGGCCTCAAATGATACTTTGTTTGCAGATAACCACTTCACGGTAACACCTAACGGTAATGCCCCATGGTCACGCCACACGGTAACGCCTCGCGGCTACACCTAAATGGCTAGGCCTAAACGGCTATACATAGTCGCCACAACCTACAACTACATATCTCGCTACACTCCCTTGAGGGCAAGATCGCTCAGCAGCGACCCTTCTTGGTAGCAACACATCTTTTTCGCGACACCAATGGGTCGTGGCAGCTCTTTGTCGCGACACCTTCGAGTTATGAAATGGTGAAGTTTCATACACACTTCATTATACATGACACATAGCCATGCCTCTCGACTACGCCATAGACGGCCACACACACCACGAGTGTACACAGCCAGCACCTTAGCGTGCAATCTCAGGTTATACACACAGCATATGTAAACAACCAGCACTCCAACGTGCAATCTCAGGTTATACACACAGCAGGTGTAAACAACCAGCACTCTAACGTGCAATCTCAGGCTACACACACCACGAGTGTACATAGCCAGCATACAAACATGCAATCTCAAACTACACACGCCACGAGCGTATACAACACCCTCACCTCGAGGAAAAGTACCTCATCATGATCTTTCATGGCACCACTCCTACCACGAACATTTCTCATAGCACCACGCCATCAGATCTATATACTACCACCATGATCTTTCACCAACATCCTCTAGTAAAGTTACACTTGTCAATTACTCCTGGTAGCCACTCTCTGAGATCGCTCTCTATGATAGACAACTTTACTCTCCATGGTCTTTCCACAGTCTCCTTATGGTTTCTCTTTGGTTCTTTTTTGTTTCCTTTTCTTTTCTTTTTTTCTCTATATATAGCATGATCTCTCCGATCTCTCCACCACTACTCCCTACGGTTACACGTCGGTTGCTCACATATAGATAGTCTACATGGCCGCTTCCCATGGTTCTTCTATCCTTATGACTTCGTGCTCTCATGGTTACGCTAAGGTCTTTGGTTACTCCACCATCACTCTCCACGGTGATAGTTTACGGTTACGCCAAACTAGCGCGCCTCGTAGCTACACCTACTGGCTATACCTAATGGCTAAACCTCATAGCCACACCTCTCACTACACCATTTATGATCAGCCCCTTTATGATTACTCTCCAGAATATCTCTCCACGATCGCTTCTCCAAATGTGAGGTTCCGACACCTCGTAACTCCAAATACACAAGATTACAACACCTATCAGCATAATAGCACCATAAATAAGCCAATCGTGGCGAGTACACTCCCCGGCGCATAGCTTTTATCAGTTAACCGTGACGAGCAAAACTCTCGGCACACAACATCTACCATCTATCATCCAGCCGGGGTAAGTTCATGAGCACTCCCCGACGCGTGACACCTATAAGTCACCAAAGTGTTTAAGGCACTTCCCGACACATGACATTATCCTCACCTCTCGAACACGCCATATGAAATCCTCCATGCCAAATTAGTCATCATTCCGGTGACCGGCCACCTTAATCACTCCCGGCACCGGGGGACTTACGCATCCTACCCGACACTAGAATAGCTCCCGATACTAGGAGGACATGTTGAATCTCTCATGTTTCAACATCTATCCAAGATTTCAGCAACGACTATCCTAGGTCTCGGCAACAACCTTATATGCTGACATTTACTATTTCTGTGTGACACTCGCCTTACCCCAGCGGCGTCTTTGCCACGCTTCCTAGCGTGCTCTCGTTATGCCTTAGCAACATTCTCCTTGCCTCATCAAGCACCCTTGCCACGCCTTCTGGCATGTTCTCACTATACTTTGGCGACACTCGCCTTGCCCTAGCAACGTCTTTGCCACGTTTCCTAGCATGCTCTCGTTATGCCTTAGCGACATTCTCCTTGCCTCATTAGGCACCCTTGCCATGCCTCTTGGCGTGCTCTCGGTACACTTTGGTAACGCCCGCCTTGCCCCATCGACATCTTGGCTACGCTACCTAACGTGCTCTTGGCATCTTTGCCACGCTTCTTAGCATGCTCTCGCTATGCCATAGCGACAGACCCCTTCCTTAACAGCTCTTTACATGCCCTATCGGCACCATCGCCATGCCCCAGCGGCACTCCTCACCACGCCTCGACGGCACACTTGCCTCGATGGCGAAAAGGTGAACTACGTTTGGTTTGATCTCATAAACGGGTACGTAGGCACTCTAGCACTCACCTATAAGCAACCACAAAATATGTCACCACAATTTCCCCTTGGAACACATACATGCTGGAATAGCATAGCTGGCTAGAGCATATAGCTGACACAAATCAAAGGCTACTAAACGCCTAAGGCATACAAACATGTCAATACCCGCTACCCACGCGAGATGCTCACCAGAGTTCCCACACCTGGCACCGAGCGGTACCTAAACTTCAACCTCCGATCGCCCTGCAATCTCCAGACACTACACGGGAGCAACGATCCCGGTGTCTCACATTCATGTGTATCTCCAAGAAAGATATCATGACATCATGATTTCTCATAACGTGACAGAGCTATAGCAACACACGACACCCCACTTAGAGGGAGCCGGTCCATCCCCTCCCTTGCATGGGGACTTGGAGGACTGGGGACTGGTTACGTCGCCATTAGTAAGACTCGTACTCCCGATACTCTATCAGATAAAGTCCTCATCCAAGAGAGTCTCTTGACCGCGGATTTGAGGACTTGTTAATACATCATATGTGAGAGATATAACATCGGTTCTACTTGCCTAAGAAGACACATTGCCACATAAAACGGGCTTGGGCCTTAACTAAGCCCAAGAATCCTACACTCTCCAATAAGGGCAAAATGATATTTTTAGGATGCATCCACCTTATCTCTATAAATACAAGTTTTCACCCCTCATTTGGGTAAGTCTCAATTTTCACCCTATTCATACCTTAGATGTATTCCCATGTAGCTGACTTAGGCATCATAGGGTCGAAGGCCGACAAACCCGGTCTTCCCTCTGACGTCGTTTGCTCATGATTGACAGGTTATGGGTCTTGAAGATGGTGTCTTCCTGCATTTTGCGTGATTCCATCCTCTCAGAAATCACGCCAAAACAACTTATGTTTGTCCTCTGACATAATAAAACAACTAAACTAATCCTAATCCCATCACAATTGACTCTTCGTTCAAAAGATGGAGAAATAGACAATAGGAAAAAAAATTCTTGCTACTAAATTAAACATCACCGATACAAATCTCTTCTTCAAAATTTTGGCCAACCCCATGAATAATTTTTAATTATTTAACTAATTATTGTTGTTTCTTCTTGTTCCATAGCTTAAGACAATAACAATTCTAAAGAAAAAATTAACATTTCACTAGGGAATTAATCAATTAATTAATTTGTTATTACATACATGTTCGGGCTTCATTAGCTTGGCGCTTAGGCAAACCGCGTGAACGTAACAATACCGAATACGTACTATTATAAAACGACGACGTAGAATGGTTGTAACTCCGGCTCCCGCTTTCATACAGTGAAGCAAAAAAATAAATAAAAATTAGTAGTAGCCTACGACACCGCAAAGGTATACGAATGACGCACAGGGCGCCACGTGGATGGACGCGCTCGCTTGCAAGAACACGTGGACTGTACGGCGTGGCGTTTGCTGGGATGAAGTCTGATGCTGAATTCCATGGCGGGGCCCACCTTGGGTTTGACAGGTAGATTGACACCACGTGCGTGTGTTAATATTTTGAACAGTAAAATGCGTGAGAGCGATTGAGACTGTTCACCGGCTCTCTTTGGAATCCAATGGGTTCTGGATTCTGAGGGATTTTACTGGATTTGATTTCCAAGGGGGTGATGTTATTTAGTGACATGTTTCACGTTCTTTCCTTTCTGAGGTGAAAAAGAATGTCTGCTCTCGTGCCTCATATTATTGCATGTACTAGGAAATTACTATTCTCATGTTATATTGTGGAGTTATGTGTATAATGATTTCTTGGGGTCTTGAAATATTTTCAATAATTGAGGACCTATGATCTAATTAGGTCGGTATATCACGACCCTTCATTAATATTGGATGACAGAGTACCTAATAGGGCATGAGCAAAATAAGCTAATCTCACGGTCTCCAATTTCCATCAAAAAAACTTCCAGCCCTTTACTCAAAACAAAAAAAACTTTACTGGATAAGTTTTTAAAGGTGAGCATGAGATGAGGACCAAGATCGAACGAGTTAGGAGAATACGAGTGTTTAATCTGATCGTATTAAAAATGAAAAAGTCAAAAAAAAAATTGAGGATTTATGCTCTTTATTCTATCTTCATATCTCTAGTCAGAGTGACTTGCACATTAAATGGTGCAAGTGTACCTTGGTGTCAAGCCCGTACCTGAGGGGAGGCCTAAGAGGCTGCCGCCTCAAGCACCACAAATTCGAGGACACCAAAAAAATTTATATATATGTACATATATATAATTTTCATAAAAAACCACAAATTCGAGGACACCAAAAAAATTTATATATATGTACATATATATAATTTTCATAAAAATTAGATTTTTTCTTCTTTCTCGGATGCTCGTGTTCATTATACTTGACCAAAATTAGAATACTTCATAAATTTATATATTCAAGATTGTACATTTACTGTGTTTTATACATATTTTGTAATCGGCGAAATTCTTCTTGCAACGGCCTCTTCTTGCAACGGCCATTGTTTTTTTTAATTTTTGTCGTATGACCGTTAGAAAGCACAATTCTCAAGATTCGCCTCAAGTCTTCAAATCTCAGGTCCAGCCTTGCTTGGTGCGTGAAATCCGTTGCCGAATATGTCACATTAGCATGTTTCACATAAGCCATGAAGTGAAGAAAATAATGTGTACGTTTCACACATAAGAGAATCGATCATATATACCTTTCATATCTCGAGCTCCATAAAGGATAATGAACATATTATCCAAAAAACAAAAAGGATAATGAACATAAACAGTTTTCTTTTTTCTTTTTATCTTCTTTCAATTCAGAAAAAGCCAGAGACAAAGCTCTATCAACAATTGAAAGATCGATATACAAATTCCACTATAAAATTTGTCCTGGCATAAACGCTCGAGAAGAAGCTGATGAAGATCACGCATGAACGTATGTGTCAGTGCAGGTGTCAAATGACTTGTATACTGTTTTCTTCTGCTGATTTCTGTGACTGTGAAATACCTGCATTGCATGGACCGCAATTAAACACAAACCCTGTTTTTTCTTTTTTCTTTTTTCTTTTTTCTGGTGATTGATGAAGAAAATGACGTTAGGGCTCAGTGACTGAAACCCCTGCGAGTTCGATCGGCAAGTTAGTGCTTCATCGCTTTGTTCAGTGGCTCAGCATTTTATTGTTTTTGCCTTTGGGTTTATTCCCAGGTACATACTCTTATCTCTGATCAGTAAGAAGAGCAAGGTGTCAAGTCGCAACTTCTATCCAGAAGGGTCCCATCTGCAACTCATTTTTCTGCATATTTAGTTTTGTCGATCCACCTCTACAATATTTGATCGCGATGATGATCTCATTGAGAAAAGAACCCCCAGGAGCCCCCACCAGCATGAAGCTGCTGTCTGCTAGCACTTAAAAGTGTTTGCCGATTTGTTTGAAATAACCGAACAGATAAGCGAAGTGAAGTGTTGCCTAGAAACGATGACAAGTCGAGCCTCACTCAAATTACACTTTTTTTTTGCCGGAAGAAACCAAAATAAGAATGACACTCGAAAATTAATAAATTATGAGACATGAAATTCACATTTTTTAAATTATAATCAACATATTTATTTTTTATTTTTAATTTTTATTTTTATAAGAAAACAAAAATTAAATCAGTAAAAACAGAATTTAAGTTACCACAAATTAAAAATGGGAGTGTGGATTACAATTTAGGAAACGTGGATTTCACTTTTCTAAATCATCTCCTTTTACTAAGATGAGTTTATTTACATAATAGTTGTGTTCTTCTTTCTTTTTTTTTTTTTTTTTTTTTTTCACATCGAATCGATCTATAGTTCTATACTACCCCATCAGTGTGATGTTGAAAGTTGAAACTGATGGATCGGATCAGATGAACTGCATGGCCAAAAACACTGAAGTTTTTGAAACTTTAAACCAAACCACTCAAAGAGTTTAGTTCATGTTAATGAAATTTGGATGCCCTACCAAATGAGGCATTTTCCTTTTCCAGTAAAGACTCCCAACAAATAGAGGGAAGGGGACTAATTAAGTATAGACACAGGTTCCTAACTGATAATTAGCTAGTGTAGATTTGTCCCTCGTATTAACACAAAAGATATCAGAGGTAATCTAGCGAAGTCAGTACGTTTACTCAATTGTATTAGACTTTATTAGACCTAACTTTGCGCCAGTGATGTAATAACTTCACAAAGGCTCAACCAGGGCTATTGGCCTCCATCATTAACTAAATAATGGCCTAAAATATTTCAAATGCATATTGCAGTATAATTCGTGCATTCATTTATAACTAAAATAGGTCAAATTCATTTATAGAGTGGTCAAGATTCGAAAGCTTGCTATGCGTTATTATATGGCAGAGTACATGTTTGGGGCGTCTAGATGCTGCGTAGGCGGGTTGGGCGGTCTTGTTTTAGAACATTGCATATAGCTAAAGTTCAAAAATTCGTTAGACGTTACTAGGGTGGAGGGATGGCTTAGAGCGTCTACGTCTAGGCGCATGTTAATTAGGCGGCTTTGTTTTAGAACACTAAATGTGGTATATGGTAGATGAATGAGGTAGAGGAGAAAACCAATCAAATTAAGGAGACCATATTAATATCAAAACCCGATCCCTATCTCATTTATCAATAATAAAGAAAAGATAGTCTCGTTTATCTATAACAAGTTAGGACTTGATATAATGACACGTACTTTATGATATGTTTTTAGACTCTGAAATAGTTTCTATTTTCAGAAAAATAGTTAAAATCTGATCAATAAATAATGATGTCAATTGCGTCAAACTAAAGAGCTGATCGGAAATTTTTCAGTCCACCGGGTGAGTTTTCATTAAGGTGGACTTTTAGACTTGACTGAAATAAGAAGTTATGATGCTGTCACGTCACTTTAGTGAAAACTCACCCGGTGAATTAAAGAACCTCCGAGAATTGATACCCCATAATACAAGTGTAACACAAGAAAATTACAACGACCAAACCTATTATAAAGTTAATTTGGATGCTTTGGCCAGGTGACAGAGTTTAGGTCGGCAAAGTGATTGCGAAGCACGACCATTTGCTAGTATGCCTTATTTATTAAGGGTAGGTATGTAGCAAGCAATTTAGAAAAGATCGTTAGAATGTGCCTCGTTACAATCTCAGGGTAGGTAACAAAACGATTCCCCACATAATGAATATCGAAAACGAAGTGCGGTAATGATAGTGCAACTATATTATCTATCTGATAATGAACCTGCTGCTGACTTTGGGGTTTAGAAATGAAAGTCAATCTCTGTAATACATGTGGTCATTATCATATATTTGGGAATTTTTTTTTTAATAAAGGGCATATTTGGGACATGTTATGATCACCAGAATATTAGTATAAACCATCATTTCTTCATGCCCATGCATTAAATTTGAAGATTATGTTGGGTGTTGGAAATTTCATTCATTCATTATAACTGTGAAGTGTATGCGCAACTGTTTTTCCCTTCTGGTTGGGGAGTCTCTGAAGGATGATCATACTTATTAGGGGCATTGTCAATTGAAATTTATTGTAGGTAGTAGAACAAATCACTATTATTTTGATACTTTTTTTTGTTAAAAGTTTAAAACTCATATCACATATTAATTCTTACGACATGCACTACGTACAAATCATCATCATGATCAAGGATAAATAACTATGACTGAATTGATCTTGCGGCGTAATTTTGGCCTAAAATCATTAGAAAATGCATGTAAATTTCTTTACCTATATATGCTTACGGGTGAAGAATCACATCTCAAGTGTACTGTGTACGTAGGTCGCCGAGGAGACGACTCCTTTTAATTTTATTTTCCTCTCCTCTAAAAGAAGAATCCAAATTTCAACCCCAAGCATAAGCACACACTAACGTAAGTAATTAATTAATAAGCTAATCAAGTAAGGTCGGCGATTTTCTTTTGGTACAATGGGGGCCATGAAGGAGAAGTTTATCCGTAGCTATTCATTGATTTGAATCAAATAATACGAAAATGGGACAAAGAAATTTGGAATTACACCTTATTTAGGGGCCTTTGCTGTCTTCGAATGGGAACCTGATTATATATACAAACAAACACTGTTATCAACAGAATTCTTCATGTTACGAAGATATACATGACATTAGTGATGGGTCCTTAATTTACCAACAAGTCCACGACTAATAATTCAAGGTGTTTATACAAGTCATATCGGAGAAGGTTATACACAATTCTGGATCAGATTTTGGCATTCTGTGTAAGCTATGCACACAATTGTAGAACTATTTGTTTTAACAACGTGATTCGACTAGCAGCAACACTCCAGCTAGCCGAAGTAGCAAGCCCAAAATGTGTGTGTATGATTCTCGTTGTTCAATAGTTCGTTCTTTTAAAAATTTTACTAATCCAATGAGCAACGATTTGGATATTACTTAATAACATGTCTTTTTCCTTTGCAATTAAATATTAAGCCTCATAAACTAATTTAGATGAATTGATAGACACTTGCTAACCATGATTAACGCCTGGATAGATGATCAGATGAAGAAGAGTATTCACAAACACAAGCATAGTTGATGATTAAGAAAATAGTAAGAACACGGTTTTCCTCTTTCTTTGTCCTTTTCTTTATCCAAAAACTTGGACACTTTGACTCTGATCTGGAATATGCCCGGAATATGTTTGAAGTTTATGCTCTTCATTTTTAGCGAGTCATGAACGCTCGTTATATTCATGACTCGCTATATAACAAATCAAATATTTGTCAACATCGATCTTCCGGTTCTAACCATTTAATCTTTGTGATATTGGCATGGTCTTCAAAGAAAAACAAGAATTCCACAGAAAATTATCATTTCCAGCGCAATTGAAGGGATTGCGAAGTTAAAGAAAAATTAGTGGGGAAGAAGAAGAAGTATTGATGAAAATTGGAGCGAGACTCGATTGACTTCAACGTCTTTGTGATTAGATTATGTGGTATTGTGTTGCCCATTTCTTCGGGTCTGGCTAAGGAGCAGTGTTCTAACTTCTAAGGTATCTTTGTAAATTGATTACTATGTATAAAATGTCAACAAAACACAATTAATCATTATTGGTGTTCTTTATACTCCAACTTCATACGCTGTCTTAGGTACGTAGTCTTTTTGTTGTTTCTATGTCCCTTACAAATAAAGAAAGAAAGACAAACTAGCTAGCTAGAGTCAGATTTAAGATTATGAGGCCCAGATTTTCGGGCCGGTGAAGGGCAAGTTCTTGGACTTGGTAATTTAAGCTAGGAAGAGCTCACATGTCGTTCAAGTTTAAGGTTACGGGGTCAAAATACTAGAGAGCTGAAGGTTGGAAGAATCCACGTACCAAACAAGAGAGCATATCTGCTGCACTATTCATTTGACAAGTATGTTACTGATTAATTAGGTGACTAAGTATTAGGAAATCTTGCTTGTATTTGTCTTAGTGTGCAAGCATGCAGCCAAGAAGGGCCTAACATAACCGTGAAGGACGGGGTAATATGTGTGCAAGAATGCTGAATGCATATGGCGTCTGTATACTGTTCAACAAAGACGTGCTCTTCAAGAAACCATAAGAGAACCATAATCTAGAATTCAAATCATAAAGCTCCATCGACGGTCGAGGTTATCCCAAAAACATTTACAAAGTCAATCGACGTTATCGATTTATCGTTTAAACTTCTGTAATCGATAACAAAAAACATGGCTGCAGCCAAGAATAGGGTAGCTCTCAATAATATGTATGAATAGTACGTAGTTGTATCGAGTACGCAAAGATCGATAAATATACAAAGACTAGAATGAAGGGTAAGTATTAAGCTAGCTGTTTAGGAAGAATACTACCCTATCAAGTAAGATAGATGCATATGTTGTTTCCTTCGAATGAGAGAATGTCAGCAAATTGCTTACGATGAGAGCCAAGCAAGCAAAATGCTTCTACTTTAGTGCAATCTCTCTTTAAGTGCAATTGATAGATCTCTTTGAGTAAACTTATTGAACTTGTCTTTGATATAAGGCAATGAACTTTTGATACGTAATTGCCTTTCCAGCCATGGTGGTGAAGCAGTGAAGTTTCCACATAAACATCTATAACTTTCAGTTAGGCCCAAAAGTCAGCCTCTTTTGTTGAACTAAATCCTCATTAAGCCGTTTGAGCATTAGGCAATGACCCCAATGTCAAATGGATTGGGCCTCTTGGATTTGCAAGCTTCAACTTTTAAAAGAATATCAATCAAATTTCAATATATTCATGCTAGGAAGCTCATTGCTAAACTCTAGCTTCTAGTTTCAATACTTGCAAAATAGACCTAACATATGAATGACTAGGATGACACCGTTTACTTTCACGTAGGGCTGTTAATTCCGACACGACTTGACAACATGACTCGAAACCCGCACGATTAAAAAGCGGGTCAACCCGTCATGACTCATTTAATAAACTGGTCAACCGCGGGTCAACCTGCCAACACGAAATGAACCCAAATAACACGTTTATTAGATTGGTTGGGTTATATAATATATAACCTGCGTACACGACTCATTTAAAACGTAATATTACATGTGTATAAGGGTCAAGTACGTCTTTCTTCACTTTACCCTAGGGTTACCAAAACACATAAATTTTCTTGTTTCAGTCTTGTATCAATACACAAACCCTAAGGTTCATGGCTCATTAGCTCTCTGTGTTCGTGGCTCATCAACTCTTTGCAAAGGTATTTTGATCACGTCAATGACAATTTTATATATGAGAATTATTTGACTGATTCTTAGTTTTGCTTGATCAACTCTTGCGATGAGAGACATGATTGTTATCAATTTAGTGTCTCCCACTCCATCCTTATGCTCTTGTTTTGTTTCACGTGATGCTTATTGCTTATTATAAATCTCAATTGAGTTTGCATATAGTCCACGTGCTAGTGTGAACCAATTTTTTACCAAATTCTCATGAACTTCTTATGGTTATTATTTGATACTATTATTTATATAAACTATATGAAATCTATACATTTGTTATATATTCAGTCTTACTCACAATTAAGAGAAAACGTTGTTCTGCCTATAGTTTTTTAGTTACTAATATATTGCATTATGTATGATAGATGGATGTTATTCATGACAATACTCAAGACGCTCAATGTGATATTGCCGAGACCAATGAGAATGTGATGCAAGATTGCTAAGAAACAAATACTGCATCTCCAAAGTGTGGTAAGAGGCGAAGAAAACTCACCTCAAATGTATGGTCTAAATTTGAAGTTCTTCTATTGGGTCCGGATAAGAAGCAAAGGGGTAAGTGCCTAAGATGAGGTGTTACCTACTTGTGCTCTGGCAGGTATGGTATAGGGAATCTGAAACGTCATATAACATCTTGTGTGAAACAAAAAATTCTAGACCTAGGACAATTAGTTGTATCACATAATGATGATGACTCTCTGATCACAAGGTCTGCTAGATTTGATCATGACAAATTTCGTGAACTATTGATAACAGCTATTGTTATGCATGATTTGCCTTTTCAGTTCGTTGAGTATGCTGGAATTAGAAACCTATTTACTTATATATGTGCTGATATCTAGTTGATATCTAGGAACACTGCTAAAGAAGATGTTATGAGTATGCATGCTAGAGAAACGAAGAAGCTTAAGAAGACTTTAATTAATTTCTATTCCTAGCAGAATTTGCTTGACTTATGATTTGTGGACTTCTATTGCAACTGATGGTTATCTTGCTCTGACTGCTCATTTTGTTGATGATGATTGGAAACTACAAAAAAAGAGTACTGAACTTTAGTTTTATGCCTCCTCCAAATACTGGTGTGGCTCTCTCTGACAAAATCTATTCCTATTCCTAGCAGAATTTGCTTGACTTATGATTTGTGGACTTCTATTGCAACTGATGGTTATCTTGCTCTGACTGCTCATTTTGTTGATGATGATTGGAAACTACAAAAAAAGAGTACTGAACTTTAGTTTTATGCCTCCTCCAAATACTGGTGTGGCTCTCTCTGACAAAATCTATAAGCTGTTAGTGGATTGAGGTATTGAAAGAAAATTGTTTTCTATCATGAGTTTAGACAATGCATCTGCCAATGATTGTTTTGTTGAGTTACTAAAGGGACAGCTTAGACTGAGGGATGTGCTTCTAATGGATGATGAGTTTTTTCATGTTCGTTGTTGTGCTCACATTCTTAATCTGATTGTGCAAGAGGGGTTGAAAGAAATTGATAGTTCTATTGTGAAAATCAGGGAGAGCATCAAGTATGTTAGGGGTTCACAAGGAAGAAAACAAAAAAATTTAGATTGTGTTGCACAAGTTTCCATAGAATGTAGAAAGGGCATACGTCAAGATGTACCAACCAGATGGAATTCTACATACCTAATGCTTGATAGTGCAATTTATTATCAACGTGCATTTCTTCATATGCAGTTAAGTGACTCTAACTACAAGCATCCACTTACTCATGATGAGTGAAAAAAAGTGGAAAAGATATGTAAGTTTCTCAAGGTGTTCTATGACGTTACTTGCTTATTTTCTGGAACTCATTATCCCACATCCAATTTGTACTTCCCTCAAGTCTTTGTAGTTGAAGATACTTTGAGAAAAGGCCAAGGATGCTCATGATATGTTTATAAGTAGTATGGCATCCCAAATGATCACCAAATTTGAAAAGTATTAGTCTGAGTATAGCTTGATTCTTGCGATTGCTGTAATATTTGATCCTCGATACAAGTTGCAGTTTATGGAGTTTTCATATAAACGGCTATATGGCAATGATTATATTCAAATGAAAAGGGTACGTGACAAGTTGTTTTCTCTTTTCAATGTTTACATGAAAGTTCATTCTACGTCAATGAATTCTGCCTCTACATCATCAAGAAATCAAGATACTAGTCCTCCTCTTGCTGCTGATGCAATGATTTATGAAGAATGCATAGATATTATGAAGGTAAATAAAAGGATTAAATTCAGTGTACTACCCTGAACTTTGGGTCACTCATCAGGTGTGCCCCTCTTCTTTTTTTTTTCATCAGGTGTACCCTTAAACTCTTAAAATCTATCAAGCTGAGACAAAAATTCAAATTTCATCCTTTCATGACATCAGCCTCCGACGTGGAGGAGACAAGAATGGCCCACATTTCAGTCTCCAACCCTGACCAAAGGGCAGATAAGTCATTTTACCCAAAAACAAAAAATTAAAACCAAATATAAGATCAAACATTAAATCTGCCACTCATTATCTTAAAACTCCAAGATTTTCCAGAAAAGTTGAAACATGGAAAAAAATACAAAAATGAAAAGAAAAAAAAATCCAGAAAAAAGACATTGGATCCAAAGACATTCATAGTAATAACCAAATATATGCATTATGTTTGGTTTACATCCAAGCCAACAAAAACCATCATAGTCAATATCATAACCAATATTCATGAATAAGTTGCATAATTTCTAGCCTTAATCATGAAAATTCAGCAAAAGATTAAGACTAGCAACCATGTTTGACACAAAACATGGTTGCGCAAAAAATTGCAACTTTGCATCTTCAATTCCTGAATTTGGTTGTTATCAACCATACATACCCTATTTTCCAGCATTTTTAGCCTTAAGCCTCATTGATACTCTTGATGAAGCTTGAGAACTTTGTGACAAGGTAGATAAAAAATTTTGTGGTTTTGGTGGTCTGCCTTTGTTTGAAGTTGCCCTTGTTGTTCCCCTTGATGTTGCATTTGCTGCAGCTTTCTGTGCAGCTCTTTTGTCCTGCAATAGATGCAACAACAAATTATGAATGCCCAATAATCCATAATTAAACACACATTCATCCAGCAAATTAAACACATTTAACAAATCATTAGTTTACCTTCATAACCTTAGCTTTAACAGCCGCCTTCTTTCTTAGATCATTCTTCGACTTTGGGGGGGGGGGGGGGTTTGGTACCCTTAGCCTTAGTAGAGGAGGCCTCTCCGGTATTCAGCTTCTTCTTCTTTTGAGCATTAGTGACTGTACTGACTGGTGTTTTTGGAGGAAGATGCCTATGACAGGTCTTTGAATTGTGGCCCAATCTGTTACAAGTTCCACACTTTAAGGACCTTTGACGCCTCCCAAGCTTAGGACCATCATTCTCCCTTTCAGCTGCATCTTTATTTCTCTTGGTTTTTGGCCTCCCAGGCTGCCTAGTGTATTGAGGTGGAAGGATGGCAAGTTCATCTGAAGGCATCCACAAATCCATCCCATTGACAGGCTGAATTGTGTGGGAATAAGTTGCAAGGTATGTCTTTTTGAGGTAGCATGCATCCATATAATCCTCGGGCTTCTCCCTCATGAAATGGATGGCCGAAACTGCATGTTTGCAAGGTATCCCTGTGAGGTTCCATCTCCTACAAGCACAAGTCCTCCTTTGTAGATCAACAACATATTTGTTTCCTCCAATGCTTTCCACCTCTATTTTAGTGCTTCCGGTAGCATTAGGGATACAATCTGTGCTTGCTCTCACTTTGTTCTTCTCTAAAATTTCCCTAGGCTTAGGACAAATGGTATCCACCACTTTGCTCATCTTCTCTTTCCTAACAGCAATCCTCTTCATTAACTTAACTCTGATTTCTTCAAAGCATGAAATAACAGGTTTGGACCTAGCTAGAAGTATGAAGGCGTTGAAACTCTCACACAAGTTATTTAGAAGCACATCACATTTCAGAATGCCATTGAAATGTGCTCTACACCAATGCTTAGGATTTCTTGTAGGTTCATTAGGGTCTGTAAAATTAGAGTACAAAATTCAAAACATGAAACAAAACAGAAATCAAAGATTTGGAAAACAAAAAGTAAAAGAACTATAGATTGAAAGCCAATACAAGTTAAAAAAGCTGGTAAAGTTAGAAAACTGAACTGAAACCACACATGAATTTAAATGAGACATTTGAACAGTCTTACCAGTTAACCATTCATAAGCATTTGTGTCCATCTGATTCAACAGAGTCATCTCTTTCCAGTAATAGGCCATTGTTGTTGATTTGGCGATTGCCCAAAGCTGATCCTTCAATGTCTTCCCTGGAAACTTCTTGTTGAAATTGGTCCACAAGTGCCTCACACAAAACCTATGCTCAGCTAGTGGGAGGACAAGTTCACATGCTGGAAGCAACCCCTTCTGCTTATCAGATATGAAAGTGAAGCCATTTCCTTCTCCAGTTATCTTTAGGTCCTTCTCCAAAAGACTCAAAAACCAAATCCATGAATCTTTGCTCTCCATTTCAACCATTGCGTAAGCAACAACATAGGTAGTGTTGTTTGCATCCAACCCTACTGCACACAACAATTGACCTCCATAGGGACTCTTCAAATGGCAGCCATCAAGTCCTAAAATTGGTCTGCATCCATTTTTGAAACCCTCTTTCAAAGCTCCCAAGCATATATACATCCTTTTAAAAATTGGCTGCTTCTCAAGGTTGTTGAAATCACACATGATATCGACCGTGGTGTTAGGGTCGGTCCTTCTCAGTTCTTGAGCATAATCTTGCACCTTTGCATATTGCTCCTTCATGCACAGTTCCAGTTGATTCAACGCATCTACTTTTGTCCTATAAGCTTGTTGATATGATACTTTTGCTTTAATCCCAGATGACATCTGATTCATTAATGCCTCTGTCACATAAAACAATAAAAAAAAATGATATGAAGGCATCAACACATGAAGAGTTGCAAATGAAGTTTAAAAAGTCTGTAATTTAAATGATATGAAGGAAATCACACCTGTAGTAATATTTGGATTTATCTTAATGAAGTTAGAAAACTTCCTCACAAGGTATGGTACCCTCACAGCACAGTTCTCTTGCACCCTTGCACAATTATGGTTTCCTTGATATGTTTTGATCTGAAATGTGTTAGAATGTTGCATCCTCGATGCAAAGAGTTCAAACTCACAGTCTTCAGCTTTGCAGATAACCCTAAGCCTGCTTCTATCACTTTTGTCGTAAAGTGGTTCCCAACCCTTCTGGATTGCCCTCTCTGTTATAGCTGCTCTAAGTATTTCAGGGGTTGCAAACAACATACCCTTACAAAACCAAGGATTCTCCATGTCCACTTTAGGATTAAACTCTGGATATCTAACTTCATCCCCATCAGAATTATATTCCTCTCCTATTGCTTCTTCATCAGAATCCACAGCCCCAAACATAGCTTCATCATCTTCATCACCCTTACTTCCTTCCTCAATAGCAGGTACAATTGTAGCTTCTGGGTCCTTCTCATTGCCCTCAGTAGGCTCAGCTTCAGTTAACCAATCGAATAGGTAATCATCATCAATCCCATACTCTGCAACATCATAATCATTCTTAGTGGGGTCATAATCTTCATCATTACTCTCGTCATCTTCACTATCACTGCCCTTCTTATACGGACCATCTTCACTAACTTCAGTTAACGTTTCTTCAAACCCATCAGGCCCATACACATCTTCAAAGTCATTACCTCCTCTCCCACCAGATTCTCCAAACTCCTCATCCTCACTATCGCTATCACCAGTTTGCACTTCCGTCTCCATTTTCCTCTTACCCTTACCCTTATCCATCGCCACAGGTGCTCTGCTAGCTTGAGTTGGCACTTCATCTCGGGGCTCAACAAACTTCACACCAACAAAAGCCTTCCTGTTTGCACAAACCTTGTACCTTTTACCCTTTGCTGCATTGTTAACCTCAGAGTTCTTTTTAGAAGAATCAGGCTTTTCTATTACCACATTGCTTGATGGAGCTTGACTCCAACCAGGTATTTGGTCTTCATACATAAACATGTCATCAAGGTCTTCATAATCAGGGTTCACTGAAAGTTAAAAATTTGTAAAGTCATTACATATTGATTACTCATTAACACAAATTGGATAAAACAAAGAAGAGAGAAAAAAAAAATATAGAAAAAGAAAAAGAAAAAATCAACGACACCAAAGACAAAATACTATTATTTACATTGCAGCAATACTACTCATAAGTGGCTATATTAAACTAAGTTGAGCAGCTAGAACTAAGATCAAAACTATACTTCTTAGTTTAACGTACATGCACAACTAAGCCTTACCCTTACTTTGTTCCATACCTGAAATTATATTCCAAAAACAAAACTTATATTCCAGTAGACATATATTCATCCATAAGCACCTAATTTCAGAAATTAATCACAATTAAACCACTCTATAGAAATTCACCAAAATTTCCAGATCAATAGTACACATAAAGAAGTTCATAAGCACAAATTTTCAAGTCATTCAGAGTCATAAATCCCACTCAAACTCAAATTCAGATCAGCTGCATTACATAACTAGAACACAGTTTCAGAACAGAGCACTAAACTTTAGAAAATTGCCACAAATCACCTACCCTATCAAATGACACCAAACTCTCCAGATCAAGAGTTCACATATAGAAGATCAAACATGCAAAGTTTCAGAACCAAAGGAGTTCTAAATCATGATCAAATTCGGACTCCAACAGCTGTACAACATAACAGTAATTCAATTTCAGCACAATACACTTATCTTTAGAAAATCACTATAAATCATCTATCTTATCAAACAACACCAAAATTTGCAGACCGAGAGTACCCTCAAGGAAGAATAATGGTGCAAAATTTCAAGCCAAACAGAGTTCCAAATCCTAACCAAAATTGAACTACAACTCAGCTTAGAAAAAATACACTGAACAGAAACTAATCTTTCTATTCTAATCCTTGTTTACTCTCTCTTTTCTAACCCAAAAGTTACAGACCCTGAGCTATTACCAATATGCAGAGACATACCTCAAGTCTAGAAGACTTCAATCTATTGTCTATAAGCATAAATTCAAGAGGCTTAACCCCAAACTAATTTGTAATCACTCTACCTGGAAAATAAAGCAGCTTCAGCTATCTCTATGACGAATCAAGGCTTGAAAGCTCCCTTCCTTTCTTCTTCCTTTCTTCCTTTCCCTCTCTCCCTCCCTCTCTCTCTCTCTCTCTCTCTTCCCTTTCTCCTTTCTCTTTTTTTTTTCTTCCGTCACCCACCGTCGACCCTAAAATACCATTCTTCAAACACTAAACTCCAAATCCTCATATCAAAAGTTTAGAAGAACCCCAAAATATCGAAACCCACCTCCCATAAACCCTTAAAATCAAAATTTCAAACAGTACGAGGTAATAAACCCCAAAATCAAAACCAATAACCTTTGCACAAAGTCGAAACACAAGCCTTAATGTTCATATCAAAATTAAACACTCACCATAGTTAGGGACTTTTTCGGCTTCCTCCAACAATCCTCGTTCGCCATTTGTTAATCTCGGTATCCACGCATCAGGCTCAACCATCTCTTCAATCACGGTCTTCAATCTTGTTCAATATGGGTTTTGGGTGTTGATCTATGTGGGCGTTTCTGGGTTGGGAACGAAGTGAGAGAGAAAGTGAGAAAATTGATGCGTGTTTTTTTTTTTTTTTCCCTGGTTTGGTCTGTATCGAAGTTAAGAGAAAGAAAATAAGAGCAAGGGCTAGTTTGGTCTTTTCGCTAAAATGGGGGTCGGAGACTGAAATGTGGGCCATTCTTGTCTCCTCCACGTCGGACGCTGATGTCATGAACGGGTGAAATTTAAATTTTTGTCTCAGCTTGATGGATTTTAAGAGTTTAAGGGTACACCTGATGAAAAAAGAAGAAGAGGGGCACACCTGATGAGTGACCCAAAGTTCAGGGTAGTACACTGAATTTAATCCTAAATAAAATATGTTTTTCTCTTTATATTATGGTATCTGTTTTTACGAATTTATTTAAAATAGTAAATAATCTCCTAAAATTCTAAAACTTTGTGTGTTAGACGCACTATGTATCTATTATGTTCTTGTATATTTTCATTACTTTCTGATAAGTTCTGGTTATGTTTTTAATTATTTTTTCATTTGTTGTTCACCTGGTTATGTTGACATTGTGTAACTGTAGGATTTTAATGAGTTTGAGAGTGAAGAATTTGTTTTTTCTACCCAAAATACTCAGTTGCAATTGTACTTAGATGAACCAAGGTTACTAAGGACTACAAACTTGAATGTCCTTCACTTTTGGAAGGCAAACCAATTTCGCTACCCGGATTTATCTATGATGGCTCGTGATGTACTATCCATTCCGATTTCTACAGTTGCTTTCGAGTCCACATTTAGCGTTGGTGGTAGAGTTTTTGACTAATATCGTAGTGCACTTAAATCTGAAACTGTAGAAGCTCTTATCTGCACACGTGATTGGATATTTGCGGAAGAAGGTATTTGTTCTATACTTTTTCTATAACAGTTTCTTCTCTTTTAAACATGTCATACTGATTTGTTGTTTTCTTTTTATAAGTTGATGTTCATACTGCCACCAAAATTGGATGATTTGACTGAAGATATTACCAAGTTAAGCATTAGTGACGCCAATAGTGAATCTGTTGGTTGTTCCATTGTTGCTACTCATTTGAGCTAAGAGAAATAAAGCTGAAACATATTAGAAAGTGACTTTCTCTTCTTGGTACGTAAGTGATTTTATTTTTGTTATCATTTATTTGATTGTGAGGAAGTAGATTTCCAGTTATGTATTCTAATGTTTGCTTATGAGTTTGATACTAGTCTATTGACTTGAATTTGTTTTCGATTGTAGGTGGTGATTACTTGCTTTGCCTTTTACGCTGAATAAAATGAAGCTAAATAAAATGAAGACTTGGATTCTTGGAACTTGAAAGTTAGGATTTGAGGCTTTTATTTTCAAAGTTAAACTTCAAATTTAATTATGAATTATGTCTTTCAATTTCAGATCGGGAGTGTTTGACTTTATATTGGAAATTTGAATTTGATTATTCATGAGTTATAAAATTATGCTTTTGTAGAGTTTTTAATGAATATAATCAAGTGATGTTTTTTTATTAAATGAGTCACAATTGTCATGGGTCATTTTGTCGAACACGACACGACCTATATATTAAATGGGTTAAACGAATTGGAAACGAGTAACCCGTTTAACAAACGGGTTGAAGATTTAGATTTTTGACACGATTATTAAATGGGTTGGATTTGGGTTTGTATCTTGTGACACGTGAAATTCTTTAACCCGACACGACACTACCCATTAACAGCCCTACTTTCACGCGCTGTGTATATAAGATTTCTGGGTAATTCTATTTAGTTTACGAAATCATTAAAGGCAAATCTACGCAATAGTAATCACTTATATGACTATTAATCAGGATATCAGTTGCATGTACGTAGCGGATGTTCTGAAACAGGGTTTTCATGATAGTAAAAACCCTAAACCATTAATCTCACTAAGTAACCTCAAACTTCACAAACAAAATTCAAATAAAAAACATCGTAGTAAATAATAGAAGAAAAGAAAAATTCCTCTGGCACTCTCCACGAGTACTAAAATTTACCGAGATTATTTTCTCTCAAGTATCTATCTACCCCTTAATAGGTTTTTCTCTGCAGTTTCGACCTCTTCCAAGATCCTCGCCTTTCTCTTCGCCGGAATCGGAGCCGTTGGCCCGAAACTAACATAGTG
Source organism: Fragaria iinumae (assembly GCA_009720345.1). Classification (NCBI taxonomy): domain Eukaryota; kingdom Viridiplantae; phylum Streptophyta; class Magnoliopsida; order Rosales; family Rosaceae; genus Fragaria; species Fragaria iinumae. The sequence goes on along the minus strand of CM019122.1, from coordinate 37,963,031 downwards.
ACCTGAAACGGCATTGATCGCCGAGTAAATGTCTCTGAAAGAAACCCTAGCCAGCAGATTCTTCTCCCTCCTGTACTTAGCAACCCACGAGTTCGACGTTTCTCTGAGCTCCGCAACTGCGTTGGCCACATTGGGGTCGTTCTTGTCCATGTTGATGGTGCTCTTAACCTTCTGGATCACCTCCTCGGTCTCTTTAACGTACTCTTCATCCGAAGCAGCAAGGGCTGCTGGTGTTAATGGGAAGAGCCATGCAGGCGACGAGAGAGTTGCTGCGGCGATTGATAAGAACTCGCGGCGCCGAGCTTGTGAGACTGAGGTAGTGGAGGCTGCGGCGGATGCGGTGGAGGTGGTGGCTTTGGTGGCCTTGATGGGAACGAGTGATTTGAGTTTAGAGGTGGGAGTTAGGAGTGTTGGTGAGGCCATGGCTTTGGTTGGGAGAGGATTGAAGAGGAGAGAGTGTGTTTGTAAGGATCAGCAGAGGTGTAGAGCAGTAACTGGGTTTCTGCCACGTTAGCTTATCACCTTATCCTTATTTGTTGGCCTTTTGGATGAGAGAAGATGAGACCCAATCAGAACATAGGTACAGATCCTCCGAAGTTAGGTGTTTTAGGTTTCAAAGTTACTCGAAGTAGCTAGTTCATTTAAGTTACTCTTTTCTTCTTGGCAATACAGTTCAAGTTTGGCTTGGAAATTAAGTTGAAAATGTATGACCTAAGCCTAACCTATCTAATCAAATTGTATCCAATCTAATTTCTATTATCATTTCGGTTAACCCTAAACACAAGTCTCATTAAAGTTATCTAATTGACTGATTCAAACTTCTGTAACTTTCTGATATATATCATTTCAATCACCAACTTCAAAAAAGGGCACTACTAAGAAAATGCTACATCTCTTGTTAGAAACCTCAACAACTCCCAACCTTGTCAAAACTATCGCTTTACTTGAACCGTAACTTTTCTTGAATAGCGATGATGTCTCTCAACCTTGTCGTGGCTTCCCTTGTGTGGTTGCCGAAAGTTTTCTTCATCACAACGACGGATCTCACGGTGGTTCCGTTACCTCACTTATTAGTGTTGTTCTAGTTAATTGTGGTGGGTTTCCTCGCTTGTCTTCGTAATTGAAATTAGTTATCTTTGTAGTTACCTTTCAATAAAATTGAGTTGGGCCAATGCGTAAAGATATACGAGCCCGCCACAGTAGGAACAAATAAAAGCAAAGCCTATACATGCAAGCCCAAATATTTCAAAAAGGAATAAGACACAGGTTCTCCAAATCCATATTTCATCGCTCTAAATCCCTCAAAGTCCAAACAATCTTTAGCTTTCCGTTGAATTCTCCGGCCACTCTCATTGCCTTTACGAGTGGATTCTGCAGAATATAACCTGTTCCCAAATCATGACAGAAACAAAGTTACATCCCATTGTTTTTGTTCCCCAGATAATTTCTTTATTCATTTCACTTGTAGTAGTGCTTGTTGCCAAAACTTACTTTCCAACTTTGTTACTGGGTTCGTGATGATCCAGCGACTCAATCTCAGTTATGATTTTATACTATATTCTTCTTGCAAAGTTACAAAACCCCACTCAGTATCATTCTCTCGTTTAAAATATGCAATTTTGGATGCAAAAAGATTTTAGGGTACATGCTTCTTACTTCATAAAGAAGCCAAAGGCTATAATTTGTCTGCCCCTTTCAATCTTTTTATCTTGTACCCATGCCATACATTTATAAAAATGAAAGTGCCACTCACTTTTTGACTAATACAAAGTGATCGATTTATATCTTTTTCTTTTGAAGTGTATCGCATATATTGGAACTGTCCCGTTTCTATGTTGATATGAGATAAGATGTGAAATTGGACTACTATATATGTTACCTTAATAAATATTTGAAACATCGATACACAATCACTCTCCAATTTACCTCATACAAAATTACAAACAAAATTGTCAATGACTCAACCTGAAATAGAAAAAAACAGAAGATAACATGATGTTGCGAATATGTATCAATTAATTGATCGACATGATCATATCAATCAATATTAATGTGGAATAGTAGAAACCACTGATTGGAGTATTAGCTGGTAATAATAACGTACACGTTGTATGCTCATTCCATATGCTTATGATGATTTGTAATCATAGCCAAATAATCATTTGCTATTATAAAGTTAACTATGCGGGTTAACAAATTTCACTAGATCATATCGAAGCTCATACAGGGCCTACGCATTTAGACAATTTGATGTAAAGATAGTAAAGCCATGTCTTAAAAGTTTGTGGGGGAAGATGTTGATTCTTCAATTCGATCAACTAGGTAGGAAAGAAGAGAAAGAAGGCAATTCAAAGATAATAAAGGGTCAATTTAATTTAATTTTGGTTGGTTTTTGGATTCAGAAATTAAGCTAAATGACATATATAAAACATAGACGCATGCATATCCGTGACTATTTCATTTCACATTTTTTGAAAGATCACGCAAGATAGGAATTAGGGAGGACAACAGGTTTTGATGATCAGAAATGATATATCAAAGGATATATTTTTATATATATTTCAGACCAAAAGAAAAAAAGGATATATTTTTATACCAATGTAAACGCAAGTCGATCAGTAGGCAAGGCTTGTCAATTGGATTTAGCTTATGGAAGAAAAAAGAGTCTTTGGGATTCATGGTGATATGACCTAGCTAGCTATAGCTTTTCAGAAGAAAGGAGAAAGGTGGAATGTGAATTCAGTCATATTCATGTCCATGTGGTTGTAGCGTGTTCTGATCAATATCGATGAAGAAGATGAAGAAAATGATATATATATATATATATATATATATATATATATATATATATATATCCAGCAAAGAGAGAAAGCTCGAACGAGAGCTGATTGAGAGCTCTGCTTAACCTAACCACAAACAACAGTGATACTTTCAGGTTTAGGGTATTCATCATTAATTCCATCAGTCCCACATAAATATTACTTCTCAGCTGCATGGTTCTTCTTGATTATCATATGCCGCTAGCTCTACATGAGCTGGTTTTATGTTTAGGGCGATTCGATCTTCCAAATAGCTTAGCCCTGCTCTTCACGATTATGCCTGTGGTTACATTTATTTGGGTCACAAACGACTCAGAAATGCAGAGAGGGCAGTGTTGCCGGCCAGTTGATGATCGAGTTTCATTTTTGGACCTGTGGTTATATTCAATTAGCTTTGAAAAGTATCTATGAATCGTACAGTTGCCCGTTGTGAGTACCTGTGACCAAAACACCAAAAAAAGAGAGCTCGAGGCCATGGAGATCATGAAGTTGTTTAGAGTTGTTGACAGCCAAGTCCATGCCAATGGCCAAATGCTTCAAATTATCAGGATTCAGTGGTCCTATATCAACTAGCACCTTCCTTTCTTCTCTAGGTTTTGAGGGCAAGATGGATTTAAATATCCGAATGCCAGCTTTATTCTTTGTTTATCTACTCATTTTCATCTACATGGATGATGAAATTGTAAAGCAACACCATCTGATCGATTAATCCATACTGTAGTACGTGTTTATGGCTCAAATTCAAATCCAACAGTTGCCCGATTTCACGACTCTAAATGTATGTGTTTGTGTAAGTAACGTGTTTATGCATTCTCACGTAACTTAGTTATGAATCCTTATTGTATGTACATAATGTCTACAATTTTTGTCATTTACCATAATTATTATTTAGCATAATCATGTCTTCAAGACCTGATTATATGGAGACAACTGGATCATATAAGGAATTATTTAGGAATAGACAAGTTTGGTAGAAAGCCTAATCGTGAGGCATAATCTAGGAGGATGGAATCAGACCTTTCCAAGTATTAAGTTCTGGGTTGCTTCCTCAGTGCCAAGCAGCATGTCACTAAAATCTCTGATGCCCAATCCCACTCCCCTTTAACCCTCCTTTTCATTCATTTTAATCCCTAAAACTGTTTTCTTCTTCTCTGCAGGTTGGAACCCTAATGGGAAATCAAATTAATACATGAGAGAAAGAAAGGGGCAAAAAAAGAAAATTCAAAATTGGAAAAGGAAGCTGGACAGCAAAGGCAGCACGGACATGAGGTGAGTGACTGTGTATGTAGGCAGCTATAGGCTGTAGCTGGGCCAGGTGGAGTGGGAGTGGGACATTCAGCTACGTCACGTGTCGGTTCAACGTGTTTTTCTTTCTCTTATGTTTATGTTTGCGATCGATCGAAATTACACGTTTCTAAATAATTCGTGATTTAACTTCAATTTAACTTAAATTAATAGTTATTAATTTCTATATAAGATTCAGTTGAGAGAGAAACCCTAGAGAGAGCAGTGGCGGCCTCTCAACAAAACAGAAATGGACTCGTCCGGCGGCGGCCTTGGTCTTGGCTGGTCTCTTGACCATGCCGACGCCCTTGGCTTGCAGCCGGACGAGATTGCTATTTTACCTGAGGCTCCTTGAATGAAAATGTTTTTGCTTGAGGTTCTGCAAGTGATGGTGACCATGATTGGTGGACGTCTTGCAACGAATAGGTCGTGTTGCATAGATCCGGTGGAGACGACGGTTGATGCTAGACCAATTGGACGGAGTCAGGGCAAAGCTGGGTGGTTGCTTCTGGGTGGCTGGGTTTTGTGTTTTGTTGGGTCGGGCAGGAGGAGCTACTCGGCGACGTCGGGCGAGTTTGGTGGTCGGTGGTGGACTAGGGGTGTGGATCAGCAAAGATCGGAGTCGGGACGGGAGCTCCGGCGATACTGTACTGTGCAATGGCGTTGGATCAGCGGGTGGGCCTTTTCCGAATGAGCCTTGAGCTCGACTCTTGTCTAGCAGCTGTTTTGGGTTCTAAGTTGGGCTAGCTAGGGTTTTGCTTTAACCCAATTCAAAGTATTTAGCTAGTCTATTTACAGTAAATCCTTGTTTAGGATGTGTGATTTTCCTAAGTATTAGTACTTCAATATTTCTTTATTTAAAAATAAGTGAACGAAATCTTTGTAATGAATGGTGCTAGCATGCCACGTCCTTAACTTGCCCAAACGTTTGGCAAAAGAAGACATGTATTTATGTCATTCTAGCTTGAGTATCAATGAATTTGTCGTATGGCTTTTACATCAAAATAATTATTAATTTCTCATATTTAGTGCAATTTTGTTCATATATATCAGTGATTGAAGCCAGAAGACATTAAAAAAATTCAAGAATTATCGTATCCTTAAAAGTTTTCTGGGTCTAGAGACGAATCTGTTCTGAGTGGTCATGTCAAAACGTTTTTTCCCTCTGACCACCAAGATCTCTAATAAGCACCGGTAGGTTTCGACTTTAGTAAGTGAGTTCTACAATTAAGTTCTTACCAACCTAACCATCTATGATGGTTTATGTGAATACATAGAGCACTAAAGATTATGTGCGGAGAGTATTCAAATTTTCATTGATGTTAATGTTCAATCCTGGATTCTTTCTTTTATCTTCTTTCTTTTATCACACTCGAACACACCTTCATATTCCATATCATCACTCCCTTAATTTACTAAGTTTGAATTATCCGGATTCATGTTTCTTTTATCACATCACATCACATCACATCACACAACTTATCGCAACTACTCAAATTTCTAAATAAGTAGACAAATGATGTCTTCTTGCATGCCTACATGGAGAGTAGATCATTAGCTAGCCTCCCTGCCTCCCTCGTCACTAAAGAAGAGTACTACTGCTCGTGAACTCATCAATTTGAATCCTTCTTCGTTCTTCCTTCTCTAACACCAAAACTGTAAGAAACACAAGAACAGTGAAGAAACAACGAGATAAGGTTCATACTCATACGCGCCTAAAAAAGAGGAAGAGTAGTAGTAGTGTTTCTTAAGTTGACATCATCAAATTGATCAAATTGGTCTTCTTTCATCATATCAGCCCGGGATTGCACGGCTACTCTACAGTACAAACTCGACTCTTCTCTCTCTAAAAAATAGAGACTTTCTCTCTGTTCTGCCCTGACCCTGCTTGCTTTTGCAATCAATGCACCAAACCTCTCAACCCTCCTACCATTTCTCAACTCTCCACCAACATTATTAATACCCCAATCTCTTTCACTCTTTGCTCTCTTCTAAATTGCTCCTCTCTGATCCCAAAGCTCCAATCTTGAAGAGGGAACATTGAAGAAACAGGTACAACCCCACATACCCTTCTTTAATTCTCAATCTAATTTCCAATGCTCTGTTTGTTTCATGGGTCTGTTTCATGATCAAGAATGTTCTTCAGCTCTTGGGTTTCACTTGAGCTTTCTAAGATCTGCATGTACTGCAAGTGTCTTTAGTTTTGTCTAATTCATTCCCCTGCATTATTTTTAGCAACAAAACAGAGCATTTTGGTGACTGCTTGTTTGTTACTCTGTTTTGATAATGATGCAATATTCCAAGTGATCTGTTTTCTGCTCACAAGTTTTGGGATTTTCCTTTAACGTTTCAATCAGTAGCCAAACAAAGGATTAAGCTTTTGTTTGTTTGCTTCCTTTTTCTTCTTTGCGTAATATTTACATGATCATGTTTTTTGACGAAAATCATTGCTTTCGTCTTTTTCCTGCTTTTGCGATTTGCTTTTGTGTTTGGGTTTCTCTAGTGGGAATACTACAGTTCGTAATCCCCAATTTCATTATTGATTTTTATTCCAGTCTCCTTTTAGACTATTTCTCCTCCATATGAATCTGTTGACCCAACTCTTGCTCTGTTTGGTTGCTGAGAATCCGGAGGAGAAAAAGAAATATACTTGAAATTCCAAATTTTCAAAAGCCAATTTAATACCAAATTTTGAGGTTATTATTGATATTGGTCAAATTTATGAGGATTGGAGATTCATAACTTGGGTTTCTCCAAATGGATAAGAAGGTGAATTTTCTAACCCTCTTCAAGATATTCTCATTCCATGGTTGTTGGTTTTGTTTTTATTGTTTTTTTTGGTGTGTCATTTTGGTTACATTTGCTTTGTTTGATACTTTGATATTTAGTTTGAGAGAGAGAGAGAGAGAGAGAGAGAGAGAGAGAGAGAGAGAGAGAGAGAGAGAGAGAGAGAGACTGAGACTGGGAGAGGATAGGCTTCCATAGTTGAAAGTTTCTTATCAGCTTTGGAATTCCCTGCTGGGCTATGTCTTTGGAGATTCCGATGGCCTTGGAATTATTTTCTTCTGTTTTATTGAGAGTTAAGATGCATATTCGAAATCACAGGAAAGAAAAGACATTTCGTCGGATGTATGGTTAATCAATCTCCTATTTTCATGTTTTTGAGGTGCTTTTTATAGGTTTTATGCATCATAGTTTCAAGTTCTTTGACTCAATTTGCACAAGATTGTAGCACTACAAGCATCTACAGTGATTACCTCATCTAACCTGTATCAAAGCGAGTCCTTGATGAAGGGTAGAGGATCTTATGCCAGCCTTTTTTAAGCATTACCTATTCTTGTTCACATGGCATCTCGTTGATAGTTTAATACCGTCTTGTTTGATTTGTTTCAGTTTCTTTACAAGCATCCAGTTTTCTGTGAGAACCTATAGATTAAACTATTGCATTACTGATGTCTTCTCGTTTTCCTCAGCTGGTTTTGTCATCGGTTCACGTAATCTCCACAGCTTGTATTTGACTATGTTAAAATGCCCCATGTCCCCAGTTTTCTATGTCAAGTTGTAAAGTGGCTTCGGCTTTGATGTGTAGGAATCTTTGGCATTTGGATAGTCTTTTGCTCAGTTGACCATTTCAGAATTTCATGTGAGATCTGTTTTGCCAAAAGGATGAATCTTATCCCTTGTTGCATCAGATGTATTCTTTGAGGAGCTGAGCAATGGGGGCTTGTGTTTCGACTCGTAATAAGAGGACTTGCAGTAGCAGAAACAATGGAGAGACACTTTCTCCTTCGTGCTTGGGGATTGGATTCTCTGGGAAAAAGAGAACAAAGACATTCTCAGACCGCATATATACCCTGCAGAATTTACATTCCATACCCAACCGGATTTTTACCAATGGAAAGAGCAAAACGTCATGCGTCTTCACGCAGCAGGGCCGGAAAGGCATAAACCAGGATGCCATGATAGTGTGGGAAGTAAGTTTGGTCTTTTCATTTGAAATTATATCTGAATGTGTTGCAGGATACTTTTTTCTAAACTGAGTTTGTAAATTTTTTGAAGGACTTCATGTCAGAAGATGCGATATTTTGTGGTGTGTTTGATGGCCATGGTCCACATGGTCATCTTGTTGCTCGCAAAGTAAGGGATGCATTGCCATTGAAGCTGCTGTCCTTCTTGAATTCTTCTCAATCAAGGTCAAATGTGTCGAGTAAAACATGTTTTGGAGGGAATGTAAAGAAACTAGACGATGGAGAAACTGAGAAGGATGCTTCACCTGAGGAGAAATTAAATCTAGAATGGAGAGAAGCTTTCATGAAGTCATACAAGTCCATGGACAAAGAGCTTAGGTCTCATCCGAATGTAGACTGCTTCTGTAGTGGTAGCACTGCTGTCACTCTAGTCAAACAGGTAAGGCAGGAAGCACTTCCTATATTCTTCTGTGTGTTCTCATTTATTTTGCTTGTTCTTGATTTCTTGTTTTCTATTCAGGGGTCAAATCTTTTCATGGGTTATATTGGGGATTCCCGAGCAATCCTTGGATCAAAAGACAGTAGCGATTCCATGATAGCAATCCAGTTAACTGTTGATCTAAAGCCTGATCTGCCAAGTATGGATGATAATATTTTTTTTTTGTTCCAGCAGTGTGTTAGTTTCTTGCTTTTTGTATAAAAATAAGAACCTCACAGTGTTGTAAAATTTTCATAGGGGAAGCTGAAAGGATTAAACGATGCAAGGGTAGGGTGTTTGCTTTGCAAGATGAGCCTGAAGTATCTCGAGTGTGGTTGCCTTTTGACGATGCTCCTGGGCTAGCAATGGCTCGAGCCTTTGGAGATTTCTGTTTGAAGGAGTATGGAGTGATCTCCATACCTGAATTTGCTCACAGGATACTTACAGAGAGAGACCAGTTCATTGTCCTTGCCTCAGATGGGGTAAATTTTCATTTTTCGGAGATCTAGTTCCTTCATAATCATTATACGTACCACAATGATACAAATACACTTATCGTTCTGTATGGCTTTCAGTAACGACTAAGAAATAGAACTACCGTTTTTCATCACATTTTGAACAGTAAACATGATGAGAAAGTGTGGTACATCTCATTGAAATTGGATGTAAAAAATCGAGATTTATCATTTGCAAGTTCTCAAGAACTTTAGTGGACATGATCATTAGATGTAAATACAATTTAGAAGTTTATCCCTTAAAGCGTTACTTTACATATGTTTCAGGTTTGGGATGTCTTGAGCAATGAAGAGGTTGTTGAGATAGTGTCCTCAGCTCCAAGCCGGTCAGCAGCTTCAAGATTTGTGGTAGACGCAGCTGCTCGTGAATGGAAACTTAAATACCCCACGTCAAAGATGGACGATTGTGCAGTTGTTTGCTTGTTTTTAGATGGGAAAATGGACTCGGAATCTGACTACGAGGAACAAGGCTTTTCGTCTGCAACCCTCCAGAGTAATCACTCCGGCAATGCAGTTGAATCTGATGATGGCCAGAAGACTGAGCCCACTTTGCAGAGGAATTGCACTGTAAGATCATCTGATGAAAGTGATACTTATGGACGACTAAATGTTGATAATGAAGGGAATTTCGAACCAATGTCAACTGAAGACCAGAACTGGTTAGGGTTAGAAGGTGTCACGCGTGTGAACTCCCTTGTTCAGCTTCCAAGATTCTCTGAGGAAAGGCCAATTCAAGTATGAAATGGCCTTTTGTTGTACCATGTTATCTTTTTTAGCTCATTAAATCCAAAAGAAAGATAAATCTTTCTGGATTGCCATTTCCTCCGATTTTGTTGTAGTCATGAAATGTCAGGGTACAGTTCTGTTCAGGTAACTGATGCATGAAACGGTCTCTGATTTTCTTCAGTTGATGTACATTCCTAGTCCCAGTAACGCTTTGGCAATGTAGATGTAGCATTTCTTACCTGCGGCCTTGTAGACTTGTTTTTACATCTGCAGTATGCATTGGATTTATTCATAGCAAGTGCTTGGAATAACAAGGATAAGTTGTTGTTTCTACTGAAGTCTCAAGTTCAGTTGCAGCATATTTACAACCTGAATTAGTGATCGGCACAAGATTGCGCATGTACCTATAAGGGAACACTTTCCATTTCTGTTTAGATGACATAAGTAGGCAAAATGCTAAGAAATGACATGACATAATGTAAGAATCGGGAGACTTGATGGACAAATTGGGAGGTTAAGTCAACAATTTTATCACTTAATGGACATGGCACCAAACCCGTTGAAAGAACAGAGAGAAAGCATATATCATTATCTAAATGAACAATAAAACGAGCTATCATAAGAAACAAGGTGTCAACCGTATTCCTAAGTCAGCTAGGTTGTACTTGGAAATCAGGATATTCTATTGAATGGCTTTGAACTTTTGAAGGCTCATCTTCATAGACAAGTCCAGTTTCCTTCTCTCCTCATCCACAAGGGATTAGGATACTACTAATTCCTTTAAATCCTTGGTGGAAAAGGAATGAAACATTTTATTTGGCAAGTTATTTATCCTTTATTGAATAGGAAAAAGAATCAGTAACCTATGAGGAAATGGAAAGAGAAACATACCAGCTCGCCCTATATAAACAGGATGTAGGTTTTCAAATTCCATAATCACATTTCACGCTCTTAATTACAACAAGTACTCAACGTTCTGCTGCAGTCTCATTCCCACATACAAAACCATGTCCAAGACTTCTCTTCCTCACGACATGCAGCCGGAGAAGAAGCTTTATGCAGTTGATGATGGCTTCAACGATGACTTCCTCCCATCAAGGCTGCAGAAACTTAATCTGCTCAATGAAGAAGCTGCTACTTATTCAGAAGATGAAGATGATAGCAATAGTGTCGAGTTCTGCAGGTTTCATGGTGAGAGGCAATTGATGTATCCTAATGCTCCACCAAATGCCCCTACTAGAATCCTACTAAAGGAACATACAGTCTACAACATTCCCAAGAAGGAGTGTGAAATGTAAGAAAGAGAAGCTCGCAAAGAAGAAACTGAAGAAATCCAAGAAGCCCGATATAGTCACCATGTATAAAAATGGCCATCCAAGGATTGCTCCACTGAATGAGGACGGCAAGTACCAGTTCTTGGTTTACTATTAGCTAGCTGGTAATCATTTGTTAGTCAAGAATATCACTTTTCTTTTCTGAATTTCTGTTACCTGTTAATGATAACTATGAACCATCAAACATGCATTACTATCAGTCCCGGAGCTTGTTCTTCGAAACTTTTGTATTCCTCGAATTGTTGAAAGTTTATCTTCCCTAATGAAATAAGCAATTGTGTACTTTAGTTTATCTAGTTCATCCAGTTTTGCACTACAGAACAATTTCTTTTCTGTTGTGATATAATCAAGTATGGACACATTTTGATGATATGCAATCCCAGTAAGAAGAAGATGAAGTACCAATGTTTTCTTTGTTTTATTTTCTGGGAATGGTAACATTGTATAAGCAGAACAAAGAACTGACGACCACAATGCACAAACAAATAGACAATGCAAAGTTTCCTTTGTATGATATATGGGTTAAATTGTATAACTCAGCTTAAGTCTTGGTTCACATAGTGATTTAGAGGAAACTAAACCATCGAAGCATAGGTACTGATCTCAACATGATGCACAGCCTTGATGAAGCTAAATGGATTAGGGCACAAGTTTCTCTTAGGAAGCCAGTTTCAAACAACGCGAACAAGGTTATACAGTTAGAATTCCATATGTCAAATACTACATTCTTGTATTATGGCCCGAAAAATAATTTACAGAACTTTTTGAGAATATAAAGTAAAATCTTATATTTGACAACCTACATTGCAGGCCACCTAATAACTGAAACAGGTGAGATTTAAAGTTGAGGCAGTAAATCATTTGCAGCAGCTCTGAGATAATCCTCATAGAGCTCAACTGACCAAATAGGCAAATGGCAAAGAAGACGGTAAAGGGAAAACAGAATTGGTAAGTACTCTGTCAATCAAAGAGGAAAATCAGAATATGTAGGCTGATAAATCATCAGCCAAACCAGTAGATATGCCCATTAATGGCCGTAAGAGTTGCTACTACATATTGCCATTGCCACATGTAAATAGCTACAAGGTTCATTCCAAAACCACGCAAACATGATAACCATGAAACAACCCCACCGTCCTATACAACCCATATTTTCAAATCATGAAAAACTCAATTGCATCCTAGCTTTTACTTTCACTCCCCATGCAGTTTGCATTTGTATCTGCTCAAATGCAACTGCTCTAATCGCCCATGGCTTCTACTCTTAACTCACCGCCAAATCTTCACCCAACAATGCTAAATCCGCAACTATAAGAAGACCTCTTCTGTTCCTACATTTCCACCACCAAGCCTTCTTCAGCAAGAAATATCCTATTCATTCCAGTTCTGTGATAATGGCAGCTTCAAAATCCCATTCTTCACTCCTGCCTCTCCTCGCCATCTTTGTTATCCTTCTCACAGTAACTGGCCAGGCATTTGCAGGGCGCAATGTTCCGAAACAAACCAACAAAGGTGAGAAGAAAGAGCCTCAGTTTTTGTTTGGGCATGATGGCAGTTTTCTCATTCCAGGCTTTGGGAGGGTGGCAAAACCATACAAGTTTTTCCCTTACAGACCTCCATACACTGCTCCACGCACCGGTGGAAGTACTGGAACGGGTGCTTCACCACCGGGGCGTAACTATGTTCCTGGTGGAGATGATACCTTTGTCCCAAACCCTGGTTTTGAGGTTCCAAACCCTGGCCACCCTTGAGTCTGTTTCCTGAGCTAGCTTGGAATAAGTATGCTAGATTATCTGCATCACTAGTGTACTAGTTGTGTGTGTGTTTGTGTTTCCAGTCTACTGTGGGGTGCTAGAAGACGGTGTACGTTACTGCAATGCAGTCCTATGTCAGTTTGAATAAAGTAGAAACTATCGTCCAAAAAAAATAAATAAAGTAGAAACTAGATCTATGTAAGTGGTTGTTTTTCTATGTACTGTTCCCTCTCTAGCAATAATTTGTGTGTTGTGTTTTGAATTTTCATTTTACACACCGTATGCCCAACAACGGAGAATAGAAATATACAACTACTTACTAGTCTTAACATGACGATATCTTTAGAAATGAAGAATAATTAAGGTATGCAATAAAGATCCAACAAGAAATGGAATGGACTTATCGAATATGTCGGGAATTAGCATGTAATAATCAGCATCAGTGTTCTCAACAAAGCAAGACTATCAGATCTACATCAATTACTCAATTAATCAACGGTTGGCAAGTCATCAATTTAATCTGAAAACATATAACTAAAAGTGTGCCATCAATGAATACTATGTAGTGATCAGTGCGGACATATCAGGCAAAACTTAAACTTTCATTTTGGTAATGATAAACAATGGACAGACAAGATCATGTTTGTTAAACATGAACATCACGAAATTATGATTATACAAATAGAACATGTATTTTTGTAATAGACTGCTATAATTCCAGAATTAGAGGCCATAACAAGCAACTGTTTCAAAATCACATTTGATCAAAGGGGACATGATTTTTCAGTACCAAGAAACCATCATGCATTTGAGATCGCAGAATCTGAATCCAACACCAACCCAGCACCAGCAAAGCCTTCAAGCTTGTACTTTACCCTGATAATGATAGATACTTAATTAAAGAAAACAGCTACAGAAACTTAAGCAACTGCTATACGCTAATCCAGAATCAGTCTTTAACAGAATGAGCCACTTTACAAACCATTAAACTCTGTCCATCCTAGATGCCTTTGGTTCGCCTCATCACTCAATCTAAGACACAAACATGATCGCATCCTACGACATTTTTCGAAACCACTCAATTATACAACGCAAAATAAACTGTACACATAAGTGGTCTTTCGGGCCACCACTTTCTAATAGCTCACATGAATCCGATTCAGAATAACGCACATTCATGTTCTCTGTCCTCATAAAATATAAGAACTCAGAATTTGATCGATTACTTGGATTGAAAGCAACATGCTTACAAAATTGAAAACACACCCTACATGATTCAGACCCTTATTGGTGTAAAATAGCCTAGAATAAATGTCACCACCGACCACATTATCACACCATCAATCTCAACATTTCAACTACCCAAAAGAGCTACTAATTCCTCTATACACATAACATTCTTTTTAATTTATAAAATCGCAAGTAAGTCAACCTCTATTAATAATATAAAAAAAACAAAGAAGCAAATTTACCTGAATGAAAAGAATGTAGGTTTTTGTTTTGGGTCTAGATAGAGAAAGAATCGGAAGCGAAGAGGATCTTGAAGGCGATGAAGCAGAGGAAGGCGAAGAAGATAGCGAGGAAGAGGTAATCGACGAAGACGAAGAACTCGGTGGAGCCGTGGTTTCGTTTATTCTGCTTCTTCTTATTATTGGCCATTTGGTTTATGGGACTCGCCCTGGAATCCTCGCCGCGGATCTCTTCGACTTTCGCCATTGCGCCGCCCCGGTGAGTCGGATCTGGAGGAAGGAGTCGGGTCACGGGAGGATCCGGGAGCGACGGAGTCTTTTTTTGTTTTGTTTTCAGATCCAGGGAATTTAGGCTTTTGTTTTTCGATTAAAGGCGGTTGAATCCCCGCGCTTTGTGAGAGGCCTCAGTCACGTGCATCGCATGTGATGCTTTTACAGTTTTACCGGTTTCTTTTTGGTTAAATTTATGCATTTTGATTTTGAAAGTTTTTTCTTTTTTGATCAGTGATTTTAAAGTCATACATTTTGATTTTGAAAGTTATAAATTTTTAGTCCAATATCAAAATCATAGTCTCTTCCGATCCAATATCATAATCATAGTGTCTTCCGATCCATCCTTTTTTTAGTCAAATTAGTATGAGGTCGCGCATTCAACTCACGAAATAATAGTTGTAACATTACAAAATAATAGTCGTAACATTTAAGTTGTTTATCCAAATTTAATTTGACAATCAGTTGATTACCAGCTCTTTGTTATCGGTAATGAAATATTAACAAAGCTAAAATTAGATAGCTGCAAAACGTAGCGAGACAAAAATATTCCTTCTTTGCACTATAGATACAAGTATACAGACTACACATGCTGTAACAAGAGTTGCAGCAGGCCTGTCAGATTCTACAGCTACTCGATTATATTCTACATAATGTATGATCACCAGGAATAGCTGATTCAATTTGAAGCTATACAACATATTTGATGGAGACAAAAATTCTTTGCATCGTGTATATATACATTAGCTACCAGAACCGAAGAATGCTGGCTTCTCATTGAAGCTAATATGGGTTATGCTCCATTAGATGCTAGTCTTGGCAATCAATAGATGATGATCTCCCCTTACTGCACATCTGGGCTTGTGCTTCCCAGCATCCAATGTTTGGCCTCACACACTAAATGAGCGACTATGGTGATTACTGTAGGAAACTTCCTTTCTCAGTACCTTATAACACTAGTCCTGCTCAAGAACAGAATCATCTATTAGCAGATCGAAAAAATTCATAGACTATGGGGAGAAATTCAATAATCCTTTGTATTGGATCTAAAATTCAGGCAGTCGTAGGCAAGAGACCCTACATTAATGACACTAATGCAACATACCTCAGGTGAATTGCCTGACGAAGAAGTGGAATCTGCTACCTCCAATATAGTGGCCTCTGACTTTTCATTTGAATATCTAAATTTCCACCAGTGAGACAAGATAGAGAAATCTATTAGAAAACAGTGTCCCCTTACGTATGTATATGGAACAAAGATGAGATAAAACAGCTAAACATCAGCATTGAAGAACCCAACACATTGATGATCTGATTATGTAAACGATGAGATACAAAATAAACTGAAGGGCCTAGAACTAAATAGGAATTATGTGAAAAGAAAACTAGTAGGTTTAGACTGACTAGGATGTTATCATGACTACGAAAGCATTATTGGTTGATTCTCTTTGGTTGCTGAGAGAGTAAAAGACGAGCATAGAATATGATGAAAAAGAAGATTAAACAAGTAAAAATCACAACACTAAATGGTCATATCTTCTAACAAAGATCCAAGACTTCCATAAGGAATCCTTGCCAAATAAAAATTACTAAGACCAGATGCTTACGTCGAAAGAATAGTAACCCAAATCAGCTCCACACAGTCCACCCAAAGAAGCCTTTGTTCAAGAGGAATCAGGCCATAGGTAACTAGATGAGCAAATGGCCAAAGTTTCCATCCTGCCTGTCATGTCAGTCAGAAACATAAGCAGGTTACAACTTGCCATGTAATCTATACCTGTATGAGAAAGACTTAGCATCAACAAGCATTTCGATCAAGTTTGAGAAATATACACTAAAATCTGAAATATATGCCTTTCTTAAGAGTATCGAGTCAAGCTCTGCTGATATCTCTGACATCAGCAGAAACTTTTGTTTGACATTTCCGGAAAGGCTACATCTCTGACATCGTTATTATTGATAGTACTAGTAATTGAATCAATCACTACTTTCTGCAGGCACGTCAAGGCACCAGTCTCTTCTTTTAGTTATGTGTTTATATAGTATCGTCATATTGAAGTTATTTACCTGTTGTTGTTTATATGTATGCGTATTATTATAATAAACTGAGAAGGCCCATCAAAGCAAACCGTAAAGCTTGAATCAGAGATCAGGTGAAAAAATCTGCTAAGTGTTACTCTATCTGATTTGAAATACACTCATGTAATCTATTCAGAAAGAACTGAAATACACTCGCAAAAGCAGTACAAAGGTATTCACAACTGTTAGAATGAAGATTGAGAAGAGCTTCTTACAGTCAGCATGGGTAGAAATGTAGCCTTCAGTTCATCAAAAATCTTGTTTGGGGACTCAAAACGCAAGAGCCCCAAAGCCACAAAATAGATGCTGTTCCATATAGCCGCCCACACTGTTTGGTCAAAGGCTATTTTGGCCGGGACCACCCACCAATCTTCCAAAGGAAAGAGAGCCTGGAAACCAGATTATATGGTTTTAGCCACTCAGGAAACCCACCAAAGAAGCCAAAAGTAAGCAAATATAAACCAGAACCATTACCTCACAAAATTGGTAATAATAATGAGAAAGAGATCCGTGGAGGGAAAACCCTACAAGCCCTGATCTGAACATGCGTGTTCTATCAAATTCCAAAAGCGGCTTCCCTTCATAACACTACATGTTTAATGAGAAATAACTCAGAAACCACATAAACAAATCATATAGAGATAAAATTTATGAGAGAATCATAGGGAATTAGGACTTACTTGGGCAATCCAATCTCCTAAAGTATAGACTACCCCGCTTATCACCATTTTGGCTAAAACCGGGTTTGCTTTGAGAGCTTGTTCATAGGCAATCCAATTATGTTCAGGTACATACTTCACTATCTCGTAAAGGGTCCATCCCTGGAAAAATAGCTCAAAAATTAGTTCCAACACACAAAATACTACAGACCGAACAGAGACAAACCCCTCATTCAATGAAGAAAGAACTCGATTTTGGTTCAGCTCTCATCATTAAGTTCAAAACCCGCAGATACTTAACAGCGTAGTAACATCAACAACGTATTCAGGATCGATCAACTAATTCCAGCAAGGCAGGTTAGAACTTCAAACCAATCATGAACAAATTAACACATTCCTAATTCATTCTAGTAAAGGAAAGAACCCAACTTTGGTTCAGCTCAGTCATTACACTAAAAACCATTTAACCTAAACAACTTCCAAACCCGGCTGAAACCAAGTACAGTTTCATAACATCATTACCTATCAAAGATCAACTAACTCAAACAAAGCTTAAAGATTACAAACACAAACAGAATTAAAACCTTTGCATCTCATTTGCATATGAACATCAAAATCCAAAATATTCAAACCAAGAAAACAGAATCCAATACAAGAAAACATACATGCCAATAGTCATGGTCAATCGTGAGCAGCTTAGACACAGCAAAGGTCCCAAACCCCAGAACAATCAAAGCATTGATAGCTCTACTGGTCAACTTGTCCAAATCATCCCCATCTCCATTTCCTCCAGAACTAGATTGAAGACCCACAAACTCTTCAGAACCATTAACTAACACCCTGCTCTCTTGCTCAGCTACCACCTCTCTGTCCTCTGTCACCGACCCAACACTGAACCTTCGTTTTCTCCGGGTCGGGACGACCCATTTCTTAAACGGTCCGGGTTTGCTGGAGGTCCGGGCTGACAAGAAGACAGGAACAGAACTGGGTTTGTGGAGTTGAGTGTTGAAAAAGGTTGTGAGGTTATGAGGTGCGGTTATGTTGAGTGTTGCCATTAGCAGAGTGTTGTGTTTTGGGATGGAGCTGAGAGTTGGGATATAAAACACGATGATGGTGGTTTACGTGGTAGTTTGGGACTTGGTCGGAGCCGAACAGTTGTGATTACGATCGTACTTGCGTTTTCTACCATTCATGGCTTTGTTTCTGCCACCGACCTGTATCAGGTTACGTTTTTGACTATCTTGTTCCCGGGCCATGTTTTGCAATTCATCAGATCAGAAGGCCCAGACCCAATAAACATATTGGGGTTAGCTAGGCATAATTGCTAATTCGTTACCTTAATTTTTCTAAGTTAACCAATTTATTACCTTAGGTTTTATTTCAATTAATTTGTTACCCTTCCATCGAATTTATTACTTTAGAGTTTCAAGATTAACCAATTTACTTATTGAAATTTCAATATCGACCAACTTTAAGTTTCGATTTTTAGAACTAATTCATGTTTGGATGAAGAAATGAATAAATTAAAATGACAAAAATGTAGCAAATTGGCTAATTTTAAAAATAGGAGAAATGCCAATTTGATACTAATTTTGTCCCTTCTTAGACCATTTAAATGTTTCAAATTATACATTACCCATTCCAATATAAAGTAACCCATTCCAATACTCAACTTTTAACTGTCTGGGCCTATTTTGTATAATGTTGAAAGACAAAAATGCCCTTCTGACCATCTCCATATATACCTGATTTTTTCAGATTTGAGATTTTCAAATTCAAAAACGCAGTGAGAGAGAGAGAGAAGCTCGAGCCGATTTCCAACCCCGATTGAAGCAGAGACTACCGACTCCGATTTCTGACGCCGATTAAAGCAGAGACTACCGATGCTGATTTATGACGCCGATTTCCAACGCTGATTAAAGCAGAGACTATCGACACCGATTGAAGCAGAGAATCTCTTTGTCGATGCATCGAGATCGAGCTTTAGTTTGCTCTTCAATTCCTACTCGGTTTGATTCTATTTTCTTTTTCTTTTCGTTCTATTTTTTGTTCAAGTGTCGCTCAATTTTGAATTCTCTTTGTCTTTATGTGATTTTGAATTGTATAATTTTCGTAAATGTTGGTTTGAATCATTTTTGTTCTCGTCTGTATGTTCTATTCTGTTGTTAGGTTTGAGTGGTTGTATAATGAACTTTCCTTGTGCTCAGAGACTGATTTCAAAGATTTTTGGAAATGTTGGCATGCTTATTGGGGGTCAGTAATTTTGTGAACTGCTTTTTTTTATGTTGTAGTGTGATTAATTGTTGTTTTGTAGTGCTTTTGTTTGTTTTCCAAGCATTTGGTTTAGATTTTCAAGCTGTTTTGTTGTGATATAATTTATTGGGGTCAATAATTTTGTGAACTGTCTTTTTTTATGTTGTAGTGTGATTAATTATTATTTTGCAGTGCTTTTGTTTGTTTTTCAAGCATTTGGTTTAGGTTTTCAAGCTGTTTTGTTGTTGTGATATAATTTATTGGGGGTCAGTAATTTTTTGAACTGTCTTTTTCTATGTTGTAGTGTGATTAATTTTTGTTTTGCAGTGCTTTTGTTTGTTTTCCAAGCATTTGGTTTAGGTTTTCAAGCTGTTTTGTTGTTGTGATATAATTTATTGGGGGTCAGTAATTTTTTGAACTGTCTTTTTTTATGTAGGAACATGGTTGATTCTTTGGTTGCAAATTTATCTATTCTGGAAATGGATTTATTGTTCAACTTAATGCTCTTATGAACTTTTCTGACTTGATGGACTCTATTCGTTGAAGATTTAGATTTTCGGCCAGTGATTCTTTTCATCTTCAGTATTCATCTCATGCTTGTGCTGTCATTTATATGGATAATGAACTTGATTTCAAGTTGTTGTTCTGCTGTTCAAGTATTTATCACTTGGATCATGTTGATGTTGTAGACATATAAAATTTAACGATAAAAATAGTCGTTGAATAATCCAAGTAAATACGTGGCTCATGAGTCAACAAAATTGGAAAGCCGTTGGAAATAACACGTGGCAATGTGGAAATGGTGGGCCTACAACAAAACCTTAAACCCCCAATTAAAATCAATTATCAAGTGTGGATTGACGTTGTGACTTCGCCAGGCAAAATAGACTCCGCCAGGCGAAATGGACTTCGCGAGGCGAGCTAGGCTTGGCAATGTTAAATTGACTCCGCGAGGTGACTTTGACTTCGCGAGGCGAGCTAAGCTTGGCGAGGCGAATTAGACTACACTTCGCGTAGACTTAAACAGTGGCGAGACGAACTAGACTTCACTTCGCATAGACCTAAACGGTGACTTTGACTTCGCGAGTCGAGCTAAGCTTGGCGAAGCGAACTAGACTTCACTTCGCGTAGACCTAAACAGTGGTAAAGCGGAATGACTCCGTGTAGAGATAAAGGAAGACGAGGCGAACTGGACTTCACTTCGCGTAGACTTAAACAGTGATAAGGCGGAATGACTCCGCACGCATATACATGAAGGCGAGGTGGAATGACTCCGCGAGCGTAGTTTCATGCGAAGGCGAGGCGAGTTGGCTCCGCGTGGGGTAATTCACGAAGTAGCTAGACGACAGAGTTCGTATGCATGCAGGGATTAGAAATCACGGTTCGCTTGGAGATCAAGCCTCCTCGCGGGATACTCTCCATGTCCGTGAGACAGCTCGCCCCTTACTAATGATCTTGATCAAAACAGGACATTAATCTAAAGCGATCTGGGCATGTCTAAATCTTAAGATTTGATTGATCTGATTGTGTTAAAATCAGCAAGCAAGTAAATCAATCAATCAATATTCATTGATTCAATTAAGGAAATATTATTGATTCAAAATCTTCATTACTTGCCTTAAGTGGAGGCATGTTAACACTATAAATACCCCCTCTCATACCATGAGAAGCAAGGCAGAGAAAAAGGGCGAAACCAAGAGAGCATAAACAGAAGCAGCGGACTAGAGAGAGAGAGAAGAATCCCTCCCGCGAGCTCAGAAGTCTCCCCAAATCCTTGAAGAACTATCAAGCTCATAGACTGTTCTTCATCAAATCCTTAAAGAACTATCAAGCTCATAGCCAGTTCTTCATCAAATCCGTGAAGAACTATCAAGCTCCCTAGATAGCTAGTTCTTCACTAAACCTAAATCCAAATCCCAAATATCTGTTACGTGATCAACCAGCGTAACCCTCAAGAACAAGTGCTTGTCACCCTTGTGTTAAACCTAAACTCGGAGATAGAATCAGAGGAGTTCACAAAGATTGTAACCCGCATTCGCATTGATTTGATTAAATTATTGTTTGTACACGTGTTGTTCTGTTATTTGTCGCAGACAATTTCGTGTTTACAGATGTGTCTGTTGTGAATGATGTTGGAAATAGCAGCTCGACAACAAGTGCTATAGTGGTGAGAAGAAGCTGATTCAGTGTGGTCGATGTCTTAAGATGGGTCATCATAACAGGAAGAGTTGTACAAAACCTTTGAATGAGCAGTCGTAGTTCATGTTACTCTTTTTATTTGTTACTGGGTGTTATGAATGTCTTATGAAGATTTAGATATTATTGGGTATCAGTAATATTTATTAATTTGATATTGTAATTACTCTGACTCAAGATTGTGTTTTTCATTATTCTGAAATGCTTCTAGTTTTTGTTATGTTCATATATGTCCAAACATAAAAAATTATTGGGGGGTCAGTAATTTTGTGTATTACTTTATACAACACATTCATTCCTTGATTTTTGATACTTGGCTGTTTTTTTTACTCTTTTTCAGGTCTTTTCTTTACTCTGGAATGCTTCCAGTTTTTGTTATGTTCATATATGTCCAAACATGAAAAATTATTAGGACCCAGTAATTTTCTTGACCACAGCAACCAAAGTTTTTGGTTGGTTGTTATTACTTAGATTCCTTTCAAGCATCTTCTAATGACAGAATGTGGAAGTAAACTCTTAAGTATGGAAAATTATTGGGAGTCAGTAATTTTCCTAACCACAACAACTAAAAATAACTGAAACTGACAGAAATATCAAAAGAATATACCAAAATAAAAGAACAAGTTCTTGCACTGAAATTCAAGATCATTCATATGTTCTTGCAACCCTACCAAAATACTACATATTTTCACATTTTTCAAGATCCTACATATTTTCACATTCTTCTTCTTCAGCAGCAACACCTTTCTGGACATTTTTTCTCTTTTTCTTCAACTTTATCTTCTGTAAAACTGCTCCTATATTTTGGTTTGTCCTCATAGAAGTTACAGATTGTTGAACCGAATCCTCTTCGGATTCAGAAGTCACAATTAAATGTCTTGAACTTCTTCTCATCCTGCATATAAGTAGTAAAAACTTGCCTTTATAAACTGCATATGCAAAAAATAAAGTTTACTACCCCCAGTAAACTTCTACTAGGGTTAGTAAATTTGCAATGCAATATCTCCCTTTCAATTTCAGGGCCACAACAAACAACATAACAACTTTATTGCCCCCTAGTAAACTCAGTAGAAGTTTACTACCCCTCAGTAAACTTCTATTAGAGTTAGTAAATTTACAATGCAATATCTCTCTTTCAATTTCAAGGCCACAACACACAACAGATACTCATTCTTACCCTAATAGATAACTTTATTGCCCTCTAGTAAACCCAGTAGAAGTTTACTGCCCCCCAGTAAACTTCTATTGGGGTCAGTAAAGTTGTAATACATTATCTCTCTTTCATTTTCATGCCAATTATACATAACAGATACTTATTCTTACCCTAATAAACAACTTTATTGCCCCTAGTAAACCTAGTAGAAGTTTACTGCCCCCTAGTAAACTTCTAATGGGATCAGTAAAGTTGCAATACAATATCTCTCTTTCATTTTCATGTCAATTATATATAACAGATACCCTAATAAACAACTTTATTGCCCCTACTAAACTCAGTAGAAATTTACTACCCCCAGTAAACTTCTACCAGGGTCAGTAAACTAACAATGCAATATATCCCTTTCATTTTCATGCCAATTATACACAGTAAATCAGAGAAAAATCAACAAAAACAACATTAATCTCAATCTATAACAGTTATGAATAGAGAAACCCTAGAATTTTCATGTTTTCATATCCATGGTCTTTAATCCCTATAAATCAGAGAATCAAGCTTCAATATCATCAAAGAAGTCCAAAATAAGCCTAAATTCAATAAAATACAAAGTGTACCTGTTTTTATGGATTTTCCGATCGAGATCGAGTGAGAGCGATTGAGGCAGAGATCAACGCCGATATTCAACCAGAGAGCGACGCCGAGCGTGAGCGATTGAACGTGACAGCGACGCCTGTAATACTCCATATATTTTAAAAAGTAAATGAAGCAAATATATATATATATATGAAAGGAGTCGAGATCAAAATGTTTCGATATCAATAAGATGTCCGATACTATTCGTATGTCAGGACTTGTGTATAATGTATGTATGTACGTATATACATCCTGTTAGTCATGTAAATTAAACAAATAAAATGATATGTATAATTGTAAAAGTGAGAAGGGGGTCTAGACGGGTCAGTTTTGAACTGACATAGAGAAAAAAAATTAAAAAAAAGGGGAGAAGGGTCGAGAAAAATGGTGGGGGCACCGACCTTCTCATCCTTATCTCTCCTCCACCGACTTTATGCAGATCTCCTAGAAAAAAAAGGAGGGGGATTCGACAACGGGAGGCTCCAGCTCCTTCGGGCAGTTCATGATTTCTTCATGAAACTAGGGTTTATATCTTTTGGTTTGTGTTTCAATTTAATGAAGATCCCACTATTTGATTTTCTCAGATCGTTGTAAGATCTAATTGGTATTCCTAAATGTTTTCGTGACACCCTAATTTTGGGTTATTGTCTCTTAATCCGGGTCAGGGTGTTACAACGCCGAGATTGAACCACAGATCGACTTCGATCGACTGAGATTGAGCCAGAGAGTGACTTCGATCGACTGAGATTTAATGAGAGAGCGACGTCATTGACTGAGATTTAACGAGAGAGCGACGTCGATAGATGAAATGATGGAGATCGTTTCGAACCCTAAACCAGAGATTGAGAGAGAGAGAGAGAGAGAGAGAGAGAGAGAGAGAGTGTGTGTAAATAAAATATTGGTATAGTTGGTATTTCACATTAAAATATTGGAATGAGATACTCAATACATTTTTCATTGGAATGACCTTTTGAATCCATGTATTTGACTAAATGGGCATTTTCCCTTAAAAATATGGACATGGCTTCTCTGCTTGGAAAATAAAGTGTTTGGATCTGCTTGGGGTTCAACAAGAGAGTGACATGTCACTATAGTACAATCCAAAGGCTAAAATCAAGACTTTAAAAATTGCAAACCTTCTTGTGAAGCACCGGATCTCTCTCTCCCTCTCATACTATCCCGTTCTTTCTCTTCTGATATTCTCCCATACAAATCTTGATTTTTGTGTGAATCAGTCCACCCCAAAATAGGTGTCATTCATATACATAAGAGAAAGAATTTTGTTTCTGGTTTGATGCTATTAGGATTAATCGTGCTCTAGATCTCTTCATGGGTGAAAGGTTCCTCAAATCTAAGGCATGGGTGATTGTAAATCTGGAGTTCGCTTCCAGATTCATCATTCTTCTTAATTGTTTTGGTTTTCTGGGTGGAGTTTCGTCAATCTATAGGTGATGGGTCATTGTATATGAGTTTCTAGACTCTGGAGTTTGATTCGTCTTAATTGGAGGAGATGAGACTCTCAACCCAATTGACTTCATTTACGTTAGTCTTCTAGATCAGGAAAGAAGTTAGTGAAGAAGGGATTTGTAGTTTTTCTATGCAGGTGAGACTGCTGTATAGACTTCTGCCGGGAAAGGAAGAGATAAGAGAAAGACAATTATCAACTGTTTTTCTGAAGCAACTTAGTTTTACACTCCCTTTTAATTATGAGGCGTTGGATAGATTAATAATGACGTGGCATCTTGTTAGAAACCCAAGCAGATCCAAGCACAATATTTTCCAAGCAGAGAAGTCATGTCCTAAAGATATAAGGTAGCAAATTGGCAAAAATAATACATAGGGTAGTAAAATTAGCTAATTATGTAAACATAAGGTAACAAATTGGCTGAAATGAAAGCTAGGGTAACAATTTGACTAAAAAGCCAAGTAGCTAGACACTATACTTCATTTAGAGCATTTCACATGCTTATAGTGATTAAGTCTCGGGTCTCGGAAGCCTTTAATTAGGTTTTACCCTACACAATAGTCATCTGATCTCTAATCATCAAATAGTAATGATTTTTAGTATGTATCTTGTATGTTAATGCTTCTTTGAAAATATTATAATTTCTTTCTTCTGTTTATTTTTTTTTCTTTTTGTTATTACTTTCTTGTATTGTTTGCAGTGACTATCTACCCACACATTTAAGGAGAATCTGATAAAATCAGTCTTTGTGATTTCAAGAGTATATTTTCTCCTGCGCTTTTCACACTGCATAATGTTGTTGGGTGTCTTAATTTCTTGAATTTGAAATTGAAATGAACAAGAGAGGCAGAGTTTTCTTGTTTCTATATATATCCTGGAGAGCTAGATTTCATCATTCCATACAATATTCACGGCCAAAATGCAGCTTCTTTGCCCTAACTTCTGGGTATTGCATAGATAAAGAGGTTTTGATCTGATATAGTTTAGGTTTTTGTCTCGGTATTGCAAATTTTCTTATGAGTTTTGATCTGGATACGCAGTACTGCCTCACCAAATATGGTTCAAACTAGTATTAAGTAAGCCTACTAAAGTAAAGGTTGGCCAAGTATTAATAACAGAGTGACTCAAAATAATACTGACTACCAAACATGCACAATAATAAGCTCAATTTATAGATATACTCGTGAAACAAATTGAAACAATTACTCATGAGTAGCAGAAGAAAGATCCAATAACATTTGAATTAAACCTAGTAAACAGCTCAACCCTAACAAGAAAACCAGAACCAACTTTTGATTCCCTTGTCTGTTTTTTCCACAGTCAATAACAATCATCGTCCTTTACTACTTCCCAATCTTGAATATCTTCAAGACCGGAGGAACACTCATCACCTGCTGCTTTATTCTCATCGTTGGAAGAGCCGGTACCAGAATGCCTCAAAACTGCTGATTGCATCGCTCTACAGCTCCATCTTCCTATCAACCAAAAAATCCTTGCCGGAACATAAACCGGCAGAGCTATCACCATCCCACCAACAACCCACGGATATAATTCAGCAACCCGGACCAAATCATCATAAGACATAAGCTCATACTCGCCCAGCTTCTCTTTTTCTTTGTTGATGATCTTCAATCTCTCTAAACACTTGACAAGTATCAACCAACACTTATAATATTCTCTCTGCGCTGAATCCATGAGCACATAATATGAAATCACAAGAATTCCGAAAGGAGGCACAGATCCTGACTCGGCTTCTTCATTGTTTCGCTTCTCCTCGATCCATTGTTGTAGAGAGGCGTCCGTATCCTTGTGTTGAATTCTCTCTCTGATCTCTTCTGACGTGAGATTTGACGGTAAACCTTTAGATTTGCACTAGCAAGGCAAAAACAGGCTCAAAGGCCTCCGTGATCTGTTTGCAGGCCCGTACCTGAGGGGAGGCCCTCAGGCAACACAAATTCGAGGACACCAAAAAAAAATTATATATATGTACATATATATAATTGTCATAAAATTTTTAGATTTTTTCTCCTTTTTCGGTTTCTCGCGTTCATCATTTTTGACCAATATTAGAATATTTTATAAATTCATATTCAAGATAACACGTTTACCGTGTTTATACGTATCTTGTAATCGGCGAAATTTCTTTTTGCAATAGTTTTTTTTTTTTATGACCGTTAGAGGGCACCATTCTCAAGTTTCGCCTCAAGTTTTCAAATCTCAAGTCCGACCCTGTCTGTTTGTCTGCGAATTTCTTCTCGTCGCACGGTAAACCAAGAACCTTGTAATGATCATATCTATAGAAAAGGAACTCTTTCTCCGGTGACGTTTTCAGCATCTCTTTGATACTCGTCTTGATCACCTTTGCCGTCACCATCTTGTAATAACTTGCGTAGCTCAAAGCCAACCACCTAGCTAGGTTAAAACTTAAAACCTTCATGTATATCAAGAGTCAGTCCCATATATATAAAAAATTAAATACGTCACCGTAGTATGGTAGGATTCCATGACTCCCCACATTGAATAATAATCTTACTTTTGAGCCCAATATGAAAATACGACGGCAATACAGCCCGGATACTGGTAATAGGTTCAAACCTTGATGAACTAAAACTAAACTTGATAAAAAAAAGGTCCCACCGAGATTTGAACTCGGGTTACTGGATTCAGAGTCCAATGTCCTAACCACTAGACCATGGGACCTTTGATGCCCAATGTTCCACGGTAGAAAAGATAACGAATACTCTAAACCATTCCTGGTAATCAAAGCAATAAGCAGTGACTACTGAACTGTGAAACCAAAACCCTGATGAGAAGAAGAACCCTCCTCCTCCATCTCAGAGCTTCCTCATCAACCCATTTCCTTCCTCCATGTCCTCCTCTCTCCTACACCAATGTTGGGTCTTCATCAAAAGCCTCAACCTTTCATTCCACGTCAACTTCGGCCTCAAACTCCAGGTGGGCCGCCGTCACCAACTCTCTTCCTCCACCCGAATGGGTCGAGCCTTTCCATGACGTCTCTGACGTCATCTCCAGCCCCCACCGCTTCGACCCATCTCCGTGGGTCCCCCAAATCCTTAATCTTCTAGACAACAACTCCCCCCAAATGGAACACAACTTAGACTCTTACTGCCGCAAGTTCCTCATCAAGTTGTCTCCCAACTTCGTTGCTTATGTCTTGAAATCCGACAACCTTAGAGATAAACCCGAGACTGCCCTCCGGTTCTTCTCATGGGCAAGTAAGCAACACAAGTACCACCATAAGCTTGAGTGCTATGTTTGTTTGATTGAGATTTTGTGTTTGTGTGGTGAATTGGATAGAGTTAAATGTGTTGTTAATGAGCTTAGGGAGATGAGGTTGTTGATGAATGCGAATGCGGCGAATAGTTTGGTTAAGAGTTTAGGGAGTGTTGGAATGGTTGAGGAGTTGTTGTGGGTTTGGCGTGGGATGAAGGAGAATGGGATTGAGCCTAGTTTGTTTACTTATAATTTTTTGGTGAATGGTTTGGTGAACTCGATGTTCATTGAATCCGCGGAGAGGGTTTTCGAGGTAATGGAAGGTGGGAAGATTGTGCCTGACATTGTGACTTATAATACAATGATTAAAGGGTATTGTAAGGTAGGGAGAGCGCCGAAGGCGATGGAGAAGTTTAGGAGTATGGAGGGGAGGAATGTGGAGGCGGATAAGATTACGTATATGACTTTGATGCAGGGGTGTTATTCGGAAGGGGATTTCGATTCTTGTTTGAGTCTTTACCAGGAAATGAGGGAGAAGGGGGTTGAGGTTCCGTCTCACGCATATAGTTTAGTTATCAATGGGCTTTGTAAAGGGGGGAAATGTGTGGTGGGGTTTGCTGTTTTTGAAGATATGATTCAGAAGGGTTGTAAAGCTAATGTGGCAAACTATACGGCTTTGATTGATTCGTATGCGAAATGCGGGTGCATTGAAGAGGCGATGAAGCTATTCGAGAGGATGAAGAGTGACGGGCTTGAACCAGATGGGGTTACTTATGGGGTTATTGTCAATGGATTGTGTAAGAGTGGGAGAGTGGAGGAGGCCATGGAGTATTTTCAGTTTTGTCAAGACAGCGGAATGGCAGACAATGCTATGTTGTATTCTAGTTTAATCGATGGTCTTGGGAAGGCTGGAAGGGTTGATGAAGCTGAAAGGCTGTTTGAAAAGATGATCGGAAAGGGTTGTCCACCGGATTCATATTGCTACAATGCGCTTATCGACGCCCTAGCAAAATGTGGAAAAACTGATGAAGCTTTAGCACTCTTTAAGAAAATGGAAGATGAAGGGTGTGATCAGACTGTTTATACATACACAATACTCATTGATGGACTATTTAAGAAGCATAGGAATGAAGATGCATTGAAGTTATGGGACATGATGATCGATAAGGGCATCACGCCTACTGCTGCTTCATTCAGAGCTCTCTCAATTGGGCTTTGTCTATCAGGCAAGGTAGCCAGGGCCTGCAAGATTTTGGATGACCTAGCACCAATGGGTGTAATTCCTGAGACAGCTTTTGAAGATATGATCAATGTGTTGTGCAAAGCTGGCCGTGTCAAGGAAGCTTGCAAATTGGCTGATGGCATTGTGGATAGAGGTAGGGAAATACCAGGAAGAATCCGAACTATTCTAATCAATGCCTTGAGGAAAACAGGCAATGCAGATTTAGCTATGAAGCTGATGCATAGTAAGATCGGTATTGGGTATGACCGATGGGGTAGTGTCAAAAAGCGAGTGAAGTTCCGTATTCTCATTGACATTTGAATCTTAGCCATGTTGTATTTCTCAGGAGTTCCGTGTATGTATTCAACCATTGCTTCATAATGATTATCATCGGAAGTAACAAGAGTTGATGTTCACCTTCCCATTCCTGCATATTACATCATTCAGTTTATGGAAACTTTCCCATACATGGTCTGGACTCTTAAACAAGTTTTTTGGGAGTGTACATTGTCCCAAGTTGATGGAAGGCGCATTTGTTTCACTTCTCTTTGGCTATTGCAAGATCAACACTTGTTATCTCTGATCTCCGAGTCAATAACCAGGTGCGGCTTTCTTCCTGTATTTCAAGACCAAGTAATTCGTTCATGAACTTTCTTTAGAAAACATGTTACTAAATAGAGATATAGAATCAGTTATCAAAAGAAGACCAACATGCATCCTCTTCAATATCCTTTTAAGTGTGTTTCGTTACTTTGTCATATATAGAAAATATCACGGAATACACAGAAATAAACAATATTTGTGCTATTAAATTATTCTTGGAGAAAACCAGAGGTTAAAAATTCATTTCCTTGGAAGCTGAGATTCCCCAGAATATCATCTGGACGATGTGATGGTCCTTTCTATGTGCTGCATATACCCAAATAATGGATGAGAAAAACTTAACAAAGTAACAAACATGGTTAAGAATCAATATATCTATATACCAAAATAATGGGATGACAAAAACTTAACAAAGTGACAAACATGTTTAAGAATCAAGATATTTTTCTCCCCTGAATTAGTGATCAAGGCTAGCTTGTATTTGCAAGCTGGACAGAAACATAAAGAGGTTGAGAGAATTAATGCTCATTGAGAAGAAGGTCCCATGCTCCCAAGGAATGGCTATCAAAATTGTCATTTTTTGTTTCTTTTCCTGAAAAATTGTAAGCAGAAGATTCTAGGCTTGTTGCTTTGTAGAAACCATAATGAAAAGTTGGGTCCCAAAGATAAGATTGAGGATATTGTACCTAAAAGATGCTTATACAACTGGGCTAGGACAAAATCTTGTATACCCTACTCATATCAGCAGTGGTTTCCATCATCTACAAAGATGCCTTTGCATTCCTACCTTCTGTGAGGATCCGGATCCTCTCCTAACCTAGCAAATCACCTAAGCTTCCTAAGCTTTCTACAAGACGTCGACACGTGTACATTATTAGATCTTATGGTCTACGATTCGTCTTAGGCCATTTGAATGAGGCACATTTCTTCAGTCTCTCATCAAATGACTCTATGTCTGATAGATAGTTGGTCATCTTGCTTTTGAGTGAGAAAAAGTGTTGGCCTCTTCTGGATAGTTATATATGCAGATAGGTAAATTTTTTGTGTCATGAAAATATCTGTGAAGTAGTCCTGAAATCTTTAATGCTATAGATGTGAGGTGTGGGAATTTTGGACCCCAACAGAATCGGAGAAAGGATCTATGGCTTGTGATCTGGCTCTAAGCCGATGCACGTAAATGAATGATCGATTCATGAATTATGATGATCTGGCAGGAAAATCCATAACAATATATTTGGACAAAAACACAGATCAGCTTCAGACAGTTGTACCAGCACCAGTGATGCGACGCTGAAGAAAGTGAACCAACCAAAGTTTTGTTTATGTCCAAGTACATTAAGGTAAATGGTCCAAAATAGTAGACAATGTTTAAATCAGGGACCTCAAAGAAGTGAAATTTAATCACAACCACTAATGAATCATCCAGGCAGGGAAGGATTAGAGCAATGAAAAAGGCACAAGGCATTATTGTTGCACCAATATGGTTTGAAAGTGAACTTTCCTGGGGATTTTTTTTTCTGATAAATGAGTGGTTTGGTTAATCAGAGAGAAATTTTTTGAAAATCCCAAGTTTAGGATTCCTGACTAACCAACCTGCAGAGCATTTGTGTGAACAACTGTTAAAAGCAGTTTTGTTAAAAGTAGATCATGAGGAAAACATCCTACAAGTGCTTCTCAAAGATTCAGAGAACACTTTTACCTCTAGCAATTCCCCAGCATGTATACATTTCTATGTTCTTTGTATACCCATTCAATAAGCACTTTTAGAGGCCAAAGCAACAACAAGGGGATGATACGAGACCCCAACATGCTTAGCTAGTTTTTCCTTTCCCATTTCTATTTTAAGCTCTAATATTTTTCGAGTTTCTAATTGGAAGACGTTCACAAGTTGGAGCATTTCTGTGACAGACCTGAAAGCGAGAGCCACTGTCACATCACAAATAGAGCTCACTCCCAACTAAACGCCAATTGTCCATCTGGATTTTGATAAGTTTCATACTACCCATTTCACTGTAAACATCAAATGCGGTAAACAATGGTTCTAGTTCATAGTGACAGCTAGGAAGAGCAGTCAAGTACAGTATAGGATGCTTACCTTTCAACTGTGTTTCTTATTTGGTTCTAGTTATGCAGATGATTATATTAACCCAAATCCGAGCATAAATTCCAGCTTTGATCGACTTTTGGATTAGTTTCGACCCTAGTGGATGCTTATAAATCGCAGTCGACGGTTTTATAGGTAAGCTAGCAAGATGTCTTGGCATTTGGGTTAACAAAATCCAACTCCTAGAAGTAGAATGAGGTAATTTTCTACCTAAATCTGTTTGTCATTCAAATTAGCGCATGTAAGTAGAAGTGAGACCTAACAACACAACTTAACCTTCACCGTCTCAAAGGGTTGCCTTTTGCAGGGCAAGACATAGTCCTATATCTTTGTGCCGACTGCAAAGCTAAGCTGTCCAAGCTCGGTCCCCTGCCAATTACACTCGTCCAGTCCAGTTGTCCCCATATGATTTGAAAGAAGAATCTCTCCCTGCATCTCTCCCACATCTCTTTCAGAAAAGGATGACATATACATGATATGTGGTCTACAAACTAACGTACACTCTTCCTAAGATGGACGGAGCTTCTGCAACATTTGGAGGTTGGTTGAGCTTTCAGTAAATGACAATAAACATAAATCTATCAAAGAGTGATGATTGAATATACACATCTGTATGTGTATATATAAGCTGTGCAGTGTGCTCTACTATATGCAACACAGCAACTTGTAACAACTTCATTTCTGTAGTACTTCTCAGATAGCCTTCTCTAATGGAGCCAGTGTGCAATAACCAGAGCAGTAGCCATGACATCATCCGGTGGTTTGAAGATGTATCGGAGAATGCAGAGTTGGTTCAAACGCAGACGCTGAGGCGAATACTTGAGCTGAATTGGGGAGTGGAGTATCTCGAAAAATGGTTGGGGGACGTCGAAATCCATGATGTGGATGCATGTACATTGGAGTCACTTTACACCTCTTTGGTACCGCTTGTTTCACATGCTGATTTAGAGCCTTACATTCAGAGAACTGCAAATGGGGACTCAGCTCCTCTACTCACCCAACAGCCTATGACTACTCTCTCTTTGAGGTCAGTTCCTATGTATTCCTGCTCTGAATGAAGGATTAAATGTTATCTTATATATGCTGAACATTTCTGGTGTTACATTTAAAGAATCAAAATTAAGTTTTAAACTTTGGCTTCATCTTTGCACTCTTGATGAGTCTAATATGCTTCCTATGTCATCGGTTTTTAGTTCCGGAACAACAGAAGGAAGACAGAAGTATGTACCGTTTACCAGTCATAGCGCACAGACTACTCTTCAAATTTTCAGGTTGGCCGCAGCTTACAGATCAAGGTTCAACCTTCATCTCTTTCTCTGAATTACCCTTTCAACACGTCTGAACCAATTTACCACTGTGTATAAGACCAATGTTTCGAAATAAAAATACTTTTTTTTATTTTATCAATGGCTCTTTTTCTTGAACTTGTAGGGTTTATCCAACAAGGGAAGGAGGAAAGATCCTAGAATTCATATACAGCAGCAAACAGTTCAAAACAAGGGGAGGACTAACCGCTGGAACAGCTACAACTCACTACTATGCAAGTCAAGAATTTAAAATCAAACAGGAAACGACCAAGTCATTTACTTGCAGCCCAGAAGAAGTCATTTCAAGTGGAGACAATAAACAAGCTACGTATTGCCATCTTCTTCTTGGCCTCTTCTTCTCTGATCAAGTAGAGTTCATAACCTCTACTTTCGCGTACAGCATAGTGCAGTCCTTTATCACGTTCGAAGAGCTCTGGAGAGACTTATACATTGACATTAGAGATGGTACTCTGAGTAAAAGAATCAACATACCGAGAGTGCGAAAAGCAGTGTTGGACATCATTTCCCCAAAGCCAAAATTGGCTTCAAAAATCGAAGCTGCGTGCAAGGAACTGGAAGACTTGGATTGGTTTGGTCTGGTCCCTAAGCTTTGGCCAAATGCTAAGTATGTATATTCCATAATGACAGGGTCAATGCAACCATACTTGAAGAAACTGCGGCGCTACGCACCTGGTGTGCCATTGGTTAGTGCTGAGTATGGATCAACTGAGAGCTGGATTGGGGTGAATGTGGATCCTTGTTTGCCACCAGAGGATGTCACTTTTGCAGTGGTGCCAACTTTTTCGTACTTCGAATTCATACCTCTTTATAGACATAAGCATGATTGCAATTTAGCCACTGATGACTTCATAGAGGATAAACCAGTTCCACTATCCCAAGTCAAGGTTGGACAGCAGTATGAGATCGTCCTCACCACCTTCACCGGTAAGTTAAATTACCGTTGCTAGTTACTTTCCGGATCTAATTAGTTCTGCATGTTAAACAGTTTACCCTATTACCTCCCGAAATAAATGATCCTCATAATAGTAATTAACCTTGAGTAGGACATGTCTCTGCAACAAGAGCCAAGCCTCCATTAAACACAGACATGGGGCTGTTGGTATTATCTTGCAGACCAATCATCTTCAAGAAATCTAATCTCCTTTCAATGACTATTCATGGCCCACTCGTTATCATTTGGAAAATTAGGTAGGCACTGGAAACGTGGATAGATCTAAAACTATAGTTGTTTCGGCGGGATTTCTGAGGGGATGAATCACATAGAATGCAGGAAGAACACTATTTTTAAGACTCATAACCTGTCAATCATGAGCAAATGGCGTCAGAGGGAAGACCGGGTTTGCCGGTCTTCGACCCTCCGATGCCTAAGTCAGCTTTATGAGAATAGAGATAAGGTATGAATAGGGTGAAAATGGAGACTTACCCAAATGAGGGATGAAAACATGTATTTATAGAGATATGGTGGATGCACTCTAAAAGTACCATTTTGCCCTTATTGGAGAGTGTATTACTATTATGTCCTCAATGAAGAGTGTAGGTTTCTAAGGCTTAGTTAAAGCCCAAGCCCGTTTTATATGGCAATATGTGTTTTCTTAGACGAGTAGGACCGATGTTCTATCTCTCATATATGATGTATTAACAATAGTATCCTCATGCATCTAGTAAGATTTGTGTGGTGTCTTGACTCTTGAAGTTTCTTCTGGAAGTTGAGGTAGCCCACATTGAGCAAAAGGGAGAGTAGGAGTAGAAGCACTGTGTTGTCACTTGTCTATTACCTATCATAGCTATAAATTTTCAGTACAGAACATTTTTCACTCCATTTTGTCTAAGGAAAAATTGTAGAATAGGTAGGGTTGAAATCATCGGAGGCTTAATGAGTCACATATTGAAAGTTCGTAAAAAGAATTATTGGTATGATTTAGCAATCTTCTGTAAACTCTTAGAAATATAGCCATTCAAGGGGGGTTCAAGCACTATCTGGGAGGAGCTTGAATGGCTATATTTCTAAGATTCTAAAGATTCATGGTCCAACTTTAAACTATTTTTAGCAGTTTTGAGATAGCAAAGAATCCAACTTTTGAATAGAATTTCCTTGTGACTTCGCAAATTGTAAACTGATTGAATTTTTACCCTTAAAATTTTCTTTTTTTCAGGACTCTATAGGTACAGGCTAGGGGATGTGGTAGAAGTGGCCGGATTTCACAGGGGGACTCCAAAATTGAACTTCATATGCAGGAGAAAGCTTATACTGACAGTAAACATAGACAAAAACACTGAAAAAGACCTTCAGATGGTGGTCGAGAGAGGGTCTCAGTTGCTGAGCAAATCCAGAGCTGAACTAATCGACTTTACAAGCCATGCAGATGTGGTGAACCAACCAGGCCACTACATAATTTACTGGGAGATTAAAGGTGATGTCGAAGATAGGGTTCTTCATGAATGCTGCAGAGAAATGGATGCTTCATTTGTTGATCATGGGTATGTAGTCTCAAGGAGAAGCAATTCAATTGGGCCTCTAGAGCTGAGGATTGTGGAGAAAGGAACTTTCAAGAAGATTTTAGAGTATTTCATAGGAAATGGATCAGCATTGAGCCAGTTTAAGACCCCTAGGTGCACCAGCAATAAGGTGCTCTTGAGTATTCTGAATCTGTGCACCATTAAAAGGGTTTACAGTACAGCATATGCTTAGCAGTATTGATCTTGATGATTTAGTTTCTTTCAAGTCACAATGTAACACCAAGACTTAAGCAGTTCAGCTAAGAAATAAATTTTAACCTATAGCATATCAAGGAAACTTTTGCATTGTCTAGTAGTGCATTGTGGTCTTCAGGTTCTTTTTTCTGCATATGCAATGCTACCATTCCCAAAAATAAGACAAAGAAAACATTGGTACATCTTCTTCTTAAAGGATTTAAGCTTGAGTTCAAAATTGCTTATTCTATTAGGAAAACATAAACTTTCATTAAATCAAGGAATACAATAAAAGTTTCAGAGAACAAGATCCGGAGATTGATACATGGTTCATATATTTATCATTAACAGGTAACAGGAGTAAAGAGAAGTTATATTCATGATTAACAAATGAATACAAGCTAGCTAATAGTAAACTAAGAACTGGTACTTGCCGGACTCATGCAGTGGAGCAACCCTCGGACGATCATTCTTAGACATGGTGACTATATTGGGATCCTTGGATTTCTTCCGTTTCTGCTTTGCGAGCTTCTCTTCCTTACACTTCACACAATCCTTCTTGGGAATGTTGTAGACTGTATGTGTAGTCGGTTGTACGTAAAACAATCTCACAAGCACGTAAACCAGCAGACATTCTACCATGACCAAGACAACCGAGGCCGTCCTAAGGTTGTCCTCCATAGGCAGGATGGGCCGGGCTTAACCACGGTGGCAACGAGGGGCTGTGAACGATTACAGAAGGCATGAGAGAGGTCCATATTTGAAACAGCAGCAAAGGCAATTGTCCCAAATCGATTTGCAAATAGAGATAACCTACGCTGGGCCATAAATACGGCCAAGTCACCAGCTTGTCAGGTAATAATAATTATAGTAGTAATTGCTCTTCAACTACAAACAACTGACTTTAGCATCGGAGGAGGAAAGACCGAAAGCTCCCGGTCACCCTTTTACTAGCAGGTCCACGGGAAGGAAGATTATCACCAAGCGGACGCGCCTTGAGCTTCTGCAGCCCCATCCAAGATTATACAGAAACTTTTGGCGCCGTCTGTGGGAACCTTTACTAAAAGCCAGCGTGACTCGATGGCTGGGTTAAGTGAGCAACAAGAGCAAGACATAGGACGGGAAGAGCAAAGGGAAGCAATATTCGGAAGGACCCTGGAAACAGCATGAGGAAGTTCGTGAATCACGGGAATAGGTGTCCGGGAGGAAACGCCGGAGGGAATAGTGCAAGACCTCAATCCCCAAGAGGTAGCCGAGATGTTGGAGGGGATGAGGGGACAAATCACCCGGTTGGAGCAACAAAGGATCCGGGATCAGGAAGAAGACTCCGGGAGAGAGTGCAGGTTGGAAAGGGATAACGCCACCCTCATGAGCGCGCTGGCTCGAGGGATTGAGCACCGGGAAGCACTGGATCGGGCGGCCGTGTCACATCAGACTGACGCAATGGCTCCAGCGGGAAGGGACCGCAAGACCGTGCACCTAGGGGTAAATTTGTTCCCGGAAGAGATGCAGGATGAGGGGCTGTCGCCCTTGCCTCAGCCAATCCTGGAGATCCAAACCGGAGGACCAGGAGAGATGGAGGAAACCCTAAGAGCTATCCAGGATAACGTGGCGAGTTTAACAGAAAGAATCTCGGACACCGAGAGGAAGGCGTCACATAATCCAACCCGCACGAGTTTCGAAGAAAAGGGGGACCGTTCACAAGGGCAATCACTCAGTCCATCCGGTCGAACACTACCAAGCCGTTGAAACTTAGTTATAATGGGGATCGTGATCCTCATCTCTTTCTCGATAGCTTCAAATCTCACACGAACGCTAAAGGATATTTGGACGCTATATGCTGCAACATGTTTCAGGAAACCTTAGTGGGAGAAGCGCTTAGCTGGTTCTATGAGCTCCCGTTGAACTCGGTTGATTGCTCCCGGCAATTGGCAGATAAGTTTGTCAATAGGTTTATCCTACGCACGGACGGGCAGAGCACCGCGCAACTGTTTAAAGTAAAGCAAGATAGGGGAGAGGAGCTGAAAGCCTTTGTGAATCACTGGCAAGGAGCCATAGCCAGGGTTAGGAACTTTGACAAAAAGGTTGCAGAGGAGGCGTTTATTCAAGGGTTGCTTCCTGGGAAGTTCCTATATGCAGTAAAGATTGAAAACTCGCAAAGCTATGACGAGCTTATGGAGATGGCGATCAGGCACGCACAGGCAGACCATGATACTTATGGGGGAACCTCAGCCGGGAAAAGAAAGGTCAAAAGGAGAGAAGGTGGGTCGCTGGTCCAAGTGGTCCAAGAGGTTAGGGCCTGGAAGGGGGAACGAGAGCCGAACTCGTATTCATCTGGAAAGAGACATAAGGAAGGGAGCGAGAAGAAGGTAGGTAGGCAATACAACCCGCAAGGGAAAGCAAGGGGATCCTATCAGGATGGCGGATACGCGAAGGCAACATCGACAACTCAAGAGCAATTCTCAGCACTCAACGCCACCTATGAGACGATATGGAACGAGAATAAGTATGTCATTTCACCCCCCTCGGCTAGGAAATTCCCTGCCTCCCAGCTCACCAAGGAAGACACGGGGAAATTTTGTGGGTACCACGGAGAGGCAACCCACCACATAAATAACTGTGTAGAGCTGAAGAGAGCGGTGGAAAGCCTAGTGAAGGAGGGAAAACTACAGCAGTATGTGCCCGGGCGGAGGCACGTAGGAGCGATCGAAGTTTATGGGACGATCAACACCATCCATGGCGGGTCCCGGATAGATAATAGGAGCAACAAGGCTAAAAAGCAGTGTACGGGAAGAAGGGATGACCGAGAAGTTTTTGCCTTCGGAAGTAGAAACAGTCAGCAAGTAACCACCAGTTGGAAGTCTGTTACCTTCCTAGAAGAGGAAGATGAGGGGATAAGGCCGCACGAGGACCCGTTCCTGATAACATTGCAACTCGATCATTATATCACGAAGAAGATCCTGATCAATACAGGAGCCTCAGTCAACGTGCTGTTTAGGAGTGCCTGGAAAGGATTGCATTGAGGAAGTAACAAGTTGATGCAAAACCACGAGCCATTGATCAGCTTCTCGGCGATGTAGTTCAACCCCTGGGATCAAACAGCTTTGGGGTAAGCATGGAAGGCCTAGAAGGTGTCACTCGGGCGACAGTAGAATTCATCGTGGTGGACTGTGAGTCATCCTACAACGGGATCCTAGGAAGGCCAGCCTTATGGAAGCTAAAGTCGTTTGTCGCCAGCCACATGTTACCCCAACGGGAGTTATTACAATCCAGGGAGATCAGGGGGCAGCGAGAAGTTGTTACGCTGTAGACAACGGGAGGAAAAAGTCTGAGGTTTTGTCTGCAAGACAGGCCACTGTGTCCCCCTCGGATCCTTATGTGGATCCCATAGATGATACCGACTCGAACGAGGAGCGTTCGGGGTCGGCTGAAGAAACAGAAATGGTATCAATCTACGATGAGTTCCCGAATCGGTAAGTGACCATAGGGATGAGACATACACTAGGCGTACGAGCGGCCCTAGTGGAATTCTTGAAGAGAAACAGCGGGGCGTTTGCTTGGTCGTATAAGGATATGCCCGGGATATCAGGAGAAATAGTGACACATAAGCTGGGAATCGAGAAGGGTTTCCCACCCGTGCGGCAAAAACGAATGACGTTTAAGCCGGAAAAGTATGAAGCGATAAGAGGGGAAGTGCAAAAGTTGATAGACATTCAGTTTATAAGAGAGGTTAAATACCCCTAGTGGCTTGCCAATGTGGTCATGGTTCCCAAGAAGTCAATGGGGCAGTGGAGGATGTGCGTGGATTATTCAAATCTCAACAGAGCATGCCCCAAGGATAGTTTTCCGCTCCCTCGCATAGATCAACTCGTGGACTCCATGTCCGGGTTCGAAATGTTGAGCTTCATGGATGCTTGAGCCGGCTATAACCAGATAAAGATGGATCCGGGGGATGAGGAACACACAATTTTCACCACAGACAAAGGACTATATTGCAACAAGGTCATGGCCTTTGGTTTGAAGAATGTGGGAGCCACCTACCAACGGCTAATGAATGCTATGTTCGCCGAGTACCTCGGGAAAATCATGGAGGTATATGTCGACGACATGCTAGTCAAGAGTCTAGCAGCCGAGGAGCACGTAGGGCATCTAGGGAAGATCTTCGCGGTGATCCTGAGGTACGGGATGAGGTTGAACCCTCAGAAATGCATATTTGGAGTGATCAAAAGGAAATTCTTGGGTCATGTAACCAACAGGAGGGGAATA
This sequence comes from Fragaria iinumae, assembly GCA_009720345.1. Taxonomy (NCBI): domain Eukaryota; kingdom Viridiplantae; phylum Streptophyta; class Magnoliopsida; order Rosales; family Rosaceae; genus Fragaria; species Fragaria iinumae. The sequence goes on along the minus strand of CM019122.1, from coordinate 37,922,525 downwards.
GAGGCCAACCCGAAGAAAATCCAAGCCATTTTGGATATGGAAACACCCAAGGAAAGAAATCAAGTACAGTCATTGGTCAGGAAGGTTGTTGCCCTGGCGAGGTTCGTGTCCCGACTCACGGATAAATGTGCCCCATTCTTTCGCCTATTGAAAGATCAGCAATGCAAGGAAATAATATGGGGTCCCGAGCAGGAAAAGGCTTTCAAGCAGATAAAGGCGTACCTCACGTCCGCGTCAGTGTTGTCAAAACCAAACCCGGGCGAGATGTTTTAACTGTATGTTGCAGCATCGCAAACGGCAGTTAGCTCGGTACTAATAAGCAAAGAGTCGGATGTCGAGCACACGGTGTTTTATGCCGGGAAAGGATTCACGTCAGCAGAGAGCAGGTACCCGGATATTGAAAAGTTAGCTTTAGCGCTCGTCGTGACCGCTAGAAGGCTCAAACACTACTTCCAAGCACACTCCATAACCCTTTATACTAACTATCCCCTGAGGCAGATCATGCAAAAGCTAGAGGTTAGCGGGAGGTTAGTAAAATGGGCGATTGAGCTGGGAGAGTTTGACATCCACTATCGGCCGAGAATAGCTATCAAATGCCAGGCAGCAGCCGACTTTATATCTGAGTTCACGCCCATGAAAGTGATGGAAGAGTCGACCGGAGGGCACCGGGAAGGAAGTGATCTCGGGGAGGGCAACGAAGAGGTGCGGGGGCAGGAGCCACCAACACCACTCTGGAAGCTTTTTGTTGATGGCTCGGTGACGAAAAAGAAAAGTGGGGCGGGAATAATATTGGAAAGCCCCGATGGATTCAAACACGAGTACGCCCTAGGATTTCAATTCAACACCTCGAATAATGCAGCAGAGTACGAAGCCTTGATTGGCGGATTGCAACTCGCCTGAGATATCGGAGTGGAGAGGGTGGAAGTGTTTAGCGACTCGCAGCTGGTTGTGAATCAAGTCAACGGGAGTTTTGAGGCAAAAGAGCCTCAATTGAACTCTTATCAAGTGTTGTCCAAAGCCTTCATGCAGCGCTTCAAGGCGGCATCCCTCTCTCACATCCCACGAAAGAAAATAGCAATGCAGACGCCTTGGCCCTGTTAGCCACTGGAGGACCCGGGAAAAGAAGAAAGAAAGCAAGGATCGAAGTGTTGGGAAAACCAAGCATAAGCAAAACCATCTCGGAGATGTTCATGGTCGACGCGGGACCCGGAGAATCTACATGGATGGACCCCATAATCGAGTTCATGAAGGAAAGGGTGCGCCCGGAGGACAGGCGGCAAGCAAGAAAACTGTAGTCAAGATGTGCCATATACACACTCATGAACAGGAAGCTTTATCGCAGAGGCTACAACTTTCCAAACTTGAAATGTATAACAGCCGAGGAAGACGAGGCGATCATGGGGGAAATACACGAGGGAGTGTGCGGGAAGCACTTTGGATCCCGATTGTTGGCGCACAAGGCACTTCGAAATGGGTTCTTCTGGCCCAATATGGGCGCCATGGAGGATAAGATGTCGATGAGATGCCATAAATGTCATTTGCACCCTAACGAGACACACTCCCCTCCTATTGCCTTATCAATCCTGCTGTTGCCTTGGCCTTTTGTACAGTAGGGCTTGGACCTCATCAGGAAGCTGCCAACGGCACTAGGGCAATTCAAATACGTAATAGTGGTCGTTGACTATTACACGAAATGGGTAGAGACAGAGCCTCTAGGGAAGATAACCACCGAGTGCGTAAAAAATTTCTCGATGAAAAACATATACTGCAGGTTTGGGGTCCCGGAGACAATCGTCACGGACAACAGAACACAATTCAACAATGATCATCTGATCAAGTTCACAGAGGGAATGGGCACCAAGATGGTCTTTGCGTCGGTGGCACACCCACAGACCAACGGTCAGGTGGAGGCAATTAACAAAATCATTAAAAAGCTTTTGAAGAAGAAGCTAGATGACGCCAAGGGTCTGTGGGCCCAGAAGCTCCCGGAGGTACTATGGGCACTCAGGACCACAACAACATAATCAACGGGAGAAACACCTTTCTGCATGGCCTTTGGCACGGAGGCTGTCTTGTCAATCGAGACGTCAATACCATCGAGAAGGGTCGAGAACTACGACGCAACGACCAATGAGGAAGGCCTCCAGTCGAATATTGACCCCATCGAGGAAAGGAGGGAAAGAGCCGATTTGCACAACCAAGTCTATAAGCAGCGAATAGCACGCCATTACAATAGGAAGGTTAAAACCCGGACGTTGGGACTGGGGGACTGGGTAATGAAGAAAATCATGGCTAAACCGTTGGTCTTGGATCCCATCTAGGAAAGGCCATACGAGATTGTTGAAGCAGTCGGTCCAGCAACGTTCTACCTCCGGGATAGGGATGGGGTGACCACCGGGCACCCATGGAACGTCGAGCACCTGAAATTCTACCCGGTGTAAGAAAAAGGATCGAGGCACGATCTTGAAGATTTTGTAAATGTTAATACCCCCGGGAGAGTATAATATCCCGGAGGGTGCCCCTATCTGTTTTGCAACACTAATTCAGAAATGGGAGTGTTAAATTCAAGTATATTAATTGTTGTTTCAATCCACCGAGATAGGCATAATTTACGATGAATATTCAAGATTGACAATCCACCGAGATAGGCATAATTTACACTGAATATTCGAGATCGGCAATCCACCAAGATAGACATAATCCAATGCTGTAACACCGGGATAAAGTACGACAAAAGGGCAAAAATAAGGCATAATATATTAAAAGCTGGACAACCGGGGAATATACCACCAATGGGTATTTACAAAAATCATCCGGGATGCAGAATCGCCGGGATAGGGCACAAGACCATTGTCTTACAAGTAAAGCACAAAAAGGCAAGTTACAATTTATATCTTGCGGCCGTCCTCTTCCTCGTCCTCGGACGTCTCAACCACTGTATCCCTGTCATCAGCGTCCTTCTCGGATGGCTCACCTATCGACCCCCCTTCCCTCTCCGACTCTTTCTCGGCAGCCGTCTTGGACTTCGCCCCCCTTTCCTTTGCCTCCCAAGCAGCCATTAGATCTGCGATCATCTTAGCCTTGTCAAGATAACCAAGACGGCTCCACTCACCAAACTTCTCGGTGATGCCTCCCTCCCGGGCCGCCTTGAGCATGGCCTTCAGCTTGTCCGACTCCTTGAACTTGGCTATGGCCAGCTCGCCTTGAACGAGAATCTGACCCTGCAGATTGAGAATCTGATCATCCCTCTCCTTCAGCTTGGCTCGAAGCTTGGGATTCTCTCGCTGAAGCACGTCAATATCACACTCTAACGCCATCACTCGTTCAGCTTTGCCCTCAAGCTCCTTGATGTGTAGGCTAAGCTTGGCAAACTTGTCGGCCAGAGAGAACTTCTCCTTCTTCACGGCCTCCAATTCTTTCTCCGTCTTCTTCCCCGGAGGTAGCTGATCTGGTTGTTCAAGCTAGCCAAGCGCTCCTTCATCTCGTTGGAGTCCTCGCTGGCGTCAATGGTATAAACAGTAAATAGAGCCTGCAAAGAGATAGACAATTAAGAACAACATCCCGGGCGACAAATTGACGTCAGACAAAGGACAAACTTACCTTCATCATGGCCTCCCGGGCGTATTGCCAGTTCTGTTGAGGGGTGTTGGACCCGACCTTGATCTAATCTAGTTCGATCCCCTTTAGTCTGCCCACCATGCTGCGGACAAACCGTTCATCGGCACACCCGTACTCGTCCAGGATCTGCCGGATGTGGGTCTTTGGGATTTGGGGAACAGCTGGAGCGAGAGCGCTCAGAGAAACCGGGTTCCCAGCCGAAGAACCTGCAGACTTCTGCTTCTTCCGGGGTGGCGAGGCGCCAGTCAGGCTCATGCCAGTCAAAGTCACAAAGACCGGCTGAGACTTTGACTTTGACTTCTTGAATGGCTGCTTCTTCTTCTCGCCCAAGTTGATGTTGACAACGTCACCGGACCTTGTGGACCCCTCGGTGTCAGAGGGCAGCTTCCCGTACCATTCGTCCAGAATCTCTAGCAGAACAGGATCCTTCGAGACACGAGCTGTGGAATCCGCAAGGTTCACTTCGGTGCGGGCGGCCACCTTCCCCACCTCCAGGTTCCCACTCAGCAATTCCATATTGGAGTCCATGTCACGCGAGTGTGAAGGCCGGGGTTTACGCTTAGGAACCTTGGCTACAAAAACAGGCAGAACAGTCAAGATCACAAAAACAAGAGAACAACACAACAATATAAATAAATAGCCAACGAGAGAAGTTAGTTGGAAACCCCACCAGGCATACGACCGAGTTCAGAGTGTACTAGTACGTTCCACCGAGTCAAGTTGTATGAGCTACGGTCTTCGTCCCTCGGCCAGGCAGTGAATATCCGAGCAATACGTTGCCTCTCGATCTCCGAGAGAGAGTAGGACTGATCACGGATGTATCTAAACCTATTACGCACAACGAAAGTGGGGCAGTTTCATTGTCATCGGCCACCAGCAAGCACGACCTTAGAACACCAATTATTATCTATGGACGTAGGAAGATCAATAACAGGAGACAAGTAATCCCGGGCGGTAAATGAAACGCATCCACCGCAGTTCTGCTTCTTCAAAGTATGATAGGCGGTAGAGCGCTAGAAACTCGTTGATAGTCGGCCACCCCATGTCAGACAAGAAGTACAGACAGCATAAAGAAAGCAACTTACGCCACTGGTTCGGGGTAATCTGCCTGGCAGCTAACAGAAGCATGCTCAGCAGGTACTGAACGCACTGGGGAAGCGGGAGGGAGAAACCGTTCCTAAACATGTTGTCGTGCACATCAATGAAGTTGTCTCTCGAACAGCACGCCAACTCATCCTCGTAGAGCCCACGGAGGGTGATAGCGGGTGGGATGCCCCAGTCTTCCCTGAACTGCTCAATCTCGGCCGGGGTCATGCAACTGGGAGGCTCATCGCACACGGTGTCATCCTCCAAGCGGTATCGCTTAGACATAGAAGAGCCAATAACACTGGTCATTGGGACGTCATGAAAAACCCCCGCTGACCAGTCCACCTCCCGGGAGGACTCGGCAATAGTCACCTCTTCTGGCCTAGACGTTGAAGATTAAGTACTCTTCCATCCTCTCGTCGTCATCCACAATCGGCCAAGAGGATGTACTAGCCCCACTAAGGTCAGTGGTACTTCGAGAGTCCATTTACCCTAGTATAAGAAAAGAAAAACCCTATGATCTATTAGAACGCGCCGCCGGGAGCAAGCACAAAGTGCACAACCATAACAAAAGTACCAAACCCAGAAATCACCTAGAAAACCCAGAAATTTAAGAACCCCCCAGATTTTAACCCAGTTTTAAACCACAACCAAGTAGAATAAACAGAACATAAACAAAACGGGCAACACAGGCAACAACACCAAAGTAAAAGCACAAATAAAGCAAAACTCAGCACACTTACCAGAATTTCGACGAAGCAGCAACGCCAAAAACTCAGAGGGGTGATAACACCTCTCAATCGTAGTGATCGGCGGCGGAACAGCACGAGGACGCAGAAACAAGCAGCGAAAGCAAAAAAGAGAGAGAGAGAGAGAGAGAGAGAGAAAAAAAAACAGAGACCAGAGTGAGAAGAGCGAAGGCGAAGATGGGGGAAAGATTTTATACAGAAGAATGTGGGAAGCCGTCTCGATCCACGAAAGGGTGCATTAAAAAACCATTTAACTGAAAATGAGGCACGCCTAGCCGTCTGATCCTACCACTGGATGGTGACACGTGGCCCACCCCGCGGTAGCTTCTCGAAGAAGAGTGAGTGAAGCGACGCAGGTTGGTAGCATTTATTGCATGACAATTATCCCCAGTCATACAGCGCCACCTGACGAACATGCATTTAATGCAACTGCCACCGCCAGCCACAAATCCAACTGGGAAATTCATCTCTCGGGTGGGTATCATCGAGATCATTCCAACTGAAATTCATATCTCGAGTGAGTATCACCGAGATCATTCCAACTAGGAAATTCATCTCTCGGGTGAGTATAGGGTTCACCAAGATCATTCCAACTGTGAAATTCATCTCTCGGGTGAGTATCACCGAGATCATTCCACCTAGTGAAATTAAAATAACTCGAGCGTCGATCCCCAGGAGCACGTGGGCTGATAATTCAGAACAACCGGATGACAACCCATGAGGACATGTATACCCTCCCTTTAAAAATGGAGCAAGTGTCTTGATAAACCACAGACGGCGTTAACACCCCGTCACTCGAGTAGCAACACAGGATATGGTAAGGGCTAGCTACCCTTGTCCATGGAAAATGTAACACCCGTTCAACCCACGTCATGAGTCCGAACTTGGGGGGACTCTGGGCGGGAGCCCATTCGAAATATACTGGTCTACGGGCTTATTTTAGCAAGTCCCCACTCAAGACGTGCCTTGAACGGGAACTTGGGGGGACTTGTAGTCGGTTATACGTAAAACAACCTCCTAAGCCCGTAAACCAGCAGACATTCCACCATGACCAAGACAACCGAGGCCGTCCTAAGGTTGTCCTCCATAGGCAGGATGGGCCGAGCTCAACCACGGTGGCAACGAGGGGCTGGGAACGATTACAGAAGGCATGGGAGAGGTCCATATTTGAAATAGCAGCAAAGACAATTGTCCCACATCGATTTACAAATAGAGATAACCCACGCTTGGCCATAAATACGGCCCAGCCACCAGCTTGTCAGGTAATATTAATTACAGTAGTAATTGTTCTTCAACTACAAACAACTGACTTTACCATCGGAGGAGGAAAGACTGGAAGCCCCCGATCACCCTTTTACTCGCATGTCCACGGGAAGGAAGATTATCACCAAGCGGACACGCCTTGAGCTTCTGCAGCCCCATTCGGGATTATACAGAAACAGTATGTAACTTTAGTCGGATTCTAGTATGAGCATATGGTGGAGCATTAGGATACTTCAATTCCCTCTCACCATGAAACTCACAGAATTCGGTATCATCTTCATCTTTTGATCCAGTACCAGCATCTACTTCATTGTAACTATTGCCATCATCTTCATCTTCTGAATCGGTACCAGCATCTACTTCATTGAGCAGATTAAGTTTCTGCAGTAGTGATGGGAGGAAATCCTCGTTGAAGCCATCACCATCTACTAAATGAGACTTCTTCTTCGGCCCCTTGTCGCGAGGAAGTGAAGTGTTGGACATGTCTTTGTGTGTAGAAATAAGATTGCAAATAGCAGCAATAGTGTTGATGACTTGAGAGTAATTAAGAGCGTGAATGTGAGAATTTAGAAATTAAATACGTATATTTATATAGGGCACGCGGGTAGGCTTCTATTTACGTTTCCTGATGGGATACTAATTCCCTTTTCCTAATAAAGGATAATAACTTGCCAAATAAAAAGCATTCCTTTTCCACCAAGGATTTAAAGGAAGGATCAGTATCCTAATCCCTTGTGGAAGATGAAAGAATGAAACTGAACTCTTCTTTCTGAACCTCGTCATGGATAGCAGCGACTATGGTAGTCACAATAGTTCAAATTCTGCATTCTTCATCAAATTATACTGAAATTGCGGATCCACGGAGTACATAGTTGATACATATTTCCCAAAAATCAGAGTTTGTTCTTAATATCATAAAAGTTTAGAAAATTAAATACAAGTTTATGCGTGGTCCAGACTATAGTCATGACGAAGGGAAGGTAATGAAAGTTATGAACAGCTCTTGGACAAAAGGACATGCACCCATTTCTTATCATCATTCAAGGTTTGAGCATCACGTCGATATATGAGTGCACATAGTCAGCACCCAAATTCAGCTTATCAGACACTTCAAAATCTGGGTACAAGAACATGCTAAGCGTTAAGTCACAGATGCAGATATATGGAAAATCTTGAAGAAGATTGGGGAAAACATGATATACTTGGTACTTTGGTAGAATCAGATCGACCGCATGGCAACCTGTTTGAAGGTATAGCACCCAAATTTAGGAGAAAAAAAGTGAAAAGGGCGCTAAAAACCCAACCTTCAGCCTCTTTTTCTTAAATTTGGTGCTATACCTTCAAGTAGTTTGTCATACGGTCAATCTCATTCTACCTAGTATATCATGTTTTCCCAAGTCTTCTTCAAGATATACCATATATCTGCATTCCTGACTCGGCGTTTAGCATGTTGTTGTACCCAGACTTTAAAGTGTCTGATAAGCTGAATTTGAATGCTGACATAGGCGCACTCATATAATGTCGTGCTCACTTAAAACTTATTTTTAATAATCCAAGTTCTTGGGATATCAGGAACAAACTTCAGTTTCTGGCAAATATGTATCAACTATGCACGCCCGCAAAGGAGCAATATAAATATAATTTGATGAAGAATCCAGAATTTGAACTCTTTCCATCTTCATTGCGACTACCCATGCCGCTCCTCTCTACTACCTACGTCTATTTATATAGGGCAAGCATGCATGTTTCTATCCACGTTTTCTTATAGGATACTAATTCCCTTTCCCTTTTAATAAAGGGATAAATAACTTGCCAATTAAAAATCGCATTCCTTTTCCACCAAGGATTTAAAGGATGGATCAGTATCCTAATCCCTTGTGGTAGAGGAAATAATAAAACTGAACTCCTTTGTGATGGGCCTCGTTTTTTGGGCCTCAATGTAAACTCGAATTATGAAAATGAGCCTTTAAAAGTTTGAACCCTCTATTTCTTTATTTCCAAGTACAATCTAGCTATCTTTGGAATAAGGTGCCACTCTTGTTGCTTATCTAATAGCTCATGAACAATTTGTTGAGTAACGAATTTATGTTTACTTTGTTCTTCAAAGGTTTTGGTGCTATGTATATCAAATACTCAAATAGTAAAATTTTGTGATCTTGACTTAACCTCCAAACTTGCAAGGTTTTCAGATCTTTTATCCAAACAAAAAAAAAGATAATAAAATTTCATGTAGGATGTATTACACTAAAGCAGACCAAACCAAAAGATAAAAAACAAAAATGTAATAAAGCAAACTTGGAGAAAGGAACACTCCTGATTTCCTATGCTAATCTTATGTACGTGTAATTATACTTGAAGCTCAACTTCACTGAAGAATCTATTTACAATTTGTAGCTCTAATGGTTAATAGCACATGTAATTCTAAGTTTAATTGCTCTCGTCTCAGTAACGTTTTTTTTTTTTTTTAAAAAGGTTTGGAACCTAGCCTAACGGGAGGCTCAGCCCACGGCCAGTTCCATTTATTTCATTAATAAAAATAGTATTTTGCATCTGGGGGAACATAAAACCTAAACTCCGAGCTACATAATTAATATGACTAGTATCCTCATAGAGAACGTCCTGAATAATAGCAGGAGTCTCCCCTAACCAAATACTATCAAGAACATATGTCCAAGGATTTTGGAAGAAAAACTCACCTCTAACTAGACTGGAGGGAAATTTGAGAGGACACGAGGTAGGGTAAAAAGGAGACATATTAGAGTAAAGTTGGCAAAAGTTTGCTGGAGGTGTATTAGGTACAACTCTCATATATATATATAAACTCCTAATAGGGTTCCTTTTTAATCTGTAAAGCCCAACCTGCGAACAGTAAGTAGCTTAAACAATATAAAACGTCATCTCCAAGTTTCCAACTTGTCTTCCTTCATCTCCTTGTTTATTTTTCTGTGTTCTGCTGAGAGTAACAATTAATGGGAGGTGAATATAGTTGGAGAACCAGCATAGCTCTGGTACCTCCAATGGTAGCTCCGCTTAATCAAAATGCAGAGAAAGAAGATGCTCAGCAATGGAGTAGTAATTTCGACAACTCTGTCAATGCTGTGTACATGGGGTTTGTAGCTACTGCCATCCTCATATCAATGTTTATTGTTATCGCGATATTTGAGAGATTCTTCAGGAGGTCCAGAACAGCATCACAGCTCAGTGATACTGCTCGGACACATTTCAGCTACGATAACAATCGCAAGCTTGATCACAACTCTTCCAAAGTAAGCTTTATTTTTGTGCTCAAACTAGGCCTTCGAATAACATTTTTCAAGTTTCTTTCGTTCCCTAATTGATTATCTGAAGTTACTAAAACCATTTTTGAGAGAAATTCATTGTTCCATTGATAATCCGAAAGCTGGAAACATCATAAATCAGGGTTGAAACCAAAACAGATATAGAAAGCCACATGGAATAATATTTTAGGATTTAGGAATATATGTTCCTTTTGGAATTGTTTACCAACTGATTTTTAAAATTCCTTAGTTTCCTCAAGTGATTATTTAAGCTCAATTTAGCTAATTGGGTTGGTTGGCTGGTGTTAGGTTAAGGATTACAGGTCACGGTTGCTTAAAAAGTTGATTAGAGGTATAATTTGGAGTTTCTAATTCTATAGTGGGTTGCACTATATGTCTGATACTGCATATATAGTACCTGCATTATTAACCCAAAATTCATAATTTAAAACCATTTCATCACTTTCAGATCATTTTGCATCACTTTCAAATCATTTTGCATCATAAGGGTTTGTCTTTGTTCCTATAAAGATGTATATTTCTGTGTGCTTGGTTTGTGTTCTTGTTATCAACTGGGAGATCTGTATCTGAAAGTTCAGATTTCAGAAATGAAGACAGTATTATTGATTTGAATAACTAATTGTACCCAAAATCAAGCATGGAAACCCAAACTTATCACATGCTTGCGTGCGAGGACCTATGTTAGGAAGTTCTTAGTTTATGGAATTCCAAGTTCAAAGTCACCATATGTGCCAAAAACATTGATGCTTTCTATATGTATGTGATCTCGAAAAAGGGCATGCCTCTGTTGTTTAAGGAAAAACACTATCATATAATTGACAAACTTGGCTTGATTTTCACTACCTTATGCCAAGCGTCACCACACGATTGACTAGTTTTCTTAATTTACAATGTATTTCGAGAACACTTGGTTAATGTGAAGGGTTTGTGTTATGAATTCTGCAGACAAGTTTAGTATTAAAAGGTTTCAAGAAGGAATTCTATATCTATCTATTTCTTGTTAACCCAGTCGAGAAGGAAGGAATGACTATAAAATCAGTTTTTATCTTCTTTTCTTGTACTGTAAGAATGGAAGATTCAGAGCATGCTTCCTCCCTTTTCACAGTTGAAGTTACTTCTTTTCACTGTGACATTGTCGGTAAATGTTAACGTTGATGTAATTTGACTCGTAGGCTCTTTCTTTGTTTCTGCAGATTACAACCTATGCCAGAGAAGTATCTGTAGTGATGCCAGGAGAAGATACTCCTACCTTCATTGCACACCCTGCTCCACCACCATGTCCTCGCGAGCATGTCACTTGGCCTCACCACTCCATCGGCACAAGCCATGCTTCAACTTCAACCCCAACTCCTCAAGCAAAATTCCTAAGCCAAAGCCAGACATGAATGCGACTGCAAAACCCAAGTTTTTCTTTCTTATTCTCTATTTTTCATCATACTTGGGTTAGTCCACAACTTTTGAGCATAGGAAAGCCAGTTGTAGGCTGAACGATATGTTCCCTCACCAGTTTTTTACTTATGTATAGTTAGGTATAGCTATCTGAGGAAGCAAGCGTTACAGGAAACTTCCTATGATACAAACTCTTTCAAGCGCAAGACAGAGGCAAAGACAACACAGGCTTGCTGGAAGCATTGTATCACTAAGAAGCTTACCAGAGTCTTTGTCCTGCCCATTCCAAACATATCCCAGCGAAAGATACCAATGCCAGGACCATTACTACATATCCCTAGACATTTTGCAAATCTATCTCAACTTCATGGAAACAAAACAGAAAGAACTCTGGATTAAGCAACATGAACAATGTTGATACCATTTCGCGAGAATTTACATCGCTTTCGAAAGCAAAGAACAACTTTCCATTCCCTTCAAAGAACTGGTTTTGCTACACCAATCTTCTATCAAAGCATGTTTTGCTCAATTCCGCTAACAAAGAGAAACACTAGCACAAAATGCAACCCATAAAATCAACTAGACAAAGATGAAGCACTCTAACGAAACCAGAGGGTTGTCAAGGGACTCCTTCCCCTCCTGCTGCGGCTGCGAAACGCCGTGGTTTGATTGCTCCTCTATGACCTCCTCCTTTCCGGCCAACACTTCCTCTTTAGACTCTTTGTAGTTACCCTTCTTCTCACTCTCCTCCACACTCACCGAGGAAGAACTCCCACCGGCTCGCCCGGTCACCTTCGCGGGGCTCTTTCCTCTACCCGCTCGACTCACTCCACTGCCACTCCGGGTAGCCGGTGACCTCGACCTAGACGACACCGTTTCACGCCTCACTCCAGTAGGAACTGCACCACTCCGCTGCATGTTCCTCAGCTGACCCGACTCCCTTCCCCGGAAGGAAGCAGTCTCCGTCCGGTTCCTCTTCCCAACAGCCGGCTCCGGCGTCCTCCGCGGCGGCTTGGGCCCCCTCTCTCTCTGCCCACCAACCTCGCCGGAGTAAGGACGCTTACGCCGCACCGGCCCGGAAGACCCATTTGCTCTCGGACCCAAATCCCTCTTCCGGTTACTTGTAGCTTCGTCTTCTCTGGCGTCTGCAATAGTAGTGGCGGTAGTAGTTGTGGAGTACGAGTAGCTCTCGCTGACCCCACAAGCCTCCGAAAGCTGAGAAGCCTCCGACACCGCCGGCTCCGCTTGCATTTTGGGCTGTTCTTCCGCCGGTTTCGGCACTTCTTTCGGAGGCGAAAGGGTGATTTTCTCCGGGGGAGTTTCTGGGTGTTGGGGCTTGGTTATTGGGGTTTCGGAGAGGACCTCCTTAACAGACTCTTCTTCCGCAACCAGTGGCGGTGGTGGGGATCTGGTTTCGGGTTTTTCGGCATAGCTTTTCGGCTTGATTTGGCTCAGGGAGTTGGGTTTCTGGGCATGGAAGTGGTGGCGGTGGTGGTTGGGAGGTGGTGGGACTGGTTTTGGGGTCCTGGAGGTGCCCAAACAGCAACCCATTTTATGGATTTGGATTGTCAAAACTCAAAGCAGGGAATGTCAGAGTGGTTAATGGTGGAGACTAGAGGGTGAGGGTGGGAAAGGCATTTGAATTTTAACGGTCATAAAAACGATTTGGGGGAAGTGAAAGAGACCCGGGTCTTTTACAGAGGGCGGAGATATTTGATGGGAGCTTGGTCATTTTTCACAGGAGGGGTATAAAAGGTAGAAGAAAAACAGTTTTTTGAAAAGAGGAAAAGGAAAAAGACGAGAAGAAAGGTTTTAGAAGGGACAAAGTTGATAGATACGCATACGCCACCATCAAGATATGGTCCCAGATGGATGCATGTGACCTACAAACAGGACCTCCTGAAGTTCAATACAAAAACGAAAGCCTGGGCATCAAGACCCCATCGGAATTCTAGTCCCCAGTTCTGTCATTCCTGATAATAAGTGAGTAGGTGGTTCATGGTTGAGCCCCCAACGAGGACCCCCACAACCCAACCTGTTTGGTCCATTCAGCCAGAAAACGAAGAAGCAAGTGGTATCAGTCTCCCGTGTGTGTGTTTCATGGCAAGGCCGACCCAGAACAGAAAGAATAGAGATCAACTCTTTAACAGCAACAATCAAGGAAACAAAACCTCAATGGGGCGGGTAATATCGGGTTAATTACAATGAATAGAGGATACAGCTCGTACAGTGTCAAGCCCATGTAAGCTTCAGTCTATATAATCATTACTTGTACAATACAGACTGAGCCAAGCAAGGGGAAAAGAATACATGGCGATAATCTAGGAAAATACAGACATGAAAATTTTGTATGTAGGAAAGAAACCCACTCATCATGTGGCAGAAGGGTGCGAGGATGCAGCCCGATCGGCATCTATCATGGATTTGATATAGTATTCACCTGCTTTGTATGACGACCTGACCATGGGGCCAGAAGCCACATACCGAAATCCCTGTTCCATTCAAAATATATACTTAATTCATCTGTTATACATTCTGATCATATATTTGATCTGCAAGAGATGATATGAAATCAGTCTGTATATTTGTCATTCAATGATCTACTTTCCCAACAATACAAGTTGTCACATATACACAGTCATTTGATAGATATCAGCAACACATTTGGTACAGTAACAATTATAGAATGATCTAATCAGTTGTTCCCTGTACTTTACTTAAAGCCGAGGGTAATTAATGGAATCATAATGCAAGACACATATCAGGCCCCTACCTTAAACAAAGTGAGAATTTGTATATTCAAAGAGATTCAAATCTTAGAGGTTGGTATAATAAAATATTAAAATATAGAATGTAAATGTTATAGAATCATCACACAAAGGATACCAAGGCCTAAAAGATCTGGTATCCAGGTTTAGGGAATTGGGAGAAATCAGGCAAAATAGAGTCTAAAGCTGCCTATGGTGGACCATTACGATCATTGGTATATAGTGATCAATTGTGAGTATAAAAACTATAATCAATCCTCTTATTTTTATTTCAGTAACAAATCACAGTTGACATTTAGGGCTAAACCCTGAGTGATTTAAGAGTTTTGTAATATTCATCCCCTCTTTCTATAAATTAGTGGTCCGTAACAAGAACTTGGGCAACTCAATGCATCTGTCCTTGTAAGAGTTAGTCATATGTACTACATTGCATTGCGCATCCCGTGAACAAAATGAGAGGTGAGTGAAAGCTGAGCTATTGAACCAGAGATGTAGCAAGAAGAAGATCAGAAAGGGAGAGAGAAAACGTAAAAGACTGAAATGAGTTTCACTGACTTGAGATGAATATTACATTGTCAAATGCTTTTATACTATGTCTAAAATAACCACAACAACATATTCCCTATTATACCCTTAACAGTGAGAACACTCCTATAGCTAATAGGTTATGGCATCTAAGTGGTTTTAACTGCATACTAGTAAGTCAGAAATGGAAGACACTAGACAAAATTACTATCAATGCTGACATATAAAGTAAAGAAGCAAGGGACAGATTGGAAGGAAAAATCATTTGGTGCCAATGCTGTTGTCCTAGCCAACACAGGCTTACGCATAAAAAGTATGACATGCATGAAAGACTACCAGCCCCCAATAAAGTTTCCTCGAACTACAAGGAATAAGGATAGAACTTGTAATGCATAAGAGAACTAGTTCTAACATATAACCAGATATTTAAAACAAAAACAAAACAAAACAAGAATGAAAGCATACCATTTCCATCCCTATCTCTCGATACTTATCAAAAGCCTCAGGAGTGACGTATTCAGACACAGGCATATGTCGCTTTGATGGTCGCATATATTGACCAAATGTCATCACATCGACACCAGCTGCTCTCACCTTCTCCATTGTCTTCACAACTTGATCAGGTGTTTCCCCACAACCCAACATTACTGAAGTCTTTGTTAGTGTCCCGGCAGGAGCATACTCCTTGGCCATCATCAGAACATCTAAAGATTGTTTGAAATTCGCACGATGATCCCTCACTGCACTCTGAAGCTCTTCAACGGTTTCAATATTGTGAGCAAGGACATCTAGTCCTGATGTTGCAACTGTCTTAACACAATCCGAATCCCCTCGAAAATCAGGAACTACAACACGCAAAATCAAGAACACATATGAAAAACGAATCACATATTGAAAGTATACACAAGAATGAAATCTAACCACACAATTGCCAACCCTATATATCCCACTCCCTAACAATTTAGTGCATACAATGGAACAATCCTAACTTAACTTCTACCAACCTAATTCAAACAATGTATCAACACACTAATTCATAACCAACGCCGCATAGCTAAATCAAACAAATTTCGGTAACAAAAACTTACTTAATGCCTCGATTAGCATATATGGTTTGAGCTTCTTCAACTTGATCACCGTCTCAGCAAAATGTCCACTCCCTTGATCAGCCATATCATCCCGGTCCACGCTGGTAATCACCACATAATCCAGCCCCCACGACGCAATCGCCTCCGCCACATTCGCCGGCTCGTTCGGGTCCGGCGGCGGCGGCGTCCTCGAAGTCTTCACATTACAAAACCTGCACCAAATTCCAAACAAAAACTCCTCAACATTTCAACTAACAAAAACGACGCATTTCGTCGGACACCTCACCTGCAACCCCTGGTACACGTGTCGCCGAGAATCATGATCGTGGCGGTGGCGGTGCCGGTTTCGCCGCCGGACCAGCACTCGCCGAGGTTGGGACACTTGGCCTCCTCGCAGACGGTGTGGAGCTTCAGCTCCCTCAGCTTCTTCTTAATCTGCGTGTACTTCTCGCCGCCGGGGATCGACTCCTTCATCCATTTCGGCTTCGGCAGCGGCTTCTTCTTCGTGCCGACCTCGACGGAGTACGGCCCTTCGCCTCCGACGAATTCGGTGAGAGTGGGCGACTCGGCGGCGAGGCGGGCCCGGAGGCCAGCGAGAGTGGGCGGGAAATCGGAGGAGGCGGTGGTTGAGGTCTGCGAGGAGGACGAGAAGGATCGGGTCGTGGATTTTAGGGTTCGGGTCAGGGCGGCGAACCGGGTCTGCATATTGGCGCCTGAGTCTGGGGTTAGGGTGGTGAGAGAGATTGATTCATGTGATGGTGGTGATTCGATGGTGAGGAAGAAGATGAGAGAGAGGTTGGTAGTTTCGGTTGGTTGGCGCAGACTATTTTGGATCTTGGATCCACCTCTTTCCGGGACCCTACGGCCCACTAACTGGATATTGGGCCTGAGATCTTTTCGATTCAACAAAGCCCATGATCCTATCTGGACCTTCTCCTAGGCATATTCTTTTGCGAGTTGATGTATCGATACACATAAATGTAACGATGTTGCATTAGACGAAGGTGGTGAACTATCTGCTATTCTATATAGCTCTTAGAAATAATATATTTAGCTAGTCGCAAAATGCGGAATTTCGGCTTCAGGTTTGTATGTAATGTCAATTTTTTTTCCCATACCTTATACCCCTCGACAGAAGAGGCTGTGACAAGTTATGATAGTTAGGTGTGTGTGTGACCGTTGGGAGGACAAAGACCTATGAATAAATACACAACAATATAGTTCACTAGCTCAACCCGCTAATTAGAACTATTGGCACAATAATGGACCAAGGATAAATGAGTTCAATTCTTTTGTGAGTTGACGTACTGATACATAAATGTAAATCGATGTTACTATCATTAGGCGAAGTTGTTGAACTACGGGCTACTTTATATGAGCATGCATTGATAACGAAATAACTCTTGATATATTTAGCTACTCGCAAAATGTGAAATTTTAGCTTCAAGTTTGTATGTAATGTCAATTTTTTCCCATACCTTTTACCCCTTGATATAAGAGAGTGTTAGGTGGGTGTGACCGTTGGGAGGAAAATGACCAATCAATACACAACAATATGGTCACTAGCTCAACCCGCCAATTAGAACTAGTGCCTTGGTTAAAAGGTTTAGCGCAAATATGGTCCCAAACAAATTAATTCAGGACCAATCAAGCAGTAGATTTATAGGGATGCAAGCGCATTTCTTAGCTAGACATATATGAAATGGAATGATCATTTTTTGAACTCAAAGACAATTTTGTCATTAGTACTAAAGTAGAGGGTACAATACGAATCGATTCGTTGTCATGCGTACAAAGGACAAACAAGATCATCTGATCCATATGAGGGTTGCATCCTCATTACAAATTTCGGCTCACAAGGAGCCTATAATCTAATAGCAAATAGATCATAAGCTAAGATCACACCTAGAAAACTAGAAAAAAACTAAAAGAAAGATAGACTTATAACGTCAAGACGCCATGAGGTACAAAAAGTGCTTATAGTCCTAATTAAATGAACTTATTGTACTAAAAAACTATTAACTAAAAAGCATCTCAAAGCCTAAAAAGAAATTAAACCTAAACCCAAAACAGTTGACCTAGCCCAAACTTTCCTTCACAGTTGCAGGAAGGACATGGAAGAGGAACACCGTAGCCGTCGCCGCCGTGAGATGAAGTTGCATTCGTGAGACGTCACCGTCGTGGGACGTCGCCTCCTTGTTCCGCGCAGCCACAAGCACATCCCAAGGAGAAGAAACTCCATCGTCGCCACGAACTTAGAGACTAAACAACATCTCCACCAAACCAAAACTCCTCCCAAGAATAGACAAGAACGGAGATGAAATCGGAAAGATGAAACCAGATCTGCTCCTCGAGTCCATGGTGTTATACCTCCACTCTGATCTGAAAAGCCACGCTGATCAAAAGTTGTTAAGAACCTCTGGCCAATTAGCTCTCAAAGCATTTGGTTGCTGACATATCCTTCATCCAGCAACAAAGTCATACGACTTCAGCATATCTAGAAACCTGCCTAGCGTTAGACCGTCGCCGGATGAGAGTGAGATTTTGTGGTTGGCGGCCGACTTGGAGAGAGAGAGAGAGAGAGAGAGGGCTTTAGGGTTTTTTTTTGAAATGAAATGATCATGCATTATCTTTTAGTGGTTTTAAGTTTTAACGATGGTTTGATCATCGTGAAAAATAGTTAAACTTTTTCGTGTTTTTTATTTTTTGTTTTCCATTCTATAATTAAAAGAAATTAATATAATAAGCCACTTGGAAATACCTCAAATAATAGAGATGGTATGAATATGAATTGGGATTAGACAAGGATTACAGGTTGTTGGAGAGTGGAGGCTTGGAGTCAGCTTGCATATAATATATATAAGGTGGACGAAGACATTAAGCAGCGGTTAGCAAAACAATTTGAAAACCCAGATGTGTCGACTGGGGATTGGAAGCAACGAAGCAGCCAACAAGAAGATCCATGTTTGAATTTGATTGATGCAAAACTGGGAGATGGTGTGTGACACTTTGAGCTGTCTTATTCATTTGCTAAAACTCTGTGTCTTTCTTTTCTCTCATCCAAGTCCAAATAACTAATTGATATAAGTTGGCCTAATTCATCAACCTACTTCTCTTTCGTATGTTATGCGATTGATGTCACAGCTGATTAAACAATTAATGGAACAAACCCGACGATTGGATATGAATCATACGATAAGGAAAAGCCTCCAATGCTGCATACATCAGGAACATGATGGAAAATGAGTCTAAGTTCTTCATATTGTTATTGATAAATGACGTTTAATTTGGTTCGATGAAACTACACTGCATTGATGCTTTCGTTTTCTTATTCTAATGTCAAAGGTTGAAAAGTCTCTGCTTGAAATTAGTACAACAATGTAACAAATAAGCTAAATATTATCCAAACGAAAATCATTGTCATTCAAAATGACTTGTTCTAAAATAAGGTTGTCCATCTAGGTGCTCCGAACCAATTATCTGTCTTAGTAGCGTCTAGCGAGTTTTCGAACCCTAATTACATGCAGTTTTCTAAAACAAGGCCGCTCAGCATGCCTAGACGGCTTCTAGAGGCTCCAAACCGGTCCTTCGTCCTAGAAACACCTAACGAGTTTTCAAACCTTAAAAAAATATGATGAGCTCAGAGGCCGAAGTAAATAACCCCATGATTGACCAATCAATATATAGGAGATAAACAGTGAGTGTTTAGACATTATGCAATGTAAAATGAGCTATTATAAACTGTAAGTTTTCAATGCTAAATCATATGATTGGTGAGTCCGACGTGTCACGTTAGCATGTATTTTTTTTAAATTAAAAAAAAAGACAATATTTCTTCGTTCATATACTATATGCTCTTTGGGTTTGTCATCAGTAGAATTGATTAGTTCAAATAATTTCTGGATTCATCCAAACAATAATCGAAAAAAGAAAGAAAAAAAATGAAACGCATGGAGGATGGAACTAAACGACGGAAGAGGTGGAGTTCTCGGTAAATAAGTCGGTGGCTAACTGAGTATTTCCGTGATTGAATGACAGCTAAACATCGCTCGCCTCACTTACATGAGATTCTATGATTTTCCTCTCTCTCTCTCTCTCTCTCTCTCTCTCTCATTTATTTTTGTTTTTTATGTTAGAATTTTCCAAAGAGATAAAAGGAAATTGCTTTTTCCAAAAGCCGCTTTTCTCCTCCAAAATTTATATTCCCACACTACTCGGTTTTACTTTACGACTAAGCTCCACGTCTTCTATCCAAACGGACTTTTGTAGAAAAAACACTTTTATAGGGGGAAAAGAGTTAAAAAAAAATTCTGGTAGTTTTTTCTTCTTCTTAATTTTCTGCGTGATATTTGGAATTTATTAAAAAAACAAAGCAGAGGAAACTGGGTGTCTCTAAATTTTGTGGGCCTGTGATTGGCTGGGCACGAAAGCCCATAACATGACATTTCGACACAACACGTGAAACCTATAGAAATAAATCTGGCAGCTATTATTAGACATGTAGAGTCTTTAAATACCACCATAGTATTTCGAAAATGTAAATTTTACCGTTTCACGCGCGCTGGCGGGAGAGTGGCTAGACTGTCCCCATCGCAAGCACTGCAAAGCTTCTAAGATTTTGGGGGTTCCAATTATATGTCACACACTAGAGTTAAAAGTCACATGCAGAATGTGTCGATTTTGGTTCATGATTTGTGTGGTCAATGAAAATATAGCGAATGTTTTCGGTAGGGATAGCAATGGGCTGATTTTAAAATAAGAATTTATGTATTATTTTCATTTCGAAATGTAGCATACATAATATTATTTTGTTTATAGAATTACATTATACGTAATGATGTACGTTCTATAATGACTGGTATAGTTAATAAGATAATGAATTGCTCTACACGTGTAACAAAAGAAACCACTCATACTTGCTATAAAAGTAAAAAATACCAATATAAACGGTCTAAGAAACAAATAGAAAGTATCGTAAACTTAAAGTTCATTATTGTAAGACAAGTTAAGATCAATCATATTTACTAAGATATTCAGTCAATTTATAAACAAAAGATCTCAAAATGTATCTTAGAATGAATATCCATTGTCTTCTAAATCAATCTCCAAATCGTTTCTTCAATACAATCAATCTTCTAAATCTTGTTTGCAATAATCCAATCTCTTGATTTGGGGACTAGGAAAGAGAAACTTGATGATATTTTTCACTTTATACAAGATGTGTAAATACACGACGAAATCTTAACGATTTATGTTATCTAATTTTGAACCATTCATAAAGATATGTATAGATTCACGCCCTCTGGTCCTTTACTGATGATCCTCTTAAAAAGAAAATAAAAAAGATGGTTTGATGATCTTGTAAACTTCGAAGAATTTACCATATATATAAAATTAACCGCGACACGCGCCCACATGGGGACGGTGGGCGTAGGCTTTCACCCTTTAAGCAAAGAAGATATGTATGACTTACGCACACAACTGTTCCTTCAGTTGAAGAAGAAGTTATAGAGCGAGAAACTGAGAAAGAATAGAGAGTGGTTAGAGAGAGAAACAGAACAAAAGGCAAAACAGAGAGATAGAGAGAGAAAGAGAAAGAAGAGTTTCAGAGCTAGAAGCACCTCATCACCTTCTTCCTTCCAACTTTTCCCACATTTTTCCTCTCCGCCTTTCTTTTTGCTTCCCAAGGTTTCTAAATCACTAATTCCAATTTATGATGTAATAATTTAATCTATGCTCTGCTCTCACTTCCGTCACTTCCATTACTATATTCTCTGAATCTTAGCTTCTAAGTATTTCTTTTAGCTCTAATCCTTTTGGACCTATCATCAATCCACAAAAAGCTCTCTGCATTTTTTTATAGTCACTCTTTCTTTGCTTCCCTCACTTCATTTTTCTCCAGCATTTACTATTTGCTCCTCCTTGTAAATTTCTGTCTCTGTATTTTTGATATGTTTACGAGCTGTTGATTTGGTTTTGGGTTGTGACAATTGGGTTCCAAGTTTGTTCAGCTTTTGGGCATTGATAAGATCAGGGGCTGTTTTTCTTTTTTAGTATTATTCGTTTGTTTTTTATTTTGAAGTGGTTTTTGTATTGGTTTGATTTTCAGATTGGAGTATGGTTTTGTGAATGATTGCTTGGGAGTAAAGGAATTGGAAATAAAATTGATATGAGATCAATGGGGAGGAGAAGATCTGAATTGGACTACAAGGAGCTGAAGATCTGTGAACATGTTCTGATTGGGTTTATATTGATCTGCTTGGCGCAAGTTTCGCTTGGAGCTACTAATCTGCAAGATGGTAAGGGTCAACCCAGTTTCATATGTTGGCTGTTGTTCACCATTGAGATTCTTATATCTCTCTTTGTTGAAGTGTAGTTACATGTTTTCGTAGTTTACGAAGTAATGAACACTTGTTATCTGCATTTGCTTTTCAGTTGCTGCAATCAACAGCTTACATGCTGCGCTGGGCACGCCTGTTCTTCCTGGGTGGACTTCTGCTGGAGGAGACCCTTGTGGGGAAGCATGGCAAGGGGTTCAGTGCAACGATAGCGCAATTGTATCAATGTACGTTAATCTAATTGACCGACTTCTTTTATTGATGGATGATTCTCAAGTTCTTTGTTGGCAGTGGTCTTATATGTCATTGATTATATGGTTTTGCAGAATTCTTAATGCTGCCAATCTGGGAGGCGAATTGGGTGAGAACTTGGGATCGTTCACTTCAATAAAAACAATGTAAGTTATACTTTCCTTCTCTCCCTGATGGGGTGAGTTAGTTTGTTGTCTTATCATGTAATTTCATTTGCTAATGTGTAGCATTTCTTGGAATATAAACGGTATTTTTTGTTGACACATTACTGGATTACTGTGTTTTTAATGTTTGTGTGCAGAGATTTAAGCAACAATCATATTGGTGGAACCATACCTTCCGTTTTACCTGTGACCATGGTAACCTTGTATGTTCTGCCCTCTTTATGAAACTATGTGTTTATACGGCATACATAATATACTAAACTGCGAATGCTGATTATCTGCCTATTGTGCACACCTGCTTATGCAAAAGATATGATGGTCTTTACCTTTGGCAGTTTTCTTTCAGCTAATCAGTTCACTGGAAGTATCCCAGTTTCTTTGTCTTCATTGGATCAGCTCACAGATATGTAAGTCCCTAGCTTTATTTCCAGTGTTAGTGCTCAGTAGAGCGGTCCCCATGTTTTAATTTCTTTCATTACTGATTTCTCACTTTAGCTGTTTTACCAATCAGGTCTCTTAACAATAATCTCTTAACCGGTGAAATACCAGATGCCTTTGAGAGACTTGCTGCATTGATCAATTTGTAGGTTCTTATTCTAAACTCTCCAGAGTTATCCTTTCCAGATATACTTGTATAAGCCACTAGTAGCTGATACGTACTTATCCTATTTCAGAGATTTGTCCGTTAACAATATGAGCGGGGAACTGCCACCCTCTCTGAAAGACGCTAAAGCTTTGACCAGTCTGTGAGTATCTAGCCTGAGTAAGCCATTGATACCATGCATATTTCATCTCGGTAATTGATCCAACAATTCTTTTTGCAGACATTTGCAGAACAATCAGCTGTCTGGAACACTTGACGTGTTACAGGATCTTCCCTTGAGCGATCTGTAATCCTCTAAAACAATCATTTTAATTGTCATTTGTAGAATATTGTAGGGTTACTTTGGGTTTTTATTGTTTTCCATCTTATATCTTTCCCATTATAAATGAGTTCTTCCTCTATTGAACAGGAATATAGAGTACAACCTATTTGCTGGACCCATTCCTCCAAAGTTGCTGAGCATCCCAAATTTTAGGTTAGACTCACTGAGTTTATTAGTTTACCTTTTAAACTGATTGATTACTTGCAGTTTCATTCACACTATAATCTACTTATTATGAACTGAAGTGTTAGGGTTTTGTTGCAGTTAACTTGGAACATCTAAGTTACTTCTTTTGGTTATACATTGTTGTCAAGGAAAGTAGAAGCAATTTATAATTTTAATCTTTTGAAATGCAGAAGTGACGGAAATCCATTAAATTCTTCTATTGCTCCAGTCCCTCCACCCACATCTCCATTGGCTCCGTCACCTCCTTCAACTTCACCACCATCTCCTTATGCCTTTTGGGGACCACCTTCTGGGAGAACACCACCTAGTAAAGCACCACCTGGAACACCACCCACATCTGAACAAGAAAAATCGAATTCTGGAAAAGCAAAGAGCTTTTTTACCACTAAAAGGGTAGTTGGGATATCAATTGGAGGGGTGTTTGTACTTATTATTTTGGTACTGGTAGTTTTGTTTCTTATGCCAAGAGGTACCAAACGAAGAGGAGCGTCTGACAGCATATCCAAGCCGCATCAAATAGGAGCTTATCGTGACAGGGAGAATCCACCCATGGATAATGAGTCCCGGGTTCAACCAAACAATCAATTACAGAAAGGTTAGCAGCTTGTCTCACATTTTTTTTTTGTCAATTTAATTTATGATTATGCTGTGTTTTCTAGGATCATAAATATGCACTTTGGTAATGTGACTAGCTAAAACTTTGATGAACAGTTCCAGAAAAGGTAGATGTGAGGCCCAAAGAAGATACTGAAACAGAACCCAGAAGAACATGGGCAATGCCAAAGTCAAATGATGAGCAAGATAGAAATGTCCAAAGAATGAGTGCAGTACCCAAAAGTCGAGATAGTCATGTGGTTGAAATGAGTCCACTTAATCCTTTTTTGATGCCTCCTCCCCCTCCTCCCCCACCACCCCCTCCTCCACCACCATTTCCTGTTGAGAGGGTCATTGTAAAGCCAATCGTGCCAACTGAAGTAAACACAGTGAAGCCTTCCACAGGAAACCTCACTATTTCTGCCAAGTCTTTCACCATCGCTTTACTTCAGCAATATACAAACAGCTTTTCTCAGGATAATCTTATCGGAGCAGGCATGCTGGGAAGTGTCTACAGGGCACAGCTTCCTGATGGAAAGGTTTCTTTCTTAATTAAGAATTGGGTTTCATTTATTCCTGGCATCTACATCATTGCTGATTGATTGACTGGTTTTAGGTGCTTATTCTTTTACACCATTGTGGTAGTTTCTTGTTTGCATTTGTATGACTATCTGCTTTATGCTCTACCAATCTGGATTCTTTCTACACAATATGAATGAACTTTTATCAGAAAACCAAGTGAAATGGGTATATCTAATGAATTGTAGGTTAGTTTAATGCTTCATGTTCCTTCTATCATAAGTTTTCTGCAAACAGTAATCCATTTTCCCCTTCAATCCATGATCATATTAATTGATGTTTATAAATATTCATATGCACTAAAATAGGCTGTGAATAATATTTGCTTTATATAGACTGAAATTGGATGAAGTCTAGTCAACATTGTGCTAAAAAATGAAAATAGTTATTGTTTTGTGCTCTTTTGTTTGGTTTGTGTATGCCTTGGCTTTCCAGAAGAACAGCATAACTATGTTTTCTTGGTGTGTATTGATTTTTGTCTTAGTGATGTAATGTCCAACTTATGCATTAGTTTTGGATTATAGTTTCCACAATGAAGAAAATACAGGCACAAGTTACTCTAATGATAGCCTTTGTTAAATTAATCTCTTCCTCTCATGTGATAGCAGTTTACTGTCACATATGCATAGAAGAGTTCAGAAACTGACATTAAATATTTTTTTTCTTTTCTTTTTTATGCTTTATAGCTACTTGCAGTCAAGAAATTGGACAAGAGAGCTTCTAATCACCAGAAGGATGAGGAGTTTCTTGAACTCGTAAACAACATTGGTAGAATCCGGCATGCTAATGTTGTAGAGCTCATAGGATACTGTGCAGAGCATGGTCAAAGGCTTCTTATCTACGAGTACTGCAGTAATGGTTCACTGCATGATATTCTGCACTCGGACTATGAATTTAAAAAGAAACTCTCGTGGAATACTCGCATAAGAATGGCACTTGAGGCTGCAAGAGCTTTGGAGTGAGTGCCAATTTTTGAACCTACTTGTTTGCACGTTTATTTTTCGTGATCAAATTCTGAAAAGAAGATTATGAGTCTAAACTGTCTCTGTTTTGTGTGAGAAGGTATTTACATGAGGTCTGTCAGCCACCTATCGTACACAGGAATTTCAAGTCTAACAACCTTCTCCTTGATGATGACCTTTCTATCCGCGTCTCTGACTGTGGCTTGGCTTCCTTAATATCATCTGGCTCCGTAAGTCAGGTAAGAGATAATCCCACTAAGATGTAGTTACAAAAGTGAAATTCTATCAAGCGATCTGTGTATTCTTGAGTGGGCCAAAATCCGGACTGCTTGGCCCCAGATACATTTAAAGAGATTAGGTCTCCTTTGATATTTATAATTTATTTCATTAGTTATATTTTCTCCTTTAATCTTGGAGCATGCTACATTTTTTTTTTTTGAGACAACACGTAGAATGTCTTGGTTTTTATTTCTGCTTTTCATGCTCACCCCTACTACTACTTATTCTACTGCTAACTGTTTCATTCTTTCAGTTGTCAGGGCATTTGCTATCGGCCTATGGTTACGGAGCTCCAGAATTTGAGTCAGGAATTTATACTCATCAGAGTGATGTTTACAGCTTTGGTGTGGTGATGTTAGAACTATTAACAGGCCGAAAATCCCATGACAGGTGACCAAAAAAACATATTCCGGTCGTAATGGCTACTCCTTCAATTCTATATAAAAGCTTAAATTTTTCTTATCAACTTTTTTACAAATATAGGACACGGAATCGAGGAGAGCAATTCTTGGTTAGATGGGCCATTCCCCAGCTTCATGACATTGATGCATTATCAAGGATGGTCGATCCCTCCCTAAACAGAGAATATCCTACAAAATCCTTATCACACTTTGCTGACATCATATCTCGATGTGTTCAGGTGAGCAATTTGTAGTACCTAAAACTTTGTTATATTCCTTGGGTGTCTCAGTTTTCTTCAAAATGGCACCATCTGGGCCTGTAAACCCAATCATATGTTTCACAACAATTCTATTTGACAGTCGGAGCCAGAGTTCAGGCCACCAATGTCTGAAGTTGTTCAGGACCTATTAGACATGATACGAAGAGAGCCTCGCGGCAGCGGATCAAGTGAAGACTGACCTGTCAAATAAGATCTATTGAATGATTATCAAGGAAACAACAATGACAGAGACACTAGTTCTCACTGCTACCATCAACAAGATACATCTCTCGTGAACAGGGCGCAGATGATGCTCCAAATTAACACCACCAAAGTTCACATCCCTTTGAAGTTCTTACTGCCGTCGACTACCGACAGGTGTGGATGTGACAGTCAATAGTTCGGTGTTCAATCAATAGTTTGATTCGTGCAATGATGTGTGTGCTGCATAAATTAGCTAACCCAATTATTTGTGACTATAAATTCTTGATAGTGAAACATTTTTCCCTGTGTAGTATTTCTTGATGCTTTGGTTTCTACCGATTCAATTATTCAAATATAATGATCTATTCTATCAGTCATGGTCTTATTTGATTAAGCTACATTTTTGGTTCAATCAACACCTCCATGCTAAGCATGCAAGAACTACAAAATTAAGATGAATGGAAACTACATCGTATTATTAGTTTGATCCAAAAGCACAATTAGCTGCTTAAAGATAGGCTATTATCTACTTGTGCCGTTAATCTACACCTTTTTTATTTTGGTTTTTATAGTAATTTTCATTTCTGACTGATTGTGAATGTTCTTGAGGAACGTTATTTGCGCTCCCACAAAGTAAGATCGGAAAGGTGGAGCGCGAACAGCTCCACATTTTCCTACTCCAAGTTAGTTTTTACAAAAGATTATTGTATCCTAAACACATCATATAATTAGTCACTTTTTATTTTTGTGTAGTTTCAATGAAAATTCATCAATAAAATTTTCCTCCAAAAATATAATTCTTTTTGGATTTTTTTTTTTCTGAAGTCGACTCATGCAAGCAAAGTTGCTATATAAACAAAGCTATGAAATCTTGTTCTCTGTTTCACGCGCGTAATTTGGCTCTCTGATTTGTTCCGTTCCAGTTTTCCCAGGAACCAAGAGACTCAGAGGCCGTACGTTTTCCGATTCCAAAACGCTTCTATATCTCTGTCTCCCTCTCAAATTCTCAAAAACCAAAACAAACCCTCTCTCTCTCTCTCTCTCTCTCTCTCTCATTTTCACGTTCAACGCTTTTCTAGCACTCTCTCATTCAGATAACTAAGTCCGGCTTGCACTCACCGGAGGAGCTTGGATCGCCTGCTTCGCTCCCATGAGTCGCTACGAAGCTAACCCTTTCGCTGAAGAAGATGTTAATCCCTTTGCGGTAAGTCACAATGTATACTATTTGTATCTATAGGCCAACAATATTTGTTTTCAAATCTTCAATGTTAATTTGGATCTCTGTTCCGTGAATTTATGTTCATAATGCAGCTGTTTTTGTCTTTAGCTTAGTGGCTTACATTACGAAGACGAAGAAAATGAAGAAACATTAGAATTGGATCACAGGCGATATGTTGCATGTGTTTATATACACATATCCCCTGTATAAGAACCTTCGCATTTTAATTTCAAAATGAAACTTCGCTCTGGATAGATCTGATATACATATGTGTGTGCATGTTTGTGAAGAATTGTTGATGTACATGACTTTGTAATCTTATTATATTTGTGCTACATTTCAGGGAGGTGGCTCAAGGCTTACACCCCTTCCTCCTGAACCCTATGATCGTGGTACAACGGTTGATATACCTCTTGATAATTCAAGGGTCGGTTGCCTTTGCAAGAAGCTGAATCAGAGTTTTAGTTTTCGTATATGTTCTTAGTGAGCATACACTTATTTTCTAATTGTTTTAATTTGCTACTTCAGAGTTTCAAGGAAAAGGAGAAGGAACTCAAAGCTAAAGAGGCTGAATTGAGTAGGAAGGAACGGGTAATTGCCTCTATATACCTCAATGCTGGTTCTACAAATTGTAATTCCTGCAAGTGTAAATAGTTAATCTTTCATAAAGTAACCAGAGTTTATATATAATGTCATCATCTTGTTGCAGGAATTAAGGAAGCAAGAAGAGGCCATAGAAAAAGGTTTATATCCATGTTCATTATGTTAAAGAGAAGTTATGAGATCAAAGTCCAATTACAGATTTGTAATTTGAGATATAATCCCTTGTTTTGTGTTGGCAGCTGGTGGAAAAGTTGTTAAAGACAAGAAAAACTTTCCTCCATTTGCCCCCATAATTCATCATGACATTCAAAACGATGTACCGATCCACCTACAGAAGATCATGTATGTTGCGTTCAGTACATTTTTGGGTATGTTTATCGCTGTATACATTCTTCTGTAGTAATTGTCAGGATTCAAATTTGCTTTATGTTCTCAATCTAAAGGTCTTCTAACTAAATCAAGTCAAATTGTGCTGTTGCATGTAGCTTCAATTGACTAAGTTTATGACATTTCTCAGGTTTCGCTTTCTGTATGTTCTGGAGTATTGTTGCAGCTTCCGTATATTGTGTCAATGGTGGATGTATGATCTTAAATCCTTACCATATAAATATTTAAATTGTTGCATATATATAAAACTTTGCCTAAACTTGTCTACGTACTGTTGTAGGGCTTGGGACTGGTATAGGCGCTGTCATTTTGTCTATCTTCAACTTCATCATAGTGTGTCCTCTAGCATATTTTCTCTGGTATCGCCCTCTTTATCGCGCTATGAGGTACTTACAATTCTATGGAACTCCCTTGTTTTCACTTTCCAAATCACTACACAAAAACTGTAATGAGGCTAGCTGGATAGGCCTATGAAGATGATTACCCTTTTGATGACTTAATCATCTACTCAGAAGATGTTAATGGGAAAATGCACTCTATTCTACTCTATGTTATGATATGCTAAGAATGCACATGACACATCTTTGTCCTATGAATTTTGTTTCTTACTTTCTTATTCTAATTGTGTGCCATCTATTACAGGACCGATAGTGCCCTAAGTTTTGCTGGGTTTTTCTTGAGTTACTGTGTAAGCTTATATTCTAGTTAGTAGTGCTATTATTTGCATTCGATTTAAGATGACAAGGAAATTCGCTTATGTTGCCCCTTGTTTCCTATCTGCAGCTCCATATTGGATTTTGCGTCTTTTGTTCAATTTCTCCTCCAGTTCTCTGGTCGGGAGCAACTATTGCGTGAGTTTTTCTTACCTAGTTATCTATTTTACTCAGATTTAGTAATGACTGCTGTCAAAACGGATCAAAGATGTGCCATTCAACTTTTCCAATGAAGCTGATTTGTGTGCTTATGTGAACAGAGGCATTATCCCTGCAGTAGTATATGCTCGGAACCTTTTTGTTCAGGTAAGTTTCAAGCTTTCGATACTTTATGTTGGCTTCATATTGTTTTAGTCTTCTGTACAATACCGAAAAAACTGAGAGACTGTTGGCTTATTAATTAAATTAAGAAAAAAATTCAGTTTACTACCCTGAACTTTAGGTCTAAAATCAGTTTGATACCTCATCTTTTTTTTTAATCAGTTTCATACCTAAACTTTCAAAATGACATCAATCTCGACCAAAATGACTAAAATAGCCCTGGTTAATCTTTTTACCCTCTCTCTCTCTCTCTCTCTCTCTCTCTCTCTCCCTGCCTCCAAATCCACCACATGGCCGGCGCCGGCATCCACCCCTACCACCAGCAATGGGCCCCGGCGGCAGCCCCTCCTCCTCCCCCGGCCGTCGCCGCTGCCATTCTTAACTCTGAGAGGGTAAAAAGATTAACCAGGGCTATTTTAGTCATTTTAGTCGAGATTGATGTCATTTTGAAAGTTTAGGTATGAAACTGATTAAAAAAAAAGATGAGGTATCAAACTGATTTTAGACCTAAAGTTCAGGGTAATAAAGTGAAATTATCTCTTAAATTAAACTATAAATGTTCGAGAGACTGTTAGCTTGCCATTGGTTGATGGTTTGATCTCTCATGAACACTTTGTAACTCTATCGCAGATGTTTTACTTCATAGGATTTGGGCTGTATGTCTGCGAAACACTCCTCTGCTTGTGGGTTCTTAAGGTCAGATGATTAACTGACTGCCACACTCTCATCATCGGTTTCTTTTTCCTCTTGGGAGAAACTTACTTGTTTCCATATTTGCAGCAAGTGTACACGTACTTCAGAGGCAGCGGAAAAGGTTCAGAAGCGACGCGTGAGGCTATGAGGGCAGCAATTTGAGAGTGGATGCATATGCTGCTTGATGATTTTGTTTTCTCTTATATATAGGCTTCTTTTTTGGTCCACTGTCTTCTATACATGTCACAAAATGAGTACTCTTCAGTCTTCACAAATCGAAGAGTTTTTGGATGCAGTCAGATGGAGAAGTCTGGCTCTTTTAGCCCACCTAGATAAGTAGATATATCGCTTTTACTGTGTCTAGTTATAGAGAGACTGTCTATGAGGTCGTTCTTGTGTCCTTGTTACAACTTTGTGAGTGAATGCTTTGGCCATCTCCCATGTGACAATTTGTTAATTGGATGAAGAATTATGTATATCTCAAATTTGGATAACATAGCTCTGTAAATTGGATTATTTTGAAATTATGGATAAACGATCACTCCAATTTGTAAAACCATTCATGTTCATCAATAGACGAGGTAAGTGTGTATCTTCATTTTCATCGTTCAAATGTGTTAACAAACTACATGCTATGGTCTCGGATTCTTGCAGTGGATTATGATTGATTGATTGAGGTTTTCAAACGTCAACTTAAAGGCCTATAATTTTGTTGTTATGTCTAACGAAATGAGCGTACATGAAGGAGATGATAATGATCAAAATCAAAACAGAAGTTAACTAGAAAATAATTAAATAGATGATAAATATCCTTAGGTACGTTATTCTCCAACCATAACAATCACAATCACAATCATCATCTTCTGGAGTAGAGATTAGTTGATAAAAACGAGAATTCAGAAAAAATCAGAAGAAAAGACCAAAATTTTATTTTGACGATTTTACCCCTAAAGGCTCCTCCTCCTTCCACACCATTTCAAGGGCAGTAGCAGGAAATGAAGAAACTCAGCATTAACAAGCTCTTCTTCTTCCTTGTCTGTGTCTTAACCCTAATTACATTCAGAGCTGGAAAACCGCAAAGTCCCAAGATTCAAACTTGAAAGGCAGATTGAAGATGCTTCACTGCCAGAGCTACAATTCCAGAGAATTAGGGCAAGAAAGTCTCCACAGCTCAATGCAAGGCCACACCTTTTCACCAAGTAAGCTTCAAAACCCCCAATCTAATTTCACTGCTAGGCCTGTTCTAGGGTTTAATCTCACTCCCCACAACCACACCTTAGCTAAAACCCAACAAAACCCTCTTCCAATTTCTCAAAATGGTACTTGTATTGTGAATTCAAGAGCCCAGAAGCAGAGTTCAAGTGGGTCTAGGGTTTATGTAGGGTTTAAGCTTCAGTGTCATTCGAAAGCTTTGGTCTTGCCCACTAAGGTTTCTTTAGTTAATGGGAAGAAGAAGAGGTATGGAGGCATGTTGCCTTCGATTTTGAGGTCTTTGGAGAATGAAAACGATGTTGAAAAGACACTTGAGTCGTTTGGTGAGAGTCTGAGTGCGAAAGAGCAGACTGTGATTCTTAAAGAACAGAGGAGCTGGGAGAGGGTTCTTCGTGTTTTCGAGTGGTTTAAGTCACAGAAAGAGTATTTGCCCAATGTGATTCACTACAATGTGGTGCTCCGGGTGCTTGGTAGAGCTCAGAGGTGGGATGAATTGAGGCTGTGTTGGATTGAAATGGCGAAGAAGGGTGTACTGCCTACTAACAATACGTATTCGATGCTTGTTGATGTGTATGGGAAAGCAGGACTTGTGAAGGAGGCGCTGTTGTGGATTAAGCACATGAAACTAAGGGGGATGTTCCCGGATGAGGTTACAATGAATACGGTTGTTCGGGCATTGAAGAACGCAGAAGAGTTTGATAGGGCGGATAAGTTTTATAAGGACTGGTGTACGGGGAGGATTGAGCTTGATGACCTTGATTTGGATACTATGGGTGATTCTGTGGTTGGTTCTGTCTCTGAGCCTATTAGTTTTAAGCATTTCTTGTCAACTGAGCTTTTCAAGACTGGTGGGAGAGTTCCAACTTCGAAAATTATGACTTCAATGAATACAGAGATCTCTATTCAAAAACCACGACTTACATCTACGTATAATAGTTTGATTGATTTGTATGGAAAGGCAGGGCGTTTGAATGATGCGGCTAATGCGTTTGGAGATATGATGAAGTCTGGAGTTGCCATGGATGTTATTACTTTCAATACTATGATCTTTACTTGTGGAAGTCATGGGCATTTATTGGAGGCTGAAGCTTTGCTTAATAAGATGGAAGAAAGGGGAATATCTCCTGATACAAGAACTTATAACATTTTTCTATCTCTTTATGCTGATGTGGGGAACATTGATGCTGCTCTGGACTGCTACAGGAAGATCAGAGAGGTAGGTCTTTACCCAGATACTGTGTCTCACAGAACTATTCTTCATGTATTATGTGAAAGAAACATGATCAGAGATGTAGAGATTGTAATTGAGGATATGGAGAAATCCGGTGTCTCTATTAATGAGCATTCTGTTCCTGGTATCATCAAGATGTATATTAATGAAGGACGGCTTGATCAGGCAAAGTTGCTTTATGAGAAATGTCAGTTAAACCGTGGGATTTCATCAAAGACGTGTGCAGCAATAATAGATGCATATGCTGAAAAGGGACTTTGGACTGAAGCGGAGGTTGTATTTTCTAGGAAGGGAGATATAGGTGGACAGATGAAGGATATTGTGGAATATAATGTTATGATCAAAGCTTATGGCAAGGCAAAGCTTTATGATAAAGCTTTCTCTCTCTTCAGGGGCATGAAAAAGCATGGGACTTGGCCCGATGAGTGCACTTACAACTCTCTCATCCAAATGTTCTCAGGAGGTGATTTAGTGGACCAAGCAAGGGATCTTCTAACAGAAATGCAGGAAACTGGTCTGAAGCCGCAATCTCTAACCTTTTCTGCTCTTATTGCCTGCTATGCTCGCCTTGGCCAGCTTTCAGATGCAGTTGATGTGTACCAAGACATGGTAAAGTCAGGAACAAAGCCAAATGAGTTTGTGTATGGTTCTTTAATTAATGGATTTGCAGAAACTGGCAGAGTTGAAGAAGCACTGAAGTATTTTCACCTCATGGAAGAATCGGGGATTTCTGCAAATCAAATAGTTCTTACATCTCTGATAAAGGCATATGGTAAGGCAGGGAGCCATAAGGGAGCAGAAGTGTTGTATGAGAGATTGAAAGGTTTTGGTGGTGGCCCAGATGTTGTTGCATCTAACAGTATGATAAATCTGTATGCAGATCTTGGGATGGTATCTGAAGCCAAATTGCTTTTCGAAAATTTGAGAGCAAAGGGTTGGGCTGATGAGATAGCATTTGCAACCATGATGTATCTTTACAAGAGCATGGGCATGCTTGATGAAGCCATTGATGTAGCAGATGAAATGAAAGAATCAGGTTTAATAAGGGACTGCGCTTCATTTAACAAGGTGATGTCATGCTATGCCATTAACGGTCAGCTACGTGAATGTGCTGAATTGTTGCACGAGATGGTAACTCGGAAAATGTTGCTTGACAGTGGAACTTGTAATGTATTGCTCACTGTATTGAGAAAAGGAGGGATTCCCCTTGAGGCTGTAACCCAGCTAGAGTCATCTTACCAGGAAGGGAAACCTTACTCTAGACAAGCTATCATCACCTCTGTGTTCTCGCTGGTTGGTATGCATGGTTTGGCGCTCGAATCCTGTGAAACATTCACACAAGCTGACATAAATCTTGATTCGTCTCTCTACAACGTTGCAATATATGCTTATGGGGCAGCTGGGGAGATTGACAAGGCTCTGAACATATTCATGAGAATGCAGGATGAAGGAGTGGAACCAGACATTGTAACACATATTTTCCTAGTAGGTTGTTATGGAAAAGCAGGTATGGTAGAAGGAGTGAAGCGAATTTACAGCCAGCTGAAATACGAAGAGATAGAGCCCAATCCGTCCTTGTTCAGAGCTGTTATAGATGCCTATACAGATGCCAATAGGCATGACCTTGCCAAATTGGTTAAGCAAGACAGGAAATATGCATATGACTTGGAGCATCATGTATATCCCGAAACTAAAGATGATTTTGATGAAACCACTTCAGAGTATGAGGATTGACAGTATCCAAGGATGTCACACTGTACAGAAACTAGCATTAGTGCATGCATCTAATGCTGTGTATGTATGTTAGGAAACAGCTGAATTAAGATTGTACAAAAAGTACTGGTTTTTGTTGGAAGATGTATTGTATTCCACATTTGTACATTATAACATGCCAACACTGAATGCAACTTTGGCCGCTTTATATCATTTTCATGCCGGAGTTCTCTGCGAGTATTTTTGGCTTGCGAGTCCGCCCAGCTCTGCATGTCAAGCCACTTTTGGTTGTAGGTTATAACACGGTTTACTAGCTGGTTAAGATCAAGGGTCCTTGTATGGTGGCAAAGCATACATAATGAGACTAAACAATACTTATGAGTTATGAGATCAAAACTGTACAACTCCAGTTTGTTTATTGCAGTAAGAATGGCCAAGAATACATGGGATTTTTGTTCTGAGCATTTCACCTCAAAACAAAAGCGCCATTGTACCAGGCATCAAAAAGGGCAATTGCCTCCGCCTGGTTCATGCATTACATAATACATGACGTCCAATATGGAGGACATGAAGCAGTTCCATGAGGGGTGCCAATTACTTCTGTTAGAACTATACTCCAGCCTCCAACATGGGTTGATACTCTGTTGATTCACTCCGATCTATTCTGGTTTTCACACAATGTCCCCAAACGGCATTAAAATCGATTTTTCTGGGTATGTGCGCATCACCAACACGAGTATGAGAACCCAATCTACTATTAGATTCAATCCAGCTCTTAGCCGGAGTCTTCTTAACTCCTCTATCTTGCATCAGCTTGGCAATCTCCATGGCATCATCCCATCGGCCTACTGATCTGTATACATTAGCTAGAAGAACATAACTCAAATGGTAGTCAGGTTCAAGTTCTATCATTTTCCTGGCTATGCGCTCTGCAGTAGCAGAGTTCGTACCGGTTGTGCTAGCACCTAGAAGAACTGCCCAAAGGGAAGAATCATTTCTACACTCAGCACTCTCTATTAAATTCTCTGCTTCTTCCAGTAGCCCCGCACGGCCGAGGAGATCAACCATGCAACAATAATGTTCAATCCCAGGTTTGATCCCATACTTTTTCGTCATTGAGATAAAATTCTTTCGCCCTTGATCAACTAGACCTGCATGACTACAAGCAAACAAAACCCCAATAAAGCTGATATAGTCAGGCTTCATCCCCTCCTTAATCATCTCATCAAATATTTTAAGAGCTTCTTCACCTTGCCCATTCTGAGCAAACCCACAAATCATCGAGTTCCATGTAATCAAATTCCTAACCAGCATCTGCGCGAAAACACTACTCGCAAAATCTATGCAGCCACATTTTGCATAAAGATTAACTAGAGCCGACTCAACAATCACATCTCTCCAACCACACCTCCTCACATACTGGCAGTGAACCTCTTTCCCATGCTGCACAGCCGCCAAACCTGCACACGCACGAAGAACAGTTCCAAAGCAATACAGGTCAGCCTCTTCCATTTCCCTAAAATTCTTAATAACAGACTCAAACTCCCCAGCCTGACAGTACACCCCGAGCAACGCAGACCACGAAACAGAGTTCTTCACAGCCATCCTATCAAAAACCCGTCGAGAATCATCCACACTCCCACATTTTCCGTACATATCAACCAAGCTACTCTCCACAACCACGTTCCCCTTAATCCCATACGTAACAACCTTGGCGTGCACTTCTCGACCTTGCCTCAGCCTCTCCAAATTCCCACAAGCAGTCAATACAGTCCCAAACGTGAACCCATCAGGAAACAATCCATAACATCTCTGCATCACATAAAAGTACCCCAATGCCTCCCTAAACAAATCGCTCCGCGTCAGCGCAGAAATAACCGACGTCCAACATATCGCCCCCGGTTCACGCATTTCGTCGAACAGCTGGCGCGCATCCCCCGGCCTATGGTTTCTCCCATACATGTCAATGAGAGCGCTAATAATGACCGGATTCGAATCACATCCTCTACTCACAACTAAACAATGTAAGCACCGTCCCAGGCTTACGCGCCCGAGCTGCGAACAGGCCTTGACCACCGCGGAGACTGTGAAGTCGTTCGGCTCAATTCCGAACCGCACCATCTCCCAAAACAAGTCAACTGAAGTAGCAGGCTTCCCGCCGCGAACGTAGCCGGTGATCATGGAGGTCCACGATATCACATCTTTAAAATACAGGGCGTCGAACACTTTCTGGGTTTGGGCCATGTTGGGGATGAGCTTGAAGTAGAGAGAGAGGAGGCTGTTGCCGACGAAGCGGTCGGTTTCGAGGCCGGTTTTGACGACGTGCGCGTGGATTTGGAGGCCGTGGGTGAGAGAGGCGGCTTTGGTGCATGTTTGGAGGAGTGAGGCGTAGAGGAGAGGTTTGAGGGTGAGTTTGGAGGGGTTTGTGGAGTTGAGGAGATGAATGGCGTCGACAAGGAGGCCGGATTTGCAGAGGCGGAGGATTTGGGATTGTTTGGGGAGATTCGAGGGGCGCTTCAAGAAGAAGAAGAGCTTCATCAAAATGGAGAAGCTGAGTTTCAAGAGAACGGTGGCCGTTTGAGTGCAAACTTTGTTGATCGTTGGGCCCAAAATAAGCCCAAATAATCATCTTTCATTGTACAAACGGCCACCGTTCAACAGGATGGGGTTTGATATTGGTAAGTTTATATGACTCTTTGTCTTTGACATTGTGCGTTTCAATAATTTACTTTGTTCGTTCAGTTTGCACAAGCTGTGAGGCCCCTGATAGAGAATACTGGATTGTGGGAATTCACCCGAGTACTTGCTAAAACATATGACTAGGGAATGGGGGTTGTCCTGTTTGCACCTATTGCCGTCTTGGCATGGCTTCCGATTATATCAGCATTCCAGACTCGTTTCCTGTTCAACGAGGCCTTCAATAGACACTTGCAGATCCAACCAATTCTTCAGGGGAAGAAGAAGAACAGATAGATCATATTTTATTGATGATTTCATAGCACATAATATTAACGATTCTTTAGACTAGAAATGCTACATCTGTACAGAAACAGGATCACATTATTAATGGATACAAATACAACTTGTCATTTGCCAACAATAGGAAGTAGCCTATGACATAGTTTGGTCAATAACTAGCATAAGCAAGCAAGAACAATGCAGCACTATGAATCTAAAATATTACTTGGACTATCTTTAAGTAACGAATTACAAATATATAAGAAGGGTAACTGTCTGTCAGTCAGACTGTCGAAGTATTTGAGAATCACACAAAAGAAAGTACATTGAGAAATTCAAAGACTTATATATCGTCGTATAAAGGTTTGAACTGTTTGGAAGAACACTGCAAAGGGTTTTGAGGCCTAAAACCCTCTCTTACCTTTCTCACAAGACAGACATGATTTCCCGCTCTACCAAACTACTCAAACTCACCCATCCAGTCCTCCAATCCCTAACCCAATACTCCACCTTAACCCAAAACCCACCTTCCTCCTCCTCCTCCCCCCAAATCCCCAAAAAGCTCCACCACAAAGACTGGCTCTCCCCAACCGAAGTACTCCAAGTCTTCACATCCCTCCAAGACCCCACCTCACTCCTCCCCGCCCTCCACCACTACTCCACCCGCAAAGACTACAAACCCACCGAAGCCCTCTACACTCCAAGTCTTCACATCACTTGAAATGGATCATTCTGTATTTATGGAATTAAATTTTGTTATACAAAGCCTGCTAGCTTGAGATTCAGCAATTACGAAAAGGAAAAAAGTGCTCCCATAAAAAAGTGAGATAGAATTATAGGAAGTTCGACTGGTATGTCATTAACTGTAACGAAACCGGAACTACATAGATATCAGGTGATATGACCATTCCAATACGCTTGATCTTTTTGGTCACCGGTGAAGCTTGAAAATGAATGCTTAATGCTTTGTGATTTCGTTGCATATACAGCTGACATAACAGTAATGAGTAATGGACATACAGAATGATATGGCTCTGATCATCCTAAAATCTCTTTCAGCTTGAAAATGAATGCTTTTGTTAGTAAAGTGTGCATATTTACCTGAACTTGCTACTTTTGTTCTCCAAAACAGTGGCATTGGAATTACATAACAGAATCACCTCACAAGAGGTAGAGGATGGCTATCTATGGAAAGTGAACACAAGAGAACACTACACATAAAGGTTGCCTTGTCAACTGCACAATTTAGCAAACCCTGAACATGAGAGCCGAACAAGGATGCAAATGTGAATACTGTGCTCCATCACATTAATGCATCAGTACTGGAAACAACTGGTATTGGAATGCCCGTGTTTTTGCACGTAGAGAGGCAAACTTCGCGGCAGATGTTTTTATACATAAACTTGAGTTGTCTAAGAGGCTTTGCGTTGTAATAGCTTTGCTTTCGTATAAAAAAGAACTTCAAAAGATAATCATCATTCAAGTAGTTTGAACGGCCTCTACTATTTTTGAAGTGTTATGATCCACAATTTTGATCCTTCATTGTACAAACTTAAACACTCTAGAAATATCTTGATTCTTCCAACTCTGCGATTATTGATCAGATTTTGAAATAGAATTGATTATATATGGGATCCTTTCAAATTAGTACGCATGATTTTATCATGTTGGGACAGTTATGTCGACTTGAACAACATTGTGCGACATATGTACGAATCCAAACAAGTGAACAACCAACCAAATAGTAATGACATATACTTGTAAGGTGTGGCCATTTTGTACCATGCAAAATCACATTCAATTCTTCTCCTTCCCAAAACAAAAGCCAACCATTGCTATGCTCACCGTTAAAACTTCATGCTTCCAATCTCAACAAGGACCTACCAACTGCCACCCATATTCACTCCCAACAGAAACCCAGCACCACCCTATTAATCACAGATTCATTCTCCACCCTCCATCCCTAGCCAAGTGTACGGTCACAGACCTAGCCTTGTACCAATTGGCAACAACGTAC
This sequence comes from Fragaria iinumae, assembly GCA_009720345.1. NCBI lineage: Eukaryota > Viridiplantae > Streptophyta > Magnoliopsida > Rosales > Rosaceae > Fragaria > Fragaria iinumae. The sequence goes on along the minus strand of CM019122.1, from coordinate 37,882,528 downwards.
AGGTCTCTACCCTAAACCTCGAGCATCTCCATCGCCCAACCCCATGACTCAACGTCCCATCTCACCCTAGAAACCGAATATGCTTTCTGAATAAGTTGCTCGACCTTTAACCCCTCCCATCCCTATATATCCCTAAGTTTTCATTTCTTTGCTCCTCAAACTGAATTCCCAGCTCTATCTTAGTTCATCCTCACCTCCACAAAACCAGAACCTTTCACATTTCACGGCAGAAAAGTTTAGCTAATTAGCTAAGAGCTAGCAAGCATGGTGGTGTTTTGCTTTCTGGTGGATCAGACGAAGAAAGTGCGGGGGAGCAAGCCGGCGGCCGGAATATGCTCGAGGTGCGGCGGCGGAGCTAGCGTAGCCGATATGAAAACCGCCACTAGATTTTGTTACGTGCCGTTTTACTGGAAGTCTTGGAAAGCCATCATATGTACTTTCTGCGGAGCAGTACTTCGATCTTATTCATAATCTTTCATCGCTTCGCCTACACTCCTGCCTGCTTCTTAATCTATTACGATCAAATTCTAAGTAATTAGTATTAATTCTCAGACTCTTTTGTATTATGCAGTTTGCAGATTTTCTGTGTATAGCTTATACATATCTAGCCTCTTTCCATGAAGGAGTACATGATTATGAGTTGTACTACCATATCAAGCGAATGATTATGAGCAGTACTGCGTTTCTGGCTCATGATTTTAAGATTACTGCTAATCTAACATTCTAAATCCTCTTGTTCTGCAACAATTGAATCAATTTGTATGTGATTAGCGATCGATTACTGGGAACAGTGAAAGGGTTCATTATTACGATGATAGGAGGCAGGTCTGGTACGTTGGTTGGGGTAGATTAAACCAAAACGTGTGCTTCAGGTCCAGATCGACTCTCATAAAGATAAGATAGCCTTCTCTGCTGGCTACAGGTAATACATAGCATGCAAGTCAAATGCTAAAAAACCCAGAAAATAGTCAAATGCTTCTCATTTGTTTGTGCTGCATGCAGTCAACTAACTAAAATAGAACCAACCAAATCTACTCGATCTTTGCTAAACTTAAAAATTGTGTTTGGTGGGGAGAATCGAGAGAGGACGAATTTCTAATATATATATTTTCGTTAATGTAACCAAAGATTAAAAAAAATTGTTTCCTTTTCTTAAAAATGAAATAAACAACATAATAGATGTTCAATCAATCATATTTTCAATGATGGAATGAAAGAGAGCTTATAGGTTGAATATAAATTCGTGTAGGCCTAGGTAGGTAATATCAGAAGACAGGAGTACTGTAGTACTGTTATGATCGACATGAAGCTTTTAATTTTCTGGTGTTGTTCGTCTTTCTCATAAACAACTCAAGAGCTTCATCGCCGCTTAAATACATCGGCTCATATATAATATACGCTGTAATGACTCTACTTCCCTCACCGAATGCATGTAGTCTTCCATTTATGTTTTAGTTTTCTTTGTTCCAGTCCCTTAAATTTGTTGCATTGGCCATTTGTTTCTGTACTTTAAGTTTTGTTAGGTGTTGTGGAAATGATCACACACGATGCTAACCCCTTCTTCTGTCATCATCCATCAAGTGTATGCTTGGTCCAAAGATTCAAGTGCAGCTAGTGGCATGGGGAGATCATATGGTATTCATCCTTTTGAAAAATTCAACAACAAGAAAGGTTAAGGAAATTAAAGCTCCCTCCAACTGAAAGAAGAAAATAGGTTGAGAGATACCCAAAAGAAAAGAAGATCGATAAGCCTACGTTTGATGTTTTAGTAACTTCAATGATAAGTTGTTGGTATGTTGCATGCCATAGTATGATGTATATGTAACCGTCATTTTTCTAATCCTCCACCTAGCTGTAACTGTATAGCTAGCTTTGCAATCTTTCCAACTCTTCTAGTTTGGAGTAGAGAAAGAAGAGAAGGATGTAGTTTGAGCATACTCTCTCTCTCTCTCTCTCTCTCGTTATAATGTGTAAAATTTAGAAACTGAAAGGCACCATTTGAGCAGTATAATCCATTCGACGGAACATTTAGCTGAACTCTACATTGAGGCTTCAAGCTCGGATAAAGGGTTTGTTGAAGTCTTGAAGATTTTAAATAATGTATCTTCAAAAAAGCTTATTAAATAGTTTGTTAACGAGATCGAGACGTGACATATTGGTAAGTTGTAAATTATTCAATATTGCAAAAGATAATGAGTTCGATTCTCACACTATATGTGAAAGCATGGACTGCATGTACTGTATGGGTGAGCTAAACTAAAACCTTATGAAGTTGGGATTTGTCTGCTATACCGAACAGCATATATGTCACTAAAAGAGGCATTTTTCAGCAGGAGGTGGTTGGTTTCAAATTTAGTTATGGAATTTCAACAGGCACGCGGTATAGCAGAATTTTCCATGAAGTTGAAGGTATTTCTCCATATTTGGAACTTGAGCTAAATTCAAACCATTTTGATTTTCGACAATACCGAAATGAAAAATTGTCGAGACTTCTCATGTTGCAATTTCTTGGACCTAATATAGACTGCAAGCTGATTTTACACACTTCACCAAACTTGGCCTCAAGACCCAAACTCAGAATAGAAACTGTGCAAAACGACGTCGTATAAAGCTTTAACAAAATTACCTAAATCTTCGCCTTCTATATAAATCTAACCTGAAAATCTCGAAAACCCTAGCCAAGGGTTTAAGCGCACCTGACCTGTTCCAACCAAAAGCCCCCTTTAAACCCTCAAATTATATAAACTCGCTTCTTTCTCGCACCCATGGAATTTCACTCTTCTCCTTCTTCAACCCAATTCCCTCTTCTCCAAACCCTAATTTCTTCCTTCCCCAAATGGTAGGTCTTTCCTCAGAACCCAACATCAATCAAGCTTCAAAGCTCAAGCTTTCAAGGGACCCACCAGACGCCGTCGATCCCAGACCCGTCGCCGACCTGTCGTTTGTGGATTCGTTGCTGGATTTCGAGTCCATTGATAGTTGGTTTAGGGATTTACCGAACCCGGGTATGGATTGTGAGGGTGGTAGTGTGGTGGAGGTGGAGAATGAAGTTATTGAGGTTGGTGGTGGAGGCCCAGTTGTGAATGGGTCGGACCCATTTGGTTGTGGGCTTGGTTCGGCGGTGGCGGTGAAGCCTGAAGTTTCGGAGAAGTTGAGTTGTTGTATTGAGGAGGAGTTGGGGAAGGTTAGTTTAGTTGGAGGGAGTGAAGACAGTTTAGTTCTTGAGAAGTTGGAGCCGAAAATCGAAGGTGTGGAGAGTAAAATGGAGAGTGAGAGTGAGAGTGAGGAATCGGAGAGTGAGAGTTCATCAGCAGCATCGTCTTCGAGTAGTAGTAGCTCTAGTGAGGAGGAGGAGATGGATGTGGAGAAGGATGGAACAGGGAATGTGAAGGTGGAGGCGGAGACGAAGGAGAAGGAGTGTGAAGAGGAGGCTTGTGAACTTGAAGAAGGGGAGATAAGTGGTGGAGAGGAGAAGGGTTATGGAAGTGGGGATGATGGTGATGAGGAGGGCGCCGAGGTTGCTTGGAGTGATGTTGATATTTTCGATGAGGGGGATGAGGAAGAGGACGCTATAAAAGGACCCATTAGGTCCAAAAATGAGCTCGAGGTAACAAATTTTTTGCTGAATTGATTTATGGCTACATAGCGGAGTTTGGTTGATTGATAACCAGCAGTTAATTAGACTTGGTCTCCGTTCATTTCCTTGTAGTCATGACTTTGTACTTCATTGTGCTCTGATGAATTAACTTAGTGGAGCTGAGGGGTACAGTTTGGTTTCTGTTCAGTGGAGATGGAATGTAGCCAACCTCAGTTTGATAAAACATGATTTGTTTAGTCAGTTCACTGGCTAACCTTACTTGATACAAGTGACTGAGAAATAATCTTCTGATGTCTGACAGCATGCCATGCTCTCACAATTTTATGCTTTCAGTATATTTGTTTGCCGATTTCTGTATTCTCTGTTATCTTAACACGCACGATTTATAGTGTTGTGAATGAATTACCTTTATTCAGTATATATGCTGTCTCATAATAAGCTGAAATGAATATATTTTGTTAACTGTACAGGAACTTCCACCAGTTCCACCAGTTAATGCAACCTTGGAACCACATCATCAAATGCTGCCTGTGGGAGTTGTTTTATCGGTAAGCCTAGAGGGATCTGAAGCAGATTTTCTTATTTGTGATTATGCTAGTTTCTCGTGTTGTAGCTCCATCAGTAAGTTGGCATCACTGAAAACTTAGAATGTGGATGATGACACTTGAGAAGATGCATATTGAACTGTGCCCTTGCACGTATGTGAGTTTGATGTCAGCTTCATTTTCTACAGGTTGTTGGTACCAAAGTCATTGTAGAAGGAGTTGAGAAGCACAACCCTCTGAACGAGGGTTCTATTCTGTGGATAACTGAGAGCAGATCTCCGTTGGGACTGGTAGATGAAATTTTTGGACCTGTTATAAACCCTTACTATATGGTGAGATACAATACAGAAAGTGAAATCCCTGCTGGTATACAAGTTGGAACACCGATCTCTTTTGTTCAGGAGTTTGCAGATCATGTGCTCAATAACAAAGATCTTTACAGAAAGGGTTATGATGCATCGGGTGCAAATGATGAAGAGATATCAGATGAAGCAGAATTTTCAGATGATGAGAAAGAGGCTGAATACAGGAGACAGCAAAAAATGGCAAAGAGGGGAATGAATGACCAGAATGCCGGCAGTAAGAAAAACAACAGAAAAAAAGGTAAAAATAAGATGAGGTCCTGGAAGAACGATCAATCTTCACCCCAGCAAACACCTCCCGATCAACACCACGAGCAATCTTCAGCTGCACCTGCTCGTTGTTATGGTCCATCTTCTTCTGCAGTCTCAGAAAGTTTGGTTAGTGGGCGTGGATCAGGTCCATTTCCAGGTGCTACACAGGCTGGTGGTATGCATGCAAATGGAGTTTGGACAAATGGAATGCCGTGTCAGCTACAACAGACACCTTTCCCCAATGCATTTCCAAATAATAATATGCCATTTTTTCCACAGTACCCACATCAGATGTCTATGCCAGGCGGAATTCCATTCCATCAGCAGCCAAATTCATTTTCAGGACCCATGGGTTCACAAGGGATGATGGGTCAACATGGCTTCCACCAACCAGGTTTTGGAATAGGTTTCCAGGGACAACCTACACCAGGGCAACAGTTGAATTCCTTCCCAGGACCGATGCATGCATTTGGGATGGCTCAACAGGGTCAACTTGGCTTCAACCAAATTGCATTTGGGATGGGTCAAAATGGCTTCAACCCGAATGTTTTTGGGGTGGGGCAACCGGGTCAACATGGCTTCAACCCAAATGGATGTGCAATGGATCAACAGGGACAGCATGGCTTCAACCAAAATACGTTCCCGAGTATCTCACAGGGTCAACCTACAAACCCAAATTTAGAACAGAATATGCCACAACCTGGGAACCCAGTTGCAGGTGATGTTGATGCTCGCCAACAATTTAGTCGAAGTACATCTGCTAATCGCGGAAGAAGACCATATCGTCGAGGGGGTCGTCAGTTTGCAAGGGGAAGAGGAAGGGGTGCCAGCTGAAAGTTATAGCATGCTCTGCTGCACCAAGCAACTAAGGACTACAGTAGACTATCAGAAGAGCCATCAACTGCTTTGTTCTTTTTCTTTACTTTTTTTTTTTTTTGTTTTTTTTGTATTTTTTTTTTTTTTGTATTATGGTCTCTTGCTTTCGAAAATCTTCTAATCAGTATTCTTTGTATTTGCTAGTTTATGTATAATGATGGACATAGATGTTTTCATGTGTTTATCATTTTCTTGAAATACAACATGCTCTTCACATAGATGTTTTTGTACATGGTTAAGAATAGAGTTTTGGCAATCAGTCTTTGTCGAGCTTAAACTATCTTCACGATGGTGTATAAGATACATTTCCTTTAATCATTTGCCTGACAATCATGTTCACGTTCCGACATATAGTACCCTCCACATTTCTCAGTTTCAGTCTCACTTTATGGAACAAACCCAAAAAATTCTTGATTTCTTTCACTTTCTCAGATGCCTGCATTCTCCTGATGTACAGTATCACTTTCTCAGATGCCTCCTGATGAACAGTAGATGAGCCCAGCTCGTTTATTAATTCCTTCTTAATGGTTGCCAAAGGAGAAACTCTTCCATTTCCTCAACTAAAATGTCACCGAATTGTTCAATTCTTCCCTTAGTTCACTCTTACATCTTCTGATTTCATACTTATAAAAGCCATACGAAGGACATAATCTCCATCAACCTACAAGCTTCCCAACATGAATCAAATCACGAATCTTTGACTAATTTGCAAAGGAAAAAGGAATCAAGTGCACCATAAACTGCCAATATAAATTATGAGATTAAATCAGTAAATTAGAAAGTTCTAAACCAATCGAGAGAACTACATAGAATGAACTCTGACCGGAAGCAAGTTTAGCATATAACGATAATGTCACCAAAAGATCTTCCTTTTAATTTTCTTTTTACTTTTTTCTTCCTCTTTTTTTTGGATGAGCAATTGATAGGGGAGGGGGTGCTTAGAACCAAGCGACAAGGGTACGCATAATCCCTATGGATGAAATGAGAAAATGACGACCCAGATTATGACTCAAGGTTTAGCATTTCTGGTGAAGTCGGTGCAAGTTTGGCAGCTGCAATCTGAGAAACGACAAATTTCACAGCCAAAACATACACAAGAAGTGCAGCCTTGGCATGTTGGTTTACAGCTGCAGCCTCTATAAACCCTACGACTTGCTCTTTCTTCCTCATCATCACAAGTTATTCTGAAACACACAAACAAATGTTCACATCATTAATTAACTTTTATACAAGTACAGATAAAATATAGCATTTTTGAACAGAAAAACAACATAGCAGCAGTATAAACTGTGGTGTTTGCCTCTGTTCAAGTCTGTCAATATATATGTAATAAGGAGACATTGCTAACTTGTAAGGCAGCATTCAGTCTATTACATAATAAAAATTGTAGCCCAAGTCAACATCTCATCTGTTCTAGCTTCTATGAGTCTCATAGAACCTTTTGCAAATTATTGGACATCATATACTATCCCCTACCAACACGGGGGCAAACAATCTTTGCACATGCTAATATCCACCTCTAAGTACCAGGTCGGTCTAACTACTCACTAATTAATTAATCAAATTCCATGGACAGTATAGGTAATATTAATACATGCTGCAAGAAGAGCTTATTGACATAATCTGAGATGAATGAATAAAATTAGTAATATGGTTCCTGAAAGGATAATGACCAGTATAGAACAATGGCTTGATTCATTAGAGTAGAAGTAAATATACAAATTAAGATAAAGACATACTTGTCATATGGCAGATCAGCACATTTCCAATTCACATCAGCCGCAGCATCATGGTGAATCCGGCATTCCTCCTTTGTTCGGAGACGAAACCTGCGCTCCTTGTTGCATCTAGTACAACAAACAAACTCATCACGGTGAGAAGCTCGTCCATTCTGGGATCTTTGGGCCGCATTAGCATTCTTTGATACCTCATTGTGGTACTTAAGTAGCACTGTCTTACACAATGGAACCTTCTTCCCATTAACAATGACCCAAACATTATTTTTCCATTTCCTAGCTGTCTCTCTTCCAGAATGCTTCTCAAATAGTGAGGGACTCAATGTGCCTAGTCATTATAAGAAATTGAAAGAAACAAAAGATGGTCAAAATACAAGAGGTGAATGAAATGAAACAAAAGCCAATAGTATAAACATAAATCAGCAGCACAAGGAAATGAGCTTCCCTCACAACCACTTAAAAAGCAGTGAAACAATACGCGCAAGGACTTGCATCCCAATCGGTATAATTTTCTTCATGTCAAAAAAAACATCTACACAGATATTAAGAGACAATTCTGACCTAGACCGGTGTTCAGATTAAGATCAAAGATATAAACTTCCCAGAGCCATAAAAGGAACCAAGAGTAGAATTAGATTAATCTCAAGAGACAAAAATGTTGTAAGCTGTGTTTTCAATTATGATCAAATTGCACAGAGCCAAACAGCTTTTCTATTTATGGTTTCAAGGAAACTATCTGCTTCAATAACAGACCACACAACCCAAGATGCAAGTTGACTAACATGAGGAAAAGAAGGACCTACAAGCTCAATGCTTTGAGTGCTTGTAACCCAGTTCAACCCAGAAAACTGTAGTGGAGAGACTGAGCTAGACAAAGCTACAAGAACTCAATATATGCGATTTATGTAAACGATGATGCACCACTTGAAAGAATTTAGCTGTCACTAAAAGGTTATCTTGAAAATTTCATGTCATATACTTGATGTTTAGTGATAATAATAACAAAAGAGAGATCTGATGTAGAAAAGGACATCAAATAACTCAAAGTCCAGCTATACAATTTATGCTCAAGTGCAAAGAAGAACAAAATCTTTGATACCGAATTGACCATAACGTCAGATAAGCAAAAGGTGAAGAAGCAACTCGTCAATCGCACTAGTCCTCACATGTCTACAAAGAAAGGAAGAAAGAAAGATGGACAAAAACCATGTAATATGGTAAGCAACTACACAGCCCTTACTCTGTAGGACAGAAAGAACAGAACTCAGGTATCAAAACCAAAAACCTAAGAAACCGAGCCTAAGAGGTTCCAAACACCACCACAATGCCAATGCAGGTTCCATTGCCGACAGACTCACTCAAAGCAACCCAAACCAGACCATGACACACTCTGATCTCACAAAATAATGAAAAAAGCATACAACTTGGTCACGTTATTACACACTCGAACGTGAAAAACCAACCAGAAGAGTAACAACGGGACAAGTTGTAAAGCTCATGATACTAAAACAGCGAGAGCCGAGGAAAGTGACAGGCATCGACGTCAGAAAAACTCATCAATCTCAAAAACACACAAACAGCAGAACAACATGCATAGAGGAACATCACACACACAAAAAAAGCCCTTATTTTTCTCCAAAACAAGGTAGAACAAGGCAGAGAGGAAGGACCTTCCTGACAGCCAGGGGTGCATTCACATGTGATTTCAAGTTCACCGTTCATGAAAACCCTAAGCCTCCCAACAGCATCGCCATATCTGTGACTGGTACAGCCGCACGTGACCTCAATATGGTCCACCCCTCTCTTGACTCCGCTCATCTCCCTCAGCTCCTCCTCGCTAAACATCACCACCTCCCCCATTGCCTCTCTCAAGATCACAACTTGATCCAAACCCACAAAACCCAAATCAGTTTCCGACCACAAATCAACCCAATCAAGAAACCGAAATCAAAAACAGATGAGGAGGGGTTTTATCCACTGAAAACCACAAAAGCAGAGAGGACTAGTAAATTGGTACTAGCAGGCACGCATCTCCAAAGCCTTCCTCCGAGAGATCTGGCCGAGAGAGATATAGGGGAAGGTGATAAAAAATATGAGCTCTTTGTAAATAAGAGAGAGAGAAAGAGAGAAAGAGTGTGAGGTTGGTAATGGGGCTTTGAATGAAATACGAAGTGAATGAGCTGGCGAGGGGTTTGGCTACTTGCAAATGCATGATATGACATTAGAGAGAAGAGAAAGAAAGAAAAGAAAAAAAGAAAATGGCTTTGGGGTCGGGGCTTTTTTTTTCGTTTATGGGAAAATCTCTCTCGTGGGAAGGAGACGAGGTTTCTGTTTTATTAAATATCTCGTTTCTTTTTCCACTGCTCTCTTTGTTTTCTTCTCTGTTGAAACACAGAAGATAACAGAGAAGATGGTATCTTTATTATCTTTTTATATATCCCCAACTATATGCCACTGTGTTGCGTGAGGATTCTGATCAGGTTTGGACTTGGTCCACAACTATATGTGTGGTGTAACTAAAGACTCATGCTTTGATCAGAGATTGTAGGTACTAAAGACTCATGCTTTGAACAGAGATTTTAGGTAGATTTAGATTAGGAAGCTTGGAGAAACACACTGGGTTTATGACTGTGATTTTAGAGTTGGGAAAAGTGAGTGGAGGATATTGTGCAATGAGAAAAAAAACGTGAAATGCTACCAGAAAAGGTGGACAAAGTGCTAAAAATAGCCGAAATTCCAAGTTCTCAACCAACCTTTGAACGGCCTCAAGAAAATCCCAATACAAGTTTCAAGCTCTATATATAGACAGGTGATAGTAACACCTAGCAAGTGGACAAAATAGTGGTAAACACTAGAGGATGCATCGATACACACAAGTGAATACAAAGACCAATATTCGGAAACAGAGCACGTAGCAAAGGCCAGGAGTTCATGAAAATCAAATGGCATCACTAGCATGAACAAAAGCTCAGACCTTTTCTCAGGACTGCCTGAAGTTTTTGCAGCACTGATGACCTTGGATGGAGTTTAGATGTCAACTAATACATTCACTAGTGGCCACATGCATCTTCTCTGTTTTCTATGAACTCAAAGCCTACTCTGAAGGGCCATTAGTGATATATAATATGGTTAAATTTAGAGGGTGAGATACTTAATAGTTTCTTCCCATATTCTCAATGCTAGATGCCGAGTTTGCTGACCAGCTAAGATTGGTGTTAACACAAGTTTATGTGTGCTTTACCAGTAGTAGAGCTATGACTATGCATAATGTAGATTGTGTTTTAAATTATCAAATACAAGACGTGCAAATTGTTTAAGCTTTAATCTTCATGCCTTAAGCTTTAATATATAGATCAAGTGAATGAATCTCAACATCACATGTTGGTTCTTTTTCGGCACCAACCACAGCGGCTATTGTTTAATAGCACATCAACATTGAACTATTGTAAGCATTCAATCATTGGTTAGACAATTCATATATAGTTTGCATTAGAATTCTGCAGCTAAATCGGAAATGATCTTCATGATATATACTCTTGCTTGCCACAAAAGACAGTAAAAGTTTAGTGTGTCCTAGAATTTACATGCCAAATTAACCCTCTGAAGCTACCCGACTCACAATTGTACCAGTGAACCAGACAACCAGTGCACCTGGAGATTTTGAGTAAAGCACTGTATATAGTTTGGTTTCATGCATATTTCAACTAGCCTATGAGTATGTCTACAGCAGATCAGTACAACTAGCCATTTGTTTATATATATGTTCTTTAGGGTTCTGTTGGATTCCACAACTACCTGATAGGCTGATATGATATATGCATCATCATCATCTTAACAAAAAGCATAGATGAAGCATTTCAGTTTAATATATTTTAGTTTTCAAATTTTAAACAATACCTCTTTTTACTGTTCCATGGGATTTTGTTGATGATTCGTTTAGGGTCTTCATTGGCCTTAAGAAAGTTGGGCATTATTGGTCCCTAAATTAACCCACTGAAATCATAAAACCTTTAGAATATGTTAGATATCATGATGAATTACTGACAAGAATGATTGTTAATCTTTGCGTTATATCAAATTATATGAAAGTAAGTGTTACTACTAATAAGTTTTTTCCATGGTTAGATCATACTATTGGTGTTCACCTTGACTAATTGCAAACTGGGTAGAAGCCAGTTGTGATTTACTTTGGATTCTCCAGAGGACCACTGCTACCTTTCTACAAACAACAAAATAACTAGACCTACCAAATACATTCATTAGGTGTCATGAGAAAAACTTATTCATTAGATTATGGGAATTGTCTTCTGAGGTTTATATCTCTTCTGTAATGGCTGCTTCATTAATTTGAAACTACTGCATTAGTTTTCCAGTCTATAATACAACCAGAACTAAACTACTGTTACATATTGACTTTGGTACCTACCAACCACCTACTCCTGGAAATAGAGGCTTCAATACTCCAAAATCAAGCATCAAATGCTAACAGCTCTGTAGCTATATATCTAGTTTTCTAGGTCATCCATCCTTTGTTCCTTACAGCTAACTTTTAACTTAGAAATACATATATGCAGCAGCGCTGCTTACTATGACTAGCGCTGAGCTCTATATATATGAACCATGCTTCTGTAGCTGTGTTGGCACTGTGCCCTTGACTGATGCCAAATTTAAGGTATGTGCCTTGAAGCTTGATTCATGTGCAATAACAGTACTCATGCAGCTGTCTGATTAATCTGATTATTTCTCATATCCCGGAAATATATAATAGCAGTGTAGTACAGAATATATCAGCTTTTACATTCTTGAATCTTCATTATATCTGAATATATATATATATATAATGTATGTATCTGAAATCCTGATGAAGTTAGCTGCATTTGATTTTATCCAGGTCATTCAACAAGATCTATAAATACCATGGGTTTCAAGTTCAAGTATTAATTCATCAACACCAGAAGAAACTCAAAACTATATATACACGGATTTTTACTCATGAAGTTAATTAAGTTAACCAGTTACCTGTGGTTATTTGCTCAAGTCATGTAGTGATGAAGCTCAATCCTTACCCACCTACTAACAACCGTGCTTGGAAGGGAATCTTCAATCCTATCATTATTACATGTATGTTTGTAACGTACGTATGCTCAAAGGAACGTCACTGTCAGAAGAAGATAGATGAGGTGAGATATACAAGAGCAAGAGGTGATCTCATCTCATAACTCGCACAGTTCCTTAGCAGCTGGGTACCATATGCATAAGGAGCACAGAAACGACGGCGTACGTCCCTTTTCAACTTTTTTACAGCAATAGGTCAACTGTAAATTATCATTTTATTACTCTGTCTCTGCCTATCCATCAATCAGAAAAAAAAAGAACTTGTGATAATTATATCAAGAAAATATCGAACATCGATATACATTTTTTTTACTTTTATAACTTTTATATAAAATTTATATATTCAACCGATAATAGAATAAATATAAAATATCAGAAAAAATAAAAATCAATATCGACATAAAAAACAGAAATTTAAAAAAAAAAATATCCAAGATATGGAGGATATTTTAATCCATCTATAACTCAATGTCCATCAAAGCGGAATCCAACTAGGCATAGATTTCTTTAGTTCCAACGTGACAAAAATATGTCCCTGTCCAATTATGCCAGCCCCAGCACTCTTCACAAGTCCATACCTCCCTGAAGTTTTCTCACCAGGCCTCGGCAGAGGGATCCTGCATCGACTCACTGACTCAATGCCATACACAGTCGCACCAGGAGTTCCCGGCTCGACGGCTTCCTCTATTCCATCATCCACCACCGTCGCTATGCCACCGGAAGTTCCCGCTGCCCAATTGTCTCGTCTCCTCATAACTTCCACATGAATAAAGCCAGGCCACACATGTTTCTCCAACCGTTGAGTCCATATTCTATTCCATGCAGGATCAAAAGGCTTCCCTGGCTCAGGAAAAGGTGCCCAGTTTTCTATCCCGGGTACGATCCACCACACCAAGAAGTACGTCCGGTCAGTGATGCGTTCACTCGGAGGGTCGATTCCTTCGGCGCGGTGAATGGTGAAAGATAAAACTAGGTCATAGTCTTCTTCTCTTAACATGCCTTTGATCCAATAAGGAACTGCACGTCTAGTGTTGTAACGTCCAGGGTTCCTCCTGGTATCCATAGTCATCTTCGTCCTCCTCTCCATGGTCGATAACTAGGTTTAGAGGATGATATATATACCTATAGATTGATTCAGAGGTGTATATCATTTTTTATCCTTATAAAGAAGGTGTATATAGATGGAGTTTGTATAGGATAGAAACTCTGAACTTACTAGGCAACCTATTAGCCTATGATTTACTCGATTTAAGTCTCTTTAATCGTTTATGTTTTGGGCTTTTGGGCCGGCTCAATGGCTATTGTGGGCTTGTTTCTTCAAGTTTTCAACATGTTTGATTTCAGCCCAAGGAAAACTTAAGAGAGGGTCTCGTACCTTTGCCAAGTCAGCTGATATATACGCAATGGTTGTTGAGCGGGTCCTACAGAGGTATGTGTACAGTATACTTGACAGCAAAAATACGAAGTCATGAACCGACATTTTTTAGGCCAGTGAGACTTTAAAAATTGAAGATAATGATGATCAATCCAATTTTCTCTCAAGCTAATAATAACCTACATTACATATAAATATACAAACCACCAGACCTACACGATGCGATTGATGTATGACTTCTTTTTTTGAGTAGGAGTGTAATAACAAGTCATCCCAGTTTATAAAACAAGTAAGTAACATTTATCGAAGTCCATAAAAATATCCCACCAAAACCACACTAATCTCATGCTAGACTCACAAACCCGAGACCTCTCCAACGTGCTGGCTACAAATTGATGAGAGTTGAAACTCAAACACGTTGGTCATAAGCTGGTGGGAGTCGGAACTCAAACTCTAAACATGGAGGTTTCATACTAAACAACTCGACCAACTTTACCATATTAGTATGACTTCGAATATGCAAATTTTTTTTTCCTACTACGATAAAAGAAATTACAACAAAAACCTCTTACATAAACATAACCCGACTTAACACAAAAAAAAAAAAAAAAAGTATAAAATGGATTCATAATTCCACTGACTCGTGACTATGTCTAAGAAAAACAAAGACATTCGAAGATGCTAGTCTCGCTTCCTCTCTTGTCATTACAGAAGAGAAGAGGTCGCGAATATGTATCTGTCTAAGGTAAAGGGCTTTGAGATAACTTGGAGTCATTGTGAGAAAAGCAAGGGATTTAAACTTGAGCTACATCAGACAAGAAGAATCATAAACAAACTAGCAACCATTGCTACTTGCTAGATGCTGAAGAAAGTACAAGTTCTAAGACCATCTCTCACCATAGGTTAAAAAGCCAAATTTAGCCTATGTTTATTCTCATCATAAGCCAAATTTCAATTTCATAAGGATGTGAAATCCACATACCATTTTTCTTTTTTTGGTAACTTAAATTTTGTCTTTTATGACAAGAGAGGAAAAAAGAAAAAAAGTATGTGGATTTCAATTTGGGGTGTGTGGATTTCACAACCCTAAAAATTTTAGCCTAAGTTATTTGGTAAGCCAAATTTGGCCTTCCATTTCCATAAACCAAAGCCAAATAATATTTTATTCTGTTTTTTTTTTTCTATATATGCCCTTCTAGCTACCATCTTATTTCATTTTGTATCATTTTTAAATTTGAACTAAATTTTTTTAATCCCTCACAACTACATAATTAAAAACTCGTTTCTATTTAATTTGTTTACCATTGCGAAGATCTCGACGAGACCTTTCATATAAGCCACATATCTAATATATTTAGATAAAATTATATACTTAATTAATTATTGGATTAAAAAAATTACATAGCTTATTCATGTTAAAAGTACATAGCTTATACATTTATTAAAACGTAAACAACACAAAATGCTAGACTTAACTAAATTATGAACTTCGAGATGCTTTGATTGAACATATTTGACAGCGACATGGAATAACAAAAGTTTGAAATCGTGATTGATAAATGTTTATTTTTAAATAAATATTTTGTTTTCAAATAAATTTTTCGTTGTATTTTTTTTAATTTTCGTTGGTTGTATCTTTTAATTATCGTATATTTTCTAAGGAATAATATCCATGTCCTTCTCAATATTTGTAGTTTCAAATTATTTTTAATATTATATATATATATGAGAAAAGAAATAATATGGGTAGAAATATAACATTACATATATATGACAAAAGAATTAGAATTGACTTTACTTTCAGATTTAGCTTACGGTGTGAGTGTTTTTTAAAGTCAAAAGGTTATAAATTTAGCTAAAGATTTAGTTTACGATAGGAAGACTCATGCTAAACAAAGATTTCAAAGAATATTCTTGTTTTTTAAGTCAAATTTGGCTAATGATTTAGCCTATGATCAGAGATGCTCTAAAGAGAATGAAATTTTTTTTTTGAAAAGAAAAGGGAAAGGAACTTGGTATAGCTTACCTATATCACATTCTAGGTGATTAGTTCTATATCCACTTACTCAATTGTTTGTATCAACATTTGAATGTTGACATATGAGACTAAATGATTGATTTTTTTTTTTCTTTTTCGGTAAGTAAGGTTATTCTTACGGAATTTTATTGATTGAGTTTGAGTGCATGTAGAGTCTAGCATCAGTAGCATCACTAGCATGTATAAGCAGACTGTTAATTGTGATTATAATTTCTATTTTCTGTTTAAACCAAAAAAAAAAATGCGGTAAAGTAATCCCCTAAATTTTCATTCCATTCAATTAGGTGGGTCATAATTCTTGCACTCACACAGTTTGCTTCTTTGAGAACTTTTAATATTTGAGAAGATTTTGTTGATGCTATGAAGTGTCATTAACAAATTAACAACTGGTAAACTGCAGTTTACTCCATCACAATCAACCAATCTTTTGTATTAGTCCATGTTTTTGCCCTCAATCAAAGCAAAGCTTGATTATTCTTTTCCAGAAAAAGAAATAAAACCCATTGTCCTCTCTCTTTCTCTCTCTTATTGTTCTTTCTGATTGCCATTACTAAAAGCTAACAACTTTGTAGAACTCAAGCTCTGAGCTTTGTCTTGCTTCTGAATCTTAGTTGGATCCCTCTCTCTGTCCAAGTAAGCACTTCTCATCTGTTTCCTTCTCTTCAGGTCATCTTAAACTCATTCTGTGCCAAACTTGGTTTGGTTGAAACTTCTATCTGACTTGAAACAGTCCCAAGTTGTTTGCTTTTATTGCCTGTATTGAAGTTTTGGGTACAAGTTAGATCTGAGTTAGGCTGGGGAAAGAGACTGGCTTTCATTAATGGGCTTTTGACGAAAGAGAAATCTAACTCCCAAGTGTTTAAACTCGTTTAGACGTTACATATATTCCATTGCGTGAAAGCTACTTTCACTTCTTCATCTGGGGCTTGTTCATTTTCGACCAGCATATGCTAAGCTTATTCAAAGTTTTGAACTTTATGCAATTTGCTTCATACCCATGTTTTAGTGATGTAGATTATTAAGACCCAGCTTTGATGTTATTGGTTTGCTTATTGAAAAGGCTCGAGCTTTGTACTCTTCAGATTATTGGTGGGTTTTGGTTTGGTGTTCAACCTTTCTGGGTTTCTGAGGTGATAGGTACATTGTTTGAGGTTTTGGGTTCCTAAACCAGATATTATTTGGTTAAGATATCACTAAATGAGTATGAGGAAGTATGTGAATCACCATTCTGGAAGGGTTGTCGGTGATAGGGTTTGGGTTCTTCCATTCATTGCTAGCTTTGTCATATTCATTACCCTCTTTTTCTCAGTCATTTCTGGGCTATTTACTTTGCCACATAGTAAAGAGCAGTTGACCGACATTGTTTCGTTTAATTCTGATGACTCGGCTGGGGGGTATTTTGTTGAGTCTGATTTGAAAAGATCATTGGAACAAAATAGATATTCGAGAACAGGAGCACCTAGATTGGCGTATCTTATATCAGGTACAAAGGGGGATAGCCATAGGATGATGAGGACTTTGAGTGCTGTATATCATCCGAGAAATCAGTATGTTCTGCATTTGGATCTTGAGGCTCCACCTCGAGAAAGATTGGAACTTGCAAGTTTGGTTAAGGCTGATCCTACATTTAATGAAGTGGAGAATGTGCGTGTTATGGCTCAATCCAATTTGGTGACGTATAAGGGCCCTACTATGATTGCTTGTACACTGCAAGCGATTTCTATTTTGTTAAAGGAGAGCTCAGAGTGGGATTGGTTTATAAACCTCAGTGCATCGGATTATCCTCTCATGACACAAGATGGTAAGTACCAAACCTTGCTCCCCATTGCTCATTGTTACTTTTATTGAAAATTATGGATGCTGTCTTATTTATTGCTGCATGATAGTTTGTCACCTTAGGGTTAGAGAGATTGCACTGTCAAAGAGATTGCGTACATATTTTGCACACTAGGCAACAATGGTATGGTTGTGCTCGAGTTACTTTCCCATCATATCTGGCCTTACTACAGAGTGCTTCTCACATTCAAAAACTGCTCACCATATGCATAATGTCTATTATGTTAGATCCAATTAGGATGGATTGGCTCAAGTGAACTAATGGATGAGATTTGGGGTTGGAGACTATAAAGGAAACCTTTTACATCCATCTTAGTATGGTAGCAGGAGGTTGAGGTGATATGTTGTATAGGATGTTATCAATTTTGTGTGTGAAAGGACATGGTCAAGTACAGGCTAATTGTTGTGCTTGACATACACAGATGATTGACATATAATGTGGTAAGAAAGGATATGTTGCCATACAGGCGAGAAGTCTATTGATGAAGTGGATCTTAGCTTTAGATGATTGAATACATTCAACTAATATTTTATCAGATCTAGGTCTAACGTTTGTCTAATAAAACTTTTATTGCACTTTACCCTCAAAGTTGAAAATCTTCATCAGTTTCCTGGTAATACTGTCTTCGATTTGCCTGTTTCATGAATGTCGCTCCTCTTGATTGGAGTTTTTTCTGTTATTTTGTTTATAATATCTTGTGCATGTTTATGATGCTACTAGCAGAACCCTGTTGGTAGTAGGTTTGTGCCTGTCTGATATAACTGATATCTGTATACTTACAGATTTCCTAAAGCATCAACTGATATTCTTCCTGATTGTGCAGATTTGCTTCATTCCTTCTCTAATCTGTCTAGAGATATCAACTTCATCGAAAATATGCAGATTACTGGATGGAAACTGTAAGTACCTATATATAAAGAATTAATTCTTTTGTTTTGGTGAACTACAAACATATCATCATGGATATGCTATTACCTCTTATGTAGGAATCAAAGAGCAAAACCAATCATAATTGATCCTGGCCTGTATTTATCAAAAAAATCTGATCTTGCATGGACCACTCAGCGTCGTTCACTTCCTACATCGTTCAATTTGTTCACAGGTAATAATAAAACTGTATAACACAGTTAATTGAGCACATAAGATCATTAGCATATTCTTACTGCTGTATAAGGTTGTATTTCAAATGTAGATTTAAAATTTTAAATTAGCATGAAGATATCTCCAACACCGCTTTAACATTTTGCTTTATGTGCAGGTTCAGCTTGGGTTATGCTAACGCGACCGTTCGTTGAGTATTGTATATGGGGATGGGATAACCTCCCTCGAACGATCCTTATGTACTACACAAATTTTGTTTCTTCTCCAGAAGGCTATTTTCATACTGTGATTTGTAACAATGAGGAATATCGCCACACTGCGATAAGCCATGATCTCCACTACATTGCTTGGGACAGCCCTCCGAAGCAGCATCCAAAATCTTTGTCAATGAAGGACTTTGACAATATGGTAAAGAGCAATGCTCCTTTTGCACGAAAATTTCCCAAGAATGACCCAGTCTTGGATAAAATAGATAAAGAACTTCTAGGTCGAACAAGCCGGTTTGCTCCTGGAGCATGGTGTATAGGTAGCTCAGAAGGTGGGGCTGACCCGTGTTCTGTACGTGGTAATGATTCCGTTTTTAGGCCAGGTTCTGGTGCTGAGAGGTTTCAAGTGTTGCTTCAGACATTGTTGTCTGAAGAATTTAGGAAAAAACAATGTTCATGACACAGGTGAGAACTGGAAATCAGAGTGTACATTACTGTATTAATAGATCACAAGGCAGATGTAAAACGCGGCGAGTTTTGTTTTAGATTATATTAACAAAATATGCAACTTCACACTTCACAAATCTACTGGACAACATTGTTCTTCACCTCTTATAGTTTGTTTTCTTGACCCACACTGCCCCAGCAAGTCTCCTTTGTCTAGTTTCTATCTGCAGATATTAGTTTCATATACTTTTCAATTACCATATCTGGTGAGTGATCAGTGAAGTAACCCTTCTCTACATACAACCCTTCTTCTGCTGCTAGCATCTCAACTCGGTTCTGGACTCTGTCTGCTCCAATCTGGTTTGGCTCTAAGAGCATGCAAGCTATCTCTGTGGAGTCCTCACCATGAACAAGTCCCAGTGTTTGCACAGTTGGGAGACCTCCCCCTCGAGCACTCACCATTCGTGCAATCCTTCGAGTGGATGCAACATCGGTGGACAGTATAGGTATGTTGTACAAGGCAACCCATGGACGTGCCCCGATCATTGCAATGCCTCTGGTTGGAGATACGCTAGTCGGGCCTTCATCGGGTTTCTCTTGAAGCACTCCCGGCATGGTCCATCCTGCCCATTGGTTGCCCATGAAGTTTGGTCTGTAGTAGCCAAGCTCACGCCTAATGGTATCAAGAGCCTTGCCTGTAGGGTGTGCTGCAGCATATAGATATACTGGAACTGCAGTGCATCATTTAACCCACAAAAAAAATCGAAAACGTTACAAGCTAGCACAGAACAAGTATACTAATCAATACCAACTTCATTTCCTTGACAATGTACCATAAAAATTTAGGAGTTAGGACCAACCTTGGAATTTATTGCCAATGTCTGCTCCCACAGCCTTAGCAAGCCAAGCTGCTTCATCTAGAGATGCTCTTGCCAAAGGGTGGAACACAATGTCGTCGACAACCCCTAAGCGAGGGTGAGCCCCTGAGTGCTGCTCGAGGTTAATGGCGCCGAATGCTGCCTCGGCCATGGCTAGTACAGTTTGCTGCAAGGGGCTGTATATGGCACTTCCTGTGCTATCATGCAGAACATATGACACAATAGTATACCGGACCCTATTGTAAGCTCGGTCCTCAAATTTGTTAACAATGACAGACTCCGGGTCAAGCCTAGCGGCACGCTCAATGGCGTCAAGCACAGTGAGGTTACGCGATTCAGATATGAAAAGCTTGCAGCACAGCAGCATGGACTGATCTATGGTTTTCTTCTTCTTGTCCTTGTGCCAAGAACAACATTATTTCATTAACATGTTGTAGGGGCACAGAAAGGAAAATGCACATAAAACACACCCCACAGTCCAGAGATTAGGTACTGGAATAGACTAATAACTAGATTATCTAATCATGTGAACTTCATAACTGGGGTTTATTCAAGTTATCAACTTATTATCAAGTTATCTTAATATTAAATATGTAGATTTTCTTCATGTGAATCACATCTTATTTCATAAAGCTTCCACTAGTTAACTGACGAGCGTATGGTCTATTTTTCACTATCATTGTTCTTCTCCGAGTTAGAGCCCCATAGAGGACCCTATTGCTTAATTAGCAGTACACAAGTTTGATCTCTAATTTGTTTGAAGAACATTACTAGTTAAAAAAATGTAAGAACCTGCTGTGGAGTTTTAAAGATCAGAAAGGAACTACTGCATTGTATTCAAGTTCTAATGATTTTCAAGGATGATTTGTGGAAAGTTCCTGCAGCTGAACTGGGTTTGGGAAAATTTACAAAAACAAGAAATCTATGAACATCAAAAGAGATATAAAAGAAGCATGAAGTCAGATGATCAATCTTTCAATATGACCACACACTTCAAACAAGTTCTTACCTTGCAAGCAGTGTTGTACTCCATTTCTTCTCCCCAAGGTCAAGTCTTTGCTAGTTTGCTACTAAAAGTTGGTTGTTAAATTCTGGGGAACTGACGGAGAAGGCGATATAACCAACTGAACTATTAAGTAGACGAATGGCTTTCTTATTCTGGTCTGAAATGTAGAGGCTTTCTAAGTTTTTATATGAGTCAGCATTGATGCGGCATCCGTATAAGGGACTGCCCCCACAATTTGACAAGTCTTGCTTATTATTTATCATTATGGAAACTGCACAAAACACATGGTGCCATGGTGAAAATGAAGAGCGTTCTCACAGTGCCTCCTATTCAGTCAGAACCATTTTTATGACTGAACATTTTCATTGTGAAAAACATGATGGTTTATCTTGGTGCTCTAGACGATCAACACCTAGCAAGCTCTTTTTTGATGACTTGCCTAAGCAAAGCTCTGTTGGTCATTTCATGCAGGTGTCCAATTAGAATAAACTATAGGCTTCATTTAGACATGAGAATTGAGAAGCAACCAAAAAGTTTGACCCAAATGTGCAAGGCACTATCTCTTCTTTCTTTAGAACCAGTTTTCCTTCAATTCAACAAAATGTGAGGGAAACACGAGAGCCTATTCAGCGCATCCGGCTATCTCACCGTCCATCTCACCCGGGTGCGGCCGGGCCCGGTGAGTGGACGGTGAGATGGCCGGGTATGCGGCGCACCCGGATGCGCTGTATAATTTTCGGGGAAACACCCCAGAATCACAAGTAATGATATCAAAAGAAGAAAGGTTGCCCACAGTACCAAATTGGACAGAATCAAATGTATCATCAAACATAACCTTCTAAGTGGGGGTTTCGCTAAAAGTTCTACAATGCACTTAATGATGGATTGATATTTCATGTGAAGTGACATTATTTTGGCCATTGAATTCATCTTAAAGCTCTAATTTTGACATATTAGTCATATTACCTAG
The DNA here is from genome assembly GCA_009720345.1 of Fragaria iinumae. Taxonomy (NCBI): domain Eukaryota; kingdom Viridiplantae; phylum Streptophyta; class Magnoliopsida; order Rosales; family Rosaceae; genus Fragaria; species Fragaria iinumae. Next base: position 37,860,186 of record CM019122.1, on the reverse strand, counting down.
GCTTTAAGGTACTGTCAACTACTCAACTTATCATGTATCAAATAACAAAAGCAACCGATTATATTAGTTGGACCTGATGAAGTAATGAGCGATGACATGAATGCCGTTTCATGTTTGGAACCTTATACAAAAACAAAAAACATTACAGGATAGCAAGAAAACCAAATGAACCAACAACTCTTTTGACACGTTTTCAACTAACATTCATGAGGTTTATCATCTGCATAATAGGATTAAGTCTGGATAAGAATTCGCTTAGCTTGTCTGCTGATGTACTATGAAATCGATCTTTCATAATTCAAGCAGTATAAAAATGTGAAGATTAAGCACAAAATTATATAAATTCCAACAGCAAGGACAAAGATGAATGTGTTTGGACAGTGACTTGACATGGATGGATGGAGAAACTTCAACCATACACTCATACAGTACAAGTTCAGAAATCTCATCTCAGTTGTGGCTGTTGGATGATCCAATAAATTAGCTTCATTTTGGAAAATCCAGTACATTCTTGAAAGAGAGGCCTTAAAGTTTAGAGAGGCAAAACTGCTGCATACATGTAAATCAGCCTCCATATGACAAAACTCTGATAAGGCATTAATCTTTGAGCTTAGAGTATCAAATATGAGACATCACTAACAAAATGTAGATCCACAGCCTTGTAAGCCACCTATTTGCTCAACTGAATCTTCACATTTCAATTCTCTTCATATAAGATAGAAGTTGACAACTCATGAATCTGTATGACAGTAAACTATCCCAAGTTCTTATTTCATTTCTCTTCAGCAGAAACTGACTGCAAATACCTTTCAATTAACTTTTCCTGATAAAGATCAGTGAAGTAGCCCTTCCCCACTGTCAAACCTTCTTCCTTTGCAAGCCTTTCGACCTCAAGCTGAACCCTATCTCCTCCCACTTCCTGTGGTTCCAACAAATTGCAAGCTACCTCAGTGACAGATTCACCATGCGCAAGTGCCATGGCTTGGACTGAAGGAAGTCCACCTCCTCTGCCACTCACACGTTTTGAAATTCTACGAACAGCAGCAATATCAGTAGAGTGGACAGGGACATTATAATTATCTACCCACCGGGTTGCTCCAATCACAATGACACCTTTCTCTTGAGTCACTTGAGGGGGACCCTTGTCTGGCTTCAGTGCCAAGTATTCCGATTTTGGACCCCCAACCCACTGTTCTCCGCTGGAGTTTGGCTTGAAGTAACCGAGCTCTCTTCTAATCGAATCAAGTGTTCTCCTCTCTTCATGGGCAGCTCCATAAAGAAATGTAGGGACTGCAGCAGGCTTCATTTGCATGTTTAGTAATTCATAGAAGATATAAACCAGATGCTTATCATTTGAATTCGACAGTGGCTCCATATCACTAGATTTAGAATAACAACCCAAAATCTATCATTGTGTCTAAGCATTATTGTTCAACATTACACACTGTCTACAACCTAATATGGTTCCCTTTCAAAGTTTCAAGGGGCAAAAATTTAGAGACTGCTCAGACTAGGTTATTATCTGCCACTTCTAGTCACATGACAGTATTATGATTCTTACTTCCAGATTACAATATCCCATTTCACTCTGATTATTATATTGTCCTGATAATAATCTCCAAAAGTAAATGATATATATGTGTGTGCTATTTTGAAACCATTTATAGTCTAATGTGGAGAATCAAACCTTGAAGACCAGAGCCAACGACTTCCGCCAAGGAGTTTGCAACACCAGCCATCTGTTCCAACGAAGCATCAAGAAGGGGGTGAAAGCATATATGATCCACAACTCCAAGCCGAGGATGACTTCCACAGTGTAACTCAAGGTCGATGGTTTCAAAAGCAGCCTTAACCATGGCAAGGATAGCCATCCTCAAGGGACAAGGGTCCCCAGATGGCTTAGGAGCCAGCTTAGAGACAAGAGTGTAGCCAACTCTATTGTAGGTTTCATCTTCAAACTTATTGACAATGGGTGCTTTTGAGAATTGCTTAGCAGCCCGCTCAATTGACTCCAGTGCAAGCCTGTTTCTGCTTTCTGATATGTACACCTTGCAGCAACCAAGCATCGATTTTAACATTTTCCCCTCCTCCTTGCTGCACATCACAAGCTGTAGAAAATCATTGATTACGATAACAAACAAGCCCACCAAAAAACAACATGGCCATAGTTTTTCTCAGACCACAAACTGCCATAACCTTAGCCACAAACGTGGCTGGTGATAAAACTACCTTCACATACCCTAAAATTTTCAATGAAAGATGCAGCCTTTCACTGTCTATCAAAACTCTGATGCAAAGGGAAATTCAGCTTTGAAACAACCACTAAAAACTCCAAACATCTTAAGCATGATAAACCAACTTATTACGAATCACAGAGCAGTTTAAACTCCAAAGCACATTGTCTTGCAAACAATTCCTTTTCCAAATTAAAGTAGTGAACTCATCAGATTATCATAAAGCAAGTCTCTTTCTTTTGCATACATTACTGATCAATCTAAAGTTGACTGAACCTGAATCCAATTTCAGCATCACATATGAAGCTAATGTGCAACCTAAAATCTAGAACTAAAAGTAAAAGCACCCTTCACACCCCATAATCAAAGCTCTCAACTTTAGCTACCAAACCCTCAATTCCACACCAACCCACTTCGACTTTTACAACAACAATCAAAACCCTAAACCCTAAAACGCAACGTCTTTCGCCCCAGAAGAAGAGCCTCTAGGGTACCCATCATACTCCAATTTCACACCCAAAGAAGCACAGACCGCCTTGAACTTCAACCTCAGCTCCTCCATAATCTCCTGCACCTTCTCATCCTCGGGCTCCAAAACCGGGTACCTCTCCACCAGCTCCTCCATGTGCCTCACGCCCTTCTGGACCCGGGTCGAGAACCGGGTTGGGTCGACCCGGATGGCGGAGTTCCAGACGTCGACGCAGCCCTTGTAGAACCCGAGCTCCTCCCCGACCTCGAAGCCGACTTTGAGGCCGACTTGCTCGGCCTCTTCTTTCCCGGCGACGAGGCCGTCTTTGTGGCCGTCGTCGAAGCCTTGCTTGATGTGGATCTCTTCCAAGTTGACAGACTCTCCGAAAATGTCGTCCATGAAATAAAAATGGAAATTTTGAGGGATTTGAAGTAGTACCTGTTGTGGGTTTTGTGGAGTGATCTCAAGTCTCCGATGCTCTGCAATGTGGTGGGGGTGGTTGTGTGGATGTGAATTTAAACGTTTTGGTTATGGTGGGTTGGGTTTGCAGGGGTACTCTTGGCCCATTGGGCTTTGTGGCTTTGGGTATCAAGAAATTTTCATTACTAGTGGTTTAGGGAGAGACCCGAATCCATTCGGTTTTGGGATTTTGATGATAATGCATGTACTTCAGGAGTGGTTATAACAAGGAGTAATAAGTTGAGAACTAGTTGATGAACTCTTTGTTTTACTTATTTTTTTAATCGCATATTCACATCTCGACCATGTAGTTTGTAAATATATATATAAGTATATCATCTTTACAAATTATTTTCATCCAAATTGAAAATCTTTAAGACATTCATAAATATGATTTACTAATTATAAACTTGAACGACTCATGTTTGACAGATGTGGATCGTCCATTGATTTGATTTAGTTCGATCTCTTAACGATCACTAATTTAGCTGAAAATTTGTAGAAGTGATCTACTTATATAGACCTAAAAACTGAACGATTGAGATGAAAAAATGTAATTGAAAAGTGGGTGTAATAAGCGATTAACGAGAAAATTCTCAACTAGTCTTTAACTTAGTGGTCCTCATTAGAACCCTTCATCATGTACTTCCACATCATATTCAAAGAAAAACAGGTTAATTAGTGTATAATTTTGGATAAATGGTGAGACTCCGTTCTGATTATGTTTTGTGTTGTTTTTAGATAGAAATATCAACTTATGATTGTGCAGGGGTCTTGAATTTTGTATTTGTAGTCCCTACCAATATGGTGTTGACACTTCTATGTGGAAGGTGGCAAAATATCATGAAAATTTAGACAAATTAAATTGCCACATACTACAGACACGTGGTAGTTTGAAACTACTTAATAATTTGTTTAAATTGTTTTTTTTAGAAGAAATTTGTTTAAATTGTTGAATTCAGAAATTTCAACGCGAATAAATAAAAGAACTGATTTTATAGCAACTGAACATGAAGGTGGAGTTGCTCCCAAGTCCTAATAGATTAGAATTGAAGTACCTACTAACAGTCTCTCCAGATCTGAAAAACCTACCTCTAATAGTACGATTTTTCACATGATGTGCAAGTATATGTACAAACATGCATACTTACTCCTCCACAGACACCAAACCATCATTCTTTACCCTACCATCTGTCCGCAACAATTCACACAGTAGGCTAAAACACCTTCTATCCATTCTCAATTCATTTACACACTCGGTGTCACTATTGCCTATGATACTATCTAGATAACTCAAACGAGTTTGATGTCTAATGAATGAACGATTACTTAGGGCATGTGTTTCAGCTCGTCTTCTTCTTAAATTAAACATCGGTTGCACAAGCATATTGCAAGCAAACATGGTCTCTAGGTGCCACAACTCCACCAATAAGAGCAACAAAATTTGTCTTCGATCCATATCTAATATTCACAGGAACATATAAATCAATGAAATACTCACCCAAAAAAAAAATCAGCCATGAAATTGATTAATTCATAGTAGATCAAGTTACCAAAAGCATGACTGACCAAACACATTTGAGATTTGACAATAGATAATGATGATTAAATGGAGGGATGCTTTACCACCAAGTAGAAGTAGTGTCCATGAAATGGGGAAGGAGAGTATCAAAGGATCCAATACTGACTAGTGACTACTCTCCCAGTGCGGTTCTCATGCATCAATCCAAAGTTCAAAGCTACCAAATTGTCTAACACTAATTGATCATTGTTGGAATTCTTAGTTTACTTATCTGACAAAATGTCAAAATCACAAATTCAGCAGTAAGCACACAATTACACTTCGAATCCAACAGTAAAAGTCACATAATTCAGCAAATGGAATCCCCAGAAACATAAGAAACATTCATAGTTCAACAAGAATCGAATTAAACTCATAAGACTATAATATTATGCAGTTCAGCAAAACACAGATGCACACAAAGCAATGAACTACTCACAAAAGAGAAGAAAAAAGAAGAAGAAGAAGAAGAAGACCCAGGCATGAAATTGATCAATTTATAGAAAATCAAGCTACCCAGACACTGAATCTTTAATCAATCAATCAATCAAATACATATAACTCATAAACAATTTTTCAAGTAATCTAATTCTTTACTCAATTTCAGATCGAGCAAAAAAAGAAGAAGGCAGAGATGGGTTGAAGATGAGACTTGAGAGAGAGAGAGAGAGAGAGAGAGAGAGAGAGAGAGAGAGAGAGAGAGAGAGAGAGAGAGAGAGAGAGAGAGAGAGAGAGAGAGAGAGAGAGAGAGAGGAGATCAAACCTAGAGCAGTTGGCGAGTCTTCAATCGAGCAGTTGAGTTGAGAGAGATGAGAATCGTTCTGTAACGAAGTTGAGAGAGACGAGAACGTTATGAAGCGCGAGCTTATGGAGTCCGCCCATATTTGGGGCCGCTCCGTAAGAAGGTGCGGAGGGGACGCGGGAACTCCGTATGCTCATTAAAAAGAGTCCCCAGCTCCGCCAAACGTAGGATTAGGCTTAATTTCTTATAGAAGATAGTCCAGCCCAGTCCTATTCCCCGTAACAAACATGCACTAAAGTTATAATGAAGTCCTTATGTTAGTGAATAGTGATAGAGGGACAATCGCTGCAATCTTGTATATAGAGCATTGCATTGCACACTGGTGATGAGTGAAGCAAATTCTTATTTCAAGAAAAGAAACGCACTTGAATGATACAAGGTATTGAATTAAATCTTGAATTAGATAACAACAATAGGACAACAAGGCATTGAGAGGATTTGAAAGCTAGCTGATCCTCTTCATTCAAACATGGAGCTCATGAACTGTTGCAGCTGGATCACTCACTATGCAGTCCCGTCAGTACAAAGCCACTGACCCACGAAGAAGCTGTCGCAGTTGATATTAGGATTGATGGAAAGGAAGAATTCGAAACTCAATTGGAACTTGTCAACGACACTACCGCAGGTATCACCAGCCTCTGCACCATAAACAGAATCGCAAACTACGTCTGATTTGCTAGCTTTAAGTTCAACTGCATGCAACAGATTCAAATGTACGCATTAGTTGAATGGCAAGAAGAATGCACATATAATTTCGTGTAACCATGCAAAACGTAAGAACATATAACTAAATCCTTTAGATATTATGTTAGAGTATCATATATTCTTACCGCTGAGTCGTTTACTCTCAGCTAAGGACATGGACATGACGAGGAGAAGAGAAACAACTAGAATCAAACTAGCCTTAGCCATGTTATTCTTCTTCTATCTAAACAACTCTGTGTCTTTGAATCTTTGGATTATTGTATTCTGTCAGTGTATCTCAGAAGAGAATCACCGAGTCAATTTATAGAAACTAGATAGGATCACATTGGTTAACTACAATGCCTCCTGCTTCAAGAGGCCGGCTAATTTCCCCTGCAGATTTAGTCGATTTTCTTCCTACGGGGTTTAGAGGGTAACTTGCTAATCTGCATTGGAATGTTCATTGCAGGCCATGGTATAATTTCATTTATGCCGAATGGGGTTTAACCGGCTGCCTTTACATGGCTGCGTATATGTGATCCTGTCAGTTTTCTTGTTCTTTGATTAAGAGTAACAGTTAAAAATGGTCAAGGAACAAGAGAACATAAAATAATGTGTTCAAATTTGCACAAATACTGTATGAATTTTTTCTAAATACTTTGCAAATTGCAACATAAATGAAATCGACATGATCGATTTGGGTTTGTTTAAGTGTGATACCGGTCAATAACATGTCTGCTTATTCAGTTATTTCAATCTTACACCTAAATCATGAACTATGTGTATATTTTATTTATTCAAATAGTAACATCTATAAACATTATCTTATGAGATGTTGGAAGAAATTGAAAATGTTAAGATATTAAAAAGATGGGTCTAGTTTAAGGGGCCTTTTTTTTTACACAAATTTTTCCACTTCTTTTTAGCCATCAAATTTAAGAACTTTCAACGGTCTAGATTAGTTTCTAATGTGACGTGACTAATGTCCTTATGACGTGGAAACAATTAAAAGTCAAAATAATAAAAACTTAAAAACTACAGAGAATTTAAGGTATGAAGATTCAAATCAAAATGAGGAGAATGTCGTCATCTTCTTCGATTCCTCTGGCAAAATGAAAAAGAAGGCATGGTGTCTAATCTCTCTCTCACCCCCATATGCACACTGTCCTCAATTGCAATCACCATAATTATTAATAGTTGATATTCTTCAATTGCAATTTAATTCAGAAGAAAACAAAGAAAACTTAAATCTTATCAAGCTAGAGCTAGATTGAATGAAGATATTTTTCGAGGAAGAAAAAGATCATTTTGATTTTTATAAAATCAATTATATCAGTTCAAGTTTTTTTTATTTTTGAAAAAAATTATTGTTTCCACATCATTTGCCATGTCACATTAGAAACTAATTTAGACCGTTAAAAATACATAGATCTAATGGCTAAAAAGAAGTGTAAACATTTGTGTAAAAAAAACATCCCTTGATCCGGACCCTAAAAAGATTGATTAAAGCAACTTATTAATGAAAATCTGAGACAACTAATATTCTCAGTATTGTTATCTATTCATCAAAAAAGAAATGAGTTTGTCAGTGAGATCAGTTGAAATTTAGACATATATGAGATCCATTAATCTCATAAAGACGTGTGGGCTAAAACTAGTGAGAAATTTTTCAGTGCTACGGGAGGACCACGTCACCACGTGGCAATCTGACGTGGTCTTACGTTCCAATCAAATTTAGATATGTAGATTTTCTTCATGAAAAATTATTTCAGTTATTTTGTCAAAGACCATTTTAGGTTTTCTGTTGTTTTTTAAATACTAAACCCTAAGCCCTAAACCCCAAACCCTAAACCCTATATCCTAGACCCTATACCCTAAACTTTAAACCCTAAACCCTAGACCCTAGTTTGAACTTGCTAAATACCCATGAATGTCATTTCACAAAAAATAGAAAATATTTGTTTATATCTTAGTTGTAAAAAATCCACATATCTAAATTTGATTGAAATGTAGGACCACGTCAAACTGCCACGTGGTCCTCCCGTAACATTTAAAAATTTAGCCTAGTGATCAGTTAAAATAGGTAGTTGATTATCCATTCAACTGTTATGAGCTGGCATTCCATTCATGTATTGATGTATATGCAAGATTTGTTTACATTTTGACATTGATTCAATTCGATTTTCTACTTTATATTAGACACATTATGTATTTATCCTTAAAATCACTAATTCTTTCGATAAAATAACAATTGCTATTCGATCTTTTTGATAAAAAAAGAAAAGAAAAAAGAATCACTATCCATCAACACATTTCAATTCATAGCTGCAGTATGGTATAGTATTCACACTAGATGATTTTCGATTTAGCATCTATTTTTCTTCTTGGTTAGTAATTTAATTTCATGAGACATGTTGCAGTTTATTTCTTATATCAATTGGTAAATCTCATAACTATTGCTAAAGATGCTTAATCAATGAAGTTATTCATTCCCTTCAAAAAAAAAAGAAGAAGTTTAATACACATGAATTAGAACCTCTAGCATACCCTACTCCATCTTCAATCCTTGATCCAACCTAAGGGACATTAGTGTGGTTTTGAAGAAAGGAGAAGAACATGGGAAAGCTCGAGCAATAAATAATAATGGTCAAAATGCATTATACATTAACCTCCAGAATCAGTGCCAGTGCACAGTTCCCACGCTTCCTTGTAGACTCCGCTCTTCTCTTGTGTGTTCTGAGTAGTTGCAGAGCTCTTTTTACATGACAAGCAACCAAACATGCCTTATATTTAAAACCCCATTATAATTACTAGTTATAAACTTATAATTATTCTTCTAGACCTCATCACTCATCTCACAAGTCTTTGAGAGAAGGATGGCCATGGGGGGACCTTACAATCACAACAAGGGTGGGAATAGTAGTAATTCTAGTAGCAACAGAGGGAGGCCTTATGGTTTGATGCTGCTGTTGGCATTTGGGGCTGCATTGGTTGGAGTCATGGTGCTTCATAAGTTCAGAGAAAGGCGCATCTTCAACCTTGTTATCAAAGAGAAAGACACTCAGCTTGTTTCGCTGCACCTCGCCTTACAGGTATACTAGTACTTCTTCAATTCACAGGTCTGTTAGCTGTGATGAATCTTGCTTCTATTTTGAATTTTGATGTTGGTTTACTCTAACAGAAGGAGAGAGACTACAGCAGGGAAGTGAAAAGGAAGCATGAAGAGCTGAAAGCGAAGATGTACTCAATTAGAACACAAAAGATGCAGCTTGAGAGGACGGTGTTCGAGATGAAGTCTACTATTGGTTCGCTTAAAGAGGAGCTGAGAACAATGGAGGCTGCATTTGAGGAGAAGCAAAACGAAACCAAAGTGACGAGATTGAGTGATGATCGGAACGATGATCCTCGGATGATGGAGTTGGTGGAAAGCCTAAAGCAAAAGGAAGCTGAAATTGAGGAGTTGAAACACTGCCTCGAGTATAAGGTATGGTCGGTAAGTGCTGACGACACATCAAACCCAACCGGAAATCTGACCATGTCCAGAAGGCGAGAAGCGGCTGATCAAGTGTCAGGTGAAGAAGGAACTGCCAATAAGTCCGTGAATCTTAAACAGGGTGAGACTAGGAAAGAAGTAGACGATCAAATTGGCAACGCAGAAGGGGAAACAAAGGTGGATGATTCCCGAGTTGTGAATATGAAAGGTGGCAATACCACTGAGGAGGTCCAAGCAAAGAATCAGGATTTCAAAGAGGGAAATCAGAAAGCAATTGATGGTCAAAAGAGAAGTAGGAATCTCCAAAAAGTTGAAAATTCTGAACAAGGTGATGGACAGAAAATTCAAGTGAAAAAAGAGCGAGGGATGAAGTTGGAAATGCAAGATGAGGGATCTGAAAATAAGGAAAGGTCTAGAGTGGGAGGGAAGCAAGACTACTTTAGTGGTATCAAGGGAAAGAAATGGAGATTTGTTGCCAGGAATAGGAGGATGGAGAAGAAGGGGAGTTACCGAAACAATGGGGTGGCAAGCATGAGAGGTCGGAGGTTCTTTGAAGATGATCAGTATAAGGGCAGAGCAGAGGAAGCGACTTTGAACAGGAGACTAACAAGTGATGATCGCACAATGCAAGCAAGGGAGTCTGCGGATTCAAGTGATGCAGAAGATCTGGAAAACAAGCTCACACATTTTGATTCAACTCATTCAAGTGATGGTAATGGTAAAGTCAGTCGCAAAGCAAGTAATGATACAAAACAGAAACAAGAAGTTGAAAATTCAGAAGACCATGAAGCCGACAATAATATCGGCAATGAAGAAGATAGAGCTGATGCCGATACACAGGACTTTCCGGGAGATATGGAAATTGCAGAGGCTGAAGAACAGGAGAATGATGTAACTGAGGACGGTTTCCTTGCAGAATCAGGTTTCAATTCGGAAGATAGAGAGGAGTACAAGGAGGAAATAGATGCGTCTGAATTCTAGTTTTAGCATGTTAAATAGATTGTGAACTGGTATGATAAGTGACTGTCATATGCTAGCTTTCCGTTTCTTTGCCAATTAGTATTTAGTACCATGTACTAGTGTTCCTTTAGCCGGTTTGAATGAATCAAAAGCTGATGCGTCACAAAACTCTGGTTGTAGCTATTGTTGACAAGAATTCCGGTTTTAAGAGAAGAGTTCATTGGATCCAAGGAAAACAGATATAGCGCCTTCGTGCCCAGCAGAGTAACCTCCCACTGCCTCATCCCCTCCTCCACTACTCAGAGAGAGCATTTCTTTCTTTCCCATTAATCTTCTATCGCACATTTTCAGCTTTTCTTAAACTGTGTTTTTCTTTATCATTATATGGGAGGATTTTAATTTGTGAACCCCTCGAAACTAAGTGGAAAAAAAATGGAAACTCTTAAGGAAATAATACTACACAAGGCTAGCTGGTCCCTTATCATAACCTTCTTTCAGGCCTTAATTAGAAAGAGTTTAGTAGTAGCAATAATGAGTGATTCTATACTGCCTTTTAAGATGCATCAAAAGTTTGAACTTGAAAAGATGTCATTACATTATTGAAAATAAAAGGTTAACGCATCAAAATCATATGAATAGCTACAAAAAGTGTTCACAAAAGGAGACAAACTCCAAACACGGCTAATAACTCAATTTTTATCAATGTATCAGCATTCTCCATTTTGATCATAAATCATTTGCAGACAAACAAAATGAAATGTCAAGACATTTTATATCCAAGCAGACTCATTATTACCAAGAAGTTCTGGGAAGATTTGAAACTCTAAACACCTCAGTGTTTTGCTTCTACCAGTTTCTGAAAACAAATAAGAAGTAGTCAGCAAAAGCTTAATATACAATACAAAGGCAAAAGTTACATCAGTTACTTGTCCCAGGCCTAATCCTAGAAAGCATGCCCATTCAGGCAGGACAAGCTTATTATGGTGGGCCAAGAAATACTGAGAAAAACCTATTGAAGAAAAGGCACACTATATTGACCAGACCAAACCTTAATCCATCTAAACTGATCCATTGGTTTTGCTCTAAGTGGGAACTTTGTAACGAATCAGCATTTTTTGATAATAAAATGACCATATGCTAACAATGGTCCCATAAGATATGGTAATAATTCCAAATCTAAGTTCATCCAAACGCTAATAATTGCATACCAAGCTTCTACATCCTACCAAATTAAAAAGGCTAAACATCAAGCAGTGAAGTATGATGGATGGACAATGAGTTCCGGCATATGTTCTACTGGTATTAAACTGAAAATTCATTGTGAGCGCTCTAAATTATGCTTCTGGGATCCTACAACTCTTTTAGCATGCACAGGTAATTCAATATTTACAAAAACAATCATTTAAAGGGAGGCATATCATGTGAGCCTTTGCCTCTGCACACAATCTTTTATCTACGATACAAGTCTAAACAACCCAGAAATGAAATATAGCTTTGCATATCTGATGCCTAGGCCAAACCATATGCAAGAATAACAACACATAATGCTCAAGGGTTAAAAGATGAAATACCTCGTCCTTCTTGCCTTTGCCGCTGGTGAAAAACTTGTATCCACTATAAATAAGCACACCCCAACCAGCCAAAGAGACAATTACGAACTGCAAAAGTACAAACCCATGGAAAAAATGATTCCAAAACTTCATGTATCCAGTAATCTCTCATATATCAATGGTTCAAGAACAATGCTGATCAAGTTCAACCAGATCAAACTCATAACACCACTCACTATGCCTATTACTAGCAAGTCAATTTTCAACCAAACTCACCCCAAAATTGTCTTAATACTATTAATATAACTAACAGAACATGGAATCAAATGACTTTTCTGTTAATATTGACCCAAAATTCTCCGAAAACATAAAGATCCCAAATTTTTCTTCTGTTTATTCAGTTCCAAACAAATGGGGTCAATCGAAAGCCTAACAAAACAATGGATCAAGTTCATCAAATCCCATAGATTTTCAATAAACCATTTCGATAATCATTTAATTAACTAACATAAACAAAACAAAAATAACAAACAATCTGATTAAAGACATGAAAACGAAGCTGAGAGAGAAACTGACATGCTCGTCCTTCCATTTAGATGGGCTCATCGGGTCGGACCAGCAGTTAACCTTGGGCGGCCCATGGTGATCTGCAGAGTATCATTTCATTTCAATCAGCTGAAAAAATGAGATCGGGAATCGAAGCAATGCAAAAGCGAGCGAGATTGGGATTTAGGGTTTGGTTTACCTGCGGCGCCGGCGAGGCCACGTCGCTGGATTAGACTGGAGGATTGACCGGCGGACCTGGCCGTTGACAAGCGGAGCGAGCTTGCGGCTTGGCGAGCTGCGGCAGCTGCTATAGTAGCCATGGCTTTCAGAGGTGAGAAGGAGAGAGACGAGCAAATGAACTAGTCTTATGACTCTCTAACCAGGAAGGAGGCGACGTCGTTTTTTAGGGTAGAGTTCTCAAGTGGAGCCCCAATATGCTTGTTAGCCCAATACCACCAATTGAGCCCACCCTATATATTTAGAGTTTATAGTTGTCATAGTAGCGCTCAGCTGGTCGGTTACTAATTAAGGAACACCTTTAATGTAAATCTAATGATGGGAAATATTCTTTTAAAGTTAAGTTATTTTGTTTTGAATCTTTAGATTTACATCTAACGGTGGTTTATCATGCATCATTTGGTGTCATTTCTGTTATTTTGTTTAATTACTCAAAAAAGAAACTGAGGACACACATTTTCTTCCTTCAAACCCCTGTTTATATCAGTTTTTCACGATACGTAGAGTTACTAGATTCGTGTCTTTAATTTTATACAAGAATGTATCACTGAGTTTTAATCTTGAAGTTTATACATGTTTCTACATACTATCTTCATTTTCAAATGATTTTAGATTGTGTTTAGAGCAATCAAGTGGAATCACATGTCACACCACGTAAACATAGCTCTTCAAAGAATCGATACAAATTTTCTTGAATGAATATTTTCTGCTTTTATGTGCCAAAGAAAGATTGTAGAACACTAACAAGAAAAAATAAAATAGGAGGGCAACTTTGCTTTCAGAACAGGAACGCGCTTTGTTAACTCTTGAAGTGAATCAGAATAGGAAAAAGAAGAATGATAACCAAACAAAAGGCCAGAACTATGCCAATGCAGATGCACTTCCTGCTGCTCTTCTGGTACTGCTTAGCTTCCTCAAGCTGCACAGTTCCTCTCCTAACAAATGAGCTTGCGCGTGCAACTTGGCTCTCGATGTCATTCAGCTGCTGCCCTTGTGCCTCCACCAATGCAGCCATGTCTAGGAACACTTGGTGCAGCTCAATGAGGCTCTGCTCAATCTCCTTCACAGCATCGCGCCGCTCTTGGATTTCTTGAATTGTGTCCAAAATTTGACCACGACCCTGTTCCTGAATAGCCCTCTGAACCAATGTTTCACCCTCTCCACTAGCAATCAGATTCTCAATCATTTCATTGTTGGCCTTCTCACCTGTTATTGTGAAGTACCTCCTTCCAACTGTCTCTTTGTATTCCGAGGCTATTTTGACCCTTAGGCCTTGAAAATCATCCATCATGGCCTTAAGCTTTTTCGTCAAACCATTAAGTAATGAAGTTCTTGTACGATCAGAAGATGATCCAGATCCACAGCCGGGGAGTTTGCGCTGTTCGGCATTTGAGAGTTCAAGTGCTTCCAGCTTTTCCTTGATGACTTTGGCAAGTTTCAACACTTTCTCAACATCTGAGTCCATCCTGGCGCGAAGCCCTTTCATGGACTTGGCATCATGGACTTGTTTGCTCTCCTCATTTGCTTCCTCTAGCTGCTTGAAAAGCTTCTCCACAGCTCCCATGTCTTCCTTCACATTCTCTATTTTCCTGAAGTATCCATCAAGATTGACAGTCTCATCCCATGCCTCGCTGCGCACGTCATCGATGTAAACCTGCTGCTCAAGATCCTTGTAGCGTTTGAATGAATTATCCGAAAACAGATCGTTCATCTTGGCAGCCAACTTTGATGATAACTTTTCTTTTTGGTAATGGGGAAAACTTACATCGAGGTATTTGATCTATCAAGGGGTTTATAGAAAGAGGAATTCATGGTTGCCATTAACATGGAGATACACTCGGAATTGGATTTGACTTCGTCATTGATTTTCTTCTTAATGAAAGTTGACATACCTTCTCATATATAGACCTGACTTCAAGTACACTAGTACGTGTTGACCAAATGGATTTAATATAAGAAACATGATTAGCACTAAGATGACGGAGCCAGAATCAACAGTCTATCTTTCTGATATAGTAATCAAGATCCGACAGTTGTGTCACTCTGAAAAAAAAAATGTCATTTACCCAAACAAATAATGAGGTTCATCGGTTAGTGATCAAAATTTTGATGCTTATTTACAGAAAGCCTATAATCACGTATCAAAATGCTCATTTCATCGCTCATAAAAGGAACAGAAAGAATAATCATGGCATTATATCCTGTCTTGGTTGCTGTAGTTGCAGCTGAATTTGCTCTTGTTTCCATGATTCCAGTTGAATGATACTACACTTCAAACTCCTCTCTTCCATCTGTTTGTACAAAATCAAAGATATTCGTAAGTCTAGCATTCATGTTCTACATGTCTACCATGAAATCCTAGATTTTGTAGGTACAAGTCTTCCTGGAAAATCTGATATTATTGGTGGAATTTGAACATGTAGTCATCTATGATGCAATAAAGAGAATTACAATTACCTCTAGAGCTGATATGCTTCTACAGAGCTCAAGACACTCATCAGAAAGCAACTTTTCTTGCGCAACCACCTCTGCTAATTCTGAGAGCAACACACCAGTCTGCTCAGCCTGTTTGAAGAATCAGCTTCAATGTTAGTCCACAACTCCACATTACATAAATGCAATGTTACAAGGTATGCGCTGGTATATAAAAGCTTTCAAGCTGAAACATACCGAGGGGACAAATGTAGCCAATATCAACTTAATGGAGGCCGAGTAATCTGAAGCATTTCGAAGATGGATTGCAGCTAATTGTGTATCCACCTACATATGATTGATTTCGTTAGCAAAAGCAAAATCACATCTCTTTCGCCAAAACAAAAGCTCGATTACAATGAGTCACTTTCGGCCTACCTTTGCACCCTCAACGAGAGGTACTTTGCACACAACAGAATGTAAGCATTCTTTCATCATAGAAACTGCTCCCATGTGTTGCCTTTCCATATCTCCCCACTCTTCCAATGGCTTAAACTACACAAATAACCAGCATATCAATATACACATACATCATTAACTTGGTAAAAAAAATCTCTTTACTAGTCGCAATGCAGGTGCTGACTTGAGAATGTAGTATTAAGTGCAGCTTCATTTCGAGCCTTTCTTTCTGCAGCTTCAGTTTCTTGTGCAGCACAGATTGCCGCAACTTCAATAGACTATCACAAGCGTTCAAAAAATTTCCCTGCCAAGTCATTCAACACGAACATGTTAGTCCTAAACTCACTAGTCCCTTAACATACAACAAATATTCAAACATGCAAGAAACTAGAGTTAAACCTGTGCTTGATCAACAACATTCCCATTCACAATTTCAGCTCTTGCATTTGCGTACCGCCATTGCATCAATCTGTTATGAAGCAACCGGAGTTGATGACCGGTATCGGTCACACCATAGCCGGAATCAGACCTCGCCAGTGACTTAGTAGACGACGAAGATTTTCTACTCTTGAACAGTTCAAACCCCATATTGATCAACTTCTCCACTCCCTTACTTTTCGAAGGACTGGTCGGCGGCTTCAAGCTCGAAAACGACGTCGACTTCCCCAAACTCTCCGCCGACACCGGCTGCGTCGCGCTCCTCCCCGGCGACAACGCCCACTGCGTCGTCCCGAACTTTGACCCGGTCAACGAATTAGCCCTCTTGATCACATTTTTCAGGTTAAACTTGTTCGTTTTCGGTGAGCTCTCCGCCGAACTCGGATTCCGGAGATGAGAATCCGACGTCCATCTCCGATGATTATGCTTCGTTTGAATATCAGTCATGTACTTAGACGAAACCTCCACCCCCAGCTTTCTCGAACTCGCCGTCGAGCTCTGAACCCCGAAACACGGAGAGCCGATGTTGACATTCGTGCCGGAACCGGCGTCACTGATCTCCGATCCCGAATCGAGAGAGTCGGCGAAATTATCGAAACTCCGACGACCTGAGTTCTGATACACACCGCTCCCGTCAACGGAAAATCTCCCCGGAACTACCACCGCCGCTAGCCTATTCGAAGACGTTGAAGTCGAATACGACGACGGCGACGGCGACGACTTGCCTGAAAAATTGAACTTTCCGGTGTATCTTGCTGACCCTCCGATGACCGGTCTATGATTCTCTTTGGCGTTGTCTTTCTCGTTCTCTCCTCTCCGGCTTCTGCTTTTGACTAAAGTCGATTTGTTACGGTCAGTATGATCTTTGAGTCTATCGATTCCGAGATGGACAGCTAAGGACTCGAAGTGCTTGATTGAAGGAGTCGTTGCAGAGGGCCATAAGCCTCCGCGGATTGAAGAATCGGGTTTTCGGGTATCGGGTACCGGCGAGCTGGGTTTTCTCCGGGCCGGCGAGAGAGGGTGGTTGGGAGATGGGAGTGAGGAGGGTTCGGGTGTGGTGGGAGATAGGAAGCGGGAACTGACTTCCCGGGATTTGGGTCTTCGGGGTTTGTGAGAGTGATCCATGGTGAGAATGAAAGAGAGGAAGGATTGTGTGTGTGTTTGGGGATTAGTTTTATATTTGAATTCAAAACAGGGTTTGAGGATTTCAAAAGTGAGTGTTTCTTGGGGAAGCAGATAAGGCCAAAAACAAACCAGCAGATGTAAAATGGCGGCAAATTGGATTGCGTAGATTCTTCGCCGGCGTAGGAGGGGTTTTGGGGTTTTTTCTCGGAGATGAAATGACCGAAATATCCTTATTAAGACTGAATCAAAATGTTTTTTTGGAGTGTCCTGTACCATTTTTCAAAAACAAAAACGAAAAATCGGACTTTGTATTTTTAAGATCTAAATTAAACAGAAAATGCATTCGGTATATTTTTCAGTAAAAGTTGTTCTATCAAAACCAATGGATAATGACAATTCATCTAAAACCATATCTAGATTTTCTATGTAGATTGGTAGAAGTTTTTTTCTCAGTTAAAGGTCATAAAGATTATTTGAATGAAAAATCATGACTTTAAAGACTATTCAGATTAAAATAAAACCATAAGAACTATTTAGATGAAAAATTGTGACTTTAAGGACTATTCAGATTAAAATAAAACCACATGGACTAAACAGATGTTGACTTCAAACCACAAGGAGTAAACAAATTTCAATTATATTTGTTATTTACATACTTAGATCATAAACAATATTTACATTATCACACATGAAGCGTAATGCCCTAAAGAGACGTATTATACATTTGTACTTCATAAGTTCTTATCTACTACGTAGATTGGCCAGGTGATCCTAAGAACATGTTGTATGTATGACTAATGTAGATTGATAAAATAACTGTAATGATGGAGAAAGTATGAAGTGTATAGTGATAGGAGCGGGAGTGATGCAAGACGTTGGGAATCAAGAGAAGAAACAAAAAAAATTGCATTTATCATCAGTTAATCAAGTACTAGCTAGCAAGTGTTGAAGGAGGAGTAATGTGTAAATTCCATTGTGCCGGCAGTTAAGAGTTAACGATGGGTTTCATTGGCATGATGTTGCCATATGTCAAATTTGTTTATTGCATTTCAAATGGTACTGTTGTTATCATGAAACTCAATCCCATTGCTACACGAAAATGAAGGAGGAAACAGTCAATGTATATCATCACTGAAAATCAGCTGTCTTGTGGTTTCGAAAACCTGAGCGCGACAGTGAAAAGCGAGTTTGCCTACCACTGTAATACTGTGAAAAACAGATTTTTGTCTTTGCAGTATTTTATTTATCTACATTCGCATGCCGTAAAATCATATTAAAAAACGCCGTTGCCGGGGATCGAACCCGGGTCACCCGCGTGACAGGCGGGAATACTTACCACTATACTACAACGACCTTGTTGCTTGATCTGTCTTTAATTGTACTTATTAAAATAATTAAGTTAAGAAGAGGACAGACGTTACCTGAAATTTTTTGTTGATCCCAAAATTGAAGCACCTGAAATGTCAGCTTATAATGTTTCCAGTAATTGTACTTTTCTTCTCATCTTGTATCACTTGATAGTTGAAACGTTATATTGGTTGAAAGTGAACAGTATCCACTGCGTTTTCTGTTACTCGTGTTAGAGTTTTGCCAGTAGTTGAAAGTTGAAACTGTGGAAGAGAAGAAAATGAAAACATTGGCAGATCTAAGACTGGACAATAGTGATAAGACTTAATAGAACGTGAAACTTCCTCTAGAACTTGGAGTACCAATACCAGTACAAGCAGTGTATCCATATGGAGTACACGGGTTACACTGTTCAACCTAGTGCAAAACTTGGTCTTTGAAGAATGTAGTAGTTAGCATTAACAATTTTGAACGATTTATATGAAGTAAAACGACTGTACTACAACACAACTAGAATTCGAGATTAAGTACCCATCTTACAACCAATACCAATGTTCCTATTTGGCCAGTCTCCTACCCCTGCTTGATCTTGCAAAAGCTATCAGCATTCTTGACCACAAAAAAGTTGGATCTCCTTGTGTGCCTCAGTTCTATAGTGGGAGAGTAGTAGCAACGTCATTACCGAAAACCAAAAGAGTTTTACAAACTTGCTTCCCATGTCTGAAATCAATGGAAATTGCACCGTTGCAACAAAGGATGAGTATAATCAACAAATTTCTCCCAAAGGGGCTTGTACTTTTCCATCCCAATCTTCAACCACGGTTTTGAGTTTCCATTGTAATGCAGCACAGCACCCTTCTCTATCAAATGAGGATCAACATTTGTGTACCCTAAGCCCAAAACATGCCATGACGGCTCCAAAGGCTCGGTCAGTCCATAGAACGTCAACAATCCAGGTGGCAATGTGCCAAGTTTCCACAATGTTCGATCAACATTTCTTTCCTGCCAGTAGTGGTAGATGCCAGTAACGTTCCTTTTCCTCCACTGAACCAAATCAAACACATTCATTCCAAATGCCCATCCACAGGCATCGGGATCAAAATGTGATCGAATGAGAGGGTGAGAGTAGTTCAAATATTTATGGTATCTGTGAAACGTCTCCATGCATGTCTCCACTGCTCCATTTACATTGCCATTCAAATCAATCGAGAACAGGCCAGACAGATCCTTTTGGACAACAACATCATCATCAAGGAATACCACCTTCTTCAGGGCAGGAAAAACTTCAGGAATATAGAAGCGCAGATGGTTAAGCATGGAAAGATACTTTGGGTTCCGAAACTTGATTGGTGTCCGGCCATCATCACTGTTTCCAGAGAAATAGTAACTTTGAGTTTCAGAGTCTTGGAGCTGCTTAAGCACAGGAACATAAGAAGCGTTCAGCCATTTAAAGTCCTCAAACTTCTGAACCTCGACAGTCACTCCTCTGAAGCTGTTCATAGAGAACCATGCCTTCATTGCAGCATGGTTGATTTCATCAGTTACAAGATGGAAGACAACCTTCTCTGGATCGTTGGAACTTAGAGCTGTTGAATTGACCACAACTGAAGTTGCCAAAATGTTGTCAGAGAATACACAGAAATGATAGAGATTGTTATCCTTTACTTTCATTTCTATTTTTCTGTCCTTGAGTTTCCTCTGCAGATTTGGGTGCCTGAACCATTCACTTGTCAGCTGAATACCAAGGCAGTAAAGGCTTTTAGGGACCTCCTCAGCAGCTATTTGTCCATACTTGGAACTTTTCTCGCTCACATAACTCATCTGTTCTTCCAGAGATTGTATTTTGGCTTTAAGTCTCATAATCATGGTTGCACTGTCGTAATGGAGCTGCTGCGCTTGGTACAGTACAAGTGCCATATCACGAATTGCAGTTTCTGATTCTCTTGCCGTCAAAGGTTTCCTTGTCGCAGCATTTGACAGCAGAATCTGTGAGTTGCGGATCTGGGCACTTAACTCCCAAGCAAACTGAAGGTTGTTGCTCTCTTTGGCAATCACAACGAAAGCCTTTGCCAGAGCTATTTGGTCACTGATCTGCCTGGCAACTGAGTTGGGGTTCAACATTTCTTCAGTAATGTTCAGACCTTCCATAACTCTATCATGCCTATATCTCTGCAGAAGGAAGAGAAAGCACATACATCTTAATACACACAAAAAAGAGCAAACACCTATACGGAAAGAACATGAGATAAAACCAGAATCTCCTATATAAAAGAAAATAACAACAAAAATTCAATCTATCTTCATTTTCTAATAATATTGATACCACTACCGTATGATCTCAATACATCCGTGATATCAATACCCCCGCAACAAACATCTTCCCCAGCAATCTAGAATCTACCTTCCCAACAATCTACAGTACTAATTTACTATATCTTTGTTTACTGCCGTGTTTAATTCCATATCAGTAATCAATATCTAAAACATTTCATTAAGGAACTGGAAGTGACAAAGATCATGTTTACCAACATCTAGATCAAGCTAAATCTCAAACTAAGCACTCATACTATGTATTGCAAATATAGTAATCAAACTATACAAACCCAATTTTCCCAAGCGGCAAACAACACAATTGGATTATAAAGCTTACATCTTTGTACCGTTCCAGCACCCAAATGCCAAACTCATTCTCATCACTATCCACCTTTGCCAAAACCCAATTTCATCTACTTAAAACCAACACCAAAACTAAACAAAGCAAAAGAAGAATAGTTACATACAGTGGTCAATACAGGTCTGGATCCAATCTGACTGCCTCTGCTCAAAGTATAGATAAACAGCAACACTGCAACCCCACACAGAACCCACCAAAACGCATTCGGAAACCTCCTCGCCCTCAACGGCCGCCGGAAGTCCGCCGCCCTCCGCCTCATTCTCTCCCCAAATCTGAAACCTTCCGGCTGTCGGTGATCGGAGATCGCGAGATGGGTTCAAGTCCCAGTGATTGGATCTTACCAAAAAGGCCCCAAGATTGAGACTTTGAGAAGAGAATTGGGATTTGGGGATTAGGGTTTTCTAAGATTGGACTAATGCATTAAGAGAGGAGAAGCTAATCTGAGTTAAAGCTGGAGCTGTTGTTGATGTTCTTATTCAGTGTTCGGTTGTGGACAATGACAGTTGGGAGTTTTGTGGAATTCTGTGGAGTAGGAGTGCTTCTGCTTCTTCTGGGTTGTCAACATGATCTAATAATCTTATTGCACGTGTTATTATATATATTTTTTTGTTTTTTGGAATGACTATGAGATGAAGTTGATGATCCCATATGAGCAATGTAGATGTCATTTTCATTTGATTTTCACAGATTATATTTGTATGCATCTCTCATGTGTGTGTTTTTAATGCGCAAATGTTTGATACCAAAAATGCCATATAGAGCTTTGAATCCGAATAAAGCCTGTAAGTGTGAGGATGTCAATGTCCTAAACCCTGAATCCCCCCAACATTAGTTGGATGGAGATCTAAGGTGATTGAGAGTTTTGGTGACAATGTTTGAATTCATCACTCTTCATCACAAAAGGTTTGTTTTTGAAGGAACTTGACAGGCTTAAACTGAGCTTTTGTTCCAAGTGCTCGGTGGTCTTGCCAATTTAGAAACTTTCTCATTGTTTGAAAAAACAAGGTAACCTCATAGTTGGAACTCCTGCGTCTACAACTTCCGGTTCTTCAACCTCAAAAGATTCATAACAAAATGGATACAAAAAGGACTATTGTCATGGCACAGTGAAATTCACACACACACAGCAACACCAAAGCCTTCATTCAAAATAGTTCTTATTGCAACATTTCATCATCAATGCCATACCTTTCAGTATCAAATATTTCCTCTCAGTTTGATCCAAATTCAACAATCCAATGATTTTGTGAATACTTTACAACAGAGACCGACTCTAAAGAACTTAGAACATAATACTCTAAAGAGCGTAGAACCCTATTATATGGCCTAAGCAAGATGATGCTCTTCAAAAAGGTCTGAGCCTGCCTTCTACGGTAAAATAAGTATGAACTAGAGCAGAAATACTGAAAAATGGGAACTTAACATACTTGCCAGCAAGAGCACACCTTATGCACTCCAACAAGATCAAAATGTACAGGAATGCCAGGGCTGCCCAATACTCTATGCCGAATGTACCATTGAAGTTGATGAGTGGAAAGAGATTGCTCGATTGCCCTACCACTTGCAGCATCGTATCTAACAACATGGCCATAATCACATGGTACCTAAAGAAGTGAGGCCACTGTTTATTCTTCACCACTCCATAATATGCCCCTATGCAATATGCAGATGTGAACCACCAGGGTAGCCTCTTTATTGCTCCGGGGACAAAATAAATCAAATCTCCAAAGAGTTGATAGTGTTCTGCAAATGGCTGAATATAAAAGCCAACTTCGGACATCTGCAAAGATGCTAAATAAGGAAGACATGCTAAAGTTCTCCACCACCACTCTGGCTTCTCAGTCATTTTCGGGAAAGGCATAGTGATTGAACTATTATCCTTCTTTGCTTGTACCAATGTTGAAGATTTGCGTTGTCTGAGTAGAATGGATGTTTTCTGTGACCGGCCAGCTTCATTCCCCCTTAGCACTGTGGATGATACCGCAGAAAGGTCCAAGCTTGGCAGTCCTGAAACCGACAACTCTGAAAATTATTAAATATAAAGATTTCTAAGATGCTCCAAGAAAATATGCATTTCATCTGTATCTGGGAAGATATGAGGAGACTCATATCATATCAAAACAGTATCATCAGACAAACAGTAAATTGTTTTCAATGCTCGAAAGGATATACTGATTTCATTAACAATAGTTTATAATTTGTTTCAGGATCTACATCACCTTACCATGGGAACAAGGATTGGCTTTATGCAATACCATTTTTCTCAATTAGTTTTTCACAAGGGACGATTCTTGTCAAGAAATTTGACATACCTCTGGGCAGTACATGCAGAACTTGATTAGGTGGTCTGCTGGTTGACAATATAGGCAGTGGCTTTGGATTGAACTTGAATGCAACCCTGTTGAGCTTGGTGCCTCCTCTAAGATTCACATCCTTGTACCTAGTTAAGAACCAATAGCATTTAAGAAGTTTATCATCAACTAGGCCTGTAGGAGCATGTACATATGTGATCATATCAATAAGCACCTCCTGATTCAGTGATGGAATACTGCTCATTATTTTTCCCTACTCTATAAACTTCCAATGTAATAAATTATTTTCTAAATCAAAAACATGATACTACTCAAAATAAAATTAATGTCTTCCATGCTAAAACACAGGAGAAAAAGGCTAAAAATACTGAAGGACAAGGTAAACAGTTGATATCCATCTTTCAAAGCTCAAAACAGGGTTTCAAAGAATGTCTCTATAACTACTACTCAGTAATGCCCCTACATATCTACCCGCATTATCCAGATAGTAATTACAGACTCAAGGAAGCTGGTTCTATTGAATAAGTAGTAAAAGTGGCAACACTCTCATCAAAAAGCTATCTGCTTATAACCCAGTAACCCACTTTTGGTGTCATGTTTTGATATATACATCGATTTCTGAGTAGAAGCTTATCGAGATGAATGATCATCATTGCTACAAAACAGGTGCGAACCAATATACTAGACTTAGTTATTGCAAATTCATCTGGATCATCCACCAATGAACCGACTTTGTGATAAACTATAGACGGCCCTTACAATTCTTGACTGTCAAACCCTCTATATACAAATTTCATGCCTATGTGCCTAACTTACTAATGCTACTTTAATGCAAATAGAAAAGCATGTTTAACCCAAGCATTATGCTTAAACTTCTACTTTGATCAAATCATCAAAACAGTGCAAACAAAGACAAAAACAAAAACCGCCTAAAGTAACGTATATTCAGAGAAAATTCCAGGGTAGGCAGCCTCCTTCATCACAAGAAACAAAAATTTCCGGTAAACTCACACAATTTTACCTGTATCTTATTCAGCCAAACATCTTACATATTGCACCAGACCTACTTTACTTTCCGCTCCCAAGTTCTTGTCACATATTTTTAACAGCAATGAATCCAGATGCAAACATTTGTGAAATGAATAACAATACCAACCCTTTTAAATTTCCCAACAAAAAATCATCTTCCAACTCCAGAGATCACAAAGCAAATACAAACTCTAAAACCAAAAACAGAGCAGAGAACCAAAATTCAGCTCTAACAAAGATTAACAAACAAGGGTTCCTTCTCCTGAATCCAAATTTTCACAAAAGAGCCCATTCAGAGCACAACCCAACATTCTGTATAGGATTCATCACCAAAAGCTTAAATCTTTTTGTTCTTTTCAGATTTTTTTACTAGTGAAAAAAAAAATGGAAGAATTGGTGTGAAAACGAAGGTGGGTTTAAGCAAGCGTACCGAGAGGAGGAGGAAGAAGGAGGAGCGAGGAGGATGGTCTGGCCGCAGCTCAAGGCAGTGGCCATTGCTTCGATGTGTGGAGGTTTCGAGCCCTTATTTTCTCTCTGGAATACTCGGCGCCGTCGGCTTTTCTTTCCATGCACGATTGTCCCTAAACTCTATTATATACATCTTTTGAGCCTTTTTGTCATTACCCTAACTTCAGGGTAGAGGCTAGGTGTGCAAATTATGGAGAAGCTGGGGGCTCATTTGGAAATACAGAAAATAAGGTAGTACATTCTAGACTCCTAGTACCACACTCGAGCTGGTACAATGTTACAAACTACAAAGTAAATTAAACTAATGTAAAAACAGAATCAAAATCTCTCCTCGACTATGAGATTAAGAATGATACATGAGTGAATTATTTGACTTAACCCCTTTGTGCGGGGGATTTTTTTAATTAGGCTCCATGAATAATGGAGGAAGGTTTTCAGGAGTATGTTCGGAACCTGGTGATGTTGTGTTGACATGTTATGTTAGATTATCGTAAGCGAGTCATTATGGATTGTTACCTTTATTATTGTAAGCGAGTCATTTTTTATTTTTTTTTAGAATGGAATGACATCCAAATTTGATCAAAAATAAAAACAAAATCAACTACATATAATTTTAGGGTTTTGTTCACCTGGTGACCTTATTTGTAATTTTGATTCGAGGTCTCTGAATGCCCAACTTCTTTTGGGGTCAAAGTAGGCCGCCATTGAATCCTAGTTGCTTAAGGATCATCAACACTTGTTTCAACTCAAGGATTGGGAAGGTGAGTCAGGTGACACAAGTTAGGGCTCTCGATGGGTCTAATCTAATATAGTATCTTCTAATCTAAAAGGTTCTGGCTTATAGGATTTTTGTTACCTTCCTGGAGAGTTACAAGATTTGCAGGAAGAGCCTTGTCCGATTCCAGCAAGGATTCGGAAGACACCTATACCTACCTTGGTTGGGTAAGGCTCGCTCCCTTTCCTCTTCAACTGTTACGCGTTTTCTCTCCTCTTTAAATGTGTTACGGATTTTCAGTGGGAAGGAGCAAAGGATCTTAGTGCAGCTTTGGTGTTACCGATCATGGCTATGAAGAGAAGAATGTCAGGCAGCAACATGGCAAACAGAAACAAAAGGATTAAAAAGGAGGAGGAGGATCAAAGCCGGAGCACCAGGGGTATGGTGGTGGACACATACACATACCAATTACCCGAACTTGTCATCAGCCAAATCATCTCTCATCTTTCCTCCAAGTACATCATCAAGGCAAGCATTCTTTCCAAGGAATGGGCAAGCTTGTGTTCTTCGGTTCTCGTTTTAGATATCGATGAGGATGAAGGCAAGAAGCAATGTGATGATCATGACACGAAACAACGAAGAGAGTTCCTTAAGTTCTTGACCGGTTGCTTGAAGATCTATGAGAATCAAAAGCACCTGGAGAAGTTGAGGCTCCACATGAGATATTTAGGAGCTGGTGACTGTAAAATAAACAAGTCAGTGAGCTTTGCTTTGGAAAGAAACGTTAAAGAGTTGGATATTTGCTTCAAAAGAGAAAACAATGTCAGAAAATCCAAGTACTATTGCTTACACCAGACACTTCTCAGTAATGCAAAATCTTTAACCATTCTGAAGTTGGAGAATTTAAGAATCGAAGAGGACAGCATCGACCCTATAGCCTTTCCTTCTTTGAAAACCATGTCTCTTAAAGCTGTGAAATTCACAGGTAACACTGGATTCTCACGCTTATATTCAGGGTGCCCTTGCATCGAGTATTTGTCATTAAATTTATGTCATGGCTGGGATGTTAGACTTTCAAGTTCGAGGCTCAAACACTTGGAGATTCTGTGCTGCGAAATCAAATTTAGAGTGGAAGCAACCAATCTTGAATCCTTTAAATTCCAAGGTGACCATGGACTTCGTCATCATATCATTGACCTGCAAAAAAGCTTCTACATTGCCTCATGTCAAACACTCAGAAGTCTGGAGTTCTCTCATACACACTTTCCCAGTGGATGGTTCAAAGGCCTCGATTCGAGATTTCCCTATCTTGAGAGGTTGGCTTTACATACATGCTTTAGCTACTCGGGGCTTATCATCTCTAGCCAGAATCTGAGAAGCTTTGTGTTTCATGAATGCCGATACATTTTGTCTAAACTTTATGCTCCAAATTTATCAGAGGCTACAATCACAATTGAACAAAGAAGAGACTATGATCGCCTGAGAATTTTTTTTGGAAATTTTGATAGTTGCAAGAAGATATGTCTACATGTTAATGAGACTGAGATATGTATCTTTCCGGAAGAAATGAGAAAGAAATGTTCTCCACCATTACCTAGTCTCCAGCGTCTTGAGGTAGAGATAGATACTGTTACAACAACAGCAGCAGCTCATTCAGCATTGATGGATTCCTTGAGGTGGATGGCACCGTCTTTGGAGTTTTTATCCATTAACAGAATATATCACATCTATGATAGTAGAATTAGTTAATGAAGTACTCTTTACAATTTGTACATAGTTGTGTTTTAGTGGATTGAAAATATTGTATTGCCCTCTATTAGTCCTGTTGTTTGGGGTTGTTGTCGGTTCCTGTTGCTATTTTACCCTATATATGCATGAGTTGCTTTATCTGTAATAATTGATTAGGCAACTGATGGTATGATTTACTTGGGACTCTAGTCGATTTAGAAATAGATTTGAAAGGACAGTGTTTCATTGAATCTAATCTGTTGTGCAGATGTGTTTTCAAGATAAAAACTGTCGCGTATGTAATTATCTATACATTCCGATAAGAAAAGGCAAAACTAAAGAGGTAATAAGAGATCGTATTACAGGGGAGTCTTCATTTGTTTCTGGTTACGTAGATAACTGCATTGTTTTGAACTTGAAATAACAATAAAAAGCAGATTCCTAACTTCAGCAACTACATTAGTTTGTCCCAGTCTAATTACATGGAATTCATCTGTTGATTTGCCTTGCAAGTTACCTGGGCTGCAAGGGTGCTTTCAACTAAAACTGGAATTTGGTTCAGAAAAGGCCCCAGCGTTCCCGCTCCCTAGCATCATTTCCAAGTCCCCAACTATGTGGGCGATAAGTTGATCTCAAGAAGTTAGCTGCACTTTGATCGGAGCAAGGGCTTCGTGGGTAACTCTGTGGGCTTGCACGATTTAGACGCTTTTGCCTATACCTCCATGCTACTTGAATTCGCTTTGCAGCAAGCCCTCTCCAATATGGAGATTCATACCTGCAAGAAATACAATGTCAATCTTCATATCATGATGAAAGCATCACCTTCTGTACTGAGGAACATTTCAAGGCAAAAAAATGTTACGCAGTAATAACAGAAGTAACCTTATGGCTCCTTGCACACGTGGATTACGCAAGTATCTTGCAAAACGTGCCGTGAACTGTTCAAGGTCTGCAGCTCGGAGTTGAAATGCTTCCACGTTTGTTAAGCACCTCACCAATCTGTTGCTGAGCAATCTCTGACCAGTGATTCTGACATTTTTCCCATCTTCAAACAAGAAATATGTTGAATAATTACTACAAACTAATACTACCTACTAATATGATTATGTGACTGCCAAGTGACAAAACTCTATGAATTAGATTATAGGATTTGAAGTTTTAAACCAGTGGTTATGTCATGCAGCGAATACCATTGTTTACAGAAGACTCAAGACACCATCTGAGAAGTTCCTCACCACAAACATCACCTTCCTTTAATGTGTCATCAACAGTCCCATCTGCCCCAATGCTCTCCATCTTTCCACGAACAATAAACACCATATTCTCAACCATACCTCCAGGATACAAAATTTCGTTTCCTTCAATGTATGTTTTTTGTTTCAGTTTCTCACAAATCGCATCTAAGATAGGATCATCCATCAGAGCAAAGATCCGAACCTGCAATTTTCTTTTTAAGTTATCGGACCATACATGGTGCATCAATTAGGATCCAGTAATTAGAATGAAACCATAAAGGTGCAGTTTGTGATTTGACATTGTCAACAAGACAAGCTGGCATACAAGTGATCACACACAACAACAAAGTAGCACAAATATAGATCTTACTTTCTTCACAAATTCGAAAAGATGGCGTCTTATATTTCTCTGAAGGTGTTCAGGCAAATTTTCCAGAATTAATTCTTCATTTACACCTTGTGTGGCAGACCAATTATACCGTTCAGCATTTCTTACTTGCCTACATGATAACCAATACATGGGTCAAAATTCAAGACATCCACATTTAAGAAAAATTATTGTACATGAACATTCAATATCACAAGTACATGAAAGTTCAATCACGCAAACAAGAGTAAAGCATATATACCACCAGTTTAAAGCACCACATAAATATATAAAAAAATTCCTTAATTTAATATCACCTGGATAATATATTAAAAATTTCCTCTGAGTGATTTTTGCACAAGTAATACAATTTGCATCTTGCAGAGTAAAAGGTAATAGGGAGATTCAAAGTTGAAATTTGACGATTAAAGCAGGCACTAACTGAGCGACTATGAATTTTGTCAGCATTGTTGCCATGAAACACGATGGAACAAATTCGCATCGTATGAAACTTTGCATAGATGATCTACACATTATGTTCTAGATACTGAACGGTGATGTGAAAAAATGACATGAAAGTGTGTCAAATAAGGAGCCTCACACTTTAATTTCAAAACGGGGCTCCGCTCTAGATAGGAATTGTGTGTGTGTATTATATATATAATATATATACGAAAACGATGTAGAGCGCACGTCCGCACCGTCCTTAAAGTGCGGACGCGCCTCCGTTCGCCACCGTCTGACACCGACGAAGGGGCACCTCCACCCGGGCGGACTCCCGCAGCGTCCCCGATCACTTTCCCTCCCCGGCGAGTCCGCCGAATTCCAGTTTTCCGGCGAGATCGATCTGGTTTGAAGTTTTGGGTGATCTCGCCGGAAAACTGGAATTCGGCGGACTCGCCGGGGAGGGAAAGTGATCGGGGACACTGCTAGAGTCCGCTCGGGTGGAGGCGTGCCGCCGTCGGCACCGGACGGTGGCACGTCCGCACTTTAAGGCCGGTGCGGACGTGCGCTCCACATCCTGCCTGTATATATATATAGAGACCGAATCAGGAGCGGACATCCGCACCGGCCTTAAAGTGCGGACGTCCGTCTGTTCTCCACCCTCCGGCGCCGGCGACGGCGCGCCTCCACCCCAGAAGACTCCAGCAGCGTCCCCGACCACTTTCCCTTCCTGGCAAGTCCGTTCTTTTCCAGTTTTCCGGCGAGATCACCCAAAACTTCAAACAAAGTCTAAACATATATATATGTCTGACAAAATACTATGCCAAAGGCCAAATATTTGAAGCATAAATGTGATCTCACAAGGAAAAACTTACACCGAGTGGTGATTCGATTATCAATACCTTCTAAGCTCTTCTGGCAGGTTCCTATAACGCATCCACTGCTCAACATCACGACTCCGTAATAACATATCAAACCTCCTAAAAAGACAAAGACTCAAAAGAATGAGAAAGGCTGAGATGCATAAAAAAACCTTATGGGAGAGGAAACTATATATAACAATCTCTGAAATTTCAAAAATGCATGATATTTCCAGAAGTAACACAGATTGCATTAATATTCAGTTAGATATTTTGACAATAACTAATCACATATAGTTGCAAACAAGTGAAACAGACACATATGGGGTGCTAGTGTCGGGAAATTTTTCTCAACAGCGCTATTGCAATGTGCAATTACTCATTTTCAAATACACCAGTGAAATTTCTTATTGGTAATTATCTTACCGAGACCCTAACAAAGAACTGTGGCATACTACATGTTGGTGAAAAGGCACTGAAATTATAAGATACTATAGATTCTTATGAACTCTTTCTCAAATAAAAAAAAAACTCTCGAAGAAAGAAAGTGGTAATAAAGATCAAACAATAAAAATGTGGTCAGAATATACCCCTTGCAGGCAGCCTTAGTAGGTAACAAGAGTTAAGAAGCAGATCTGATAGAGATAAGTAGAGTACCTTCGTCCAAGAGACTGAAGAAAATTCTGCATATTTCCGATCAAAAGAGCAAACAAGATGAGTCCCAGTCCAATAATTACCATGGTAAAGATAATTTCTCCATTGAAATAGCTTGGAGTTTGATTTCCTGCCAAAGTGCTGATTTGCTTCATAAATCACAGGAGATAATATGTCAGCATAAAGGTTTAACACTTTAAATTATTTCTGGAATCATAATAAATTACCAAGTCATCTATAGAGTAACTAAAAACAAAATTTGAAAATTACTACTCCCAACAGGGGGAAGGAGAGAGAAAGTGAGTGGGTAGTAGAGCTAGAGCCAATTACATCATTACCTCATCATCATCAATAACAAGAAAAAAAAAACATATTGAGGCGAATTTTACCTCTATAGATATAAGGTTTCCATTTAATTTCATTTATACACTTCATTTATTCATTTTGAGAATAGATAGCAGCCTTGAACGTTAACATAATTTACCCTTTTCTATCAAGAGACACCATGGATTCATATTATTCTTTTTATTTCTACAAACAACTAAACATATTTTTTTTTTATAAACAAATAGAAGATATAATGTTAAAGTACCTGAAACCCCCAAAACAGTGAGTATAAATATTTAGTCATGATATCTCCCGTAGTGAGATGGACAACTGGAGTATAGATTCCATAAGAGAAATCTCCTTCAGCGTTAAAACAATCGGTAGCCTTCTCATTTTTTCTCCATTTATTTAACTCCTCCTCTGGAAGAGACTGAGCATGCCAACAATCTATTAAACTCACGCATGACTGCGAATTAGTGTTGTGGCAGGCGTCTCGAAGACATTGGTTAACCCTCTGAAACAAGAAAGAGTACAAATGTCCTATCAAAAAAATAAAGGAATATGCATCATTAGGTTGGAGAATGAAATCTCCACACACCTGTAAGCCGAGGAGGTACCAGCATGACCCAATTACATGGCCAACCAACAAGAAAGTGAGAGTGTTTATAACAAAATTTGTCCAAGCTGACTCAAATACGAAGAAGCCATTTGGTGATTGACCAGCAAGCAGGGGCAGAACCCTATGCAACCTGGGAAAGTATTGAAAAAAAACTGCCAGACGGAGAAGATTCTTTGTTTCATTTGCTTGAAACGATCGCAAAGGAACAATTGACAACATTATCATCTGAACAAGAATTTAAACAAAAGACAAGAGTAAATAAATCGAAAAGCTAAAACCCATCATATGGTGGGTGTCTGTAGAAAAAAAATAAGGACAAACATTTAATAAAAACAGGACAGTTATGTGATCTTAGGATTATAAAGTTGGATGCATGATCAGATTTAAACAATTACACACCAAGCATATCAAACCAATTCAAAGTGGACATGAGAGAGAGAGAGCGAGAGTGTTTACTTGAGGAAGCGGTAAAACAACAATTAAGTCGACTAAAAATTTTCCATGAAGATAGTTGAGAGCGATTTTATATGGTTTGTCTACTATCTCTCCTGTACCAACCACTCTGGACCCAGGAGCTACGTAAGCCAACCTAAACTGCCATGCATTAGGAAATTTGGATACTTTAGCCGGGACTTAAATGGTACCATATAATTTCTATTACAATAAAAACTTAGAAAGGCTCAAACAGACAAGAAAATCAAAGCAACATTTAGTTTAAGACACCAAATGAATAACACAAATTCAGAATGACATTTCTAAACAGAAGGTGAAATGCTGTTACCTGGAGAAGCATGTGCAATAGGTATATGAAGTCTGTTAGAGTTCGGAAAAACACTAATAGTATGACAAAAACCCAGTCAACAGATATGCACTTCTCATCCTGCATTTTAAGAATGTAGATACACTAAAATTTAAAGGGGGAAAAAAATTTACATATTGAAGCAATTTTCGAACTGCTGGTGTCTGCGTCCAAGAATGCAGCCTCCAGAAATATAATCAAACTTAATGCAAACACATACATCAAAGTGACTTCAAGACATAAACGAAAACATCTGCCTACAGTAAGTTTTTTTGTTGTAAGAAGAACATTGTACCACAATTAATTATTTTTATGACTAGAGAACCCCATAAAAAAGTTGGAAAAAATGCAATGACAAACCATACACTTCATAATTATTTTTCATAATATATGTGCTTTATGAAAGAAAAAAACATTTAACGACTAAACCTGTTGTGCAGATAACAAGAAGAAAAATAACGGATCTACAAAAACTGCCACCATGCAAGATATGACAAAGAACTTGTTCCATCTTCGTACAGCTTTAGCATCAGGGTTCACAACTCCGAGAATATATGGATGCAGAAAAGAACAAGTTCTTTTAAACCATCCTTTAGCATCATCATACAAAATATTATGGAGCTGCAGAGAATTATCCCAAACTCTATGTTAGTTTCATTTTATTTTAGTTTTGGAGGAATCATTGGCTTCACAATATAGTAAGAAACTAAAAGCATTTACAATGGCCAATGTACAGACAAAAAGCAAAGGAAAAGGTTTGAGCAAAGAAACTAAATTTACAAAACAATTAGAGAGAGAGGGAAGTTGGTAAAAAAAAAAAAAACAAAGGCAAAGGTTTGAGCAAACAGAGCAACTACATGATGCTCAAGTCAATGGTCAACTGAATCTGCTCCTTACACGTAGCAACAATCATTCAACAATTAGTCTGTTCAGTTCATGAAGTTTTATTGGCTATACATCAATAATAAACATAAGAACAGCAAGAAAAATTAGTTTACATGCTTGGGAAAAGCCAAGGCTAAGCAGCATCACCACTTACCGTACAAACACAACAACACAGACAACAAACAATTTCACAACCTCCTTTAACTAAGGGTGATCCTCTTCTATTTCAAAAGAAACAGAAAAGAATAACTACAGATTATGATGGTTTACATACAAAAGCAACAGGGAAAAAAAATTATATAGGGACATAATATCCTCATGGTTTTCATATGAAATTTAGATATAATAAGCACACACGACGAGACAAAATCATTCATTCTGTTATAAGAATGAAAAAGACCTTGTGATCAAACAAACTTGAAGCTACGTAGTTTCTCCGTTGAGCTGATCTCAAATTGTGAAGTGGTTTGCAAAATGTGCAATGAGAATCATTGCAATTTGTAAACTGCTGGAATGGAACACATGCAGGTGTGAAAGGGCTTTTGCTATCAATATTTAAGGATCCTGTATGGTCTACACCATCAACTCCTGTTCCCTTGGATTCCATGGAATTGACAGGGCTCGGGATAAATGCATTCTTGGAACTGGATGGTGATTGTGAATGTAGCATTGGTACTTCATCATTTCTTGTTTTACCCATATTTCTTCAAGGAAGCCTAAAAGAAGAGGAAATATAAACAGATTAAATAAAACCCATGAGATAATAGTACAACGCTGCATATGGATCTAACTTTCATAATGTGGAATACAATGAATCTTTTGCATAAACCATTTAGTTATATAGAAGAGTATATCATGACAATTGAAAATGCATCTCCTGATACTTGGTGGTAAGTGGTAACAGTAGGTATCAAATCACAACTTCCAAATCATTATAATCCCTTAAGCCAATTCGAAAAAACCCAATTCGAGCATTACAAAATAGTGATTACATTACAGAGAAATCAATATGCAGAAAAAATGTGTAACTTAGTACATAGAAACAAACCTCATGAAAGCTGAAACCTTTATCAGTCAGCAGACCATTAACCCATGACAGAGATGGGAGAATGGGAAGTTGTGGTGGGTTTTGATGATGAGGAGGATAAAGATAAGAGAAGGAGTGAAGTCATGGATCTTTCTTGTGTTCAATCCCCCTAATAAAGCTGGCATTTCGAAACAGGAAACAATATGACGCGGTTTCCAGAGAAATAAATGAGACGTTGGCATGGTTTTGGGTAATCGAGATTCTTCATGTTTATGGAAGGAAAGGAAAATCATGGCTTTGATTTTCATCATGTTTCATATTATGGTTTATCCCAGGCTGTGGTGAGAGTACACTTGAAACTGAAAGCTGATGTCATTCCAGTTCCGCTCGTTCGTACTTTCGTAGTGAGGCTGGAAGCTTCCAACTTCTTTGACTGTGTTTCAGATTTTCACACTTGGTTGACTGAGTTTTCAATAGTATCACTTTGTTAACTCGCATTTTTAAATACAGTTTTACACAATAATATGAATGTTAATTTTTCTGTTAAAACCTTGCAAAACAATACTTTTTAACAAAAGTATTCAAAAAATATCTTCATGTGATCACATTTACTGTTTTTTTGTTTTATGAGAAAGATGTGATCAAATTCTCTGAATCATACTGAGAAATATTGTGTAATCTAGAGAATATACCGTATCTGTGTCATGATCTCTGATTGTGTTATAACAAATAACACAATGACATAAACATGTTATAGTTCAAAGTTACAGTATGTCTTTTATGATTCATGTTGTGACAAAGAAACCAAATCAACTTGCCATTCATTTCCGGGTGCACCTTCCAATTCTATTTAAAATTGTGTTGGTGCTTTAAGTAAGTCTTTCACTCCTACATTTTCAAATTTGATCATTAAATGAAGTTACATATTGCAGCCTGCGGTAAGAAATTTAAATAAAATCCTACACGTTTAAGGAGTTGCACTTAATCTTGCAAATGAACCGTAAAATTCACCAAGGATACCTTATCTGACTAGGAAAGGATTGGCTTCCCTACCATTATCGACTGGGAAAGAATTGTGCTTATAAAGGCTGCCAAGCGTCCTCGGTCTACCTCAAGTTCTATTCTTCTGTATGCTTTGCTTAAGAATGGCTAGGAAAAGGAAAAACGTGAGCAGAAACAAAAAAATCAAAGATAATCATAGACAACCAGACAACAACGAAACATACACAGCCGAGTTACCTAGTAATGTCATCGACCAAATCCTCTCTCTCGTTTCCACCAAACGTGCCGTCCGCGCCGGCATTCTTTCAAAGGAATGGGGACACTTATGGTCTTCGGTTCCTGTGTTAGATTTCGACGAAGACGAGGATGGAAAGCCGGGTGATAAGCTTCAAAGAAGAAAGTTCATCAACTTCATAAGAAGGTGTTTGAAGCGCCGTCGAAAAGATAAGTCCAACATAGACAAGTTCAGGCTTCACATGAGGTACTATGGAAGTCTTACTAGCGTAAACCAGTGGTTGAGTTTAGCTGCGGAGAGAAATGTGAAAGAGCTAGAAATATCCTTTATAAGAGAAAAAAACCCCGGGACGAGATCTCACAGACCCTTCTACTTACCACAACCAATTCTCAATAATGCGAAATCCTTGACCACCCTAAAGTTGGAGAGTGTGACCGTGAAGGACAACATTGACGCCGTAAGTCTTCCTTCTTTGAAAACCATGTCCCTAGAACTAGTGCAATTCAG
The DNA here is from genome assembly GCA_009720345.1 of Fragaria iinumae. NCBI lineage: Eukaryota > Viridiplantae > Streptophyta > Magnoliopsida > Rosales > Rosaceae > Fragaria > Fragaria iinumae. The sequence continues at coordinate 37,823,523 of CM019122.1, read as the reverse complement.
GAGTTCCTTGTCATTGATGCAGTTAATATCTGGATGCCCTTCTCTAGAGAAAGTGTTGTTAACTTCATGCACCGGCCTCTTGGATCTTAAGATTTTGAGTTCGAGCCTCAAATCCTTGGAAGTTATGAATTGCGACGTGCGGGGTATTAAAGTTGAAGCTGGGAATCTTGAATCTTTGAAGTTTTATGGAAACTTTTATAGCCGGTATATGTTTCACACGTTCGACATTTTCACATGTCAAAGAGTTAGAAGCATAGAGTTTGGTGACATATTCTTGACAGACGCATGGTGTAAAGGCTTCAATTCGAGTTTTCCCCTCCTAGAGAGTCTGGCTTTGCTTCAATGCCACTGGGATTACTGGGAATTGGAACAAATCAAAATCTCTAGCCAGAACCTGAAACATTTCGTATTTTTCGATTCAGGATGCATCAAGCCCTTCTTTTTACTGGACCTTCCTAATTTATCAGAGGCTAGAATCGACCTCCGGTATAGACCTGTGGAGTCTGCCATCCCATGGGATTTCAAATGTCTGAGAAATTGTCTTGAAAATTTCAATACCTCTAGGAAACTAATTCTACATGTTACCTTACCTCAGCTATGTACTTTTCCTGAATGGATCAGGAACAACTACCCCCCACCGTTACCTAGTCTCAAGTATCTTGAGGTAGAGATAAGTGATTCTACAACTGCAGCAACACATTCTGCCTTGATGGACTCCTTGCATTGGATGGCACCAGTCTCTCAAGTTTCTATCCATTATGAAACAACATCTGCTTAAAGATTCAGATTCTGTATTAAACATTAATCTACGACTACGAAGATTGAGGTCGTGCTTGTTGACTTGTTGTACTTTGTGTTAGTAGGGGAATTGTAAAATTTGTATGCATGCGATCTCAGCATTTATATGTTCAGATCACCGTGTATCTATATTTAAGTCATATATTTTAATCATCTATATGATATCGTGTATTTACACGCCGTGTAACAATACTCTATGCTCTTGTAGTTATCGACAAACTGTTAATACATCTTTTAGAAGGAGACGTTTAGAATGTATCCAGAGGTTCCAGCACCCAACTTGTTTTCCACGTGTCGAGGAGACAGAGGCCACACGTGGGATATCTGATATGTATAGGGTTGGGGAGACTAAGTCGAAGATTTTGAGTTTTTCACGGAGGTGGTGAACTCTGATTTCTTGGCTGCTTCTTCGGCGAAACTCTGGGTCTTTTCCACATATCTTCCATTGATTGATATCTTCCATGGATCTGGTGATGATGGAAGAGTGTCAAAAGAATATGTCCTTAGGTCTGCTTTGCAGAAGAGAATAATTGAAGATTCATCTGCCTCCGAGTTCTAGTTCTGGAGAAAATTTCAAAGAGGTAACATGCCTCAGCTAAAGCCAAGGACACGTGTTGTTAATGGTGAAGCCATGTAACCACATGGCTGCACTTTGTTTTGTTTAACCATCTTTTAAATAATTATTTTAGATAGATTTCCGATTTTCTTTTAATTCACTTTTGTCCAACATAATTAAATTGCTTTTTTTTTTTATTAGATTGAAAACAAACAGTACAAACGAGTTTTTTTTGGTTGTTGGAACAAGTTGATTACATTAATAATAGAGTATGTAATTAAATTTACATATAAATATTATCTTTTTTTTTAACAAAGACGAAAAGGTTGACCGCCTTGATCGGGGTCCAAATATTATCGAATATGAATAAAAATTTCCACCATAACTGTATTCCACCATAACGATCACATCCTACGGTCGATTTTTCAAAATTTTATTTTCTAAATATAGTTGGTTTATAAAGATGTACACTTCATATAATCCATTAAACAAGTTACACCACATTAGTAGGCACGTTGTGATTCCGATGACTAAAATTCACAAAATGAAAATGCCACCGTCAGATATGATCAATATAGTAAAACATGGCTATGTATAAAATTCAACTCGATTCGACAACGTTCGGGGCTCAATCGAAGCGGTCAACCCTAATTTATCGTCACTTATCACACGGAAACGCTCTTACCTGCCTCTCCGTGACCTAGTTTGGTCGATTCTTCAACACGTTAAACTCTCACATAGATGAGACGTAACCACACATAAAAATTTGGAGACGTTTACCTCCCGAATATAGGGCTCCCCATAGGGAAGATTAAGCGTAAAAAAAGTTAACCGCTTTTATTGGGATCCAGACGTTATCCGAAATACGTGATTTTTCAACCATAACCGTATTTCACTATTTTGATCACATCTTATTTCACGAGATTTTTGAAAATTTTGCCTCTTGTGTGTAGTTGGTTCACAAAGTTTTATACTTGCTAAATAAGTTATATCACATTAGTAAGCACGTCGTGATTCCGATGACTAAAATTCAAAAAATAAAAATTCTACCATTTGATATGATCATTATAGTAAAACATGATTATGGTATAAAATTCAACTCGATTCGGCAACCTTTGGGGATCGATCGAAGCGGTCAACTGTAATCTATACGTTTTGGGAATAGGGTTGACCTCTTCGATCTAGCCCCAAACGCTGCCGAATCCAGTTGAATTTTATACGATGGTCATGTTTCACTATAACGATCATATCTCACAGTCGAATTTTCATTTTGTGTATTTTAGTCATCAGAATCACAACGTGCCTACTAATGTGGTATAATTTGTTTAATAGGTTATATGCAAGTGTACAACCTTTGTGAACCAACTATAGAGAGGAAGCAAAATTTTCAAAAATCTTGTGAAATAAGATGTGATAAGAATAGTGAAATACCGCTATGGTAAAAAAATCACTTTAATTCGGCAATGTTAGAACCCCGATCCAAGCGGTCAACCCTATTTACGCTTATGCTTTACTAAGGGGTGCCTTATCCTCGGGTAGTAAACGTCCCCAAATTTTTACATGAGTGGTTGCATCTCATCTATGTGAGAGTTTAATGTGTGGAAGAATCGACCAAACTAGGTTACGAATGGGTACTTAAAAGCGTTTCCGTGTGATAAATGACGATAGATTAGGGTTGGCCGCTTCGATCGAGCCTTTAACGTTACCGAATCGAGTTGAATTTTCTACCATAGGCTTATTTCACTATAATGATTAAATCATACGGTTGATTTTGGTTTTGTAAATTTTAGTCATTGGAATCATAACGTGCCCATTAATGTGGGATAACTTGTTTAGTTAGTTATAAGCATGTGTATAGCTTTGTGAACCAACTATACAGATGAAGCACAATTTTCGAAAATCTCTTGAAATAAGATATGATTGGTATAATGAAATACAACTAGGGTAGAAAAATCACTTTAATTCGGCAACATTTGGGACCCGATCCAAGCGGTCAACCTTATTTACGCTTATGCTTTACTAAGGGGTGCCCTATCCTCGGATAGTAAACGTCCCTAAATTTGTACATGAGTGGTTGCATCTCATCTATGTGAGAGTTTAATGTGTGGAAGAATCGACCAAACTAGGTTACGAATGGGTACTTAAAAGCGTTTCCGTGTGATAAATGACGATAGATTAGGGTTGGCCGCTTCGATCGAGCCTTTAACGTTACCGAATCGAGTTGAATTTTCTACCATAACTGTATTTAACTATAATGATCACATCATACGGTCAAATTTTGGTTTTGTAATTTTTAGTCATTAGAATCATAACGTCCTTACTAACATATAACAATTTTTTCCTTCTATCGTCATGTGATTTGTCATTGTGCAAAAGTTTGTTTTTCATATGTTGCGTGAATTGAGACTTGCTATATAGAATGCTACAAACCGTCCACTGATTAGTACTTTTTAGGTAATCTGAATTGCTGGTTGCATAAACTCGGACAAAATTTGCACAAACAGTTATTTCTTCATTGTGCTCCGGCTGTAATGTTTGCCTTAATCAATACACGATTCACATTTGTATCAAATTAATAATGCTCCACATATCCTTGTTAAATCCATATATCCATACAAAAGTCAGTTGGCACCTTCACATCTGTATTGTATCTTAATATGTATAATAGTACAGAGTTACTGACTCATTCCTCTGCTGCTCCTCCTTCACAGTACGACGAAATCCCCAAACCTTCAATCCTAGTGAACACACTGCAACTATTGGAAACAAAAGTGTAAAATAAATAGAGGTCAACAAGATAAACAAAATTAGTCCCCACTGGTAAGCTGAACAAAGAGTAAAACAAATTAAATCCAACTGATTTAGTATATACGAGATCACCTTCTCATATATATTATGCCATTTTGGTCACTCGAATTCTGCTCCATAGAGCATGGGCTCCTACAACACCCTATCACATTTCCAACGCTTGCTCTCTTTCACCAGGCAATTGACTTCCCACGTCAACCAAGGCAGCCATGACAAAGCCCTCACTCTCTTCCACCACATGCAAGCCTCCCTCGCTCTCCCTCTCGACGCCCACGTCTTCTCCCTCATCCTCAGGTCCTGCTCCGCCCTCCGCCGCCCCCAGCTCGGCGCCGCCGTCCACGCCCACGTCACCAAGTCGTCATTCCTCCCAAACCCTTATGTGGCCTCCGCTCTAGTCGACATGTACGGCAAATGCGTCTCGGTTTGGACCGCGCGTCACTTGTTCGATGAAATTCCTCACAGAAATGTTGTTGTCTGGAACGCCATGATTTCGGTGTATACACGCAATGCTGACGTTGCTGAGGCTTTGAGGTTGTTTGAGGCTATGGATGCTGAGCCTGATGTGGGGACTTATAACACTATTATGGCCGGAATGTCGGCCATGGACGCTGTGGAGGTGTATAGGAAGATGTGCGAAAGAGGGTGGAAGCCGGATTTGATCACGCTGCTTGCCCTGTTACGTGCCTGTGTTGGTGTAGCAGCGTTTAGGTTTGTTAAAGAAATTCATGGCCATGATGTAAGGAATGGGATTGACTCGCATTCGCAGCTGAGTAGCGGATTAGTAGAGGCCTACGGGCGCTGTGGTTGTGTCGAGAATGCGCATAGTGTGTTCCGGGGGTTGAAGGAGAAGGATGTGGTTGCGTGGAGCAGTTTGATATCAGTGTATGCGGTTCACGGGGAGGCGAGAGCTGCGTTTGATGTTTTTAGAGAAATGGAGTGGGCGAATGTTGTGCCTGATGAGATTACTTTTCTTGCGGTGTTGAAAGCGTGTAGCCATGCCGAAGGATTAGCTGATGAAGCACTGAGTTATTTTGATTGTATGCGTAGATATGGCGTGCGAGCCAACAGTGATCACTATTCTTGTTTAGTGGATGTGTTGAGCAGAGCAGGGAGGTTACGCGAGGCGTACGAGGTCATAAGGAAAATGCCGGTGAAGGTTACTGCTAGAGCTTGGGGTGCTCTCCTTTCGGGGTGTAGAACTTATGGAAACCTGGAGCTTGCGGAGATAGCAGGGAGAGCTCTGTCTGAACTTGAGCCTGATAATCCTTCCCATTATTTGTTGTTGTCGACGATTTATGTTAGCTTAGGACGGCACGATGAAGCTCATAGAATGAGAAGGGAAATGAGGCACAAAGGTGTCAAGGCAACGGTTGGAAGTAGTTGGATGGTTCAAGAGTGATACTATGGATGGATGCAAAACTTTGCTGTAGTTTTTGGCGTTAAATACTACCCAAAGAGGATTATGAATGAAGATATTAGACTTTGCCTAACAGATAGTCCACAATTTTGTATCGACAGTGAGATTTGCACTCTCAAAATTGTGATTTGCAAATTTAAAGGTAATGATTTGCACTTCCATACCTGTTACACTGTGCAGATTATGAAAGTGCATATTAAGAGTGTAAATTTCACTTCCGTTTTATCTTCATCTTTGCTGCATTATTTCATGATTCTATATGATCTTGAGCAAATAAAATCGATTGCACATTAAAATTTCATATCTGACTCGGGTCACAATTAAAAAGTTAGTCGGGCTGGGCCTAAGCGGGCTAGGCGGAATGGGCCTACGCAGGCGGGTCGGTCCATCTTCAAAACCTTTAAAACCAATTTCTGCTTCCTCTATCTCTAATCTCTGAAACTGATGGCAGCAAAGCTTAAACCTCTCTAATCCCAGACCATGGCGACTACCATTCCCATCCTCTCCTCTCCAAACCCCTCCATTCTCAGAACCAAATTCACTTCCTTCTCTCCTCTCACCGCCCGGCTTCAAAACCAAGCCATTCCCTTTCGGTCTGCAACCAAAATCCAATCTTTGAAGACAAACCAAACCCATAATCTTGGTGGGTTTTCAGGGAAAGGAATTGGGTTTCTGTTTGAGAGGAAGTTGAGGGCTCGTGTGAGTGCAAAGGAGGATGGCGGTGATGAAGCTGAGGAGGAAAGTAGGGGAGAGAGTACTATGCCGGAGCGGTTTAGGTACTTGAACAAAGAAGCTCCTGACCCTCCTGTCAGGTGGCCTTGGTTTCTGGGTAAAATGCTTCACTCTCTTTGTCTTTCTTTTTTGTTGTGTTTTGTGAGAAATGGGTGATGTTTGGAAAAGTGAGCAAAATGAAGGGTTGAGTCTTTGAGATTGTATTGAATTGGGACACTAACATTTACTTAAGAGAGGTAGTTAAGTAGGTGAGTGTAGTATCTGAGCTTAGGTTTGTATGATTCTCCATATTTTTACTAGCTTAAGAAGATGGGAATTTTGGGGTTTTACTTGTGATAATATCCATTGGATGATTGTGGGAAACAATATTATTGGCATTATGATATTTTTTTTTTGGGTCATATATTGGCATTATGATTAAGAAGCTGGATTTCTTGTTTTCATACAAGTACAGATACAGTTTGGTTGGTTTTTTTTTTTTTTTTTTTTTGGTTCTTTAGGCATCACTGCATCACTAAAGTATTACTTGAGAAGACAGACACAAGGTCTTGGCTTCATGTTTTCATGAGAGGGATGGTGTGTAGTAATAGTACTTTGTTTGAAGAAGGTTCTGCAACTATGCATTCTGTTGCATTAACATCAATGACTTGTTCTCATATGCTGAGTTTAACACATGTGATATTGGCCGAGTTGCAGTGAGACTGTGAGACGCGTGGTTTCCTATTTTTATGTGAATGAATTGTGTGGACTGTGGAGGGGGTAGATTTGGACAAGTACAGTATATGTGTCTCTTACTTCTTCATTCTCGAGGATATTCTTTCAAAATGTGTTTTCTTGCTGATAAAAAGTTTCGCTGATTCTTGTTGTTGAAGAAATTTAGTCATTAGTACAGTCAAGAAAGTGCTGGTTTCTTGAGTCAGTGTAAACCGATCATTCTAGTTCCTGCTATATGAACTCTGGGTAGTGGTATCATAAAAAACATTAAGGTTGCAGTTGTTTCTTGGTATTGCTGGTTGATCATTGTAGTTCATGTTATATGAACTCAGTAATGTTATCATAAAACACACACTAACCTGGTATAACTTTTAAATCCTTAGTGGGATAAGAATTCTTTCTTGAATTGCTGGTAAACAATACATAACATATGTGGCTGCCTTAACGATTTTATGTTATTGATGTGCAGCATCGGCCTTTCTCATCTATGCATGGAGAGCTGTCTTGTTAGAATTATCTAACTGGAGAAAGGGTGCACTAGCTATTGTCCAATTTGTGGGATACCTCTTGAAGCTTAGCTTGGCCGTCATCTTTCATTTTGTAGGCGATCCCATCACCTACACGATCAGATTCGTAGAAACAATCTTCCATGCTATTCACGCTTACTACTCTGAGATAGTGGCGTACGCTCCAATTCCAGAGTTGACTACAGTTATCATGCTGGCTTCAGCTGTTCTTGCTATTGCAGAAGCTGTTGTTCCAAACTCTGTAAACTGTCAACCTATTCTGCTCACGTTATCTGGTGTGGTAGGCTATGCAGTTGTGTTTGATTACATCTCAGAGCCTTTCTTCTACACGATTCTAGTGGGGTTGTATGGTTACTCACGATTTGTTAAAAGGAGGGATGATGTTACATCTGCATTGCCAGCTGCAGCTGTGTTGGCTGCTGTGGGAGAACCATGGATTAGAGTTTTGGTTATACCATTGTTTCTGGCATTGTCCATCTTTATTTATTCAAAGAAGCTTCCTGAAAGAAAGGAGGATCTTGTAGTCACCAACAGAAAGCTTCCATTGCCCTTGTTAGGCGCAGCCTTAGCTATTGGAATTCGGCTTGCTGCTAACTGGGCTGGGTACCGACATTTGACATGGAAGATAGTATGACCTTGTGTGTGATATGAGATGCTTCAATTTTGGTGACAGAGGGATATACCGGCTCTTATAGCTGCTTAGAGTCATCTCTCGAATTCCAGTAATATGGCAAAGAGTCTTGCTATTCCTGTTTTGGTCTCAATAGTGTACTGCTTACTTGAAATTGTAAGTAGATTGAAAATGTGTTTGAAATCTTTTATTAGTGAAAGTCTGAAAGATATTCAAGCGAAGATGTATTTTGCCTGGTAGTTCATGACAAGAAATGTGGAAGATTGAGAAGGGCATGAGTGAAACTCACAGAAGATTAGGGGAGGTGGGATCATTCCATGTAATAAGCTTAAATTCTTATCTATTTTCCGCATAATTGCCAAATTGCTGCCTTATTAGGTTTCACTGTGGGGAAGCAAATTTGCCGACCATCCTTTTGTGCCCACCTTCCCACCCACATATTCTAATGCTAAGTGTCATTTTTCTTAACCATTTCTAACCATGGTTATTGTAATAAATGAATTCTGTTTTTCTTTTTAATTTTAACTTTAACTCGTTTTAAATTAGTCTTTATTATTTCTTTTAATAAATGATAAAACTAATGAATCTTTTCTAGATATGAAAATCTGCATATGAATAAATTTATACATATAATAAGAAAAATAGCACATGCCACTGAGATGGTCATTTATTTAAGTTGTAAAGAAATTATATATTGTGATCAGTTTTTGAGAGTGGTTAAAGTTTTTTGAGGTTTTTGAGAAATGTTTATTATGTGATTTTGTGAAGTTCTGAATTACTGATTAGGCAAAATAGCATTTAATAGCTTGAAAAACTCATCCATGTGATCAAAGATTTATAATATTTACCTGTCCATGCGATTCTTCACCCATGAATGTAGATGTATCAAAGTTGTATATCATGTTTGAAATCAACTTAAAAGAAATAATAAAGGCTAATTAAAAAAGAGTTAAAGTTAAAACAACAAAAAACCAGAATTCATTTATTACAATTTTATATATAACCATGGTTAGAGATGGTTAAGAAAAAAGACACTTGACATTAAAATAGGTGGGTGGGCACAAAAGGGAGGTCGGCAAATTTGCTTCCTCCATTATGATACCAATTTGCTACACGTTCTATTTGAAATAATTTTTGACTCTACGACTACAGCGAACTCGGTCATGTCACTTTACAAAATATGTTTGTTTTTCAATGACACTTTGCAAAAAAAATGTTTTAGACTTCGATCTTATCACTTTTGTGCATTTATGGAGCCAATGCCCTAAGTTTAGTATCGCATCGAGTATAATTTCGGTCGGTTTGAACTGCATTTACTAAGTCGAATTGAGGAACTCTTACCATATCTAACACAATTACAGAGTTGAGTTTTTACCACTGAGCTGATCTGCCACCATGAACACGGTAAATGATAAAACTTGGTAAAAATTTTAAATAAAGAAAATTGCTAGGAAAGAGGATGTAAAATGACGTGGCAAGAAACCAACGAAACGACGACGTAGAAGCGGCAAGTAAGGAGAAAGAAAAGCCCTAGGGTTTGTGTTTGGGCTTTGGATTCCCTATATAAACAAACCCCTCACTCCTTCAACATCACAATCTTCTCCTCCTCCAAATCCCCCAGCCTCTTCTCTTCTAGGTTCTCCTCTGTAAATTTTTCTTCTTGCTTTTGCTTTTGCTTTTGTTTCAATATGGCTGAAATAGCACGCACGATGCACCCCGGGCTTCTCTGAGAGTTATCACTGAAGAAGAAAGCCCCAATGCTCGTGCTAAAACGGCGCCGTCAAGTGTTGCAGCTTAGCTTCGCTCTTCCCTACAGCTCTGCCTGTGTCAAATCGACGGCTACATCTCTCAATTTTCAATTCTAAATCTTTGGTGCCTCGACACACCTTTAGCTTGCTTTCGATCAAATCCATGAAATCAAAGTTAGTCATGGAGGCACATATTGATTTGCGGTGTCTACACGTGGGGGTTTATCTCTTCGTTGATTTTGCCTCTAAAAACGTCCGCTAGATTTCCTTTTGTTCTTTTTGTTATTGTGAATCTGTGGCTATGATTACAAATTATCCGCGCTTCTGAGAGCAATCTATGAAGCATAATACGATAATCCATGGTTGAATTTCTTGATATGAGCCATTCTTTCTGATTTTGTTGCTGAAAATGTTTCATTGTTTTAGATTGGAAGTTTTCGGCTGTGATGATTGATTTTACAGCTTTATGCCAGTTCTGCTTCAGAAAATTCGTGATAGAGAGAGCTGTCTTATACTCTGAGCCTATTTTTTTTCTTGAAAAGTCTTCATCTTTGCTAGTTTTTGGTTTTGATTCAATTGAGACTGGTGATGATTCAATCCGATTGTTCGAGGTGTAGTGTAGCCGAGACCCTGAAAAGGGAGAACCCCTTGGTGAAGCTACATTTCATATGACTTTACTGGATTTTGCTGAGGTTTTTTTTTTATGTATTGATGTTTTTGGGTTTTGGGTTTGTGTTATGATGCCTGTGATGGTTACAATCCAACTTGATTGAGGTGTAGTGGAAGCGAGACCCTGTTTTGCAGGGAGAACCTACTCGTGGAAGCTATGTTCCATTGACAGAAACTTTTTGTGACTGAGGCATTTTTTTTCAACATTGATGTCGATTGTGAAGTTGTGACTGTTTTGGTTTGCTTTTTGTGATTTTCATTGAGTTTTACTATACTCATAGCCTCTTCGGTAGCTGGTAGAGTCTGAAAAACTCATAAAATGTGTGTTGTCTATCAGCTTCATCTCTAGTTTTATAGAGAGTGGAGTTAAATAACAGCACTACATGTTTGCTATCTTCAAATTTATTTTCTATATCTTTTGTTACTAAGACTTTGTGTCGATTGCAGGTCATTCGATTCTGTCTTGATGCAGAGCTCAATTGTGAAAGGAATCAAGGAAATGTAACTACGAAAGTAAATGCAGAGAAGGATCAATGTGTAAGGTTTCCCGTGTTGAAGAACTTCCATGTTTTTAGAGACTCCCTTGCTCGCAATCAATGTACATGATTGAACTTCCATGTTTCATCCTTCAATTACTATGGTTAAGCTTTATAAAGCTGTCTGACCCATGCATGAACTGATTTGATAAACATCTTGAGTAATAGTAAAGATGGACATAATAAGAGGATTCAAAAACTTGCCATAGTAATTGAAGGATGAAACATTCTATCAAAAAATATAAGTAAAGGAAAGATGCAACAAGGGCAGAATACCCAGATATTAACTAGGATAAGAGCCAAACCTCTGGTAATCCTACAAACTTAAAAAGCAAAATTGGGCAACTGAATCGAACGAGCTCAATAATAGCCTAATGAACAACACTCGTTATTTTGCCAAGACACATTGAGGTTGAGATATAGCATATGCATCATAAGAATTAGGATATGAAAAATTGAGGTTGACATCACCCTGTTATAATAGATAGCGTTCATTTCTTCAAAACATGTACCCCACCACCCCCTGCAAGAACAGCATTTTTTCAAAACATCTATTCCACACCCCCCTGCTAGAACAGCAACCACATGTTGAGAGTTTGAATAGTATGAAACCAGATAGAATCATGCCTAAAGTAAGAAGCCATCATAATCTGATAAAACACGATGAGCATGTGTTAAAATGGAAGGAAGAGCATTTTATTTCTGGTTTAAAACAAGATGAGCATGTGTTAAAATAATTTGTAGAAAACGCCAATCAACAAGGAAACCAGATGGGATCATGCCTGACGTAAGAAGCTATCATAATCTGATTATATAAGAGAAAGCATGCTTGCAGTTTCACCAATCCAATCTCATTTGATCATGGATCTTCAATGTCCTTCCTTCCAAGTCCTGTTTACTTCTTTCTTGCTCCTTGTGATTCTGTTACTAAAAGTAGGAAAGAGATGCCAAAACAACAACTCCACTGCTTCAAATCTACCACCAGGGCCATGGAAGCTACCAATTATTGGAAACATACACCAGCTCATTGGCGCCCTACCCCATCGAGGACTCAGAGACTTGGCTAAGCAACATGGACCTCTTATGCACCTCAAGCTTGGAGAAGTTTCCACCGTAGTTGTGTCATCAGCAAAGTTTGCCAAAGAGGTGATGAAAACCCATGATATTATCTTTGCGTCAAGGCCCCAGGTCATAGCTACGAGAATCATGTCATATGATTCTACAAATATTGCATTTGCTCCATATGGTGATTACTGGAGAAAATTACGAAAAATTTGCGTGCAGGAGCTCTTAAGTGCAAAACGGGTTCAATCTTACCGGCCCATTAGGGAAAAAGAAGTACTGAATCTCATAAAATGGATTGGTTCAAGAGCAGGATCACCTATCAATCTTACTCAGAAAGTTGCATCTTCCATATATAGCATCACTACACAAGCAGCCTTTGGTAATCAGTGCAAGGATCAAGAAGACTTCATATATGTGATAAGGCAAGTTACCAAAGAAGGATCAGGCTTCAATGTGGCAGATGTTTTTCCTTCTTACAAATTACTTCATGTGATAAGTGGAGTGCAGCCTAAACTTGAGATGCTGCAGAAACAAACTGATAGAATACTGGAGAACATCATCAAAGAACATACACAAGCTACAGCAACAGCGAAAAGTGATGAGGCTGAAGTACAGGAAGATCTGGTAGATGTTCTCCTAAAATTTAACGTCGACCATTGTGGTGGCCGTGAGCTTTCTTTAACTACTGACAACATCAAAGCAGTGATATTGGTAAGTATAGACACAAACACATGCTCATACTTGAAAATTGACACGTCTTAATTTGATAATTTAAACTTACTTTTTTTTTTCGTAATTCAACAACTATAATAGTTACGTACACAAATTGGATGACATTATGTACATGCCAATATAGAGAGCGCCTAAAATTGTAAGTAAATGTAAGGAATATAGACTGGATATTAGTTTTTCATCAATTAACAAACTAATCATTTTCAGGATGTTTTTATTGGTGGGAGTGAATCATCAGCTGCAACTATAAATTGGACAATGTCAGAAATGATCAAAAATCCGAGAATCATGAAAAAGGCACAGGATGAGGTGAGGGAAGTGTTCAACAGAACACAGCAAGTAAACGAAACAAGCATCAGAGAGATGAAATATTTAAAGTTGGTCATTCAAGAAGCACTGAGGTTACACCCTCCTGGTCCCTTGTTACTTCCAAGAGAATGTGGAGAGAGGCGTGAGATTGATGGGTATGAAATACCTGTCAAAACAAAGGTAATCGTGAATGCTTGGGCGATCGGGAGAGATCCCAATTACTGGAGTGAGCCGGAGACCTTTAATCCAGAGAGATTCATTGATAGCTCTATTGACTATCAAGGAACAAACTTTGATTACATCCCATTTGGTGCTGGAAGGAGAATATGCCCTGGCATATTATTTGGTCTGGCTAATGTTGAGCTCCCATTAGCAATGTTGTTATATCATTTTGATTGGAAACTCCCCAATGGAATGAAGAATGAAGACTTGGACATGACTGAGGACTTCGGCATGGTAGCCAACAGAAAACAAGATCTGCATTTGATTCCTACCCTTAAATCATCGTCCTCCTCCGACTGATGCAAATTCAAATATAGAAGAAGTATAAGCAAAATGTGTACGTTTGCTTTTTCCTTTGTTTGTTTATGTGTGTTATCAGAAGTTTAAGAAGTATCCCAAGCCTAGTTGCAAAATAACAATCAAACACTTTGCTTTTGTGATTTTGATTTTGAGTTTTACTATACTCATAAATTCAGTAGTAGCTAGACTCTGAACAACTCATAAATTGTGTTTTGTCTAATGTCTATCAGCTTCGTCTCTAGTTCTAAACTTATAATAGAGAGTGGGGTTAAGTAACAGCACTACCTGCTTTCTATCTTCAAATTTTGTTCCTACTTGCACCAAGATTTTCTTAACTTTAAGTTGAATGCAGTTTCTTGTTTTTGCCATCCGCCCATGAATAGAGCGGTTTCTTTTGTACACCCGGGAAGTTTTCATAGCAAGATTATGAATCAAATCTAGTGATTGTAACAGTTAATACAACATGAACACAGAACAACATTAATGTATTTAGTAATTGTAACATTTTATACAAAAGAAAAACAGAGCATGATAATGTATCAGGGGGCAAGATTTGATACAAAATTAAAACGGAGCAACAAAATTGTGTTTTGTGGGGCAACCGGAATGTGTCAAATTGAACGGTGAATTTTGTGATCAAGAAGTTCATAAAATACTTTATCCTTATAAATGAACGAAAAAAAAAACAGATTCCTCATTAAAAGGGTCATATATATATATATATATATATATATATATATATATATATATATATATATATATATGCAGATGTTAAACATAAAAGAGAAGTCATGACTAGCAAAGAACTAAAATTGAATTCTACCATTTTGTAGTAGATTTTTATGAGCTCAATAAAACTTCAACGTTGAAAGAGACTCAGCTTTATATTTTAGATTGATTTTGTAGTTTCAAAACCTCAATTGGGCTGGATCCGCCACTGTATCTGCCCTTCTGTAGTAGATTTTTATCAGCTCAATAAAACTACAAAGTTTTTTTTTTTTGATAACATAAAGAGAAAAACAATCTCAAAATACAAAGCTCCTGTTGCAACCACCATCTAAAAAATCAAAATAAAACTTCAAAGTTGAAAGGGACTCATTATAAAAATACTAGGTGATTATATTTAATATCAAGCAGAAAGTATGAAAATTACTTCAAGCACCCTGAATGTGCATGTAAATTAAGTATCAGGATGTAATGGTTCACCTAATCATTAACATTTGTAATGATTAAATAATTCTATATGAAAACAGTAGGATCCAAAAAAGTATTTAACATACTAAGTAAAAAACCATCACCATTGGACTGAAATGACCCTGTCTGATATATATAAGAGATGAAGCATGCTTGCAGTTTCACCAATAAAGCCATTCCAATCCAAAGTCATTTGCTAATGGAACTACAATGCCCTTCCTTCCAGGTCCTGTTTACTTTCTTGCTACTTGTGATTCTGCTACTGAAAATAGGGAAGAGAGACCACAACAACAACTCCTCTGCTTCAAAGCTACCACCAGGGCCATGGAAGCTACCAATTATTGGAAACATACACCAGCTCATTGGCGCTCTACCCCATCGAGGACTCAGAGACTTGGCCAAGAAACATGGACCTCTTATGCACCTGAGGCTCGGAGAGGTTTCCACAGTTGTTGTTTCATCCGCAAAGTTTGCCGAAGAGGTGATGAAAACCCATGATATTATATTTGCATCAAGGCCCGAGGTCATTGCTTCAAGAATCATATCATATAATTCTACTGATATTGTATTTGCTCCATATGGTGATTACTGGAGAAGATTGCGAAAAATTTGCACACAGGAGCTCTTAAGTGCAAAGCGGGTTCAATCTTACCGGCCTATTAGGGAAAGAGAGGTACTGAGCCTCATAGAATGGATTGGTTCAAGAGCAGGATCACCTATTAATCTTACTCGGAAAGTTATTTCTTCCATATATGCCATCACTTCACAAGCAGCCTTTGGTAATCGATGCAATGAGGATCAAGAAGTTTTCAAATATGTGATGAAGGAAGCTAATAAGGCAGCATCAGGCTTCAATGTGGCAGATGTTTTTCCTTCTTTCAAATTACTTCATATGATAAGTGGAGTGCAGTCTAAACTGGAGATGCTGCACAAACAAGCTGATAGAATACTGGAAACATTCATCAAAGAACATACACAAGCTACAGCAACAGCAAAAAGTGATGAGGCTGAAGTAGAGGAAGATCTGCTAGATGTTCTCCTAAAATTTCAAGTCGACCATAATGGTGGCCATGAGCTTTCTTTAACTACTGACAACATCAAAGCAGTGATCTTGGTAAGTATAGACACACACACATGCACATACTTGAGATATCTTAATACTATAATCCAACATACATGGATGTAATGGTTCTTTGACTTCTTTTTCTAAGTAAGTTTGTTTTGACAGGCCTCATTTTCATTTTGGTTTTGCTTACAACTGTTGCTAAGCAAGTTCGTTTTATCATCAATTAACAAATTAATCATTAATTTTCAGGATGTTTTTACCGCTGGGAGTGAGACATCAGCTACGACTGTAGATTGGTCAATGTCAGAAATGATCAAAAATCCGAGAATCATGAAAAAGGCACAGGATGAGGTGAGGGAAGTGTTCAACAGAACACAGCAAGTAAACGAAACAAGCATCAGAGAGATGAAATATTTAAAGTTGGTTATTCAAGAGTCAATGAGGTTACACCCTCCTGGTCCCCTGTTAGCTCCAAGAGAATGTGGAGAGAAGTGTGAGATTGATGGATATGAAATACCTGTCAAAACAAAGGTAATCGTGAATGCTTGGGCAATCGGAAGAGATCCCAATCACTGGACTGAGTCGGAGACCTTTAATCCGGAGAGATTCCTTGATAGCTCTATTGACTACCAAGGAACAAACTTTGATTTCATCCCATTTGGTGCTGGAAGGAGAATATGCCCTGGCATATTATTTGGTCTGGCTAATGTTGAGCTCCCACTAGCAATGTTGTTATATCATTTTGATTGGAAACTCCCCAATGGAATGAAGGATGAAGACCTGGACATGACTGAGGAATTCGGCGCTGTAGTCCGCAGAAAACATGATCTGCATTTGATTCCCACACCTTATCATCGTCCTCCTCCGACTGATGCAAATTCAAATATAGAAGTATAAGTTGATCAAGTGTACCTTTTCTTTTTCCTTATGATTGCAATTGTAGTTTGTCTATATATTATGTGGTACTTATGTATCAGAAGTTTGAAGTCCAGAGAGCCTAGTTGCAAAATAACAATCAAACACATTTGTCTCTATAAGAGCTACGATACTTGAAAACCATATATATACTTGCATTATCATGTAAGAAGTATTCTGGAGGTGGGATTTAAGGTATTTGTGAGGGCGTACTCTCCTAGTCTGACGAGTGCCCATATAAAGGACTTCTTACCAAAGCAAAGGCGTGTATTGCAGTTTGCTGCTGTATTGATCTTGGTTGGTTACGATTGAAGAAATGTCAAGCTGCTTGCCTGCTTGTTTTGAAGAATAATACATATATAACGATTCTATCTGCAAAATAAGTATGAATCTAGTTGTTGCAGCTTAAGATCACGATCGATTGGTAATATTTTCTATGATTTCACAGTTTCATCTCCCTTCCTGTTAAACAAGTACGTGAAAGCACCAAGGAAACCAGGAGAGCCTGCAACAAACAACAAAGTCAAGAACAAGATCAACTAAAGTACAAATTTAACTGATTAAAATGATCAACTGATCTTAGTTTTACAGTCGTTAAACATGAAAAGTAAAATCATGACTAGCAACTAAACTTGAACTCTACCCTTGTGTAGTAGATTTTTTTTAGGGGGATTTTCATATACACCCAATTTTAAAGAGTAGTTTTAAATAAAACTCACCTAATATTTCTTTCTGATAGACATCTAAAATGTATCAATTATGATACATATTATGTCCTATTTTTTTAAAATTTTACACAATTGCCACCATTCAACTATAACATATAAACATAATAAATAAGCTTAATTGATGTTGTCTTAAATACCTTGATTATGAGTTTTTCTTCTAACACTAACATTTTTCAATCAATTTGCAAGAATCATGCAATTTTCTTTATTTTTATGAAAAAAATTTAGGTGAAATAAATACATTCTATGATCTATACATCAGGTAAAATATAATATAAATCAGATATCTGATTATTAAAGTAAAAGAAAGAAATTTTATAGTGTTACCGTAAGCCCTAAGCCGTAAATCCTAAACCCTAAGCCCTAAGCCCTAAACCCTAAACCCTAAACCCTATACCCTATACCTTAACCCTATACCCTAAACCCAATTTTGAGTTTCTTCTTTATAGGTATATTATCATATCATGTCCTACTTAATATGTACATTAAAAATGTAAATGTTCTCTCGATCAGGATGAGAAATGATATAATAATATACTTAAAAAGAAGAAAATTAATCAAAGAACAAGAACGTGTACCTTACAATTAGACATTTTTCGACTATGTAGAAAGACACCAAATGTGAGCTTAAGAATGAAAAGAATCATTCTATTACAAATGACATACTTATATATATCACACATATATATACACTCAAGTTAGTAACAACAAGGTAAGAAATTAAAGAATGTAATTGATTATGATAAAGTTAAATCCAGCTAAATTTTAGCTCAGTATATGAGTTTCAAATTGATGCTAAAATTGAGAAAGATACCAAATTTAGCTTTATATCGCCTGAAGGGCAAATCAGAGAAACTAAAAAATGAAGAAAACTATTAATTATAGACATATGCTCTATATAGTAAGTTTGCTTATGTGGAGTGGGCGTAAAATGAAAGAAAAATATGTATGAGTTTATCTTAAAAGAGGTCTAGTATTTTGAGTTTTTATCTAATTTTCTCATTTTTTTTATCAGTTCATTGAAAGGTCAATATCAACATATTCAAACTTATCATAGGTATTATTAGTTTGAATCAAGCAGAAAGGATAATCAGAGGCAATTTTAAACCCTTCTTGATACTTAATGATTCAGCTAATCATGGACTTTTCTAATGTTAGTGTACTACTTATGATGGCATCTACCATGCTTAACTATTTCTAAATTAAAACTCGACAAGCATGTAACATTAAATAATTGCAGAAAATGACAATCAATAAGTTGTTAGGAGAATAAGGCAGGAAAGCCAAATGGAATCATGGCTAACTTACTTCCAAGAGAATGTGGACAGAAGTGTGAGATTGACGGATATGAAATACCTCCCAAAACAAAGGTAATCGTGAATGTTTGGGCAATCGGGAGAGATCCCAATCACTGGATTGAGCCGGAGAACATTAATCCAGAGAGATTCCTTGATAGCTCTGATGACTACCAAGGAACAAACTTCGGTTACATCCCATTTGGTGCTGGAAGGAGAATATGTCCTGGCATATTATATGGTCTGGCTAATGTTGAGCTCCCTCTAGCAACGTTGTTATATCATTTTGATTGGAACCTCCTCAATGGAATGAAGAATGAAGACTTGGACATGACTGAGGACTTCGGGGCTGTAGTCCACAGAAAACAATATCTGCATTTGATTCCAACTCCATATCATCGTCCTCCACCTGATGCAAGTTAAAAAATAGAAAGATGTTAAGTAAGTGTACGTTTTCATTTTTCTTGTGAGTGCAATTGTACTTTGTTTGTTTATGTCGTACTGTAGTCGTACTTGTGTTATCAAAAGTCTGAGAACTATCCAAAGTCATTCCAAAAAAAAGAGATACAAAAAGTCTGAGAACTATCCAGAGCCTAGTTGCAAAGTTACAATCAAACCCTGCGCCTTAACAAGAGCTGCGATTCTTGAGAACCATACTTGCATTACCAAAATGGGCAAATCGGTAGTAACACATGCAAACAGTAAAAGCCGCAGACTGCTGAATCAAGAATTTCATCAAAGCTGAACATTGCTCATTAAACTGAATATATTGAACAAGATCCATGTAAAAAAAGATTACATACCCCCTGTCAATGTTGTCAGTCAGGTCGGTTTCATACTTGCATGCGTAAAGGAAGTTCAAGTCCGCCTTGTTCTGTGCTTTTCTTCTTCTTCGACCCAGTGATCAGCCATACCACAAACAAAAGAACCTCTTCATAACAGTCGGAGAGACTGGACTATAATGCGATGCCTCTTTAGGCTTGGGCCACGGTGGAACCTGGGCTGTTTGCGTCCGAGTGGGCTCAGGTCGAAACTGGATTTAGAGTTTGAGTGATTCGGGCCTTTCCCTCGTTCGTGTCTGGTTCTGTGTCACTTGCTACACGCTAATAACGCGTGTGTCAATTTGCTTATATCATTTTGTTTTATATAAAACAAGGTTTCATTTTTTTTTTTTTTTTTTCAGATTTTAATTGCGAATATCTGTTAATGCAATTGCAGAGTTGTCATTTAGTAAAAACTGTTCCACGTTTTTCTCTTTTTTTTTGTTCTTTTTTGGTTTCTGCTTTTATATTTTGAAAATACTTTAGTTTGTTGTCATTTTACGGTATTAGCCATCATTGATTTGTTTTTTTTCTATGTCAAAACTCCTCTATCATGGGTAATATGGGTAGTTCATAAAAAATGTTTCGCCATGACACCAAAAAGGGTGTCTGGCTTTCTAATAGTAGAGATTTTGGTCGGAATGTCACTAGCTATTTATTTTAATTTTATATTACTTTTTATATAAATTATCTGGTCAAAATATAAATAAATCCCATATAATTCTTATTGTATTAAGTGTAGTGGAGCTGAGGGTCTGAGAACCCCTTGGATCAGTTCAATGTATCTTACTGAGGTTTAATTAGTTTCAATGTTTTAAAGCATCGACCTTTGGATTTTGATTCCCGGTGATGGTTACAATCCAACGTGATCGAATACGTGATTGAGGTGTAGTGGAAGCGAGACCCTGTTTTGCAGGGAGAATCTACTGTTCCATTGACAGTAACTTTTGTGGCATCTTGATAACAATGATTTTCATTAAAAACTTTACTGTACTCATGGTCTCCTTCAGAAGCTGGTAGAGTCTGAAAAACTCATAAATTGTGTGTTCATGTTGAAATGTAAAACCAGATTAATCTAGAATTATCTACCAGCTAGAAGTATCTAGCAAGAATTTCTTGTATAAACACAGAGCAAGCTTATGAGTTAAATTTAGTAGTTGTAACAATTGGTACAAAAGGAAAACAGAGCAAGATTATTTGTACTTGTAACAATTTGTACAAAAGGAAAATAAAGACAGATTAATGCATTAGAGAAGCAATGAACCTCATTGGATCACATCTGATGATCTGAATGTGTCAACAATGATCTTGAATACTTGAAGACGGCACAGAAATTTGCACTTGTCCCCCAATTTGTGTTCTTTGGTCAAGGGCCCCCAGCTTTTTATTTGATAGCTTGTTTGAAGCCGGCAAGAACAAGGAGCCAAAGAGCCCTGCATGCCAAAGAACGAATAGAGCCGTCTCTGCAGAAAGAATCGAGTTTGATCCAGCAGATATCAAACAAGAAATCAAAGCGGTACCTAGGCTGCTAGGCAACGGCATGGGGAAGAACATGAAGCAGAAAACGACGATCAATAAGTTAGGAGAGTGAAGCAGGAAAACCAGCTTACTCATGATGATATAAGAGCATGCTTGCAATTTCACCAATAAGTCATTCCAAAGCAAACTCATTTGCTCATGGAACTACAATGCCCTGCCTTCCAAGTCCTGTCTACTTTCTTGCTTCTGCTGATTCTGGTACTGAAATTAGGGAAGAGAGGCCAAACATACAGCTCCTCTGCTTCAAATCTACCACCAGGACCATGGAAGCTACCAATTATTGGAAACATACACCAGCTCATTGGCACTCTACCCCATCGAGGACTCAGAGACTTGGCCAAGAAACATGGACCTCTTATGCACCTGAGGCTTGGAGAGGTTTCCACAGTTGTTGTTTCATCAGCAAAGTTTGTTGGGTTATGCGGAAGAATAAACTGTAGAATGAAATCGAAAAACTCACAATCACAAATGTAAAATGTAGGGGAAAGAAAATGATAAAGAACACCGGGAATTAACGTGGTTCGGCAGAGTGCCTACGTCCACGGGGCAACAACAATAAAGAACCTCCACTATACGAATAAAGGTTACACGGAGAGAAAAACTACTTTAAGACTCACTCTTGACAAGATACACTCTCATACACACTTTGTTTTGTTACACACACAAACTCTCAACGTGGAGTTTTCTCTCTATCTCACACTCTTGTATAGCACAAGGTGAACTCACCGGTACTTTTTTTTTTTTTTGCACCATTGCAAATGCCTCTATATATAGGCAAATATATGCATGCATTCTTCATGCACGTCCATCACTTGGAAGAGAATTCCATAAGTCTTCCTTGTTTCATGCTCAATGTTTCCATGCCACATTAATGCATGCTCTTCCATTTCAATCTTTGCAGCCACCCACAACACCTATACGCATAGGTTGCTCTCTTGCATTTCAACAAATGCATGCTGCACCAACTATGCTAGCTATAGAATAGCAACTTGCCTCATTGTAGATTGATGGGCATGAGGCAATTGTCTTCTCCTCCAAATAAGGAGGGATGTTTTTACCCATCAATCTCCCCCTCCCGACTTAATTGGAGGGGTGCGTTGTCCCTGACGCACTCCTGCAGAACTCGAACTTCTCTTTCGGTAGAGACTTCGTCATCATATCTGAACTGTTCTTATCTGTATGAATCTTTTTTAACAGTATCTCCTTAGCTTCCAACATATCACGTATCCAATGATACCTCACATCAATGTGCTTCGACCTCGAGTGAAAACTTAAATTCTTGCACAAGTGAATTGCGCTTTGATAGTCACAATGCAGAACAAACTCTTGTTGTGCATGACCTAATTCCAGTAGGAATCTCTTCAACCACAAAATATCTTTGCACGCTTCCGTAGCTGCAATATACTCTGCTTCTGTAGTTGATAAAGCAACACATTTTTGTAGCTTTGATTGCCACGAGACAGCTCCCCCTGAAAATGTAATCAAGTACCCTGATGTGGACTTTCTCGTGTCAATATCCCCGGACATATCTGCATCTGTGAAGCCAACCAGTTCAGACTTGCCACTTCCAAAGCATAGACTCATCTTTGAAGTTCCCCGCAAGTATTTCAGAATCCACTTAACAGCATTCCAGTGCTCCTTGCCTGGATTAGATACGAATCTGCTAACAACACCAACTGCATGTGTTATGTCTGGTCTGGTACAAACCATCGCGTACATCAAGCTCCCTACTGCTGAGGCATATGGCACTGTTGCCATTTCTTCCTCCTCCTTCTGACTTGTAGAACTCTGCTTTGAGCTGAGCTTCATGTGACTGGCAAGTGGAGTAGCAACTGGTTTTGCTTTCTCCATGTGGAACCTCTCCAGTACCTTCTCGATGTACTTTTCTTGTGATAACCACAATTTCTTATTCCCTCGATCACGGGTAATCTCCATGCCCAAAATCCGCTTGGCTGGTCCCAAATCCTTTATATCAAAAGATTCTGACAAATCTGTTTTTAACTGCTGAATCATAGCAGTATCTTTGCTGATAATCAACATATCATCTACATAGAGTAGTAAGATGATAAAATTACCTCCAGCAGATTGTTGAATATACACACACGGATCAGCTGACGATTTCTTGTACCCATGACTCCTCATGAAGGAGTCAAACTTCTTGTACCACTGTCTTGGTGCTTGCTTCAATCCGTACAAGCTTTTCTTCAACTTGCAAACCATATGCTCCTTTCCTTTGACTTCAAAGCCTTTTGGTTGCTCCATGTATATTTCTTCTTCTAAATCACCGTAAAGAAATGCAGTCTTCACATCCATTTGCTCCACCTCAAGATCCATGCTCGCAGCCATGCCCAGAATGACTCTAATCGAAGTCATTTTGACAACAGGTGAGAAAATCTCATCAAAATTGATTCCTTCTTTCTGGCTGAATCCTTTGACAACTAAAGGAGCCTTGTACTTTGTAAGCTTCTCATTCTCATCTCGCTTCAGCTTGAACACCCACTTGTTCTTGAGTGCTTTCCGGCCTTTAGGAAGGTTCAACAACTTGTAGGTGTCGTTCTTCAGTAAAGATTCCATCTCAGACTCCATGGCTAGCCTCCATTTGTCGTGGTCTTGATGAATCTTTGCTTCCTCATAACTTTCAGGCTCTCCGTCACTAGTCAAAAGGATGTAATTTGCATAAGGATCATCTCCATCGTTAGTCACCAAAATATATTGTGATGATGGATACTTGGTGGATTGAATCAGCCTCCTAGTGCTTTTGCGAACTGCTGCTTGATTATTCACAGGTTGCTCCCCCTGATCAAGCTCCCCCTCATCTTCTGCTTCAGCATCAACCATGTCTGGTACATCGTCAACTCTATCACCTTGTAGCCCAACATTAGATTCTTGCTGCAATGGTGAATCATAAATGCGGCTGTCAGTTGCTGCATTTCTCGGTAGTACCTCTTTGTCGAAATCTGCAATTTATTGGTTTTCATGAAAGACCACATCTCTGCTTCTTATGAATTTCTTCGTCTTTGGATCCCACAACCGGTAGCCAAACTCTTCATCGCCATAGCCAACAAATATGCATGGCAACGCCTTGTCATCCAGCTTTGATCTTTGCTCCTTGAATACATGTGCGAATGCTTTACATCCAAATACTCTCATATGCGAGTATGATTCATCTTTGCCGGTCCAAACTCCATTTGGAGTCTCAAATTCCAAAGGTACACACGGTGCTCTGTTGATGAGGTAGCACGCAGTCTTCACAGCTTCTCCCTAAAATTCTTTTGACAATTTGGCCATCTTCAACATGCATCTGACTTTCTCCATAATGGTACGGTTCATCCGCTCTGCTACGCTATTATGTTGGGGTGTTCTAAGAACCGTTTTCTCATGTTTGATGCCATACTTCGCACAATAATCTCTGAATTCATGCGATGTGTACTCTCCGCCATTGTCACTGCGAAGGCACTTCAATTTTCTTCCAGTCTCCCTTTCCACTATGCTGTGGAAAATTGTAAACGTCTGGAACACCTGGTCTTTGGATTTCAGCAAATAAACCCAAACTTTCCGTGAAACATCATCGATATAAGTAACAAATTACTTATGCATACTCAATGATTCGACTTCCATCGGACCACACACATCCGAATGTACAAGATCTAGAATATTTTCTTTCCTTGTGAAAGACTTCGAAAAACTGATTTTCTTCTGCTTACCAAATATACAATAATCGCAAGAGTCTAGTGAGTTACCTTTGGTAACAGGAATTAGCGACTTCTTCGCCAACATCTGTAGTCCTTTCTCACTCATGTGGCCAAGACGTCTATGCCACAAACTTGGAGAGGATTCCTCGACTGCATTTAGCTCACTCTTGCAAATCTTCCCATAAATCTTGTAGAGCGTGCAACACATTTTTCCTCTAGCAACTACAAGAGATCCTTTGGTAAGCTTCCACTTTCCATCACCGCCATGATGATGAAAGCCTTGTTGATCAAGTACACCGGTTGACATAAGATTGAGACGTAGACCAGGAACATGTCTCACATCTTTCAGCATTAACTGGTAGCCCACATCCGTCTACAAGCAAATATCTCCAATCCCAACAATATTGGAGTAGCTGTCATTGCCCATCTTCACTTTACCTAAGTCACCTGCTTTGTACGTAGTGAAGAATTCTATGTGGGACGTGGCATGAAACGAGGCTCCGGAATCAAAGATCCATTGAACTCCAGGATGATTTACCAGTAGACATTCACCTCCAAGTGACAGGAACTCACACTCATCATGAGACACCGCAGCAGCAACATTGTTCGTGTCTTCCTTTTGTTGATGAGTGGCATCTTCTCGCCTTTCTTTGAATTCCCACTTTAACTTGTAACAATTTTTCTTCATGTGGCCTGAAAGACCACAATGATGACACTTTCTGTTAAACCTTGTTCTGGATTTGCTCATACTTCTTCCATGGCCTCTCTGTCCTCTGCTCTTGCTCCTTCCTCTATTCTCCGCAACGAAGAATTGACCATTTTCTGAACTTGACGAAGAACTCCTTCTAGTTTCTTCGTTCATCATATTATCTTTAATATTTTCCATAGATAATACACCATTAGGAGCAGAGTTACTTACAGTAACAACAAATGTCTCCCAGCTATCTGGTAACGACCCGAGCAGCAACAAGGCTTGTAACTCATCATCAATCTTCATGCTCATCGTGGCTAATTGATTGAGTACACTTTGGAAGTTGTTGAGGTGCTCAGTCACTCGAACGCCTCCCCGATACTTCATGTTGACAAGCTCTTTAATGAGAAAAGCTTTCTTGGCAGTAGTCTTTTTCTCAAACAAGGACTCCAACTTCAACCATAGTTCATGCGCACTGGTTTCGTTGGCAACATGGTGGAACACACTGTTGTCCACCCATTCACGAATATGACCGATGCTTTGCGGTTCATCTTCGTCCAAATTGCTGGTGTAGTTCCTTCTAGCTTGGCATCGTCTCCTTCGATCGGCTCGTGCAAATGTTTGAAATAGAGAATATCCTCCATTCTCGGCTTTCACGTAATCCAGTTAGAGTGGTTGAGTCTGATCATGGTACTCCGTGATCCTTCCATTCTAGCAGCTCCCGGTCAGAACCAAGAGCTCTGATACCACTGTTGGGTTATGCGGAAGAATAAACTGTAGAATGGAATCGAAAAACTCACAACCACAGATGTAAAATGTAGCGGAAAGAAAATGATAAAGAACACCGGGAATTAACGTGGTTCGGCAAAGTGCCTACGTCCACGGGGCAACAACAACAAAGAACCTCCACTATACGAATAAAGGTTATACAGAGAGAAACACTACTTCAAGACTCACTCTTGACAAGATACACTCTCACACACACTTTGTTTTGTTACACACACAAACTCTCAACTTGGAGTTTTCTCTCTATCTCACACTCTTGTATAGCACAAGGTGAACTCACCGGTACTTTTTTTTTTTGCACCATTGCAAATGCCTCTATATATAGGCAAATATATGCATGCATTCTTCATGCACGTCCATCACTTGGAAGAGAATTTCATAAGTCTTCCTTGTTTCATGCTCAATGTTTCCATGCCACATTAATGCATGCTCTTCCATTTCAATCTTTGCAGCCACCCACAACACCTATATGCATAGGTTGCTCTCTTGCATTTCAACAAATGCATGTTGCACCAACTATGCTAGCTATAGAATAGCAACTTGCCTCATTGTAGATTGATGGGCTGAGGCAATTGACTTCTCCTCCAAATAAGGAGGGATGTTTTTACCCATCAGAGTTTGCCAAAGAGGTGATGCAGACCCATGATATTATCTTTGCATCAAGGCCCCAGGTCATTGCTTCAAAAATCTTTTCATATGATTCTACAAATATTTTATTTGCTCCATATGGTGAATACTGGAGAAGATTACGAAAAATTTGCACGCAGGAGCTCTTAAGTGCAAAGCGGGTTCGATCGTACCGACCTATAAGGGAAAGAGAGGTACTGCATCTCATCGAATGGATTGGTTCAAGAGTAGAATCACCTTTAAATATTACTCTGAAAGTTGTGTCTACCACATATGGCATCACTTCACAAGCAGCCTTCGGTAATCAGTGCAAGGATCAAGAAGATTTCATATTTGTGATGAAGGAAGCTATCAAAGAAGCATCAGGCTTCAATGTGGCAGATGTTTTTCCTTCTTTCAAATTACTTCATATAATAAGTGAAGTGCAGCTTAAACTTGAGAGGCTTCAGAAACAAGCTGATAGAATATTGGAAAACATCATCAAAGAACATATGCATGCTACAACAACAACAACGAAAAGTGATGAGGCTCAAGTCCAGGAAGATCTGCTAGATGTTCTCCTAAAATTTCACGACCATTGTGGTGGC
Organism: Fragaria iinumae; assembly: GCA_009720345.1. Classification (NCBI taxonomy): domain Eukaryota; kingdom Viridiplantae; phylum Streptophyta; class Magnoliopsida; order Rosales; family Rosaceae; genus Fragaria; species Fragaria iinumae. Next base: position 37,795,818 of record CM019122.1, on the reverse strand, counting down.
CACGAGTTTTCTTTGACTACTGACAGCATCAAAGCGGTGATCATGGTAAGGCTGGACACACAAATATGCACATACTTGATATATCTAAATTGAATAATTCAAAACTTCACCCTTTTTTTTACCAAGGATCAACAAATATAACGCATATACAAATTGGGTGTCTCAATGTACATACTAGAGTTTACATTTTGCTAGAAATAAAGGAGGCATATATTAACAAATTACTCAAATTCAGGATATATTTACTGCTGGGAGTGAGACATCAGCTATAGTTGTGGATTGGACAATTGCATAACTGATAAAACATCCGAGAATCATGAAAATAGCACAGGATGAGGTGAGGGAAGTGTTCAATAGTACGCAGCAAGTAAACGAAACAAGCATTAGAGGTATGAAATATTTAAAGTTGGTTATTCAAGAGGTACTGAGGTTGCACCCTCCTGCTCCCCTGCTACTTCCAAGCGAATGTAGAGAGAGGTGTGAGATTGATGGATATGAAATAGAGAAAATTAGATAAAACCCAAAATACTAGACATCTTTTAAGATAAACCCATACATAATTTTCTTTCATTTTACACCCACTCCACATAAGCAAACTTACCGTATAGAGCATATGTTTATAATTAATAGTTTTCTTTATTTTTCGGTTTCTCTGATTTGCCCTTCAGACTGTAGAAAGCTAAATTTGGTATCTTTCTCAATTTTAGCATCAATTTGAACTTCTCAATTTTAGCATCAATTTGAAACTCAAATACTGAGCTAAAATCTAGTTTGATTCAACTTTGACATAATCAATTACATTTTTTAATTTATTACCTTGTTATCACTAGCTTGAGTGCTATGTTGCACGGACACGGACACGGACACGGACAGGAAAACACGGCGACACGACACGACACGACACGACACGCCGACATGGCAAAACTAAAAAACTGAGTTTCCGACACGGCTTGGACACGGCAAACAGAATTATATATTTATGTATTTTTAATAAATAAAAAATATACTAAAATATTAAATAAGTTCATTACATTACTAAATAAAGTTCTAAATTCAATCTATTTCTAAATTCAACCGTTGAATTTATTAGACCGCAAGATCTAGGTCATATATTTTGGATTATATACGAATGTGGATCAGTTTGGACTTTGGACTCAATCAGTTCGAGCCCAGACCGACTCGGTCTTGAGTTGCTCTGCAGAGGAGGAGCTCGGAGGAGTTCTCCGTCATTTGACCGTCTCCCGGCGTCCAACCGGTGGCTATGGCTTCGTCACGTCGTCCCCAACGTGGCTGTGATGTTGGATTACGAAGATGAGCTACGGCGAGAGAGAAAAGAAGCAAAGGAAGAAAATCTGGTTTCGCCGGCGATCTTCGGATTTCGGCCACGACGACGAGCACGACTAGTATGGATAACTTCTTCTCGTCCTCCCCGATGTCGCTTTAGTATTGGATTTCCATGGGAAGCTGAGAGAGAGATTCGAAGAAGAAGAAGTTTTTCTGGGTTCGTCAGCGATTTTTCGAATCCGACCACTGCGGCGGGCATGGATGGTGCTGGTAGCTTCACCTCGACTTAGAGAACCTATCTATGTCTTTGGTTGTCCACGACGAGCTCTGAGGACGGAGAATCGAAGAGTAGAAGTTCTGAGAATTTCCGGCGACCTCCAAGTCTAAAACGAAGTTTTTTTTTTTTTTTTTAAAGTCTGAAACGCTGACGTGGCGTGGCGTGTCGTAATGCCGTGTCGGGGCCGGTCAACGTGTCCGAGACATGTCCGAAAAGTTAATTTTTTAAGACACGTCACGTGGCGTGTCGAACACGTATTTTGCCGTGTCGACGTGTCGGAGTGTCGGACACTCCGACACTCCACCCTAGTGGAGTGTTCGTGCAACATAGCTTGAGTGTGTGTGTGTGTGTGTGTGTGTGTGTGTGTGTATATATATATATATATATATATGCTATATACAGAAGTATTCCATTTGTAACAGAATTATTTTTTTCATTCCTAAACTCACAGTTGGTGTCTCTCTACATAGTCGAAAAATGTTTAATTGTGAGGTACACGTTCTTGTTCTTTGATTAATTTTCTTCTTTTTAGGTATATTATTATATCATTTCCCATCCTGATTGAGAGAACTTTTTACTCTTAACTACTTACATTTCTAATGTACCTATTAAGTAGGGCATGATATGATAATATACCTGAAAAGAAGAAACCCAAAATGGGGTTTAGGGTATAGGGTAAAGGTATAGGGTTTAGGGTATATGGTTAGGGTTTAGGGTTTAGGGTTTACTGTTTACGGTTTAGGGTATAGGGTTTCGGATTTGAATAGAATAGAAGATCACGTCACACAGCCACATGGTCCTACGGTAACACTGTAAAATTTCTTCATTTTACTCTAATAATCATATATCTTATTTATATTATATTCTACCTTATGTATAGATCAGAGAATGAATTCTTTTCACCTAGATTTTTTCATAAAAATAAAGAAAGGTACATGATTCTTGCAAATTGATTGAAAAATGTTAGTGTTAGAAAAAAAACTCATAATCGAGGTATTTAAGACAACATCAATTAAGCTTATTTATTATGTTTATATGTTATATTTGAATGGTGGCAATTGTGTAAAATTTAGAAAAAAATGGACATAATATGTATCATAATTGATATATTTTAGATGTCTATCAGAAATAAATTTTATGTAAGTTTTATTTAAAACCACTCTTTAAAATTAGATGTATATAGAAATTCTCCTATGAATACCTGTCGAAACAAAGGTAACCGTGAATGCTTGGGCAATTGGAAGAGATCCTAATTATTGGAGTGATCCGGAGACCTTTAATCCAGAGAGATTCCTTGATAGCTCTATTGACTACCATCTCCCATTTGGTTCTGGAAGGAGAATATGCCCTGGCATGCTATATGGTTTGGCTAATGTTGAGCTCCCACTAGCAATGTTGTTATATCATTTTGATTGGAAACTCCCCGATGGAATGAATGTTAAGGGTAAAAATATAATTACTCAGTTTCTGGTGTTAATACACTGGTCTTCTCTTGTATATATAGTGCAAGACTTCTACACTCGTGTATTTTTAGTAAGAACACAATATCAATATACAAGTCTTTCTCTCGATTTCTTTCTTTTCTTCCCTAGCTTTCATGGTATCAAGAGCCTGGGTTTCGTTCTTGGAGCACCAAAGTCTATCTCTTTGCTTCCGCACATTTTCTCTTATCTTAGATTCGTCTTTCCCCAATTTTAGTATCCTTAACCACAATTCCAGTAACCCTAACCCCAATTTCAGTCCAATTTCAAACCAATTTCTTCTCCTCAGTTTGTTGTCGAGGAAGCCCAGCCATTCTTCGTTTCCAGCTCATTCTGATTCGTCGCCTTCCGTCCTCGACGGGTTCTCCTTTCTCTGATTTGATCGCCGGACCTCGACTTGTTACTATGTTCGATTGAGTTTGGGATTGGAAATTGGCTCAGCAGAGATTGCTTGGAGTTTCAATTACATATTCAGATAAGTTCTTCCTCAAGACTGTTCAGATTGATTGCAAGTTGTTGAAAATTGGTTATCTCAGAATTGTGCAGTAAATTTTCTTTACTTGGTTATTTTCGGGAACATTGGAAAGGCAGTGATATTTTTTGTGATTGGTATTTGAATTGATATTAGCAAGGCTATCATTGGTTTTGGGTTCTATCTTTTGAAGATTTATGCTCTATCGGACATCTATTCTAGCATTGTTTGATTTAGTGTAGACAAATTGGTGGCGTTTGGGGTTTGTCCAGATAATTGATGATATTTGGGAAAGCTTTTGTTGTGAGTCATGAGTAAGAACCTGGAGCTACAGAATTGTCTACTTGTCAACTTCAGAAATTTCATCTCAATCCAGTTAGACGATTCTCTAACTATTTGACCTGGAAATTTCTAGTAGAGACACTATTAAAAGGTTGTGGCCTGATGAAATATGTCGATGGATCATTCCCTTGTCCACTAGAATATAAGACTTTGGAAGAAAATGGGGTTGCATCTGAGATAGAACATGAGTATATGAGTTGGGTGCAAAATGATTCGGCTGTTATGTCTATACTTGCAGCTACCTTGTCAAGTAATGCTGTCTCATTCATTGTTGGAAGTAAGACTTCTAAAGAAATTTGGTGCCGGCTTAAGGAGAAATATGTTGATACTTCATGGTATAACATAATGAAGCTCAAATCCTCATTGTACAACATTCAAAAAGGCTCAGATTGTATTGAGAAGTACTTACTCCGAGTCAAGGAGATTTGTGATCAACTTGCTGTTTTAGAAGTTTCTATGGATGAGGAAGAAATAATGGAGTCAGTTCTTCATGGTTTGCCATCTGAGTTTGCTGTCATTAAAGGTATAATCAGAATCAAGACAATGAATTCCTCTGTTTCAATGACAGAAGTGAGATCTCTTTTGTTAATTGCTGAAGATGAGATTGACAAAAGTGTCAAGTCTATTTTTGAGAAGCTCAAGACTGAAATGATGGAACATGGTCATAGTCTCAATAAGTTTGCTCCTGCTACCACTCCAACTGATCATGTTACAAATGCCAAATATGATGGTGCAATTCAATACAATAGAGCAATCAATTATGGTGTACCTCCATTGTATTTCATGTCTACAAGCTCAAGTTGTATTTCTGCACCTCTCAACTCTAGTGGATATGCTCAGCAACCTCCTCTGCCACAGTTTGCTGCTTTTTCTAGTCAAGCATTTGATTGTAAATCACATATTGAAGACCTCAAATTGGTCCACAAAGCAAACAATGAAAAGTATGAAGCCATAATTGATGATGCAAAACGTGAAATTCATCTTCTTACAAGTACTGTAGAAGAATTCAAGACTGAGTTACAAAATGCAAAGGCTGATTGGGAGCTGAAAGAACTTCAGTTGGTAGATTTTGTCAAGCATTTAGAAGAAGAAAACTCTTCTATGGAAAAAGAAATAAGTAGGCTGCTAAATTTGCTCAAAAGCACTGAGAAGGAAGCTTGTGCTATAAAGGAAGAAGAAGCGCAGTTGAAAGATAGCATGAAGGAAATAAAATCTGAGGTTGTCTGTTTGCAGAAAGCTCTTGTAGAAGTAAAAGCTGAGAACTTGAAAATAAGTGAGAGCATAATCGACAACGAAAGTGCTTTGAGGAGTGTAAGACATGAAAATGAAGAGTTCCATGTCACGCCCCGGTTCTTAAGTTATTTTACGGTTATTTACTTTGGTAATATTTTGGTCTTTTACCGTTTTAAGTAACCGTTTACTATTTAAGACTCCAAAGTTGACTTTTTCTTCCGCATGGAATTTGGGAAAACTTTCTTCATGAAAGTCGTAGAGAATGTTATTACGAGTTCGTAGACATGCTACACGTTAAAATCAGAGTTAGCATGTAAAAGTTATCAATTAAAAATGTAAGTTTTATTGGGGTATTATTTTGGGGTGTTAAATTTTGAAGTTGGGTTTTGTTTATTAAGTTGGACCGGATGGGTTTGGCCCATTTCAGTTTTCCCTCTCCTTTCTCTCTCCTCCCTCCCGTTTTCTTCCCCCCCGTTTCCTCCTCCCTGCCGAATCTTCCGACCGCCCGACCGCCGCCGTCCGGCCACCACCGACCGCCAGACCGGTCTCGTTCGGACCCCCGACATCTCCTCTTCATTTCTGGGTAGGTGGCCGATCCCCTAACGCCGCCGTGAAGGAGCAGCCGAGCCCGAAAGCCACGGTTGCCGTGGTTGCACCTTCGCCGGAGCTCCGTCCTCCGGCCACCATAGGTCGTGATTTTTGGCTCAACTTGTAGCCCTCATCTAGGTGAGTAATCCCTCAAAAGGATTCGGCTAAATTTGATTTCGTTAGGGTGGTTTGTATAATTGAAAGTTTTAGGGATTTATGGATGTTTTGATTCGATTACCATAGTTAGGCTTGGAATTGGTGTTTGTGCTAGTTAGGAAAGTTGTAGAGGAGATTGAGAGGAAGATTCTGTTAAAATTTGGTAGCATTTGCAGGTTGCCGGAGTTGGTCGCCGGCCGCCGCTGCCGGCGGCGCCGCCGCTGTTTTGGGAAATTTTGTGGTTTTTGATGTAGAATATTAAGGGGATATTATTGATGTGAATTTAGGAATTTTTGGAGGATTTTTGGTTAGGTTTTGGAATTTGTAAAGTTTGGTATTTTTGGCGGATTAATAAGTTAAAATCCGGCCATTGGATTATTTTTATGATTAGGACGTTGGAAGGTGATTTTTGAGGATGTCGGTATTTATGGAGATTTTTGGTTGGCAGTGAAGTTAAGATTTAGGACGATAGGCATGGTTGAGCACGAGAAGCTCATATTTAATTATGCCTATTTTCTTTAAACGTTGGGATTTTATTTAAGGAATTATTTATGTTTTGGAACAGGACGCGAGGAGGCTCGAGCAGAGGAGACCTCCGACTGACTTCAGGCTTAGGCCTAACTTGTGAGTGGACTTTTGTTTTAAATAATGTGCATGCAGTTGTTTATTTGGTTAGACCATTTGACGTCATTTTTATTTGACGATTTTACTCATTGTGATGAGTTACCGAAAATGGGATTTTCGGTAAATTATAATATATTTTTAAGGAGAGTATGTATATAAATGCTAGCTAGCGATATGTGTCTGTCCACCTTAATGACATAATATATAACTGCATTATGGTGTGACGTGAGCGTTGGACGCAAGCGTAGTAGCCTTATATGAGTGTTTAATTCATATAAGGGGTCTGGGCACATATTTATACACCCGTCTGTCCACCTTAATGACATAGTGTATCACCGCATTAAGGCGTGACGTGAGCGTTGGACGCAAGCGTAGTAGCCCTATATAGATTATTATTAATTTATATAGGGAGTCTGGGCGAGTGTAAATATATACATGTATATATTTTAGCCTGAGAGGCTGTATTTTGATATATATATATATATATATATATATATATATATATTTTAGCCTGAGAGGCTGTATTTGGATATATATATAGTTTTGAGCAGTAGAGGCTCGATATTTATAACGATAAGAGAATTATCGTTTAAGACATGCATTCGTTTTCTGGGAAATTAAATTGGGAAAACATAAATATTCTTTTTATTTATTTTTGTCCACTCACTCTAATTATTGCGAATGTTTTTCCCCTGGGCTCTTCGTTTTTAAAATGCCCAGTCTGCAGAGTTCGAGTTAGAACGAGTAGGAGACGACGAGGCATAGTTACTCATTTCTCAGCCACCATTCACCAGTAGGTTACCTGTTTAACCTACTAGAGTATTTTTCCTACTCCTCTAGTGTATAGTAGCTCTGAATACTCTTTGGGATTTACTGTAATGTATCTGGTGGTGTGCTTAGACTTTTATTGTATTTTTGAATATACGAAGTTTGTAATTATTTACTCACTTTCGTATAATTGTGGGTTGATTTGGAGGATGCTCAAATTTATTTAAGAAAGTAACACTTTAGTTTTCTAGGTTAGGGTTGTCCATTTTCAAGGGAGGTTTGCTTTTTAGTAAATTTTCCTTGGAGGTGGTCCCCGCAGGACTTACCTCGGGTTTCGGGGTGAAATTCGGGGTGGGTCTTGACATTCCATGTCAGGGAGGCTGTTTCTCACAACGAAAATACTTTGAGGAGTATTATACATGAAAATGAAGAGCTCCATATCAAGGAGGCTATTTCTCATAAGAAGGTGGAGGCTGATTTGAGAATTTATAGAGGTGGAGCAGGTAACAAGCCTATATCTACTGGTAATCGCAACAACTATGATCCTGTTGTTTGTGTTGGTATTCCTGTCAGCTCTGCTATCATTGGTAATGCTATTCGATTTGCTGTTGGAAAGAGAAACAATGAAAATGACATTGCTAGTGTAGCCTTCTTCATTCTTTGTTGGATTTGCAATTATATGAAGAACTCAAGCAGGAGGATTTTATATGTCTTATTCTGGTGGTTACATAGCAGAGCTTTTGTTGACCATGGCTTGAGGAAAGGCCTTGTCAAGTATACTTCGTACTGGATTTTGGTGCTTTCTACCACGTTTGCTTTGATATGGAATGTGATGATGATCTTCAAGGAAAAGGATATAACTTTTTACAGCAAGGCTGATTTGTCAGAGCTACTACAGAATTTTTGGAATGTCAGAGTTATCAAGTGGCCTTGTTTCCTGTTGTACAATGATTTGCTGCTTGCATTTAGTCAGGCCAAAGAGGTGACAACCAATTCTTTCAACACACTCTTCGATCTTGTCTTTATGTTGTTAGTATGTGTCTTTGCTAGATTAGCAAGATTCTTCATCACATCTTGAAGACCAGCCATATCTTCTTGATTACTAACTGCAGTCAGAACTTGTCATTCAATATTCTGATGAAGACAAAGCTCAAGAGCTTAGATCATGTTCCAGGCAATTCTTCTATCTTCTGCAATCTGATGCTAGGTTCCCTCCCATCAGCTTGAGCGGGGCTGTTAAGGGTAAAAATATAATTACTCAGTTTCTGGTGTTAATACACTGGTCTTCTCTTGTATATATAGTGCAAGACTTCTACACTCATGTATTTTTAGTAAGAACACAATATCAATATACAAGTCTTTCTTTTCTTCCCTAGCTTTCAATGAAGAATGAAGACTTGGACATGACTGAGGAGTTAGGCGCTGTATTCCGCAGAAAACAAGACCTGCACTTGATTCCCATTCCATATCATCGTCCTTCGACTGATGCAAATTCAAACAAAGAAATACAAGTCAGTGAAGTGTACGGAACGGTGGATCCTCTGCGATGGGCGTCCCAGCCACCACCTTCTCTCATCAACGTACTACGGAATGATGAGCTCCCATGCCCTCCTGTGGTCGGAGATTGATCGAGCTCGGCTTATCGGTCGGGGCCCCCTCCTTTTTGTTGGCAAGGAAACTATCTATTTCCTGCTTCTGGGATGAAGTGGTCGATTAATTATTTTTCACTTTTCACTGTTTTTTTATTTCTTTCAGTTGTATGTTTGGGCTGTTACGGCCTTTGGGATTTGTCCCTCAATGAACATGTTTCCTCTTCAAAAAATAAAATGAACATGTTTCATTTAAAAAGAAATTAAAAATGTGCCACCCTATTGTTCATTCTATGAACATAAAGATTAAATATGATTACATACGTCGTCATTGTTGTTAATCAGGTCGGATGCATGTGTACTTGTTTTGTGTTTTTCTTCTTCTTTAACCTAGTGTGTTATGCGGAAGCCGTTAATGGATCATTGAAACGTGTCCAATAATGCCGATTCTCGCCTCAGTTTAGCCGCCCGAGGTGTTAGGAGTGTGGTTTTAACACAAAAGACCTCGACATTAGTGTGTGTAGTATTATTCTTTATAATCCAATGATGACTCTTTACGTACTCGATGTGAGAATTCAAATGGCTCTAATCTATGCCACATTTTTTTAACAATCTCCACCTGGTGTGATTCGAGTCATCTTCAAATGTCTCACGATCCAAGTCTCAATAGCTTAACCTCAATCACAAGTAGCTCAACCTCACAAGCATCCAACCAAATCTTTTAATCTCAATCCAAACGGGAGCTCCACCAAATTGCAACTCGATCGTATGAGACACCAAATCACAAGCGTAAGCTGGGCTCTCATACCAATTGTTATGCAGAAGCGGTCAACGGGTCACATACACAGGTCCAATAATGCTGATACTTCTCCACTTTAGCCACTCAGAGTGTTATGTGTATGGGGTTATAACACAAAAGGTCTCTACATTAGTGTGTGTGGTATCATTCCTTATAACCTAAGGTTAACTCTTTATATACTCGATGTAAGATTCCAAACGGCTCTAAATTAAGCTCACATTTTTCCAACACATTGATCAGTTATCATACCAAACAGAATTTAGTGGGGCAACCGATATTTGTCATATTCCCATTAGTCATTGGATCACATCTGAATGTGACAACAATGATCTTGAAGGCAAAAATTTGAACTTGACCCCATCGCTTCCTAGACAACTTATGGTTGCTAAGAATAAATATATCGTATACACCTTAAAGCAAATGCTTGAGATCTCAAATTTTTATTCAAAATTTGGATCTCAAATGACATGGCAGTCTCCATTTCAGCGCAAGGCCTTGAAAAGTATTAAGAGCAAATGCACCGTAAAGTAAAATGACAAAGGCAAAAGAAGAGGTTTAGCCTCCTAATTATGCACTATTGCCTTTGAATTTCACTTTTGTCTTAGGTACAGGAAGATCTAATAGATGTTCTCCTAAAATTTCACGACCATTGTGGTGGCCGTGAGTTTTCTTTAACGACTGACAAATCCCATTGCTATACCACATCCACTATAACATCTTACCCTGCAAATGAAAGCCAAATGAGCAGCACTAGTAGAATTGATAGTACTACTGCAATTCTGCAAATAGCCAAGAGGGAGAGAAAGCATGTCATATCAAATAATTGCAGAAAACGCCAATCGACATATAAGTAAAAGCCATCACCATTTGACTGCTGAATTGACACTGTCTGATATAGTGATATACATATACTAGAGCTTCAATCATGCTAGCAATTTCACAAATAACTAAGCCATTCCAATGCAAACTCATTTGCTCATGGAACTACAATGCCCTTCCTTCCAAGTCCTGTTTACTTTCTTGCTCCTTGTGATTCTGCTACTGAAAATAGGGAAGAGAGGCCACCACAACAACAACTCCTCTGCTTCAAAGCTTCCACCAGGGCCATGGAAGCTACCAGTTATTGGAAACATACACCAGCTTATTGGCGCTCTTCCCCATCGTGGACTCAGAGACTTGGCCAAGCAACATGGACCTCTTATGCACCTGAACCTCGGAGAAGTTTCCACCGTAGTTGTTTCATCGGCAAAGTTTGCCAAAGAGGTGATGCAAACCCATGATATTATCTTTGCATCAAGGCCCCAGGTCCTTGCTTCAACAATCTTTACATATGATTCTACAGATATTCTATTTGCTCCATATGGTGATTACTGGAGAAGATTACGGAAACTTTGCACGCAGGAGCTCTTAAGTGCAAAGCGGGTACAATCTTACCGGCCTATTAGGGAAAAAGAGGTACTGAATCTCATCGAGTGGATTGGTTCAAGAGCAGGATCACCTATTAATCTTACTCGGAAAGTTTTATCTCTCACATATAGCATCACTTCACAAGCAGCCTTTGGTAATCAGTCCAAGGATCAAGAAGAATTCATATATGCGATGAAGAAACTTATCAAGGCAGGAACAGGTTTCAATGTGGCTGATGTTTTTCCTTCTTTCAAGTTACTTCATATGATAAGTGGAGTGCAGCCTAAACTTGAGAGGCTGCAGAAACAAGCTGATAGAATATTGGAAAACATCATCAAAGAACATATACAAGCTACAGCAACAACAAAAACCGATGAGGCTCGAGTACAGGAAGATCTGGTAGACGTGCTCCTAAAATTTCACGTCAACCATTATTGTGGCCGGGAGCTTTCTTTAACTACTGACAACATCAAAGCAGTGATATTGGTAAGTATAGACACACACACACAGTGATATTGTTCTATAACTGAGTTTGTTTGACAGGTTTCCTTTGTAAGCAATTTGAACTGGATATTAGTTTGCTAATCAACTAAAAAATTAAACATTGATTTTCAGGATATTTTTAGTGCTGGGAGTGACTCATCAGCTTCAGCTGTAGATTGGACAATGTCAGAAATGATCAAACATCCGAGAATCATGAAAAAGGCACAAGATGAGGTGAGGGAAGTGTTCAACAGAACAAAGCAATTAAGCGAAACCAGCATTAGAGAGATGAAGTATTTAAACTTGGTTATTCAAGAGGCACTGAGGTTACACCCTCCTGCTCCCCTGCTACTTCCAAGAGAATGTAAGAAGAAGTGTGAGATTGATGGATATGAAATACCTGTCAAAACAAAGGTAATCGTGAATGCTTGGGCAATCGGAAGAGATCCCAATTCTTGGACTGAGCCGGAGACCTTTACTCCAGAGAGATTCCTTAATAACTCTATCGACTACCAAGGAACAAACTTTGATTACATCCCATTTGGTGCTGGAAGGAGATTATGCCCTGGCATATTATTTGGTCTGGCTAATGTTGAGCTCCCACTAGCAATGTTGTTATATCATTTTGATTGGAAACTCCCCAGTGGAATGAAGAATGAAGACTTGGACATGACTGAGGAGTTTGCCGTTGTAGTCCACAGAAGACAAGATCTGCATTTGATTCCGACTCCATACCATCGTCCTCCTCCGACTGATGCAAATTCAAATATAGAAATATGAGTCAATGAAGTGTACGTTTTCTTTTTCCTTGTGAGTGCAACTTTACCTTGTTGTTTCTGTTGATCTGTTTCCTTGTAATACTTAAGCGATCTCATACTTAAGTCACTACATGTTTGAGAATTATCCAAATGCCTAGTTGCAAAATTCCAACGAAATACTTTGCCTTGACAAGAGCTGCGATTCTTGAGTTGCAGTATCATAATGAGCAAGGCGGAAGATACACAAAGAGCAAAAGCTATCTTACCAATACAAAACCACTCTACATAACAACAGAGAGGGTGCCCATATGAGCGATAACAAAGCTGGAACCAGTTTAGACTTCGAATTTGCTTCATTTAACCAGGGCTATTTGGATCAACCTTCCTGCCTTAGCCCGAGTCAGTGTTCGATGGGCTAGCAGGATAATCTAGTGGCAACTGGATTTGGAGATTTTTAGTGACCTATTGCATCTCTATTGCTTTTATGTATTAAAAATATGTAAATGTATTAGTATTTGTCGAGTCCAAACTATGGGATCTTACATTTTTTGGATTTCATGTGTCGTCCTGTCGTGTTTACCGTGTCGATGCAAGTATTCATGATTTGAAACCACTAACATTCAACCTCAAAGGCCAAAAGAATCCCAGAAATCCGATCATATGGTATCACCCTTGCGAATAACCCACAAGACACTGACCTTTGAATGAGCCTTCAGTGGTTAGTACTGGAATCATAATCTGTGACTCATGTGATGAAGCCGTGAGGAAATGCAGCCTATCACATACAAAGTGGATCATTCAGCAATACTTAACTCCAACAAAGTTTGATTCCGCTAATTAATAGAATCAAAAGATGAGCTAGGTCATGAATTGATGACTATATATGACGATTTCTGTAAAGGATGAACTTAATCGTACTTTGGGAACACCCTGCAAGCTTGTGATATATATATACTTGCTTACGTACTTAAGAGGCAATCTCAGGACATTACTGTTCTTAAAGTTAGATACATGATGTGAAAAGAAGTTTACAATCATACGCAACCGTTAATAAGTTTGATGTCGGAGATCTGATTCGATCGGCTTTGGCTTTGGCTTTGGCTTTGATGAGTATATGGCATGAAATTCAACTCAGGATTTGCTTGATCTGAATCGATGTAGCTGTGAAGGGGTTTTCTATGTGTTAGTTTTTCAACTTTCAATAATGGAAGTCCTTAGTATTAGTATAAGACGATTCTATACTTCTCTCCGACCCCCTTGACATTGTAAATAGATAGCTGGATATCTCTCATCCATTCCGATTAAAGATGGTTGCAGTGGTTGTCTTGTTGCCTAGTTGGTTGGTAGCGAGTATGATTCAGCTAGCTAGCCGACCAATTAGTCATTGCTTGCGACTCATCAGCACTTTCTTGTCTTGTAAGAGCAATCTTTAGTAATGTTAGCTATTTTAAAGTTAAATTTTAGTTAAATTAGCTAAAATATTATTTTGCCAAGCCACTTTAGAAATGTGACTGCATAAATGCTCTCTATTTTAGCTAGCATTACATCAACATTATTCTTCAAATAGAAATTAAATAGTTTAAATATATTTATATATCACATAAAATATCTTACAAAGAATATATTAAATTATAGCTAGCCTCATCTGAGTCATCTCCCTCTCTATATTTAGCTAGCGAGATAGCTAAAAGTCATAATAGCTAAACTTTGGCTAGTTTGCTGGAGTTTCGAAAATATCAAAAAAAGCTAAACACACTCTCTAAAATAGCTAAAAGCTAAAATAGAGACTATGTTAAAGTTGCTCATGAAGTTAACCAAACGATTAATTACAAAACACCACCTGAACTATGATGTTATTTTCAATTTCATACCTAACTATCAAAAATTTGCATTTTCATATCCGAAGTTTCATTCTGTTAGCATTTTGATACCCTGACCACTAACACGGATAAATTTGAGGGCATTTTCGTCATTTCAATAAATATATCATTTTTTACATTTACTTTAACAAAATAATTTATTTATTGAGGTTATCAAATACAAATAGAACAATTTACTTTAGCAAAAATATTCATACACAAAAAAAGTACGTCTTATTCGACCTCAAGCCCTCAACTCCTGTGTTAGGAATACTTGAGACTGTTTTTTAGGTTTTAATTTTGTTAACGATATTAGAATATGATAATACGATGTGCATAACCAGATCAAAATATTGCATATTAGCTGTTCGGTTTACTTAAATATCGGTGCGTAGAAGAAATTTCGAAAGTATTGGCGTTATATTATCAAAAATATGCTTATTAGGAAATTATTCCCCGGTCCCAACTAATCAATTTAATCTACTCAATAATACTACTAAAGGATTAGGAGGTTCTCCTAAGTTAAATTAATTAAATAGAACAAAACGTTGAGAAAAAGAAAAGAAAAACCACGTGTCCAGCACTGCCCACAGGTCCAGGGCTCAAACCAGGACAGGGCCCCTGTTTTAGCCTCATCCACTATACAGTTCAACGACATGCTGCCACGTGTTAGCTCACCCATTAATAATAATAATAATAATAATAATAATATAATAGCATACCAAACGCAGAAGGAAGGTCCGGTCTCCTCTGCTCTCTCTACAATCATTTCATTTTCCACTGACCTGCGCAGGAATCACTCACTCCCGTGCCTTGCTCTACCATCTTCTCCTTCTTCTCTTCTTCTTCTTCAGCTCTGGTCAACTCTGTCAAAATGACCATCTCGTCCTTCTTCATCCGAGCTTCAAGAGCTTTCCATGACCACCCTGTTGCTCCCAAGCTTCTACTGCTCGCCACTGTCAGGTTCCCACTTCTTTCCTGGCTACCATGTTTTCTCTTTTGATCTGTTTGAGCTCTGAGAAGAATGTAGGACTAGAATATGATCGAGACAGAAATAAAACTTGAATGTCAAATATTTCTTTGTACGCTGTTTCTATGAAACCAAACTGACATATAATTCATAAACTCCAAATCTCTTTCTTCCTTTAACCACCTGGCACTTAGCCCTTGATGGGAACTTGGTTGCTGAGAAATTGGAACAATAGTGAAAGTAGATTCTAAATTTTGAATCTTGGAGTCTTAAGCTGGGCTTAATCAATCAAATTTTCAACCCCAAGATTTGCAATTGTTAAGGTTATCTAATCAAGTTTGGTCGTGTCATGTGATCTTGCGCTGTAAGAGGAAATAGCTATTGACGATCCATTAACAGGATAATGATTTCGAAATAATAGTTAATGTGCGAGAGAGGTACATTAGTTTCTGTTTTCCCATAATTTAGGAGTTACCTCAAACTGATGTCTTTCTGACAGATTCTAGCTCTGTCGGTAGTCCGATTGTCCGAATTTTTATTTACAAGATTCGGAGTCCAAATCTCTGCCAGAAATGACACCATTTCTGCTTGTTGATTATATGCACCTTCGTTAGTCTTTTACTCTTTTTTTTCTTTTTCTTTTTTTTCCGGTGGATTGAGCACATATGCACCCTATGTTTTTTTTTGGATTAGTGCAGTGGTGGAGGTGTTGTGGCGTATGCAGAATCACAGTCAGATGTGAGCTCTCCTCCTATTGATTCTAATCAGAATGAGGTTAAGAAAAAGAGAGTGGTGGTTCTTGGGACAGGATGGGCCGGTACTAGTTTCCTTAAACATGTGGATGCTTCACATTATGATGTTCAGGTTGTTTCACCCAGAAACTATTTTGCATTTACCCCTTTGTTACCTAGCATCACTTGTGGAACGGTTGAGGCACGAAGCATTGTAGAACCAGTGCGTAATATGATAAAGAAGGTAAGTGACACATTCGATAGCTTCTAGATTTCTTTATGGACAGTGGAGATGCTGCTTTAATGCCATTATATCCATTGTTACATTCACATTTTGATTGCTCTGAGGTTTTCCTTCAAGAAATAAAAAATATCTGCTTATTGCTTTCATGTCATGGCAGAGAAATGGAGAGATCAAATATTATGAAGCAGAATGTGTCAAGATTGATGCTGCAAATAAGAATGTTCACCTCCGGGCTAATACTGATAACCCATTGATCGGAACTCCTGAATTTTCCCTCGAGTATGACTACTTGGTTGTAGCTATGGGAGCACAAGTAAACACATTTAACACCCCTGGGGTAGAGGAGAACTGTCACTTTCTGAAGGTACTGCAATTCATTTTTAATCTAGTTGAGTTGTTCAGCATTTAAATTTCTCAATTGGAATCTTATGTCCTGAAGCTTGTCAAACAAACCAAGTTGCTCTTAGTCTTTTATGAAGTTCTGATCTAACATTACTTAAAGACCCATCTTTGGCCCTACTTATGCAGGAAGTAGAAGATGCTCAGAAGATTCGTAGAAGTGTTATAGATTGCTTTGAAACTGCTGTACTTCCAGGTCTAAGTGAAGAGGAGCAGAGGAGGAATCTTCATTTTGTAATTGTTGGAGGGGGTCCTACTGGTGTTGAATTTGCTGCAGAGTTGCATGATTATTTCCAAGAAGATTTGGTCAAGTTATATCCTATGGTCAAGGATCTTGTGAAAATAACATTAATCCAATCAGGAGATCATATCTTGAACATGTAAGAAGCATGCGGTCATACTTTTATTTATTTTTACTTTTTTGGAGAAGTTTTGATGGCAAGAGTTAGAATATGGAATATAATTCCTCACTTTACTGCTGTGCAGCTTCAGCAATTTGGTTTGTGGATACTTTAGCTTGAGATGTACATATATCTCTTTATCTCGGAAGTTCAACTATCTTATAGCAGTTTGGAACTTTTCTAGTTCAAAGCAGAGACCATGTTCACATGACAGACTCTTCAAATATTTTTCTTATTGTAGGTTTGATGAAAGAATTAGTAATTTTGCTGAGACCAAGTTCCAAAGAGATGGCATTGATGTTCAAACAGGATGCCGGGTTGTCAGTGTTTCAGATAAGGAAATCAAAGTGAAGGTGAAATCAAAGGGAGAGATCTGCTCTGTTCCACATGGAATGGTGGTCTGGTCTACTGGTGTTGGGACTCGTCCAGTTGTGAGAGACTTTATGGAACAAGTTGGACAGGTTTGTTTTCCAATTTTTACGCACATACGTAGACTGAGATCGCTGTATTTACAATCCAATCAATTGGTCTTGACACATACCAAATATCTTACTTTCATCATATATGTGGACTGATTGAATTATACATTCTTAAATCAATTAGAATTGTCACCTCAGTTGACATGTCAATTATAGTTTTTGTTCTGCTCCATTTTCAGGCTAATAGACGTGTGTTAGTAACTGATGAATGGTTACGTGTAAAGGGATGTGATGATGTTTATGCGATTGGTGATTGCGCTACAATCAATCAACGTAAAATCATGGTACAAAAAGCCTTTACCTGTCAGAAAGTATATAGCATATTTGACTTTAATATTGAGCAAAGCTGGTCTTTTGAACTGTTTTGTTTGTTTCTTAATGGGGCATGGTCGGAAACCAGGGTCAACCAATTTAAAGTATACAATTTATTGCAACTCTTTTAATGGATTATTATCTTGTCATATGTAGGAGGACATCGTGGCCATATTTGCAGCTGCAGACAAAGACAAATCTGGTACCTTGACAGTTGCTGAATTTCGAGATGTAGTTGACGACATAATCATTAGGTATCCCCAAGTGGAACATTATTTACAGAGCAAGCATATGCAGGATGTGACTGATCTATTGAAAGATTCCAAGGGTAATGATAGGAAGGAAGTGAATATTGAAGAATTTAAATTAGCCCTCTCTCTAGTGGATTCACAGAGAAAGAGTCTGCCTGCAACTGCACAGGTATGTCTTCAATCTGGTTGGAGGAAATAGTTGTCTTGGGTTTTAGTTCTGAGTTGGTGTCACCATAATATGAGGTATTAATAAACCTTTTGTATGCAGGTTGCTGCTCAGCAGGGTACATATCTTTCTAATTGCTTTAACCGGAGAGAGCAGTGCGAAGCAAATCCTGAAGGTCCTCGACGTTTTAAAGGTTCTGGACAACATAACTTTCTGCCATTCAGGTATGCAGTAGATTTCAATATTGTCTCTCTAACAGTGTTTAGAAAACAATAAATAAATAAAATCTCAGAAAATACAAATAAAAATAAAAAGAAGAAAAATAATATATGGCTTAGTCTTGGATGTCTTGAGAAGATGAGATCAATGACAGCCATAATACACCTGAACTATATAGCATGTCAAATCAGAATAGTGTTCCTGGGATAAAATAAAATTCAGTGGTGATGTGACCGTTATTTTCATTTGGTCAAAAATTGTAAAGTACTTGCACATTTTTGATTAGAAATCACGTGTTTTAGATATAACTATTACCGAGCACAGTCAGAAAATGCTTTTTGTTGATGGCCTTCATGCCCAAAGGAGCAGTAATATAGGTTATCTGTCCTCCACACGACAAGACGGATTTTTTCTGTTTTGGTCACAACTCACAAGCCAAGAGTAATGGAAGAATGATACATAGTGAAGTTACTTCTATGTCATTATCTATCTCTCTTCTCTTCCCTAATTGCTAATATGCGGTAACTTGTGAATGACTAGGTACAAGCATTTCGGTCAATTTGCTCCATTGGGAGGTGAGGAAGCAGCAGCAGAGCTGCCCGGGGACTGGGTTTCCATGGGCCACAGCACTCAATGGCTCTGGTATTCTGTATATGCAAGGTGATCTTCATTTACTTATTTGCTCCTTGAATTAAGTTTTCTATTTATTACTGAATCTGATTGATGTTTTTCCTGTTCATTTCTCAGCAAGCAAGTTAGCTGGCGTACTAGGGTCCTAGTGGTATCTGATTGGACCAGAAGATTTATTTTTGGGAGAGATTCAAGCCGTATTTGACGACGACATATAATTCCGGCCTAATCTGTCATCAGTGTTTGCACATGCATTGTGTACATGCCTTCTTGTATCGTGTTTGAGTGAGATTTCTCTAGGTTGTAGAGCAAAAATGATTCATGGGAGATTCTTTACATATCATCTTCCTTTTCCCTTTCCAAATCGATTATGAAAAAATTCCTTTGCTGGATAAAAGGATTAATACAATTCAAGCTTATCTGGGTTTGAATTGAATTAGCTATCATTTTAGATGAAATATAATTCTCCTATATGAAACTTTTTCCAATTCAGAAACTCCCAACAACCTAAGAGATGTAATTTCTCCTTATCCTTCTGCAAACTAATAAAACAAATGAGAAATCCTATTTGAAATTAAGAACCCAATTCATGTCGATTGGGAGAAGAAAAGAAGCCAACTCACGCTGGGTTGTAAATCCACAGAAAATGTTCATTAATCAAAGCATCAGTGATCCCTTTTGGTCAGTTCATTCATATTTGGACAAACACAAAGATTGAGAATTTCATACATGCCTAACTATGAAACGAAGTCATAATAAAATCACAACTTTTCAACAGCTTCCGGACAAAGACTGAGATTTAATTCATGCAGAGTAATATTTTCTCACCATATTGGAAAAGATTACTGTAATTCCTACTCTGCCGGTTTGACAAGTCAAACATCGGACCCTGAAGAATAGAGTATCTCCGGTTACGTGACAGCTACCTCCTTATGGTTCGGTCCCTGGTACTAGGTAATGCACCCTAACTACTTCACGTACCAGCAAAACCAGAAACTGTCCAAATCCATAAGCATATAAACTGCCCTGTGATTAAGTTCGTTACTTTCTTCTTCTTTTGAAGAAAGAACTGAAAAGTGAAACAGAAGTTTCATAATGTGGGGAGCTTCATTCTATGAGAGAGCCTCTAGGCTCTTTCAGCAATACCCCTCCCTATCAAAGCTTCTTGTTGTTGCTACAGTCGGGTGCTCTTTCAACTCTCCTCAATCTGCATCACAGAAGTTTTCGTTTGCATTTTGAGTACAAGCTTTAAGGGTTTATATGCTTTGATCTTCTCGTCCAATCTATGTTGTTAGTGGTGTTTTTGGTGCATGGGATATATGTTTCTGTGTAGATTGTAACTATGAGACATAAATGGTAGATTGATTTAGTATGTGCAGTGAAACATGGCTCTGCAATGTTAATTAGTACCTCTTAAGAACTTTGATAAATAGATTAGATCGAATCAGACAATCAGTGTATGTATTAGCTTAAATGACAAATGGGGAGATAAATAAAATAATTTTGAAAAAACTTCTTGCACGTTATTTTCACTTTTCCTTGGATTTTTGACAGAACTATCCTCTCTTTTTCATGGAACATATTTGGCATAACTATGGATGAAACTCTACATATCTGTAGCTCCATTTCTTATCAGCTGACTTGCACAGTTGCACTTGTATATTATGCAGTGGGGGAAGTCTGGTGGCATTTCATGAAGGCAGACCATTCCATGGTCATACTGTGTATGCTGAAGCAGCTCAGTCTGAAGGCGAGCTGAAGAAAAAGGTGGTGGTACTTGGAACTGGTTGGGCTGGCGTCAGTTTCTTGAAGAATTTGAAGAGTTCCTCATATGATGTTGAAGTGGTGTCCCCTCATAATTATTTTTTGTTCACCCCTCTGCTGCCGAGTATTACTTGTGGCACAGTCGAACCACGCAGCATTGTCGAACCAATTCGCTCTATTAATAAGAAGGTATCACCTGCATACATATAAATAAAAATTTATGATGGACTTCGACTACTTGCTTCTGCTTTCTCTATTCAGAAAATGGTTTACTTTTGAAATATGCACCTTATAAAGTATACCATTTTGCAAACAGAGAACGAAATTAGACAAGGTCACCTTTTCCTGCAGTATAAGTACTGGAAGTAAAATCTTATTTTAGTACGTTTCGCATCCAAGGTACTGCAGCACTGTTTGAATACATGCCCTGCTCACTCTGTACAAATAATCTTTAGGAGTTGTATAATGTTGAAACATGTTTCCATAATTTGTCTAGTTCTGTAGTTTTGTTTCTAAGAATGTATAGAGATAAACTTTTATGTAGTTTGATTGACTGGAGACACTGATGAATTAGATGACAACTCTTTCCTTGATCTGAAATGACATGCAGAAAGGCTTAAATATTCAGTTCAGGGAAGCAGCATGTTACAAAATAGATCCACAGAATAAGAAAATTTACTGTCAGACAACCCAAGACAACAATTCATGCGGGAAAAATGAATTTAGTGTAGATTATGACTACCTGATCATAGCCATGGGAGCAAAAGCTAACACATTTAACACCCCTGGTGTTGAAGAGCACGCTCATTTCTTGAAGGTACTTGATTCATGTAAAAGAATGAATTTCTGCTTGATTTCATTCTGTGTGATTGATACATATATATAGATACAACTGCTATACAACTATGGTAATAATCTACAGTAATGACAATTGCATATAATTAGGAAGGAGAATCAGAATCACTCTTGATCTGAGGAGAAGAGTGATTCTGAGTGATTCTCGCTAACAATTCATACTTCTTTTACTATAGCACTTCACTTGATTTTAAGATGACTCCACAAACTATAGCACTTAACTTCATTGATATCGCAAGGAGGATAACAATGAGATTCTTGGGTTTTAATTGGCAGGGAGTAGAAGATGCTCTGAAGATTCGTCAATCTGTGATTGACTGCTTTGAACGGGCAAGTCTTCCATGCATAACTGAAGAAGAAAGGAAGAAAATTTTGCACTTCGTAGTTGTTGGCGGCGGTCCAGCAGGTGTGGAGTTTGCTGCAGAGCTTCATGACTTTGTAACTGCAGATTTAGCCAAGTTGTACCCTTCCGTTAAAGATGATGTATCAATTACTTTACTCGAAGCAGGTGATCATATTTTGAACATGTGAGTAAGGAATATACATTTCTGTAATTTTTGGTATTTCAATGAACGTATTAGTCAAGTTAACTATTATGTGCTTGGTTTGGTCTTACAGGTTTGACACAAGAATTACAAAATTTGCTGAAGAGAAGTTCTCCAGAGATGGTATTCAAGTAAAAACAGGTTCGCAGGTTGTAAAAGTAACTGCTAAGGAAATCTCCACTAAAGAAAGAGCAACTGGGCAGGTTTCATCAACACCGTATGGGATGTGTCTCTGGGCAACTGGCATCGGGGCACGCCCTGAGATTATTGAATTTATGAAGAAGATTGGTCAGGTTTGTTGCTAATTTGTGCTTTTTTGATGCATGACTTAATTTGGATTTGGTAATGAAATGAATCACTGTTCCATTTGTTTGAGCTAGGCTAACAGACGTGTTTTGGCTACTGATGAATGGCTGAGGGTGGAAGGATGTGATGGTGTATTTGCTCTAGGTGATTGTGCAACAATAAACCAACGCAGGATCATGGTATCTACCTACTGGGAGTGTATTTTATGAAATTATTGAATCATCACACGACAGTTATAGAGTGTACATTATCTTCTTTAACTTTAATTGTTGCAAATGTGTGTCAGGAAGATATTTCACATATAATTAGTAAGGCAGACACAAGCAAGTCTGGTACGTTAAGTCTTAAGGAGTTTCATGGAGTTATAGACGATGTTATGGAGAGGTATCCTCAGTTGGAGCTTCATTTGAAGAGTAAACAGATGTCAAGCATTCACGATTTACTGAAAAATAGTTCAGGAAAGTATTCTGGTACCGAAGTAGATATTGAGACCTTTAAATCAGCTCTTTCTCAAGCAGATTCTCAGATGAAAAACCTTCCTGCAACAGCCCAGGTGAACTACTATTTGTATATTCAACTCATACATCATGTATCCCATATATATCTTTAATTTGTTGATTTCCAAAATTTGAATGTTATAGGTAGCTGCTCAACAAGGTGCCTACCTTGCAAACTGCTTCAACCGTATGGAGGAGTGTGAGAAGTATCCTGAAGGTCCCCTAAGGTTTAGGGGTGAGGGACGCCACCGTTTTCATCCCTTCAGGTACCCTTCTAGAAAAGTATCTTTTCCAGCATAGTAAAAAAAGACATCAGTCCATGATACTGAATATAAATGTCTGTACAGCTCTATAACTTTTTTTTATTTTCAGTGAACATTTTTTCATGTAAAAGCATTATCAAATCTTAAATCTATGGTCATTATGCTGTTTTCACGGTTTCTATGATACAACTCAAGGTATAAGCATTTTGGGATGTTTGCTCCTCTCGGAGGAGACCAAACTGCAGCTCAACTTCCAGGAGATTGGGTTTCAATTGGTTATAGCACCCAATGGCTCTGGTACTCGGTATATGTCAGGTAAAATTGCAATACCTATTTAGTTTCACTTGCTCAGATTTGGTTGTAAGCGTATCCTGATTCCCTGAATATTTTTTGCCTTGTATGCACAGCAAGCTAGTGAGTTGGCGCACAAGGGTGTTGGTGGTATCTGATTGGGGAAGGCGATATATATTTGGGCGGGATTCTAGTCGCATTTGAGATCGTGGGAAATCAACCAGAACTATGTTTCCATCATTTTGTCTTTTAATGTAGGAAGAGCAATACATGACTTGGTATTCTTATTAACAGTTTTAAACTTGCCATCAAGGTTAAAATTTATATTTCTTTTCATACAACTTTATATTTGGTTCAAGCTTGTTTTGTATATGTAAGTCTTATTGCATACAGACCAAAATGATCAAAATGACAGTGTTGAAACAATGAACATTATATTGCATCATATCAAAGATGAACACAAAAAACAAGTATCAGATTTCAAACACTTCAACACTATACGAACAGCATGAGACCTCAAAATACTCCAAATGAAAACACACTAACCATTTTTACCGGCGTTTATCCCATCTCGGACTAGAAACACCTGAAGCACATGAATTCATCTCCTCCATCAAACTCACTGCCATCTCCACCTTCCCCATCTTCTTCAAATTACTGATCACTGCCCTATAAAGATACACCGAAGGCCGAATCCGCCTCTCCTTCATCTGATCAAACAACCTCAACGACTCCTCAATATTCCCTGACCTCCCCAACCCATCAATGACCGCAGTATAAGTCAGCAAATCAGGCTGCACACCCTTTTCACACATTTCCTTGAAATAAAACAAGCACATTTCAACCTCCCCAAACTTCCTCACATGGTTTATCACTGTATTGTAAGAAACCAAATCCGGGTCAATCCCAGCTTCCTTCATCTCCCCAAACAGCCCCAGCATCTCACCGGTCCGACCCGCCCGGCCCAATATCTCCAAAACAGTGTTGTATGTGTACAAATCAGGCGAAAAGCTTCGATCTTTGACATGGGCAAAGACCAAAGCTGCAGTATCAGTCTCTTTGAGTTGGCCAAATGCAAAGAGGAGTCTGTTTATAACTGTCATGCTGGGTTGGGTCAGTTCCAATACTTGGTCGGTGAAACTGAGGAGCTCCGTAACAGAGTCCTCTGCTTTTGCAAAGGCTTTGGCGACAGTGAGATAGCAGTTTGAGTTCAAGGGTTGTGTTTTGGAAGCAACAGCGAGTTTGAAGATTTGTGTTACGAGGTGAAGATGGTTTCTTTGAGCGGCGGAGATCAAGACGAGGTTGAAGGATGTTGGGTTTAGGGAGATGTGTTGGTTGTGTAGGGATTGAAGTAATGTGGGGGCGTTTTCGATGGAGGATAGGATTTGAGTGAGTAGTGTTTGTTGTTGTGATTGGGTAGAAGGGTGAGTGTTGTTGGTGGTGGATGTTGTTGCGGTGGTGAAGGATGGGAAGGTGTTCGGGTTTGGGAGTGGTGGAGATTTATGGATCCGAATGGGAAACGGGTCGGGAGAGAGAGTGGGAATGAGTAGCTCTGCTGCTTTGTGGGATCGGAAACGCCTTGAGGAAGCGGATAGCATTGTCTCTGGGTTCAGGGAGGAGTGGCATTTGGGGTTTTAGCAGACAAGTTTTCGAGGCTCGACCGCACGAAGGACTGGCCAGCTGACTCCTTTCAACACACTCGCGGTGCGGGTTAAGGCCCAAATCGTTATCGATTAGGTTACAGATTATACAGTATCATTTTTTTTCAGTCAAAAGATAGATAGTTTCCATTATCCTCCTCAGAAGGCTCATACATCAGTTGATGTTTGTCTTGTAAACTCATCGGTAACAAACTTTACAAAAGATAGGTAGTTCTCATTGCAAAATGAGTACAAATCGAACTTAGTACAAATGAGTTTCAACTTTCAACTACAACAATGTAATTCCCGTGTAACGGCTATACTAGTCACCTAAGATCTTAATTGGTGTACAACTACATATAACCAGGAATGAAATTAAAGTAGTCTTCCATCAAATGTCTTGGTTAAGAGTTATTCAGAAATTGATTTTTGATAATGAGATAGTACTCACTACTCACATCATTTACAGTTCCTATATTTATATATGTACGTGTATGCAAACTATGGTCGATACGGTGCTTCTCAATTTCTCATGATGACAAAACTGTTCTTGTTGAATGCGCAGTGCGCTACCATCTTTTCTGGAAAGTGACAACATGTGAGTGACTTGTTCTCTCTACCTTCGTATAGATTCTAATGTCATTCTAACAGATGAAAACTAAACCCTAAACCTTAAATGATTATCAAATGAAGCTCAACATCATTTGGTGCTAGTAACATTAATTTTCTATTTAATGACATACTTGTTTTGGCCACGATCCTCAGCGCGCGGAGCAGAGGTAACTAGCAGACAAAGAGAGGGGAGTGTTGCGGGCGTGCCACTTCGCGGACGAGGAAAAGGTTGTTGGGGGTGCGCTTGACTTCTTGATCAGGCAAAGGGGGTTACAGGTGCCACCTCAGAGGAGGATTTACGAGCACAAGCGATCGATACTCACGGCGGCGCGAGCAGAGCAACTAATAGGGAGTTTAGAGAGAAACGGGGTAGAGTCCGAAGGGCTCTGAAGAAAACCTAGGCGGCGGCGCTTAGGGTTAGGGTTTCGAGGAGCTCGAATGGTAACTGGGTTTCAGTTGTATTGTGTTTTGTTGTATTGATTTGACTGTCCTTGATTGTCTGTTTAAGAGAGATTATATAATGGTCGACTTGCGGCAGAAGAGAGTTAACTTTGAATCCAAGTAGGGCTCTGAAACCCCAATCGACAAGGACACGGTTTCCTCCATGCAGACCAATCAATTAGTGACACCTGCCCAGTTCGCATACTTCGCATAGGCTTTTGATTCCAACTCGCAGGTCTTTCTAGCTCGCGGGCTTTAGAAGGGCTTTTTATATTAAAAGAGCCACATGGATTGGCCCGAAGAATGTCAAAAACTTGTCAAAGTCTTCAACGATTATTGTAGGGCGCGCGGACTCCGCATGTGTCTTCCTCGCGAGCCAACTCGCCTTGGACTTATTCCGCCTCGCCTTGGACTTTTACGCGAAGTAACATTGGCGCCTCGCCTACGCGGAGTATCAATCTCGCCTCGCCTACGCGGACTAGCAAATAGTAACTCCGCACGCGAACTGTGTAGTCCGCCTATGTCCATTCCGCGCGAACTGTGTGAAGTCCCGTTTGCACGAGAACTACGTAGTCCGCGCGAAGTCCCGTTTGCACGCGAACTCTGTAACTCAATCCGTGTGGTTCTTTGGCGGGCCGACACTTGTTGTTTTAGAGAACTTGAAGAACTTGGGCTCGCCGGTATGACATGGACCAAGAAAGTAATTAATATTCACATAGATATTTACTGTCCAGTAAAATATTAATCTAGGCGTAAACATTGCCCCCTAACCTCGAAGTCATGAATGTTAAGAAATGACTGAAGAGGTTTATGTTCATGCTGCGGTATGGGTCGGGTCATACAAAAAAATGAGTGTGAGTAGACAAGCCTGTGAATAGGCCTTGAAACTCAAGCACCCAGCAAGGCAATGCAGCGAACTGCTGCATGGCTCGCCTAGGCACCTTGGACTTGGACTTTGCCCGCATTCGCCTGCTCTACTTTTGCATTCGCGTGCTCTTGGCGTTGGCGAATCAACTTGGTGATAAACAAGGAATGATAACGGCCAAGTACCTCGCTGCCCCCCAGTGCGAACCAGAGAGAGATGAAAAATTTTTAGAGGCCATGCACTTCGCTGCCCCCCAGTGCGAACAGATGAAAGGCAACCAGTAGAAGTCGGCGAACGGGCATATAAAGCTGGCGAACCTGTTTTGAAAATTTGGAGGCCACATGGGTTGGCCTGGATGTTGAGCAAAATAACTTAAAATATTTCCTTTACTTAGGGCCTCTGGAATAGGCCTCAATCTTGTACTGGTCTGTTAGTTAGACCACGCACGTTTACAAAGAAAAACTAATTCCGTAGGCTTCGCGTTCCGCCTAATATGAGAGGAGTCTCTCACACAAGGACTCGCCAGCCTCGCGCGCTTCCTCTGAGGATGTACTATCCATCAAAGGGTTGTAGGGGATCCGCGATGGTGTGAGGATGTTGTAAGTCGTCCCTCGCCTGAGTGAGTCCCTATCGCGTTAAATTGGAGGCAGTAACCCCATATGGGCGGCCTTTGGAATCAACGCCTTGGACGTCCAATGGGCCCAAGTCAGTATTGTAATAGCGGGCGTCATTGAAGTTGGCGGAAATGGAGAAAGGACGTGGGTCCGCTTGGATGAGGACCGTCTCGCGTTTCTCAGTATCCCAAATCAAGAGTTCTTGGTGCATGGAGGAAGGCACACAGAAACTTCGATGTATCCAGTCGCGGCCTAAGATCATGTTGTAGGATGAAGCGCACTCGGCGACAAAGAAAGTATAAACCCTTGAAGCCGGTCCCACCTTGACCCGTAAAAATAACAAACCTAGAGTCCTGGAGACTTGTCCGGTGAAGTTCTTGACTGTCAAGGATGTAGTTTGGATCATCGAGCGTGGGATACCAAGGAGTCCCATAGTGCGGGTGGTGACGACATTCATTGCAGCCCCGGTATCGACCATGATTTTGTTTATTATGATCCCTTCAACTTCAGCCGTGATATATAATGGCCTCATGTGAGTGGCCATGTCCAGGGTTAGAGTGGAGAGGGTCAAAGTCGGCATACGTGTGACGCTACTCAGAGCTTCCAATGGTGGAGCGTTCACAGGTTCTGCTAGGACTGGACCCATCTCACTGCTGCAAGGGGGGATATGTCGCAGACACTTTCGCTATTGTCTAGAATATCGGCCGCGTTGCATGTTGTATTTGGTGGGAGAGCGTATTTCTCAGATATGAAGAAAACCATTCCGACCTGAAAAGAGAAACGTTCGTGGACTGGGATTAGTGGAGTCTCAATGGGTCCATTGTCTCCTTCGAGCACAGCGAATGCGCTCTCCGCCGGGTTGACTTCTTCGTGCTCTGGCCATGCAGAGATCTCAAGCATATTGCAAGTGAATGACTCGCCCTGCCTTTCCGCCTGATCGTCGCCCAGGTCGATGCGAGGTTCGGAATGAGTCTCCTCGTTTAGTGCATTTTCGCGGAAGCATTGGGCCATGAGTTCCGCGAGGTTGGGGCTGGAGGTGCTACTTTTGACCCCTGACGAGATATTACCCTCTGGCTATCGTGGTCGCCATACGAGTTTGGTCGAGGGCTGTTTGTACTCAGCTGAAGGCCTATCCGCGACTGGTGGAGCGCTGGCCTTGTCCTCTGTCGTAGGCGGAGGAAGGACTGAGACCTGAAGCTCTTGTTTGGGTTCTAGTTGGGGCGGACATGGCCGCGATTGTTCCTGGTTAGCTTCAGGTTCTTGGCGAAGAGGCTTTTGAGGATGTGATGACCGATGCGGCTCGTGCCTTGGCTCGGGCCTGGATGTGGCGAACAGTCTTCGCCTCGCTGGGGAAGACGGTTCTCGTCATCTTGCAGCCTCTGGCGACTGCCTACGCCTTGGTAGAGGTGGCGGGCCCCTTCGTCGGTCGGCTTCCGGCGACTGCCTGCACCTTGGAGGAGGCAACAAATCTCTTATTCTTTCAGGTTCTGACGAAGGCTTGTGCCGGGGAGACTGTGGTTCCCTTCTCCTTTCTGGCTCCGGAGATAATCTGTGTCTATCGGGGCGCGGATCCTGCCTTGGTGGTACGATGAGGCGACAGAAGACATTCGTTTTTGGAGCGGGGTCGTCCTCCACCTGCGCATAGACACGTGGAGGTGTAACAGGTGGTCTTTGGAGCAAAGCGCACAAGCCTTCAGCTTCTCTCCACATCCTCTCGGGTGTCTGCGCGAGCTGCGAGGGTCGGATAATGCCATCATCGGCCGCTCGCAAGGCACGCAGGATGCTGTCATACTTCTTCTGTAGCTTTCGCTTCTTGGACCTGCTGATGGTAATTGACCTTCCCCCTTGCCGTGTGTACCAAGTCCCTTCCTTGATTGTTGATTTAGATGTCGGAGGAATGTAGGGGTCGGTCAAGATACCTCGCCGAGGGCCTGATGCCTCGCTATCCTGGTGATCGCTGCCGGAGTCAAAGATGTCCATCACGCTTGAAGCTGGAGACGAAGGTACCTCTTTAGTCCAGCGCGATTGGACGAAGGTTTCGAGGCATTTGATCCTCTGTTCTAGCTCCTCGCGAGTCCTGGGACTCATGGGTTGATAGGTGTCAGCTGGAGACGGTGTATCATCTCGCATAGTAGCTTTGCCTTTATCCCTTCTGGAAAGTCGATCGGGCTGGGGTCTGGCGGCTAACTCCCTTGCTGGGTGATGGTTCCCACTTTGGTTTTCCAGAACGGTATAGTCGTTCGCCGGTCTCTTGCGGTTTCGTCCTGGCGGTTCGCGTTGGCCCGCATTTGGAGATAGGTCCAAAGTTATCGCGCGCTAACTGATGCAAGGCCAGGCGTTGTTGGCCATTGCGATCATGAAGCCATCTTTGTCCTCAAAGCGAATATACTTGAGGTCTAGCCAGTCCTGGATTTGCTCGCGGAGCTGGTAACAATCGCGAGTTCTGTGCCCCCAACTGTCATGGAACTTGCAATGGATGCGACCTTCCTTGTATTCAACATAGGGTAATGCCCTTGATATAGTGACGAGTCCGCCTTCAATAAGATCGTCTAAAACCTCGTGCGCGAGGTTGACGTTGTAAGTGTACCGGCGAGATGGCTGACGTGTGTCATCATTACCATCCTCTCGGTCTCGCTTAAGTGCTCGGCGCGGATTATCATCCTCTGGGTGTTCGGCCAGGTCCAAGGTAATTCTCTGCTCGCCTGGCTTTGGCTGGTCGTTAAAATTTACTTCGACCATACCAACCACGGCGGGGAAAGGGTCCACGTCCACCAGAGAAGCTGTGCTTCCTGGCGTCTTCATTTTCAGGGCGCCCGAATTCAACCAAGTCTGCAGTTGGTCGCGAAGTTTGACACAGTCCTTGGTGTCGTGATTGTAGGCGTTGTGGAAACTGCAGTACTTTTTGTCTTTTAGCTCTTCCTTGGACGAGATCTTATGGTCCACGCGCACGTAGTTCGCCTCAATCAAGTCATTAAAGACAAGATGGGCGTTTTTCGCATCATACGTGTAAGACTCGTATTCGGGCTTGGTCCATTCAAAAGACTGAATGGTGATTGGCTCACGGGTCATCTTGAGATTCTTCAGTTTGTGAGCCAAAGGCTTCCCGGTCAGTTTGACTGCTCCGACGTCGTCAATATATCTCTGCGCGGCCTCATTCTCCTCCTGCCTTTGGTAGTAAGGGTCGAACGTGGAGGATTGGAGGTTTAGCGCCCCGACTATCCTGTTTCTCCTCGGTACGTATGTCCTTTTGGAGGCATTCGCCTTCTCGTCCATTTCGTTGAGGATCAGTTCGTAACTGCCGACCTTGTTGATCAGATCGCCCATGGACGTGAAGCGTTCCCCATGGTGCTTCAACCGTTGGCGGTGCTCGAGGCCGCGAACAGCCAGCTTAATGGCTTCCTGTTCGGGTAGGAGGAAGTCGAACTTGGCCTGCTGGATCTTGAACCGTTGGAGGAAGGAGACGCCCTATTCCATGCTTTGTTGACTCATTTGGGTGAGGGAGTCGAGGCCGACCTCGGGTTCAATGGTACCGTAGGTCTCCCGGAACAGTTTCTCCATGGTAGGCCAGTCCGCAATGGATCCTAGCTTCAACCTGGAATACCAAGTAAATGCAGCTCCGGACATAGAGGTCCCGAAGAGCTTGAGCTTGAGGATGTCATTGTTCCCGTGTTGGCCGCACTGAACTTTGAAGCGGGCCATGTGGGTTGCTGCGTCTTCCCTTGTTTCTCCAGAGAAAGTAGTGAACACCACGTTCTTGAACCCGTGCGGGAAAGGGTATTGCGCCACACTATCTGGGTAGGGGTCGCGATAGTGCAAGTTAGCATTACCGTGTCCGGTTTGCTCCTTGATGATGGAGGAGATAAGCTGGCGCCAGTCGGCTGTTGTCACGGGTACGGCCTCTGCCCCTTCCCCATGGTTCGGCCATGCAGAGAAACTGACGGCCTGTCCGCCGTTCTTGGGAGCAAGGCTGGGACAAACTAGAAACGGGTCATCTGGTGTCCCGGTTCCCTGGCG
This sequence comes from Fragaria iinumae, assembly GCA_009720345.1. NCBI lineage: Eukaryota > Viridiplantae > Streptophyta > Magnoliopsida > Rosales > Rosaceae > Fragaria > Fragaria iinumae. The sequence goes on along the minus strand of CM019122.1, from coordinate 37,764,189 downwards.
AAAAGAATTATTCAGTCCCTTTGGAGAAGCAAACGAGCCATGCGGGAGCGGACTCTTTGATGTTCCTGCCCCTAGCCCGAACTGCGGGGCCTTCGGAGTCCCGACCTTAGGGTTTCCCCTGGTGCGTTCATTGGGAGGGATGTACTTGGGCGTCCCTTCGCTTGCGCTTGGGCCGGTAGGGTTTAGAGCAGGGCTTTTTGGTGCCTGTGCCCTCATCCAGTCTTCAACCTCAAGGATCCGTAGGTTCAGCCGGTCATGTTTGTCTTTGAATTCATCTAGCTTCTCCAGACTGTTCTTACTTCCAAAGAAGGAAGCATTATGTTGGTCATGCAGCTTGGTATCGTGCTCGTCCAAGCGGCGAGCCTGCTCGTTTACTGTCGCGCGAGTGAGCGACAGGACCTCTGCATGTTGCTTCACGGCCTCCGCGTTCTGGTCTAGATCCGAGCAGATCTGTTGAAGGCTTCCTTCGACCAAGCCTTTGGTCTCCCTTATGTCACCGACAAACTGATTGAAGTCTTCAGTGAGCACGGTAAGGTTATGCTGGTCTGCTTCTTAGAGGTTCTTGTCCCTTTTGACTTGTTCAGCAAGGCCGTCAACCTTCTTAGAGAGGTCTGTGAGGCTTTGTTGAGAAGCGGAGCTCTGGGTCGTCAAACTCTGGATCTGTCCCGTGAGCTGGGCGAACATTTGGAAGACTTGCTCCATAGACGGAGCAGAGTCTGTATCTTGGGTCGGCTGAGAGCCTACCATGGCGGTCTCGCTGAAATTTGGATCACCAAACTGAGCAAGGACCTGTTCTTGAGTGAGGGATCGGCAAGCCGCGCTGTTATGGGGCTTATACCGTAAGGATCTGTGCTTGAGACAGGAAAGCTGAGGCTTTCGGTACGGCGCTTCCTCTGGTTTCCCAATGGTGAATCGCTTGTACTCCCCGTCCCACTGGGCGTGCCAATGTTTTGGTCACGATCCTTAGCGCGCGGAGCAGAGGTAACTAGCAGACAAAGAGAGGGGAGTGTTGCGGGCGTGCCACCTCGCGGACGAGGAAAGGGTTGATGGGGGTGCGCTTGACTTCTTGATCAGGCAAATGGGGTTACAGGTGCCACCTCAGAGGAGGATTTACGAGCACAAGCGATCGATACTCACGGCGGCGCGAGCAGAGCAACTAATAGGGAGTTCAGAGAGAAACGGGGTAGAGTCCGGAGGGCTCTGAAGAAAACCTAGGCGACGGCGCTTAGGGTTAGGGTTTCGAGGAGCTCGAAAGGTAACTGGGTTTCAGTTGTATTGATTTGACTGTCCTTGATTGTCTGTTTAAGAGAGATTATATAGTGGTCGACTTGCGGCAGAAGAGAGTTAACTTTGAATCCAAGTAGGGCTCTGAAACCCCAATCGACAAGGACACGGTTTCCTCCATGCAGACCAATCAATTAGTGACACCTGCCCAGTTCGCATACTTCGCATAGGCTTTTGATTCCAACTCGCAGGTCTTTCTAGCTCGCGGGCTTTAGAAGGGCTTTTTATATTAAAAGGGCCACATGGATTGGCCCGAAGAATGTCAAAAACTTGTCAAAGTCTTCAACGATTATTGTAGGGCGCGCGGACTCCGCATGTGTCTTCCTCGCGAGCCAACTCGCCTTGGACTTATTCCGCCTCGCCTTGGACTTTTACGCGAAGTAACATTGGCGCCTCGCCTACGCGGAGTATCAATCTCGCCTCGCCTACGCGGACTAGCAAATAGTAACTCCGCACGCGAACTGTGTAGTCCGCCTATGTCCATTCCGCGCGAACTGTGTGAAGTCCCGTTTGCACGAGAACTACGTAGTCCGCGCGAAGTCCCGTTTGCACGCGAACTCTGTAACTCAATCCGTGTGGTTCTTTGGCGGGCCGACACTTGTTGTTTTAGAGAACTTGAAGAACTTGGGCTCGCCGGTATGACATGGACCAAGAAAGTAATTAATATTCACATAGATATTTACTGTCCAGTAAAATATTAATCTAGGCGTAAACAATACTAATAGATTTAAAACAAATAAAACTTTTTCTCAAATGAAGGCTAATATCATGCAACAAAGTGACATGAAATTTTTATTTTGTGCATAGTAATTGATAAGCATTTGTTGTTTGCTTTCAGTTGCTATATATGTGATGAAATTACCAGGAGAACATTTAACAACTCCCACCACGTGTTTTGAAAAAAGCATAAAGAAAGACTTGGTATCTGTTTTGGCCACGATCCTCAGCGCGCAGGCGAGAGGTAAATAGCGAACAAAAAGAAAGGGGAGTGTTGCGGGCGTGCCACCTCGCGGACGAGGAAAAGGTTTGAGTGTGCGCTTGACTTCTTGATCAGGTGAAGGGGGTTTCCAGGTGCCACCTCAGAGGAGGAATTTACAAGCACAAGGCGATCGATACTCACGGTAAATCTCGAGCAAAGCAACAATAGGGAGATCAGAGTTCGAGGACGAGTCCAGGAGGGCTCTGAAACTAAGGCGGCGGCACACTTAGGGTTAGGGTTTCGAGGTAGCTCGAGGGGGGTTTCAACTAGGTTCAAAGGTTCTATTTGTATTTGTTGTAAAATTGTGTTGTGTAAGAGAGTTGTCTTGAGAGAGAGCTAACTCCGGGGAGCGTTTGGAGGTTCGACTGGGTCGATAGTATTTTGTACTTCTGTTGAGTAGTTGAATGTTTTGAGAGTTGTTGTTCTTTTCTGTAAACCTTCGAGCCCTTTATATAGTGGTTCGACTTGCGGCAGAAGAAAGATAGCTTAGAATTGAAGTGGGACTCTGAAACCCTAATAGCACAAGGGCACTGTTCCGTCCACGCGAACCAACTAACTTGTGACACATGTCCAATTCGCACACTTCACATAGAATACTGCTTCCATCTCGCGGGCCTTAGAAGGGCTTTTTATATTAAAAGGGCCACATGGATTGGCCCAAAGCATGTCAAAGACTTGTGAAAGGCTTCAACGATCAATGTGATGCACGCGAACTCCGCCTATGACTTCTACGAGAAGCCTCCCACGCGAGCCAGTTCGCTAGCTCGCCTCGAAGTACTCCACTTGCCTTGCCTACACGAAGTGTCAATCTCACCTCGCCTACGCGGAGTCAGCTAGTAATTCTGCGCGAAGTCATTCCGCGCGCAAGCTATGTGTTCGCGTGAAGCCCATTTCGCATGCGAACTGCGTAGTTCAGCTCGCGTAGTCTTACTGGCGGGCCATTACTTGTAAACTTAAAGAAACTTAGGCTCGCCGGTATGACATGGACCAAGAATCTAATTAATATTCACATAGACATTTACTGCTCAGTAAAATATTAATTTAGGCGTAAACATTGCCCCCCAGCCTCGAAGTCATGAATGTCAAGAATGACTGAAAATGTTTATGTTCATGCTGCTTCAAAGCCACTAGTATTGGCTCGGGTCATACATAAAATGAGTGTGAGTAGACAAGCCTATGAATAGGCCTTGAAACCTAAGCACCCAACAAGGCATTGTAGCGAAGCTGCCGTACGGCTCGCCTAGGCACCTTGGACTTGAACTCTGCCCGCATTCGCCTGCTCCTAGCCTGCAGCAGATGTTTGCCTTGACTAGATTCCAAAAAATGGCCATTCGCGAGCTCTTGGGGAATGCGAACCAACTTGGTGATAAACATGGAATGACAATGGCCATGTACCTTGCTGCCCCCTTAGTGCGAACCAGTGAGAGACAAACAAAAGAGTCGGTGAACGGCCGTATAAAGCTGGCGAACCAACTTTGAAAATTTGGAGGCCATAGGGATTGGCCTAAATAATGACTAAGACACTTGAAGAAGGTCTAAAGTCTGAAATAACTGGAACACATCTACCCCAATGTGCCCCCCAGTTTTGATGTCTGTTCGCCGAGGAAGAATGAAGGACATCAAAACTTTAGCATGCCCCCAAGGACGGAGTTGTGGTACCATGCCTCGTTGAAAATGGCAAACACCGAGAAAGGTCGTGGATCGGCCTTGAGTAGATCCTGATGTATGAATAAAGGTTGCCTCCCAGTGAGGAAAGCATGCTACGAGATCATGAAAACACATTGAAAATGCACATTGCAAATCCGCGCGTATGCTGACCTGTCTGCATTCAAACTGCCATAAGTCTCTCCAGAAATGTCGAAATAACGAACCGAAAAATCCTCTGGAAAATAGACATCCAGGGCTTTTTGTTGATATAAGGCGCACCAGCTAATTTTTATGGGATCATACCAGTGGAGTCCGCGAAGTTGACTGTCCAGTAGTGGCTGCTGCAACTTTCAGAATTGCAAACTAGTTGTATTGCCTCTCTGACTTGACTTCGCTGGCAGTAACTCGAAGGCATATGGAATGCCTGTTGTCGTCAAGCCTCAGGGATAGGCTCCTATGTAAAGTTCAAGCCCTTCAGAGGCAAGAACTTTGTCTTGCATTTCAGCAAGACCAAAGATCTCTTTTTGTGTTTTTTGCTATTTGATTTTTTTTGTATTTTCTTTTTTCAATGCGAGAAAGAAAGAAAAATGAAAGGAAAAACAGAAGTAAAGACTGAAGTTAAAGCGAGAGTAAAGGAAAGGAGAGCATAGCATGGTTAGTTACCCCTTGTTAGGCCATGGGGGAGGCCACCAGTGCTTCACTCCAAGCCTCGATGTCTTCATGTTTCTAGCATGAGACTCTCGCTGTTGAAAATTTCCAAGTGTTAAGCAGAGTTGTTCCGCGTCAACAACTTGAAAATTTAGGCAAGGTATTTCGTAGGGTACGTCTCGTTGCCCCCCACGTATCCTTGTTGTTTGACCAAGCATGATCTTTAACTGCATTCTCGTGGATCGTATGATGTTGAGATCTGCCTTATTGCCAACTATCATGTCATAATGCATGGTCTTATCGGGAATAACCACGCATTGGTCAAGGAAGAGAACCACTTGCTAGTCTCTTTTCACCTTATCAAGAGCTTTACTGGGATTGAACTCTTGTGGCATATGATTATGAGACAGATGCACCGACATATAGTCTTCGTCGTATTCATCATAAGTTGGCTCTGTGTCAAAATCACATGCAGTATCAACAAAGGTTGGTGGCTCGACCTTCTTTGCAACCATAGGCATGCATGGGACATGTACGTACTTCGCCCATAAACCAAAGTCCCCTTTAGGCCTCTGAACTTGCATGCAGAGACTCCAAGTATGTTGCAATGTGAAACCACGGATTGGTCTAGGGATACCACCATGCCATATATAGTTAAGCTTAATATGACCATGGTTTGGCAAAGCGGACTGAGTCATCTCACTGGTGAACATAAGATTGGCGAGACGAATCATTAGGAGAAGTGGACCTCGCCAGCCTTGACGCCCCCCGTGTACAGGCTGAAAAGGAAACTCAGGAGGCTCTGGTCTAGCTTCATTTCGCTTGTCATCACTTGATAAAGAAAGCAGGCGAGCTCCGCCTTGCCCCCCATGCGGCTGACCTGTGTCCACATATACATCTCGCATAGGAAAGCTAGCTCCTGGGTCACCTTTCATGCGAAGTTGTGATTCGTCACTAGTGTTTGACCCGCTCTCTTTTTCTAAAGTGGACTGTTATGTCCTACCTTCAAGCTTATCTTTCTGGGGAACAGCGTCAGTTTTTGAGATAAGATCATTATCCGAAGTCTCGCAGGCCTCGACCTCAGATTCTTTGTCATTGATTGACAAAGCAGTTTCTTCCTTGGACGTAAGTCCGTCCAAAGGAAAATCTTCACCAGCCTTAGGCTTTACATTCTGGCGTTGTAAAGCCTTTTCATTTTCTTCAACAGCCGCTCGCGTATCTAGTTGCTTGCGGCAGGCTGCCCACAGTTCGTCAAATTTGCGCCAATCCATTATCGCAGCTTCATTTCACTTGTCATGACTTGGGGCAGCGTCTTGATCACGTCCAGTAATTGGACAAAGCTTGAGTTGATCATGCCCTTGATCATGGTGGTTAACTAAAGAAAGAAAGCGAGCTCCGCCTTGCCCCCCATGCATCTGACCCGTGTTCTAGTTCACGGTCTCCGTGTTCTAGTTCACGGTCTTCGTGTTCTGGTCTAACTCCTTATGGATTTGTTGGAGGGAACCACTGACCAAGCCCTTGTCTTCCCTTACTTCGTCGGCAAACTGGTTGAAATCTTCAGTGAGTATGGCAAGGTTGTGCTGGTCTGCTTCCCAAAGGGTCTTGTCCCTTTTGGCCTGTTCAGCAAGGCCGTCAACCTTCCTAGCAAGGTCGGTGATGCTTTGTTGAGTGGCCAAACTTTGACTTGTCAACTGCTCGAGCATCTGAGAGATTCGCTCCATGGACGGAGCGGAACCTGTGTCTTGGGTCGGCTGAGAGCCTACCATGGCGGTCTCGCTAAAGTCTGGGTCACCAAATTGAGCAAGGACCTGTTCTTGAGTGAGGGATCGGCAAGCCGCGTTGTTATGGGGCTTATACCGTAGTGATCTGTGCTTGAGACAGGAAAGTTGAGGCTTCCGATACAGCGCTTCTTCTGGTTTCCCAATGGTGTATCGCTTGTACTCCCTGTCCCACCGGGTGTGCCAATGTTTTGGCCACGATCCTCAGCGCGCGGGCGAGAGGTAAATAGCGAACAAAGAGAAAGGGGAGTGTTGCGGGCGTGCCACCTCGCGGACGAGGAAAAGGTTTGAGTGTGCGCTTGACTTTTTGATCAGGCGAAGGGGGTTTCCAGGTGCCACCTTAGAGGAGGAATTTACGAGCACAAGGCGATCGATACTCACGGTAAATCGCGAGCAAAGCAACAATAGGGAGATCAGAGATCGAGGACGAGTCCAGGAGGGCTCTGAAACTAAGGCGGCGGCACACTTAGGGTTAGGGTTTCGAGGTAGCTCGAGGGGGGTTTCAACTAGGTTGAAAGGTTCTATTTGTATTTGTTGTAAAATTGTGTTGTGTAGGAGAGTTGTCTTGAGAGAGAGCTAGCTTCGGGGAGCGTTTGGAGGTTCGACTGGGTCGATAGTATTTTGTACTTCTGTTGAGTAGTTGAATGTTTTGAGAGTTGTTGTTCTTTTCTGTAAACCTTCGAGCCCTTTATATAGTGGTTCGACTTGCGGCAGAAAAAAGATAGCTTAGAATTCAAGTCGGACTCTGAAACCCTAATAGCACAAGGGCACTGTTCCGTCCACGCGAACCAACTAACTTGTGACACATGCCCAATTCGCACACTTCACATAGACTACTGCTTCCATCTCGCAGGCCTTAGAAGAGCTTTTTATATTAAAAGGGCCACATGCATTGGCCCGAAGCATGTCAAAGACTTGTGAAAGTCTTCAACGATCAATGTGATGCACGCGGACTCCGCCTATGGCTTCTACGCGAAGCCTCCCACGCGAGTCAGTTCGCTAGCTCGCCTCGAAGTACTCCACTTGCCTTGCCTACGCGAAGTGTTAATCTCGCCTCGCCTACGCGGAGTCAGCTAGTAATTCTGCGCGAAGTCATTCCGCGCGCGAGCTATGTGTTCGCATGAAGCCCATTTCGCATGCGAACTGCGTAGTCAGCTCGCGTAGTCTTACTGGCGGGCCATTACTTGTAAACTTAAAGAAACTTAGGCTCGCCGGTATGACATGGACCAAGAATCTAATTAATATTCACATAGACATTTACTGCCCAGTAAAATATTAATTTAGGCGTAAACAGTATCTTTGCTTTGTTTTTACTCGCATAAAGAAAACTATACCTTGTTTCCACAGGTTTGCGATTGAAACATTTAGGTACCTAATATGTATGATAAAAGATATGTTTGTATGGTGTACTAGAATTTTTCATAAATCATTACTATATCATGCATGGCTGCATGCATTCTATTATAATTTGTTTACTTCTTGTAAATATGTTTTACTGATTCCCTCTTTCACTCTGCTATAGATATTTCGTTGGACTTACTACGGCGTTTTCCAAACTTGGCCATTGCTGAAGATCACTCTGGTGAATCCCTTTAAATGAATTGGCTAATACGCGTGCTGGATTATTCTCAGATGCTAGCAAGCTCGGAATGCGGAAACGACTGATTTATAGATGTTAGTAGTGCTGCTTTTGATCTCTAGTTCCTCTCTTCCTATGAATCGAAACCGATAGTCTATCTGTTACTTTTCGGTATCCAAATTAAGAGAAAATAGTGCTGCATATATGAATCATTTAGAGTATGGGTGCCAATGTAAAAGTACGTAGCATGGAATCAATCCAGCTGTTTAAGTGTTTAACATTCTATTCTTTACAAATCACACGTATATATTGCACTTTATTATTTTTCTTAGAGCTCGTATTCGATTCTTATCACCTAGATAATTATTCTAAGTTAAATATATTGATGGGATTTTGGTTAATATCATGATAGGTATGCCTACTGTTTATGCCTAAATTAATATTTTACTGGACAGTAAATGTCTATGTGAATATTAATTAAATTCTTGGTCCATGTCACACCGGCGATCCCAAGTTCTTTAAGTTTACAAATAATGGCCTGCCAATAAGACAACGCGAGCTGATTTACAAGGACTTCGCGCGGAACACACAGTTCGGGCGCGGAATGACTTCGCGCGGAACACACAGTTCGCTCGTAGGATGACTTCGCGCGGACTACACAGTTCGCGCGCGGACTACACAGTTCGAGGCTAGGCGAGCTGGCGAACTGGCTCGCGTAGGAGACTTCGCGAGGAAGCAACAGGCGGAGTCCGCGAGCCAGAAAGGCCCGCGAGATGGAAGCAGTATCCCATGCGGAGTGTGCGAACTGGACATGTGTCACAAACAGATTGGTCCGCGCGGGTTAAACCGTGTCCTTGTGGATTAGGGTTTCAGTGTCAGACTTGGATTCTAATTACTTTTCTTCTGCCGCAAGTCGAACTACTATATAAGGGGGCTCGAACCCTAACAGAAAGTTCTCTCAAACAAACACAAAAAACACAATACAAACTGAAACCCAGTTACCCTTCGAGCTACTCGAAAACCCTAACTCTAAGCGCCGCCGCCTAGGTTTCTTCTTCAGAGCCCTCCGGACTCTACCCCCCGGTTTCTCTCTGAACTCCCTATTAGTTGCTCTGCTCGCGCCGCCGTGAGTATCGATCGCTTGTGCTCGTAAATCCTCGTCTGAGGTGGCACCTGAAACCCCATTCACCTGATCAGAAGTCAAGATCTCGCACCCCTACTACTCTTTCCTCGTCCGCGAGATGACACGCCCGCAACACCCCATTTTCTTTGTTCACTAGTTACCTCTGCTCCACGCGCTGAGGATCGTGGCCAAAACACCTACACCGACACCTACACCCATTACTCGTGAAGTTACTATAGATGTTCAAAACGAAGAGAAAGATCAAGGCAAACGGAAGCATCACATTGGTAGAGGTATGTCACTCACATGCATGCTATATATGTAGAAGCTTTCATGTACATGAGATTAACATATATATACATCTATATAGAGTACTCATATATATGTTCAACTAGTTATATTCAACTAGTTACATTTTCTCTGAACAAATTACTTAAACGTAATTTTTTATTTTTTTTAATTCGCAATGCAGTTACATGTTCCTATCGGCGACTAGTTGTGAATCTCCGTCGCCTTTTCGGTAGGCTACATCAATATTCATTTTTATAGTTTGCCATTTGGTTTTGAAGGGTTGCTAGCTAATTTGATACTCTTTTATATATAGGAATCGATGATATATATGAAATGAAATTGCTCAACGTCCAGGCCATCGAAATTCTGAAATGCATGTGTGCAGTGTTAAAGGAAGATAATTACAAAAATATGCAACATAAAGTTGTTGTAAAAGCACTCTTCCAAGCAGTAGAACGAGTACATGCTCAATTCATCGCCAAAATAATATGGGACAACTGGTTTAATCCAATAAACTGGTTTCTTACAGTCACTAATGAACATGACAAGACCGTACTTCAATTAGCTGGTGAGCATCGTCAAGGGGAAATCTTTGCTCTGATAACATGCTTTAATACAAAGATAGACAAGACGTTATAGGTAGAAAAGATAAGTCTGGGAATAACATGCTGCATGTGTTAGGAAAGTTGACCCCAGTAGCAAAGATTGCTCATATTCGAGGTCCAGCTTTGCAATTGAAGAACGAACTACAATGGTTCAAGGTATTACTTAATTTTATTTTTTTTCTATGTTTTTTTGTGGGTTAGGGTTTAGGATTTAAGGCGCAGATGCAGAACGAACTATATTAATGGTGCAAGGTATTACTTAATTTTTTCTATGTTTTCTTGTGGGTTAGGGTTTAAGATTTAGGTTTTAAGTTTTAAGGCACACATTGACGTACAAGGCTAAGACCGAAAACTAGTGAATTCTTTTATCTCACCATATCTCTGAACGTAGGAGTTTTTTTTTATTGAATGCAGGGCGTGGAGGGGTTGGCAAATGCCAAGGATCTTAATTGTATAAATTCAGATGGTCGCACACCCCAGGAGGAATTTACTATGAACCACAAAGATCTGGTGAAGGAAGGAGCATCGTTAATGAAAGAAACTGCAACTTCTTCTTCGACACTTGTAGCTGCTCTTATCATTACCATTATGTTCGCTGCAGCTGTGAATAAATTGGTGGAATAAATGGGGACACAGGTATTCCCATATACTTGCACACCAAGGCATTTCAGACTTTTATAGTTGCAGATGTTATATCCCTATGTGCTTAGATATTGTAATAAATATTCCAACTTCCAAGTTTAATTTTCAGGTCAGCACGTTTATTCAAACATAATGTATATATGCATGTATCTCTAAACTTACAGTCTGATATAATTTAAGACAAACAATGTTAGGGCAGTGTTTGATAATAGTCGTATGTATTTATTGAAAAGAAAGAGAAACGAAGAAGAAGCCTGAAAGCAAACGAAACGGAGAGAGAATAAACGACTACATTCTAAATATCTAGACCGAGTCAACAGTATAATAATCCCTACATATATAGAAGAATTAACCTACATATATATGTAGAAGGATTGACCAAATTAGGAGTGCAGAAATCAAGGTTTTTGAGGCGCGGCCATAAGTAGGAGCAGTCCACATGTAAGAAGCAGTCCTGTCCAAACCAGTCAATAGCCGGAGGAGATTTGCATAGTTACCATTAGATTAAGGCTCATCTAACGATTAAATTCAAGTTGACTGATTATATGTCAACCGTTTGAATCTTAATGAGCCTTAATCTAATAATAGTTGTACATGCAAATTTCTTCATGGTCACTGAGCCTTAATCTATGATAGTTGTGCGAATTCTCCATGGTCAGCTAGTGACCGGGTGAACGGCATCGCACGTTGGAGTGCGACTATTAGTTGTCCATTTTGTTGTACTTAGTCATTAGAGACGATTATTAGAAGCTCACCCCTTGTTTATATCCAAATCATACGGTTTTCTAGAAGCCTTTTAAGTTCAACGACTAATTTGTGTCGAATAGTCATGTCAGAATAGTCATGTCAGGAGGCCGGCTTCCTTCTCCGTGGCCGGCCACCAAAAAATTAGATTGGTTAGCTCAATTTAAGATTTAGCTTCAAAGAATTGGAATGAGTACTATGGGTGTTGGAGATTTGAAGTCTAACATATTTTAATAATAGATAGAGACAAAAGCTGTGTGAAAAATAGAACGAGGATGAGCGCTCTGCTAGGGTTTGTCCCCAGCGGCGTCTCGACAAAATTGGTCGAAGGATTGGGATCTACCAATTCTCTTGGCTATCCTGATGAGATCGGAGGCGGTGGAGGAGTCTGTTGGCCTCGAAATCAAGCAATCGGAGTCTGATCTCCGTTCAATGTGTTGAGACGCAGGTCGTCTAATGAAGGAAGCTTCCTGGATCTGACGGAGTCTCTGAGCTCCGACTGGCAGAGGAAGGAGGAGGCGTTGTTTCGACTGGGTGACACGGGTCTACCTGTGTTGACGATCAAAGTCGGCGTTGTCGTTGGGATGTGTTGCACTATCAGCACCACTGAGTTCTCTGGTGGTACTTTGGTCGACAACGGCACTGGTGGTGGCGGATTTGGACTATGTGTTGGTCGGGAGACGGTCAAGGATGAGTTTGGTGTTGCTGGAGTGGATGTCTTTCTCTATGGGGTCGGCGACGTCGCTATCAACGCCGGGAGGTTGGTCGGCGGCTGCACCGTGTCAACGATAAGTAGGGAAGGCATAGATCATGGGCCTGGACTGTTAGGGCCCCTGTGGTGCATTTGGGCTTCTTGGGGCCCTAGAAAAGCTAAGAAGAGGAGTTTCGGTACTCGCCGTGTTTTTGAGATGGGAGATAGCTCTGGTGGCTCTACAGGGATGGCAGATCAGTCTGGGGTGGTGATAGAAGCTATAGAGGATGCTGTTGTCGCTGCCGATTCTAGTGATTCGGTGTCGGAGTCCGGGGAGATCCCTTCTACGTAAGGTGATTCCGGTTTGGTTTCAATAAGTTGGCAGGCGCTGACAGGTTCTGGTTACTTGGTTACTTCTGTGCTTCAAGGTTATGGTTTTCGACATTGGAATTGCTTAGTTTATAGGTAGTTTCACATGGTTCACTTTTTATGTAGTCCGTGAGGGCGGATCGTATTCATGTTGTTTTCCTACATTTGATCAATATAGATTAACATCCCCCTTTAAAAAAAAAAAAAGCATATTTTAAAAAAGACTGAGCTACCCAATCTATTCTTGGTGATCAAGGAGAGGAAAATATTTTTCTAAATACCGAAAATTTTACTTTAGCTTGTTAAAAATGATGAGTACTATATATGAGCTACCCAATCAAAATGAGTATTATCGTTCGATCAATAATGAAATTTTGAAGACGCATTTATTTCAAAAAGATGGAACTATGAGCCTCGAAAAAATTTAATGAGCTAAACTTAGATCGTTTGGAAATTGGAAATTATTTGACCATCTAATTATATGGTGCTTGAGAGAATATTTCAAAATTTTTCATAACGTGAAATCATTCGGTTTAAGGGTCTAATAATAAGGTACAAAATGCGACGAGTTTATGGAATTATTTCGATCACCGATGTTGAGTTTTGAAACGGACAATGAGTTAGCACGGCTATTTGATCTCACCATGAGCTTGTGAATCATTAGGACTCACCGCTTCTAAGCATGTTATAAAAACTAAAGAAAATTACATAATAAGACGTACAAATTTAAAAACACAAAAAACCCACTTCTTATATTTCTTTTACAGATTAGGAAGAGTCCAAGCCCAAAGTTTTTATGGTAAAAGACCAAAATGCTCAGATTTTTCAAAACAATTACGCTACATGCCATTCTCTTCTTCATACCCCCCGATTTGGTTCTCTGCAAAATTTATCCTCTCTCTCTCTCTCTCTCTCTCTCTCTCTCACATCCTAGGCCTATAGCGGAACTTCGGCACCTCTGTGTTAACAATGGCGACTCTTCGACGATGACGGCGGCAGTAGCTCCTCGATGATGATGACGACGGCGGCTCCTCGATGACGACGACAACGGCGGCTCCTCAATGATGACGACGGCAATGGCTCCTCGACGACGACGACTAAAGCCTGGCACCTCAACGTCGACGACGCAAGAGAGAGAAGTGGAGGAAATCTCAGCCCTAATCTTTGTCACCGTCATCGTCCGGCCAATCTCTGAAGCCCGAATTCATCTAATCAGGTAAAGCTTCAGCCTTCAATCAATTTCACAATTTCTAGGGATTTGTTTCTCTTCGATTTGGGGTTTTCATCATTCAATCGCAACTTTAGGTTCAGATTGTTATTTTTTTTTTAGATTTGCGACAGTGAAGTGTTTTGGGAGTAAGAGATCTGTCGAGGTTGGTGGCTACTGGTGCCAAGTGAGTGGCAGATCCACTAGGTGTCCACCTCGGAGTCGTTCGTGAATTTGGTTGATGGAGGTCTTATTGAAGTTGTTTGGACAGTAGCAGGCTAGCAGCTTTGTTTTTTTTTTTTTGCACTTTTGTTTGGACAATAGCAGCTTTGGCAGTAGCAGGATGCTCACATCAGCTTGGATAGTAGCAGAGTCCTAGTCGGTAGTAGCAGCGGGCTAGCATCATAGTCGGTAGCAGAAAATGTAGCAAAGCACCAAAAGTAGCATCCAAATTGCCGGAAAAATTGCAATAGCACTGGCAGTAGCACTTGGGTATCGGTAGTGGTAGTAGCACATAACACATCTTTGGTTGACAGTAGCACATAGCACATCTCTGGTAGCACATATCACATCGCACATCTCTGGTCGACAGTAGCACATAACACATATCTAGTCGACAGTGTAAAGCAGAATTTGTAATGAACAGTAGCACATAACACATCTATGGTCGACAATAGCGGCATAATTTGTAGTGAACAGTAGCACATCGCACATCTCTGGTCGACAGTCGCAGCAGAATTTGTAGTGAAGAGTATTCTAGTAAAATTATAGTGACAGATGACATGTGGACATTAATTTGTCATAATTTGTTAATTTTTGTCTTTAAATGTGTAAGATAATATGTAAATGATGTATTTGTAAACTGAAATTTAGTTAGTAACTTTATTGTAATTTACTATAAAAACTATTGTAGTGTGAATGGTGCGGTGTTTGGTCGTTGACGTGATTCCTTTACTTTGGTGGCTTGGTACGTTGTTGAATGGTGTAGTAATTTCGTCTTTTCTCTTTAAAATCGTTTGATATATATAGTGACATTGGTTTTTTATTTGATGGCATACTAATAAATTTATACAAAATCATTAAAGGTGGTCGAATCGGTAAAAATTAAGATGTGAAATCACAGGTTAAACATTTTTTTAGGAAGTAATATTACTGTGGAAAAGAAAAATAGATGAAGATTTAACAGCTCCCACCACGTTTTCCCGAAAAAGCATAAAGAAAGACTCATACTTTCACCCATATCCTTTGCTTTGTTTTCACTCACATAAAGGAATCGAGCTATACCTTGCTTTGTTTTCACTAACAAAGTTGTCTGTAATTTGGTTGATCGATCTGTTATTTATACATAAACAAACACAATCCTGTAATATATTGGTACTTCACACAGTTTGACTCTGAAGCTGCAGTTGTTGAAACATCGATCTCCCGTTCCAGTGGATTAGTCTGTGAGTATATTTGGTCTCATTTTCTTCTTGCTTATTGTTTTGAAGCATTAATTTGCTCCCTTTGTACGTAATTAATTACACATGCACGTACCTAGTTAATAATTGACAGTTCAACTCGGATAATCTGTGATGTAGAAGACCTCTACCCTGCAGCTTTGAGTTTCAAATAGTTGGATTGGAAGGAGATCCAGCTTCCTCGTTTCTTACATTGCATGCATCGTAATAGTTTGTTTACTGAATATGAACAGTAGTGGAATTTTACAAACTGATCTACTAGGCCAGCAGTCCTAGCTGCAGATTTTCAAGATTCCCAGTCCAATATCTGTGAGCTATATACCTCAGTTAGCTAGCTAGTATTATGATTATCGCTTGTTCTTCGTCTATGATTAATTATATTTGATAATTAGCTATACGGACATATATAAACTCACCTTGAGAATTTGACAGAGTATGGCGGCTACAGTTGTCCCCAGTGCAAATGCAACTCTTGAAGTTCTGAACCTATACAACTATGAAGGCTGGAGTCTACTGGTCGAAACTTACTTAATTGCTGAGGGTCTTTGGGACGTTGTCGATGCCACGGCAAAAACTCCCAATAATGATAATGGTGAAACTGAATATTATAGGGATTGGAGGATGAAGAACGCCAAGGCTCTTCATGCAATCCAAATCTCTTGCAGGACTGATGTACTCGGTTTTCTCCGTGGGATTAGGTTGGCCAAGGATGCGTGGGAGACTTTGGCAAAACGGTTGAAGCCTAAAAACATAGGTTCGTACATTTAATTAAGGGTAGTGTTAGAGGGTCTTAATAAGGCCTAAGATTTATAGCTTTAATCCTATGTGACATGTCATTTCATATAGACACATCATCAATTTAATAAATTATGTCATTTCATTTTCAGGTAAAAATACAATCTTAACCTTAATAATTAATAAATGCTACATATTAATATGAAATATTTTCTTACCCTTTTAATATAGATGCGTATATACCAAATTTAATTAATTTATTAATAATAATGACCAAGTTAATAATCATACCAAATTAGGTTTTTACACCATAAATCAATTTTGTAAATTTATTAAAATTTCCTTCTATCTTTGTGAATCGAAGTTTAGTTCTATTTTAATATTTTATTTTTGCAGTTTAAAATTATGATATTTATATATAAGCCATATTCTGTATCGAATTTTTAAAATAATAAAAAAAGAAAATCTCTATCATACCAAAAAAGAATATTATATTTTAATATTTTGGATGATTATGTACACACACACTTTATTTTGGACAAATTATATATATAATATATATGTAAAAAAAAATTGGACGAAATTGTTTTTTCTTGGACAAATTATATATGTATATATATATATTTCATAAGAATTCGTGTTTTTGAACAAGTATATTCTCATAAATATATGTATTTTCACACTATATGTTACGTTTAATCTAAATATGATAGTGATGAAAATGAAAAGATCAAAGAGCAGTATCTCCCATGATTTGGGATTCGTAAGCTTTGAAGACCCCCCTGTGCATGTTGCACAAGCTTTTCTTGATGATTTGAGTTCTACTGTTAGAGCTAGAAAATCTGCTTCTTGCTTTAATATTTAGTTGTTGGTTTTTTGTTTGAGCTCATTTGAGCTCTGTTTGTAACAAAAAAAAATATGAAAAGAGAAAGAAAATGCTAGAAATATATATTTTTTAATTATAAAAGAAAGACAAAAAAAATTTCTCTTAATAAAAAAAATTAATTTAGAGCCATTGAATTTGGAATGATAAGATTGTATTTTTGCTTAAGAATAACATGACATAATCTTTTTAATTGGTGATGTGTATAGGTGACTATAAATCATAGGCCTTATTAAGGCCAAAAATCATTTTCTATTTAATTAATTATCTTGCGAAAATTAAGAATGATAAAGTTTCATTTATCGATATAGTCTTATACCCGTGTGATGCACGTACGTGTGATTTGGTGAAAACACTTTAGTTGTTCTGTTGTATTTATATTTATTACATTTTAGTTTCTGAAAATAACTATTTACATATTTACTGTGAGTTTCAATCATTTCTAGACTAATTAATTGGATGTTATTTCGGGCGATCCATAATTTGGTGTAACTTGAAGGTTGGTTAACAGAGCTAGCTGTGAGCATATACTTGGTCAGTTGGTCTCCTTGAGTCATTGTATTGTTGGCTTTTTAAATATAGATATCGAGGGCATGGCAGCCACACTAGTCCCTACTGTCATGATCAATCTTAAGGCACTTAACAAAGACAACTATGAGCACTGGAGCTTCTGGGTGAAAACATACTTGCTGGCTGAAAATTTGTGGGAAGTTGTCGAAGGCACAAGGGAACCTCCAAAACTAGAAGACGGGGAAGCTATCTTCATGGCTTGGCGGAAAAATAATGCCAGGGCATTGCATGTTATCACCTTATTTTGCGGGGATGGTGCTGAGTCTTGTATCCGGGACAGTGAGACGGCGAAAGATGCCTGGATTACTTTGGCAGAAGAGTTCAATCCTCAATTGCAAGAATATTCAATTAATGAAATTTTAGAAACTCCAGGTACACACATAGATCTCTCATGATCGATCAATATAACACTTTGCTACATAATTAGAATTGAGGCCTTGCATCTTAGTGAAATGATATATTCAAGGTTTATTGAAATGAAATGCAAAACAGTAAAGTAAAAAACGCAGAGAGCTCTGATAGACTACATCTTGTATTTCATGATTGAGTGTAACAATACATTAGGTTTAATATATAGGGTAGAGATTAGTTGTAAAAAACAAGTCTACCCTCATATGGTTAACCCTTAGGCCTCAGTTTAGCTATCACTGGGCAGCCCTAGCTTGAAAGAATAACCATTTGATTTTCAGAAGTGAATTCTGAAGTTGACTCAAATGACGACACCAGCTCAAATGATGGAAATGCTGACTTGATTATAGAAGCGGTTGAAGGTATATGTATTATGCTCGCTCTTCAGTATGATGTATTGAAATATTACTACTCTTTAATTTCCACCGATATGGTCATATTGATATGTAGTCATTAACACATGGCATGACTTGCAGCATATGAGAAAGAGACCTATGAACTTTTCGTCCGCAATGTGGAACGCGGGCAATGGGAGGCTGTAAGGGAGTTTGTTAAACAACATCCAGAGGCAGTAAGAGCTAAACTCCCCTGGGGCATGACACTTCTTCACTGGGCAGCCATGTTAGAGATGGTGGATGGAGTAAAAGAGTTGCTGCCTTCGATGAAAAAGAAAGATTTGACTATACTGGATGGAGATGGATATACTGCTCTGTCTCTGGCTATGCGATACTCGGATACAGATGCTGCGGTCGAAATCGTCAAGTGCATAGTTGAGAAGAACAGGAAACTACTCCTTCGTGTTGTCCCTCCTTCCGCCAATACTATTCCACTCGTGTATGCTCTGAGTTTGGACAGACCTAAAATTGCTCATTATCTCTATTATGTGACTCCACTCGGAAAGCTCAAGAGTAGGGATGCCGCTGAGCTTGTTTCCACGGGTTTGCGATTGAAACATTTAGGTACGTAGGTACGTTAGTAAGTTCAGTTGTTTCTATTAATCAATGCTATATCATGCATTTGAATCTTCTTGTTCTCGCACTCATGTGATATACAGAGATTCCGTTGGGCTTACTACGGCAGTTTCCAAACTTGATCTTTGCTAAAGACCACTCCGGTGAATCCCCTTTAATCGAATTGGCTAGTACGCGTGCTGGATTATTCCCAAATGTTAGCCAGCTCGGAATATGGAAACGATTGATTTATAGTTGTTAGTACTTCTGATCTCTCCTCTCTTCCACCGAAACTAAATCGTCTGTTTTTTACGATTTGATATCCAAAGAAACTAGTGCTGCATATATATACATGGATTGTTTTGAGCTGGTATGGTCAATGCATAAATAGCATGAGACTGAGCTGTTTAAGTGTTTAACATTCTATTCTTTAGGTATACACATACCAGGATCTGAACATACAATTGGTCACATTTCTATAAATGTTTCAAAAGAAGATAAAGATGAAGACAATTGGAAGCAACTCATTCGCAAAGGTCTGTTACACGTACGCATGCATATATACAAGTACATTATTATTGAAACTGCGAGAGAGTAGAAAACCTTGTTGCATATTCTTTGAAGAAATTATGCCAACATATTTTTTATTAATTGAAATGCAGTTACATGTTTCTTTGGACGACTGTTTACCAATCTCCGTAACCTTTCTGGTATGTCATCAACATTATTAATAATTTGCTATTTGCTTTTGAAAGGTGGCTAACTTGATATATACTCTATTAAATCTAGGAATTGGTGGTATATATAAAATGAAATTCCTCCATGTCCGGACCGTCGAGATTCTGGATCGCATTGGCGAAGTGCTAAAGCAAGATAATCTCAACCATATGCAACGAAAAATTGTTGAAAAAGCACTCTTCCAAGCAGTAGAACGAGGACATGCTCCATTCATCGAATATATATTAGACCTGTTCCGGTACAGGGCTAATAGAAACTGGTACTTTGTCAACACCATTGAACAATATGACAAGACTTTGTTTCAATTTGCTGCTGAGCATCGTCAAGACAAAGTATTTAACTTGATGAAATGGTTTCAACCAAAAGAAAGAAAAGAAATTATTGGCAGAAAAGATAAGTGTGGGAATAACATGCTGCATGTGGTAGGGAAGTTGTCCCCATTAACGAAGATTGATCATATTCGAGGTGCAGCTTTGCAAATGCAGTATGAACTACAATGGTTCAAGGTATTCATTCTCTTATGTATGACTACAATGGTTCCGTATGAACTACAACTTCACCTCATCATGCATGTCTCTACAACTACAAATATTGACTTTTCAAGGCTAAGATCATAAAATTAGTGAATTACTTGATTTACTTCACCTCATCATATGTCTTGATCTCTAAGCGTAGGGTTAATTTTATTGGATAAACTGCAGAAGGTGGAGCGCATGGCAAATCCCAAGGATTTAAATTGCATAAATTCTGATGGTCGCACACCCCGTGACGAGTTTACTATGAACCATAGAAACTTGGTGGAGGCAGGAGAAAAGTCAATGAAAGAAACTGCAACTTCTTCTTCAGCACTTGTAGCTGCTCTTATCATTACAATTATGTTCGCTGCAGCAGTGACAGTTCCTGGTGGAGTTAATGGGGACACAGGTATTCCCATATACTTGCACACCAAGGCATTTCAGACTTTTATAGTTGCAGATGTTATATCGCTATGCTCTTCCACAACTTCAGTGATGGTATTCTTAGGAATCCTCACTTCACGTTTCGCTGAAGAAGATTTTCTCACATCCTTACCTACAAAATTGATAATTGGCTTTCTTACCCTTTTCCTATCTATTGGTGCCATGATGATTGCCTTTTCTTCGGCCATTATTATTATGCTCCCTGAAAAGCCATATATTGTTGTTTCATCTGTTGTACTCGCTAGTGTTCCAATTGCCTCATTCCTCTGGATGCAATTTCCGTACCTTCTTGAGATCATTATATCTACTTTTGGATCGATTTTTCACCCAATGTCCTGGAGGTGGGCTCGGAGGACTTACCGGAGGTTTCGGAGGCTGTTCCATTAGATTGCCTTCAGTTCATTGCATATGTTGTTTTTTGCTTTTATAAACACGGCAGTGTGTTGCTCCAGTTGTTGCCTTAACCAAGGTTCAAAACATTGCTTTCACTTTTCTTTTTACACCGAGTCAATTATCAATGAGGTCTGGTACTTCGTATCAAAAAAAAAAAGGTCTGGTACTTCTGCTTGTTACTGGACAATGAGGCCCCGACCTTCGAGCTGTGAAGTTCTTCCCAGTTCACTGAAATCCGGGACCATCCACCATAAGATAGGCACATAAAACTGACTTGCCATAGCATAGAAATCGATCAGCAGCAAGACTGCCAATCTGAATATAACAATTGGAAGCAGAACTAAACAGGTTCATCAAGTGTTTTGACATCTTGTAGATACTACATGCAGTTATATGAATGTTTTGAACATACTTGTTGAGTGAGTCTATAGCCCAGTTTTGTTCCAGAAATATAACAAATGTAGCTGAGATTACCTTTTGGTTCATCAGATAAATGTTACATTGAGAGGAACCTTTTGTGTAAAGAATTGCTTACTGTGCAAACAAATAGGCATATACTGTTATGAAATCTGTTGGCATTAGGAGAAGTAGAATTCCATGTGCTGTGCGCGTGGGGCATTAGCTCCTGGTTAATTAGTTGTTTTGTTAATTAGTGTTCTGTTAATCAGCAGTTATGTTGGTTAATCAGTGATTAGGGCCAAGCCTATACATGATCGACACATGTCCTTCATGATAAGGCTATATATTTTGTAAACCCCATCTGCGGAGATTATGGAATATCAAACATCTATTTGCTTCTTTTTCTCTCTTCTCCTTTCTCTCTTCTTTCTCTTTACTGATTGTAGGGGTAAAACCCTAACATATACTTTTACTGAATCCACCCAACCAAGGCATTACTGAAAGTTATACAATTTCACTCTAAACAGGAGTATGTCTTACATAGAATAAAAGCTTTACCTCCACATTGGCAACATCAATCCTAAGTTTCCATATATAACACCGAGTGGTTCAGATACTAGCCAATCGACCAGAAGAATTCAGAACTTGTTAAATTCAGTGTTTATAATGATCAAAGATCCAAGATGACAATCTAAGCAAATGAAACGCAGATAGATTGGGTAAGCAATGAAAAACCTTTTCCAGTCATTCTAATCTTATCAATGAATTAATGGGAATGAAGGGATAAACATGTTATGCAGTAGACTAGGTAGTGAAACCCAACACCTTATTGAAGTAGTTAAGTGTAACAAATACATCTTATTCTTGCTAATATTCAACACCATTACTAATATTCATTGAAGAATGAAACAAATACATCTTATTCTTGCTAATATTCAACACCATTACTAATATTCATTGAAGAATGAAACAAATACATCTTATTCTTGCTAGACAGCAAGAGAAAAAAGGCCTTCTCCATCATTTCACAGCAAAGAAAGCAAAGTCTAAAACTCCAACTTACAAACCTTCTGCATGAACAGAAACAAATAACCATAATTACTCCATAACAAGAGTTATGGCTCCCCAATACTAAAATTCCAAAACCAAAATTACCAATTGAAATGCAGGGGGTTTTGGTACTTACCAAATCCTCCATGATCCAACTCATTCTTCCTCACCATCCTCCTCTTCTGCAAACCTCAACTCCTGGCAGAACTCATCACTGTTACTAAAATACTTCTTCATCCCAACCAATTCAGCCACCCTTTTCGCCGGCCCCTCGGCGTGTCATTAACACATCTAACAGTCCTGATCTTCGGCAGCATATCAATTTCCAGCAACACCATCCTCCTCCAAACCCTGGAACACTTCCACCTTACTAGGAATCTCCCACCTCTTCTTCATCCTACTCTCTGCTCCAACGCTCCTAGACCCCTCCCTCCCAATCCACGCGGCTTCCCCACCAATGACACGCGCTTTTTCTCACACCGGCTCCCATCTTCCTTATCATCATCCGGCAAAGATCTTTTCCTACCATCCGCCGCCGCAACCGAAGAACTCCTATCTGATTGTACCTGCTTGCCACAACCCTCCCAGCCTTGACCGGCTTCTTGTTCGGCACCGACTTCTCCCCTTCTCTAAAAAGCTTCTTGGGCTCAATTGAAGCAAGCACCTTGTCTTCCTTCTTCACCGGCCTCTTAGAACCCGCAATTGTAGTTGCAGCCTATCTCGAAACTCCGATTCCTCGATTTCGGGATATGACTCGTGCTCTTCCCCCTCTCTATAGAATGAGCACGATGCCGCACGACAGATTTGTCATATATAGTTTAATCATTATTAGTTTTTTTTTTCCAGGAAAAATCATTATATTATATAATCTAAAGCGTTCAACTCTAATGTAACCTAATCCAGAAGTCTTGATAAATCACAGTCAACCAAGGTTCAAAACCTTGCTTTCACTTCTTTTTCTTATTACAATGAGTTGAGTCAATTTTCAATGAGGTCTGCTGAGCTTTGAAGTTCTTCTCAGTTCCCTGAAATTTGGATTCATCATAGGCCATATATAATTAGGCACATTACCAATCTGAATATAATTGGAAGCAGAACTAATAATTAAACAGATTCATCAAGTGTTTCGGCATCCTCTTCCACCCCCCGATAGATAGAGTAGTACCATCACCAACTGCAAATTGAAGTCTATTCATCACGGCTACAGTAACATACAGTTTCAGTAACCTTCGCAGAAAACAAACTAAAATTGTATGTCATTGCTCCCATGAGGAGTCCTTCGTGAATCTCTGTAGTACAATGCAACAGCCCCCTTACATCATTCTGCATGTCAAAGCCCCATCAATATTTTCTTTTCACTAGAGTACTTATCAAGTGATTTCCAAATGAACGCTTCAAACAGTTACGTAAGGAGTAAGTAAGTATTGGTATCGTTAAATGATTAGATATGCATCGTTGTGATCTAGTATCATGAACTTTTTGTCTATCCATCTATAGTCGGGTAAAAAAGGATCAGATGGCTTTTTAAAAAGAACATAAAAAATATAAAAAATAATAATCGTATACTCTTTAGAGTCTTAGCTGCTATATATATGACATAAAAAAAAATTGGATAAAAATTTAATAACACCCACAATCCAACCACGTGTTTTGGAAAAAACATAAAGAAAGACTCATAGTTTCATCTATCCTTTGCTTTGTATAAAGAAAACTATACCTTGCTTTGTATTCACTGAGAAGCTGTTATTTGCTTGATCGATTTGTTATTTATACATTAACAAACACACCTTTGGCCACTATATATATTTGGTACTTCACACACAGTTGGACAGTTGGACTCTCAAGCTGCAGCTGTTTGGAACATATCCCGATCCGGTGGATTAGGCTGTGAGTATATATTTGGTCCCTCTGTAATTGGACACCTAATTTAATTGACAGTTCAAGTATCTGTGAGGTAGCTAGAAGATCGACCTCTCCTGTTTTGAGTTTCAGATAGTAGGATCGGAAGGGGATCCAGCTTCCTCTACCTTTTCTTCACAATGCATGCATCAATACGAATCCTCTTTTTAATTTGGTATTTTCTTATTATGAAGTACAAACATGCATGTACGCAGCAGTAGTGTAATTATACAAACTGACTAGCTGCAGCTTTTTCAAGTTTCGCACCCCAATCTGCGATCTATCCTCAATTTATTTTTTGTTATCGCTTGTTCTTCTATTTACCTCAATATATATATATATATATATATATATATATATATATATATATATTGTTTTATAAATTGAAATTTGTTTAGTCCTTATGGTTTGAAGTCAACATCTGTTCAGTTCTTGTGGTTTTATTTTAATCTGAATGGTCCTTAAAGTCACGATTTTTCATCTAAATGGTCATTCTGTCAAATTTTTTTGTTACAATACTGACGTGGCCGTTAAAAACATTGTAATTTTTAACGGCCGCATCAGCCATTTAACTGAGAAAATTGACGGAATGACCATTTGGATAAAAAATCGTGACTTTAAGGACCATTCAGATTAAAATAAAATCACAAGAACTGAACAAATGTCGACTTCAAACCACAAAGACTATACAGTATTTTACCCTTGCTTTATACGTATAATTATATTTGCTAATTAGCTCTAAAAACACAAACTGATCACCTTGAGAATTTGACAGCGTATGGCAGCTACAGTTGTAACCAGTGCAAATGGTAGTATTCTTGAAGTTCTGAACCTATACAACTATGAAGACTGGAGTCTACGGGTGGAGACCTACTTAATTGCTGAGGGTCTTTGGGACGTTGTCGAAGCCACGGCTGAAACTCCTAATAATGGTGAAACTGAATACAGGGATCCGGAGTGGAGTATGAAGAACGCCAAGGCTCTTCATGCCATCCAAAACTCTTGTAGGACTGATGTTTTTGGTTTTATCTGTGACATTAGGATGGCCAAGGATGCTTGGGAGACTTTGGCGAATCGGTTGAAGCCGAAGCCGAAAAACGGAGGTCAGTAGTACATTTAGTTAATTAATTATCTTGCGAAAATGAAGAATAATGAAAGGAAAGAATGCACTCACATCTATTATCCTTTAATCCATCTGTGTGTATATACTTGCAATATAATTGGTCTCCTTTTAGCATCACTTTAATATATTTGACATATATGTGCATAATATATAGATATCAAGGGCATGGCAGCCACACTAGTCCCTAGTTTAGTGATTGATCTTAAAGCTCTTAACCAAGACAACTACGAGCACTGGAGCTTTTGGGTGAGAAAATACTTGCTGGCTGAAGATTTGTGGGACGTTGTCCAAGGCACAAGTGAACCTCCAGAACTAGAAGACGGGGAAGGGGAAGCTGAATACATGGCTTGGTGGAAAAATAATGCCAGGGCATTGCATGTTATCACCATATTTTCCGGGCAGGATGCTCAGTCTTGTATTAGTGACAGTGAGATGGCGAAAGATGCCTGGAATACTTTGGCAGAAAAGTTCAATCCTCCTCAATTTTTAAAAACTCCAGGTACATACATATATCTCTCATGATCGATCAATATAATGGGAAAATGCTACTATATTGACCCCAATTAAAAATAAACACCCCCTTATTCTAAATGAAAACACAGCCAAGCAAGCCTATATATTATAGTTGACTAATTTTGGTGATGCTAACCACCTAGTTTAGGGTGAAGTATGTTAGCTGCACTTTGAACACTCGGTCGGTGTTCACGTGCAAAACAAACAAGGTATTAATCTAAATGAACAAAAACCCGATTGGTGAGTCATGGCTTGATTGGTTAACTTAACTGTGAAGTTATAGATCAAATATGTAAGAGTGTCAGTTACTTAAATTTAGGGTTACTTAAATTTATATATATATATATATATAATTGATAGAATTCCAAACTTACAAATAAATGTTTAATGCATATGTAAGAGCAATGGCTCTGTTTACACAAGTATTTTACTGGAGAGAGAACGGGAAGAGAGGAGAGGAGAAGAAGAGGAAAATTCGAAGCCCCTACAAATGAAGCCGGAGGCTTCTATAAATAGAGATTACAAAAGTAATGAATAGTAAAAAGTGACTGTTTGGTGAATAGTAACTTGTCTGCCACTGAGTAACTGTTGGTCATGTGAATTACTGTTGATGAATAGTGGATTGTCTGTCTCGTGGTTTACTGTTGATTTCGGTGGAAAAGATGACTGAGACGGTCTTTGACTGGAATTAATCAAAATCTACATAAGGGTCTTGACTATCTTCATAATCTGCCCATCTTTTTGGTTGATTGAGGTGACTTTGATGACTGTGAGATGATGAATCTGATTGAGAATGTTCTTCGTCATCATCTGTAGATAAAATTGATGCTTCTTGTAGTAACTGCTTTGCTAATTCTTTTAACTCTTCTGCTTTAGAAGATGAAGATGAACTGGAGGTCTTTTTCTTCTGGGAAGAGGATGGTGACTGCTTTGTCTTCTTGGAAGAAGATGGTGACTGAGGAGTTGGAGATGTTAACTGCGAGATTGAAGGCCGGCTGAATGGAAACCGGAGCCTTTGAACTCGAGGGAATAACTGTGAATTCTTCACTGAATTGAGTTAAAACTCTCTCAGGGTCGAATTTATCCCACCATTTTACTAGGAATTGTCTTGTAACCATGTATTCTTCAGGTTCAATTTTGTATTGCCATTTCAGAATCCAAGGAATTTTATACTTGGCCATAATCTGAAAATGTCATGACTGTAGTAAATTTTGTGACTGCATTCTGGAGTTGTGGATGGAGAAGATCATAAGAGCAACCATGGTCATCCCACCAATTGCAAAACCACATAGGGAACTGGCGATTGAATCTTCTGTCGAAGTTTAGGAACCATGAATGACTAAAATCCTCGGTTTGATGGAGGAATATTTTATCCCATGCTTCCATGTAGTCATGATAGGTGAATGTGATTGTGTCTAATGTGTGGGGAGTAAAGGGGGGATCACTCCATTGGGCTAGCGACATGATTCAGATTATATAAAGGGAATGATATAATATCT
Organism: Fragaria iinumae; assembly: GCA_009720345.1. Lineage (NCBI taxonomy): Eukaryota > Viridiplantae > Streptophyta > Magnoliopsida > Rosales > Rosaceae > Fragaria > Fragaria iinumae. Next base: position 37,737,023 of record CM019122.1, on the reverse strand, counting down.
TAGATTGGTCTTTTGGATCAAGGATTGGTTTAATTAAAATTGACTCGATTTTATACAGGATGTCTTTATAAAATGATAATGGGGGTTTTCCTGGAGGATAATGAGAGGTTGGACCAAAATGAATTTTTACTAAAGAAACAGGGTTTTTTAGATGACTCAAGTTAGGTTCAATGTAAAATAGGCCATGGGCGACCCTGATAATGTAAGGGGAGGATTTTTTATAAGTAATTGGACGGTTAGATGAGGAGCTTGATTTGTAAGGGTCGAACTGGTTGACTAAAGCTGATTGGTAACTGGGCATATTTGGACTGAGAGTACTACCAAGCGGACTATAATGGTTGACTAATGAAACAGGAGAATAACTTGTAAAAGGAACTATGTTTGATTTTGACTCAGGTAATTCTGGCTTGACTGGAGAGGATGCTGTAACTTTTGTTTTCCCGGGATTTCTCCCTTTGGATGAGCTAGACATTATGTTGTGGCGCCCTGTAGAAATTCACGAGTTAGGAAGTCTGGGATATGATTGTCACTGCCTTTAATGAATGCAATTTCAAAATCAAAGATACTTAAAATTGCTTGCCAACGGGCAAAGATCTGTTTACTAGCAATGTTTTGAACATCTTTTTCTAAAACATCTTTAGCACTTTTACAATCGACGCGGACTAAAAATTTTTGATTTAATAAATCATCTTGAAATTTACTGATACATAAAACAATTGATAAAATTTCTTTTTTAATAGTACTATAATTTGCTTGGGCTAGATTCCAAATTCCAGAATGAAAACGAACAATTTGCTCAGGATGATTAGGAGAAAGTTGTTGTTTGAGAATACCTCCATAACCTATTTCAGAGGCATCAGTTTCTACTATTTTATAGGAATCGGGAAGAGGGATTCCTAAGCATGGTAAGGTTTTGACATGACTCTTAATTTCTTTGACTAAGGATGTATGTACGGAAGTCCAAGGTGAAGGATTTTTTTGTAATCTATCGAACAGAGGTTTACAATGTTTCCTAAGGTTTTTGTAAAAATCTGCCACATAATTTAAAGATCCTAGGAATCTTTGTAATTGATTTTTATCTAAAATGACGTCTGGAAATTTGTCAGCGAATTGTATTGCTCTATCAATAGGTTTAAGTTGCAGTTGGTGAATGTTAAATCCAAGAAAACGAATGTTGGTTTGGAATAATTTGATTTTTGAGGCAGAAATAACTAGACCATTATTCTTTATTATGGAAAAGAATTGGTGAAGATGTTTCCAATGTTGGTCAATTGATTGAGAAAAGATTAGAACATCATCAATGTAGACAATGGAGAAGTGACTATAAGGATTGAATATATCGTTCATTATGTTTTGGAATTCGCTAGGTGCATTTTTTAATCCGAAGGGCATAACATTCCATTCATAATGTCCAAAAGGCGTGACAAATGCAGTTTTGTATTTGTCAGCTTCACTAATTTGAATTTGCCAAAATCCTGATTTCATATCAAATTTACTAAAGATAACAGATTTGTTTAATCTGTTAATGAGATCTCGTTTATTGGGAATGGGATACCTGATCCATTCTAAAACTGTGTTAAGGGGTTTGTAATTTATAACCAGACGGGGGGTCCCTCGTTCGAGTTCAACATTTTTCTGAACATAGAACGTTGGGCAAGACCAAGGGGATTTACTAGGGCGAATAATATCTTTGTTGAGTAAATCATTAATTTCGTTTTTACAAAAATCCATGATCTCGTGACTCATTTGAATTGGACGAGCTTTAGTGGGGATGTTTTTCTCATTGAATTCTTTGATGTAGGGTAGTGAGACGATATGTTTTTTCCTGTGCCAAAAGGCAGTAGGGATATCAGAACATATTTCTTTGATTATCTTTTCTTCAAAAGTTTTGATCTTCTGCTGAAGAAAAGAGTTTTGGAGTTGATTTTCAATCCTTTTGAAATTAATTTCTTCTTGGAGAAAGGTTATTTGTTTGATTTTTGCTTGAATGCAACCGAGTGTTTTTGAAATATTATTTTCTTGAAATGCTTTTAAAGTATGGATTTCGGGGTTTGAAAGAAAAGTAAATTTAACTGGCTCATCAAAAGGGTAGGTAATAATACCATCATATTCAGTTTTGAAAGGGTAAATTAAAGTTATGAAAGGTAATCCTAAAATTACTTTATCAGTTAGATTTTTTACCAAGACAAACGAAGTTTTGAAACAAACATTGTTTTGGCAGATATGGGCCTTAGGGATTTCGTATTTAATATCCATTTTTGTTCCATTAGCTGATCGTAAAGATTCTTTCGTTTTTTCAAAATATTTGGAGGGTATTAAGCCTTCTTGGATGCAATTAAGATCCGCACCAGAGTCGATAAGGGCTGTTATTGTTATTTGGAAATCTTTTATTTTGAGTTGGACAGTAGTGTACCATTTTTTAAGTTGGATCTGGCGTATGGTACTAATAGTATTATTTTCAGAATTTTCAGCTTCATTATTTTCTGGGAAATGATTTTCAAGTGGATCCTGTAATTTAAGAAATTGGTTATTTATTTTTAGTAAGTTTAATTCCTGTTTAATTTCTTTGTTGTCATTCGTAAGTTCTAGATGTGTTTGTTGTAAAGCATGTATTTGACTCTTGATTGTTTTTACTTCATGTTGGAGATCTTGGATCGTTATTTCTCTGATCCTGATATCGAGCCTGATTTCGGGAGTTCATAAACATTTTTCTTTTGGTATCAGAGCCAAAAGGCCTGATATAGTTAAACTTTAAAGGATCTCCAACCCCAGGTGGCGGACTACCGCCTAGGAGTGGTTCTGGAGTTCATCTTTACTTATTCTGTTTAAAACACCTCAATCCCCAGGTGGTGGACTACCGCCTAGGAGTGGATCTTGAGTTGATCTATCTGCTTTACTTATTTTATGAAATGTCTTGTTAATTGTTCCTTAATTTTAAGATTTTGGGTTCTATTTTCCTTTCCTTATCTTCTTTTAAGCCTATTATTCTCTCCAAACCAAACATTAAGTCCAGGTCCAAACACTAAGTCCCAGGTGAGGCATGAGCGGATGCGGCATGAGCGGTGTAGAGTGAGTCTTAGCCTTTAGGATTTTAAGCCTAGGTTCTTAAAACCTCCTATCTTTTTCTTACGGTCCAGTTTTCTTTTCCTTTCCCAAAATGAGTCGACTTTTTAGATCCAACTCAGTCACTTCTAGTTCGTCTAGGTCCTCCCTCAATAGGATTCCAGATATAGTTAACGAGGAACAAATAGAGTATCAGTCAAACGATAACATAGATATAAATGACTGGAATATTCCCAGAGTTCCTAGTCATGAAATTTATAAGAAAAAATGGAGCCTAGCTTCATTCAAAAGTGAACATCATATTAAATCAGTAGAACAAGTTTATGCCCTTAGTAAACAACATGAAACTTGCCAACTTTTTAGTCCAGAATCAATTAAAAAACATAAAAAAGATGGTCATAATTTCCTACATATTGGGTTAGTTCAAATTGGTGTCAAGCCTTTAACTAGAAAATGTCTTAATGCCTCCATTCTTTTATGTTTAAGAGATACAAGATTTACTGATTTTAATGATAGTACCCTTGGATTAATTGAGTCAAGTCTGTTTAATGGTCCAGTTCATTTTAATTGCTACCCAGATTTTACTATTAGCCTCAGTGATCCTCATATCTTAAAAGCTTTAACTCTCAACATTAAAACTTCAGGATACCATGTCCTTGAAGGAACCCAACATTTAGCCTTAATTTATAGAATCCATTATAAAGTCACCGGCACAAACATGAATTTCCAAGCCATTAGTAAAAGTCCCAAAAACCATACTCTCTTGATTCAAAGTAGTCAAGAAAACGCCAATATTACTATCCCTCACACTATCAGATGGTCAGATGTCCATCTTCCCTCTGAATGGTCTCTCACTAGTGAGAATCAACCATCTAATGCACAACATAGTCTTTCTGATTTAGACTGTATTCAACAGTTTAATGATGGCACAGTAAGAATTAATTTTCAAAACTCTCGAATAAAACAAAACCCAAGAATTCAAGAGGTAGGAAACTCCTCGCGACATTCTTTTGCTACTGCTAGACATTCATTTGCTGGCTCCACTACAGCTGAAACAATGTCTAGACGAGATTCTGATCTCGATAAAGAAATTAAAAATATCAGGATCAGAGAACTAGAAGAAGAATTGCAAAAGCTTAAAATTAAAAACATCAAAACCACTTCTCAAGTTAGTTACCCAAATTATACAGAAAATGAACTTCAAAACAATTCAGTAACAGATGAAGATCAAACTTCTCCTACTGCTTCTGATTTTTTAGTTACTCTCCCACTAAATCCGCAATTAAGCACACTTAACCAACCTTTCGTAATCAACTATTCTAAATTAGATAAACATCTTGAATCAAACGAAAATCTCCTTAGGAGAAACCTTTACAGGATGAAATTTCCTTTCATGGATCAACGAAAGCAATTATTTCATGATTGGCAAGCATTTATGCTTGAAACTAGATCTGAAATATTTTTTCTTGATTTTATCGATCAATTAAACAACCAAAAAATACAAACATTAACAAAAGCACGTTGGAAAACTTCCACTAGCTCAGTCCTTTCCAGTCATCCCTCTGTTGAAACAATAATAATTGATCATCTAAACAGTCCAATCACAGCCTCACCTTTTAAAATTGCCATAGAAGATCCAGACACTAAGAAAATTAACCCAGATACTAAAAAAATTATTGAACAAAATAATTATACAAACCAAAGCCTAGTAACCATGGGAGCCCAGTTAGATAAAATAGAAATAAAGGTTGACAACATATCCTCTAAAACTAATATCCTACCACAACCGAAACCAGAAACTCCTTTAGTTCATTTTAGTGAATTAAATAAACCTACCCTAAATCCTACTTCTTCGATTCAAAAAATTGAACGAATGTTAGAAAAATTAAAAACTGAAACACCTGAACCCAGTAGAATTGCTGTAATTCATACCCAAGAAAACTCTTTTTCCGATAGCGATTCTAGTAACACTAGCCAAATTAAAGAGTTAAACCAAATGTTTCAAACTTTAAATCTAGATAGGATAATCCATCCAAAGAAGCATCCTTTTAAAACTTGGACAGAACGTCATCTCCCTTTAGATATACAACCCACTAATCATCTTAATAATCAATTCTCAGTTTCTTCTGATAAAACTTATGAATGAAACATTGATAATCTATCAGAACAAGAAATCCTAAATAAATTACATCATATGTCTATGGCAGCTAATAGCTATGTCACAAATCATAATTTCACCCAGCCTGAAATCATTGACATACTTTCCACAGGATTTACAGGAATGCTTCATTCCTGGTGGGAAAAACATCTCACTCCTGATTCTAGATCATCCATTAAACATGCCATTAAACGAGATGAAGATGGGACTACCATCTTCGACGAACGCACAGGAATGGGAATTTCTGATGCTGTTAATACCTTATTTTACACAATTATTTAACATTTCATAGGAACCCCTAGCCACATCACATCCAGAATTCATGATCAACTCAGTAACCTTAGGTGTCCTACCCTAAGTGATTTCAAATGGTACAAAGATGTTTTCATTTCTCGAGTTATGCTTAGAGACGATAGTAACCAACCATTTTGGAAAGAAAAATTCATAAATGGTCTTCCAAAATTATTTACTCATAAAATCAGACAAGTTCTTAGTAATGAAACATGTCACATAAACTATGATTCTTTAACTTATGGAAACATAATTACAGTTATCCAAAAAGAAGGATTAAGAATGTGTATAGATATGAAATTGAATGCTCAGATGAAATCAGATAAGAAAACAGCTAAATACGAATTAGGAAATTTTTGTGAACAATATGGCATACCTCCCTTACCTCCTTCAAGAAGAAAAAAGGCAAGCAATAAATTTATTCCTTACCATTCAAAAAGAAAATTCACACCCTACAAAAATAACTTTGAGCCAAACAAATTTTATTCCAAAAACAGATTTCGCAAAAATTGGTCTAAAAAACCAAATCCCCAACTAAAAAGTAAACCTTTCGATAAAAGTAAAACTAAATGTTTTAAATGTAATAAGACTGGTCACTTTGCAAACAATTGTCCAGTTAAAAGTACTATTAATCAACTCAAAATTAGTCAAGAAGAAAAAGAAAAACTTATACAAACTTTATAATTACGAAACATTGATTCAGAAAATGAAATGAGTGAAGATGACATCACAATGATGGAATCTTCTTCCTTTGAATCCAATGAACATTCTTCCCCAGATATTACTTTTGGGTGTAAGGATGCTTGTAATTGTAAAACAATAAATGTTCTTTCCAAACAGGAAGAACAAGAAGAACTCTTAATTGATTTAATAGGTAAAATAGACAACCCTGAACTTAAAGCAGAATACCTCAAAAAATTAAAAAAATTAATTACCCAAGAAAATATAGTTAATCCTCCCTCACAAAAAATTAGTCTTACTACAACTTTCGATAAATTCTCCACTAGTAAAAAAGAAATAACGATCCAAGATCTCCAACATGAAGTAAAAATAATCAAGAGTCAAATACATGTTTTACAACAAACACATCTAGAACTTACGAATGACAACAAAGAAATTAAACAGGAATTAAACTTACTAAAAATAAATAACCAATTTCTTAAATTACATGATCCACTTGAAAATCATTTCCCAGAAAATAATGAAGCTGAAAATTCTGAAAATAATACTATTAGTACCATACGCCAGATCCAACTTAAAAAATGGTACACTACTGTCCAACTCAAAATAAAAGATTTCCAAATAACAATAACAGCCCTTATCGACTCTGGTGCGGATCTTAATTGCATCCAAGAAGGCTTAATACCCTCCAAATATTTTGAAAAAACGAAAGAATCTTTACGATCAGCTAATGGAACAAAAATGGATATTAAATACGAAATCCCTAAGGCCCATATCTGCCAAAACAATGTTTGTTTCAAAACTTCGTTTGTCTTGGTAAAAAATCTAACTGATAAAGTAATTTTAGGATTACCTTTCATAACTTTAATTTACCCTTTCAAAACTGAATATGATGGTATTATTACCTACCCTTTTGATGAGCCAGTTAAATTTACTTTTCTTTCAAACCCCGAAATCCATACTTTAAAAGCATTTCAAGAAAATAATATTTCAAAAACACTCGGTTGCATTCAAGCAAAAATCAAACAAATAACCTTTCTCCAAGAAGAAATTAATTTCAAAAGGATTGAAAATCAACTCCAAAACTCTTTTCTTCAGCAGAAGATCAAAACTTTTGAAGAAAAGATAATCAAAGAAATATGTTCTGATATCCCTACTGCCTTTTGGCACAGGAAAAAACATATCGTCTCACTACCCTACATCAAAGAATTCAATGAGAAAAACATCCCCACTAAAGCTCGTCCAATTCAAATGAGTCACGAGATCATGGATTTTTGTAAAAACGAAATTAATGATTTACTCAACAAAGATATTATTCGCCCTAGTAAATCCCCTTGGTCTTGCCCAACGTTCTATGTTCAGAAAAATGTTGAACTCGAACGAGGGACCCCCCGTCTGGTTATAAATTACAAACCCCTTAACACAGTTTTAGAATGGATCAGGTATCCCATTCCCAATAAACGAGATCTCATTAACAGATTAAACAAATCTGTTATCTTTAGTAAATTTGATATGAAATCAGGATTTTGGCAAATTCAAATTAGTGAAGCTGACAAATACAAAACTGCATTTGTCACGCCTTTTGGACATTATGAATGGAATGTTATGCCCTTCGGATTAAAAAATGCACCTAGCGAATTCCAAAACATAATGAACGATATATTCAATCCTTATAGTCACTTCTCCATTGTCTACATTGATGATGTTCTAATCTTTTCTCAATCAATTGACCAACATTGGAAACATCTTCACCAATTCTTTTCCATAATAAAGAATAATGGTCTAGTTATTTCTGCCTCAAAAATCAAATTATTCCAAACCAACATTCGTTTTCTTGGATTTAACATTCACCAACTGCAACTTAAACCTATTGATAGAGCAATACAATTCGCTGACAAATTTCCAGACGTCATTTTAGATAAAAATCAATTACAAAGATTCCTAGGATCTTTAAATTATGTGGCAGATTTTTACAAAAACCTTAGGAAACATTGTAAACCTCTGTTCGATAGATTACAAAAAAATCCTTCACCTTGGACTTCCGTACATACATCCTTAGTCAAAGAAATTAAGAGTCATGTCAAAACCTTACCATGCTTAGGAATCCCTCTTCCCGATTCCTATAAAATAGTAGAAACTGATGCCTCTGAAATAGGTTATGGAGGTATTCTCAAACAACAACTTTCTCCTAATCATCCTGAGCAAATTGTTCGTTTTCATTCTGGAATTTGGAATCCAGCCCAAGCAAATTATAGTACTATTAAAAAAGAAATTTTATCAATTGTTTTATGTATCAGTAAATTTCAAGATGATTTATTAAATCAAAAATTTTTAGTCCGCGTCGATTGTAAAAGTGCTAAAGATGTTTTAGAAAAAGATGTTCAAAACATTGCTAGTAAACAGATCTTTGCCCGTTGGCAAGCAATTTTAAGTATCTTTGATTTTGAAATTGCATTCATTAAAGGCAGTGACAATCATATCCCAGACTTCCTAACTCGTGAATTTCTACAGGGCGCCACAACATAATGTCTAGCTCATCCAAAGGGAGAAATCCCGGGAAAACAAAAGTTACAGCATCCTCTCCAGTCAAGCCAGAATTACCTGAGTCAAAATCAAACATAGTTCCTTTTACAAGTTATTCTCCTGTTTAATTAGTCAACCATTATAGTCCGCTTGGTAGTACTCTCAGTCCAAATATGCCCAGTTACCAATCAGCTTTAGTCAACCATTTCGACCCTTACAAATCAAGCTCCTCATCTAACCGTCCAATTACTTATAAAAAATCCTCCCCTTACATTATCAGGGTCGCCCATGGCCTATTTTACATTGAACCTAACTTGAGTCATCTAAAAAACCCTGTTTCTTTAGTAAAAATTCATTTTGGTCCAACCTCTCATTATCCTCCAGGAAAACCCCCATTATCATTTTATAAAGACATCATGTATAAAACCGAGTCAATTTTCATTAAACCAATCCTTGATCCAAAAGACCAATCTAAGATATTATATCATTCCCTTTATATAATCCGAATCATGTCGCTAGCCCAATGGAGTGATCCCCCCTTTACTCCCCACACATTAGACACAATCACATTCACCTATCATGACTACATGGAAGCATGGGATAAAATATTCCTCCATCAAACCGAGGATTTTAGTCATTCATGGTTCCTAAACTTCGACAGAAGATTCAATCGCCAGTTCCCTATGTGGTTTTGCAATTGGTGGGATGACCATGGTTGCTCTTATGATCTTCTCCATCCACAACTCCAGAATGCAGTCACAAAATTTACTACAGTCATGACATTTTCAGATTATGGCCAAGTATAAAATTCCTTGGATTCTGAAATGGCAATACAAAATTGAACCTGAAGAATACATGGTTACAAGACAATTCCTAGTAAAATGGTGAGATAAATTCGACCCTGAGAGAGTTTTAACTCAATTCAGTGAAGAATTCACAGTTATTCCCTCGAGTTCAAAGGCTCCGGTTTCCATTCAGCCGGCCTCCAATCTCGCAGTTAACATCTCCAACTCCTCAGTCACCATCTTCTTCCAAGAAGACAAAGCAGTCACCATCCTCTTCCCAGAAGAAAAAGACCTCCAGTTCATCTTCATCTTCTAAAGCAGAAGAGTTAAAAGAATTAGCAAAGCAGTTACTACAAGAAGCATCAATTTTATCTACAGATGATGACGAAGAACATTCTCAATCAGATTCATCATCTCACAGTCATCAAAGTCCCCCCAATCAACCAAAAAGATGGGCAGATTATGAAGATAGTCAAGACCCTTATGCAGATTTTGATTAATTCCAGTCAAAGACCGTCTCAGTCATCTTTTCCACCGAAATCAACAGTAAACCACGAGACAGACAATCCACTATTCATCAACAGTAATTCACATGACCAACAGTTACTCAGTGGCAGACAAGTTACTATTCACCAAACAGTCACTTTTTACTATTCATTACTTTTGTAATCTCTATTTATAGAGGCCTCCGGCTTCATTTGTAAGGGCTTCGAATTTTCCTCTTCTTCTCCTCTCCTCTCTTCCCGTTCTCTCTCCAGTAAAATACTTGTGTAAACAGAGCCCTTGCTCTTACATATGCATTAAACATTTATTTGTAAGTTTGGAATTCTATCAATTAAATGTTTTATTTATCTGCTTCCGTCTTCTTTTGGGGCCTATTTTACATTGAACCTAACTTGAGTCATCTAAAAAACCCTGTTTCTTTAGTAAAAAGTCATTTTGGTCCAACCTCTCATTATCCTCCAGGAAAACCCCCATTATCATTTTATAAAGACATCATGTATAAAACCGAGTCAATTTTCATTAAACCAATCCTTGATCCAAAAGACCAATCTAAGATATTATATCATTCCCTTTATATAATCCTATTGAGGGAGGACCTAGACGAACTAGAAGTGACTGAGTTGGATCTAAAAAGTCGACTCATTTTGGGAAAGGAAAAGAAAACTGGACCGTAAGAAAAAGATAGGAGGTTTTAAGAACCTAGGCTTAAAATCCTAAAGGCTAAGACTCACTCTACACCGCTCATGCCGCATCCGCTCATGCCTCACCTGGGACTTAGTGTTTGGACCTGGACTTAATGTTTGGTTTGGAGAGAATAATAGGCTTAAAAGAAGATAAGGAAAGGAAAATAGAACCCAAAATCTTAAAATTAAGGAACAATTAACAAGACATTTCATAAAATAAGTAAAGCAGATAGATCAACTCAAGATCCACTCCTAGGCGGTAGTCCGCCACCTGGGGATTGAGGTGTTTTAAACAGAATAAGTAAAGATGAACTCCAGAACCACTCCTAGGCGGTAGTCCGCCACCTGGGGTTGGAGATCCTTTAAAGTTTAACTATATCAGGCCTTTTGGCTTTGATACCAACTTTATCAGGAAAAAACCTAATCAAGTCTAAACAAATAATGATTCAGTTGTAGATGTTGGTACTTGATCATTAGCAGGACGTCATTCCACATAATCTTCAGTGTAGTGTGCATGATGACATATCAGTGATCTGTTACAGATTACTTATGGCTGGGCATAAAACCCGTGGCAGAGAAAAAAGACCGGCAAACCGACCCGGACCGGTCGGGTCAGGCCGGGCTATTTACCGGTCCTTCTATTGGAAATGTTCTGTCCAGGCCGGTCTTTTACTATGCTGGTCCAGGCCCGGTACCTGATTTCTGAGTATGTCTTCGGCCCGTAAGCCCGAAGTATATATCTCGCTGCAACTGTGGTCCTTAGATACCTGATGAAAAGAAATATACCTGATGGAAAGAAATAAATTGTAAATAAGTGAATAACTTGATGAAATCTAAAGGCACAACTGATGAAACAGAGCTGGATTCAAACCATGAAATTAATCATCATTTCTCAATCAGTTTCAGGATTTTGTCTTACACCCAACAATGAAATAAACGAAATACATCAAGATAATACTATTACATTGCTTGCATATAGAATTGAGAATTAAGAGTTGAGAAAACACAAATAATCCAATAACCCAATACAAATATCTCCAAAAAATAAAAATAAAAACCCAGATTCATAATAAACTTCAACATAAACAAAGAGCCACTTTCAAATTCGTTAGGTACACTTTTCTTATCTCAACTCGCATTTCGATTTCATCACCCTCCTTTCTCCTTTTTGATCTTGATCTGTCCCACGATCCACAACCGATCTGCTACAACAAGATTGCACGGGTCGAACCTGAAATTCGCAATTACTATCAGAATTTGAGGATCTTTAGGCGTCGATCTCTAGCGACATAGAAATCAAGAAGTTTGAGAAGAGAAGATTTATAGTCTGTGTTCTTAAGAGTAGAGGAGGGGCAAAACAGTAATTCTCTCCCTACAGATGGAGATCGATCTAATTAGCAGTCAACATAAAACTGAGTATATATATGAAAAAAAATTATATATAGAATATTGAAATGAGATTTGGTGGCGTCTTCATGGAGCCATGAAGGTTTACATGGTTATGGTTACGTGGTGCTTTTATGAAGAATACACAGAGGGAAGAGAAGGCTGATTGGAAGGGAAGTGAGGCGGCAACAGAGAGCGCAGGGGAAAAACGATGGCAGGGTTGTAATTTACACGCAATTGAGGGTAGAATCGTAATTTCACGGAGCTAGCACTGTAGCTTAGCTACAGTAACTGAACAGTACTCTTCCGAACTCTGAAATAGAGTACTAGACAGTAAGCCCGCGTTTTGCTGTGGGCGCAATATCGATTTTGGTTCAACTTAAAATTAAGTCGATCAAACGTTTGAGTCAATCGCTGGTTAACTTGATCAATATGAATACCTTTTCCCATCTTAAAAAATTCACAATGCACGAAAACCTTTTTCCATCTTAAAAAATTCACAATGCATTGATTCTACATAGAAACTAAAACTTTAATCTATCAAATCCAAGCCACAATTTTTCAATGGATCAGAAAACTTTCATGCATGGCCCATATTATTCAACAGCAGAACCCAGTCTCCACATTCATCAAACTGTGCTGAAATCCAAGAAATGACCATACGCATAAAATGCATGAGAGCAGTAGAAGAATACCTGCTAAATTTGGCTCCAAATGACAAATGTCTTCCAGTTAGAACCGACCTGCAATTACACACAGAAAATAGTTGTTCACTAAATAGCATGAATAAAAACCTCAACTGTCATTCACTTTCATTCACACAACACACACAGAGAATTACAGGAATTCATTAACCATTTGAAGGAGATAGAATTAGTAACTATGTTTGAGTGTAGAAATATCAATATCATACATTCATACCCAGCACACACTTTTGATTCTACCAGATTTGGACCTTTGACTACTCATTTTCTCTGTTAACATCCCTATACTAACTTGCTCTTCTGATACCTGCACACAGTGAGAGACTTGTTAGAGGTCAAAATTAAAATTCTCAAAATGACTGGGGAGACTTTAAGAAGTAAATCACCAGCTAGATATAGACACCCCCTAAGAGTTTAATTTAAATGCAAAGCAATCAAAGCCTTCAAGATCCCTTTCTTTAAATCCTTAAATCAAAAGCTGCAAATCACAGTTCATTAGACAAAACTAAAATTAAAAAGTAAAAGTTAGTACCTTCTTTCGCTTGTTCTAGCTTCTAGTCAATCTCACATATATTTTTATCTCACAGATAATTTTATAACCTTCTAAAAATATGGGGGAAATTGGCTACTCCCAAGTATATCAATTCAGTGACGGAAATGCTAATAATCTAGAAAGAAGGAAAACTGGGTACCATTGGGTAGTGCTCAAAATGAGTTCAACTGCTCTAATACTGTAGCTTTCAGTAGGATTGATCTGAGGGAAAATCACTGCACAGGATCGACAACTATAAGCACATGGAAAGAGTGGAGCCAGACAAAAACATGACTCAGAAATACCTGTTCGTTCTTGCTTTAAATTTTAACTTGAGATTAGGCACATTGGTGTTGAGGCAACCTGCATCAAAATTTTAATAAAGCAGAGTTAGAATATGAACCAAGTTTTCATCAGGTTCATGCTGATATTACGTCAACCAAAATGAATTACACAGAACTTAAAACACCCAATTAACTAAACTGCAGTACAAATGTGCAGAGTACCAAACACAAAGCACCCATTTTTATCTGTATCAAAAACTAAACCCTCACAAAATAACCAAACTATAGGTCAACAGACAAAATAATTTAAACGAAGCAATATCTAAGATAACAAAATGGCAATTAAGTTTTTCATTTTGCAAAACAATTGGCGTTGCTCACAATAATGAACCTGAGAAGATGATGTTGTTGTTGGGAAAATAATATAATGGAAGTAACAACTCAAAAACACACAAAGGATAAATATGCGAAGATGTAAAAGATAGAGGAAAGGGAACACCAGATATAACGTGGTTCGGCGATGTGCCTACGTCCACGGGGCAGCAATAACAAGAACTTCCACTATGAAATAATGGGTACACGAGATACACAACTTCAAGAACAGTACTTGAAGGAAACCCTCTCTCACACTTGTTTTGCTATCAACTACTCTACACTCTTAACTTGGAGTGGACACTCTTCTCTACTTGGAAGATGGATGTTTCTCTTTTGGAAGAAATGCTTGAGATGGATGAGATGCTTGGAATGAGCAAATGACTCTCCTTTTATAGGCTAAGGAGGAACCATCTAGACCTCATTAGGCTTTCCCAATAAATGGTGCTTCATGAATATTCTTGTAACTCATGCCTTGACCATAACTCCAAAATCATCCATGTAACTCATGTAACTCATGTAACGTTTGTGTAACTCATGTAACATTTGTGTAACTCATGAAACGTTTCATACTATTTTATTTATTTTGGTCTGAATATTATAACAATCTCCCCCTCCAGACCAACCCGGGGAAATACGCGGCAAGACTTCTACTTGAAGTCCATCCCAGCAGACTTGCTGCAATACTCCAACTTATGTTGTGGCACAACCTTAGTCAACATATCTGAAGTATTCTTGTTGGTGCGAATTTTCCTCAACTGCAAAAGCTTCTTTGACACTATATCTCGTATCCAATGATAACGTAGATCAATGTGCTTAGTGCGAGGGTGATAAACTGAATTTTTACTCAAATGAATAGCACTTTGACTATCACAATGCATCACATACCTTTCTTGCTTCACACCCAACTCCTGAATGAACCTTTGCAACCATATCATTTCCTTGCCTGCTTCGTTTGCCGCTATGTACTCTGACTCAGTGGTGGATAAGACAACACACTTCTGTAACTTAGACTGCCATGATACAGCTCCCCCACAAAATGTAAATAAGTACCTAGAAGTGGACTTTCTGTTATCAAAGTCCCCAGCTAAATCTGCATCTGTGAAACCCTCCAAAACGGGTTCGGATCCACCAAAAGATAAGCACAACTTTGAGGTGCCCCTCAAATATTTGAGTATCCACTTAACAGCTTCCCAATGCTCTCTGCCAGGGTTAGATAAATATCTACTAACAACTCCAACTGCATGAGCAATATCTGGACGAGTACATACCATGGCATACATAAGACTACCAACAGCTGATGAGTAAGGGATACTTGCCATCTTGTCTTTCTCCTCTTGTGTAGTTGGGCATAATAATCTGCTTAATTTGAAGTGATTACCTAGAGGTGAGCCCACTGACTTGGTTTCTTTCATGTTGAACCTTTCAAGCACCCGTTCAACATACCTTTCCTGTGACAACCATAATTTATTTGCCTTCCTATCACGGGTAATCTCCATGCCCAAAATCTGCTTAGCTGGACCTAAGTCTTTCATATCAAAAGACTTTGATAAATCTGCTTTCAACTTGTGGATCATAGAAACGTCTTGCCCCACTATCAACATATCATCAACATAAAGCAACAAAATTATAAATTTACCTCTAGTGAACCGTTGAATGTACACACATGGGTCTGCATCAGTTCTTTTGTATCCATGACCCACCATGAATGAGTCAAACTTCTTGTACCATTGTCTTGGTGCTTGCTTCAGCTCATACAAACTTTTCTTTAGCTTGCAAACCATGTGTTCCTTGCCCTCGACCTCAAAACCTTCCGGCTGCTCCATGTATATTTCTTCCTCCAAATCACCATGTAGGAATGCCGTTTTTACATCTAACTGCTCCACCTCAAGATCCATGCTAGCTGCCATGCCCAAAATAACTCTGATAGATGTCATTTTGACAACTGGTGAGAAGATCTCATCAAAATCTACTCCTTCCTTCTGCCCGAAACCTTTGACAACCAAGCGAGCCTTGAACTTTGTCAAGTGTTCATTCTCGTCCCTCTTCAACTTAAACACCTATTTGTTTTTTAGTGCTTTTCTGCCTTTAGGAAGCTCCACCAACTCGTAGGTACCATTTTTCAACAAGGACTCCATCTCAGACTTCATAGCTAATATCCAATTGTCGCCGTCTGCATGAGTCTTCGCCTCCTCAAAGCATTCAGGCTCTCCATCACCAGTCAACAAAATGTATTTGGAATATGGATTATCTCCATCACTAGTGAGCAAAATATATTGAGAAGAAGGATACTTGGTACTTGGCTTCAGCACTCTATGAGATCTTCGAACTGGTGCTTGGGCATTTTCTTGTTGCTGCTCTTGATTAGGCTCTTCCTGATTAGGCTCCCCATGATCATGATCATCCTGAACCTGATTCTCCTGGTCATCATTTGCAGCACCTATAGCTTCTGGTTCTGCCGTATCAGGAACGTCTTCATTAACCATTTCTTGAGGTTTGTTAGACTCTTCTTGGAGCGGAGACGAGTCATAAGTGAGACGCTCTGCATTTTCTAGTATGTTCTTGTCAAAATTTGCAACAGTCTGATCCTCATGGAACACCACATCTCTACTTCTAAATAACTTCTTGGTTATTGGATTCCACAACCGGTAGCCCATCTCTTCATTACCGTACCCAAGAAAGATGCACGGCACGGCCTTGTCATCTAGCTTCGATTTTTTCTCCTTTGGAACATGTGCAAATGCTTTGCACCCAAATACCTTCAAGTGAGAATATGAAGCGCTTCTACCGGTCCACACACTCTCTGGAGTCTCCAAGCCCAACGGTACACAAGGTGTTCGGTTGATGAGGTAACATGCGGTTGTCACTGCTGCGCCCCAAAACTCTTTCGCCAGGTTAGCTGTCTTTAGCATGCTTCTCACTTTCTCCAAGATGGTGCGGTTCATCCTCTCTGTTACACCATTATGTTGTGGGGTGCCAGGAACTGTCTTTATGTGTCTAATGTCATGCTTCGAACAATAACCTCTAAACTCGTTCGAAGTGTACTCTCCACCATTATCACTGCGGAGACACTTGAGGGTTCGTCCCGTCTCCCTCTCAACCATGGCATGAAACTCCTTGAAGGTTTGGAACACCTAGTCTTTTGATTTCAACAAATACACCCAAACCTTTCGTGAAGCATCATTAATAAAAGTAACAAAATACTTGTTATGACCTAGTGAGTCAACTTCCATGGGGCCACATACATCAGTATGTACTAGGTCTAAAAGATTCTCCTTCTTGGCGAATGTATTAGAAAAGCTGACTTTCTGCTGCTTACCAAACAAACAGTGATCACAAGAGTCAAGAGAGGTACCTTTGGCAAAGGGAATAAGAGACTTCTTTGCCATAACTTGCAATCCCTTCTCGCTCATGTGGCCCATCCGCTTATGCCATAGACTTGGGGAAGAGTCTTCTCCAACGTTCAACTCCCCTTTACATATCTTGTTGTATGTCTTGTAGAGGGTACAACATAGCTTCCCTCTAGCCACCACTAGTGATCCTTTGGTAAGCTTCCACTTTTGGTCTCCTCCGTGATGATGATATCCTTCCCGATCAAGCACGCCGGTTGACATCAAATTGAGACGTAAGCCGGAAACATGTCGAACATCTTTCAACATAAGCTTGTTCCCCAAATCAGTCTCAAGGCAAACATCTTCAACTCCTGCAATCTTGGAGTAGCCTTCATTGCCCATCTTTACAATCCCAAATTCTCCACCTCTATATGTAGAGAAGAACTCTTTATTTGGAGTGGCATGGAAAGAGGCTCCGGAATCAACGACCCATGGAACACCGGGAGTATCGTCATAAACATGTAGGCATTCTCCTTCAAGGCAAATGAACTCATACACATCATTGCACACGGCAGCGGTTGTGTTCCTTATGTCATCATTTGGTTGAGAACTGCCTTCTCGCACCTCCCTTGGACCCTTTTTCAACTTGTGACAATATTTCTTCATGTGCCCAAAAATACCACAATGATGGCACTTTCCGTTGAACCTCGTTCTGGATCGGCTTACACTCTTTCCATGACCTTTGGGTCCTCTACTCTTGCTCATTCCTCTGTTCTCCGCCACGAAGACTTGGCTACTGTCGGAGCTTGAGGCTTTTCTCCTTGTCTCTTCATTCAACAAGTTACTTTTGACATTTTCCATAGTCATTTTACCATCAGGAGCAGAGTTACTTACAGTGATGACAAAAGTCTCCCAATTATCCGGCAATGACCCCAACAACAACAGTGCTTGTAATTCATCATCGATCGACATCCCCATGGTTGTCAATTGATTAATTGTACTTTGGAAGTTGTTTAGATGCTCGGTGACCCTCACGCCATCACTATACTTCATGTTGACAAGCTCTTTGATTAAAAAGGCTTTCTTGGCGGCGGTCTTCTTCTCGAACAAGGACTCCAACTTCTTCCATAACTCGTGCGCATCGGTTTCGTTGGCTACGTGGTGGAACACACTATCGTCCACCCACTCTCGAATATGACCGATCGCCTTGCGGTTCATCTTCTTCCAATTAGCATCCGAAGTCCCTTCCGGCTTAGCCTCGACTCCTTCGATGGGCTCATGCAAATCTTTGCAATAGAGGATGTCCTCCATTTGCGGCTTCTATGTAATCCAATTTGAGTGGTTGAGTCGCACCATGGTACTCCTTGAACCTTCCATTGTAACACCCACGCCCTATGAACCAAGGGCTCTGATACCACTGTTGGGAAAATAATATAATGGAAGTAACAACTCAAAAACACACAAAGGATAAATATGCGAAGATGTAAAAGATAGAGGAAAGGGAACACCAGATATAACGTGGTTCGGCGATGTGCCTACGTCCACGGGGCAGCAATAACAAGAACTTCCACTATGAAATAATGGGTACACGAGATACACAACTTCAAGAACAGTACTTGAATGAAACCCTCTCTCACACTTGTTTTGCTATCAACTACTCTACACTCTCAACTTAGAGTGGACACTCTTCTCTACTTGGAAGATGGATGTTTCTCTCTTGGAAGAAATGCTTGAGATGGATGAGATGCTTGGAATGAGCAAATGACTCTCCTTTTATAGGCTAAGGAGGAACCATCTAGACCTCATTAGGCTTTCCCAATAAATGGTGTTTCATGAATATTCTTGTAACTCATGCCTTGACCATAACTCCAAAATCATCCATGTAACTCATGAAACGTTTGTGTAACTCATGAAACATTTCATACTATTTTATTTATTTTGGTCTGGATATTATAACAGTTGTCAAGAATCCGACTTGACATCAAAGGAAGCTCAAATCTTAGAACATTAACTACAAAACAAAGAAAAAAAAAAGGAACAAATTCACAACAATGTGAAAGCGAACCAAAGCAACAACGATGTCAAAACCCCACAAAAAAAACTAAAAAAAACAAAAAAAACAAAAAACAAACTCAAAAAGAGTAAAGTTAAGAACATCAGGGATCGTTTAATCTGTGAACAAAAGAACTGAATATATTAAAATTTTGTACGAAACTAAATAAAAGCTCGAGCTCTTCTAGTGGATTCCACCTTGGAGTTTATATGAGAGGTGAGAGGTTCGAAACCTCTCTTCCTCTCATTTTGTATATTATTTAGTTCGGTTGCATCGGCCCAATATCCATATGGCCCGACAGGACCGGCCTGTTTCTTACCGGTCCGAGATCTTGCCAGTCCCAAAAATTTTAAGACAAAAGTTGGACCTGATGGAAGGGTACCTTGCAAAATGGGCTACTGGTTATGTAGGATTACTGGTTCTACAATTAATCACTTTATATTATGTCTCAGCTTTAAATCAAGCTAACTTTTTATAAGAAAAGACCTAGCTACCAAAACAAAAGAAATATTCTATTAAACGTGCATTAGTTGTTCGTCATTACATTCACAAATCACAATACTACAATATTACCTAAACCCAATGGAACAAATGCACATAGTAAAATTTGTACTTTGATTGCATGATGTTAAGAACTGAGGCCTTGATGAAAAGAATAACCATTTAATTTTCAGAAGAGGATTCTGAAGACTTGAATGACGACATCGACTCAAATGATGGTGATGCCGACTTGGAAATAGGGTATCGAGGTAATTATGCTTGCTCGTTCACTATGATTTTTGGCAGTATTACGGGTCTTTTTTCCCCTGAAAGTCACATTGTTAATTACCATTATTAACACATGGCACGGCTAGCAGCAGATAGTGATGAGTATGATACCTTTAATTTCTTCGAGAATGTGCGGAACGGGGAACGGGAGGCGGCAATGGAGTTTATTAATCAACATCCAGAGGCAGTAAGAGCAAAATATCAGCGTGACGGCTGGACAGCTCTTCAATTCGCAGTCTTTCAGGTGAGGGTGGACTTTGTAAAAGAGTTACTGCCGTTGATGAAAAAGACAGATTTGGATATAGCGGATAAATATGGCCGAAACACTGCTCTCTCTCTGGCTATACAAAACTCGGATACAGAGGATGCGGTTGATATCGTCAAGTGCATAGTTGAGAAGAACAGGAAACTACTCCTTCGTGTTGTCCGTCGTCCTTCCTCCAATACTATTCCACTCCTGTATGCTCTCAGTTTGGAAAAACTAAAAATGGCTCGTTATCTTTGTTCTGTTACCCCATTCGGAAAGCTGAGGCCTAGGGAAGCCGCTGAGATTGTTTCCACGGGTTTGCGACTGAAATATTTAGGTACGGACGTATGTGAGAATCGAATTTCAGATGTATGGCAGATCATTACTATAGCATGCATTTTAATTATTTTTTTCTCCTCATACGTATGCATGTTTCACTGATTCCCTCTTTCACACTGCTATAGATATGTCGTTGGACTTACTGCGGCGTTTGCCAATGTTGGCCATTACTAAAGACCACTCCGGTGAATCCCCTTTGAACGAATTAGCTAGTACGCGTGCTGGATTATTCTTAGATGCTAGCCAGCTCGGAATATGGAAACGATTGATTTATATCTGTAAGTAGTGCTGCTTTTGATCTCTCCTCTCTTCCTATAAAACTAATACACACACACATATATGTATCAAGGTCCAAATATTGTGTCCAAACATCACTGACGTATGTATGACAAGGTAAGACATGGTGTGTTAATGTATGACATGCATTAATTTTGTTTAAAAATTGTAAATTGAGTTCTCAAGTAGTACGTAATATTAGTTCTTCAAGTGGTAATATGAGTCAAGTATAAATATTAAGGACCAATGTCGTAACTAAAAATTTACAACTTTATAGATTCATGTTACAACTTTGAGGATTTATATTACAACTTTGAGGATTCATTTTAAAACTTTAGGACAAAATTAATGCATTACATATTGTATTAAAATTAATCACTTGTATACTGTTAATCACTTACAAGTACAATTAATTAAAGTTAATGTATTAATTTGACCCGGTTTAATTACTATCATGATAGGTACGCAGATACCCCCTACACCTAAATCGAACAGTGACGTTTTTATAAATATACCAGAAAAAGAGAAAATCACTCGGAAGAATCTCATTTGCCAAGGTATATATATATTACACGCATCTTACTCACCATGTATATTAACAAAAGAAAAGGAAGAAGAAGCTAGCTACGTATTCTTTGACGAAATTATGACAACATATTTTGATTAATTGAAATGCAGTTATATGTTTCTTTCGACGACCAGTTGTCAGTCTCCGTCGCTTATCTGGTATGCTACATCAACATATTATCAATCGTATAGCTGCAACTTGTTTTTGGAAGGTTTTGCTAGCTAATTTGATACTCTTTTAAATCTAGGAATTGATAGTTTATATCAAATGAAATTGCTCCATGTCCGGACCATCGAAATTTTGGATCAAATGTGCAAAGCATTAGAGAATTTCAACGACAATTTTGACTACATGCAAGGTCGTAAATTTGCTGAAAAAGCACTCTTCCAAGCAGTAGAACGAGGACATTTTCTATTCGTACAAAAATTGATACGCCTGCAGCTTGATAAAAGCTGGTGCCTTGCCATCACTAATGAACATGACAAGACCTTGTTTCAATTTGCTGCTGAGCATCGTCAAGACCAAATATTTGACTTGATACGTTATAGTTTTATTGCAACAGAAAGAAAAGAAATTCTAAGTAGAAAAGATAAGTTTAGGAATAACATGCTGCATGTGGTAGGGAAGTTGTCCCCATTAACACAGATTGCTCATATTCGAGGTGCAGCTTTGCAAATGCAGTACGAACTACAATGGTTCAAGGTATTATTTCTCTTATAAGTTTCCTTCATACCTTGTGTTAAAAGCGGACGTTAGTTTAGCTGTTCAAGGCTCAGATCATAAAACAGTAATGAATTACTTTACCTCATCATGATTAGGGTTTTGTTGGATGAAATGCAGAAGGTGGAGAGCATGGCAAGTCCCAAAGATCATAATTGTATAGATTCTGATGGTCTCACACCCCGTGAGGTATTTACTATAAACCACAGAGATCTGGTGAAGGAAGCAGCATTGTCAATGAAAGAAACTGCAACTTCTTCTTCGGCACTTGTAGCTGCTCTTATCATTACCATTATGTTCGCAGCAGCAGTGACAGTTCCTGGTGGAATTAATGGAGGAACTGGTATTCCCATTGATGGGTCAAATTTCCCTCCTTATTTGGAGGAGAAGTCAATTGCCTCATGCCCATCAATCTACAATGAGGCAAGTTGTTATTCTATAGCTAGCTGTAAACACGAAAATTGTCTGCGACAAATAACAGAACAACACGTGTACAAACAATAATTTAATCAAATCAATACGAATGCGGGTTACAATCTTTGTGAACTCCTCTGATTCTATCTCCGAATTTAGGTCTAACTCAAGGGTGACAAGCACTTGTTCTTGAGGGTTACACGGGATGATCGCGTAACAAGTATTTGAGATTTGGATTTGGATTTAGTGAAGAACTGGCTATGAGCTTGATAGTTCTTCAAGGATTTGATGAAGAACTGGCTATGAGCTTGATAGTTCTTCGAGGATTTGATGAAGAACGGGCTATGAGCTTGATAGTTCTTCAAGGATTTAGCGAAGAACAGGCTATGAGCTTGGTAGTTCTTCAAGGATTTAGCGAAGAACAGGCTATGAGCTTGATAGTTCTTCAAGGATCTTGGGGAGACTTCTGAGCTCGCGGGAGGGATTCTTCTCTCTCTCTCTAGTCCGCTGCTTCTGTTTATGCTCTCTTGGTTTCGCCCTTTTTCTCTGCTCCCTTCCTCATGGTATGAGAGGGGTATTTATAGTGTTAACATGCCTTCACTTAAGGCAAGTAATGAAGATTTTGAATCAATAATATTTCCTTAATCGAATTAATGAATCTTGACTGATTGATTTACTTGCTGATTTTAACACAATCAGATCAATCAAATCTTAAGATTTAGATATGCCCAGATCGCTTTTAGATTAATGTCCTGTTTTGGACAAAATCTTTAACAAGGGGCGAGCTATCTCACGGACATGGAAAGTATCCCGCGAGGAGTCTTGATCTCCAAGCGAACCGTGATTTCCAATCCCTGCATGCATGCAAACTCTGTCGTCTAGCTACTTCGCGAATTTCCCAACGCGGAGCCAACTCGCCTTCACATACATGCGCGCGGAATCATTTCGCCTCACCACTGTTTAAGTCTATGCGAAGTGAAGTCGAGTTCGCCTCGCCTTCATTTATCTCTACGCGGAGTCATTCCGCCTCGCCACTGTTTAAGTCTATGCGAAGTGAATTCCAGTTCGCCTCGCCTTCATTTATCTCTACGCGGAGTCATTCCGCTTCACCACTGTTTAGGTCTACGCAAAGTGAAGTCTAGTTCGCCTCGCCAAGCTTAGCTCGCCTCGCGAAGTCAAAATCACTGTTTAGGTCTACGCGAAGTGAAGTCTAGTCCGCCTCGCCACTGTTTAAGTCTACGCGAAGTGTAGTCTAATTCGCCTCGCCAAGCTTAGCTCGCCTCGCGAAGTCAAAGTCACCTCGCGGAGTCAATTTCACCTTGTCAAGCCTAGCTCGCCTCACGAAGTCCATTTCGCCTTGCGGAGTCTATTTTGCTTGGCGAAGTCACAACGTCAATCCACACTTGATAATTGATTTCAATTGGGGGTTTAAGGTTTTGTTGTAGGACCACCATTTCCACATTGCCACGTGTTATTTCCAACGGCTTTCCAATTTTGTTGACTCATGAGCCACGTATTTACTTGGATTATTCAACGACTATTTTTACCGTTAAATTTTATATGTCTACACTAGCATAGTTGGTGCAGCATGCATTTGTTGAAATGCAAGAGAGCAACCTATGCATATAGGTGTTATGGGTGGCTGCAAAGATTGAAATGGAAGAGCATGCATTAATGTGGCATGGAAACATTGAGCATGAAACAAGGAAGGCTTATGGAATTCTCTTCCAAGTGATGGATGTGCATGAAGAATGCATGAATATATTTGCCTATATATAGAGGCATTTGCAATGGTGCAAAATATATAGAAGTACCGGTGAGTTCACCTTGTGTTATACAAGAGTGTGAGATAGAGAGAAAACTCCAAGTTGAGAGTTTGTGTGTGTAACAAAACAAAGTGTGTGTGAGAGTGTATCCCTTCAAGAGTGAGTCTTGAAGTAGTGTTTCTCTTCGTGTAACCTTTATTCGTATAGTGGAGGTTCTTTGTTGTTGTTGCCCCGTGGACGTAGGCACTTTGCCGAACCACGTTAATTCCCGGTGTTCTTTATCATTTTCTTTCCGCTACATTTTACATTTGTGGTTGTGAGTTTTTCGATTCTATTTTACAGTTTATTCTTCCGCATAACCCAACACCCATATACTTAAACACCGATGCATTCAGGATTTTTATAATTGCAGATGTTATATCCCTATGCTCTTCTGCAACTTCAGTAATGGTGTTCTTGGGGATCCACACTTCACGTTTTGCTGAAGAAGATTTTCTCACATCCTTACCAACAAAATTGATAATTGGCTTTTTATCCCTTTTTCTATCTATCGGATCCATGATGGTTGCCTTTGCTTCTGCCGTTTTCATTATGCTCCCTGGAAAACCATCAATTGTGATTCCATCTATTGTACTCGCTGGTGTTCCAATTGCTTCATTCCTATGAATGCAATTTCCATTCCTTCTTGAGATCATTATATCTACTTATGGATTGAGTTTTCGCCCAATGTACTGGAGGCTTCAGCGGTGGGCTTGGAGGATTTGTTACAGGAGGTTGTAAGCAGTTTGTTGCTCCAGTTAACCAAGGTTCAAATCCTTGCTTTCACTGTTCATTTTATTTTTACAATGAGTTAATTCAATTGTTAATGGGGTTTGACACATTAATTAATGGGACTTCTTTACCGGAGCCTTTGGATGATTTAATATTTTAATTAATTTTGTAAAATATGTCATATTAGTGCAATTTTTTCTCTCTTAAAACTTAAAAAAAACAAGTGTGTTGCTCCAGCTGTAGCCTTAACCGAGGTTCAAAACCTTGCTTTCACTTATTTTTCTTTCTACAACGAGTTACGTCAATTTCAGTGAGGTCTGGTACTTCTGATTGTTACTGGAGAATGAGGCCCCAAAATTTGAGCTTCTCAGTTCACTGATATCTGGACTCATCGACCATAAGATAGGCACATAGAATTGACTTGCTGCATGCATGCTGTAGCATATATAGAAGTCAGCAGCAAGACTACCAAAGTACCAATCCGGATATTATTGGAAGCAGAACTAAACAGATTCATCAAGTGTTTTGGCATCCCCTTCCAACAGCAGATAGAGTAAAACCATCACCAACTGCGAATTGAAGTCTATTCATCAAGGCTACAGCTTCAGTAGCCTTCCCCAGAAACAAAACCAAAACTGGTTTCATCATTGTTCTCATGAGAAGTCTCTCGTTGAGTCGTTATACTCTGTACCACAACAGCCCCCTTACATCATTCTGCATGTCAGAAGCCCCATCAAAATTTCCTTTTCAGTAAAGTTATCAAGTATCTTATTGGGTCTCACTGAGTTCTTATGCCATTCTATATGAACTATGAGATTCCTAATTTTCCAAATCCATAATGCCTTCCCACCAGGTTATAAAACTAAATGAGTACTGCTCAGAACCTGTTGGCACCATGATTCCCATGTTGAAACAAATCAGAGAAGGAATGTTTTATCTAAACACCACTTGCTTACTTCCTTCTAGCTTTAAGCAGAATAACCTGGAACTCGGTAGAATCACAAGATTACACAGGATGGTATGGTTGTGGATGCAACTAATGGCCACACATCACCATTTCTACATGATACAGGGTATTAACTGTAACACTTTGAGATATATTTCTCGGGCTTAGCGGCTGATTATCAATTTATCATCCTATAACATAGTATACTGCTTTATCTGAAGTGAACATACACGTTGAGTGAGGCTTGCAAATTTGCAAAGTAGCTATAGCCAAGATTTTGTTCCAGAAAAATAACAAATAGCCAAGATTCTGATAGATTGCTTACTGTGCAAACAAATAGGTATCTATTTTTATTGAATCCACCCAACCAAGGCATTATAAAAGTTATACAATTACATTCTAAACAGAATAAAAGCTTTACCTCCACATTTGCAACATCAATCCTAAGTTCCCATAACAGGAGTGGTTCAGATACTAGCCAATTGACCAGAAGAATTCTGATCTTTTTGTTAAATTCAGTGTTTTTTTATGATCAAATATCCAACATGACATTCTAAGCGAATGATATGCAGATAGATTTGCTAAGCAGTGGAAAACCTTTTCCATACTAATCATAAATCATATCATGAATTAATGGGAATGAGTGTCAAACATTTTATGCAGTAGACTAGGTGGTGTAACCCAACACCTTATTGAAGTAGTTAAGTGTTTCAAGCTTATAACCATTACTGATATTCATTGAAAAATGAAACAAATACATCTTTTTCTTGCTAGACAGCAAGAGAAAAATAGCCTTCTCCAGCATTTCACAGCAGAGAAAGCAAAGTCTAAAACTCTACCTTATAAACCTTCTCCATCACCAGACACAAATAAGCATACTTACTCCATAACAAGAGTTATGGCTCCTCAATACTAAAATTTCTTAACCAAAATTACCAATATGAAATGCAGGGGGTTTGGTACTTACCAAAAATCCTCCATGATCCAACTCATTCTTCCTCACCATCCTCCTCTTCTGCAAAACTCAACTCCTGGCAGAACTCATCACTGTTGCTAAAATACTTCTTCATCCCAACCAATTCAGCCACCCTTTTCGCCGGCCCAGACCCCCTCGGCGTGTCATTAACACATCTAACAGTCCTAATCTTCGGCAGCACATCAATTTCAGCAACACCATCCTCCTCCACACCCTGGAACACCACCACCTCACTAGGAATCTCCCACCTCTTCTTCATCCTACTCTCTGCTCCAACACTCCTAGACCCCTCCCTCCCAACGCCACGCGGCTTCCCCACCAATGACACGCGCTTCTTCTCACACCGGCTCCCATCTTCCTTATCATCATCCGGCAATGACCTTTTCCTACCATCCACCGCCGCAACCGAAGAACTCCCAATCTGATTGTACCTGCTTGCCACAACCCTCCCAGCCTTGACTGACTTCTTGTTCGGCACAGACTTCTCCCCTTCTCTAAAAAGCTTCTTGGGCTCAATTGAAGCAAGAACCTTGTCTTCCTTCTTCACCGGCCTCTTAGAACCCCCAATTGTAGTTGCAGCCTGTTTCGAAACCCTGATTTTCGACGCAGTCTTCCTCGATTTCGGACTAAGACTACTGCTCTTCCCCCTCTCTTTCGTAACCCTCAGTTCATCAATGTCCTGAAGCTTCCAGAAGCAAGACTTCCGGCGGTCCTGTATTTTCTGTCCAGGGGTTATCTCAAGCTTACTCGGCCGCCGGAACCCTGCTCCGGCTATAATCTCCGACGGCCCCAAACTCATACCTCTCCGATTCACCTTCGGCCTGGCGCTCAAATTCAAAGACTCCTCAATCTTTCTCAACCCATCGGAATTCCTCACACTCTGCTTCACCGGCGGCGGCTCCATGAACTTCGCCGCCACCACTCTGCCGCGCCGCTCCTCCGCCTTCTGGGCCTTCTCGAGCTTCAGCAACTCCAGCCGCGAATTCAATCGGCTTATCTCCTTCTCGATCTCCTCGATCTCCGAATCGATCTTCCCCAAGTCTCGGCCTTTCTCCTCCTCAACCTCAAACCCCATCTTCCTCGGCGCCACCGACAACCGCCGCGAGGCTCCGTTCAGCGGCTTGAACGGCACCGAATTAGACGCCGCGAAAGTCGGGGTCTTCGGAACCGGGCTCAGATTCTCCTTGCTGCAGTCGGATTCGAAAGACCAGGAGGGTTTGACGGCGGAGAATCCAGAACCTTCGTTGTCGTCGAAGGCGGCGTTGTTCCAGACCTGAAGCTCCGGCGCGTTAATCGCATCTGGGTATTCAAGAACACTCATTTTCGCTTACTGGGTATGAAAATTTTCGTACAAGGATTAATGGGTATTTGCTAATTTTTGGTTTGGATTTTTGTACTGGGTGTGGGTAATGTAACGCTCTCTGGTTTCTTGATCTTGATTTGGAAGAAAACTAAAACCCTCTTTTGTATTTTTCAGATTTTTGACCGTTGGGGATAACAAACATAGACGTTGGGTTCGTGTAATCGTAGCCGTTGGTTGGCTAAACGCTCCGATTTGATTTAAATTATTTTGTTTTATTACCCTCTTATTACTTTTTACGCATTGGGGCCCAGTAACTACGCGCCTGCCGAAACGACGATGCTGGTTGCGTTTTAATTCAAAACGGTGCGTTTCGCTAGTGACAGACTGTGAGAGAGTCTGTTAGTTGTTCATGTTGTGATTGAGAGCTTGGATTTCTGGAAATTCGAAGAGTTAGGGCGGTTAGGGGTTTGGTGGTGATCGGAGATGGATTCGGCGAGGCAGGTTTTCACGGTGGACCTTCTAGAAAGGTACGCCGCGAAAGGCCGCGGAGTCATCACGTGTATGGCTGCCGGAAATGACGTCATTGTGCTCGGAACTAGTAAAGGTTGGATAATCCGGCACGATTTCGGGGTCGGAGATTCGTTCGGTACGTTTCTAATTCCGTTCTTGCTTTCAATTTTTTCAGTTTACACATACATGATCGGAAAAGCTAGAATTTGCTGTGAAATTTGATCTTAGATGTAGTCGAAGTAATGCTTAGGAAAACTTAGTGATTGTTTGAGCTTAGCTTGAGCTTAATTTTTTTGGATAGGCAGGCTGCTTTTGGTTAAGAAATTCCGATTCTTCGATTTGGTTGTGTGTGTGATTGAGCAATGCATGATGCGTGTGTGTGTTTTGGTGTTGATGTCTAGATTTTGATCTCTCTACGGGTCGTCCTGGGGAGCATTCGATTCATAGAGTTTTTGTTGATCCTGGAGGGAGCCACTGTATCTCCTGCATTGTTGGCACTGGTGGTGCTGATACTTTCTATACGCACGCGAAATGGAGCAAGCCGCGTGTTTTGACCAAGTTGAAAGGCCTTGTTGTGAATGCTGTTGCCTGGAACAGACAACAGATTACAGAAGGTATGATTAATCACTCTGGTGACTATATTTACGCTTTGCACTTATGTAGAGATTGTGCATATTGGCTTATTTTGGCTAATGCTTGTGCTTTCTTATATTGCAGTTTCGACAAAGGAAGTTATTCTTGGCACAGACAATGGACAACTTTATGAGATTGCTGTGGATGAGAAGGATAAGAAGGAGAAGTATGTGAAGTTTCTTTATGAACTAACTGAACTTCCGGAGGCCTTCATGAGTTTGCAGGTTTGTTTGCCTTTAACTTTTTGGAATACCACTTGACAGAGATTTAA
The DNA here is from genome assembly GCA_009720345.1 of Fragaria iinumae. Classification (NCBI taxonomy): domain Eukaryota; kingdom Viridiplantae; phylum Streptophyta; class Magnoliopsida; order Rosales; family Rosaceae; genus Fragaria; species Fragaria iinumae. The sequence continues at coordinate 37,707,164 of CM019122.1, read as the reverse complement.
CAATTTGTAACTAAGTCATCGTCTTTTTATTATCTCATTCTCCTTGTACAGATGGAAACTGCCACGATTCTGAACGGAACTAGATACTATGTGATGGCTGTTACTCCTACACGACTCTATTCTTATACGGGAATTGGATTGTTGGATGTAAGTTTACTTCTCACCTATTTTTATGTTTGAGTTATGGAAATTGGGTAACATCTATGTAGTAGTAGTAGTGAACTTGTCAGATACGTGTTGAGATCCAATGTAGACACTTAAGCTTTAATGGCTAACATTAGTTGACGACCATCATGAACCTGTGACCATTTTTGTCTTTCATCCTTTTCTTCTTCAAAGTATGGTCATTGAAAATGCTTGATGTCATGTAACATTTATAGTATGATGTTTCTAGCCATGGACTTAATTTAATTATATATTTTTCTGAGGATTTACTTGCTTTTCTTACGTTCCTCTCTCTTGTTGGATTCTCATAATGTGAGCTGTATAAATATTGATTATTCTGCATTTCTAGGCAATTTTTGCTAGTTACTTGGAGCATCCGGTGCGTTTCATGGAGCTTCCCGGTGAAATACCTAACAGGCAAGTTATTTTGTCTGATGAAATACCAAATGTCATGAAATTGAAAGCTTTTATGCCTGTTTTGGGAGTAATGTCATTTTTTCTATGAACAATCACATCATTTATTTCTTAATTGCTGGTGTGTTATTCGTCCTATTTTTCTAATTGAGATTTGTGATTCTCTTTGTAATCTTTCAGTGAATTGCATTTCTATATCAAGCAAAGACGAGCAGTACATTTTGCATGGCTTTCTGGAGCTGGAATCTATAATGGCGGTTTAAATTTTGGTGCTCAACATAGGTAGAAGAGTCATTATTTCTTCTAGATCTGAGTTCTTACTTATCTTTCATTAGTCATTATTGTCATTTTGTATTGTGCTTACCCGGTAGTTTGTGGCTGGATCTTGGGATCTTGCTTTTGACATTCCTTGATGCATCTAGTTATTGTCAACATGAAACTTTCTTATAGTTTTCTTTCTGAACATCTTTTGGGCAGTTCTTCAACTGGAGATGAGAATTTCGTGGAGAACAAGGCTCTTCTGGCATATTCAAAATTGTCCGAGAGTTCTGAAGTTGTGATGCCCACTTCTATGGCCGTTTCGGAATTTCATTTCTTGCTTCTTATCGGGAATAAGGTTAAGGTGTGTACATCTATAATCCTCTCAGTATTTGTCTACTTCTGATCAATGCTGTTATCTTAGTCTCCTATTGAGTATCTTATTCTGAATTACTGATGGTGCCTAGCAGTTAGCTAAGTTTTAAAACCTAGCGATGTGCGCAAGGTTTCTTCGCATTCTGCTTAGATTGCATACATACTTCACTTTCCCCCATTTCTTTAGCTGCTAGACTTGTTTGATGAGTGCAGATGTTTTTGTAGGTTGTAAATAGAATAAGTGAGCAAATTATAGAGGAACTTCAGTTTGATCAAACATCCGAATCAGCTTCAAGGGGTATCATTGGATTATGTAGTGATGCCACAGCTGGACTGTTCTATGCTTATGACCAGAACTCTGTATTTCAGGTTTTTGTCGCTTTTTTTTTTTTTTTTTTTTTTTATCACTAGTGTTTTCTAGCTCTGGTCCATTTTGCAGCAGACAGTAACTTTTCACACTGTTTGATCTGATGAATAATGTAGGTGTCTGTTAATGATGAAGGCCGAGATATGTGGAAAGTTTATCTGGACATGAAAGAGTATGCTGCTGCTTTGGCAAATTGTCGCGACCCACTTCAGAGGGACCAAGTATATTTAGTACAGGTGATATAACTGATCTAATTACAATTACTGTTGGTGTAAGTTATATCCATAGCCAGTTATAGTCTTTCCAAATTTATAAATTATGAACCTAACTGCATTGCACTCTTGTAATGAGGTACTTGTCTTCTGAATATTCACCTTATAGTTGGTAATGGAGAAATCATTTTTTTTTTTTTTTTTTCAGGCTGAGGCTGCATTTAACTCAAAAGATTATCTCAGAGCAGCATCTTTCTATGCAAAAGTAATTTCTCCATTTCAGAGTCTAGTGTTTAATGGTAAACAATTTTATTGAAAATTCCATTAAATATTCGGATTGTTTTGCAGATAAACTACATATTATCATTCGAGGAGATCACTCTGAAGTTTATCACCGTCAATGAACAGGTAGCTGGACCGTTGTTTGTGTATGTGTGTTTTATGTTATCTGGCATTAAACTCGTTCATTCATGAATTTTTATTTCACTTTGGTGCTTCCAGGATGCTTTGAGAACCTTTTTGCTACGGAAACTCGACTGTCTTGCGAAGGATGACAAGTGCCAAATAACCATGATTTCAACGTGGACAACTGAATTGTACTTAGATAAGGTTTTCTTCCTTCTATACCTGTCTGTTGGATAACGAACTAGTATAGTATTGTCAAAGCTATATGAATCTTTCAATCAAATTAAGAGGCAAGATGGGTAGGCTAAAGATGATGCATCCTGAAATCTCATATGGACTTTATGACCTCTTTCCTTTGGCTTCTTACAGGCTTACATCCCAATTATTTATCTAGTACTCAGATGTATTTATTGTTTTCTTTCTTGTACCTTAGCTTATAGACACTTTAAATAGAGTAATGAAGATGTCAACATGTTTTGTTCCGGGTTGATTGATGAGACAGTTAATCATATAGTGCTTTCAGTTCATAGCGGATCTGATATTGCAATTTCAGATAAATCGCCTACTGTTGGAAGATGACACTGCGTTGGAAAATCGGAATTCAGAGTATCAATCTATTATTAAAGAGTTTCGTGCATTTCTGAGTGACTCCAAGGATGTATTGGATGAAGCAACCACAATGAGACTATTAGAAAGGTAAGTTTTTACAGAATTTGCTTTGATTGTTTAATTTCGAGCCATTCATCTTGTAGAGCTGTGCAATCTCTCAGTTCCTTCTATTATTGTGGTTTACAGATAAATTACTGTGAAGTATTATCTATGTCTGTGTCACTTGGACAATTGTGTTTCAGTTGAATGGACACTAAAATGATTATCCTCTGGCTATGTGTGCAGTTATGGTCGAGTTGAAGAGTTGGTATTTTTTGCTAGTCTGAAAGAACAATATGAAATTGTAGTGCACCATTATATTCAGGTGATTTTTGTGCACAGCCTTCTCTCTTTTTTTTTCTTATCTTTTCTGACTGCTGCTAGTGCCACCTAGACTTGCTATGTCTTTTTTCTTAGCATTAAAAAATGTCATTCTAGTCCTGCTTGGTTTCTTTAACTTGTTGCATATTGCTCCCATAAGCAAGAGAGGGATTATTTTGGTAATGTTCTTGACTTAGGTGCATCTCTTGCACTCTAAAACCTTGTATATTTTAAAGGACTATTAGTGAACATGACATGTATTTGTTCGTAGGAATTCCTGAACGTGGTCGAACCTACCGTCTCACTAGATTAAATAATAATTATCGAGACTATTGTGAATGCAAACCAGTTTCACCCTTTCATGCCAATAAAGTAAACGGCATATGTTTTACTAGGAGGAGTTTCTCTTCACTTCTTACGCCACTTAGAAGATGACCTTTATTCTTTGTGAAATTGGTAATACAGTCTTTCTTTAGGTACATCTCTTACATCAGCTTGGAAAATGCCAATTATTGTTTTCTTTCTGTGAAAGGAAATTCTTCGTCACTCAACTGACGTTTATTACGTAGGTAGCATTAGTGGATTAGCCATTTTCACTGCTTGGTAATTACTATTATTGGCATTTTGGAGTGATAAATTCCGCTACTTTATTTACCTGATGCTATACCAGAGACAGAACAAAGTTAACTATTCACTGTTCATGCTCCCTGGCAGGTAATCATTTTCTTCTGTAAACACGTCTAAGAGAACATTATTTGTATGGCTAGGATTAAAACCGTAGTATATTAATTCTGTATTTTGAGTAAATTTATAAACTATGTTAATTGCTGAAATCTCTTTGTTGATCTGATACTTATGTTTATTCTTTTCTTTACCCTTTGAATTTGAAATTAGCAAGGAGAGGCGAAGAAGGCACTGGAGGTCCTTCAAAAACCATCTGTTCCTATTGACCTTCAGGTAAGGTTAAGTTCAAATGTGGTATGAGATCCATATGTGGTATTAGTTCCCGTATGTTTATGTATTGTCTTTTGTTATAATATATACTAAAAACCATTTAATTATTCACCTGCAGTATAAGTTTGCTCCTGATCTAATTATGCTTGACGCATATGAAGCTGTGGAGTCATGGATGGCGACAAACAACCTCAACCCTAGGAAACTCATTCCGGCAATGATGCGCTATTCGAGTGAACCGCATGCAAAGTATTGTCTCATGAAACACTGGACTAAAAATTCAATTACAATATGACTGTGCATATGTCTCTTTGATTGATAAACCAATTCCTCTAGAACACATAAACGCTTATATGACACACCAGAACTACAAGTTTCATATTCCACATCCAAAGCATTGTCTCATGAATACACTGGACTAATAAATTCAATTTTAATATGACCGTCAATAGGACTCCTTGATATAATAAACCATTTCCTCTAACTCACATAGATTCTTATATGACACACCAAAACTGTAAATTTCATATCCCGTGATGTTATGAATTACTTAAACTTGGGAGTAGGGATTGTTATTGTAATACACTTTTCCTATCCATGCTCGGTTTGTTTTATGTGATACCGCAGTTCTTCACTAAGATACAAGTTTTTGGCCATCATGGTGTCTGATATTTTGGCCATGCACAACTTCTAGTTGATACTTCCAAAACTTGGCCTTTCTGACCTTCTGTTTTTTTTTTTTTTGGTTAATAGTATATAAAGCCAGTGCTTAGTTTGTTTATCACAATTTTTATCTCTACTTATTGCACTGCATATCACGTATGCAGAAATGAGACACATGAAGTCATCAAATACTTGGAATACTGTGTTCACCGTTTGCACAATGAGGACCCTGGAGTTCACAACTTGCTTTTATCACTATATGCCAAGCAGGTTGATTATTTTTATAATAATTTTAAACTGACTTGTTCAGTATGAGATCTTACATTAGTGGTTTTTGCATGCTTTGCTCTACCATTAATAGAAGTAGGCTTATCAAACATACATAAAATACTGATAGATGCATGTATGCCTCTTTTTCCTCATTCAATGCAAAAGGCAAATCTAGTGTTATCATTCTGTAACTTCCTTTAAAATATAGGATTGAAAGCTAATGCCATTGACTGCATTGAAATTAGTGAAAAGCTATCTGAATCATGATGAGGAAAAAACAGACTTTTGTCTTCTTTAAGCTCTATAGTTCGTAATCTCAGAAAATAGTTCAATCTCCTGAGTTTTGAAGTATATTGTAGCTAATTTAGTTTGCACCTGGAATTGAATTGTTCAAATTCTTTAGATTCATACTTTATGCATTTTTCAACTCTCTTAATACGTAATGTATTTCATGGTACAAATTACTTATTATACAATTCACAGGAAGATGATAGTGCACTTTTGCGCTTCCTACAATTTAAATTTGGAAAAGGACGGGAAAGTGGCCCTGAATTCTTCTATGATCCCAAGTATGCTTTACGCCTTTGCCTTAAAGAAAAGCGAATGCGTGCCTGTGTTCATATATACAGTATGATGTCAATGCATGAAGAAGCAGTTGCTCTCGCCCTCCAGGTTCTACCTTGTGGACTGTAGGTTTAGGGTTTAGTTTGTGGTTCTTATATAAAAATGACTTTCATCCTATGTGGGTACTTCAGGTTGATCCTGAGCTTGCTATGGCTGAAGCTGACAAGGTCGAAGATGATGAGGACTTGAGAAAGAAGCTCTGGCTCATGGTTGCGAAGCATGTAATAGAACAGGAAAAGGGAGCTAAGAGGGAGAACATACGGAAGGCAATAGCATTTCTTAAAGAAACAGATGGCCTTTTAAAGATAGAGGATATATTACCATTCTTTCCAGACTTTGCCCTAATTGATGACTTTAAGGTGGGATTTTCACGACTATTAGAAATCATTTTCGTTCAGGTCTTTCCTCATGTTAAACTAGTACTCCATTTTTTCCCCTCAAAAGTGGTTTGCTCTGTTTTTGCTGCTGTTGGCCACTTTTCATATAATCCTACATTTTGAAAGTATATTTCTGTTTTCTGTTTTTATATTTTAGTGTTCTAATGATTTTTTTTTATGTGTATCGGAGACCATGTGCAACACATAGATCTTTGGTTTAAGTTATGCCCCTTTTAATATACCAATTGACAGTGGTTGTTTGATCTTCAAATACGAGACTTCATGATATATTACTTCATGAATGCAGGAGGCAATTTGCTCATCATTAGAGGATTACAATAATCAAATTGAACAACTCAAACAAGAGATGAATGATGCGACACATGGTGCTGACAACATCAGAAATGACATTAGTGCCCTTGCTCAAAGATATGCTGTGATTGATCGTGATGAAGAATGTGGGGTATTGCTCATTCTGATATTACACAAGCACACATGATTTCCCTGGTTTGAGAACCTATAAGCAGCAAATTCTGTAATGCTATTATCTCCAATTCAGGAGTTGCTTGTGGCTGCTTTAGGTCTCCTAATGCATTCCCTTCTAGTTGGGTTAGCTCTTAGTTTTTCTTCTGTCAATATCTAAGACAGTACTCTCTTCTCTTTTTCTTGTTTTCTAATAGTTTTTTACTTCATGCATTCTCTGATTACCTCTTTCCCATCTGATTGAGTATTCAACTTTGCACTTATATCTGGAATATGACTTTTAAATACATGATTATCAGGTGTGTAGGCGTAAAATATTAACTGTCGGTAGGGAGTATCAGTTGACTAGGGGCTATTCAACAGTAGGGCAAATGGCCCCCTTTTATGTCTTTCCATGTGGACACGCCTTCCATTCACAATGCCTGATTGCCCATGTTACACGTAGCACGAATGAAGCTCAAGTAAGTTTAAGTATTCTCTTTTGTATATCTATTATCATTGTTCTGTTTTGCTTCTCATGTCAAGAAACTTTCAAATAATTTCTAATAATGAAACCTCAAGTTAAACAATTATCTAATAGTATGGAATGGCATTGACAGTTTCGTACCTAGATTACTAAAATAGATAGAAATAGACGGTTAAGATGCTCTACGGCTGCTAATATTGTAATGAACAATCATTGCAAATAGAAATTGAGAGGTGAAAATATCGTTAGAAGACTCAACTGGTGTTTGATTTCCAGACATTCAATACTAGATGACCCTCAAATTGTCAGGATGGTTGTACCAATATTCTTTCCCCTTGGCAATTCTGACCGACAACATGACATGTCTAATGTTAAAACTGTCATTACTCTTCTCATCAGATCTCGTCATTAATAGCTTGTTATAAGTGTTCGGCAAACTCTTTGTTATAAGTATGTTGTAGTGGGATTGCTCATGTCAATTAAATTGATGCATTGTTTAGAAATATTTATTCCAGTAACAGGATCTTTCTCGTTCAATACAACTCATATGTCTTTCTATTTCTTTTCCTTGTTGTATTTGAATTAATATCGCAGGCAGAGTATATTCTGGATCTGCAGAAGCAACTCACTCTATTGGACGGGGAAGCTAGGAAGGATTCAAATGGTCCCCTGACTGACGAAACTTTAACAAGCATGGCCCCTGTAGACAAGGTCTGCATGGGATCTTATTTTGCTTCATCTTGTGTTGCTTTACATTACATTGCATCTTTATCATCTATGTCAATGAATCTATTTCATTATGAGTCTTCTAAAAATTGAATATTTCTGAACTAGAACCCTCTTTGATTGACAACCATTTTGAGATTTAAGATTTCCAAATAACTTTAGACTTGTTAGTTGTCTTTCTAGCATTGACGAACTTGCACATTAATTTTTTACTGCAGTTTATCTAAAGATACAGTCTAGAAATAATTCATCTTAATTAGTCGAGAAAATCTTTTTTGTCTTGTGATACAGTTACTGTCTGCAGTTGTCCTATATGATTATAGTTGATTCATGCTTCTAAGTTGTCTGTAGTTTACTGAACAAGTGCTTTCTGTCAAAATGATTCCCTCAGCTCCGATCACAGTTGGATGATGCTGTGGCCAGCGAGTGCCCATTTTGTGGGGACTTAATGATCCGCGAGATCTCTCTGCCTTTCATTCTTCCCGAGGAACAATATTCAAGTACTTCATGGGATATACAATCGCGTAATCTTGGAAACCAGAGGAGTCTTTCTTTATCTTTGTGATTTTACTCTACGTGTGCATGTGAGTTGTTTTCCTAGAAAGGTGTATCTGTTGCCGGTTACAGAGCTTTTTCATCGTCTCTTTAGAACCATCTGTTTGGTGTTGATAGGGTTGTTAACAGTGCTCTTTTTATTGTAATTTTTTTTCCTTATCAGAGGGTGCTTTTGCTTCCCCCATATTTATCAGGGGGTCGGCCTTCCGTATGTAACTACAAATGGTTTAGTTTTCTCTGCCAAAAATACATAGAAAGCGTTCTGTAGATGTCTGTATAAATGATTCAGTGTAAACTGACCGAAATGAGTCAAAAGTTTGCAATTGGCTTTGATTATACCTCTCTATGGCCCTCGCTTTATTACTTCTGTTCGTTTGTTTTCTTTTAAAACTCTATTGGCTTGACATGGATTCTGTTTAGCTTTAAATTTGTTAACAGTAGAGAGGATTGGTTGAAGACGCTTGCGCACATGTATCTGGTTTAGTATCGACATCATGCAGCTTTTGGATGCTGCTTAAATTACAAAGACTACTACCAATGAAGAATTTGTCGGAAAAGGTGGCCAACGTAATTTTTTTTTTTTTTTTCTGATATATGATGCAGACGAATACTAGCTTGTTGCCATAGGAAGACCACCATCTTTTATTCTTATAGCAAGACATTTTTGAATTTTGATGCATGACTAACTGAACAGCATAAGATCTTTTGGCTCTCCAATAAAACGGTAGTGTCGATTGTATTATTCCGTACTCAAAATAACGTAACAGCAAGAACAATGTCCTCTAATAATGTTACGAAGACCATTTCTTACAGTTATTACTCAGTTTTATCAACTCTTTGCTTGAACTCGAGTCCTCCTGCAAGCTGCAGCAGTATATATATACTACGCTGAGCCATCGACACAGAGCCATTGATCGACAAAGATAGCGTTGCAGTTGATGTTAGGATTGATTGAAAAGAAGAAGTCAGAATCAAGAGCGAAAGCCTCGATCACGCTTGTGCAGGAATCAGCAGGTTGTACAGCATAGACAGTTTCACAGCTCGGTTTGCCATTCCCAGCAGACCCAGCTAAATCATCAATATCCAGAATCAATTAATTTCCAACATATAACACATTATGCAAAAGTTTCAACTATGCAAAACCAGATAACTTACTTCCGAGTTGTCTGCTTTCGGTGGAGGAGATCATGAGGACAAGACAGAGCACAAGAAGCATGGCCACTTTGTTGTTAGGCATAGCAAGAGCCATTTTCGCTATGTAAAAATTCAGGCTTCTTAATTAGTAGGAAATTTAGGGCTTCTTATTTGAAGATACTGCAGAGGCAGAACCATATATATAAAGAATTAATGATAGCACCAATGTGATACCTCTCCTCAGAGGCCGGCTCAGGCCGCTTAGCCAAACCTCATGTAGTTGATCAGGTAATTAACCAGTTAATTAGTATTAATTAACTGCAACCTTTGTGAGCATTAGGTATATCCGATCATTGGGTAGGCGGCTAACGTACATTAACAGGCACTTTCATTATCAGAAAATACTCATATATAAGAAATTATGTGGGTTTCTAGTTCACTCCCTCATTTTCAATCTACACTGATCTTTATTCTTTGTTAATTGCATTTCTGATAATAATAATAAAAATCAAGTTACACAATACAAAAACTAAACTTGTCCAACACGAGTCAAACCTGTTTCCAGTACGATCGGGATTGCATCAGTGTTCAATCCCCAGTATCCAGAAAAGTTTCAATCCTAATATTTACAAAGACTTCATAGGTGGGACTTTATTTTAAGCAACCCAGTTGGGGTTGTATCTACTTTTATTTCTCATCACAAGCATATATAGACAGAGCTCCATTCCCTTAAACGGATTGTAGAATCACTGCTAGGATCCGGTTCTTGACTATTTTGTCCGGGGCACTGATCCCGTCTCCATATTGGTATATGCATTGGGCAATCCGAGCAAGGTTTGTTGCTGCTGCTTCAAATTCCTTGGTAAATGGAGAAGAAGCACTACTAGCACCAAATAGTTGTCCATCTTTGTTCATCTTCTTCCAAATATTCTCGATCAAATTACTAATATATTTGCGAGCTGATTCCACATCACAAACACTACTTCCACGTTTGAGGCAGGATATTGAAGTTGCAGTTTCACCTCTCTCTAGTTCTGCCTGCAGCACAGCACATTACCAATATGTTAAAAGCTAGCTAGAGTTAACAAAGATGGAAATGAAGTGCAATCAATTGAAGACAGACCTCTGAAGTAGCCAAATCGTTTGAGAGCCGAAAAATAAGAGACGGCCAACGCAAGAGATCATGATGATTCTCTAAGCATTCAAGTGCTCCACCTGAGATATTTTGATTCAGTAGAAAGTAAGAATGGACTAAAATGACCACACCGGACACTGATATCCATGCATTGCCAATATATTCTTCAAATGTGGGTGTGTACTCGTTGTGACGCCACTCTGCCTCCCTTAAGAAAGCTTTGCACATATCAGCCCACTGAAAATCAATATGCAAGCAAGATGTGAGAGCACATAACATCATCAGCGTATGACTAATTCCGCGAAAACTGCGATGATGACAAGACCCGAAAGCTTAAGAATGTTTTAAGGAATTGCATACATATACGTACCGCTTTTGTCAAGTAAGGAAGGACGTCCACTCCTTGCTCCTTCAAAGTTTCATAAGCGATTTCATTCACAGTGTTGTAGAGAGCAAGGAAAGAGAGCTCCAGCTGGTAGTCTTGGAGAATTTCCATAGCATTCACATCCCATCTGAATTACCACAAACTGGATTTAATACCTAGCTACACATATTTTATCTCGTTATATTACTTTTTATGAATTAGTCTAATGAAAAAGATCAAACCAATTAATTACCTTTCAACAACAGATGTGAATAGCTCCAACTTATCCAAAGTACCATAAACATCATAGACATCATCAATTGTGCATACTAGAGCACTGACTTTAGTTATCCCTTTTCTGAGATTGCTGAATTGAGGTTCAGACACTATACCAACTGACCAAAAGAAGCACTCCATCAATCTGTCTCTGCTGAAGGATAACTTCTTTGCTAACCCCATATCCTTCCACCATCTGTTTAATGTATCATTAGATCCTGTCCTTCAAGTTAATTTGTAACTGATAAAAGTAGAATATATTGTTTTCACCTTGATAAGTCTTTAAGATCACTTTGGTATGTTTGTTGCACCACATTGTAATCTAGCTTGGCAAATTCAAGTAGCATCTGATTTGCATCTTGCCTTTTATCATATACCTCAATATACCATCTAGCTTCTAATCTTTGCATTCTGTGGTGGAATGGCATCTCCAATGCATGACTCACTTGCTCTAATACATTTCTGCCGTGAGTATCAAGTAACCTGCAGCTGAGGTTCTTTAGGTGCATGCTGGTGAATGCAAGGGCCTCATCCAAGAGGGTTTCTCCTTCAAAACCAAGGAATGAAGCTTCGTACAGGCTCAGCATTCCTTTGACATCTTTGCAAAGGCAATCCTTGAAGCTCCCGTCGCAGTCCGTGAAAATCTTGAAGACATCTGATGGCGGGTAACATGTAAGGCATGTTAGAATGTATTGACGTGTGAACTTAATTATCTTATGAAATTTCATCTATGGTAGATTCATGTTGATTTCTTAATGAGATTTTTTCTATCTATCTTTCCCCTAGCTACTTACCTTGGGAGACTTGAAACCCATGCTGTCGAAGGAGCCTGAAGCTGAGAGCAGTGAGGTGGAGACTTGGGGAATCCTCGTCTGTTATTTGGTCAAGATTCTTCATAATTCTGTCAAGGGCTCCTGTTATACTGGCCTCGAATCGATGTCCCAAACCTAATCGTTGGATATCATCAATCAATTCAAGTGTAGTCTTAACCGACTTCGCATCATTATCATAATCAATCATATGTTTCACATCCTCCTCCAACGACGTCCACCTATCATCTTCGTATAGTTCTTCCTGCAAAATCAAGCATATATATACTAGTTAATCAGTTGATCGAGCAATATTGAAGATGATCAAAGTATGCACTGAACATAATGTAAACTATGGTTACGAATTTACGATCATCAACCTGTAACGATTGAAGAAACTCGTAACTCCAAATGCTGGGCTTGTAATCTGCTGTTCGTGTTTTAACATCCATATAAGAAGTTTGAGTAGCAATGCTACCACTGCTGGCCAAGCTTAGGGTAGACATATATTCGAAGAGGGTATTGGATTACTCTCTACGTACTATAATCGAGCAACTACGCAAAACAGAAAGCAATGAGCAACTGAGCCTACCGATCATGATATTTATAGGCTTAAAAGTATCACAAATGGTTAAATTCAGAACTGTTAGTGATTTAATACCTTGGTATATTAAGTTAAGTACATCCAAATGTCCTATGCTCGTTGAATATTTTCACAGATGCCCTTAATAACAACATACTATCCCTTCAATCAGAGGTCGGGTGCGTGTGAACGATCTTTAATTAATTAATTGAACTCTTAGTCAAGCATGTGTATAGTACGTAAAACGTTGTTCCTGTTAGCATTTAGCAGCAAGCACATGAAGACATTTTTTACATGTACAACGTTTTAATTAAACTCTAGCTTAATAAGCATGTGTTTACATGTACAACGTTGTTCTTATTAACAAGCACAGGATGACATTTTGGACTCACCAGCCAGCAAATTGGAATCCACAAATTTGCCAACACTAGAATTCAACTAACGATAGATGCAACGCTGGGTTTGATCGATGGAGCATTTTAACAAGCCCGGCTTGTGTGAAGGCAAGGCTAGGGATAGGGTTCTTTATCATATCAAAAGCTAATTTGCGTGGAGCAAATTCGTCGCTAAACTTCATAATTTCGTCGTCGTAAAACTTAAGCAAGGAGATCGAATATTTTAGTCTTCACCTCCTCGTAGAAAGCTCGTCAAGAAAAGCTTTAATGAATTATTTCTTCGGCAAACCCTTTCCATGATGAAAATAGTTTTCTCGTTGTTCTTTAGCGACAACATTTTCCTCACCCAAACTCATACATTTTCCTTGTGTTTGAGAACTAGAAAATAGTTGTTAAATATATATTTTTTAATTTTTTTTTGCAACAAACAATATTTATAGTACATCTTAATATGTCGTTGTGCATGCTTGATACAGAGCTACCTTCAATCATGTTAAAAGAAAAAAAAAATGTAGTTTAATTTTTTTTGTTATTTGTTTTACGTGTTTTTGTATATTCTCACTAAGGAGATCTTTTGTTTACATGATATATCAATCATAATCATTTTATGGCGAAGATATATACACACACACTCAAGGTCAGAATATCTAATCGAGAAACCCAGATATATCTAAGCATGCGATATATATATTATATACTGGTAGAAAAAAAAAATCAAACAAGAAACCCAGATAGAATCTTGCCTAAACCAAGGAGCCATCGCAATCTGACTTGATACTGATAACAAGAGAGAAGAAGCATGCTTGCAATTTCACCAATAAGCCATTGCAATCCAAACTCACCTCTAATTTGGTCATGGAACTACAATGTCCTTCCATCCAGCTCTTGTTTACCTTCTTGCTCCTTGTGATTCTGGTATTGAAAATAGGGAAGAGAGGCCTAAACCACAACTCCTCTGCTTCAAATCTACCACCAGGACCACGGAAGCTACCAATTATTGGAAACCTACACCAGCTCATTGGTGCTCTACCCCATCGTGGACTCAGAGACTTGGCCAAGCAACATGGACCTCTTATGCACCTGAAGCTCGGAGAAGTTTCCACCGTAGTTGTTTCATCAGCAGAGTTAGCCAAAGAGGTGATGACAACCCATGATATTATCTTTGCATCAAGGCCCTAGGTTCTAGCTACAAGAATAATATTTTATGATTCTACAGATATTGCATTTGCTCCATATGGTGATTACTGGAGAGAATTTGAAGGTCCCAGAGCGGGGTGAATAAGTCCTGACAACTTTTTTGCTCTATCCCGCACAAAAGGATAGAAAAGATTGTGCTATCCTGTTTGCTATGAGACTAAGTTGTGTAAATAAAAAGGCAAGTACTGAAAGTAAAAGATATAACACCAATACGTTTTTTATACGCAGAAACCCTGCAACCAGGGAGAAAAACTGCGTGTCTCTAACTCTTGAGAGACAAACTATTCTACTATTGTAAAGACACTTCTTACAAGACTCACAATTCAGAGGATGGCACAACACCTAGCTATCCTGCCTAGTCTAACTATTAGCACTTAACTGAACTTGCTCTCTTGTCACTCAAGTGTTTTACACATAGCACGAATCTAAGCTTCTATGCAGAATTCAACTAACACCTTTAGCTAATTCTCAAAGACAGCTTCGTCGGGGTTGTTGCATCACCTAGACAGATCTCAAGGTATGCAAATACACAATGATATGAGTTGAAAAGGTTTTGGTGCTCAGCTCTAAGATTTACAGTCACAGGGAAGACTTAGAGATAAATGAGCAGTTAGCAAAATGCTAGACTCAATGGTTGAAAACAAACAAGACTATTTTCAACAACCAAAGAGCAAGAGAGGTCTTGCTCTCTATTTATAGGCAAAGTGCACAGCTATGAGGAAGCAAGCACGTTTGCCACATCAGCAAGATTCTTTTAGACTCTAGCTGCTTGTCTAAAATACTAGGATAGATAGGACCATAGGGATCCCTCCACTCACAAGACAAAAGCTGAGAATAGACTTTCTTAAGAAAGGCTAAAGCCAAAAGGATAAGACAAAAGGTTTTGGGAAAACTAGATCAGATTTAGTCAAGCATATAGACTCTACAAAACCACTTTACCTAAGAGGGCACTTAGGACAGCTGATAGCTTGGGCGGTGCATCACATGGGTTGGTTGGTTTGTGTATCACAAAACCCAGCTGGCCACCAAAGGCTCAAGTTATGTGGTCACGGGTTGGTTTGCCACACCACCCTAGACTAACTTGGAGCTCAAGACGAATAGACTAATGTTTTACTAAAAGGTATTTGAAATTCAAACACTTAAAAACTGAAGCAAATACATTTGAATATGCACATGGTCAGATCCAGTAGATAGAACAGATACAACAGAAGTATCCGTCTAATCAGGATGGCAAGCATGGCTGCCATCCTTAGTGAATGAATGAATGAGATGCACATGCATGAACTATCTGATGCACATGAGTTCTGTCAGGTTCTTCATTCTTCACTTGAGCAGTCCTAGCTACCAGGCTACAACATGTAGCATGTATCCTTGTGTTTTGATTATAAAGGGATAGCCAACAATTCTTGTACCAACAGAATTACGCAAAATTTGCACGCAAGAACTCTTAAATGCAAAGCGGGTTCAATCTTACCGGCCTATTAGGGAAAAAGAGGTACTGAATCTCATCGAATGGATTGGTTCAAGAGCAGGATCACCTATTAATCTTACTCAGAAAGTTAAATCCTCCACATATAGCATCACTGCACAAGCAGCCTTTGGTAATGAGTGCAAGGATCAAGAAGAATTCATATATGCGGTGAAGGATGTTATCAAAGCAATATCAGGCTTCAATGTGGCAGATGTTTTTCCTTCTTTCAAATTACTTCATATGATAAGTGGAGAGCAGCATAAACTTGAGAGGCTGCAGAAACAAGTTGATAGAATATAGGAAAACATCATCAAAGAACATATGCAAGCTACAGCTACAAAGAAAAGGGATGAGGCTCATGCACAGGAAGATCTAGTAGATATTCTCCTAAAATTTCACGACCATTGTGGTGGCCGTGAACTTTCTTTAACTATTAACAACATCAAAGCAGTGATATTGGTAAGTATAGACAACACCCTTTATTTACAACTGTAAGCAACTCGAAATGAATATTAGTTTGTTTATCAAATTAAAAAATAATTTTCAGGATGTTTTTACTGCTGGGAGTGACACATCAGCTGCAGTTGTAGATTGGGCAATGTCAGAAATGATCAAACATCCGAGAATCATGAAAAGGGCACAGGATGAGGTGAGGGAAGTGTTCAACAGAGCACGGCTGGTAAATGAAACAAGCATAAGAGAGATGAAGTATTTGAAGTTGGTTATTCAAGAGTCACTGAGGTTACACCCTCCTGGTGTCCTCTTACTTCCAAGAGAATGTGCAGAAAGGTGTGTGATTGATGGATATGAAATACCTGCCAAAACAAGGGTAATCGTGAATGCTTGGGCAATCGGAAGAGATCCCAATTATTGGAGTGATCCGGAGACATTTAATCCAGACAGATTCCTTGATAGTTCTATCGACTACCAAGGAACAAACTTTGATTATATCCCATTTGGTGCTGGAAGAAGAATATGCCCTGGCATGCTATATGGTTTGGCTAATGTTGAGCTTCCACTAGCAATGCTGTTATATCATTTTGATTGGAAACTCCCCAATGGAATGAAGAATGAGGACTTGGATATGACTGAGGAGTTCAGCGTTGTAGTCGACAGAAAACAAGATCTGCATTTGACTTCCACTCCATATATATCATCGTCCTCCTCTTACTGATGCAAATTTAAGAATAGAAATAAGTTAATCAAGTACGTGTACGTTTTCTTTTTCCTTGTCATTGCAATTGTACTTTGTTTGTCTGTGTCATACTCATGTCATCTGTAATTTTGAGAAACTATCCAAAGCCTAGTTGCAAAATAACAATCAAACACTTTGCCTTGATAAGAGCTGCATAACCATATACATAGAGAAAATCTGAAGAAACACATAGTTGCATTGTCATAATGAGCAAATCAGAAGAAACACAGAGAAAAAGCTGCAGAGAAGGGAGAGGAGGACATCGTGAGTGAGAACGACTACTAGCCCGCTCATGCCTTACACAATGGGGTCTTTAGGCGTTAGACGAGCAATACAATGGTTCTATTTCTAGAGCATGGTAAGGTGTGGATGTCTATTTTCGTATTTTTCTCTGTAGATTTTTTTGGTTAGTGAATAATGCGATTGTACTCGGTAATTGCTGGCAGGAAAGGTTTGTCTGTTTTGTAGAACTTGTTCTGAGCGGTGGATATTTATGGTATTTATTTACCTTCAAACTTGATCTTATAAGATAGCCGTGACGATTAATGAACAGAACTTGACTCCAAATCTCTAAAAAATTTAATAAAATAGAGATTCATGTTAGTCTAAAAATTGAAAACATAAACTAGCCAGTTCCACAAAAACGGCTTTGAATATCGATGGTCTGAATTGTATATTCGACTACTCGAGACAACAGTTGATTCTTGTGATTATTGAATATGCGTTTACATTGCAGCCCCTCGTAGGGGGTTTGGTAAGGTCATTTTCTTCATCTCACATGAAAAAACAAAGTCCAGAACAAAATGCGACCTTATTATCACTTTCCAGGCAATTTGGATCACAAAAACGTTTATCATCATCATCACCTATCAGATAAGCCAGATAAAAGTGTAGCCGAGCAAAAAAAGAAGAACCAGAACCACCATTTCATCACAGAATGGAGGATGAAATCAAGACCATATTCAAGATAGGTCTCTCGGTCCTGGCATCTCTAAGCTACACCTATTTCATATCTTCGGAGATCCCCCGAGGCAAACTCAGGTTCTTCTCCCTCCTTCCTATCTTATACCTCTTCTTCATCCTCCCTCTATCTCTATCTACAGCCCTCCCTGCCGGAGTTATTTCCTTATTCGTCACCTGGATCGGTAGCTTCAACCTCCTCCTCTTCTCCTTCGGCTCCGGCCCGCTTTCGTCTCAACCTCCACCAAAGTCTCTCTTCCTCTTCATCCTCCTTGCTTGCCTCCCAATCAAAATCCAAAGCTCAAACCATCGAAACCCCGATAAGTCATCTAAACCAAAGAAACTGCCTCTGAGTTTATCAACCAAAGTCGTGCTTTTTGCTATTTTGGTGGCTCTGACCGACTACAAACATTACTTGCACCCCAAGGTTTTGTTAGGCCAGTATGGCTGCATGTTGTACTTATTCGTCGACATACTCGTCGGCTCCTGCAATGTTCTGATGCGAACGGCGCTCGGGATCGAGCTCGAGTCGCCGTCCGATGAGCCGTACCTCTCGACGTCGCTGCAAGACTTCTGGGGCCGGAGGTGGAACCTCATGATAACCAACATTCTGCGCAACACCGTATACAAACCCGTACGGTCAGCCGTGGAGGCTTCCCTAGGGAGGGAGTGGGCCCCACTGCCGGCGGTGTTGGCCGCCTTTTTGGTCTCGGGTCTGATGCACGAGCTCATATATTACTACATGACAAGGGTGACTCCGACGTGGGAGGTGACGTTGTTCTTTGTTCTTCATGGAGTGTGTTTGGTGGCGGAGGTTGACTTGAAGAAGGTTTTAAGTCCCAAGTGGCGGTGTCATTGGGCCGTGTCAATCCCGATGACACTCGGCTTTATAATTGTCACTGCCACTTGGTTGTTCTTCCCGCCGTTAATAAGGAATGGCGTGGATGAAAGGGCAATCGGAGAGTGCAAGGAATTATTAGAGTTCATAAACAAAAAGTTAGAACGTTTGGTTTCATGGACGTCTCTTGCCTTGGGGGGTTAGAATAGTTATGCAAGTTTAGTGATCTCATTAGTTTACACACAAAAATGAAAATTACATTTGTAACAAAAGTTTAGCATCGTTACAAAGCAAGACGTACGTACGTTTGTATCAAATTCCAGATGATAAAATTTCACACTAATTTAGCATGATATGGGTTGGTTATCCTAACATTGTGTGGTAGCCGCCAATATAAGCATCAACTTTGTACTTCATTCAGAAGTCAGTCTCGAGCTAGAATCAAAGATTAGTTATGGTTTTTTCAATTTACGTACACACACAACTGAAATATATGAGATAGTGAAGAAAAGAATGTTTCAAAAAAATTGGTATGTCACTTGAAAGTCATTAAACAGAGGTGGCATGGACATAAACAAAATCTAAAAAAAAACACTAATATATAAAAAACATATTTAATTTCATTACAAGATTTTTTGAACATACACCACCAATGAACAACATCGAGAAGAAACAACCCAGATCAATGATCTCTCCGTGTGTTGGCGAAGAACAAAAGGAGCTCAAGTTCTAGATTTTCTAGCTTTTGGTTTATCCGTATATATATGGCTGCAGTTAATAAATTAACAACATAAGCTAAAATGCAAAACTCATGATTACATATCAGATTTGAGCTTTGCCTTTTCTCGCTACAAGAGGGGGTTCATGTTTTTGATTTTCTAATTTTAACATAAAAGATCTATAAAATGTGGGGGAGGAGTTTCCGTTGCCGAATTCAGGCGTTCTCCTATGGAGGGAGGTTGAAAAGCACATATGTTTTCTTGCTGTGTTTTTATCTAGTTACAAAATTGTGAATTAGGTTGATGTATTGATCATACATATTGCATAGTACATGCATCCTATTGGTTTTGGATATTAGCTGTGGATTATTTGCATGCTAAGTTTTCTCATAGGCTACACTTCAGCTTGTACACCATGTTAATAAAGTTAAAATTTGCAATGGGGTTTTGTGCATGCATGCTCCTAATTTGCTTTCATGGTCTTTAGTATTTAGTATTTACCATGTTCTTTTGTGGTTCAAACTTGAATTACAAATTTAGGAGGCACAAGCAATGAGTGCTACACTGCTATATCAATTTCTGATAATTAAGGCAGACGGTATGGGGTAAGGTTCAGTGACAGTTTCAACTGTATTAAGCCCTCTAAAAAAATTCTCACTTATCGATCTGCATAAAAAGATAGAATCAGGTTGAAGGTTTCAGTAACTATGTGATCTTAAGTTCGTCCAAGAATACAATTAAAAAGTTTACGTTGGTTTGTGGATATTTCAGGGCTCATCAAATATAAGAATATTACATATGATTTATTTCAGGTAGCAACTTCCTCTTGATTTCCAGAAGACCAGAACCTATATGGTACTCTGGAACAAAGGAAAGAACATAACATTGACGTATCGTCTTGTGAATTATAGATTACCATAAGTGGATAATTAGAACTGAAAAGAAGAAACTAAAACTAGCACAAATTAAGAAGACGAAGAAGAAAAGAGGCAACACAAAGAATCCCTAGCACTCCCGCCTAGCTGAATCCATCCCCACTCCATTATGCTTTACAGTTCCACCTCCGCAAGTTTCAAAGCTTGTTTGAAGATGGAACAGAAGGAATCCATTTGCTCCCTTTTAAGCGCCAACAGAATCTCAATCCCTCCTTCCTCCTCTCTACTATTACTCACGTAGATACATCTGTCAAAATCAACGTTAATCACCTCACACTTTTTGGGTCTCCCCCAACCAAAATCAAGTTCATTGTAGAAATCAAATCTTGGCGACCCAGCAAGGGTGGTAAAATGTCTAGGAATACTTTTTTTCCTAGTAGCTCCCTTGACCCAACCTGCAGTCCAATCCTCTGCATTTCTCAATACCCCGTTCTCCAAATCCTTCACATTGTTTCCTATGGCATTCACAGCCGCAACAATCCCATTTTCTCCCATAAGATCACTCTTCTTCGCTTGTGCTGAACGAAGGGACAAACAGTTCCCAAAGTATGATCCCGGCAATGGATATCCAAGGCGGTCGCGGCAATTCGCTGCGTAATTGAAGTGGCATTGCATTTCATCATCACTGATCTCCTCTGCTTTCACCATAGAAACCCATGTAAAAGCGCATATGACCACAAAAGATGACAAATGTGTTGGCTTAGAATCTTGAAGTTTGATGAACAAGTTGGAGACCCAGAGTTTCAATCTATCAATTTGGGCTCTGCTGAACACAAATGTGGTTCGAACTTTTACAATGAGGAATTGGGTTCTCAACTGCTCACATTTGGTAGGAGTACTAGTCCAGCTTCTCCAATCATCTAAGAACTTGTTCTTAAGGTCACACGGGTCTTTGATCAAACCCCTGTTATGAGATGGTAAGGACTCAATTTTAATGTCTCCTGATCTACATACAGAGGCCCAGAACTTCAAGAAATGATGAAATGAACTCTCATCAGCCAATACATGATCACAGTTGGTACCAATGCAAATCCCAGAGTTTGGGAACACAGTGATCTGTACCGCCAAAAGGGGTGCCACACGTGTGCCGTCCTCTAACACGCTTGAAGGCGGCAGCGGCGGAATGAGAAGGTGGGATTCTTCAACATCTTCTACACGGTGGGACGTGAGGCGGTTGAAATCACCTGAGGACTCAGCAATTGTCAATGTCAGTGAGGCGCCCGTGGTGTATTGTAGATAAGGCTTGGAGGGTGGTAGAGGGCATATGAGATTTGAGGCCAAGGGAAAGAAGTGTTGGAGAGTGCGAGAAAGGGAGTGTTTGAGCTTGGGGAGGATGGTTTGGGTGAATTGGTGAAGAGGGTGAGGGAAGTCGAAGGAGAAGACACTTTCGTTGGGAGGAGGGAAGAGGAATACAATGTCGAAGAATGTGAGGGGGAGAGTGGTGGTAGGAACTGAGCCTGGTGGTGGAGAAATCTGACATTGCTCAATAACCTTCACTGGGCTGCAGGAACCGTTCATCTCTTTCCGCAGTTTTTTCTTGCTCTGTTTTCTATGTTACTTTCTTCCTCTGTTTTCCTCTAATTAGTCACAAACTCTATATATATGTGTGTTCAAGACCTTGTAGTAAATAGATCAGGGAGCTAAATCTGTGTACAGCTTCTTACAACGTAAAAGTATTTGCTAATTTGCTACACTAATTTATTGTTGTGAAACGAATGATCAAAACTACAAGAAAATTAATGGTGTAATGTATTACGGTTATATTCTTTATGATTGATCATCAGTTAGCTAAGCTAGCAGAAACAAAGGAGAAGCAAAAGATTGGGGAATAAGGATCAAGGGAGTAAAGGAGTTACAAAAATAAAAGTCATTTTACATTTCATATTTGTTGAATTGCATGTTTGTTTGAAACTGCCTTTCAATTTAGTTCTTCATGTCTGTTTGAAATAGTTATGAAGTAAATGACTCTTAAGAATGTAATCAGCGACTCATATCTTTCAATATGAGAGTTACGGATGGACAACGAACAATGGACGAATTCTCAAAGTTAACGGTTCGTTTATTAACCAGAAAATGGTAAACTTTTTATAATTCATTGCAAGATAACAACAATATATTTATGAGAGGGCTCATATCATGCTCTTTTATTCATACAATGTTTGTCCTCAACTCGACGTACATGAAAATGTAGCAACTCACTTTTCGACACCATCAGTACAAAGCCATTGACCCACAAAGAAGCTGTCACAGTTGATATTAGGGTTGATGGCAAGGAAGGTATCGAGACTCAGGTTGAACATTTCAGCAACAAGACTGCAAGTATCACCTTTCTCTGCACCATAGACGGAATTGCAAACCAGGGCAGAAGCCTTCTTCCCTGCAAATCCAACTGCATGTACGTAGGGAGCTTTCTATGTATTAGATAAAGAACACGAAACATGAATATTCATATACGTAAGTGAATGAGAAAACCTTACCAGCTAGTCGTGTACTCTCAGCTACTGTGATCATGACAAGAAGAGAAACAACTAGAAGTAGAATCAAGTTAGCCCTAGCCATATCTCTCTTCTTCTATCTTTCTAAGTAAAGACGTACTATTTGTTTGTTAATTGATTGCGGCTTTGGGTTGATTTATGCATGTATTTATAGAAGAAATTACATACATAGGAATCTAACATTGTAAACTTTGAAATCAATTTGGCCGGCCGGCATTCTTACATTGGATCGCTGGGGGATCTAAGAGGGTAATTTTGCATTGGATTGCTCGATTTTGCTGGCCAAATAGGTAAACTTATTTGTAGATAATGATGGATATAGTACCATGCAGTCCTCGTACAGTTTATTATACAGAACAATGTCTTGGACATTTCACATTTGTCAGTATTATTGATTTCTAAACAAAGCTAGTACAGCATGTAAATTTGTTGCTTGAACTTGAATTCTTCTTTGCGTTGTATAGCTTATTATGCTGAGCCATATATCAAACAAAATCCATTGATAAACACAGCTAGATCGATACCATTGGCAATGAGGTTAGGATTGATTGAACAGAAGAAATCGATCAGCATCAACATTCAACACTGAACTCTGCCAAGTCCAATGTGGCAACGTCCATGCATGTATAGTATCTTATTCTATTTACTTCTAGTGAGACTTTCATATGTCACGTATTTCATTGAGTAAACTTTGTGAGCATCGATAACTGGATCTCACTGTATCGGAAGGTTGAGGCTTTGATCTCACCGTATTGGATATATGCTTGGACACCAAAAGGAATTGTATATAAAATCTTCTGTAAGCTTAATGTTTGCAAATCAAGCTAAACTTGTGACATATTATTGAAATACAATTAACATGATATTTATGTTCATATTTTGCATGTGACAAAAGTTTATTATACCTATAAAACTCGATCTGTTTTTCATCTTATATCAAATTTAACGGGTATTGGTTTAATTGCACACTTAAATCTATGAGATGGTGGAGGCAACTAAGTTGACGAATTATAACAGCATATAATCAGAACTAGGAATTTCATACAAGGTGATCAATTGTAATTCTCTTCAAAGGAGCAGACTGAAATAGAGATTTGAGATGCAGATTTACTTTATGACAATGCAGTGAATGTGTTGGAAGTATTAGAGAGGAATATATCACACATCAGAAAAATGACAAATAAAATATAACTTATAACTTGATAGATCTTATACAATTGTACCAAGACTTTTTGTAATTAAAACCCAACACCTTAAAGGAGGTTAAGTTAGGACAGTATCAGAACAATGTGATCAACGGGCCACGCTTGTTTCAAAGCGGGTCACTCTCCAATTACTTCTCCAATTCTCATAGGCTCGATTTGGGTTCATTCTCTCGTCCGGTCCGGGATTCTATTCTCTCGCCCGGTTCTGGCTTCTCATCTCACCATCAAAATGTTCCGATTGGATTGTTACCAAGTGTCCCTTGGTTCGTTCCGTCCCGATTCATTCCACGTGCAGACCTTGAGTCAGGTTGCACGTGAGGGGGTGTGTTGGAAGTATTGGAGATGAATAGATCACACATCAGAAAAATAACAAATAAAATATAACTTATAAGTGGATGGATCTTATCCAATTGTACCGGAGCCTTTTGTGATTAAAACTCAACACCTTAAAGGTGGTTAAGTTGGGACATTATCGGAACAATATGATCAACGGGCCACTTTTGTCGTTGTTTAACAGAATGCACACTGATTTACTTTCAGTGTTGTTTTCTCTTGTAGGTTATGTTGTTTTGCTCTTTGTTTAAAGGGGTTTTGTTAAGCCTTCATCCATTGTGGACCCCTGACTTTCTTTTTTCTTAATAAATGGAGTTCAACTCCTTTTAATCAAAATAAAATAAAAACTTTATGACAATGCAGTGAATGCACACAACATATTAATATTAATGTACTAGTCAACCAAATTGTCACCCCACAATGTATAATACTATCATTACATAGGAAAATTCTAGTATATCATATGGTATATCATGTCTCATAAAATGTGTGACTATCATTGATTAAAGAAATAACTAAATGATCATTACATGATTTTTTACCCCTTCAATAGTCTTCATGTGTCATACAATTAGACATATTTGCAATCTCCATTACATATTGATTTTTGTTACCCTTGCGGGTTTCAAATTTTGATTTTTTTAAAAAAAAAAATTTGTAACGTATGAATGTGATGTCAGAATCATCAATATGCGTCCATATGTCATTGCATCGATCCATAACAAGTTGTCGCCTCATCTTTTAGTTTGATATATTAATTGGTGGATAAACGTACTCGATCATCCGTAGAAAACTAAAAAATAAAATGTTTCAACGAATGATTGTGGTTAATGTCGAAGCATGTGTGTGTATTAGTGTAAATATCGCCATAATTTTCAATTTAGCCGTATCCAATTTTGCATGACTGAGAACTGGTAGGAATACTCACATTTAATTAAATGAATGTTCAACCTGTAATTGCAGCATCACAACTTACTTCAACCTATTATTAGTAGGGTTTTTTTTTTCCAATTTCAGTGTCTTTTAGGAAAAATAAGACCCTACCAATTTACGATAGGCTACAAAGGGCTGCATTCCAGGTTGCGCACTCTATGTGTCTTGGTTGGCCTTATGACGCGTTTATTCTTTGCTAAATGAAGGTTACCTCTTCGTGCCAATATGAAACAGTGTGTCGTCAATCTATTCTGTGACTGACAACATAGTGGAAAGGCTACAATTGTATTTGTATATTAATGTTCTTCGTGAGTTTGACCTTTTTGATATGTACCATTGTAAAGCAAATGTAGTTGTCTTATGTGCAAAACTTGTTGTTATGTGTGTTTTATAATACATTACTTTTGTAAGGGTTTCTGTTATTATTACGAGACATTCATTTGATGGGGTTAAGACACTATGTCCATCCCATGTATTATCTTGTTTCTTTAATCAAGATGTGAGGATGGCCGCACCAGCCCCTTTTTGAAAAATTGAAAAAAAAAAAAAAAAAAAAAGAAGAAGAAAGGATGGAAAACCTCATAACGTTTTGAGTAATTTATAAATAATGAAATGCACGGCTTCCTTCATTATAACAATGCTATTACAGTGACCAGGAAACAACATACATTTTTAATCTTCTTCGTAAAATGGCAACAACGAACGGGAAACAATGGGTTGGGCTGAGACGGCATCGATCAAAGCTAGCTAGGTTGCTAGTTCAACCTGTTTTATTGTTACATTATTTTATTGTCCTCAGCTCAACTTATACATGAAAATGTAGCATTAGCTCACTTTGTAGCACCATCAGTACATAGCCATTGACCCACGAAAAAGCTCTTGCAGTTGATATTAGGGTTGATGGCAAGGAAGGATTGGAGACTCAGTTTGAAAGTTTGAGCAACACTACCGCAAGTATCACCTTCTTCTGCACCATAAACGGCATTACAAACCAGGGTCGGAGTCCCCTTTCCAAATCCATGAGCAACTGCAATGCCTAATGTAGCATTGTGTGTATTAGATAATTAAGGGGACAGAAATGAAAATTCATATACACAGAATCAAAGAAAACATGCATGTCGACGATACAATTAAAACAGAAGTACTAATAAAGATGAAAAATTCTTACCACCAAGTCGTTTACTCTCAGCTACTGAAATGATGACAAGAAGAGAGACAACTAGAAGTAGAATCAAGTTAAGCTTAGCCATTCTTAAATCTTTATGAGCAAAAGAATTCTATTAATTTCTTTGATTCTTTAGCCTTTGGGTTTAGGTATTTATAGAGAAAATATGCAGGGACATTGTAAACTACGATTCCTTTCGTTCAATAAGAGGCCGGCTTGTTTTACTACATTGGATTGCCATGGGATTTAGGGGAAAAATTTGCATTGGTTTGCTCAAATATTCCCTGTGTTGTTGTCTTTGCTTTTAATTTTATGTGGCACAACGTAAAAACATGCTTTCCCTTTGTCTTAAGTAAATGAATACATGATATTTTGGAAGCAAGTAAATGAATGTATTCGATAAACTGACATGTTATTGTGAAGGTGTTCCTGTTCAAATATGATCCTTAGAAGTTTTCGATGCAGCTAGCTGGAATTTATTCCTCACGATAGTATGTTCTATTGTAGAATTGTTTATTTGTTTTTCTGATTATTTATTTTTGAGAATTAGGCTATACAAAGCCAGGGATCGACAAAGATAGCGTAGCAGTTGATGTTAAGAATAACTGAATAGCAGAAAGAATCCAGGTTGAACAATTCCGTGAGAATCAGCACTTTGGCTTTCCATTCCCAGCAGCATGCATGCCACAAACCCAATTACCACCAATACTACTACACCATTCGGCAATCAAATTTACAGTATATTACTCTCCCACAAAAATAAAATTTGAAAAAAATGAGATTATGATATTGACAAAACCAGATGAATGAGATGATTGAAGTTTTTCTTCAGTCGCATGACTTTATACTATGCTTTACTCTGTTTATACATAATACTATTGTGATATCTGCGGCTTCACTCTGTTTGCACCCCTGCGTTTTCTACATACTTTATACTATTGTGAACTATAGAGCAAACAAAAGTGAAACAGAAGGAAGAATAGCCAACCACAAAATCAATCAGTCTGCGATTTAGCAAAGTATAGAGCAATTCAAAGGGATTGAAAACTTAAATAAAACTGAAACCTTTAAGAGCAAGCAATGGAACATTTTATTAGCACATCACACATTGATCAACTCTGTACACACAAATACAATTATTCAGATCAGCTGCACTTAGGATCCATAACTTATAAGAGAAGCATTTACAATTGAAAACAGTTCAAGTGTTGAGACCTGTGATAAATACCTGTTTCATTTGAAACATTTATTAACATAAATACTAGTGAATCAAGCAACAGCTTCAACAAACTTATGCGACGCCCATGTCTTTGAAAAATCTGATATCTTGCTTTGCTCCACCTGTACCCGTCTCAGCTGATGAGGAGAGTTCAGAACAAAAGACTCGATTGCTTCAGCCAGAATTCCACCACAGTGCATAATATCAACACTCTCCAAACGTTTACAGCTCTTTAACATAGAAATGATGGATGCATTAGTAAGCCCTTTACACCATCTCACCTTCAAATCAACCAAATAGTTACACGAAACGCATCGACATGAATTCCTTGTCAAGCAACATTTCATTGTACGACAAATCCAATTTCCTGAGTTTCTTCAAATTCTGTCCTGATGTGGACAGCAACCCTGGTTTCCCTTTCAATCACATCACAATTAATTAGTGCCAATTCTTCAAGGCCAGAATTCACAGCAGTCCCAAGTGCCTTTAGGCCTTCACCACTGACAAGACAACAACTCTGAAGCCTAAGACTTGAAAGGCTTCTCAGCCAATAGATGATCATTCTTAAGGTCAACACATAGATCACATGATGAGGGTCAGTGATCTTTGCATAATTTCTCCTTCAAGGTCTTCTTGCCTGAAAAACTATTTAACTCACAAATGTTTTAGCTTTCCGATATAAATGGGGTGGAGAGACAGAGAGAGAGAGAAAAAAAAAAAAAAAAAAAAGAAGAAAAAAAAAAAGAGAACTATATATAACAGCAAAAATTACAGATGATGGGATTCCTATCTAGATTTATTATACCTTCCTTCATAAACACCAATCTTGTTAAGGTAGAAAGCCAGAGAATCAGGAGGCTTTTAATCTGAGACTTGGTTTTAGGTTTGTCTCAAAATGCAGTCAATGACATTAAGAAAGAAAACCTAGCTGCTTATAAGAAGAGACCTTTTCAGTTACAAGGAATGGAAAGACTTTAAGCTACTGTCCTGATACTCTCTCTCGGGTCTATTCTGCATTTCTGCTTTCAGAAACCAATAAACCATACATATGACCATAAATGTTGCTAAGATGTGGTTTCTCATTAATGTTGCTGGTTTCATAAATATATCTGATCTAGCTATTTAATCCTAGGAAGAACCTACCTAAGGTACCTACAAAAAGGTGAAGCAGAGGCTTATGGAAGAACCAACTAAACTATATTGATAACTGAAGCTCACAATAGTTACCTTACGTACAGCCAGTAAGGTCTGCACATAATGCTCGTCTGGAATGCAATTGAGCTCCTTGGAGCTATCAAGTGGCTGCCAAAACAGAAATTTCGAAGTACAAAAATTAAATTTCTTCCCCTATTTACTTGATACCTTTCAAGATAGGAAGAAATCCACATTTTATTAGATAGTTTGTACTCCCTATTCTGCTTAATAAACTATTGATCATGTGCATGGTATACTTTCTTCCCTTACAAATTTTAAGTCCCTTAAAATTAGAAAGTGTTGTGTATTGGACTCAACCAAATATCAGGAGAAGCACTTCTGATCACTTAAAAATTTGCAACATTTTATGATCTCAGAATTTCATTAGAATACAGTAGCTGTAAAATTCGTCAGAAGTGCCTCATCTGAGAAGTACTGACAGTATTATTATGCTAAATATGTGCAGCCAGCAACCCTTCCAGGTTGTCTACGTGCACCTATCACAAATGAATGATTTGGTTTTGCTTTATGTAGCAATCCTCCAACAAGTTGCTATGGATGTAGAGAGGATTGTGCACCAAAGATTAGCAGAAACATGAATATTTAAATAAATAAAAAGATTAATCTGAAATATTAGTAACATGCAGCAGATAAGAAGAGAGACAGCAAGTAGTAGCACCTCAAGGCGCTCAATTGGAGTGATCATCATCTTCGACTGGCATTGCGTATCGGCACAAAGGACATAGGTGGTTAATCTCCATCCACTGGACAATGCAATGTACATGATAATGGTGTGTGCAGGGCAACACAGTAATGTTGCCGACAGAAGCAGCAGCAGCAAAATCCTCCAAACAAATGGAACACTCTGACGTTTCTTTGATAACAGTATTATCATCAAGTGTCCCCGGCTTCAAACCCTGAATCGATGAATTACTTGCAGGAATCAATTTGGGCCGTACTACATCTTCAGGTACATATACATCTCCATCTCCATCTCCATCTCCATCCCCGGATCGAGGACAGATGACAGTCATGTCAAACACAGCCGCATCAATGCTGTTGGTGGAAACAGCTGCCGCAAGCACCGGGAAGAGCTCTTGAACAACTTTTGGTTGTTCAACATCAGGGACACCCATGGTTGTAAGAACCTCATACAATTTCCGCGCATAACGATTTGCATTCCGTGGCCGCTTGAATCTTGGAAGATCGATGATAACACGTTGTTGAGCTATTTGAGAATATTGTTCATAAGAAAGGGGCATGCTGCGGTTATGTTGGATGCCTCTTACCTTAAAAAAATAAAGAGAGATCAGCACCTTGTCCTCCGTCCACCACCGGAACCTAGGGGGTGCTCTACGTTGGTTCACTTTGGTCTCGAAATAACATTTCTCTTGTTGGGATCAAAACCCGATTATGCAGCAACACAAACACAGCAGCCTGAAAACCAGCAAACACAGAACAAACGAGAGAAATAAAAGAAAAATGACACCAGCAATTTTAACGTGGAAACCCTCCAAAGTGAAGGGAAAAACCACGGGACAAACTCCGAAAACCTTTCATTAAAGAATGGGATTACAATCTTCAATCTCTCTAGGTTACTAGAGGAATAACACAGTAGGCAGTACAAGAAGGATTGGTTCTCCATTTTTTCTTCTTACACAGGCCTCACAAAATTACTACTCAAAACAGAGAGAACAAGATTTATATTTGTCTCTTTTCTCTCCAGCTCCTTCTAGAGAATACGAAGGGATTACCAAGAAACAATAACTCTATTGTTTCTACTGAGAGCTGCATACTTCTCAGTTATCAAGACTGAAATGTCTTTTTCTTTTCTTTCAAGACAGAAACCAGCTTAGACTAAAACACTTATTTAATGAGATGTCTAGCATGAAGAGGGAACTCCAACATCTCTTCCATCTCGATCGCTCGCTTCTTCTTCTTTTTTTCTGGGTTCCAAGATCTTACAGGCTGGGTTACTACTTAAATCCTCAACCCTAATCTAACTCAACCAGGATTAGGATACCCTCTCACTCACGTTTTCCCAACCATTCTCTCTTACGTGTGAGAATTGTAAGACCCAGTTTGATATTGAGTTTTAGGGATTAAAATCACTTATAATCATTATTTTAAATTTTCTGTTTGGTAAAATCTTAAAACGTGCTTATTGTTGTAAATAGTTTATTTAATGGGCATTCTTGTAATTAGCTTACTAAGGATATTCATGTAATTTACATACTGATTACATCTCTATATAAGAGATGGTTCCCTACTCAATAATACACATATATTCCCTCATTCTCATTCTAAGTATCGTTCCTCTTTTCTCTCAATCTCTTGTATTTTATGTTTTACAACATGTTATCAGCACGAATAGTTCTAACGTTTAGTTTAATTTATTGTTGCACGAAAAGCTCTGAAATTGTTGATCAACTAAGCAAATGACGATCATTCAACCTGGTTCAAGATCACCATAAAGAAGCAATTGGATTGGCTGACAAGCTTTGCACTTCAACTAAGATGAAGATCCTTCTCGCTCTGTATTGAGTAAAGTTTTCCAAATCTTAATTCTAATTCATTTCTTCAAGCCATGATTATATGAAAAGCTACACCATGAAGCATAAACCATATTTCGTTTATCCATTCGAAATTTGTATATATATATATATATATATATATATATATATATGCTTATTAATTTATGTAGTATATAGAAAATTTCAGTTGATGCATGAACCGCCAAATTCATATTATTGATCTATTTCTGTTCATGTTTCGATTTTAGAAAGAAAAATCGGCATTGAAAATCATTGAACGGCCAGTAGCCTTCGTAATTAGTCACAGCCACCTACCTAGAAGTGCAAACCAAAAGGCACATGGATCAACAAGTACATGTATTAAATTCAAGATCACCGTCAAATTCAAGTATATGCATGCGTTCCAGAAGTAACGCCCATAACCATTAATTTGGTCGTTTATGCTAGACGTTACATATATGAAATATTTATACCTGAAGCATTTAATAATACAAATGAATTAATATTGCTCTTAATGGAGTTTGAATAAAATCAGTTTAGAAATGTAACGTCATTTGAATAATGACGCATAACACTGATGATGTTATTTACATATAAATTAGCATCTACGTTTTGTTTTGAATGAAGCAAATCACCTGTTCTGAAAAACCCAGTGCCAACCTTGTGCCACAAATAGTATTTTGACATCTGGCCATCAACAGTAAGAAGGTTAACACTGTTAATACTTAAGAATGACGGGAAAAAAAAACAGCTTTGAAATCGAAAACCCAAAAATTTTGATTAAACCCAGCCCTTTTTTACTTTCTTGCCTAGCCTTCTGTTTGTTGTTCTTCAGATCAAGACTCATTTGTTCTTCTTCTTCTTCTGAAATCAAGTTCAACTTTACCCAAAAATTCAAAGTTTTCCAAATCTGCAGCCTTCAAACCCACTTTCATAACCTACAAATCTAGAAATCCAGCCCTCACCACATCTCATAAGAAAAAACGAAATCAAATTACAACAATAACCAAATCTCAATTACTCTCACAACATCTGCCACACCGATCATCAAGTTCACAATTCCCAATTGCAGCAACAAAATCCCAATCTCCTTGGCCTGCACAATCAGCTGCGATTTTCATGTCCTCCTATTGAAAACCACAACTCTCTTTGGTCTGCCTCTCCTCTCCAATTCTTGAAATGCAGCGTTTCACACCCATATAGAGAAGTATGAGAACCCAAAACAAGAAGAATTGGGATATGAAATAAGATAAACCCAGAAAAGTGAACAGTTCAATTGCCTTCGTGTTTTTGCTATTTTTTTTTTCTATTCCGCAAACTAAACGGTGTTAGTGAACTGTGAGTTAGTGGCCAGATGTCAAAATTATATTTATGACACAGGGTTTGCGCTGGGTTTTCCAAAACGGGTGATTTACTTCCTCATTTAAATTGTGTCAAATTTAATGTCATTTAATGGTATATAATTAATGCCAGAAGCATTTATCAACTAACCTATATATTATGGTACAAGCATTATGAGTTAAATTATTGTATAAATTATGATAGAGACGTTATGAGTTTAATTTTTGGTTACACTAATTTGAATAATAATTCATTATGCTAGAAGCATGAATTTTGAGTTTTAATTACGCGATTATTACATAAACGTTATGTCAGAAGCATTTATCCAATTTAATACCTATGTGTAATGCTATAAGCATTAATGAGATTTGTACTCATTGTCTTTGGTACGTACTTAACCGCTGCATAAATGATATTTATTTAGTAATTTATGCCATATATTAAATGTCGGTTATCAAATTCAAATTGCGTCAGTTTTATTTAATCAATTCTCAATTATGTTATCATTTATATGAATTGTTATGAGTATGTAATGACCAATGTTAAGGCATATATTTTATGTCAATTAAATTGTTTCCGTTATGTTTAGTTTATTTCGATTTAATTAAAAATTACTTTCACTTTAAGTTGTGTAAGTAATGAATTAATAGCATATGTTGATTTGTTTTATTAATGATAAATATTAAATAAGGCTGAGTCAAAAGCTCAAATCAAGCTTATGTGACAACAACAAGCCGGAGACAGGAGCTCAACCTAAGCTGCAAGACTAGCACAGAAGTTCGCCACATGTTGCTTTGAGTCCATGACAATGATTATAACTCTTCTCAAACTAGGCTCACCCAGTTGGATGCGATGTCTAGGCAAGTTCTTTTGAGGATGTGTACTTAAGTGAGCCTTGCTCCACCACCTCATCATGTCTTACCTGGTCGTATACAATTGGAGTTACCGAAAGGGTTGACTAATAACATTGTATTTCTTGGCAGACCATTTTGAGCCCAGTAGACCCACTTTCCCTCTACGGGACCTAGAAGCCCATCATACCTCTCAGATTGTGCCATGTAGGTTTGTAAAGTATGTAGAGGTTTATTTCTTTCATTTTAATTAAAGTCAATTCCTTTCGTCCAGCAGAATCAAACAAAATGAAAATAATCTAATGACACTGGTTTTTTCGTACCTAATCATTATGTATGTTTATAAGACACTCCAAATACTTTCTCATAATGGTTGTTGTTAATATATTCACCATATTTAATGTGTAGTTAATTGCCAGAAGCATTTACACATAATCACGTGACATATTCACTATGCTAAATTACTAGCGTGGAATTAATATCATCAAATGTTACATGATTATAATTTGAAAATAAATGTACCTAATGAACTGGTAGTTCAAAAATGAACTGGTAGTTCATGTATAAATCGAACTTCTAGTTTCGATAATAATCCCCTTAAAAAACTTGAAGTTTCATTCCAACATTCACCAGACATGATAAAATCGGTAGCTTTTGTCAAGACCCACCCTGAATTTCACCCTGAAACCCGAGGTAAGTCCTGCGGGGACCACCTCCAAGGAAAATTTACCAAAGGACTCGGCAAACCTCCCTTGAAAATGGACAACCCTAACTCAGAAAAAATATAGAACACCCTCTTAACCCAAAATATTAATCTTCACTTTAATCCAAATAACCGAATAAAATAATACACAATTATTTTTCCGAAAGTTTTCAGAGCTACTACAAGAAAGACAACGGAAGCTGATAGAAATCCTAGTGGGTTTAAACAAATGACCTACTGGCGAACAGTAGTGGAAATGTGGGTGACTATGCCTCGGCGCCTCCTTCTAGACCCCACCCGAACTCTGCAGACTGGGCAATTAAAAACGAAGGAAAAGTCCAGGGGAAAATATTTAATCACGTCAGGGTGAGTGGACAAAATAATCTCGACAACAATAATATTTCCCCAAGAAAAACTTTCAAGGACACGACTAGTTCTGGCTAGTCTCCAAATCTTAAACAATACAGCCTCTCAGGCTAAAATTATATAATTATATCAGTATGTATTCACACCCGTCTACTCCATGTATGCTATCTATGAATAAACTTGAAAGTAGATAGTCATACCAGGCTACTACGCTCGCGTCTAGCGCGCACGTCACCCCATAATGGCATTTTTCCTCAGTATGAGGGAAACGACCGGGTGGTATAAATACGTACTTACTCTTTGTACGAATTCTATGAATGAATCTAAAAACATAGAATGAACTCGAAAAGTAGAAAGTCGTACAGGGCTACGACGCTTGCGTCTAACGCTCACGTCACCTCATAATGGCATTTTTCCTCAATATGAGGGGAAATCACGTATTGCTAGCTAGCGTTCTCTCATATACATATTATACTCATAAACGTTAATAAATGAGTAAAAACACTGAAATTCTCAATTCAGGATAAATTCCAACAAAGGAAATTATTCAACAATAAAACATTATTTAAAAACAAAGGTCCACTCACAACTTAGGCCTAAGCCTGACGTCGGTCGGAGGTCTCCTCTGCTCGAGCCTCTTCGCGTCATGTTCCAAAACATAAATAATTCCTTAAATAAATCCCAACGTTCAAAGAAAATAGGCATAATTAAATATGAGCTTCTCGTGCTCAACCATGCCTATCGTCATAAATCTTAACTTCACTGTCAACCATAAATCTCCATAAATACCGACATCCTCAAAATCACCTTCCAACGTCCTAATCATAAAAATAATTCAATGGCCGGATTTTAACTTATTAATCCGCCAAAAATACCTAACTTAACAAATTCCAAAACTCCTCCAAAAATTCTAAAACTCATTCCATTAAACTCCTCATAATATTCTCCACCAAAAACATTTTCTCGGCGCCGGCTCCGCCGGCAGCGGCGGCCGGCGACTAACTCCGGCGACCTCCGATGCTCACCAAAATTTGACAGCACCTTCCTCTCAACCTCCTCTACAACATTCCTAACTACCAAAAACTCCAATTCTAAGCCTAACCATGTCGATCGAACACAAACACACAATAAAGCCCTAGAATTTCAAATACTGATTTCTCCTTACCTAGCTCGAGATGGAGGGAGCCCTTTGGAGGGATTGAAGCACGGGAGGAGGGCTTCTTTTTGAGCCAAGGCTCGCCAGCTATGGCGGCCGGAGGAAGGAGTTGCGGCGAAAAATAGCTTTCGGCAATCGGGGCTTTCGGCGTTGATTCCTCCTTCACGGCGGCGCTAGGGAGGCTGCCACCGGTCTAGAACTGCAGCTGGGTTGGAGAGCGATCGTTTGGGACCGGTGCGGCGGTCTGGGGCGGCCGGACGGCGGCGGACCGGCGGTCGGAAGTTTTCCGGGCGGAAGGAGAGGGAGAGAGAATCGGGAGGGAGGAGAGAGAAAGGAGAGGGGGAAACTGATTTGGGCCAAATCCCACCCGGTCCAACAACTCCATATATTCAATCCAAATTTCAACACCCCAATAAAAATTACCTTTTACTAGCTAAAATTTACCATTTTTACCGTCGTCACATTTTTCTCCTACGAATAATTCTTTCGAAATATTCGTCCCTCAACGCACCTCTAAGGACTTTACGACTATAAATTCAATGACGAAGACGGTAAAATTCTTATTACTACAATGCTAGTAATTAAGGTAACATTTAAGAGTCGGGGCGTGACAACTTTTATCATGTTAATTGGTAGTCTCCAGAAGAAACTATTTGAAGTAGACATCTTCCTTGCCTGAAGCAAATCATAATTAGAGAATATTGAAATGAAAAGGCTTGATGCCCTAGAATCTAAATCAAAATTGATATGTGTCATCAATATTAAGGAACTGAACATTCTCGTCTGGCTGACGAGGCAAAATACCTCTACGTTTCAAAAGAACGTTATCGGAAGGTAAGTTCATTGAAACCAATACTTAAAACATTGAAACCACAAGAAAAATGGTGTAATATCTTTGCATAACCTTCGAATGTGTGGCCAAAGCGTACATTGAAGATATTAAAATTTATTAGCTAGAAGCTAAATGATTCGAGCAAATACTAGCTATAGTATTGGTGTTTGATGCACCCTGGAAAAATATATGATGCACCATATCCTCAACTCAATTATCACACGGGCATCCCCTTCAGAATAAGGGTCTTATCTTTAATGACATATTATGTCAAGTTGCTCGTTAAGGATGTTGAATACAAGACCATCATATGCAAAGACTAGAATGTACACTATCTCTTTATGCACAGAATGCAAGGGAAAATTCGTGGACCTATTCAACCACCATACGGACTAGTTAAATATTAATGGTTTTGGTTGATGCATCGACAAAAGTGATCAGTTGTCACATCACCGTCCACAAGAAAATGTTGCATTTGCTAAACTCTCACCTATGAAATTTAGGGTACACCACTCGGATTATCTTATAAAGTTTATAAGGCTTGATAATACCAGAGAGTTTACATCGATGGCTTCCGATGATTATTGCATATCCCTTGGGATCTATTGAACATATAGTTTCCTTTGTTCACACCCAAGATGGTCTCGCAAGTAGAACCTTGGTAATGCGCACCAAGCTTCTAGTGTTTGCGTCGGGCTGTGCAATCTTGCATACAGCCATGTTGGTCCGGTTGAGGCCCACTGCTACCCACCTTACTTTGTGTTACAGTTGGTGACTGGCTGCGAACCTAGTGTTTTACACTTACACAGATTGTGCCGCCACAACGTACAAAATCGGGTCCTCAACAAAAGATGGGCATATATGTCGATTATGAACTCTATCGATTATGTGCTCCTTAGAGCCCTTGATAGGAGATCTTTATATCTCTAGATTTGCGGTCGTCACTTTGATGAGATAGTTTTCCCGCCTTTAAGGGGAGATAAGAACGTCACTGTTCCTGATGAACGACGTGTAGAATGTCTCATCTTGATCCCCAAACCGCACATGTGATATTGCAGTGCGAAGAATTCTACTTCCAGTTGAAGTGCAAAGAATTCTAGATCTACGTAGTGTAGCCCATAATATGCCAGACACTTCATTAGATCTAGTCAAAGTGAAAAGATCATATATACCTGCTTCAAACCTGCAAGGATAAACGTCCTAGTTGGACGAGGTACGGCCATGGTGGCTAACCAGTCATATGTCCCTGCCTAGAAGCGAGGTAAACCATTAGGTTCGAACGATTTTTATCCCTAGAAGAGGGTAAACTTGGAACAAATGAATCTTCTTGCCATCGCAATCTCAAACCAATTCAACTCACGAGATTAATTCGGATTATGGGTTCGTCCTAGAAGAGATGAAGTTGGGGGACGCTCCAACATGTAAACCCACTCCCGAGAATAGAAAATCTCAGTAAATTTAGTGAGATATTGAATCGGAATGAGATTTCATCGATGATATATTTATATTTGCGATGGCCACTGAAATTATAATAAGCGATGATGTCGAACCTTGCTTCGTTGATAGATCTCAACGAAGAGACGACTGGCTAAAAAGGAAAGAAACAATCCAGGTCAAATCAGATTCCTTAACTAAGAGAAAGGTGTTATGGGCATGTTGTTCCCACACATACCCATGTTAAACCTATATTGTTTAGATGGGTATTTGTAAGGAAGCGTAATGAGAAAAACCAGATTGTGATATAAGTCTTGTTTAGTGGCGCAAGGATTTTCTCAACGCTCTGTGATTGATTACGAGGAGACGTACTTTCCCGTAATGGACGTCATAACGTTCCACTACCGTATCAGTTTGGTAATTTCCGAATAACTGAATAAGCAGCTTATGAATGTGGTAACAACTTATATCTATGAGGATCTGAATATAGAGATATACATGAAGTTTCTTGAAGGACTTCTGTTACCCAATACAAATAGTTCTAGACCATAGAACATGCTCTCCATTTGCTAGAGTAGTTCACTTTAAGGGTTCAAACAATCCAGGCGGAGTTGGTATAACCGTCTAAGTGAATATTTGTTTGGGATGTGATATATGAACAATGGACTATGCCCATGCGTGTTTATTAAGAAAACAAACTTCGGGTTTGCAATTTGTGGTGATCTACGTCAATAGCATGAATTTGATTGATACATTTGAAGATATCAAGAAAACCACAAAACACATGAAGTCAGAGTTTGAGATAAAAGACTTTCGGAGACCAAATCATTTTGTCACGCCCCGGTTCTTAAGTTATTTTACGGTTATTTACTTTGGTAATATTTTGGTCTTTTACCGTTTTAAGTAACCGTTTACTATTTAAGACTCCAAAGTTGACTTTTTCTTCTGTATGGAATTTGGGAAAACTTTCTTCATGAAAGTCGTAGAGGATGTTATTACGAGTTCGTAGACATGCTACACGTTAAAATCGGAGTTAGCATGTAAAAGTTATCAATTAAAAATGTAAGTTTTATTGGGGTATTATTTTGGGGTGTTAAATTTTGGAGTTGGGTTTTGTTTATTAAGTTGGACCGGATGGGTTTGGCCCATTTCAGTTTTCCCTCTCCTTTCTCTCTCCTCCCTCCCGTTTTCTTCCTCCCGTTTCCTCTCTTCACTGCCGGATCTTCCGACCGCCCGTCCGCCGCCGTCCGGCCACCACCGACCGCCAGACCGGTCCCGTTCGGACCCCCGACATCTCCTCTTCATTTCTGGGTAGGTGGCCGATCCCCTAACGCCGCCGTGAAGGAGCAGCCGAGCCCGAAAGCCACGGTTGCCGTGGTTGCACCTTCGCCGGAGCTCCGTCTTCCGGCCACCATAGGTCGTGATTTTTGGCTCAACTTGTAGCCCTCATCTAGGTGAGTAATCCCTCAAAAGGATTCGGTTAAATTCGATTTCGTTAGGGTGGTTTGTATAATTGAAAGTTTTAGGGATTTATGGATGTTTTGATTCGATTACCATAGTTAGGCTTGGAATTGGTGTTTGTGCTAGTTAGGAAAGTTGTAGAGGAGATTGAGAGGAAGATTCTGTTAAAATTTGGTAGCATTTGCAGGTTGCCGGAGTTGGTCGCCGGCCGCCGCTGTTTTGGGAAATTTTGTGGTTTTTGATGTAGAATATTAAGGGGATATTATTGATGTGAATTTAGGAATTTTTGGAGGATTTTTGGTTAGGTTTTGAAATTTGTAAAGTTTGGTATTTTTGGCGGATTAATAAGTTAAAATCCGCCATTGGATTATTTTTATGAATAGGACGTTGGAAGGTGATTTTCGAAGATGTCGGTATTTATGGAGATTTTTGGTTGGCAGTGAAGTTAAGATTTAGGACGATAGGCAAGGTTGAGCACGAGAAGCTCATATTTAATTATGCCTATTTTCTTTAAACGTTGGGATTTTATTTAAGGAATTATTTATGTTTTGGAACAGGACGCGAGGAGGCTCGAGCAGAGGAGACCTCCGACTGACTTCAGGCTTAGGCCTAACTTGTGAGTGGACTTTTGTTTTAAATAATGTGCATGCAGTTGTTTATTTGGTTAGACCATTTGACGTCATTTTTATTTGACGATTTTACTCATTGTGATGAGTTACCGAAAATGGGATTTTCGGTAAATTATAATATATTTTTAAGGAGAGTATGTATATAAATGCTAGCTAGCGATATGTGTCTGTCCACCTTAATGACATAATATATAACTGCATTATGGTGTGACGTGAGCGTTGGACGCAAGCGTAGTAGCCTTATATGAGTGTTTAATTCATATAAGGGGTCTGGGCACATATTTATACACCCGTCTGTCCACCTTAATGACATAGTGTATCACCGCATTAAGGCGTGACGTGAGCGTTGGACGCGAGCGTAGTAGCCCTATATAGATTATTATTAATTTATATAGGGAGTCTGGGCGAGTGTAAATATATACATGTATATATTTTAGCCTGAGAGGCTGTATTTGGATATATATATATAGTTTTGAGCAGTAGAGGCTCGATATTTATAACGATAAGAGAATTATCGTTTAAGACATGCATTCGTTTTCTTGGAAATTAAATTGGGAAAACATAAATATTCTTTTTATTTATTTTTGTCCACTCACTCTAATTATTGCGAATGTTTTTCCCCTGGGCTCTTCGTTTTTTTAAAATGCCCAGTCTGCAGAGTTCGAGTTAGAACGAGTAGGAGACGACGAGGCATAGTTACCCATTTCTCAGCCACCATTCACCAGTAGGTTACCTATTTAACCTACTAGAGTATTTTTCCTACTCCTCTAGTGTATAGTAGCTCTGAATACTCTTTGGGATTTATTGTAATGTTTCTGGTGGTGTGCTTGGACTTTTATTGTATTAATTTATATACGAAGTTTGTAATTATTTACTCACTTTCGTATAATTGTGGGTTGATTTGGAGGATGCTCAAATTTATTTAAGAAAGTAACACTTTAGTTTTCTAAGTTAGGGTTGTCCATTTTCAAGGGAGGTTTGCTTTTTAGTAAATTTTCCTTGGAGGTGGTCCCCGCAGGACTTACCTCGGGTTTCGGGGTGAAATTCGGGGTGGGTCCTGACACATTTTCTCGAGCTGGAGTCGTGCAAAGTGCAAATGGAATTTTGGTCCATCAATCAAATTACATCTAGAAGATGTTAAGATGTTTTAATGAGGATAAAGCAAAGTCTTCAAACTAACTCATAATCGTTTGAAATTTATTGAGACTCGTATCATCGTGTAGATGATAACGAAGAGATATTAGGACCAGAAGACTCATATCTAAGTACAATAGGAGCATTATTGTACTTGGCTAAATGTCGTAAATCGGACATCTCACCCGATGTGAATTTATTAGCTAGATATAGCTCTGCGCCTACACGCCACCTCTGAAAATGGCACAAAAGACAATTTTCCGTTATTTTAAATGTATGACGGAAAATGGTTCATTCTATCCATAGGCATCATGGAATGGATCAACCGCCTATGATCCTTGGAATGATGTTTGCCTTGTTAAATATGGTGACATGAGTTATGTAAACCGACACAAGACTTATTCCCGACTAGTTATGTCTTTATTATAGGGAATACAATAATCTTAGAAGTATATGAAACAAAAACCTCTTTAAGTCATGTTGATTATTAAGTTATTCAAGAAGCATGATTAATATAGCAGTTTTACCTAGTGTGTAGTTTTCAGGAGGAGTCAATATTAGAGGGAGTATCCTGAAGCATACTCTTGACCATTGTGTACTCTTTTGTCCTTCATTCCAGATTATTTTGTCCCACTGGGTTTTGTTACCTGACAAGGTTTTAACAAGGCACACATTAAATTGGTCACTCTACTCATACTTCATCTTGAAGATGCTTTTATTTGAAATATATGCAATTACTCATTTTTTCCCTTCGACCACGGGTTTGTCCCACTGGGTTTACCGGGCAAGATTTTGGTGTAGCAACTATTATGCATCTATCTCCCACGGACTCACATCTTATGATTCAGACTAAACCGCTTCACCGAAATCAAGAGTTCTGACTATCACCGCTACGTGTGCGTTGTACTCTTTTCTCCTTCAACCAGAATTGTTTTTGTCTCATAGGGTTTTTATTATCTGGCAAGGTTTTAACGAGGCAACACTGGAGCACATATCAGAGGAAGCTAATAACGAATACCCAAAAGGGAGTGTTGCAAATAGTTTATTTAATGGACATTCTTGTAATTAGCTTACTAGAGATATTCATGTAATTTACATACTGATTATATTTCTATATAAGAGATAATTCTTTACTCAATAATACACGCATATTCCCTCATTCTCATTCTAAGTGTTGTTCCTCTTCTCTCTTAATCTCTTGTATTTTATATTTTATAATACTTATCTAAAACTTTTTAGTTTAAATAACTACGATTATAGAAAACAGGTCGTGAGTTGCTTATTTAAAATTGAGCTTTTATAAAATTAAGTTTTTAAACCACGATACCAAACTAAGCTTAATTTAACTGATAGTGGGTTAATCACTGGTGGGCATATATCTCTTATTTATTTAAAATAAATAAATAAAAATTTGTAATAAAAAAACATTTTTAACAGGTGGTGGCTTTTGGTTTAGCGGGCATAGTTTCCCACACCGATAACTGATAGGTTTTTTACCTGATTATGGACACTCGATTACTAGATGTTTATAGCTTTTCATAGTTCATGAAAACGAAACCAATAATTCATGAATACGAAACAATTATGTATATACAAACCATTCCGTAATTCATAAAATACTAAAAATTTACGACGAAAAAGGAAAGGTCATCTATTACTTGTCATTGCTATACAATTTACATTATGATTCCGACCACTATCCCGGTCAACTCAACAATCAGAGTTACCCATCATCTTCCACAACAACCCATCCTCCCTGCGGGATCAACGGTAACTTCGAACCTCCAACTCAAATC
The DNA here is from genome assembly GCA_009720345.1 of Fragaria iinumae. Taxonomy (NCBI): domain Eukaryota; kingdom Viridiplantae; phylum Streptophyta; class Magnoliopsida; order Rosales; family Rosaceae; genus Fragaria; species Fragaria iinumae. Next base: position 37,664,089 of record CM019122.1, on the reverse strand, counting down.
CAAATTCCGGCGACCTTAGCCTTGACCCCAGCAGTTCAAGTACATGACTCGCTGCAGAGACTCGTCGGACTGCTGTCGTCTCTCCTCGCACTTCCCGCCTACTCCTCCTACGGACACACCCGACCCAGACGAAGGCCCGAGATCGGAAGGCGCGGCGTCCCCGCCGGATCGCCTCCGGGTGAGCTGGAAGGAGTTGAGGGGGGAGTTCCATGAGGGGAGATGATCGGAAGGGGCCGGCGGCACCGTGGCAACACTGGCGGCCATCCAGACGCGGTTGAGGTAGTTCATGATTCAAGAAGAAGAAGAAGAAGAAGAAGAAGAAGAAGAAGACAGAGAGAGTTTGATCGCTTTGATGATGATTGGGAAGAGAGTGCGAGGGTTTTGGAATAGGTGAATGAGAAGAGGGTGGCATTTATAGAGGAGGAGGAAGGAGGCAAAGTGTTGAGGAGGTTTTGGAAGAGACTAGTGGTAATGGATGGGTGGTTTTGGGATATAATAATGGGAGTGGTGGGGGAAGTGGGCCCAATTTGTTTTGGAGGTTTCTCTTTCTGGGTTTTTTGGAGGTATTGATGGAGTTTAATATTCAGTTTGGCCAAACTGCAAATTTGACTTTATCCTCATTTTCTCGAGTCTTTGATATTATCTCATGAGATGGTGGATGTTTGGATTGGATGGATAATAGGCTTTTTTTTTCTCTTTTTTTTTTTTTTTTTTTTTTTGAGAAGATGGATAACGCTTAGATTTGCAGAGAAAAAGAAAGAAATGGTTGAGTTGATTTTTTTGAAAGGTTAACCATTGTGATAAATATATTTTTAGGAGACTTCTTCTGTAGAGTTGCCCCTACCGCAAAGCGGCAGTGCATATCAATTTTAATAGAACAAATCTTACATTTATTGATTTTTTTTTTGTACGTTTTTATTGTCAGGCGTACCATCACGTGGTATTCTAAATATATATTTAGATACAAAAACTTGAGATCTGAGCTGATGTTCAGAAAATAACTCAAAACTCTACGCTGCATTTAAATGATTAAAAAGCAACACAATAAAAAAATTTATTAATATAAAAATAGTAATAAATATGTAAAAATTACTAGTATACAATCTAGATCGTTGATGTTTAGTAGAATTCAAACTCCGTAACCAATTAATCAAAGATAATAATTATAACTATAAGAAAACGTAATCGAACAAATATAGATTGTGATTGTTATATGTTATGTTAACTGTTCTAGTTTCATCATGATATTTCTTATTCAGTCTTTTATTTTTTTTAAAGATTTCTGGATCTGTTTTATATTTTGTTTTTCTGTTTAAGAATGATATTAGAAAGGAAACGCATTCATTATTGCGAGAGATTCTTAGGAGATAGGAGAAAATGAGAATATTTGTAGCTAGCACCACGCAGTGTTGGAGGAGGGGACAGGTGGCGATCTTATCCGGATTCCCCCACGTGAAAATCAGGTGGCTCAGCTATCTCTACCTCTCCTCACGGGCCCCATACCTTTGTCAGTGGGACCTTTAATCATCCTCTGCCCAAAACAATAATAAGCACTCGCCCTTACATTTCGTCTGTTTCTTTCAATACTAGGGGCAAAACGGTCTTTCCATAATGATGGGTCTGATACGACATGGAGGAGAGGGACATGTGGGCTGGTGTGGAGTTGGATAGCGTCTTGATGCCCTTGGGGGAGGTGATGGGCACGCATGGGCTTCATGTGCCTCCTTGCTTTATTGACGCAAATACCCTTTGTCACACTTCTTGAGTAGTTGTGTTCGTGTATTTTCGATGCTCTTGTCGAAACTCGACCGACAGCGATATGAGACAAAGTTTCCGATCAATGATCACCGCCTCTATTGTGTAAAATGTATAGTTTTTTGAGTGCCAAATTCACTATACCAAATTCATGAGCTCTGCAATATCAAAATTTCACAGTAAAAATTGCATTACTAAAATAGTGAATACTCTAACGACTTTTAATTTCAGAGTTAAAATATTAGATACAGTTTTTCTGCTTGTTTCCATGTTGTTTGGATTTGATTGGATGACAATATGAGACCCTAAATCCAATAATCATAAGAATTACACCAATTATTGACAAGGGAAAAGTCATAAAAGATCAGGACTCTAAAACAATCTTGTTGTCATTCTACAGACCAACAACAATGTGAGACAAAGTTTTCGATCAGTGAACATTGTCTCAATTGTGATGTTTAGTTTTGGGAAGTTAAATTTACACTCCTCAAATTGTAATTCACATTTTTTTTTATTAAAGTTATCACAGACTGACAAAATCTAATTTAGTTAGTAAAGACAAAATTTAAGTTATTAAAAAAAGAAATATAGAGCTTAGTGGATTGTAAAACAAGGACTGTGGATTTCACTCCCCTTAGATTTTTAGTGCCAAATTCATTATGCCAACCTTATGAGCTCTGCAATATCGAAATTTGATAGTTGAAAGTTCATGGTGTGGACAACTGGACACATCGTCAATAGTTACTAATCTAACAATTTTTAAATTTAGAGTTGAAATATTAGATCCAGCTTCATTAAGATCCGTCGTCCTTGTTCAATCCAAATATTATAAGATTACAACTATTGATAACGGAAAAAGTCAGAAAAGATTAGGACTTCAAACAATATTGTGTCATAACAACTATTGGATTGAGTAAAAATTGAGTAAGGATGATGTGACGGCGTTATCCAAACAAATCCAAGTAGAGAAGCTAGAAAACTCCTTGGAATTGTTAGACTAGTTTAGTCTCATAAACAAATTGCAAACAATGACTATTCTATCCAACCTTTAAATTTAGAATTTCAATACTCCATACTGCTATAGATCTTTCGACAATCCATATAAATAGAATTTCTGTTTTAGTATTTAGTTCATTTTGAACCACATCGGACCAAAAGTTCACAATCTCTAGTTGGACTACCAGCCCACCGCTGATAGCAATATGATAATACCAAGTATACACTACATATACCCCTTCCATGGGACATGTTTATGGGCAAAATGTATTACGTGCCACGACTATTTTACTTTAAAATTTCTCAAACTTTGGTTGTAAAAATGTACAGATGCAAATCGTTACGTCTTAATTGATTCAGTTTCAAAAATCTGTTGATTTTTCTTTCATTAAGGATCTACATTGACACAATGACATATGATATTTCATTCAGATTATTTCTCTATTTGAATGATAAGTCAAACGTGTTATGCCAAATCCGGCAAACCTATTTCGCAGTTGGATCCCAATATCATGCGGATGCCTCTAGCAACATGTTCTCTTGCTACAGTCCGTACAACAGCCATCCACTTCAAAGTTCAAACCCTCCTCTGTAGAAATGGGTATGGTTGTATTTTGAATTAAAATTTGTTTAGTCCTTGTGGTTTAAAGTCAATATCTGTTTAATCCTTGTGGTTTTATTTTAATCTGAATAGTCCTTAAAGTCAAGATTTTTCATCCAAATAGTCATTCCGTCCATTTTCTCAGTTAAATTGCTGACGTGACATTTAACTAAGAAAATTGTCGGAATGACTATTTAGATGAAAAATCGTGATTTTAAAGACTATTCAGATTAAAATAAAACCATAAAGACTATTTATATGAAAAATCGTGACTTTAAAGACTATTCAGATTAAAATAAAACCATAAATACTAAACAAATGTCGACTTCAAACCACCACAAGAACTATACAATATTTTACCCTTGTATTTTCAACATGATTAGGATTACATGATGAAGATGGTTGTCACACTCGTCGCATACAGTGAATGTGGAACTTGATTATTGGCAACTTATCTTGACCCGGAGTCTGGAGAGAGGCCATGGTGTTTATTCTTATCAATGGTGTCGCCTTCACACTCAGCTTTCAGCTTAGGTCCACCTATCACCTTTGATCACCATCTTAAAACAATGACCTCCATTACCTATTACTTCCATAATCACACTCAACATCTCCAGGTCTTTATCACAACTTACAAGGAAGAGAATTGGTCTCCCATTATATACGTGTATACAAACTACAAAGTAATACAAATAATTGCTTAAACTACTCTTAATTACTCGCTTTTTTGGACACCTTCTGCCAACTAAAGAAATTTAGGAAAAAAGAAAAAAAAGGGAAAAAAAAAGCAAAAATCTGATATTTTCTTCCAGAAGTTATGAACCCTTAATTTCTTTTCTTCAATCCTACCCATCATAGACTTGGCACTGATGGTGATATACCACCCACTATTAAATTCTTCTAAAAGAAACACCAGCTAATTGATTATTGATCTTCCTTAATTCAAACTTTGGTTTAGTGAGCTCTAAACATTAGATATATGATCATGCTCTCTGCTCTCAGTATCTTCAGGTCATCATCATAAGGGAGCTGGAATGGGACATATATAATTAGTCCCCATTAATTCATATGGAGTCTGAATTATTGCTTAAATACTCTTAGCTACTCACTTTTAGACCTTTCCCCAGCTAAACAGGACTAAAAAGAGAAAATATCTGTTGTTTTCTGCACCAAGTTATGAACCCAGAAATTCTTATATGAAATCCTATTCCTATATGGCACTGACGGTGATATACTACCCACTAATGCTTACAAAAAGAACAAAGAAGAGGAAAACCCACTGATGATACATTATTCATGTTTCTTAATTCAAGGTGGGTTTAGACCAAAAATTAAAGAACTTTGTATGCTAATCTCAGTACAGTGACATGCTAATAATATAAGCTTCAGATTTCAGATCCTTCAAGAACAGGGAAACAGTGTGGATAGTGATACTTTTCAATTGGACCTACCCACTTGTTAACTACATTATGAAAGCTCTATTAATTTGTGATTATTTTTACAAAAATGCAGTACATATCTATCTATCTATTGGTTTACATTCCAATTCATTGATAAAGTAGTTTAAAAGATAAGATCTTAACCTTTATTCTCCACAAAGCTCACTAATCCTTTTCTATTAGGGGTTAGTGCACAGATAATCTTCAATCTCAAATCTAAATCTCTCTTGATGGGATAGAAACTGTAAATAACTACTTATAATCTGAAAGTTAAAGATCTTGCAACCAAAAGCTAAACAAGGAACTCCTCTCACTATGTGAAAGAATTAGGCTGGTCAATTATCAGATAAGGTTGATTAAAATGTGTTTAATTTACAACTAGTGGACTATAAACTAAGAACATCCCCAGATCTCAATCCACATTACATTACTTATCTATATAAATAATAGATGCTGCAAGATTCTACCTACTTCACTTCTGGCCATCCCTATAGTGGATCATCTGTCTCATTGTTGCTCATTCTCTAGTTGTCAAATAATAGTTGTAGGTGGTTACAAATTACAGCTTTTTAATTAGGATTCTTTCTCTTCATGATCCTTATAGTGTATTATGACAGCATGGCAGCAGAGTTATAGTGCCCCTACTAGCCTACCCATAATCCAAATGGACCAAATAGTTGTAAGATGAGGGACAGAATTAAGATGGTAGGTTTCCTTCAGAAGTTCTAAACCTAACACAGAATTATGGAATTTCAATCAGATCTCTAAAATATGAATAAAACTTAATACTGTCATTTTTACTATCTACAGATACATCTATCCACAACAAAACATGAGTCCATTTACCCCTTGCCTGCCTGCTCTGTTAGTAGACATGCTCAACTTTCTTCAGACATGAAGAGGGCACACCCAATACACAATCACGTATAGAAATTTCCACACTAGATAAAGAAATTATCTAAACAGAAGGAAAGTAACTCTACATTGAATCGACAACCCCTTCGACCTGCTGCTGCGCTAGGTATCTTTCCCTTCGTTCTTTCTACAATGGAAAATGCACATGCCACAAATAAGAATATGCACAATATGGAAATCTGTAAAAGCTCAATGCCATCATTCTAACATTGTAACCAACAAACATGATGAGTGCCTCACCCATTCATCTATGACCAGTCCTTCTCCTACAATTCGCGGCCCCGCTTCTTCTGGAGGCTTCTTTCGTGAGTCAAGAGCAGCCTCGGCCTCGGCCAATTGCCGCTTGAGTTTTTCCATTGCCTAATCATAAATCAAATTCAAAGTGACAATGTTCATTACTGAGGCCAAATTAGGGCAAGGCAAAAAAAGAAAATAAACAAAGTGCAAGGAAATGCAAATTGGAGATATCTGCATCCAACTTACGAGGGTAGGGCGTTCAGGGTCAAGGAAAACAACACGTAAAACCTGCTCAACAACCACTTGTTCCTTCTGCTCCTCAAACTGCATAAGTACAAACAAAGGATAATGTTTAACATCAGATTTCTTACATTTCACAGAATATACAGCACATCTGAAAAATGATTTAAGTGACTCTAAGATACAACATGCTGAAGAAGCATAGGATCAAATAAGTTCCAGTTATATAGAACTTCCAGTTACAAATTCTGTCAATAATTTAGATATTCATGTAGTAGTGCAACAGGCTTCTGATAGTATATGAGGATTACAAACAATGACATACAATCAGCAATCTGAGCCTGCCTTTTTATATCTGGAAACACGACAGAGAAAATGACCTCAGTTTAAAGTTTTAGACTCTACCTACGCTCCCACTGATATTGTTTTGGTCAATGAACTGACAAGGATAGACTCAAATCAAATCGGATAATTGATCCAGTTGTCGTACAAATATTTATAACCCTATTGCAGGAAAAAAAAGCAAACGAGCTTCACTTAAGGTAAGAATCTGAATAATGCCTTCAATCATACCAGTTCTGGAACATAGTCCATTTCTCCTTTCACTTTCAAGCTCATGATCTTGAACTTAACCCTGCTTTTCTGGTCTACTGGTTTTTCATTGTTCTCCGGAGGTTCCACAAACTTGAATACTGTTTGTCAAGTTACAATTTCAGATGATACACACTAAAATCTATACTAGCTGGCATTATATATATTGCAAATGGCAATGCCAAAGAGCTCAAATGAAAGGGGGAAGGGGGTGGTAAGGATATATATATCAAGAGCAATGAATTACCAGTTGCAACAAGACTTTCACCAGGAGCAAGTATTCCACCTGGAGGACGCATGTAACAACTCTTTGGTGCAGTCGTTTGGAACTGAAAAACCGACATGGAAACAGTAAGCACTTAGATGATTCTATTGGTGGATAAGCATAATATCAAATTGCCAGTAGAAAAGCTTCTGAAACTGTAATTCAATGCAATACAGTGTGCAGGATCGAATGTCAAGTTGTCCAACTAGTTATGACAAGTTGCCATGCATAGTAAAACATAATATGCTTGAAAGGGAAAACGCAGAAAAAAGAGAACCTAGGATTGGTTGAAACACAGTTACAGTTGATACCTTGAAAGCTACATGAGACTTGGAAGTGTTTTTGATTCCAACAGCACTCTTAACCTGCTTTCCAGGTTCATCTGCAGATGAAGCAAACACACAGTGAGGAAGAACACATCTGCCATGAAATCACTAATCAGAAAAGGAACTTAATATACATAATCTACTGATAAGAAAAGACTTCTAAACCTCTTTTAAGAAATTATGGGACCTATGAATGGAGAGTAACCCAAATGCAGAGACAAATCACCGAGATTAAGCAATGCTGTTGTGTATAGAAACCAAATGCTTTAGATCTCATTTCACAGCAAAACTATTTTTAATCAACCACGTAATAAGTACCAGATTCAGGACAACACTAACTTTTAACAATCAAGATTAAATATATGTATATATACATTCTATGAAGAAGCCCTGGACTTGTAAACCAAAACAAACTAGAAATCCACCAAAATTAAGTACACTTTTTATAGATAATGAACAAGTAACGCAATGTATATGCATACAAAAGACTAAAGAATCTCAAGATCCTACTCTAAAATTGAAATACTGTGATCCTAGCGTCTGTTAAATCAACACTAACAGGAATCAAAACGTGCATGCAGCTTAGAAAATCATAGAACACTCCTAACATACATTACATATATGTACTAATTTCATGCTGAAGACCCAGATGAGCATTTAGAAACCAAACCAGTCTGAGCTAAACAAAGACGTAATGCAATCAAACTAAACTCACCAAAGCAAACAAGATTATCTCTTTCTTCTAGATTCTTGGATCAAAATCATTACTTTAACAACAAAACAAATCCCAGATCAAAACAGTCATTCAAAACCAAACATAACTGAAGATAAGGGGGCGTACATGGGAAGAAGAGCTTATTAGGAGGATCAAGACGGAGCCTTCTCCTAGCGGGAAGCAGAGACTTGGCCACATACGACACCGTACTGCCAGAATAAAGCGCCGGACGCTCCACAGACTCGTGAATCCGACTAAGCTGGTGACCATTATGCATAGAAGACAAATGGGAAGACGAAGAAGAAGACGAAGAATAAGGAGGAGGAGCAGCGTTTCGTGAATGCCAGAATGGTCTTTTGCACAGATTCCACAGCTTCCCGTCTGACCCAAATTTCTCAGCCTCCACAGCCATTGTTCGCAACACAGTCACCGGAAATCAGCCTTCCGGCAAAACCCTTTGGCCGGAGATATTTGGAAGAGAAAGAGATAAAAGATTGAATTTGTTGTGGAGTGGGTTTAGCTTTGTCTGTGTCTCTCTGTGTGTTTTGAAAGTTGCAGATGGCGAATGAGTGAGTGTGACCTTTCACACGCTGGACTTTTTGGATTGTCGGAAACTGGCGGTGGTCACTCTCTCTGTTATTCTCGCTAGTTTCTCTTTTAAGATGCAAGAGCTATTTGCATTTTTCATTTTATCAAGTTTTGATACGATAAGTTTTACCATGTTGATCATGCCGAACTACTAGCGTCGAGTTTGCTTTGGCCTAGTCCGAACGTTTTACCTAAGATAGATGTTACATGCTAGCTTCATATTTTGATTTCGACATGTTGTGTAATCAATCAACTTCAAGTTTTACGCGAGTAGGTTGACACCTTGTTATTTTTTTGTAGAATATGCAACACTTGTTAGCACACTAGAATCATAGGCCTCTGGCGAGGCCATTTGTGGAGGGATTAGAGCTCTAGTTGCACCAAATATCTACATATTCCGACATTCTACTTTTGCTTTAAAAAGAATGGTTGGATAAAATGGTATAAACTGACAGAGAAAGGTTTAAAAGAGAGAGCATGCATAAGGTCTCATAATGATAAATAGGCCGTCCCAATTCCATGATGCCAGTTAGTACACCATTATATGCAAACATGTAGTTCTGGCTCAGCCATTACTGATGCTTCCCATGTGGCCTCCTGTGATTCATAACTGGAAGAAAGAAGGCATCTTCTCGATGAATGAGTGACATCATGCGTGTTTGATAGGTACAATAATGATTTTGGCCTACCAACACTTCCATAATTTGGGGCAATGTTAACAAATCTAAATTGCTAATGCTGCGGTATATTATCTGCTATGGTATAATCAAGCAGCTTTCGCGTAATGTTACTTTCGATCTGTTCCCTCTATGCTGTGCTGTGGATCTTTCTTGGTTTGAGGTCATCGAGATCGAGCATTTGAGTGTACAAGTTTGATGCATGTAGTGGCTGATAAGGGATCTTTCTGCTTAGAGATTAGAGCACAGTAGTAATATTTCTACCATTTTGTTCATCTGGGATTAATATAATATATGCTTACCTTTCATGATGAATTTCTTAATATGGTAGACATAATGGAAAGGGTACTGGCAAGATCATCTTCCTCTTTCCAGCTCAATTGGATCCCCACCAGCTCGGGTACATTATTAGTCCAAGTGAATCTCCTGTGTTATTACCATTCTTTTCTTCTTTAACATCGTTTGTGAAGAAGATGATCGATCGATGAAGAAGACTCTTCCTCAATTAACAGCACTCGTAGACTTGTTCTTGATCCGACTCAATTTTCAATTTCCGTTTAGCTTTGATCTGAAGGATTACTACAAGTAAAAGCAACAACAAAAAAACCTGTAGTAATGTATAGAGAGCTGGAAAGGAGAATTTAAGCTTGGTTAATAAGAATGGAAGTGCATGGACTCATGGTGCTAGGCAGCTGATTAAGGGACTCATGGAGCTAAACCTTAAACCAGCCACCTGAATCATATCTTTGCTCCTGATTTTAGGGTTTAGTTTGGGTGAAATACTCCATGAGGCTATGACATACCCCTAAATTGCATGACTGACTTGTTAGGGATCTAATAAACATGATAATGCTGCCTACGGTTTCAATGTGATTCCAATTTATAAAAATATTTCAGCTATCTACTCTTTTAACTTCAAGCAATTTCATCGGTCCACTTAGTATTGTTTTTGGGGTTTCATCTCAAAACGCATCTCTATACATGGAGGTATGTTTATGGCAAATCAATTCACTCTCTCGGGTGAAGTGGGATCTCTCACAATCCATCTTTAAGGGGCTCAATTTACTAGTCAACACATTTCCCGTCGAGAACGACTCAATACCATTTGCAACAGCCTGCATAACGAGATATTGTCTGTTTTGAGCCTTGCCTTCACGGTTTTGTTCTTGGGTACCATGAGGGCGACACTTGAAGCAGACAATATCTTACTATCCGAGGTTGTTACATCGATGATCAGTTTTTGAGCTCTGATTATGCTTCTCTAATGAATTATCATTTGATTAAAAAAAAAGGAGTGAAATCCACACGTCCTAAATTGTAATTCACACTCATTTTCTTTTTTTTTAGTAACCTAAATTTAACCACTTAAATTTTGTTTTTATATGATAATGATTACTAAAAATAGAAAGTTAAACAAAATTTAAACAATTAAAGACAAAATTTAAATTATTAAAAAAAAAAAAAAAAAAAAAAAAGATTGTGTGGCTTACGATTTGAAGTTTGTATATTTCACATCAGTGTATGAATTTGGAGAAGTCCAGATCGATAAAGAGAACTTCTTACCGACTCCTCCCAATCCAACAATTTCCTCGACTTGCTCCTTTTCTCTTATTTTGTTTGTTACCGAGTACCATATCCATACAATGATACATACCATTAAAATTTTTGATGCGAGTAAGAGGGAAAGAGTCAGAGTGGTAGGGAGTTGTGGGTTTGAGGGGATTGGGAAGAACGCAAACCAACTGTTCAGTCTGTTCTGATAAGTGCAAAAATGATCCAACTTCTTCCCAAGACCCCTCATTCCAATGATTTCCTGCTGTACATCTCTTTCCCTAACTTTTCGTGTTTATTCAATTTGCATGATCATTTCTAATTCATATATCGTGTCCATTACCATTGTAGGATCATCATTTCTAATTTTCAAAAGTAACGAACTTTGATCTGTAGAGAAATTAACCACTTTGATCGATGCCCTGAAATTTACAAAGGCTTTGCTACGGTCAGAACAAGTTTATTTTGCGTGGAAGGTATCAAAGAACTGATCTTGATAATTGGTACAATTATTTGGTGAACGAAGCAATCAAATTGGTTGTGATGGCTGTGTCTATGTTGGGAAAGACATTCAAAAGAATTGAAGAGAAAAAAAAAAAAAAAAGAGAAAGGGGTAATGAAAATTATGTCTTAACTAAACTTTGAGATTCATGCTTATATCACAGGGAAACAGAGATCTACAAATTACAATTAGTCATTAACAAATTTTGTTCAGAACCACAAAATTAAGAAGTGGCCTGATGAACTGACTCAATTAGGAGCCCAGCAGCTGAGGTACATGACTTTTCTGAGAGACTCCTCAGAATGCTTGGCCTTGTCATCTATGAGTTTACTTGAAACCAAAGCAGAGGATGAGGAAGAGAGTTTTGAATGAGCCTGAGAATAAGACCTGAGGTGGGTCTTGGCTTGCTGCTGCATCAATTTCATTGTGTAATTCCAACTGCAGATTCCTTGGTCTTTCAAGGCCTCCACAACTCCCACACTTGCTGCCACTATCCATGCTCTCCTTGCTGATGCTGAAGAACTCATATTGTTGAAGATGGAAAACTGAAACTGCTGTTTTGAAAGTACTCGATAGTTTGATGACTGTTATGCAAATGAGATGAGATGGTTTTGCTTTTAGAAGTTCATGAATGGAGGAGGGAGCCCACAAAATATGGGAAAACCATGAGCTGCAGGCAATGGTTTTACTTGAGGGTGAGTTTGGTTCCAACGTCATCATTGCCAAGTGTCACCGCTCGGTTACTTCACTACATACAAGTGATAGATGAGCACACAGGTTTCCTCATTAAATCCATCAAAGCCTCAAGTATTGGAGGAAATCCTCTTGCTATTTTTTAACTCTTCTCGGGTTAAAGATTAGGATAGAGAAAATCTAATGGTAAAGAAGTTAAAATTAGAAAACCTGAGTAAGAGGACCAGTGATGCTTTGAGTTGCAAGAGGGCTAAGATAATATGCCAAAATGGATCAAGTCTCGTATTAATTTCTTCCATGTATTACAGATAATCAGAAATCTACAATCTAATTACAATCATGCATTCTCTGTAAAACAAGCAGACTTGGTTAGTTGGGACCCCAAGAGTTGAGGTACATGACATTCCTCATAGACTCCTCAGACTGCTTCGGCATCTCATCTCTGAGTTTCCTTGAAAACAAAGCAGAGTATGAGGAAGAGAGTCTCTGGTTCGCCTGAGAAAAAGATCTGAGGTGGGTCTTGGCATGTTGTTGCACCAATCTCATTGTTTGACTCAACCTGCAGATCCCTTGGTCTCTTTTCAAGGCCTCCACAGCTCCCACACTCGCTGCTACCATCCAAGCCCTGTTTGCTACTGATGATGAAGAACTCATATTGTTGATGATCTTGATCTTCTAAATGGAATCAAAAGTTTGATGTTCTTGTATGATGCTAATCAAGCAAAGCTTTGAAGGATGCTTGTGCAAACATGGTGAGATGGTCTTGCTTTTGTAGTGGGGAGTGAGAGTACAAGTTATAGAATGAAGTAAATAAGATATTGAAGAAACCATGCGCTGGAGGCTCTGTAGCTGCTGCTGGTTTGAGCTTAGTGGCGAGTCATACTATTTCTAGTACACAGTACACACGTAGTCTCGCTTATGACAAGCTTGCCTATATACCCTACACGTCTGTAAAATGCTGCAGAGGAGCACATGGTTTTCCTTATAAAATCCAAATTGAGCCTCAGAAATGGGACAAGAACCCCACTAGTTCTCGTTTGTTTTCTTTCTGGTTAGGATTAGGAAACTTATTGGTGATGCAATTACTGTAATCTGAATCAAGGACAACTTTCATAGTGCCAGTTAAGTATTCACAGATCGAGTTGTTGATTTCTGGTCAGTGCAACTCGATTATGAGAAGCCTAATTAGCTATAACTTTGATGTTTCAATCTGATGAAGAAGCTGCAACTTATATATATATATATATATATATATATATATATATATATATATATATATATATATATTAAGAAAGGCTTCTTGACGAACGTACCATCTTTGACGCCAATATATATATATATATATATATATATATATATATATATATATATATCTTATATCTCTTGAGCAATCTGAATTTCATCACCTCGACCGTTAATCTTTTCCTTCTACAATCAGTAACAGGGTGCTGTGACTTAGAATAGGATTGCCGAAGGGTTTTTGATTCGCCATATATGCTTTTTTCATTGAAATTATAAACTCTCCATCAAAGTTAATAGTACAGAGCATGTCAATAGTTATAAGTTCTAACAAAATCTACAGCAATTTGCTACAATAATTGCAGAGACGTCTATGATCAATTTCCTTCTATTTGATCACAAGCCAGAGCAATCGATTGACAAGTTTGAATCTTGTTCAGCCCAAGCCAAAGTAATCTTGCTCTTGATTTTGAAGTGGTAGCTTGAATAATTGAACTAGTTGGGACCCCAGCAGCTCAAGTACATGACAGTCCTCAAAGACTCCTCTGACTTCTTGTGCTTCTCGTCCCTGACTCTGCTCAAAGCTGAAGTTGAAGAAGAGGAGAGCTTGTTCTTGTTGGCCTGAGAAAATGACCTGAAATGGTTCCTGGCTTGCTGATGCACGGATCTTATGGTGGGTGTGTTCCATCTGCAGATGTCTTGGTCCTTCAATGCCTCCACAACTCCAACACTTGCTGCCACAATGGCCTTGCTTGCTCTTGAAGCAGTACTCATGATGGTGATGAACTGATGATGAATTTCTCTTTATGATAGAAGCAGTGATCCTCTCTGAGGTTTGAGATTTCTTACAGGTGAGTTTGAATGATTTGAGGGTTTGGGTATAAACGGTCTCAGAAGGAGGTGATCATTATATAGAAGAGGGATGAGCTAGAGGAGCCACTGGTATTTGTTTTGTGTTTCGGTGGATGGTTTTGCTCTAAACAAATATACAGAGGCCCGCGGTCTGGGAGTGAAAACCACTCGTGTGTAGTTAGTTTCCCAAGAAAAGTGGGCTGTGGGATAAGGCCAAATAACAGGAGAAACACGTGGTTTTTTTTTTTTAATGGGAAGCGCTGGAATACACAGTCGTACAGTATGCCGAGGTGAGTCCCGACACGTGGCACGGTTTTGTCCACAAAATTCGAATTTTAAGGACATAAAAGTAAATCTCTCATTAACTTCTGTTAGCAGTAAATATCATCCGTTATAGTTAAAATTTGGAGGAGTGGTATGCTTGAATTGGTAGAATCTGGGTTGTATCAGACCCTCGGTCGGAAGAAGACTGAGGTTGTGGAGCTTATGTGAATATGATACTATTCGTATGGATGAAAGTTCCTCTACTTGTCACACAAAAAAAAAAAACCGAAGTCCTCTATGTAATGGACCCATGTGGTAAATCTCATTGAGTGTGAAAATCACAATCAAACATGAAAGATGAGTGTCGACTTAAACAGAGTTAAGGACCTTCAGTTCCTTGCCACCATGATCATCATCAAACAACTACTGTGAGAATACCATTATATATTGCTTTATCCCATCACAGAGCAGAGATTCTTATTCAGTTTCCCTGTCCTTAACGTCATCCTCATCACCAAGTTCTAAATCTTCCTTGCTAATGCCCAAAAACTTCCTCTCTGTGTAGGTTTGTAGGTTCTGGATGGCCGCTTCACGGACAAAACTTGGGTGACCAGGCCTTGTTACCTTTAGGTGATAAAGGCCAATCACAATGTGCCACCTCACATCTTTTATAAAAAAAACAAAAAAGCTGAAAATTGTAAACATTAAGATTAAACGGAGACCAACGTTTCTGTCAATGATTAAATGGAAAGGAGATGCAAATAGTTGTTAAACAGCCTGGAAGTGCAAATCAGTCCTCAAAGACCAATTTTTTCTAGAGAAATTAGTGTCATGAATTTTTCTTTTTCCATGTCAATAATGAGTTACAGAATCCCTTTCTTTCTCAGAAGTTACAAAATTTCATCTATTGCAAAAATGGAATAACAAAATAACAATGACAATCTCTATTTGTCTGATCTTTCAATGATCAAAAACTTTCCAAAGAGGATAGCTGAGGCATGCTCGGTCTGCAATATAATCTTGAGCTCAATCTCCTCAGTGTATGTTGTGTTCTTCCTCTTGTGATAATGAACTAAATTGTGTCAACGGTTTGCCAATCGACGCCTTAGGGTTTCCATGAACCTCATTTTCACAATAACTAATAATACTCACTGTTTTTGCCTATCTTGTCCATCGCTTTAAAATGTGTTGCGGTGGAATCCTCTTCACGTTCTTCTTGTCAAGCACTTTTAATGCATGAGCACACAGAATCCCAACGAAAGTAAACTTTTTACAAGTACACTCAACATTGTGTGTTGGAGCTTCATATTTGACCAAGTGCTCATTATGTTCAGAACTATATGACACTATATATTATGATGTCATCCCACACTTACCAACCTTGTAGGTACTATAATTATGAATTCTCACAAATTCTTTCTCAAAGAGTGAGAAAACCTCTGGAGTATATACCTCTACTCCATGTTGCAGCATATGCGCACTTACTGCTAAGACAGAAGTTGTATGTATCATCTTGTAATCAGCAGTCAACTCTTGATATCTTCGATCAGCCGAAACTCTTTCATAATGTTCTAAAAACCGCAAAAGATTATGCTCTGGCATCAAATAATTCTTAAGCACATTATTTATGGACTCACTAAGCTGTGTGCTTTTCATATCAGTGGTGAAAGTATGTATCCCATACACCATTGCCCACTTCTCTCGCAATTCAAATAAAGCATTCAACCACTTGTTTTCTTTGAGGCTATATTTCTCAAGCATAGCATTCCATGCTAATAGCCATTCATGCTCAAACTCAATCATACATACAATTACCAAAATCATCAGCAAATTTTGAAGATCCATGAAAGACATGACTCAGATTCTTAACAACATTCTGATAAAGGTGCCAAACACATAGCCGATGAGTAGCTTGTGGAAGAACCTCTTGTATTGCTCTAGCCATGGCAGCAAACTGATCAGTAAGAATGGTCAATGGTTGCTTACCAGACATAGCATAGAGGAAAGTCTCAAATAACCACTTGAAAGATTTAATTGTCTCATCATATAACAAAGCCGCGCCAAACAATGTTGTTTGCTTATGATGATTAACCCCAACAAATGGTGCAAAGGGTCGGCCATATTCATTTGTTCGGTACGTCGTATCAAAACAAAGCACATCTCCAAATTGACCATAATAACTTATCGATCGAGCATCTGCCCAAAATATGTTTGTGATCATGTCATCCTCGTCAAGTTGAATTGAATAAAAATATGACGAATTCTCAGATTGCATCTTTTGAAAGTACTGCAATATAGCACCTACATCTCCCTTTTCCATTTTAGACATTCGCTTTCTATGTATGTAATTCATGTAATCCTTCTTTGTAAATCCAAGATTCTCTGGCCCACCTACTTCTCTACTCATCATATCCACAGTGGATTTCATGGAGAACCATAATATTTAGCATCATCTACATGTGCCTTTTGTGGCTTTGATATACTTCTATTGACCTTCAACATATACTTCATAGAAGTAGCAACCAAAGCATGATTATGACTTTTCTGAAATGAGACAACCTTGAAATTTCCATTTTTTTTGCAGTAGGATAATCATATGCGCTTCACAACCACATATGGAAATTGGTTGAGAATAAGATGCATTCGTATGCCGCTTTTCATCACGAAAAGCTTCTTTTGAACAAGCATGATGTACCCATGTCACAAAATCCTCACTGTTTTGTCTACTGTTTCTTATCTTCATATTGAAGCCATTTTTGCCACCATAATTCATATAATACTTCTTTGCACTCTTAACATCCAGAAACTCTTTTCCAAGAATTATCTCATCAATCGCCTCCTCATTATGATGAGAATGCTCAAACTGCTCTTCTTCACCTTTTAAGTCTTTCGAATCACATGTGGCTGATTGCCTAAGTTTGTACAATCTGCATTATCCATTAACCTACAACAGAGTAACTTATAAATTATAACCAAGTAAGCAACTTCTGTAATCTAATACTGGGAATTTTTAGTTCAAAGCTACACAAAGACCAACAGATGCCAATAAGACAATTTAACTGAAGCACAAAGATTTTGTTCCTTACCTTAGTCTCATTTCACTGATATTCGAAATCTTGAACCCAATAACTGTTATATAAACTTGTAAAGGCTTGGGAATAACAACACAACAAATTCAAATATATATGCATATCAACAATCGGCAAGTATCTTGAACTAAATTACAACAATCGATATTTTAACCAAAGAAATAAAAAGAATCGACAATGGAGGATAACAATGGCTCAGTCATACCTACCCATCAACTTGTAGCTCAAGACCTTTCGATGTCACTCAAGAGTCAAGACCGAGTCGGGATCGAGTTGAACTCAGCGAGAGACATGAGGAGGAGGACGAGAAGCAGATATGCGAACGCTAGGGTATGGATCTTCGAGTCTCCACGAGAGAAGTGGGATTTGGGAAAGGAGAGTTCGTCTCCGCAGAAGCAAGGGTTTAGGTCCGTGAGGAATTTGGGAAAGAAGAGTCAGTTTGCATCTCCTCTCCGTTTAATCCCAACAGAAACGTGGTCTCCGTTTAATATCTATGTTTACAATTTTCAGTTTTTTTTTTCCTAAAAGATGCCAAGTGACGCATTGTGATTGGCCCTTGTCACCTAAAGGTAACAAGGCCTGGTCACCCAAGTTATGTCCCCGCTTCATCAATAGATTCAACTAAATACAAAACCTCAATATCTTTTTGAACCAACCTTTCCAAGAATGGAGCACTTCTTGCATTTTTCAGACTGTCTGTGGCCAAGTAATAGATGGCCTTTTGGGTCTCAGGCATGTTTTCAACATATTCATCTAAACTCGTCAGTTCTTCCTCACTTTTGAAATGTAAAACCGTAACAGAGGTGTTATGCACTTGTGATTTACATTGCTGCCTATCTCAGTGAAAACTAATTTTACCAGGTATCGGTAATTGACATTACAGCCCTTCCATTACGAACTCCGTCAGTAGTACGGTACAACACGGGTATTACAGCTTTTGCCTTTTTTTAATATTAGAAATAATGTACAATACAATATCCAACTTATTTTGTCTAGTATCATATGTGCTAAGTGACATAAGTCTTTATTTATAAATGGGTAGTTGTGACTCGTGAGTTCGACTTGTTTAACCAATCAAAACAATATCCGATTTATTCTTGTTCTAAACTTTCATATTTTGTTTATAAACACTATTACATTAGTACATAGTCGTGACCTTGACCTAATTTTAGTACACACCAACTATAATGTTGTTATGTCATATTTAGAGTGATAATTATGTCCCATCTTCATTTACTGGCAATGTTAATTAATAATTGATCTATGACTCGTTTCGTGTAGAACAACCTAGAGAGTTCATATATAAACTTGCAGCGGATGTATTGAGAAATTTGAACCACTACCTCAGTTTTTTTTTTTTTTTTTTAAAGAGAAATGAATATTTCATTAATCAAGGGACAAACCAAATTACAACACTCGTAAAAACAAGACCGAAATAAAAATAAAGAGCATGAGTTTCCAAGTCGATCAAGCTAAAAAGAGTGAGAGAAAATTGACAGCTCGCTAAACTATGTACCGAATGCCCTACAAGCAAATAAGTAAATGCAACAATACCAACTAATATGCCACACCCACTATCTAAGCATGCTAACATTACCGTCGCCATCGCTGCTACCAACCGTGATATGATGAGGAGTGCTAAATCGGATCACTGATGTCTGAGTAACTGATGCCAATCATATCCTGTTACACAAATCATATGAAAATCCACGACCCAGAGAAGAAACTCCCTCCAAGCAACACCATACAATCCATTATCAAAACTCAAGTCATGAAATAGTTGAGGCTGACGAGAGATAACCGAGAACCATACACAAGAATCGTAACCAACGAAAATAAAATATGATAAACCCACGCGTGAACACGTATAATCTAATACAGAGAAGCACATGGTTTCCTTATAATATCCCATTAATTGAAGCCATAGGTATGCACGGGACAAGAACCCAGGTGGTTTTTGTTTGTTTTTACTGGGAATTGTCTCATTCTCTTATAAACCCTCAATTAATCTTAGTTTGTTTTTGGAGTAAATTTACTTTTTACTCAATGGATCTGGTGTAGTAACTAAGTGCATTAGGCGTTGTTTTGGGTGTAGACGTGTGGTAACTAAGTGCAGTTTCTTCTTGTTGGTTTCACTCGGGGAAGAAATTGCTGACTGTAGCTGAAGCCTCACTCCAAAAACTCTGAAGTACTGGTGAACTTTTGAGAGGCTCTGTTTAAGCTTCTTGGATATCTTTAGCATTTTATCCACGTTCTTCTTCTTTTTGAAGATTAGTTCCTAATTTGGGTGCCGAAATGGGTGTTTCCGATTTGTAACATGCTTTTGTCATTAGAACTAACTTGGAATTCTCAGAAGAAACAGCAAATAGTACTGATCAAGACATCAATTCCCAGAAATGTAAAAGATATTAGATATATAACATTGTTAATAGTTATAACAATACTCTACATCATTTCGGCCATAGACAATTGCAGAGACAATAGACAATTTCCTTCCATCTAATTAAAGCCTAATTGATGGAAAAGTTTCATTCTTTTTCAGCCCAAACTCTATGCAACCAGCAATGGCTCCCGTAAACATGTAATACTTCATCTTGGTTGAACTCTTAGTTGGGACCCCAGCAGCTCAAGTACATGACAGTCCTCAAAGACTCCTCTGACTTCTTGAGCTTCTCATCTCGAACCCTGCTAAAAGCAGAGGTTGAAGAAGAAGATAACTTGGTGTTGGCCTGAGAAAAGGACCTGAACTGGGTCTTGGCTTGTTGGTGAATGGATCTAACGGTGGAGTTCCATCTGCAGATTCCTTGATCCTTCAATGCTTCCACAACTCCAACACTTGCTGCAACAATAGCCTTGCTTGTTCTTGAAGTAGTACTCATGATGATGATGATGATGATGATGGTTTCTCTGTTTTGAGTGTTTTGGGTTTCCTGGTGAATATGAACGTTTTGAGTGAAGTGATGAGGTAGATAAGAATGAGGTGCTCAGTAAGTCTTTATATAGAAGAAGAGGGATGAGGCGGGTTTAGAGAAGGCAGTGGTATTTGTTATTGTTTTGGACTTTGGTGAACTTTTTTTCTTTTTTTCTTTTTTTTTTTCGGTCTGAGACTTTGGTGAACTCTGTGGGTGGACTGGTGGAGTGATAAGAAGAGAGCTACTTGTTTTGCCTTTAAATAATTGTATTCTGGCCGGCGGTCTTGGAGTGAAAACCACTCTGTTCCACTTGTTTTCCCAAGAAGGTGGGCCGAGAGATGCAGCGCACCTTACTGCAGCACATCCCCTCCCTCTTCCTTCAAAGTTTCAGCTCTAGTTTTTAGTCCTTATACTTCTCATTCTAAACCGCTTTAGTTTGTTTCACTTTTACTTCACAAGCTTGTTCCTTCACTAGCTAGCCAGCCCTGGTTTTGTTGTTTATTTTCACTGTCTTCTCTTTTTCTTTTCTTTTTTTTTTTTTCTTTTTTTTTAGTTGATTCGATTATAGTAATAGAACATCAAAACAGAGTGTTAGGTACCTAACAAGGTGAGTTCTGGAATGTATGCAGTACTTGGTGTACTTTGGCTGTCTGGAGTACGTGTCAATCAGCGATTGGCATGTGCAAATTACTTCTCTGTCTGGCTCCGTCGTCTCCGTTAGAGCGTGATGTGCGTGACTTTCGGTAACTCTTCCCTCCGCGATCCACGATATGGAGGTGGGTAACTTCATTAATGAAACAGTGGAGAGGTGTGTTGAAGAAGCTTGAATGGGGTAAGACCCGAAATCAAATCCATGGTTTCTCATGAGGGGTCATCTGGGTCAGAGAGTAGCAGTCGGTCGTGGATGATTGCCGAAACGGCTGGGGTACGCTGTGGTAAGAAGGCGGCGATCGGCGGGGTTTCTGTGCCTGGTGGTCAGAATCATACCGTCTCGTGTCGCTTCTTAAATATTTCCGGGAAAACCTCTGGTTCCGATTCTCTGAAAGCCCATGATCCAGGTGCTTACAGTCTTTCTTCTTCAACTTTGATTGCTCAGATTATTTGTTAGAATAATTGACGAAGGATTCAGAGGTGGTTGAATTGGGTGGTGGGGACCAACTGGAAATTGGGTCTATCAGTCTTTCTTTTTTTTTTTTTTTTTTGGATACATGGGTTTATCAATCTTTAGCTTAGTGTGAAGTTTGACATTTTGACAATGTGAAGCTAAGGGAATATGTAGTGGAGGTTTAAGTGTTGATAATCAGAGACTAGAGGATTGTGATATTATAATTAGTGATCATAATGAAGCTGTTGGTTCATTTGGGCTTCTATTAAGCCAAAATGTGTGAATGGTGAGTGAGTTTATATGGCCTGTAGAACATTATGTTCTCCTGGGTTTTTGTAGAATGTCTAGATTTGTAGATGTGATCCATGATTAAGCTATGTTTCTTTGCTCTTGGTTGTGTTTGCTAGTGTTTTGTATGTACTGTGTGCCATGATACTTTAGCGGAAAAGATGCTACCATGATATGCTTAACTACTTTGTTGTGATTCTAGAGCACATAGGAAAAGAGCAAAACTTGCAAACAAGCTGGATCAACTTGGTATGTACAGTACAACAGTCAAGCTGAAAGCATGTACATGCTTTCTTTAATACATTTCCACAGTCAAAATGATCGGCCAATTACTTCTTTTTTTCTGTACCGGTTGTGACTACTTATGATAGAAAATAGCAGCATGCTGTTCAGATTTTGGAGCTAAGGTTACCTCATAGTTGTACGGACTGTTTATCTGTTTGAGTCTTGTATGCATTGCTAATACAGCCAGGAGCCTAGTGGCTGCTTCACTACATTCAATAATTATGTAAACTGTCATCTGTGATCATATACTTGTCGCAAGTTCAAAGTGATTTTTTTCTGGGTTTGTGTTGATTATACAGTCTGTGTTGAGTTGAAAGTAAAGTTTTAGTCTTTGTTTTGTTAAAGGTTTGGTCATTGGTTAGTTTGATGTGTTTAGAACATTTGGGATTTTAGTAAAACAAAGTAGTTTTTGTTCAATTTGGACTTGGAAAGTTTGTGGCTTTTGATTTTACTGTGTTGTGGGCAGTGATGGCTCCAGCAGTGAAGCCTGTGGAGAATGAAACTGCTTTCAAGGAATTGAAATATGAGTTGTTTTCAGCTATGTCTGGGTCTGTAAGTGAAAGTAAGGCTTGAGTGGGTTTAGTTTTGAAGAAACTGAGTCCATTGTGAGTATTACTGTGGTTGGAGCATCTGGGGACCTTACTAAGAAGAAGATATTCCCACTCTTTTCGTGCTTTATTATGAGGGTCACGTCCCTAAGGTGTGTGAAATTGTTTTTCTTTCTCTCGTTTGTTATTGATTTTGAGGTTTGGATCAATTGGTTTGATAATGAATGTGTGATTTTTGTTGCAGCACTTGCACTATTTTTGGTTATGCTCGGAGTAAGATGACTGATGCGGAGCTAAGAACTATGGTTAGCAAGACACTTGCTTGCAGAATTGACTAGAGGTGAGGTATGTTTCATTCTTGCTTTGGAATTAGGGATTACAAGAGCCATGTCAGAGGAGGAGTTACTTACCCAGCCTACACGGATGATAATACTATTGGTAGCTATTGTTCAGATTCATTGATGGATGTTTAGATTAAGAATGGAAAGGGTTTTGCTGATAAAGGATGAATTTTTGTGTTGGCTTTATGCAGATTTTACAAGGTTAACTCTAGCATGCTCTAAAGGAATGACAAATTGGATGTGGATTAGGATATGATCCATATTCGCCAACTCCTTGTTTGGTGGCTTTTTGAGAATCACACTACAATACTTTTGGTGCTATGGATCTTTCTCGTTACATTTTGTTAATAGTTGGAAAGTTAACAATTGATGTACTAGAACTGTATGCAAGATTTTATCGGTAATATGAATGTTTATCGAATTTATCAAGTGTATGTATAATTTGTGTGGAATGTAAGTCTGATACTTCTGTATGCATCTCCTGCACTAACAGTTTTCAAATCCTTGTGATAATCATTAATCATACTTTTCAGCCTGCTATGGTAAAACACTATATCTACAATTTCAGCGATCGAATTGGATAGGTTTATGGAACATCTAACCGTAGGATGTAATACCAAAGTTAAATATCAATGTGGTACAAAGTTCTCTTGTTTGGTAGGTTATAAGTAAATGTACATCATTAAAGGAAGCAATACTTTCAAAAATCTTGTGAAATAGATTGTGATCGGTATAGTGAAACACGACTAGCAGTAACATTTGGAACCCGATAAAAGCGGTCAATCTTATATATGTTTACACTTCCTTATGGGGAGTCCTATCCTTGGGAGGTAAACGTTTAGAAATTTTTACATGGGTAGTTACATCTCATTGTCGGGAGCTGAACGTCTCTAAGTTTTAACATATGTGGTTAGATCTCATATATGTGAGAGTTTAACGTGTGAAAGAATTGACAAAAATTAGGTCACAAAGAGGTAAGTAAGAGCGTTTCTGTGTGATAAGTGACAACAGATTAGGGTTGACCGCTTCGATCGAGCCCTAGACGTTGCCGAATCCAATAGAATTTTATACCATAGCCAAGTTTTACTATAACGATCATATCAGACGATTAAATTTTCATTTTGTGAATTTTAGTCATTCGAACTACGTGTCTACTAATATGGTATAACTTGTTTAATAGGTTATATGCAAGTGTACAACATTTTAAACCAACTATAAAGAATAAGAAAATTTTTCAAAAATCTTGTAAAATAAAATGTGATCGGAATAGTGAAATACGGCTATAGTTGAAAAATCACATATTTCGGGTAACGTTTGGGTCCCGATAAAAACGGTCAACCCTTTTTAGTCGCATGATAGGTCACATCGTTTCCAAACAACATGATGAACTTGACTAGCATGATATATGACTGAATTGGAGAAAATCTTGATCAAATTTTATAGCTCTTAGGTTGCAATCATGTCAGTTTCTGATCCGTACATAAGCCAAAATAGAGAGATTGGCAGAAATCTTCTAAGCATCTTGGCATATATGGTGGGAGCCAGTACAAGCTTTAGCAAGCCAGAAATGCTAACCCTGTAAATTTCAGTCATGGAATCAAGACACTACAAGCTTTCATATGTAATTCTGAACAATTTTACATTTTAGGGACCCTTTCTGAATGATTTATAGTCTCCATTTAAGGTTGGTCAATTTCATCTTCAAAATCATTGCTGGATTACTAAAAACTTCAACATCCACCTGTCACAGGGTGGAAATGGTATCGCAAACTGCAGACATTCAAATAATACAGATGAGAAACTTAGAAAGGATCATTCTTACGCACAGATTTGAACTTTGTTCACATATACTAATACTAGCTTTACTATATAAGTATATATAACAACTAGGCTCGAGTCTTGATGTGTTAAAGTTCAGTATTGACAAATTGGACTTAACTAGAGTTGCACTCTGCAAATTACTTGTGAATTATTCCAGTCAATATCAATGCCATAAGATGTTAAGAAAGATGAAAGTGTACCAGGAATTAATCTCTTTGTTGAAATTTTTAGAATTTCCAGAGATGGTGCCATCCAATTCAACGAGTCCCTCATGTAACAATCTGTCACTGCCATTGCGGAACTTTTCTGCTCTATTATCTTCATGTCCAAATGCCTGAGACTAGGCAATGGTGCAAAACAGGTCTGCCTCGTATCTTCTGAAAAGAGGATATCCTACAGCATTTCCCACAACAACATCTTTGGTTTGAAAAGTTCCAGTATAGTTTAGATTAGTGGTGGGGATGATTTGAAAAGTTCCAGTATAGTTTAGATTTCAACTTTGGTTTAACAAGTATATAAATACTGATGAACAAAGATTCTAACATGAACCAAATCTATGAATGAGGTGTGGCACATATTCTCCATACCCTCTAATGCAATAATGAATATAAGTCTCCTCCAATACAAACTGGAAATCTCTACCCTAATTTTTTTTTTTTTAGTTGAAGTTGGAACACAACAAAGAAAATCATAGTCCCTCACCCTCAGGGGAATCTCCCTTCAGTCCAATATCTTCCGACTAGGAAGTCTGCATAACAATTTGCCACTAGGTTTGTTTAACAAAATAACCCGGGCATATTTCATAATCAAACATGTCTAACACAATGAGAATTGAAGCTATGAACTTATGAACTACCTTCAAACTACCTTCAAATCTGACGATCCACCACGTCTGTTGCAATTCGTATCACGATCCACCACCAATTGTTGTAAAATATATTGCTACAGGATACAACATCCTGCACTAGAAATTCGTTATAACTGAGATGAGTAGACTTAACCTTGTTCTACAGTAAAAGTAATGATCATAATCACATTCACTTTTGAGAACTGATTATTTCAGACTTTCTATTAACTAAAGAAGACTCCGGTGCATGTTAATTGAGGAAATGACAAAGCAAATGCACCCCAAATTTGTCACTGTTAAACCAGAAATGCATCAGGACAAAAACTGACTTTCTGAATTCACAAGCAACATGGATCTAAAACAACTTTACAATATTAACCAATTACAAGAGCATGAACATGAATACTCTAATAACTTGCCTAATAAAATACCATATTGTAAATGAAGAAAAGAGAACATGCCTGATCATGTACGGTCATGGGGTGACCATAGTTCAGGGGCACATGAATAAGACCATCAAAGAAGTCCACCATAAAGCTTTCTGTCGCCGTGTAAGGGAAGCCGGTGTCTAAGTAATGCACCTCCATTTGTCCATTTCTGTTCATTTTTGCAGAACTAACCAAATTAAGATTTGCATAACAAGCTACATAAGTAAATTAAACAATTCAAATTTCACAGGAAATAAAAACAACAGCAAATTTAGAGCAAAAGATAAGCTTTTGGACTCATGGACTCATACCAACTATAAATTAGTAAATAAAGACTCAATCTTTATCACGGTTCTTGGATAATGAATGTGGGTGAAGAAACAAGACACTTGCACTAAGATATTTGCCAAATGTAGAACAAAACAGGACACACCTACATAGCAGAAATTAAAGACTGTTTCTTTAGCCAATTATCTTCATTTTTCTTTGGCTACTAATACAAATTTATTAAATTCAAGATGGAAAATTTGTGTTTGTACGCTTTGAAAGAGATGAGCAAAAGATCCCTTCACATTTCGCAATGAAACAAAATCTGAGAGAAATTAGAGAGAAGAAGCGAAAACCATTGACACTGAATTAGAAGGTTTGTAAAGAACTCTAAAAATCACTGAAAAATGTGAATTCATGAAAAGAAAATAGAAACAAAGAAATGGGTTGAGCTCAGAGAGAAAGAGAAAGAGAGAGGACATACACTGAGAAGGAGAATGGGAATGGGTTTGGCTTAATACTTCGTGTTTTGTATCTCAGAACTAAAGTTTTGTACATGTATATATCTGGGGATTGAAGTTCCTACCTTAATACTTCGTAGCCAAACGATGAGAGGCGGATCAATTACATATAAGAGTACTGGCTGCTACACGTCGTCTCTGACTCCGTTTGCCGATCTGCGAAAGCCGCCCAAACGGATGTCGACCCGATATGAAAACGTCGCCGTCGCACAGGCCGGATCGATCCCCAGAAAAACCAGATGAGCAGAGAAGCAGAGAGAGGAAGTTACAAGAACCCTAAATCCAAACCATAACTCAGTTTCTCGCACTTCGGATTAAAACTTATACGAAAGCAGCTGCTCTCTGTGTCCACGCGAGACGCGCCAAGCGCGCGTCCTTCTTATCAAAAGTAAAAGTTTGTAATTTCACCGCTTCAACGATAGCCGCAGTACTCCGACTACTGCGTACACAGCAGCCGTTCCCACCTAACAATGTTTTACTTGTAGCTTCCTTCAAATATAAGTGACCCTGTACAGTGCAGTTGGTCTTCTTGTATCAACCTTCCTTCAGTCTTGCCAAATGAAACTTTTAATCAAGTTCAACCAAATTCGAAATTGATGTTCAGAATTTCAGCGTAAGGACTTTGTTCTTCAATTCTACAATCGTAGTGAAGGTTGTAAACAGCAAGTGACATCAACTCACATCTGTAACAGGTTATAATAAGTTTGATATGGATGGAAATCAGTTTATTGTATTGCAATGAATTGAGTGGTACAATATATACACAATAGGAGATTTGCGTTAGCTCCTTGATTCTAGCTAATTACTGCTAAAAGAAAGATTATACAACTGTTACAATCAATGTGAAGATAACAAGCTATAACTAATTGGGATTAGTTACCGTAGATGTCTCAATACTCCCCCTCAAGTTAGAGTGTATGTTGATTACACTTAACTTGCTTAAGAGCTCTGTGAATTGCTTAGGATGCAGCGGCTTAGTGAACATGTCGGCAGGTTGTTCTGCTGTTCGAATATGGACAGCCTTAACAAGGCCTCTTTGGATCTTCTCACGCATAACATGACAATCAATCTCAATATGTTTTGTGCGTTCATGAAAAACGGGGTTGGATGCTATGTAGAGAGCAGCTTGATTATCACAGAATAACAATGCTTGTTGCGTACCTTTAACGTTCAGGTCTTTCAGAATGCTTTGCAACCATGTAATTTCACAACAAGTAGAGGCCATGGACCTGTATTCAGCTTCTGCGCTGGATCTAGACACCGTACTCTGCTTCTTTGTCTTCCAAGATATAGGCGCATTACCAAGGAAAATGCAATAGCCAGTAACTGACCTTCTAGTGTCTTTACATCTTGCCCAATCTGCATCACAATATGCCTTTAATTGTAAAGTACCGCTGGATGGTAGGAGTAAGCCCTGTCCCGGCGTTTGTTTCAGATACCGAAGGACTTTGTAAGCAGCTTCTAGATGTGGTTCCCTTGGCTTGTCCATGAATTGGCTAAGAATATGAACCCCATACACAATATCAGGTCTTGTGATGGTGAGATAGATTAATCTTCCTACCAACCTTCGGTACTGTGATGGATCAGATAATAGCTTCCCTTCTCCTTGTGTTAAAGCGTTGTTATACTCGACTGGAAATGAGGTAGGCTTTGCGCCAAGAAAGCCTGAATCTTCTAGTATTTCCAACGCATATTTTCGTTGGCTCAAGACAATGCCCTGTTTAGAACGAGCGACTTATATGCCAAGAAAGTACTTCAACACTCCCATATCTCTTAGCTTGAACCTGTCAGATAAATACTTCTTCATGTTTGATATGTCATCAAGATGGCTTCCTGCTAGAATTATATCATCAACGTACACCAACAAGACTGTAAAATGGCCTTTATGATTTCTGGTAAATAAAGAATAATCTGACCAGGATTGTTGAAAACCGGCTTCCCTGAGAGCATTGGATAATTTGATGAACCATTGCCTTGATGCCTGTTTAAGTCCATACAATGACTTGTGCAATTTACAAACTCGTGTCTCCCCCTTTCCTCCGAAACCAGGAGGAAGCTGCATGTAAACATCCTCGTATAGGTCACCATGTAAGAAGGCATTGCTAATGTCAAGTTGGTGAAGATGCCAACCTTGAAGAGAGGATAAGCTGAGAAGGATGCGCACGGTAGTAAGCTTGGCAACAGGCGCAAATGTCTCACGGTAGTCAATTCCTTCAACTTGACTGTAACCTTTGGCAACAAGGCGAGCTTTATATCGTTCCACGCTACCATCAGGATTGTACTTGATTTTGTACACTCATTTGCAACCAATGGGACGTTTATTTGCTGGTAGTGACACAAGGCTCCAAGTACGATTAGCTTGTAGGGCACAAATTTCATCTTGCATTGCTGTGCGCCATTTAGGATCAAGGACTGCTTGTGAGAAAGATGTAGGCTTGCGGTGCATGGTTAGTGCAGCAATAAAAGCTCGATGTGGAGGAGATAGTCTATCATAAGACAACACATGTGATATAGAATGAGCCGTACCTGAGACCTCGGTCGGTGAAGAGGATGGAGCAGTACGTGAGGGGAGAGCTGCCTCGATGTGAAAGTCTTGTAATAGGCTTGATGTCCTTGTAGGTCTGGTAGAACGACGTTGTGGAGGCTGAGTTGGAGAGACAGAATTATCGGGTACGGGAGAAGGATTGTCGGTGGAGGAAATGGAGTCAGTTGGAAGAGGAGAAGATGTGTTTGAGTTGGAATGAGATTGTTCTGTTTGGTGAGCAGCGGAAGTAGATAGACTTGGAAGAGAATTTGGAATGATAGGTGAAGATGCCGTGTTTGTATTGTCAACGGAAGGAGAGGCAGTGATTGCGGGTGAGGTGTCATGAGGATTAAGAGATGGATTTGATGCCGCACAAGATTGGGTTTCTTGTACAGCCTGTGCATTAGTGGCACGCACTGGTTCCCCATAATCAAAAGGATGAGAATTAGGATATGGTTTTGGAGGAGAATCAGGAATATGGGAAGATTGGTGTTGATAAGGAAAGTCAGATTCAAAGAAGATAACGTCTCGGGAAAAGATGATTTTCTTGTCTTTTAAATCATAAACTCTATAACCCTTTTTACCATGAGGATAACCCAAAAAGATACATTCAATTGACCTGGGATCGAATTTGCTTGGTTTGGAAGGATGTGTGGAAACGAAACATCGACAACCAAAAACTCGGAGATGATCGTGTGTGGGTTCCTTTAAAAAAAGCCTTTCAAAAGGTGTTTTGCCATTTAAAATTGGGGTTGGTGTCCGATTAATGAGATAGCTGGCCGTTAAAATGGCTTCACCCCAAAACCGTTTTGGTAAATGAGCTTGAAAAAGAATAGCACGAGCCACATTTAAAAGGTGACGATGCTTTCTTTCGGCAACCCCATTCTGTTGAGGATTATTGACACATGTGGTTTGATGTTCTATACCGTTTGACGCATAAAAATCGTGCATAGCAAACTCGGGACCATTATCACTTCTAATGACTTTGACACGTTTATCAAATTGATTTTCGACCAAATGAACAAAACTGACAAGAAGTGAACGTGTTTCGGATTTATGTTGCATGAGATAGACCCAAGTACCCCGTGAATAATCATCAACAATGGTTAAGAAATATTGTGCACCAGTGAGTGAAGGGACATGATAACCACCCCAAATGTCGACATGAATCAACTCAAAACAATCTTTACTGGAAGTAATACTCAAAGAAAATGGATGTCTAGTTTGCTTAGCCAAAGGACAAATCAAGCAATTATTTGGTGCACAATTGTTTTTGGAAAAAGAAAGTAACGATAATACTCGTTGTGATGGATGACCCAGCCTTTGGTGCCAAAGATCTGGCGTTTGGACTTGAGCCACATTGCATGTTCCTTTCTGATGATAATCAAGGCAGTAAACTCCCTCCCTCTCAGTTCCTGTCCCAATCGTCTTCCCCGATCGTAGGTCCTGCACAACACAAATCTGTCTCAGGAATATTGTGATGTAGAACGAATCACGAGCCAATTTGCTAACAGATATCAGGTTCAAATAAAATGATGGAACACATAGCACGTTCTCAAGCTTCAATTTGGATGAAAACAATACGGTTCCAATATATGTAACAATAGCAGATGAACCGGAGGGGAGCCGCACAGTATAATTCACAACAGGTTGCTTTGAATTAAGAAATTTGTCGTCACAAATGATATGATCACTTGCACCACTATCTATAAGCCATGTTGGTGTGTGACAACAATTATTGGCTAGGGAAGCAGCCTTACCAGAAAGTTCCTCATAATTGGTAATTTTACCGTCCTGGTTGGGATTTTTGGCGCTGCTTAGAAGAGTGAGCAGCTTTGCACGTTCTTCTTCAGAGAAAGGAAAGGAGGCAGAATTGCCTTGGCTATCACAATAGGCCGAGATGTGATTCACTCGGCTTGTTCCTTCTCCGGATTGCATAGCTTTTCGTTTCCGGCATTCTTCATAGGTATGGCCTTTGTAATTACAAAAGGAGCAGCGAAGATGGGCTCGGCATGTGTCCGATGTATGGCCCCTGTAGTTGCACGTTGTACAACGCAAATGAGCCTTGCAGTTTTCAGTGGCATGGTTAGTGCGATCGCACTTTGAGCATCGCTGCTTTGCGTCGTTGCTGCTAGAACCTCGCGCTGATCGGCGTACATGACCAGCAAAAGACTCAGTGAGGGGCTCATCACTGCGCGCGGTATGAGGCTCAGAAGGCGCACGCGCTGGAAAGAGTTGATGCTGCACGCTGAACGCAACTGAGTCCGACGGCTGTGTGATTGATTTACTTGCCGAGACAGCTGCTTGCTTTTCATGCCGGAGTGCCATAGAGTACACCTTGTTCAAGGAAGGCAAAGGATCCATGCCTATGATGTTGCTTCGAGTTGTGGCAAACTCATCAGTTAAACCCATCAGAAATTTCATAATCTTCTGTGTCTCGATATAGCTCCTCAATTCTGTTCCCGCATCACAAACGCAGGCAGGAAAATTGCAAAGGGCCTCCTTTTCATCCCAAAGGCTCTTAAGTTGGGTGAAGAAAGTAGTGACGGAGGAAGAGCCCTGCATACAGTCATGAATAGCATTCTCAACATGAAAGAGTTGAACAGTATTAGTTTGTCCAAACCTTTCGTAAAGCTCAAGCCATACAGTCCTTGCATCCTTGCAGTGAGAGAAGCTTTTAGCAATTGGTGCTGACATTGATGCCAACAGCCATGTTTTGACAAGAATGTTGCAACGATTCCATTGAAGCAATTCATCCGGATTCTTCACGGGTTTGATTAGGGTTCCATTGACAAAACCAATTTTGTTTTTGATTTGGAGTGCCATGTCCATGCTTTCGATCCAAGTACTGAAGTTGTCCTCCACTAATGATTGTGGAACAAGGATCGCTCCTGGTTGATCTGAGTGATGGATGTATAGAGGGTGATTAGAATTCTCCCATGCCGGACCCTTCTGTGATGAAGATGAGTCGGTTTGGGGTTTCTGTTCTTCTCCTGTCATTGTTTGTCGACAAGGTTATGGGGTTTGGCTCAGAAACGGATTGGCTCTGATACCATAATAAGTTTGATATGGATGGAAATCAGTTTATTGTATTGCAATGAATTGAGTGGTACAATATATACACAATAGGAGATTTGCGTTAGCTCCTTGATTCTATCTAATTACTGCTAAAAGAAAGATTATACAACTGTTACAATCAATGTGAAGATAACAAGCTATAACTAATTAGGATTAGTTACCGTAGATGTCTCAATAGGTTAAACAAAATTCTAAGCTAATTTGGGAATCATAGGCTAATTTGGCACAGACTGCGCCGCTTGATCAAAATGTTCGTTAAATCAAATTACTTGGTAGCCTTGGCTGTGTAAATGATCGGAAAGAAGCACGAAAAGAGGAGAAAGAACAAGGGCAAATGATATATCAAGACCAAGTTCTCAAATTAATCTCTTCTGATGTGTTACAGAGAATCAGATATCTACAATTTACAATCGTTCTCTGTAAGCAAGCAAATTTGTTTAGTTGGGACCCCAAGAGTTGAGGTACATGACATTCCTCATAGACTCCTCAGACTGCTTCGGCATCTCATCTCTGAGCTTCCTTGAAAACAAAGCAGAGTATGAGGAAGAGAGTCTCTGGTTCACCTGAGAAAAAGATCTGAGGTGGGCCTTGGCATGTTGTTGCACCAATCTCATTGTTTGACTCAACCTGCAGATCCCTGCTTGGTCTCTTTTCAAGACCTCCACAGCTCCCACACTCGCTGCCACAATCCAAGCCCTGTTTGCTACTGATGATGAAGAACTCATATTGTTTATGATCTTGATCTTCCGAAGTGTGATGTTCTTTGTTTGTTTGATGCTAACTAATCAAGAACAGCATTCAAGGTTGTTTGAGCAAATGGGGTGAGATGGGTTTGCTTTTATAAAGAGGGATGTTGAAGAATTTAGCCAGATAAAATATAGAAGAAACCATGCGCTGGGCTCTGTAGCTTCTGCTGGTTTTTGCTTGGTGGCGAATATGAAACCCCCATTCCAGCGACACGTAGAGCTGAGTTGTGACAATGTACCTAGACGTTCAACAAGTCGCACATGGTTTTGCCCTATTAAAAAATCCTTTCAGGCCTCCGGTATGGGAGATTTTCCACTCAATTTTATTTTAAGAGTTTTAGATACTTATTGTAATCACGAGTTTAAGTTTTCCATCCTCCTCCTCTGTATTTGGAAAAAAAAAAAAAAAAAAAAACAGAAATTGAAATATAACTCTTTAGTTTTGTGGTAACAGTAAGGGCTAAGAGTAATTATTTTGAGTGCAACTATTGTTTAAATTTGCTCACTAAAACTCACTCTATTTTAAATTATTAAATAACATATACATATTCATACACAATAACTATTAAGAACAATAATTATACAAAAATAAATATTATATTTATTCTCTTTAGACTTTCCAATTCAATAATAATTGATTACATTCTTTAATATTTTCCTTATATATTTTTGTTTTCTAATTTTTTTTATTAAAGCATATATATAGTTTATAAGAGTTAAAAAATAATCAATATCGATCATGTGATATAAAATTTTGTATTATCATACATGTTGAACACATATGCTTGCAAAGTGCATAAATATTTTTGTAAAAAATAATAATAATATCTATCGATTATAGAAAATATATATTTATTGAAATAATTTATTATGAGGTACAAAATAGAGATCAAATTATTCAAAAGAAAAAAAATAGAGAAAAAATAACGCGTACAAAAAAGAAAAACAATTAAAAAGATATATAGAATAGTTCATGATAGAACATTTTCTTGCATGAAAAAAAATAAAATAAAATGAAGGTAGTGATAATGGATGTTGAAAAACAAAAAGGAAAAAAAAAAAAAAAGAATGAGAGGTCTACTGAGTGAATAACAGGTAATTAATTGATTGAAATATATGTTAATAAATAATTAAGGTTATGTTAGGAATTTGAAATGAGGTCTACTAAGCAAATGCTTATATTGAAAAATAAAAAAGATGTGTATAGAGAATGAAAGGTATAGTGAGCAAATTTTGAGGTCTTGAACTGCAATATTTGATCAGAATAACTTTTTGGTGAAATAGGTTATTCATGCAAATCGATTTACATATAAATTAAAAGAAAAATGATCCAAACAATATCTCATATTTTAACGAATGAAAACTTTTGAACCTCACATTTCAAAAACTTCAAAATAGTGTCTCACATTTTTATATCGAACGAATAACAATATCTGGAACTGTAGTTCTGTTAAAAAAACTAACGGCAGACATATTTTTAACGTAAAATAACTAATTTACCTTTCGTTCTTTCTTTTTATATCCTTAATGTTTATTCTCCAAATAATAATAAAAACAAAATAATCTTCTTTTATCTGTTTATTCATTAGACTCGGATCATTTGTTCTCTCTTTTCTTTCATATGTTCTTTTTCTTCCTTTCTCTCATTCACAACCCAAAATCATCTGATATAAACTGATACCATCAATCTCAACAACTCTCAAATTCAGATCCCTGCAATTGGATTTGTACTGGCAACTCTCTCTCCTCTGTGCCCTTTCTCTCGTCTTCAGTATTCATCAACACCTAGCAAGGGACTCTTGCACCATACCGTCGTCACCAGAGCAAGGGACTCTCTCCTTTCTCTCCCAAGTCGCCAACCCAAGTCATCACCACCATCAACCACCCCTGCATATCTCTTGCTTGCACCATTTTTATCAATTGGGTATGAAAAAAATTGAACAAGGATTGGAATATAAACATTTCTTAAAGATTTCAGTTGAATTTTATTGAAATTTGGCTTTAATTTGTACTGGGTAAGAAGAGAACAGAGAGAATTCCAAGTAGAGATTTTGTTTTGGTTGAATGCCAAGGATCGGAATTTTGCATTGTTATTATTATTATTTTTTTGGGTGTGTATGCATGAAAGTAGAGTGGTTTTAAATACACACCCCAAATAACTTAATACACATTCTTATTATTTAATATTTCAAATCGGATTTGATTGGTATGTTAAATGACAAAAAGATGCATGTGTAATACAATTTAAATATTATAAACAAATTTATATTTGAAAACTAATAATGTGAAATATAAACCAAATTAAAATATTAAAAAATAAAAACTTATTTTTAGAAACTTATAAAGTGAATCAGAACAAATTAAAATTTTAAGATCGAGAACTTATATAGGGAAACTATTAAAATAAACAAAAAATTTGCAAGGAAATTTGGATAATCAATTAATTAATTTCTTTTTTGTCCTTAAATATTCATAATTTTCAAGTTTAGAGTGTCAAAGTGTCAAACGATGTAATTGTTATGCATATGAACACCTATTTCGTTATATTTCACATATTTTCCTTTTCACCCAAACACACTATTCATATATGTATTTTTCATCTTATTTATCATTTTCATGTTTAAGAATTTGAAATGAACAATGAATCTGTATGGATTTCTCAATAACTAACACAAGTAATGGATATGAACATCTATAAAATGTTAATTTATATAAATATATACTAATTATACAATAATAATAGTGTTAATATAGTCACATAATATGATATTTCATGGATTTTTAGATTAAGGGTATTTTAGGTACTTTGGGTTGTGTATTTAGTAAAATATCCGAATAAAAAGATTAAATAAGTTGTGTATTGAGAAATGGATGTGTATTAAGTTATTTGGGGTGTGTATATAAAATTTTTCATGAAAGTGAAAAGAGTAAGGAAAAAAAAAACAAAATCAGAATGATGATGAAGAAAAAGACATGACTAATCTCAACCGTTTGATCAAGATGCAAAAATTGAAACAAAGTAAAATAATGTTTATGAAAACAAATAAAAATGGAAATTAACGAAAATAGCCTTTAAAATATGCTTGTCGTTAGTCTTTTTAACGGAGCTAACGGTTCCGAGTACACCATTTTAAAGTTTTTAAAAGATAAGATACGAAACCTTTACTTCGCTAAAAAGTAAGATATTGTTTAAACATTTTTTCCTAAATTAAATTCGTTAGAACATCGCTAACAGAGTAGTCGAGCATGAAGTGTTCGGACCTTAACAAACGACGGATAAAACTCGTCCAACCCATGAGATAATTTTGTGATGAATGCTATTTCAAGGATATCAGAAGAAAGTAATACGGATCGATCAAGCCGCATCAATTATCAGAAATGAAATTGCATGACCATAGTGTCAATCGTTATAACAAAAACGTTATATTTTTATTTATTTACATCAGTTTCCCTCAATAACAGAGACTTAGGAATCAATGTCCAGCCATGATCAAATAGTTTCATTCTTGGTCAGCCCAAGCCAAAGTAATCTTGCACTAGATTTTGTGTGCTTGCATGAAAGTAGTATTAGGTGTTGGGACCCCAGCAGCTCAAGTACATAACAGTCCTCAAAGACTCCTCCGACTTCTTCAGCTTCTCGTTTCTGACTCTGCTCAAAGCAGAGGTTGAAGAAGAAGAGAGCTTGCTCTTGTTGGCCTGAGAGTATGATCTGAAATGCTTCTTGGCTTGTTGATGCGCGGATCTTAGGGTGGGTGAGTTCCACCTGCAAATGCCTGCTTGGTCCTTCAGTGCCTCCACAACTCCAACACTTGCTGCCACAATGGCCTTGCTTGCTCTTGAAACAGTACTCATGATGATGATGAAATGTTTTCTCTTGGTAGAAATGAATGTTTGAGTGGTAGTTGATGAGCACGAGGCGGCCTTTATATAGAGGTTGAGAATAGATGGGCGGAGAAGCTGTGTGAAGACCTAGTGGTATGTGTTTCGTCTGTTTTGTTTGGTAGAGTAGTGAAGTCTGTGGGTGGAGGATATCTTTGTTTTTGAGTGAAATGATAATTTGGACGATAGTGTCACAATATGTACATGGTTTTGCTTTTAAAATAAGTATCTTTAAGCCCGCGGTCTAGGAGTAAAACGACTTGTTTACTTGTTTTCCAGGAAAGGTGGGCTGTGGGATTGGAGCTGAAAAATGCCTAGAATAAAAACTGTTTTCTATTCTGATGTATCTATACATCGTTCGTTAATTGCAGCATGAGGTGGACATGCTTAGTATTTAGGCTCTTTTTATTTTGGAACTAGATTACTTACTCTTTTTTAATCAAGAATATATAATTTTTTTAATTGTTTGATCCATAGTATAACTTAAAACATACTCTTAAGATGACATGTAAGGAGGACTCTAGATGGTTCATTTAAATGTAGTTAACTAAGATAAACAAAAAGAGTCAAACGAGCAGAACCACCTGATTAAATTGATCATTTGATGAAGATTCGATCATGAAAGTATATGGTCATATTTTCAATTACATAAATTAACATTTTATAGAATGAAGTAACAGTAGATATTGCAAACCTTACCCAACTCAGGTTAGCTAGCTGGTCTAGAGATCATCTGATTTCAACTTTCAACTAGCTAGATGCAGAAAACACTTGTTACTTTGTTAGCTATAAAACATATATATTAATTGTTGCCGCACCCTTTAGTACAACAAAAGAGAAGGAGCTAGATTATAGTACTGGTTCACAATCTTAATTTTAATCCATGCATGTTGAGTCACTTGAGTGTAGTTCTTTTTTTGAACTATTTTTTTTTTCTCTTTGTTGTGCTGCCGTCTTAATCTAGCTGATGAACATGGCTGAATGATATAAAAAGTGAACAACAACTAAACAAGTGTGTAGTAGGAATAGCATATGCTCATGTTCATTGATATCGATAACTCATAATGTACGTGGTTTTCCTTTAAGAAAATTACACTCGTATGAATCACGTAGATGGATCATGTAAGTTTCCAAAATCTTCTGAGCGTTCTTCAAATCCATCTTCCATATTGGACGTACTATATATCATGTATCCCAAGCCAGATCCATTTGGACATGTTGCCGGAAAGAACATGGGGCGATCGATCTAATAAGGACCCCAACAGCTCAGGTACATGACTTTTCTTAGGGATTCCTCGGGTTGATTCTTCTTTTCCGAATTCATTTTGTCGAAAACCGCAGCAGAAGACGAAGTGAGATTCTGGGCTTGCAGGAGGAAGGATCTCATATTAGTCTTGGCATGTTGGTTAATACTCCTCATTGCGTAACCCCACCTGCAAAAGCCTTGATCTTTCATGGCATGAACAACTCCAACACTCATTGCCACAATCCAAGCTTCTCTTGTTGCACACATTTTCAGCGCTTTGATCTGTAACTAATTGATCTATTTCTTTTCAGATTTTGGGTTTTGATGACTTTGCTATGGAATCGTACGGTGAGTGAAAATATATATAGGAGAAAGATGAGGTTAGCTAAACGAAACTCATTCATGCATGGGTTGCACTTATCCCCAACTGGAAAAGGAGAGCAAGGAAGAGTACAAATTTGTTGCAAGACTTTTGAAATTCCGGACGCTGGCTGTCCTTGTCTGTGGTAGAAGTGACAAATTTTGCTGTGGTTTTGAAGAGAAATCCAGAGGCTTTACATCTTGTTTTGCAAGATAAGATAAGAGCTAGAGCTAGAAACAAGTGTTGCCCATAATAACTGAGCGTGACCACAATAAGCTAGCTAGCTAATTCGATCGTTCAGTTTCATACGTACCATGCGTGCGCATCATGTTTTGCAATTTGATCAATCATGTTTCATTGCTTCACAAGGATGGAAAGGCTTTGCAATTTGACTTGGTACACACGTATAACTTTTCGAAGTCACTCTAGCTTTGAATTACTTGATCACTGTTGCAGTCGACTACTTAAGTTCTTAAGTTATAGGTAATATTCACTGAGTTCATGTTAGACAATACAAATCAGAATAAATCACTATCCCACGTATATATGTACCCCTAGCCTG
Source organism: Fragaria iinumae (assembly GCA_009720345.1). NCBI lineage: Eukaryota > Viridiplantae > Streptophyta > Magnoliopsida > Rosales > Rosaceae > Fragaria > Fragaria iinumae. The sequence continues at coordinate 37,624,795 of CM019122.1, read as the reverse complement.
CTGGTATTATACATAAACTGATCAATCATTCCACTAATAACCGTTGGTATATTTGGCAAAGCTCACTAAAAAACAGAGTATAAACTCTAAAAGCTAGCAAGTAACATTAAACTCCAATTAACTAAGGAGTCACAATCTCGGGCAACAAGACGTTTAACGATAAACCCAAGAGCCAAAAATTACTTTTATAAATTTGGTCATGTACAGACTCATAAAATATGTTGTCTTATTTTTGAATTACTCCAAGATGTGTGTGTATATAAACATGATCAATGGAAGAAGTTTGAAGAGAGTCCAATTGAGTACAGCAGTCTAGCTACTAGTGCGCAGTGCCTCAAAACTTGGAAGGCATGATAAGTTTGTTGAGAATAATCATGCCTTCTCAGGGAGGTTGCATGGCACCAGAATCTGACCAAGGAAAGTCCCCTGAATCTGGAAGAAGGTCTCCTGGTACCAGCTTTGATACCATTTTGATGATCAAGAAGGAAGTCGAAGAGAGAAGAAGGAGGGTGAGGAAAGCCGAGAAGGTCGAGAAAGTCATGCATCTAGTTTGCTGGGGACCTAATTAACTGCTAATCTCACGCCATATATATGATAGATATATATTGAGCATGTAATTATCTGCCTATAATTAGTTTTACTATATACGCATAGCTTATGCACCTTTGTTCCTCCTGATGAAGTCTTAGATTCAATCCCCTGCCCCAGTTATTTCACAAATCTGTGTTCCCAGACCTCACTGTATGCAATAAAGTTTCATCTTCACAATCATACACGTACAATACATATAGTACCGCATGCAATCTGCACAGATAATGTCCATGTATGTACGTTGTGCTCTTTAATTAAGATTATAAACTAGCTAAGAACAACCTCCAAATAAGGGTGCCGGCCTCAAGCCTCAATAAACCGGACAGCTTCACATTAATCAAAGGAGGGGAACAACCCCTAGCTAGAGTTTTAAAACATTGAAACATTATGAAACTGAAACCAAGGACTCTGATTAGTGCTAAATGACACAGCTAGCCTTCCTTTTCTTCTCCAAATGAATTTCTCCAGCTAGCCTTCCAGTTAAGATACATAGGAGAATCCGATATATGCATTCCAGTCAAAATTTAAAGACATATGCATAGGAAAACAATAGGCGCTTAATTCAGATATATGCATTCAAGTCAAAAACTAAATATACATACAAGATGCGCGCTTAAGTGGCTTAACAACAAGTCAACAAGGACCTCTCAGAGACTATATACAAAGGGTTTTTCCATATATACGTATAAGAACTTGCATAATGATCGATCAGTTAATTAGGACCCCAACAGCTCAAGTACATGACAGTGCGGAAGGACTCCTCAGCCTGTTTGAGCCTGCTGTGATCTGTAGTAGGAGTAGTATTAGTAGTAGTGTTGTTGACAGCAGCAACGGCTTCATTATTCGGAGTGCTGAATCCTGCAGATAACTTTGCTATAATTGGCTTGCGAGATGCGAGGATGGAGTATTTGGCTCTTTGATCTTGGTCCTTACTTCCTTGCATTCTGTGTCAACCCAAAGCTGAATGTATGGATTAGCCTCTTCTTCCAGAAAGAGATCGGGTTCAAAGAAGAAAGTGTAGTAGTAGACTAGTAGTAGTGGGTTCGAGAACTTATCCTGGTGAAGCTCCGGCCATACTCTTGGATCATATAAATATAAGGAAGGACAAGAACACGAGCTGGAAAAAAATATAATGGAGCTAGGTTCTTTGCGAGTATAATTGGGTGATATATATATTAACATATGCCTTGCTGGTCTTGCACTTAAAGATCTAGCTAGTACTAGTTAATACTACTAAATTGGAAAGTTATTGATCGACAGCTACCTAGTCAGGCTAAGCTTGAATCATTCATAAACTAATTATTCACTTCATGTGCAGGAAATCTTGATGATCCACTTGGTTCTATCCAACTCCATCGATCAAAACTTAATAATGTAATCCACCCGCGCTACTTGTTTAAGTACAAATCCTTTTTGTTTTTGTTTTTTTGTTTTACTTGAGCAAGAGAAGTACAAATTCTTTAAAGACTATTATTATCGTTGGGTTCGTCTGCGATACCGAACATACATATGAGTGAAGGGTAGCCATGTCTAGCAGAGAGAAAGAAGATGGCTAATTAGTTGGGAATGGTTTGTCATGGAATATCAACATATATGCGCTATAAATCTTGAGTTTACCATCAGAGTTTACTTTTGAGGGCTCCAGAATCTTCAAATCAAATTTCATATAAATCTTGGTGTTTCGTTTCTTAAGATAGAGGTGCGCACGTTGCCTCCATGGACATCGGAGAAGAAGGCATATTGCCACATGATGAGTCGATACTGGATAGGATTGACACCTGACTCTCCTTCCACTTGCACTTTAACTTTCTCCGGTGTAACATGTACCAGGAACATTTGGGATCCCGAAACGATTGTTATATGCTTGTAATGTTCTTGTTTCTAAACTTCTGTTTTACTTCAACAATATATAGGATCCACTTTTCCTAACAAGCAGAAGGATGATGCAATTTCTACACTTTTTTGTAATAGACTTTGAGCAAACAAGTGCTTACAGCTCAAATTGATAAACCACATTCTAGTTTTTTGTATAAAACACAAAGAAGCATTGACCAGGTCAATCTGGGCTTTCACAATCTTGGGCCTTCCCCTTTGTAATAGCGTACAAGCAATCCTATTTCATCTTAGTACTCCACCAACCCGACCCATTGCCATCACTCACTTTCGGATATCCAAACCACCATACGTGTCACAACCTCACTGGCTCCCTTTTCTTTTCACTCCCTGGATAAGCCTTTTCTTCGTGGACCTCTCTCTCTCTCTCACTCTTTCTCTTCCGCAAACAATTTAAATCAAAAAATTCCACTAACATTTTCTCTCCTCAACTCATCACTATGCTCAAAATTTTCCCGGAAAATTCCCAACTCTAAACACTCAACTTTCTCTAAACCTCAAATGGCCGCCGTCACTTCTCTCTCTTTCTCTGCACTTACTCAGTCGTCTTTCCCGTCAGCAAGAAACTTGGGTTCGAATTCCGACGGTCTAAGATTCCGAACAAGCTTCTCTCTGCATTATGGTGGTTTCCGGTCATCCAGTTCCAGCCCCCGTTTGGTTGTTCATTGCATGTCTTCTTCGTCTTCAGGTGGGTTTTCTTGGTCTTTTGGTTTCTGGGCTTATCTTGATTGCAGTAAAAATGAGAACTTTATCAATGTACATGTTTGGTTTTGATTCTTGAGTGTGAAAGATTGAAGCTTTATGGGTTTTTCTGAGGACCCGTTTTGGTTATTTATGCTTTAGTTCTTGTTAAGGTATGTGTTAGTTTTAGCTTGGTATGAAAGACTAGATTTTTATTTTTATTTTTATTTTTTTGGGTGATTTATGTGTTTGAGGAATTTGAAATGCAGAATTGGCTACTGTAGCTGATACGAAGTTGAATTTTCTAAAGGCGTATAAGCGTCCGATACCGAGTGTGTACAACACTGTGTTGCAGGAGCTGATTGTGCAGCAGCATTTGATGAGGTACAAGAGGACCTACCGTTACGACCCTGTGTTTGCTCTTGGCTTTGTGACTGTGTATGATCAGCTCATGGATGGGTACCCTAGCGATGAGGATAGAGATGCAATCTTCAAAGCTTACGTAAATGCACTAAAGGAGGACCCGGAGCAATACAGGTTCAGTTGTTTACTTGTCTGGAGCTCATTTTGTAGTTTGAAATGCATGGATATGGTATGCATATTGTGATTGCAGCTTAGTGTTAGATTTGTAAGAAATATGCAGATTTAGACATTTAGTAAATATGGAAGACTTAATTACATTTGTGACTTTGTGACATGATCATTTATGTACACTTCTGTGTGATTAGTAATCAAAGTTTCAGTATGAGAGATGTCTGAATTATTCAAGTTGCATAGTGCAAAACTAGAGTTTGATGGTTAAAGTGACCGAATGGTTTATTTTGTAACCAAGGAAATGGTTTCCTTTCCTCTATGTATCCAAAATGTAAACTTCAAGTCTAAGAACTTATAGATTCCTTACACTACAGATGTGTATTTCCATAAAGAATTTCATGTGCATTTGAAACTGTTACCTATGATCATTCTCTTCTTTATGTAGTTGAGAAAAGTCTCCATATTTACTAGATAAGTTTGTGCTAATTACTACAGAACTGATGCAAAAAAGTTGGAAGAGTGGGCTCGGACTCAGAGTTCCAGTTCGTTGATTGAATTTCCATCCAAAGAAGGAGAAGTTGAGGGAATATTGAAGGACATTGCAGAAAGAGCCGGAGGCAAAGGAAGTTTTAGCTACAGTCGTTTCTTTGCCATTGGGCTCTTTCGTATTCTTGAGTTGGCAAATGCAACTGAACCAACAGTATTGGAAAAGGTTAGATGTGCATCCTTTCATCAGTAGAAAAATGATATGTGTTACAATTCATATCTAACGTACCTTTTCCCTAACTATTCAACTGACATTATGGATGTCACATGACTAACATGAACTATATTGATATCGAACAATTACAACTGAAATTTGTTATGTAAGTTATACACACAAAGATGAGCTTTTGATTTTAAAATATCTTTCAACTTCTGAAGAGGATGATTTGAGCTATAACTAAAGACATACATATTTCAATGAGTTTTGTTGTCTGTGTGTTTATTTGAACAATGTTTCAGTACTTACTGTCTGTTTGCTTTCAAACAGTTGTGTGCAGCCTTAAACATTGAGAAAAGAAGTGTGGACAGGGACCTTGATGTATACCGCAATCTGCTTTCTAAGCTGGTTCAGGCAAAAGAGCTGCTAAAGGAATATGTGGCCAGGTAACAAATCCATCAGCATAACACCAGTACTTCAATCTATAGCAATAACATATGATAGATATAATAGGCTTGTATTTAGTGCGACTGAAGTTTTGTTGTTAGTTGACCCTTCTCCTGAGATTAAAAATTTGCAGGCATTAGAACACAGAACAGATAAATTCTTTAAACTTGTGTTTTAAATTTGATGATTCTTGCATTCCAGTCAAGTATACATCTGTAGTTCTGTACTTACAATTCAAAGGGCAACCACAAGTGGATGCTTTTATACTTTTTTTTTTGGTCTGAAATACCTCTACCAACTCAGTGTAATCCCTTATGCCTTATAGATATCAGATGTATTGCTTTGTTTGAACTTTTCTTGTTTATGATTCCCAAAGAAGGAAAAGATGCTGTTTCTGTTTTCCTGTGGCTGACAGTAGTATTTTGGTGCAATAATTTTTGTTTTCAGGGAGAAGAAGAAAAGAGAAGAAAGGGTAGGAACACAAAAGGCTAATGAAGCCATTGCATCATGTTTGGGGGAGCCCCAATCCATGGGCCTGTAGTTGGGGTGGTGGCTTTGGGAAAGCTGATCGCTCTCTATAGCTCTCATACAGCTGCACAACCCCAAATCTTATGGCCTTGAGATAGAGTTGGAGTTTTTACACTAGGCACGTACCTTTCATCAGCTTGTAGATTTGCATTTTGGTGTATCGTTTGCAATGGTGAGCCGGCTACATCGTATGTTTCCACATATCCACATATTTATCTCTTCGAATTACAAAAATGTATTATAGGTTACAACTTCAACTCGATATCATATCAAATGATGTAAATCTAATTTTCATTAGTTCTCTTTGTTTTCTATTTGTTTCTCAATTACTCTTCATGATCATTACCCAGTCCATAGTTGAAATCTTTTACGACCAAGGAGTTGGATAAAAATGCCTTAAAAGAAGGTGTCTAATGTTGTCCACATATATGCATCATCGCTGAAATTGATGTATATATAACCAGTAGTGACACACCGAAATGTCGATGGCCAAATGGAAGTGAATTTAACATGAAAGTGACAAGTATTTTCAGCAAACAGTAAAACCACTCATTTACAGCTAATAACAATCCTTCACCAAAGAGTAAGATATAAAGATTTTCATTGAATGATACTAAGCGGAGAAGTTAGAAGGAGAAACCAATCACTCAAACAAAGGTATGACTTGTTAAGTGTTGGGCTAACTAAGATGAGAAATATCAATTTCTTCCGGAAGCTTGAATGTGTCTGCTGCACCAAACTTCCTGAACTCTTCTTCAAGAGTTTCTTCATCAGAATCAACTCCTTCATCTTCCTGAGCTCTAGGAGTCAAGGGATTGTGCATACTTTTAGACCTGCACTCTTTGGTAGCAAGAATGTTGACCTGGCCAAGGTGAGAAATTTCCACCATCACAGTGTCATCATCAGATGGAAGGGGTTGCTTCCAGGGTTCTCCATCAATTCGCATGTATGTCTGATCAATTGCACCTTTGTGAAACAAAAATTTGATTCGGTGGGCCTATGACCAATAAGAACAGCACCGAATAAGTCATTCATGAACACAGTTCCAGCTTCTACTTCACTGATTTGCAAGACTACAAAATCATTTTATAGTTTTTACCTGTGCAAGACGAGTCCCATGTCCCTTTGGCGCAAGCAATACAAGTCCATGCCAGGCAGAAGTAAAACCTACAACCTCTATATGGCCATCATCTACAAACGGTGGGGTGAACTTCTGTAAAGTCATCATCCGACAAGACGTGTTAGTTCTAATAAATAAAGAACTTAGGAAACCATCAATTACTGTATGCAAATATCTATTGGACTTACATTATGCTTCCACCTACTAGGTGTTCCCCAAGGATTAAATCCACCAGAAAAGCTAGGCAAATTGAGGCAGACTATTGACTTGATGCTGTTGTACATTGAAACACAATACATTAATAAAGTATAATAGGATATAAGTTGAAATAAAAATCAAAGGAAATTACTGAAACTACTTCAAGTACCGAAGAGAAGAGTAACAAACACAGTTAAATTAACCTTGCAAGAGATATTACTCTCTTGTAAAATAACTAATGAATCAGTCTTGGCACTGGTGGAAGAAAGCAGTACTGCCCCACCGGCATTAATCAAGGACCACCAAGTTCAACTAAATTATAATAGACAACAACTTACCCGGGAGGAAGGAAGAGCTCTTCCCATTGATCCCCATGGTTTTTCATAATCATCACCTTTGCAAATTTAGCTATATTCCTATTTTGAAGAGACAATTCAATTAACCTCATCAGGGATATTCTCAAAAAAAAAAAAAAAAAAAAAAAAACATTGTCATCAGGGATAAGGTGCTAGAAAATTAGCATGCAGAAACAAATAAGAGAACAAAATCCCAGAACCAAATTTGGAATCCATTCTTGATCCAAAAATATGGAAATGACCTTTTTAATTTTGAAGGCTAAAAAACATCAGAAAACATAAATGGTCACCTGGCAGAATCCTGAGAAAGAGAAGGAGAAAACCAGCCTTGTGAACACCCAAGCTTTGCATAAGTAGACTGCATATTTGATTAAAAAAAATAAAAGAAAAGAGTAAGTCAGAATATGCACTTTGAAGGATGCTGTTATCCTGGATGACAAGAATCTTTGAAGGATTTACTCAAGTAGCTTTAATTTTTCAATTCTAAGCCAGCAATTTTCTCCAAACCAGCCTATATGAGTTGAAAGAACTTGATTGCAATTATGATGCATTAGGATCAAGTTTTAGAATCCATAACAAGTAATCTTTCAAGTTACGAGTATGTTGTAAGTTCAAACTGTTCAACATCTATGGTGGATGCTGCATCCTACTCTTTTAACCTGTGACGTTTATTATAAATTTTCCTAGTCAGATCTCTGTTATCATGTCACTACAGGATGTCCATGAATCATAATGAACTTGCAAGAAGTGTATACCTGATTAACTAACTGATTTTTGAACTTTTCAGGATGTAACTTCCGCTCTGAATGAAATGCATATGATACCTCAGCATCCATTCCTAAGAAACCCATAAATCAGTAGCGTTAACTTCAAAAAAGAACACAGTTCAGTAAAAGATGATACTGACCACCAATTAGCCAGCTTATATGTGCAATAGAAAGAGAGACAAGCTGCTAAGTAGAAGCAAAGAACACTGCTGACAAGTGTCTATGGCGGAATTTAACTAAATGGACCCACGAAAGGAGATAGTGACTAGGAAGAATCAGATAAGTCTGCTGGTTAAACTTCAAACTAAGTGAAAGAATCCAAGGGAAGTACTCTTACCCATACTGAAGTAGTTCCAAAATCCCCCACGAAATGTATGGAAGCCATCCTGTAAAAGCATTTCAACATTTCTATGTATAAGAGAACAGACCAAGATTGTTTCTTGTCTATAGTGTAGAGCATTCCAACGTCAAGCTTTTCAAAGTAATATACTGACATGATACTTCTTTAACAATTTGTGTGACACTTGATTAATTTTTCCTGATTACTCCTAACTGAAAAAGCACCTGCAGGTCCCCTTTTTCTTTGCCTGGGTTACACCTTCGGAATACCACAAAAGGGAATTTTACTTTAATTCCATTCAACTCAAAAGAGTAAGTTTCTAGCACTAAAACCAATAAATCCAAGTCTATCCACATTAGCTTCCTTATTTAGAAAAACTCAAACAATAGAAATCCTAAGAGATAGCTTGATTTAGTTACCAAATAAACAAAACTTGTCTGCCGGCTACTCCTTGGGATGGAACTAAATCTTGTGGCTTAACAAATTAAAACGTGATAAAGAAGGAGGATAGTTACCATGTTCAGCTCGTTTGTTTCAGAGACACGGCCAAAAGAGTGCAAAGAATGGGGTAGCTCAAGAGGCGCAATGGGATCCAATGGACCTCCTTTTGGAATCTTCATCCTCATGAGAAGGTGCCAGCTAGATCAGTATGAAGAAAAGAAACATCAAAATTTCCATTTATTTAATATACATTACTAATTAAAGTTGCAAAGCAGATGTATAAATGCCTTAAACAAAAGGGCAATGAACAAAATTAGTGTTGAAGAACTAATACTTCAAAATTTCATTATCTAGAGACGGGTGCAATTTACAAGAAAATATTCCCAGAAGATGGTTTGATAAGATAAGATCAAAGTTATCTAGGCAGCAGTATTGTGATTTACAGCAATTGGAATATCAATAACATGTAAGAAGTATCAATTTGATTGTAGGACCTGTCTATCTTCATCTCCTTGGCTCCCTTTACTTGACGCAAAAAGAGCTCCACAGCACGCGGATCTGTTCCAGGATTCTTCTTCCCCTGGAATTAGCAAATAGAATATAAGGGATGCACAGTGAAGGAATAGATTGCTGCACTACTCAACTTACCCCTGATATACAAAAATATTATTGCTATTCAAAACATATAAAGGGTGGAGCAAATTCAAACATTTCAGTGCTACTTAGAGGGTTACTGCAAGATATGTGTCGAATCAAGAAAGAGAAAAACTTGGTGATTACACATCTTCTAGTAATACAAATAACTCAGAATCTATGAGTAACATAAAACAAGTGTATCTTCTACATCTTTTGTATGCAAGTGCTCCTAAATTTTATGTATATGAATCACGACAAGTGACTAGTACAATCCTACTAGTAAATCAAGAACACAAAACTCTTTGGAGTCAGGACAGGAAGTACATACCCAGCCAAATGCAAATGGAAGATTGTTTCCAGTTCCTAAAGGTACTGTTGCTATCGGTGGCGGATGAGCTAATTTCAGATCAGAAACAACTCCAAGTAGCCAGCCAGCAGTTCCATCACCACCTGCAACCTAAAAGAGTTCGCGTCCCATGTCATAAAGACCAATGATAACACATAAAGGTCAAAAAAAAAAAAAAAAAAACACAAACACAAACACACACCACTGATGTCCATTACATAAATCGACTCACAATGATCCGCAGTTTCTCTTGAATCTTGATAGCAAATTCATCCCCATTGCGCTTGTGCGTTTCTAAATTGACATAAATCCGGCGCAGCACCTTATCAGGAGCCTCTTCCCCCACATCAAATACCTAAAAATTCAGCTACAACATTAGCTAACAGCAACCAAAATACTAATCAACCCTGAAACTTAAAACCGAAAAATCTAACATTTTACCATTAACAATCTACCTGACAGTCATTGAGCAGCTGTCGATACGTTACAAGAAGATTGCCACCAAGCTGACCACCACTCTTGGAGTTTATAAACACCAAAACTGGACACTCGGGTACATCAGAAACATTCTCCCCATCACTCTTTGAATTGGATTCAAGTACATACTTGGGAATCTTGAAACCATTCAAGAACTCAGACCCAGAACTAGACTTCGCCATTTCAAACAAAAGCTGCAGTTATTTAAAATCCTGATTAGTAAAAGACTCCCATATATAGACAACCCCAGAAGAAACATTTTCTTCTGGAAAACCGTGTTATTGAGAGTTCCAATTTAGTCAATGCATGATTTTCACTTGTCAAAAACAAACTCCTTGGATTGGATGCAGCAAAAACACACCAAAAAGATTAATTTCAAATTCAAAGTTAGAATCTTTAAGCTTCATGATGAATATAAATGTAACAAAGAGTTAAAATTTAGTTGGAGGATGACCTGTAGGTATGAGGCTGTAGCATTAACCAATCTGGGCAGCTATATTGTGATTATGAAGAAGAAGAGAATCTGAAATATATGACAAGTATATGCATAAAAGATTCAGAATGGGATCGAAAAAGGAGCAGAGAAAACGCGGAAGGAGGATATTAAAGGCTGACTATTCTCTCAAAGTTTGAAGGCTAAGTTATTGAAAACGTGATCCCAAGAATTATGAAGGAAGCGAAAGTGGGGAATCTTTTGGAAGATCTCAATGTCTGGTAATGATTTGTGTTGTATTGGATTGAATTGAGAATTGATTTGAAGGAATGGTGCCCGAGTGACGTTCCTTCCTATTTCTGTCGCTCTCTGTGCGCCGCGCTTTCGTTGGTTCCTTGGAACTTCGTAACAACATCAAAACGTTTTGGAATTCGTATAGGATCAGACGTCGGGTTCCACTTTGGCAATCTTTGCTACGTGGGGTGGTTGATCGCCGTCTTGCTAGAGACATTTTCTAATTACAAGTAATTTGATTTAATGTGTTGGGACCTCATATCAATTGTGGTGTAGGTTTGGATTTATCAGTTGTGGGTTAAGTTAGGGATAGAAATTATACTCTTGATGACTTCATTGTAAATTCCAGTTGAGCTGCCCGTTTCTGTCTTTGTCGGATGAATCCATTTCGTTTTTGTTAAATTAATATTCAACAGCAATCAATCATAAGTTCATAACATTGATTATGAATTAAGACTGTTAGTCATTGTGTTATATCAATGAAGAAGTTTAATCGTCGTGATTTGACATATCAAATTGAAGCCCCCCTAGTTATATTTATATTGTGTAAGCTTAATAGTCTAACTATTAGGCACAGTCGTTACTCTGGAGCCATCTTCCTCCACACAGAGTTTTGAATGATGTACAAGTTATCACTAATCATATTAGTATCATGGGGTTCTCATGATTCATGACAACCAAAAGTCATGCATTTCCATGGCTCCTTGGGCCCTTAACTTGGAATCGGTTACATTTTGCATAGTCTTCTAGTGAAAATCCCTAATGTAGTTCAACTACAAACAATGAAACCGTAGAATATTTTGAATATATTTACTTTCTTTGTATGTGTAAGTTCAATATTATGTATAGGTGTAAGAAATATTTTCCTATTAGCACTATAATTATATCTCTATATAAACCTCATATATGGAGAAGAATAATACATTGAAGTATACCAAACCATATTGAATCATTATTTTCTACTTGATATCAAAGCTTGTCAAGTTGGATCATTTGAATTTACACCCAAAACACCATAAATCGCTACGTACCAAAACCCCACAAATCACACACAAATGCTCAAATCCCAAAACCAAACATGAATCCCGAATCACACCACAAACAAATCGTTGCATACATCAAAATCATAATTCCCGAATCCTTGAATCTCAAAAACCAAACCTCCAAAATGGCACACCAAATCAACTACCATACCACCGCACCATGTCGGTCTCCATGCAAACCAAATTCATATGCGAACTCAAAATGTCCGCTATGTGGAGTATTAGGTCATACCAAGCAACGTTGCTTCGAAACAATTGGGTACCCGGATTGGTGGGATTTCACCCTGAAACCTCGAAAGAATCAAGCAAAAACTGTCATAACCACTACAGAGGAAAACCAAACCATCCAATGCCTTCAATGTCGCACATCCAGGTATGACTGGTAAGGTATCTATGAATAGGTCATGGATTACTGATACAGGAGCATCAGATCACATGTGTAATGATTCTAGCCTCTTGAAAAAATTAAAACCCTCCTGTCAAAATATTGTTTCTACCGCTGATGGTACTCCAACTCCGGTTACTAGAGAAGGCTCTATTGTCATATCAAACATATTAACCCTTGATTCTGTATTAGTCGTCCCTTTATTATCATACAATCTTCTCTCAGTTGGCCAAATCATTCAAGAATTATCATGTATTCTCACCTTTTATCCGCCTTTCTGTGTATTTCAAGACATTCTGACGCGGCGGATTTTGGGTTATGGAGTGAGAAAAGGGAAATTGTACTACCTAGATCTGACAGAGACAAGAGAGAAACATATGTAGTCTTTGTCAAGCTAATCAGGTCAATAGAGCTGAGAGTGCTAAGAAAGATGTGTAGCTTTGGCATCGCAGGTTGGGTCATCTAAACTTCGGTTATCTTAAGATGCTGCAACCACAATTATTTTCGGGTGTCGACTATTCAGATTTTCATTGCGACATATGTGAACTGACCAAGAGTCACCGTATTTCATATTCACCAAGCCTAAATAAAAGTCTTGTTCCATTTAAGAAGATTCACTCTGACGTGTAGGGTCCTGCAAAAATTCCTTCTCTCTCTGGAGCCTGGTATTTTGTGACATTTATTGATGATTGTACCCTTACGACTTGGGTGTCTCTATTGAAGAACAAAAACGATGTTTATTCTAGATTCAAAGAATTTCACAAGATGGTGTCCGCACAGTATCAACAGGTGGTTCGAGTTTTCCAGTCTAACAATGACGGAGAATATATTAATGGTCTTATGCAAGAGTTTATGCAGTTATATGGAATTCGACATCAGACTTCAAATACTTATACTCCTCAGCAAAATGGATTGGCAGAGAGGAAAAATCAGCAATTGGTTAAAGTTGTCCATGCGTCTTTGTTTGGCATGAATGTACCTGTAGAATATTGGGGAGAAGCTGTGACATCTGCTGCCTACCTCATTAATCGTACCCCTTCTCAGGTTATTGAATGTCAAAACCCTATACAACAACTTCAAACACTTATCTCGATTCCTTCGTTGCCTAACTTGGAGCCTCGTGTATTTGGATGTACAGTGTATGTTCATATTCCAAAACCACAACGAAGTAAGCTTGATCCCCGTGCAAGGAAGTGTATTTTTCTGGGTTATGAAGATTTTCAGAAGGGATATAGATGTTATGATCCTCTTATAGACACCATGCATGTATCCCTTGATGTTTCTTTTCGTGAATCTGAGCCTTAGAACTCAGGGGGAGTATCAGAGTCTTCCATTCAGGGGGAGAAAGCATATGAAGGGAATTCCTGAAATTTATTTGAATTCGAAGAATTAGAAGCATTGAAGTCGAGATTTAGAGTCGGAAAAACCACAAATAACAAAGAGACGCAAGAGAAGGACAAAGAGACAGAAGCCGCTGACGCTGACACAGGCCCACGTGCGGACACAGGCATAAGTTCATGTGATGCCCAGCCGAGCCAGCCAGGCCAGACGAGCCGCGTCAAAGGAGAGACACATGCGCCATGTGTCGTGCAGCTTGAGGAGGACGACGACACATGTGTTGGACCACAGCTGGAAGGCACTCTGAACTCGTCACGTGTCGTGCAGCCACTAGTTGACACGCCTTGTGCTGCAGATGGTGTCAGTAGAAACGAAACAGCGTCTTTACAGGGGGACCCACACGACAAACCCATCAATTTAACTGTTGAGCCTTCAGATGTCGTCCCTGTAATTCCAAATTCTTCTAGGTCAAATAGTTTCCCTTTCTCTACACCATCAACCCAAGAATCTGCTGCGAATGTCCCTGCTCAGGTACCTTTAAATTCAAACCAATTATATGGGGTAGATAATATTTGTTTTGGCCACGATCCTCAACGCGAGCGAACAAAGAGAGGGAGATGTTGCGGGCGTGCCACCTCGCGGATGAGGAAAGAGTAGTAGGGGTGCGAGATCTTGACTTCTGATCAGGTGGAGGGGGTTTCCAGGTGCCACCTCAGACGAGGATTTACGAGCACAAACAAGTCGATACTCACAGCGGGACGTGAGCAGAGCAATTATAGGGAATCAAAGGTGATCAGAGGCGAGTCCATGAGGGCTCTGAGAAAAAACCTAGGCGGCGGTATGCTTAGGGTTAGGGTTTTCGAGAGGCTCGAAAGGGGTTTCAACTAGGTTGAAAGGTTTTGTTTGTATTTGTTGAGAGATTTGATTGTGTCTCTGAGTTGTTGTTGTAAAGTTGTGTGTCGAGAGAGAGCGCTTCGAGTCCCCTTATATAGAAGCTCGACTTGCGGCAGAAGAAATCATAGTCCAAATTGGATTCTGAAACCCTAATGTCACAAGGACACTGTTTCGCTCGCGCAGACCAACCAACTTGTGACACATGTCCAGTTCGCACACTCCATTCCGTATAGGGCATTGCCTCCGCGTTACTCAATTAAAGACTCATATGCGAACTGGAATTCGGAATATCCAGACTCAAACCATCTCGCGGGTCTTTCTAGCTCGCGGGCCAAAAGAAGGCTTTTTAATTAATAAGGGCCACAGGGATTGTCCCAAAGCATGTCAAAAGACTTGTAAGAGTCTTCAACGATTAATGAGATGCACGCGGACTCCGCCTATGCCTTCCTCACGAAGTCTCCCACGCGAGCCAGTTCGCTAGCTCGTCTTGATGCAATCCGCCTCGCCTACGCGAAGTGTCCATCTCGCCTCGCCTACGAGGAGTCAGCTAGTAATTCCGCTCGCGAACTGTGTAGTCCGCGCGAAGTCCCGTTTCCATGCGAACTGCGTAGTCCATGCGAAGTCCCGTTCGCACGCGAACTCTGTAATTCAGCTCGCGTGGTCTCACTGGCGGGCCACCACTTGTAAACCCAAAGAACGTGAGCTCGCCGGTATGACATGGATCAAGAATTTAATTAATATTCACATAGACATTTACTGTCCAGTAAAATATTGATTTGGGCGTAAACAATATTGTAACAAGGAAATTACAGAGGGTTACCAAGGGTATTCCAAAGAAACAATATGAACCAGACATCAAAGCCAAAGCTAAATATCCTATAGCTAATTACATGTCTAACCATAGGTTGGTTGGGTCACATGCTCTTGTCATTAATCAATTATCCAGTGTTTCTATTCCTAGTACTGTACATGATGCAATGACGGATCTCAAGTGGACTCAAGCGATGAACGAAGAACTAGAGGCATTACAGAAAAACTCGACTTCGGATATTGTGTCTAAACCAGCTAAGAAGAAGACCGTTGGATGTCGTTGGGTATTCACCGTAAAGTTGAAAGCAGATGGGAGCATTGACAAGTATAAAGCACGGTTGGTTGCCAAGGGATACACCCAGCGGTATGACATTGATTATGAAGAAACGTTTGCGCCTGTAGCAAAGATCAACACTGTTCGAATCTTGATTTCATTTGCGACAACTAAAGATTGGCCTCTACGACAGTTTGATGTGAAGAATGATTTCCTCAATGGAAATTTGGAAGAAGAGGTGTATATGGACATGCCCCCAGGAGTCAAATGTAGACCTTGCGATGTCGGAAAGGTTTGTAAGTTGAAGAAGTCTTTGTATGGTTTGAAGCAGTCTCCTAGAGCTTGGTTTGGAAGATTTTCCAGATCAATGAAGACATTTGGTTATAGACAAAGGAACTCAGATCACACTT
This sequence comes from Fragaria iinumae, assembly GCA_009720345.1. Classification (NCBI taxonomy): domain Eukaryota; kingdom Viridiplantae; phylum Streptophyta; class Magnoliopsida; order Rosales; family Rosaceae; genus Fragaria; species Fragaria iinumae. The sequence continues at coordinate 37,608,856 of CM019122.1, read as the reverse complement.
TGTTCATCAAACGTAATCAGGGTAAGATCACCGCTCTGATTGTGTATGTTGATGATATGATTGTTACAGGAGATGATCCAAAGGAGATGAAGGCTCTACATAAGTACCTTTCAAAGGAGTTTGAGATGAAGGACCTTGGACAGTTGAAGTGTCACATCCCAGGATTCGCTCCGCCGTAACACGATATTGTCCGCTTTGGGCCCACCGGCCCTCACGGTTTTGTTTCCGGCAGCTCAGGAGTAGCTTCCCAGTAGGTCATCCATCCTGAGATTGCTCTAGCATCAACATGCTTAACCTCGGAGTACCCATCCCCTCCGAAGCCGCTGAGCCACCAAAAGGCCTCGTGTTAGATTGGAGGTGGGCATGTACATATACAGCATATAACCCCTCTCCGTTTGGCCGATGTGGGATATTACAATCCACCCCCCTTGGGAGCCCGACGCCCTCGTCGGCACACTCGCACCACACGGCAGAGTGGCTCTGATACCATTTGTCACATCCCAGGACCCATTCCGCCGTAACACGATATTGTCCGCTTTGGGCCCACCGGCCCTCACGGTTTTGTTTCCGGCAGCTCAGGAGCAGCTTCCCAGTAGGTCACCCATCTTGAGATTGCTCTAGCATCAACATGCTTAACCTCGGAGTACCCATCCCCTCCGAAGCCGCTGAGCCACCAAAAGGCCTCGTATTAGATTGGAGGTGGGCATGTACATATACAGCATATAACCCCTCTCCGTTTGGCCGATGTGGGATATTACATGAAGTATTTTCTCGGAATTGAAGTTGTAAGGTCAAAGACGGGGATTTCTTTATTCCAGCGAAAATATGTACTTGACTTGTTAGCTGAGACCGAAATGCTTGACTGCAAGCCTGTTGAGACACCAATTGAGATGAATCACAACATTGCCATCTATCTGAATCAAGTTCCAACTGATAAAGGAAGGTATCAACGTTTAGTAGGGAGACTTATTTATCTTTCTCATACTAGACCTGATATTGCCTATGTTGTGAGTGTGGTTAGTCAATTTATGCATTGTCCCAGCGAAGAGCATATGGATGCAATGTATCGTATTCTGAAGTATCTTAAGATAACACCTGGAAAAGGCTTGTTGTTTAAAAAGAAGGGTGAATTGGAAGTTGTAGGGTACACGGATGCTAATTGGGCTGGTGATAAGACTGATTGACGGTCTACATCTAGGCATTTTACATTTGTTGGAGAAAACCTTGTGACTTGGCGTAGTAAAAAACAAAAAGTCGTTGCAAGACCAAGTGTTGAAACAGAGTTTCGAGGTATGACACATGAAGTTTGTGAGATGCTGTGGATTCGTAATGTATTAAAAGAATTGGGTTTCAAACTCAAGAAACTCATGGACTTGCATTGTGATAACACGTCTGCTATTGAAATTGCTCATAATCATGTTCAGCATGACCGGACAAAGCATGTGGAGGTAGATCAACATTTCATTAAGTTAAACTTGGACAGGAAAATCATTCGTTTCCCTTTCGTGTATACGGAAGATCAATTAGTAGATGTTCTCACAAAAGGAGTGTCAAGGAAAGTGTTTGACAACTCAGTTGGCAAGTTGGGCATGAACGATATCTAATCACCAACTTGAGGGGGAGTGTAGAATATTTTGAATATATTTACTTTACTTGTATGTGTAGGTTAAATATTATATATAAATGTATGAAATATTTTTCTATTAGCACTGTAATTGTATCTCTATATAAACCTTATATATATAAAGAAGAATAATACATTAAAGTATACCAGACTATATTGAATCATTGTTTTTTACTGAAACAAAAGAACAAGAGACACATCTCTCAACTGATCCAAGTAGAACGCGGATGACATAACAAGGGGGAGACGGTGACACCATACCGAAAGAGAATGATGGGAATGAGCAAAATCAGTCAGACGGTTTGCAATGTACAAAATTAGCTTCACATAACATATGGTGAAACACGGATGAGACAAATTGTGCATCAAGTCTGAGAATGTCCTAAAGGAGCTCTTTAATCCTCCTAGGAACAGATGTCCGCTGGTGTAAGCAATGGATGAGCATCACTGAGTACGGACCTTCACGCTGAGCAGTCGCCTCTGCAACAAGAACTCCTGCCGCGCCAATGGCTCTGCTAGCTGAAATAATTACAGGAATATAGTTCATTAACATCATACTAAAGCAAATATCATGCAAGTTGCTTTACTGGACTGGGCTAAATATTGGTCAATAGATGAACTCCCGCCCAAGTAGTTATGCATGCTTCTATTCCTCTGGCAAAAAATAAGCCCAATTTATTCAAAACAGGGGCTTAGTCGAATCAAGTCTCCGAACTAAACCCTTCCCTTTGCAACACAGTAACACTAATCATCAAAACCCTCTTCCTAGTTCATGTTTCTCTTGATTCACCAAAAAACAAAGTTCCTAATTGTCTATAGCATAAGTTAATTAATATAATCCGTTAACTCTGGTCTGGTGTCGTTGTTGACTCACCTACGACCACCACATATATCATATCAGGGAACACAGTAGTACAGCACAATGCCCTCGAAACTGGGTTGCTCAACACCAGAACAACTAACATCATCATCCCTCATTTACGTGTAATTTCACCATGCGTCGCATACAATTTTGGTACCACGTATTCTCAAGGTGACCAAAGCACGCGCCTAATTCCTCATCGAAGAGCTCTGATTGCAGAGGTCAAACTGAATATCTAGGCAAGTGTTAATAATCTTCAAACGAGAACAAACACAGCAGAGAGATCTCACTGATAACAACTACGTAGAATAAACAATGTGCATGGACGAGGCTCGTGTATAATGTACCAAATACATAAGTTTAGTAAGGGCTCGATGTATTCCATCCACAAAACCTTCATAAAATCTGATCTTCAAAGACCTCACTGAGTCGACATTCCACTGTATCCATATGTATAATTTGTATTATTTTTTCATTACTACATTAGTACGTACCCCATGACATATTATACGCAATAATGTATTAACGAAGCTAACTCCCCATTCTGATTCATATCATATTCAAAGTTTGTTGGGAATTTTTGGGAAGCATAGCTCACTTCCACAAGTAATATATATAGGAACGTTATTTAACTATTAACTAACCCGTTTAATATAATATCCTCTACCAACCTTAGATTTCTGCATGACAAGTTATTACCTGAACTGGCAATCGATATGAACATATAGCTAGGCTAGGAGCAAAGCATGTTTAAAATTCGTGATTAAACAAAACGACCCATAATTAACAAGGTTTTTTCACTATACACGACCACAGAAACGCAGATTTGCATGACCTAGCCAAATTTATAAAGAAAATCAGATCGGGGCATCTGTCACTGCCTGTAAATTTTTTTAAAAGCATTCGATTTATATACATCTTCATGTCTTAGGAACACCAACAGGGAGACAGAGATAAAAAATACTCAAATAAAATTGGTTAATTTATATTTCCAGACATGGATGTACGTGGCTCGTAGTATTTCCATCTTGTTCTGGAATTTCAACAGCTGATATCATCCATGCAAATTGAAAATAGAATCAGATGAATATTAAAAAGGGGGTACGCAGAAAAGCAGCCAGCAGTTGTTAAGGGATCGATCGTCGTTCTTCTAGATTTGGTCTCAGTTGGGAACACAGAGAGAGAATCGAAGAAGAAGAAAGCAAGCTAGTTTACGCTAAGAGAATTAATATTAATACTATTTGACCAGTTTCGGTAAATGTTAGATAAAAGTGGATGGACTGCAGTATCTGAATTTCAATGACTCCACGAAATGTTTGATCCTGCAGATTGAGTGCTGGGCTTGCCTTGCATTCGCTCCAGGATTCAGATAAAAGCAACAGATCAATGACAAGTGTTGATTCGACCAAGAAGACGGTTGACTTTGTTGTTGGAGAGTAGGAAGAACACCTGTGATTGATCCGTACGTGGCTGGATTGTAATGGCTGATTTGATTATATACATTGATCCAGCTTGGAAAGTGAGCTTCGATCACCCGAGGTTAAACTGTGTTAAACAAGATGACAAACCATCTCGATGTACTTCATTCTTTGTTCATGACGAAGGTATTGGTTAAAAGTAAACTTAGCTCGATCGATCATTTTTGACATGATTTCCTTTGTTTTTCTTGCAAGACACACAAAAGGATTAGGATCCTGTCAGTTTTTTTGAAAGGAAAACATTTCTGCTGCGGTTGTTAAATTTGTCAACAGAAAACCCTTGGCTTTTTCAATAAGAATAGGACCAAAAGCATGCATATGGGACTGTTTTTTCAAAGCCTTCTTACTAGATTCTAACCAATCAAGAAATTAAGTTGAGGTTAAGGCTCAAAGGTTGAGGTTAAGTCTTCTAGATCATATACGTACGTACATACTTTCGTTTTAAACTTTAACCAGCTAGCTAGCTTCCGGTTTTCAATCTGCCTAAATTTTGAGAAACTGAACTCGAACTCTTTCACCTTTATCCTTTATATATGTTTGATTAACATTCAATGAAAACAATACTTAAACGAAAACGAAAGACAAATTTTAAAGTTCAGTCCAACAGGCTCAGCCCCATATACAGTATACTCGATTGAAATCTGATTTATACTATACAGGAACAATTTTTTTCTTATATATGAATCGACTATTCGAATTAGCTCATTACCGTCGTGTATAGGTTATTACTAAGTACTAACAATTTTGTAATTTATAGTTTCTGTTAAATTGACAGCATAAGTACTGTTCATACCTTTTCGAATTCATTCATTTGTTTTATAGTTAACTTGCTTGCTGATCAAAAGCCGAAGTAAATGAATTAATAATCCCTTAGTGTACAAGTAATCTCAGAATGACAAGGTTGATGTAGAGATTAATTAAGATCGACATGCATGGAACAGTAAATGAGCCAAATAAGCTAGCTAGCTAGAGGAAGAGCAATTTCTTCTTGTTGATAGGAGATGTAACAACCCTACCGTCCAATCACTTTCACTACGTATACGCAGGAGAAATATTAAGGTCAACCCTTTACATACTTGAACCCTAATCTCCACTTGTAGATAGTTTCAGTGTAGGGTATGTGTTCCTGGTGGCTCAAGCATATCCAAGTATATAAACAAATACATCATAATCGATCTTAAATTGTATAAACATAAACATATTATGTATATGCATTATGAAACAAAGAAAACACACAGATGCAGGAATTATTGTACCTTTTCAGTGCAAAATAGTATTACTAGCTAGATTGCATTTTCATTTTACGTGTGCCATAACATACAAGGACCCTAACCAAAAACAGAAAAAGAACATGTACCTAAGCGAAACATGGCATTCATATTTAATATAGTAATATATGCTCAACATAAACAGGACAGGTGTCCTGGGGACGGCGCCAAATCCCTTTGACTTCAAAAATGTTTCTGAAGCTTCATCCCTGCACTATATATATATATATATAAACATGGGACATCTTTCCCATTAGAGCATCAAACTCTTCAACTTGAAATTTCTCTAACAAGTCATAAAGTGCTTCTACTTAGAGAGCTAGCTCCTTCGTCCTCCTCATCAACAACCGAGTTTCAGAACAACATTCACCAATATGGGAAGAGCTCCTTGCTGTGACAAGAATGGACTCAAGAAAGGTCCATGGACTTCTGAAGAAGATGTTATTCTCGTCAACTATATTCAGGAACATGGTCCAGGCAATTGGCGCAACCTCCCAAAGAACGCAGGTAAATATTGATTTCCCATATTCGTTTTTCAAATAGTGTATTTGCTTCCACTCTAATTAGGGTTCATTTTATTTTCATCTAACTGATAATCTAATCTTAATTATGTTCATGCGTATAGGACTCCAAAGATGTGGCAAGAGTTGCCGGCTTAGATGGACTAACTACTTGAGGCCTGATATAAAGAGAGGAAGATTTTCCTTCGAAGAAGAAGAGACTATAATCCAACTTCATAGCATCCTCGGCAACAAGTACGTATATAACTTGTATATGCTTAATTGATTCTGTAACTTCTTCTTTTTTTCCTTTACAGGATTGTTAATTCATATGATTACAATAGCTTACAATTCGTACGTTTTTTAAAAATTTGTTAGGTGGTCAGCTATTGCAGCTCGCCTGCCAGGAAGAACTGACAATGAAATCAAGAACTACTGGAACACACACATCCGAAAAAGGCTTCTCCGAATGGGAATCGATCCAGTCACTCACGCTCCACGTCTCGATCTTCTTGACCTATCCTCCATTCTCGGTTCCTATGTCTCCAATATCAACCCAGCTGCAGCACTTCTCAACTTGTCAAACTTGTTAGGCACACAGCAAGCCCTTAACGTGAACCCCGAACTGTTGCGGCTAGTAACCACTCTCTCATCACTCAAACAAGGAAATAACCCTCAAATGTTTTCACAAAACCAAAACCAGGTCTGCAATATTTCCCATGATTTGCAAAACCAATTAGTCCCATCGTTGCAGTCCAATCATCAGTTGCAAAATCTCTTCCAAGATGACTTTTCTCCAGACATGGCAAACCTAAAACAGCTCATGCAAATGATCAATACTGAAGGGAACTTACCCAACATGTCCAACTTCAGCAGCCCAGCTTCTTATTCCCCAGAAACTATAGTTCCTACTTCCAATTTCGGTCCCGAAACAGCTGCTTCCAAATTGCCATGCTATGTACCTATCAGCACTTCTAATCCTGCTGCTCCTGAATTGGCAGGCCACTCATTTTTCCAATCGCCTTTAAACAACAGCAATGTTAATCACGATTTCGGGTTTGATTCTGTTCTGTCGACGCCTCATTCATCAAGCCCTACTCCCTTGAACTCTTCCGGCACATACAACAACATAAACAGCAGCAGCACAGAGGATGAGAGAGATCTGGAAAGCTATTGCAGCAACCTGTTGAAGTTTGAGATCCCGGACAGTACCTTGGATATCAATGATTATATCTAGTTTACGTTATACTTACTTATTTGTCTTTTTCAATTATTGTAAATCTTAGTCAACTCAATGAGCTACTACGTACATCATATTTCTAGTTTTGATCATGTACTAGTACGTGGTTGATGTTGATAAGTATGAGATTCTTTATCATCAATCAGTTTTCTAATTTAACTACAGCACTTGATAGATTTTAACCACGAGAGTCATAACTCATTTCACTCGTTTATTTTGCATGCCTTGTTAATCTTATTTCGAAAACTTGCGGTGATAGGACTCTGATCAAAGTGATTGATCGTGTTCTGGAAATAATGAGGTAGATGGACTTTGTTGTTTTCATGTTGGTCAAGCAACTAACCATCTTCATCTTCATCCTATAGCTACGGCCTCTTTCAGTTTCTGTCTTTGCCGCCCAATGTCGGAAAGGCACTTGTTCAATTCAAAATAAAATCCAGTTTGATCATTCTAACGCTTAAAAGCGTGCTATTGTCTTTACATGCCTCCTTTTATCTTTTCGTGATCATTATTCTCAAAACAGAACCATATATTTTGTATAAATCCCTGTTCAAGTGTTGAATTGTTGTATGGATGCCGATGCATGCTGTAGTAAATTAATCAGAAAATTTAAGTCTAGCGCTTAATTAGAATCTAATGATTACTTTCCACTTATTTTCTTACTAATTTATTCAGATAGACAAATTAACTAAGGCAAGTCTTTTGACTTCCTTTTAGTATCGAAGACAAGACATATGAAAAGTTGCATTTTAATTTGTTCCAATCAAATCCATTTCAATATAGTTGCTGTGGTGATTTCACACTTGAAGCTAAACGAGCTACTTGTGATCAATCCTTTGTAAGAGAGATAAAGGAGTTAAAACTTGTTCTTCGATTTTATTTGTATTCACATTGTAAATGATTTCATTCCGATGAACCAATTAAAGCATGACATATCTATTGTACTATACTTGTAGGGCTCATTTGGTTGGCAGAAAACTATGGTATGAGAAAAGAATTACTTTGGTTTTTAATTCCAAAGGGGTTGATTGGTTGTACATAGAGACAAGAAAATAAGCAAAAAAAAAAAGATATGAGTGGAAATTGACTCCTTCATAAAACCTGAATTCAATTACTTTGTCAAGGGTGGTATTCCAATTTCATTCTCACTATCAAAGCCACAATTACATAAATTATCTTCTAATAAATTTTAATGTTATACGTATTTGAAAATTATAAGGGACATTTCTGAAAAATACAACTTTGTATTTCATTATAATGACTTGCCAAACATTATAATAGGAATTAATATACTTGATTCCATCATTTAATTTTCAATATGTACCAAACACCCACATGGATATACCAAAACATATTATATTCCATATCTGTTCGGAAAGGAAAATAAATCAATTTTTCATTTTTATTTTCATGCTAACCAAACGGAGCCCTATAGATATCCGAGTCAGAATCCAAGTATAAAGACTAGTCACGGCTTTGATTAATCGACTCTTGTACATGTTTCATTCGTTTCCTACGAGCAAATGCCCATTTTATGTCAAAATCACTTTTATTTGGTTTTGATGGCATTGAAAGAAAAATGTAATGTTTTTGACGACAATGAGTTTGGGTGACACATGTCACCTCTTCAAATTTGGTGAAAGACAAAGAGATGTGATTTTGTGGAAGGCCTTGTGCCTAACATTGGGTTGAGATGCTTAAAGCCCATTTCTATACCCAAACATAGCTTGAACCTAATTATAAGCCTGCTGTTCATCATTATAAGCCAAATTTTCAATCTACATGTTCATCAAGAGTTGCCACAAAATGGTGAATCAATTGTCCTCATCGATCACCTTCCAACACAAACCGTTTAAACATTTTACGGCACTCATGAAATGCATGCATGTCGAATCCATCCGATGCGATAGGGCACTCATAATCTCATATGATTATCATTTGCATGTAACATTCATAGCCCACTTCCCTTACCCCTGCAATCAACCATGTACAGGAAATACCAATACCCCGACAGCCGCAAAAGCAGTACACAAAGCTTGGTCCAATGATCTGGATATTGCAACTCCATGATTACACCTTTTAAGCTATTCCTTTCATACTTTCCCGAGCTCGATCGATGATCAATTACCCTAAGCACTTTTAACCTAATCTTCTCCACATAATAACATCTCAGTTGAAAATCATACATAGTAGCCTGATATACAAAAGTCCATGGCATGCATATTTCAATGGGGTTCTTTAGGGTCCTCTATGACGTTTCTGAAGGACCAAATTGGGTTGTTGTTGTTTACAGCTTATGTAGTCGTAGGAGCAGTTGTTCTGATCCTTCTTTTTCCTCTAAATTTTTCAAATGGAGGGGTCGATCGAGGGGGCCTGTGAGCCATCGCAACACCAGAAATAAAACAAGAGTGTTTAAAATTGAAGATAAAGAAAGGAGTGTAAAGCTTTTCCCAAGGGAACTTTTGGTTGGAATAATTTGTTCTTGATTGACGCTGTATGTTTGTCTCGTCTCTATAATCCAACTCCAAACGTATATAACTCCTATAATTTGACAACTCCCACACTGTTTTTTCTGTGATGCATATGGAACCTAGCTATTTGGGCAGTTTGTGCTAATTTGTCCTCTGCAACCAAAGGAATATATAGATGGAACAATAAACAAAACTGATGCTAACTTGGTGTTATATGGTATTTCGAAGTATAAAATTGAGAGTTCTTTAACTGATTGTATGAGGCAAATCTCCAAAAAATCAACTGAACTAACAACACTCGATTCTAAAATGTCTTTGACACCATTTTGGACAGCTTCCAATCTCAATAACCTGAGCGCAGTGGTAATGCACTCTTTGACAGTTTGGAGGGGTGATCATTTCATGTGAACCTTGCATTGGTAAGGTCTTCCCCTTCTTTTCTCAGTGAGCCATTGTGTCTAATAATTTATGTTATCTTTCAAAATTGAAAACCAATTTCTGGAAAGCTGGGTGCTTTGGCTGTCACGCACACTACTAGACTTTTGTCTCAGACTGGACAATGAGGCTATACCATACCTCTAAATATAACCAGTAAATGGCCACACGCTCAAGTCAGGCATATGGTGCTTGCTTGAATCAGTTCAACACAGAAGATGTCAAATCCCTAGGATGCCCTTGTTTCCCATTCCAAAGCTGCACCCAACGTTACACTTTTCCATTCCCAGATTTCAATACCCCAAAAAGCTTGACCCCTTCTCTTTCTTTTTCACTCAGAAAATGAAAAAAAGTAGGCAACTTTGATATCAGAGAAGGGAGAGAGTGAGTTGAGCTTGAGGAGGAGGAGGATTAGACTCGTTAGAGAGAATGAAAAGGAATAGGACACCATAAGCAGACAAATCTTTATACAGCCTTTTCCCATCATGCAAAACCCAGTTCTACCAAACCAATATCTTATGCATTTCCCATGGACCCCCTCCAGAACCCCAATTACCCTTTTCATTTAGAATAATTGAATCCAAAAGTACTAATTTTTAACAAATAATTTTCCATTATAGTAGTGCTTACTTTGGTTTGTGTTTTAGGCGCTAGAAGAGACTGATTAGTGTGCATAAATCCCAGAGAGATCTCTGAGTCAGCTCAAGGTAAAGGCCTCACCTTTCCCTTTCATCTGGATTATAAACCCACCCAAAACCAAAACCAACCTCATCATTTCACTTGCAGTAAGAGAGACAAAAGATAGGGTTTTTCCTTCTGGGCTCTCCCCCATTTTCTTCTTCTATCCACAGTTTCCTTCAACCTTTTGGCTCTCGCTCTGTTTGGGTTTTGAGGAGAAGGAAGGGAGTTCAGAGCTAGCTGCAGAAGCTTAGCACTCAAACCCAGACAAATCACTGTTACCATGTCACCAGCATCAAATCTCTGCTTTTGAATATCTCAGGAATCTCTCTCTCTTCCCATCCTTTCACCATTCATAATTCCAGAGAAAGCTCAAAAAGTTGTCTCCTTGAACCAACAAAGCTTCCAAAAAGCAAAAGATTCAAAGCCTCAACCTTTCCCTTCCTTTTTAAAAACCCTAAAATCATTTTCATCTTCCTCGGATAAAGTTACAAACTTTAACCTCGCCGCACGAATCAACAATGCCATCATTGTTCAAGCTCCTCATTCTCTTGCTTCTCTCAACCCTCAACGCCTCCCTCGCCGGTTTACTCGCTGAGCCGGTAACCGGTCACGGCCAGCCTCTGAAACCAGGCGAGTACTCCAGCCCAAACACAGTCCCGGCCTACCCGGTCCAAACCCAGGCCCAGACCTGCCGCCTCGACCTCTCCGCCGAGCTTTTCGGCGGCGTCAACGAGGCCTGCGGCCGAGACCTCGACCGCAGCCGATGCTGCCCCGTCTTAGCCGCCTGGCTCTTCGCCGCCCACGCCAGGTCAGCTCTCGAAATCTCCTCCGCCCCGGAACCTTCCTCCGCCGGCGACCAGCCCATGATGCCGGACGACTCGCAGAAATGCGTCAACTCTCTCCAGACATCTCTCCTCAGCCGGAACATCCGGATCCCACAGCCGAACGCCACGTGTGACGCCATTCTCTGCTTCTGTGGGATCCGGCTCCACCAGATCAGCTCCCTCAGCTGCCCGGCGGCGTTCAACGTCTCCGGGTTCCACAACGCCACCCCTACCGCGGCGGTCAAGAATCTCGAAAAGAACTGCCGTAACTCTTCCTACACTGGCTGCACCAAATGCCTAGGTGCTCTCCAGAAGGTCAGTTTCGTCTTTGCATCATTCATTTTTGGTCACCACATGTAATTATTGTACGTATAGACAAAGCATAAGAATTAGGGAATATGAATTAGGAAGGAAAGCGATTGTGGACTGGAAACTATAATATTGTAACTAAAATTTGGCCTTGGGTTTGTTTGGTATTTACAGCTCAAGGGCGGGACGACGTCGGGGAAGAACGGAACGACGACGAGCGAGAGGGCGAGCAAGATGTTCAACCGGGACTGCCAGCTCATGGGGCTGACGTGGCTGCTGGCGAAGAACAAGACGGCCTACATTCCCACCGTCTCCGCCGTGCTGCGCGCCATAATGTACAGCGCGCACCCGCCGCACGAGTCCACGTGTAGCCCGGACCAGGAGAACATGCCTTTGGCCGTTGATTCCTTGCAGTTCGACAAGTCTTCAACGTCGGCGACCCAAACTCCGGCGTCAGTTTTTGTATTTCCGGTCGTGCCCCTAATCATGGTTTTGGTTTCTCTGTTTGGTTAGGGGAATCAGAGCCTCTGGGTTTCTTCAACATTTTTTGGGTAGTCCCTGTCGGGTGTTCACGTGAAGCTAGCAGACAATACGGGCAATCGGGTTGTTTTTGTCATTTTGCCCTCCCCCACTGTAAATTATCTGCAACAGGGAAGAGATCTTTTTATTTCACTCATTGAAGCTTTCGTTTTTGGCAAAACCCAGAAGGTTATATTTACTCCATTCATGGTGGTTAAGATTTTGTGGAGTTGCATTTATGATAAATCATTAGGAATTAAGAACCCAATGGCATTTATATCACATTCTTGAGGTTGGGAGGTGTCTAATTCCCAGGAGGAAGGAGATTGAGTATGTTGGTCGCAGTAGTAAATGCGATTCTAGGACCAAGAAGATGCTCAAAATCTTGGATTATAATAAGCAGGGAGGTTGTTTTTTATGAACTAAGTTTTGGATTAATGTAATTTTTGGTTTGAGGAGTTTCACATGTTTTAGGGAGTGGAGAGTGAATTGCGGATGAATGTTTGTCATGAGTTAAGTGAAACGCCCTATGGAAAAATGGAATTGGTTAATGCATCCAACAAGCTCATGAATTGTTTAATGGATTGCACTTCAGATTAGGGAGCTCTTTGCAATTTTGTACAAGGAGAGTGATTCATGAATAGCTTAATCAAATCCAATTAGGCTACTTCAATTGTCTGCTTGCAGCGTTACTTATTTAGAATGGATCAAGGGAGTCTTCTAAACAAGTGGGTTATATCTCATTCTTGAATCCAATTAGGCTATAAAAATTGTCCGCTTGCAGGTATTTAAGTAGAGAATGGATCAAGAAGTCTCAATTTCTATCATCAATCTAAGTATATACCCTCATTGCTTGTAAGTAAACATGTGTTTGAGTTTAAAATATTCAAGATTACCTCAATCAATTTGAGTACTCAAGTCATTTGATATCAGGCTAAGTTCTGTTTATCATGAATTTGCTGTCACTGGTGTAGCTCATTTGATTTTGAGTTCTAAATTGTCTAGCCCAATTGTTAGCCCACATGTTCCCTCTCTACTTCCTACAGTTTTGTGTGAAACTGATGGTGCTTTTCTAAAATAGACAGAGGTTACAGAAATAGTACATACAATACAGAAGGCAAATACTAGTATTTGATCTGCGCGTCCTGAAAGACTAAAATGGTGTTTGTTGGGAATGATCTAAGTAATTCTATGTTGCATTTCTAACTTGAAAAGTAAAATATGAACCATCTTTGAAATCGGATGTAAGAAATGATCACCAATCCTTGCCTATAAGCCACAACCAGTCGAGTGTTACTCCTGCAAAGATACCTAATATTAAGAACACTACCAGTAGATTTCCCAAAGCATTTTGCTCCGGTCCCTGCAAAACCCAAATTGATATAAATTTCCACTTGTATCTCGACAAAAAGGGTTATATCCTTGTTAAGGTATAATCATGTGTCAAGAGCACAAACCTTGTAGCCTTTAGGTGCTGAAGTGAGCACACAAACAGTTAGGTAACCATTGGTTAAACCCAAGAAGGATGTAAGCATGATCATCCAGCCTTGGTCTCCATAATTGGCGGTGAAATAGAATGCCGGAACAAGTAAGAAACGAGCGACAATTGCAACCATCAGCCATTTACGTGATTCTAACTTGAGGCAATCCAAGCATGGAACGTATCTCCCGATCAGATCCCACACATTGTACATCGCAATCAAAACCAGTGGATACCTGATATGTCACAAGATATCAGACGGTTATAACAACCAAGGCGAAAAAATAATCAGTCAATTATGTTTGAGGACATACCAAGCACCCAAACTGTGAGATCCAGTATCTTCTGATAGGAATCCGGGGAAAATTGACAAGGTCAGGGCATAGATTAGAAACATATCAATTGCATAATCAATGTTTTGAAATAGCAATTGCTTGTTCCCCAGACGCTGCATTTTAGTCGGATCTTCCACATCCTGCATCAAATTGCAGAGTTTTCACTATGACGAATAATTGAATAGTACTTGGCACATTTGTTTCTAGCATACTAATTGATAAAACCATACTCCTTCAGGTAATGTCTGGATGCCACCAGCAGCAAGGTCAGCCGAAACTGTTTTAGATCCTTCTGATGCTGCCTTGGAGCGGTAGAACTTCACAATCGGTAGTTTTGGAAAGACAACAGCGTACAGGAAAACACATAGCAGCTCAAAGAGTGTAGAGATGGTAAAGAACATAACTGCAGTGGCCAGAACATAAACAGTATTTAGTAACCAAGCTGAAAAGAAGTCTATACGATGCAAAAATTAATGTCGAATAGAATTGACATCAATACAGTTTTAACTTATTCCATACGGCAGGCAAGACAATGTACAGATACGAAATCCATTGAAACAAAAAATTTATAAATTTGCATTAACTGTAATAGAAAACAATATGAAAGTTAAAGGATTAAGAACCTACTGGCTCCCTTGCGCAGACCATTCTGGGAATTCTCAAATATTGCCTTTGTAACTAGTCTCAGTCCAGAGGTTAGGACCCCTGATGCAGCCAAACCAGCAAGGAAGGACTGAACAGTTCAAAACAAGAAAACGTCACACATCAACAGCCAGTACAGAAATTGAACAGGAAAAATGCAAATGTGTCGCAAACGTTACTAACTTGGATGAATTCTGGTTTCATGAAGGAGAGGTCTCCAATCATTCCTCCTTGCACGTGAGCATCTGCAACTCCAAAAGCACCACTAATGGCACAGATTCCAATGTAAGTTCCAAGCCCTCCTTTTCCAGATGTAGCTAAATCCAACTGAATATGACAGGATGAAGAGGTTTAGAGGGCTGATTAATCCACTCGCAACAATGATCTATGTCAGCTGAAACAATAGTACCTACCACTAGAACCAAAAGAGTACTTAGGAAAAACAGTGTATATCCAAATAAATTCCGCTTCCTAGTATTGATCTTTGCTTCATGATATGACAATACTGTGAGTGTAAAAAGCGCAAATGGCTGATATACTAGAGTGAGGACCCTTGCCGGATGATAAGTCTGCACCAGAGGAAATAACAGGAGAATAAATCATATTGATGAATTCATCAAAGGTATAACATTACAGAAGAGAACAAGAATTCACTAATACGAAACGGAAGTTACCGGGAACAAGGCACCATAGTAATCGGTGATTGTAAGCATACTGTTCCATGAAAAGAGGCACCCATTTCCCAGAAGCCAACAGACTACCATTGCAGCAAACTTCCCCTTTGATAATCATAACAAATGCATATCAGAAACTTGTGGACAAACAAATAGAGCCAGTTAGCTACTCTATTTCTCTAACAGCAACTTCATTCTAGTTCAAAGATCGGAGAAAGATTAAAAACCTGAATCTGTGGCTGTCCATTATCAAGGTCAGCCATGAACTCTTGCTTCCAGTTTCAACCAGTTCCTAAAAAGTTTAGGCAAGTTAGCACAATCACTTGTACAAAACAAGACCTGTGGAAATCACTTATCAACAACTAGTTTAAATAAAATAGATTCTCTTCAAAGATACCTCAGCAACGCTATTGTATGTGATTATTTGGCTTTAAAGTCTCTGCTGAGTTTCATTAATATCAAATCAAGACTCTGACATTGAATTCCATTGTGAGCCTAACATAAACAAACTCTATACGTAGTCAACCCCAGATTCAAAGTCATCAATGATTACGATTAAAGTAATATGGCTCTTCAAATCCAATCTTGCAAGGTCACAAAAACGTTGTGCACTGGTATTACAAGCAGAAGGAGTTCAGGTTCATCTAGAGAAGTTAATATTCTCCCAACCCAATTTATAAATCAGCATATGAAGTCCACTGTGGATTCCTTCCACCTAAATTTTCAATCTTTTTCATGCAGGAACCAACAAAACTAATAAAAGCTAAAACCCCATATATGATTTGACTATTCCGTGACATATGCACAAAGAAGAGACGGACAACACATGTGGATTCAACGTTATCAAAACAGATAGACATGAAAGAATGAAGCTCCATGAATGAATGAAGGGTCAGACAGAAATTACTTACAGTCAGAACAACGTAGGTCCGATTGAGGATATGTGTGGATTGAGATGAGAGGCTTTTGGGTTTGATTCTTCAATCTTTTAAGGGAATCTGAATCTGCTTGTGTATCCTAAATGGCCCAATAAAAGTGTAAGGAATATAAAAAGTCCAAAGCTTTGGTGTGAAGCCGCCAAGCTATGTATGTCAGCAGTGTAGGAGAATTCTAACTCTGCTTGAGATCTATTTCTACGTTTTTGCAGTTTACACAAACTTGTTCTGTAATTACATTAATGCATTTATTTACAGAGCCGTGAGGATTTGAGAGGATTCCAAATCTGGGACTACTTTCTTTCCCGGGAAAATCTCGATGAAGGAGAAAAGAAATGGCATTGATTACTGTTTGATTCGTTTGAATTATATACGCGATGTTAACTGTGGCCAACCAGTTGGCTTTCCATAGAAGAGGACAAGGAGGAAAGAGGCAGATTCTGCGTTCACATTTTAGAGGCGTTGACTCTGCCGTCACGGCGTGTATTACTCACTCATCGGTTTCCCATTAGGACACTAATCCATCATACCTTAATTGGTGTGAGTTTTGCCTAATAGTTCATATAAATTGGGCCATCAGACATAGAGCTGACAAGCAGAGTCGGCCCAATCGGATTTAGCACCGTGCTTGAACTCGAGCTCTGTTTAAATGGACATAAGCGGCCGAATACTATTTAGTTTAGTGACATACGCCTCTCTTTTGTAAGTGAGTTGTTTATTTGATAAAAAAAAAAAAAAGGACTTGAGCAGAGTTGACTCACTGGGTATGAGCTACCTGAACTGTTGTTGCTTGAGGGTCAAGCGACCCAATTTGTTGGTGAGGTTGGATTGGCAAATATGTACCGGATGGAGATTCAAATAACTTTGTTTTAGCTTGAGGCCGGATGAATTTGGGAAATAGGCTCAATTATGTACTGCAACCCAGTTTGTTGCTGAGGTTGGATAAATTTGAAGAAGTAGGTCTAACTTGGAAATTATGCTACATTCAAAAAATTAGGTCCTCTCCTTGCATATTATATGCTTTCGAATGAACAAAGGTGAACCTTATATGATACAGATTAATGTTTGTGACTGATGGCAGAATAAAGTGAAACCGTACAAATTACGGGTATGATACGAGAGAAGTGGACTGTGATGATCAATTTAAGACCACCAAGGAGCATCACCGGTTCTGAAATCGGTTTCGACCCAAGGAACAAATATTACCTTGCCTTCATCAATATCAGCATGAGCCAAAGCCAGAGACTGTAACATATAAGATTGGTTGGTACTTAGTAGTTGTTACACAACCATATCAAACTGATTGACTACAATTCTACAAAGAGCTATATATGCAATGTATGAGATTTAGCTATGGCTAGCTAGCATTTATGAAAGAAGTGTAAAAGTGAACTTACCAAAGGAGCAGGTCCCCTGACAACTCTTCCTTGGTCATTGTACTGGGATCCATGGCATGGGCAGATGAACTTGTTCTCGGCACTGTTGAATGGCACGACACAACCAAGGTGAGTGCACACAGCATTGATTCCATATGTGGCAAGAGTTCTGTCTTTCTCCACAACAAGGTAGGTAGGATCACCCTGAAAAGCAAACAAGATATCCAAGTTAATTCTGAAACTACATACTTCCTAAATTCTCGATGTTCTGTAAAATTGCAATCCAATTCCAAAATGAAACTTGAAGTCTCCAAATAAATTGGAATAGCAGTAAAACCTAAGATGTATCAGTACCTTCAACCCTTGTGTAAGAGTCCTGTCACCAGGGCCATGGGTCTTGAGCCATTCTGATGCAATCACATCGTTTCCGAGAGCATCCTTGGCAGTTTGACCACCACTTCCGCTACCAGAGCTATAATCGTCCCCAATTAAGAGGGAAATATTTGTGTGTCAAAAAGCTAATGATAAAATTACAATCTATTCAATGCCAAAATACCAGTGTCAGCATGATGTTGTTTTGAAGTAAGAGCCATAAATAATGATCCTTGGTTATCATCCTACCAACTTATGACTAGGACTGAGCACAAAATATGAACAAAAATTGTTCTTTTTGGAATCTGTCTAATGTTTTGGTTAGAGGATTGAGGATTCAACATGTAATCAAATCACAGTTAACCAGAAAAACACATACTAATCATATGCATGTAGATTACAATGAAAAACCAAACTACTGAAACAAAAAGTAAAGGGGTATAGAAAGGAACCGGTGATTGAAACTCACCTAGGTGGAGCAAAGAAAGTGGCATAGGGAACCAACATGAAACCAGAGGGAAGTGAAATAGCACCCAGAAGAAGCAGATTCATGAGCTTCCTCTTACCCATGTCAGGGACATTATCAGCTGGAATTGCTGCCTGGCATGTGATTCTCATTCCCTTTCCCTTTCCCATCACCTGGGTCCTCCTGGGCATCACAGACAAGGCCTGTGCTGAAGAGAACATAGCACTCTTGCTGGAGCATAGCTGCAACAAATGAAACACATAGAATCATTAATTCAAGCTCCACTCTTTAAACCAAGACCAAATATTTATTTATTGTGAGTTTGGTTTTACCTGTGAAGTGGTAGCAGAAGATAGAGTAGAGGCAGCCATTGTGTTTGGAATTCCTGGAAATGATAGTGGTTTTTGGTGTTCTGGTGTGTATTTGAGGATCAGTAATGACTACCACAACATCTAGTGGATAAGGGGCATTACCCAAAAGGATGCCACATTACCACATATTCAAGATCAAGATTTTTCTCCTCTGTATAAACTTTGAATTTACAAATATTAGCTATTTTCATACCCAAGATTGGGTTGGGGCCAGCAATAGATGATTGATATATGAATTGGGCCAGACTTTGCCACCACAAAGCACCCATATTGGAATTTATTGGATAATGGGTTGTTTTTCGACTTTTTTTTCCTATCAAACACAAATTGGTGGGCTTGGTCTCAGTATATAGAAATTCCATTTGATAACAACTAATATTTTGATTATTTTCTATGATACCTTGGTGGATGGATGATTGTTGACAAGGGTTCACATTTCTCCAAAGTCAAACATAATCAAAATTAATGTTAAAACAAACTTGTGGTATAGTTAGTAGAACTGTTTAGTGTGAAAATTCCATATTGAGTTTAAGTACCAACTCTCATCAGTTTGTGTCCAGAAGGTTTTAAGAGTCTTTGGGTTTGTGCGCTTGCGGCGGGAGACTAGCTAGTCTGATTTTGTTATGATACTTTTGTAGACCTCGGTCCGAATACTGACTGTGTGTTACTACCTCACCCTCAATAAAATAAAATAAAAAAGCTGAAGAAAAAAAATATTAAAACACTAACATTAAGTGTTATTTTTCACAATTCTGATCAATGGTTAAATTTTTAACAAGTACAAACTATGAGTGTATGAATGTGAGTTTGTTCAAAAGTGACAATGTTGGATCACTGTTTCATGATTTCTCATTGACTTTTTGTAATACCAATTGACAAATCCAGCATCCAACTTTTTTCTCTTTTTACAGGTCAATCTTTTTCTTTTTATTGGTTAAAGTATTTAATTAACAACTTTGAGGTCATGTGTTCAAACTCCATTAGACATATGTAGGGTGTGTGCGTTATTAATAAAATAAAATAAAAACTATCAATCTTTGATTGTAATGTAATAATATATGTTTTTCACTTCCAAGTTTAGTTTTAGCCACTTTTTTTTTTCTCTCACATAGACAAGTTTGCAACTCATCATTTCTTAGAAATAATTACAACTAAAGCTGGAAAATATATTCCTCCTATTCCTTTTGGTCACGTACTTATCTCCTTTTATTCTTTTTGACAAACTTTTTACCACATCCCTATAAACGGTGCCCCATATCCTAACTACATCATCATGTATTTCCCCAACTCTACATCATCATGTATTTCCCCAACTCTACATCCTAGCCTCATGATATAACCCGATCCAAAAGCTACTGCTTGCAATCATATTTTGACTGATAGCTTTTACAGAATGAATGCGTGAAAAGAGTTACGTCGGACACCTCTGTTTATCGAACACAATTAAGTCTCAGTTAATTAACTTATAGCTCTTTCGCTTATGAGTAGTACAGCTCATATTTTAGACTTCAGAAGATATACATAGTAATATGTGAGTAGAGAGCTAGAGCTTATGTAGAATGATAAAATACGTACTCAATCATTTGTTAATATTACGTACACACAAACACATCTATGGCGTTTAAATAAACGTCATGAAATATATTTTATGGCGTTTATTAACGTCATCCTCAAACGCCGTAGATACTGACGCATATATCTCAAATAATTAGGTACGACACTCCTCCCCGCCCAAGTTGTTGCCTTTCTAACGAAAGCATTTCATTACCAAAAAATAAGAACTGTTGAGTGTTACTGTGGTAGGTTCGCATGCAACATGCAGCCAAAGGCTCGCAAAGAAACAACACAGAATAATTGAGAAATTTATAAGCTAAGGGGTTTCACTTTTGCCATGAAGTAGAATAAGGCCCACTTGATCCCTGTCTCCACCATGAATTTGCAAAACACAAAGAACTGTATGAACATACATATTGAATTGAATCGATCGAACTGGACAATGATGTTGTTATCTGCATGGGGAGGTATGGCCTGCATACACTCACTCATCATGTGTTGCTTCCCCATCTCTTTCTTCTGTCACTCTTTCTACCTTCTCAAACAATAGCATCCCAAGCGTGCAAATCACTCCCTGCCTGGAGTCTCGTCTTTTGATTTCCAGATTAACAACTACTTGATCCCTCATCTCTTCTGTAAATGTTGTAGAACTGATCAAGTTTGGAATCTTGCTAATTGCAGAGATATCTGCAATTCTAATAACTTGGCCCAAAAGATGCATGACCTTTTTATTAATAATCCCTTTGATGCTTCTAAGTTTGGGAAGATTTTTGCTTTGTGCTGGCAGATTTGGCAGAAACGTAATGATTATGTGTTTAGGAACAAAATTTTCTCTCCTCATGCAATTGTGGCTTGTGCTGCAACCTATCACTGTGCTACTCCAAACCACATCAATTCCTCCCCCAGCAGTACCGGCTCAAGGCTCAACATCAAGTGGAATCCCCCTCCTCAAGGCCAAATCAAGATTAACTTTGATGGCTCAGTGATTCAACAAACTTCTAATGCTGCTGCTAGATTTATTATGAGAGATGATGTTGGGTGCCCTTTAATTGCTTCTGCTCAAAAACTCGGGAAGACAACTGTTACCATTGCAGAAGCCACTACACTCATAGACAGTCTTCTTAAAGCACAAGAAATGGGAATCCAAGATCTTTTGGTGGAAGGTGACTCTTCATTAATCATCAATTGTGTTAATGAGAAGTTTAAATGTCCCTGGAGGCTCCTTCAGATTATCCAAGAGATTAAGAAGATTGCAAGCTCTTTCCATCGCATTCACTTCCAGCATAATTTTTGTGAAACCAACTTGCTGCCAACGCTCTTGCCAACCTTAGTCACCATTGTGCGAGGCCTAATTTTTGGGATTCAGACTTTTCCCTTGATGTAGGTTCAACTATCACTTGTGACCTCTTTCGAATAGGTTGTTTTAGAGATTTCGTTTTGTAATAGTCCTTTAGCATAAAAAAAATAAAATAAAAAAATAAAAAAAAACCTACTTGATCCCTTGGTTTCCATCTCAACCACGTTTACTTGATTAATTAGAGAAAACAAAAGCGAGTGAGAGACTATATAGAGAAGATGATATATCGAAGAAAAAAGAATGGTTCCTTGGGTTTCTTTTGCTTTCTCTTGCACCAATGTAGCAAGCTAGCTTGAAAAAAGAAAAGGAAAAAAAAGAGACATGGAATCCCTTGTGTTCTCGTCAAAGATGAAGACACCCAAGGATGAAAGTTAAAGAACCAGAAAAATATATATGGAGGAAACCAAATCAATGATTAAAAGTAGAGGATCGAGATGGAGCAAGCTTGAAGCAACCCATGGAGATAAAATGGAACGTTCTTCAAAGCTGTATAATCAAAGTGATCAACTAGTTAAACAGCTAGGTGCTATTTGGCTTCTTGTGTTCTTCAATTTTTAGTTTACTATTCCTATTGAATGTGTCCAAATGAATTGACTCACAAGTAGAATCCTATGGAGATAGGAAACCAAAAAAAGTTTGGAAATGATAATATGGGTCAATAAATTAAGCATGTGAAATTGAGATCGTTTAATGTTATAACTTATATTTGGAACATGAATGTTACTTAGAGGATGAAAATGACGGTTAGTTGGGAAGTTTGATGTTAATTTTCGAACTGATATGTACACAGTACATAACTTCAAACCTTGACGTACGGCTGAACTCATGCATGCTACCTGCTTACAGGTTAGAGAGAAATTTTTAGATGCCACAGGAGGACCAATGGCAGTATGACGTGGTCCTACATTCTAATTAAATATTGACACGTGGATTTATTACAACTAAATTATAAAATAAGGTTTTCTATTTTTTGTGAAATGACCTTCATGGGTCTTTGTTGAGTTTGGACTAGGGTTTAGGGTTTAGGGTTTAGGGTTTGGGGTTAGGGTTTAGGGGTTAGGGTTTAGGGTTTAGGGTTTAGGGGTTAGGGTTTTGGGTCTAAGATTAGGTTTAGAGTTTGGGATTTAAAAAGCAACAACAAACCCAAAATTGTCTTTAACAAAATAACTGATGTAATTTTTTCTTAATAAAATCCATATGTTAATATTTGATTGGAATGTAGGACCACGTCATACTGCCACGTGGTCCTCCCGTAACACTGAAAATTTTCTCACAGGTTAGGGTTACAAAATATGAGGTAGCTTAGTCTAATAAAGTGAAGTACGTGAGTAAAAAGGAACAAAACGAGAGGGGAGGAGGGACATGAAATTAAGCCAAAACTCATACTTTACCTCTAGCAAAAACGGAACGAGTAAAAGTACGTTGATGTCCCAAATGATAAAGCTGGCCGAGATCAATTATTTAGCTTCATTGGAGGAATTCCATTATAAGGATTAAGGAGGGTGGCGACTACTCACAATAGACGAAACATATAACTAAGTGTTCTGAAAAACAAAACTATACGGGCGCAAACACAACACAACCAAGCATATATAGAAGCATTCAAAAGCCAATCTTTTGTACATCTAATAAGCTCATGCATGGTTGTACTTATCAGTCCAACCAAATAATTTGAAACAACAATCAAGGAGTAATCAAATTTCCAGCAAACTTTACTGAAAAGAAAGCTGGACACTCCAAAGTTTATAATTGATCATAGGCATGATAACAATCCATTATTTTGCATTTCGGTCTAATTATGATCAAGCAGCTGCTATGGGAGCTAGAGACCTCATTTCTCCAATCCGACATTGTTTAATTACGATCTTATTTCGTCTCCCGATTATGCTCAGATCAGTACACGCATGCTTTCTTCTTCAAATTATATAGCTAGGTCTACACATTCAGTCTCATTATATTTTGAGATCTTATTGCTTTAACTCAAAGTCGTCTAAACCCAGAATAACAGCTCTCTACGTATATGAAATATAAAATCATGATCGATATGACATATATAAATTGAGACTTTGAGTTATATATAAGGATTATCGAAAGATGGGGGTAGATGGTGAAAGGCTGGAAGTTTAGGTAACGATTCTCAGGTCAAAGAAGCTTAATGGGATTGGTGAATAATTTCAAAAAAGTAGGTGCATTTGGGGCCTTTTTTTTCACTTTGATATGAATTTTTGGCTTTTTGAGCGAGACTGATATTCCTCACTCATATATCATGACAGCTGCGTTCTGATTAGGGTTTCGGTTTGATCAATGGCATTGAAGAATAGATAAGAATATATATTGTGGATAGGACCACGATTCCGATCGGGTATCTAGTGCTACAGGGGGACATGAACTCGTATATAGAACCAGCAGGCTTTGATTTAGAAAGTTCCTAATGATGGAAATATGGTCCTGTAAGGGGTTTACTATGTCTGTCATACAGCAATCATATCATATGCAAGCGTAAAGCGATTATTAGTCTTATAGTCGGTTTCAGTTACCAAATTTAGGCTGGCCTAATCAAGTAATCATACTTATTTTGGCTAATACAGTATATGGTTGTAGATACATTGGACCTAGCTATTCTTTAATGTTTTTCTGCATAATTCAGCTAGCAGCTGCAAATGAGGGCTGCACATATAAAAGATTTAGTGAGAAAGCAATGTTGTTTTCTTCTTAAACAATTATGGACATCATCGTTTTTAATTTTTTCGTCTGAGCGTATTTAAGATTTTGCAAAAGCGTTGTCTCAACACTTAGACGGCCGCTTTTCCAGCAGCGCGTCTAGGTTTGAGCCGGTGATGCGTCTTCCTATCGCCCCGCACTGAAGCGTGCTCCAATTGTGTATGATCAAGATCTGAATTTTGTTCATACATGTACCCTAGGATAATAGTGTTATAATATAATACACACACATGTATATAATCATACAAAGTAACAACCTACCTCAAGGATTTAACGATAAGACCAAACAGAAAACCCAAAACTCCATTATGAAATTTGAGCCAACTCCATATATATGTGAATATAGAATTAAAATGTAACATGTAATCTTCATCTTCATGTTTTTAAATTTATAATGAGTCATAGTCTATACATATCTATATGGAGTATGAAAATGTTGTTTTTGAATTCCACTTATGGCATAATAATCTCATGCATTGACTTCTATACCCATTACACCTCATTGTGATCATATTGTATTCTACGCTATCATATTGATGATTTCACTCCAGTATATCAGTGTGGACTGTGAACTGTGGACTATGGAGTATCTCAGATAAAGATCGACTTGTCGTTTCATTAGTCTCTTCTGCTTGTAAGAAAGGAGGTAGACTCATTCAATATGGGACATATGCTCAAGCTGTCGTCCTGCCATGGACATGAAAAGACTGAATTGTAGTGTTTCTGTTTGGGGTCATTTTCTTATTTTCTTATATGGAAATATGGAATATATGAAATGAACAACAGCAGAAAAATACACTTCTTGTCAAACATTATTTTCACTGGGAGTGGTTACTTAGTTTGGTGTGAAGCAGCAACGTTTCAAGCTTGTCCTTACTCACTTGTCGAATAATTTTTCTGAGTTTTAACGAGTTTACTGATCGAGAGGTGTGCTGTTCGAATTTGAGTGCAAAAACCTTGAGCCTCCACTTGAGTTGTTTCCATTGTTTCTTCACTTCTAGGTCTCCGTCTACTGCTTCGATGAGGTTGGTGTAAACTTTTATACATAATTTTTCCTTCTTCCAAGTTGCCAATTTGTCTATCAAATAATCAACACGAAGTTGATATATTTAAGGAAGCTATAATATGCCAAAAAAACAAGTGTTATTTCCTGCTTCTTTCAAGTTGTGAATCATTGCATAAACAAATTGAAATTGACCAAAGTATAGTCGTTTTTTGTCATGAACAACGTAGAGATCGAAGTTCATGCATTCCAATGTCATGATGTGAAAAGATGTCCTGACTTACTTAAAAAGTATTTGATTGAAAACTTATCTTAGTTAAAGTTAATTTCACATTTATATGGATCTTATTGGCAATTAACTCGATGAGATTTCTGTAATGATACATAAACATTAGTAAATTTTAGACTAAAGATATACTCTTCTCCATGCTATACATGATCACTTTGCTATGTCTTTCTTGTTCTCAAACACAAAATGAAACAAAGAAGATCGATCAAACGTTTAACTATACATAAAACTAGTGAAAAACGTATAAATAAATACACGACACAACATTGAAAAACTTTAAGTTGTTTTGTGGGTGTCTAATTCCGGTTATATAGAATATAAAAGGTGAACTAACCTTTAAATTATTGTCAACTTATTCATCATTTTTTTGGTTATCAGGACTCAGTAGCAACCCACATCGTTGCGTTAATAAGCTAGTAACATACCCGTCAGTCAATATTCGAACTAAGGTATCCCAACAAAGTCAGATTAATCTCCCGTTGTAGGTATTCAAATCCAAAAACCCTTCAAACTAATAATGGGAGTTGGGACTCAGACTCTAAACATGAAAGTTACAAACTAGCAACTCAACCGACCTTATCAAACAAGTGGTTCATCAAATTTTCTTTTTTCCTATAGATACATTTTAAAACTGTTTTCGTCTAATACCATTTAGTATGGTGGCATAATCTTCATTCCATAAATGATAGGTTGTGAGACGGAAAAACACGCGCCGTAGTATTTTTTTTTTTAATGTATCTAAACAAAAAAAATATAAAAAATTGTTTTGTGGACTAGGGTGGTTGAGGTTGATTGGGTGAAATAACAAAGGTGAAAGCCAATTAGAAGAAAAACCCAACCTTTACTCCAACCAATCTTGTTTGAGGTATCCAAGCTTCACATTGAGCTCATAAGTACTTGATCATAGCCCTCAAAAGGAATTTTCTTTCCCAATATGTCGATCCATTTTTGCAAAACACTATAAGAGAGACAGAGCTGTAAAGGACTCAAGTCCAAGGCTTCACCCACACTCACTTCACTACGCACCTACACACCCTTTTCTTTTAACAAAGAACACCAAATTCTTCGCCTTTCTTATATCAATGCTTTGCTCTTCCTTCCAAAACATGTCTTGAGAAACTTGAGTGACTAGAATCCATGGAGTTCGACCTTGAAAACCCACTAACAATTTCCCATGATATCCACTCTGACTCGGTCACTTCTCTGTTCTCCATTGAATCCGATCACATGCCATCCGAGAATTACTTCCAAACCCTTCAAGCTGGAGACTTTGACATCTCCATTCGAAGGGAAGCAATTGCTTCAATCTCACAGGTACAATTCTTGTAAGAACAGAGACATCATTTCTTAAATTTGGTCCTATTTGTCAGTTTAGTGACCCAGAAATTATGTTCTTGCTGCAGCTCTGTTGTAACTCTGATAAATTCTTATCCTACCTCGCTGTCAATTATCTTGATCGGTTCTTGTCCTGCCAAGAAAAGCTGGTAAAGACCGAAACTTGGAAGCACTTCTTTCTTGCTTTTGATAACGAAATTTGCATTTAGTACTAATTGGGTTCTTCCCCAAATGCCTAGTACACAATGGTTTATGGGGTTTGAATAATTTGATGAGATCTAATCAAACTGATGCCTGGGACATTTTCAGCAACCAAAGCCTTGGATCATAAAGCTCCTCGCAATTTCCTGCGTTTCTCTTGCAGCCAAGATGAAGAAAACAGACTTCTCTATCCTTGATTTTCAGGTACTGAAACTGGAGCTTTCTTTAAATTAATCAGAAATGTTTCATTCATTGAAATATATAAAATTTGATGAGAATTTTGGTATATACAGAGTGATGGAGGTATCATTTTCGATACTCGAACTATAGAGAGAATGGAGTTTCTGATTTTGGGAGCTCTAAAATGGAGAATGCGGTCCATAACTCCCTTCTCTTTCATTCTTTTCTTCATTTCTTTGTTCAAGCTTGAAGATCCTCCATTGAGGCAAGCTCTCAAAGCCAGAGCCACCCAGATCATCTTTAAAGCTCAAAATGGTCTAGAACTCTTATGAACCTTGAGAGAATCATAATTTCACATTTTTATCACACACTTCTCCACCATGAAAATGTTTATGACTTTTCTTGGTTGTTTTGCAGATATGAAGCTTTTGGTGTTCAAGCCATCAATAATTGCAGCCTCTGGTCTCCTCTTTGCTTCTCATGAGTTATTCCCCATGCAAAGCCCCTGCTTTAAAAAAGCACTGTCTAACTGTTCCTATGTAAATAAGGTAAATAACTAAGTACATTTCTTTACAAGTTATAACCAATCACATTAGAAGTAATTAACTTTCTTGTTTCTTGGGTAGGTAACTTTGCTGCAATGCTACCACTGTATGCAAGACAGTGTGGTGGATGAGTACGATTCAGTGTTGGAGATGGTGTCTAGCTCAGTGACACCGGCCAATGTGTTGGATCAGACTTTTTCAAGCTCTGCAGAGAGTGGAAGAACCACAGTGACTAGCATTACCACTTTAAAATTGGAGAGGGACATCAAGAGGAGGAAAATTAGTGACTATTGTAAAGATCATCACGACAGAGTTGTCCAAATTAATTTCTCATCAGATCCAGAACTGCTCAGGCCTAGTTAGAGCTAATGACAGAGCTCACTAATGGTCTCTCCTTCTCTTTCTATGAGAGTGACACTAGCTAATAAGCTCTGCTCCAATGACAGAGGAAATGGAGAATGAAAAAAAAAAAGAAAAAAGAAAACAAGAGGGGTGCAAGAAGTTTAGCTAAACATAATAATTACAGAACGATGTCCTAGCTAAACTGTTGCAACCTAGCTTGATCCGATTAAGTTGAAAGAGAATTGTTCCGAGTCTTTTTCTAATATCTTGAGCCTGTGATTGAAATTTGCTCAAGGCATCTGCAACAAAATTGGCTCTCTTCGAATATGCTTGGATGAAACCAAACCTACCACTGTTGCTTTCGTTTTCTGTAAAGGGTGAGCAGATCGAAGAGATGAAAAGGAATGGGGTTTATCTTCCGTTTCTCTTGTTTTCTTCCAATTATTATTATTTGAAGCCATCTGCATTTTGTTTTCTCTTTTGGTATCAAACAAAGACGAGACATAATAAAAATTTTAAATTGAAATCTTGTTTTGGATTTGTGTCTCTAGCTTCAATAACACAAAAGGAAGAAGCAATAATCTCAGTAGCTAGGAGTGTTCTTCTGCTCCCCCATAATTCTGTTACACTGTAGATGACAGTAGTGTTGCTTGTAGTCACCAGTCAGCGCGGGAAAGTATTGGAAATTTACAGTTCTACCCATGTGTCCCTTGCCCCTCCCTTGGGGAAGTGCCACAGTGTGACTTTTGTAAAGGAGCTTGATGGGTGCTCTTGCTTAAAACAGTTGCCCAATGAATGGGAAACTCTGCATTTTCTTTCTCACTGTTTGAATTTTTGCTTCGAAATTCTGGAATTGTGTTTGATTAAGAGCGCAAGTACTAAGTTAAGAAGGTGGATTATTATTAGCTTAATGACGAGTTGAGGGCGGTTGATGGTCCCCCTGGCCTGCTACTGTTGAGATTTCCTAATCGAAGATATCTGGACCAACTTTGGGAGATCTCTGTGCTTCTGTACCATGGAGGATGATGGCAACTTCACAGAGAGCAAAATGGGACCAGTAGGGAGATAATATAATCCGATGTCCCAAGGATTTGAGGAGAGAATATAATAACTCACCACCACCCAACAAATAACAGTAAGAGTAAATAATTGACTGTAATTATTACCTATATGACCTCATAGACCAAGCTGACAAAATTTCAGTAACCTAAGGGTAACTTTTTTATATCATTCACAAGACATGCATCAACTTTAATCCACAATTTCAGCTCATCTCTTCTGTTTAAGTGAGATTTTGATATTCCCAAGTCCCAACCTATACAAATCTGGAATACTCGCATCGCGGCATCATATGAAAGAGTCTTGGGAAAAGATTAAAACTCACAAAAATGTTTGAGCTCAATAATATATGGCAGTACGTACTGCGGTCTGCGTGTGCCGTCTTGCTCTCCCCGCCTTTCATGTATCAAGCACAAGTTTCCAATGGGTAAATGCCATTTTTGTCCTAGGGGATTTTTTGTTCCTGGCCAGTTGTACTGTGATAGATGAGATCTCTAAGATGCTGCGATTAAAGTCGGGACTTGCGAGCATGATTCTGCATTATTAGACCCAAATTAAGGAGCAAGAAAACAAAGAAAGACAAGAGGGAAGAAGACGCTTAATTTCTTGGTCTCTTTTAAAATGAAAAGAATTCAATACAAATTTGGATTAACCAAACATATATGTGAATGCTGGATACGAATTCAAACACTTGCTTGTTCAGTGAAGCTCGAAGGGGCAAAATGTAAGATCTAGATTTGAGCGATCTAATCATGTTTCTATGGACGTACTTGGTCCGACAAATCTTCACCTCACCAGTTCTTATTCAATTAGTGAAAGCTTAGTTAATTACATATTGGCATTAGATAATAAGTGATGAAGACTTTAAACTAATAAAGCATCAGTGATAAGCTAGAGAAAATTATAAACCATCCATCATTAGAGATTTTAGTGTCTTCGACCTAACCCTCATGAGAAGAGGTAGTTGGGGGTGAAATGTTTTCTTGCAAGACATTTCTATGAATATTGTTTTATCATAGAAAGCACAGAGCACTTTGCACTTTGCTGACATATAACAAGAAGATTTCCAGTCGCTTACTAAAAGTTCGATGGGAGTTCACTGTAGTATTACTAACAGAGTAACGGACTAACAGTACCGAAGGACAAGCTAAATATAGATTCAACCCTTCCAAGTCGGAATCTATCAAGTTACTTTAGACGTACGTCTAATTAAGTTATGGTTAATTGCATTTTATTCTCAAATTAATGCCGTATATCTACGTTTTGCAACAGTACTCACATAACAATCGACTACGTAAATCTACATTATGAAAGTGTCATTCTTGTAAGTATTTGAAATTTTAATTGCCATTTTGTGTTGGTCCTCAAAAAGAAAAGATGAATTGATTAATCAGCGAAGCAATAGAATAGGATCGGCGGTCCAATATTGTGCAATAAGTGAACAAGTTGCCACTGTAAATGGTTAACTATATAAAAGCCGGTGGCGAATTCTGACATTGTAGTAGGTTTTTTTTTTTTTTGGGGGTCTGATGACATTGTAGTAGTTGGTGATCGATTTCTGACCTGCTTCTCGATCTGTAAATTACAAGGACCATATATGTTTGAACAATTCAAACCGATGTAAGGACGCGCGTACTGTAATATAGAAGAGCAGAATTGCTCATTCTTAATAAGTCTGTATGTTTTGACTTGGAAGAGAAGTGGGCACTGTGGGTGGAAGAGGTAACTGCAGCATCGTATAACAGACATATGAATCGAAATATAGAAGAACTAGTACTACTGCTGGGCCTGTTCTCAATACCCTCTATCCTCTCAAGTCTGAACCATCTATGGACCATGCATGATGCATGCGTTGCCAGAATAATGTGATTATTGTTTCTGTGGTTATAACTCATAACCACTTGGACTTTAACTAATGATGATGATATTCTAATTTACTATTTCGGGAATCCTTACAGTTTCTGGAATTTTGCTCTTTCAGTAGATCACTTCTTCAAGCATTCACTGGTGACATTCAAATTATTAAATCCTAATGGCTAGACTCCCTCTTATAATAGATATGACACTGACCTGATCAAGGAAAGAAAACTATGTGTGCTGCGCATGTGGTTGCCAATAATCAATCTAACAAAACAAACCTAACTATATGCCTGTTTGGCCAGTTAGTCAAATTAGTTCATGATTCGAAGTTGAAAAACGTAGACCTAAGTAGACATTTCTCAACCAAAAAAAAGGAGATCGAGAAGGTAGACATTGCGGGAATTGTAGAATTTGGAACTGAATTATTTACGAAAAAGGTATTTGGTAGGTGGAAATGTGGAATATAGAAGCGATTTGTTGAGGAAAACCAAACCCAAATTGTCTATGGGACTAGAAATTTACTGTATATACACATGAAATTAAAATGTGTTGTGTTTAGACATTAGCTACCTTTAGTTGTTTGGTTTTAGTGGACGGTTTGTTGTGATTGAAATTATGCATTCTGTAGCTAGCTGCAGCTGCAGGAGTGAATAAAAACGGTGCCTCGATCCCATTATATATTCTTATGTTGGGATGTTGTTTTGCTGTTGGCAGATTGCTTCAACTTCACCTACGCCTTTGTAATCTTCTCCCTTACTGTTCATAATACATCCATAAATCCTTAAAAGAAATTTCATATCAAGTTAATTATCAACGGCTAGCTTGATTGCTTACACATATTATGATGAATACTGCTAAGAAACTCCAAAAATGTACATGTATTTTGCATACATATATAAACACACACACGTACAGACACAAAAGATCTAGAATTACAACATTGAGCATGTGTTTAGATACGTGTACCTCTTGAATTTTGGTGAAACTCGGAAGAGAAAAATAGGTCATATAAATATTTTTAAGCTCAATTCTCTTGAAGTTTAGAGTTACAAAGACGTTCGCTTCAGATCTCTCGACTCTAAATATGACTCTAGGGTGACATGTTGAAAGATCTTTTCCGGGTTTAGTTTTTGCTACATCATCAACTTCTTTAAAGATCTGCTTAGAGTTTAGCTCGTGGATGTTGGTGATTTCATTATTCATCGATCATGAGTCGAGTTGCTACAATGATTCTATTCAGATGAGCCTCAGCTAAACATGATATTGATCGATGATATATAACCCGAACCATGGTTAAAAACACGTAAATTTGTAAGGTTTGCTGGGAACTGTGAAAGATCATATTCTTGTAGAGTTAAGGACCAAAGAATTAATTAGAAGAAGCCCAGTTCACCAATTACTTTTGTCGACAAAAAACACACAGGAAATAAATAACAGACGTCGACGTAACGGATAGGGAGGTTGAGAAACTTCTTGATCTGCAGGTAAGTCTTATCTGTGAATTCCCTGCTGCAGAAACTCACATGGATATCGAAAGAGAAAGAGAGAGACTTGTTTTGTTATAATTCTAGGGTACTATACGTCTATACCATCGTAATGATGATAAGCTTGCCTGACCCAGATGAGCAGTGATGGACCAGCCTTGTATTCAACACTGATGGACCAAGTGAAATTTAGTTCTTTTTGAGTATTCAAAACCGTCCATATTCGATCAGCGGGAGCAGAATAAGTTTGCCAATTCCTAAATGTGTGTGTGACTCCGTATCCCACTAGTCCACTACTGTGTTAGCCATGCATTCTCAAAATCATGAAAACATGAACAGAAGAATCTTGCTAGGTGAAGTAGATATCCAAAAACAAATATGAGAAGGGAAGAACATCAGGCGACTTGATGCACATCAGTGAAATATGGAGAAATTAAATAAGTTTTTGTCTTTCTGGACCTGATAACTTGAGAAATTATCATCAGACCACCGTGACACTCGATGATATATCATGCATAAACGCACATTAATCGATTACAATATCATGCATGATTAGCTAATTAATCACTAAGCATATATGAATATTTGCATCTTCAACTATCGTCTTGCGGTGTTGGCATGACTTGGTAGAACAAATCCATGCCTTCATCATAGGGCAACAAGTACGATGATGAGGATGATATAATATCACTTGCGATAGAGATACTGTCCGGTAGAAACGGTGTGCTCCAAAAATCACCAGCATTGTATTGTTGATCTGATATCGTTGTTTCTGATGATGAAACCATGACAATATCTTGATCAGCAATAAGATAGTTCATGATCACGGTAGAATCTCGTGCTTCATGATTAAGGGAGCTTGAGGAGGAGGAGGTATACTGTGCTGAACTAGTACTACTAGAAACTGTTGATTCTGGGGACACCGCAGGGGAGCTCTCCAAAATTGGGGGATCAAGTAGTTGCAGACAAGCATCATTACAATTACGAGTAGCAGTTTCATGAGCCTCTATTTGATCGTCTGAATTGTTTTGCCGTGATGAGTACTCGTGATCATCATGAAGCTGATGATGATCTTTTGGATGTACTACTTGACCAGATGATGGTTGATTTTTCTGTTCTTTTGTGCGCTTCTTCTTCATGTTGGTGTGCCAATAATTTTTTATTTCATTGTCAGTTCTTCCTGGTAATTTTGCAGCAATCATCGACCATCTGCATACACATGGATCTAGTTCATATATAATTTAAGCTTTACAATCACTTCACACTAGCACTCAAGGGAATAGCATTACTTAAATTATACATATGAATGGTGATTTTCCTAATATGAAGTGTGATTGGAAACTCATCATAAATTCTTAGTCTATTGTATGTCATACTACCTCCTATATGTCGTATACTACCTCCTATATGTAGTATACTTTGAATATTGATACTCCCTTGATTACTTACCTATTCCCAAGTTGTTCATGTAGTTTGATGATTATAGCCTCTTCTTCTTCAGTGTAATCTCCATGTTTTACACCTGGTTGAAGGTAGTTCTTCCATCTTAGTCTGCAGCTTTTCCCACACCTTGATATACCTTCGATTCACTCAAAACTTATATGTAAAAAGAACAATGTTCTACGAAAATTCAGGAATCAAGGATATTGATTCGGTTTGTGCAAGTCTGTGCATACCTGCATATTTCGGAAGTTGACGCCAGTTCCAATGGCCATAGCTTTGGATATAACTTCTTAACTTATCGTCTTCTTCAGCATCCCATGCCCCTTTCTTCACTCCACTTTTGTCATAGAATGGAGCTCTCACCATCTTGCCCGATCTTTCTCTATATCTCTGTTAATTAAGTAAATCAAGATTTCTATAGCTAGCTAGCTAGCTCTCTTTTCTTCTCATCAAATCACTCAAAATTACAGTACCAGCTAACCAGGTTTGAAGAGGATGTTGATGCACCCAATTGTTGTCTTACTTGATCATTGAACTGCATTATTACCTTTTACTATTAAAAAAGAAGCAACAAACAGCTATTCAATTAAAGGTGGACCTTTTAACTATACAAGTTTCATATTTTTAACAATGAGGATATAAAGCTCGAGAGAAAAACGTGAATGCAGATATAAAGCTTGACATGAAATTTCAGGTCATGTATTAATTGCTTAGGAAGCGATTGATTTAGGCTCCTGCTCATGGGAATTAATGGGAGATTACATCTTGTGACAGTAACTAAAACAGATAATTACATTGCATGCTAATCAGGAACTTAATTTAATTTGAACTGAATGATCATCATTTTTGACTTTCTATGTTTGCTGATATATATATGATGATATCACCCCCAATCAATAATGGGGGTTGGCTGTGCAGCTAGCTCTTCTGATGATATTCACATTTAGTTTTGAATTATTAATTTACATTTTTCAAAGTTGAATCTTGTTTAAATTTGAAAAATAATTAGTTTACTAACCATCCATGTAGAATAATAATCAAAATGCACCCTTCAAAACCTAGATATGAAAACACTTTGCTGTATGAAAGACATAATTTCACATGGAGAGAGCATAGTCACACTTAAATTAAGTGTTAGTTAATTAGTTGATGCCAAATCCCATGCTGTGTTTTGGACAGAGGACGCGTGTTCTTAATTACTTAATTATCAGATACTTAAACATTAGAGCTTAATTAATCTGATTCAACTATGTGTTAGATGCTGATTTGATGAAGCTGAGATAACCATGGCGTGATGACGGATGAACTGACGGCGTGAACTCGGAATCAGATGACGTACACGGTGTGATGTCATCACTGGTTGGACCAAAAACAATTTTAAGTTTTCTTTGAACAGACAAGATAAGAGTGGATGGGGACAAGAACAATTTTAATTATAGAGAAAATCATATTTCTGGCTTTAAGACCACGTGGAGCAAAAGCCGGTTACTTCTTTGAAGCTACGTACGTAGAATGGTAGAAGCAATGTTCGTGATCGGCCCAATTGTAGATTCCAAGGCCCAATATGATAATAGTTCAAGAAACAGTAAAAATTGGCTGAAGGGGTTGAGGGTGATCTTTGATTTGAACCTTGAATTAGGAATCATTATTAGGGAAGCAAGTACGGGGGCTTATATATATATATATATATATATGAAGTGAGGTAGGAAGTCCTCTCGGTTACGTTGGTTATACCCATCTCAGCATTTAGACCGAGGTCCACGAGACGTTGGTCATACCCACCTCAGCATTCAGACCGAGATCCACGAGACTAGTCTCCCGTCTCATGCGCACGAATTCAGAGGTCTCTTAAACCTAACGGCTACAAACTGGTGGGAGTTTGGAACTCTTTCGGAATGTTAGTTCCCTGTTGGCCTCTTCCGTTAAGAGACATGCATATTTTTGGCCACCGGTTGATCTAGGGCTGGGCACGGTCCCAGACCGACCGGTAGTACTTTTACAAGGACCGGGACCGGGACCGGCGTGCGAAGTCCGGGTAGGGCTTCAACGTAAAAAAAGCTAGGACCGGCAGAAGACCGGACCGACCAAAAACCGGCCGATCCTTCGGGCTTCCGGTCTCTTATCTGATCTCACCACTGAGGCTTCGAATCATTCAATCACCACAAAATCCTATTTCAATCAAACCAAATCTGATATCATTCACCCCAAACACAGATCCCACAATTTACAAACCCTATTTCAATCACTACCAAATCCTAATCTGATCTCACTGTCGCGGTAGCCTTGTGGTAGATGTGCGAGCGGCACCGCGGATTCAGAAGGGAGCGTCTCCTTGATCGGAGAGAGCGTTGAGGATCCCGAAGCTTTCCGGCTGGGAACCTCTTGTGGTGGCAGCGAGGGTTGAGGATACAGAGGAGGGAGGGGTAGAGTGGTAGTGGTTGTTGTTGTGGTCGTTGTGGTTGTTATTGTAGTGGTGGTGATTTGATTCGGCGGCGAAGTCGTTAGCGGAGGAGCGTGGGGGTTGGTTCAGGGAGTCAGCGTGGGGGTTGAATGAATGAGACCTTATGAGAGAGAGGTTAGGGATCGCAGATGGGTCGTAGACTCTTAAACCAGGAATATAGATGGTCAATAATTGTGCATACATATACATTCGGGCTTTCGGGCCTTAGAGATTTCTAAAGTTTAAGAACCGGGCCCGGACCGGCCGTTTTGGGTCGGTTTGGCCGGTTGTTTTTTCATGGTCGGGTTTTATGCCCGGCCCTAATTGATCATGTGTATTTTGTCTAGACCCTGATTGCAATATGCCTGAATAAGGTTGGGTTCGAGTCGGGTCGGTTCTGGCCTTTTCAGTTTTTAAGTCCGAATGAGCCCGGCCCGATTGTCTTTTTTCGGGCTTTCGGGTTTTTTTTTGGCCTAAACAGGATTATTGCAATTTTACACCATTTCAGCTCTAGTGATCCAAAGTTAATACATCTACATTGCATATCAAGAAAATAATCTAGAGGAATGACAATTACTTCAAGAAATCCACACAAAATTGAACAACTTTTACTACGCATCTAAACCAAAACCACGAATCCCACAAAGAATAACAAACCAGAAAAGATAAACAAGGACTTGGGTGAGATCAAAATAGATGAATACCTTTGGGTTGTGGAGGAACAACAGCTCTGGTGTCCATGGCCAAATCTTGATGAATAGGAACGAGATATTCTTCTAGGTTTTGCCTTCAAGTGTTAGAAGAGGAGAGATAGAGAGAAAGAGAAAAGAGACGTAGAGAAGACTCAGAAAAGAGTTGAAGACTCTTTAGTTTTACGGTTTTTTTTTAATATAAAAAATTATATGGATCAATAAGATGCTGACGCGTGGCAAAAATTGTGTGTCTCGGGCATGAACGAGCTTTCGGTGTAGGACCCAGCTCGAACCGAACTGAAAGTCAACAGGCCGGTTTGTGGCCTGAACCGAACTTTTCCCAATTTGGATGGGGCCGATAGGGACCGATCGGGCTTTTTTTTTCGTTTTTCCTGTGTTTTGGACCCGAACGCCCAGCCTTGTGCTTGAAGAGTATCTGCCGCATAATAACAAGAGTCTCGATCCTCTGTTCAAGTTATATATGCAACAAAATGAAGTCTAGCTAAGCCTACAAAATCAGTTTTGAGAATTTTTACATTATTCCAAAGATAAATATGTGAGAGCCACCTTCATGCCGGGTATTGTAGCCACTCTATTTGTTGATCCACTTGATTTTCTTGATGATGTATTGATGTACAAAGTAACTTAACCCAATCTTTTAATAGATATCGTCGCAACAACTCACATGGGCATATCCATGCTATTTGTGTCTCAACAGATATATATAGATTTGAGGGACCCTAGCCTAGCTACAATACTAATTGCGCCGGGTGGATACATGTGTGGTTCCTTTTGTTAATTACAAACTTATCAGACTTTGGTACATGAAAATTCAATTCGTTGACATTGATCTATCATAGACATAATATCTAGGTCATTTTCTATCTGAACGCATTTACTTTTTTTTTGGGTCAAGAATAGAGCTTCATTGAAACAGACCACAAAGGTCGAGCAAAACCAACAAATTGAAAGTCAACAAAGCTGACAAAACAAGAGAAAATCTCAACGCGTTTACGATCAAGCAGAAGTTGTACGATCAAGCAGAAGTTGAATAAGGCTCTTTGGGATGAAACAGAATAAAGTCACAAGCAAACAGACGCACATATTAATTCTGCTTGCCAGTATTATTAGCCAAGTACGTTGTGCGTTCTCTAACACCATCATATTGTATAACCCAGAGTTAACTTATTCAACTGACCTAAGACCAACACTGTTCTTGATATATATAATCCCATCATGCACGTTTCCTAAAATCCGCTCCAGGACAAGGCTTAGATCATTTGTAAGGGCTTCCAGGAAACCCATATAAGTTTGAAGCCTAGAGTAGTGCTGATTAACAAGTGTGGAACACATGCGTATATAATCCCACGCGTACAGATCAATATGTTATTCGTCGTTTCATTATTATATATAAATCGGATCATTGATCCATTAGGATGGCTGGTTACTGAAGTATATATAGCAGCTCGGTCAAAATACTATCTATCCTGGTATATAATTAAGACTTGGGGATTGAGAGGAATAGCTTTCTTCTTCTGGAGTTTGGAATAGCTTTCTTTATTTGTTTCAGCAAGCATGGTTTCTGTTGTTGAAACATTTTTAGGTCAAGAAACTCATCATCTCTGGAACAAACAACTAAATATATAGGAACTTCCTGATCAAATCATTAAAAGGTCCTATATATATAGGAACTTAATTCCTGATCTTTTAAATTTGTTAGTCTTCCGACTTGATTCGACTGATCATCATATCTGGGAAATTGCATTGATGTGTAAAATGTAGAGCCTAGCTTAGGCACTTGCTGGGTACGTTCTTGAAGTTTACTAAAGATTATATGGAATTAATAAGTACATGCACGCTTTGTGAAATTAGCAGAAATAGGCAAAACCAGGTGAATAGGGGAAGCAGATCGACGAGCTTCGCCCTTGTTTTTCCTTTGATTACAACTCAAAACTGCATCGTATCCATTATATTTTGCCTTACCTCAGCTAAGACGAGTTACCTGCTGGATCATATGATCTTATGAAATTAAGACTAATTTATCAAAACTAATGTATAAAGAAAAGAAAGATGGTACAAGATATCTATCTCGCTCGATTCATATAATACACTGATATCAAAACAGAAATGTTATTCATCAAATTAAAAACTAAGCTATTTCCAATTTTATTTTTCTTTTGATGAATTAGGCGTCGATCTCAATACTTCAAAAGCACATATAAAATTGATGTCTTTAGATAAAACCCTGATCATGTTGCTCCGTACAAGAAATCTCCATCAAATGACGGATAAAAAAACTCAGGCTCCATCAAGGGTGTATACAAACCACTTGGGTCGTTGTAGGAATAATTATCAGCCAGAAATGGCTCTGTCCAGAAATTATCGCGGAAATCTCCATAGAATGTCTCCATGGCAGCTGATGTAGCATTGTCCTCCACAACCAAACCATCTGCGGCAGTAATTGCAACTCCAGTAGTATCGCTGGTCATGGACGAGAGCTCACTCGATGATGGCTGTGGCGACCACAGTTCTGGGTAATCAAGAAAATCAATTTGGGAGATTTGATCATCAACAGTAGTTTCTGTATTTCCGAAATCATCAGTAACAGTAGTACTCTTTAGCTGATCCAATGATTTCGGTACTTCCATTTCTTCATGACGATGATGATCATCATGTGTGATTGAAACTGAGGAGGGCTTGTGCTTGTTCATCATTAAGCGTTTCTTGAGGTTTGTGTGCCAGTGATTCTTAACCTCATTGTCAGTTCTTCCCTTAAGCTGTGCTGAAATCGCAGACCATTTGTTCCCCAGCTTTTCATGAAGTCTGATTATTATTTCCTCCTCTTCAGTTGTGTAGTTTCCTCTCTTGATGTTCGGCCTCAGATAATTCAGCCACCTAAGTCTGCAACTCTTTCCGCACCTTGAAAGCCCTAATTCAAGAACAAAATAAAAACTGATTAGCAACAAGCAGAAACCCAATTCGATTCTCATCTCTAATTACAACTTCAAGGACTACTTAATCAGTGATCGATAATTAACTAAACACTCACCAGCAAACTTGGGGAGTTGGCGCCAATTCCAGCAGCCATACCTAGTAACATAAGCTATGAGCTTCCTATCTTCCTCCGGTGTCCATGTCCCTTTCTTCATTC
The DNA here is from genome assembly GCA_009720345.1 of Fragaria iinumae. Lineage (NCBI taxonomy): Eukaryota > Viridiplantae > Streptophyta > Magnoliopsida > Rosales > Rosaceae > Fragaria > Fragaria iinumae. Next base: position 37,568,338 of record CM019122.1, on the reverse strand, counting down.
CCCTTTCATCACAGCAAGGAGTTCTCACCATCTCTCTCTATATTTCAATGATCGATGATCGAACTCTTAGATTTCTCTGTGTTGCTCTTGCTCTCTCGCTCTCAACTCTGAGCTCTGAGTTGTACTTGTAGAGGTACCTCCTAGCCGAACTCGAACCCCTCAGTTATTTATATCATTCCCCAAAACGTGTTTCACGAACATAAATCATTAAGAAATTGGAGAGCATAGATTATTTTTATTTTGGGGTCACTATCAGATTACTATATATACCTGCACTGAAATAAAACGAAGAAGGTTTATAATATGGTTCAAGATGCATATGGGTCCATATGGATCCCTTCCACCACGAATAAAACTAAGAAGAAGATTCAATGAAAGTCACCAGGGTTTTATGTGAACTCTTTTGGATGATCGTACTGACTTGACTGACTGGTCAGTCTATATAGTAGAGTAAAGTAACAAGGAGACTATTATTGACACGAGTTAATAAAGCCCAGCTTCAAGGAAACCCACACCCATCGATTCGATGCTAGCAGCTTCCACGTACTTATCTCATCACAAAAGACTGCAGCATCATCATTGTGTGATGATCGAGCTAGCCCAGTCACCTAGCCATGATTCATGTTGGCTACACAAGGTGAACCAGCCTTGTCTGCAAGTATGGTCTTTGCAATAACATGACGCATGCTACTAATAAAGGGTGATTGAGAAAGGGTGCCGCAAATATGTGGCCTAGGATATAGACGCTGGTAAAGCAACAGAGACCTTTTTGTTGCTTGTAAATCTCGACAAGCATGACCATGAATTGTCAGCACTACTGAAGGGCTTTGCTCCCCCGCTGCTTCGTCGTTCATATGTGATAATAGTGAAACACAGCGACGGATCTAGGATGCAAAGACCATAAGCTGATCAGGTTAATTTCTCTTCCTGTTTTAGAAAAAAGATGCATGCTGTGTATGAGATAATGACAAGTGCCTTTGGTGTCACTTGACAAATGTGTTGAAATGCTTTATGAACTATATGTGCACTTTCTAGTGATTTCAAGAAGCTCCCATGTCGATTCGGTGAATAAGCCATTCATGATAGGAAACTAACATTTTACAGAGTATTATGGAATGTGTATGTTTTTTACCTAAATAAATGTACGTTCTTCTTACTTTTCCCATACTAATTAAGCTGTTTATATCATACTAGTTGGAACATGTAATTACTGTATACACATGTAACATATAAACACGTATACACGAGTCATTTGACGATGCGAGAGCTGCGTACGTAATCAAGGTTTGCTTAATTACTGATGGGAGTTTAATTAATTACAAGTGGCTAGCTTGTCCGGATGTTCACATGAGCACGTGTGAATTGGCTCTCGGTCTTACATGGTTGTGAATCACGCTTTGGCTCCATTTGTCTGGTCAACGAAGAATCCATCAATATATATCTCTTTCACAAAAGCCAACAACAGAAAATAATGCCCCCTCTTTTATTTCACTACAAATTTCTCACTCGTTTTGGTCTCCAGAATTTGGAGAATTAGATCGAGGTCATCCTTATACCTAGCTATTTCAGAATTTGGGTATGTGAAGTCTCTTTTACTCGTCGTAGACGTGCCACCGCGCAGACGCGGAAAGTACTAGTTGTAGTAACAGGGTGCGCTTAGTTTTCTGCTTCTAATCAAGCAACTAAGGCTGGAGAGAGCACCAAATCCACCGCACGGTTTTTCAGATTCGCCTTGCGTATCGGACAAGGGATTACAGTAGTCCGACTGAGCGTCACAATATCAATACTCGACGTAAGGTCGAGCAAAGCATCAACTGGAAATGACAGGAAAAAAGACAAAGCTTCGGGAAGTGAATAGGGAAACGAAAACAAAGCTCCGGGGAGCATGTAAAAAGAAAAAGGTACTAAGGCGTGATGCTTTACCGTTTTTGTGTAATTGTTGAGTTGTAGAGAGGGGTTCTTAGACTGTATCCACGTAATTGGGTGACACAGTTTCAATCACGTATGTAGACTTATTTTAAGGCCACAGGTATTGGCCCAAAACGAGTCAAAGACTTATATAAGTCTTCATCGTTGAGTATGACTCTATCTTCTATGCGAAATCCACTCCTTGATTCCATGCGAAGCTCTTCTCGCATGCGAACTCTTCTCTTGATTCTTCGCGAAGTCCTTCTCCTACGCGAAGTCATCTCGCACGCGAACTGTACATCTAGCTCGCATGGTTCTGCTGGCGGGTCATCACATGTAAACCCAATATATGGGGCTCGTCGGTGTGACGTGGACCATGAATTTAATTAATATTCACTTAGACAATTACTGTCCAGTAAAATATTAATTTGGGTGTAAACACATGGTTGATGGATAAAAGCTTAATTTCTCCTATCATAGATGGTTTGGTTTTAAGTTTTAATTTGAATGACTTGATTAACCCAAAGACATGTTCATGATTAGTAAAAACATGATTAACCATAGCACAAACATTTGCAGTGTCTAAAGTAAGATGTTGTCCTATAACCAAGACATTCATGGTGTCAAGCCAATACTATGATAGTTCAAGAAACTCATGATCATGGGATCATGTGACCGTGGCCAGAAGGACCCGATCGAATACACCAAAGTTGAAGATCACACTCATCACAGGGGTCATGCTTCCCACTAATTAAAAGGACGTGTGCTGCAGTGTTGTTGGTCATAGGACCAATTATAAGGCATTTGATAGAACAGGATCATACATGCAGTTTGAAATTTATCACAACACATCAACGTATCAATAGATTAATTACATACGAGTTAATAGACTCATGTTTTGTAATGGTAGACATAACTTACCAATGTGAACCATCACACGTGGTCGAGTTGGTAAGAACCTACGTGTGAAACTCTTATACCCAAGTTCGAAACCCACTGACGCCGATTGAAGTTACATCTTAATTTATTCTTAGTGGCATGGTCAAGGAGGAGAACGTTCTGACATGATATTCTGACACATATAGATTAGTATCTGGGCCTAGAAAACTTTTGAGAAAACTGTGTGACCTCGATATAAAAACCAATGTGATACCTAGCTAGCTAGACAACTCCACACCGTTAAAAATCTATTCAAAATTAAGTTGTTGATGTCGGAATGTTCAAATATTGAAGATTAATGTGTCGTAACTTTTTATCACAATAAGAGTTTCATTTCATCGTTTTCTATATCACCTTATATAATTCTATGAGATTTTTAAAGTGTAATACAATGAACGAATTCACTGCATTCTTGGTTCCTCACGTACGGTTTCACGATTATAGTGAATGCTTCTAACAAACACCCAAGAAAACTCATCTCTAAAGTCTTAAAGAAAAAAAGAAAAAATATGTTATAGCAAGACTTTGAATTGAAACAGTACGTCGTGTAGCTATCCGTTCTTCTCAAGTGACAAAGTTCCTTTGATTGCTTGGAAGAAGAAAAAGGTACGGTCTTCCATCTTCATTATCCTTTTCTTCTACGGAGAAAGGAATCTGAGCCCATGTAATTAATAGGATTCATTGTCTACATTTGGCAGCAAATTATATAATTGATGCTTGAATTCCATGCATTCTGATCTCTCACTCTGTTTACTTACGACTCTGTATGCAGCACAAAAACACGTATATTCTCTCTGCGTTCACTTTCTTTTTTTCTTTTGATCTTAATTGCATGTAAACTGTAGCAGAAAGACGAAAGAGTGTTGTTGACTTTGACGTCAAAGTCAAGATGCTCGTGTGCTTTTGCTCCTTCTATCCTGATGAACAATATTATTGCTACTGCTTTCTCTGTGTGTTCACTCTTTTCCCGATCGACCATATTTTCAGCTCTCACGTTCTCACTTGGTTCCCTTCCCACTTATCCAGTCAATCCTCAAACGACGTCACTGCCCCTGTACACGCTAGCTTCACACCTAAACAATCATACACAGCTCAACAATAATGCACATAATTATCTCCATGATGATCAACTCGACGGTATTAGACGTAATAAGGGAATCTAACTATTATTTAGGGTTTTCTGTTGGTGATAGTTCGTTGTTTACGTAACTCGATCACCTGAGACTCTGAGAAGCAGAGACCTCTCTCTTTCCTGCGTCTTCGATATATTATATGTGTATCAAGCTGTTGTTATTGCAAGCAAGGTCAACCACAATATTGGTAATTTTATTATGTAGAGGACCAAGTCTCGTATTATTCAAGCTTTTATGTTATTTTTTCCCCAGAGGAATTAGAAATTCTGCAGACGATCAGACTTGACTCCAATATATATAGCTGGTGTTTTTTAGTACGAGTTCAGTGATCGATCTAAGCTACACACGCTTATGTGTTTGAATAATGATTATTAGGCGAATTTGTGGGGAAGAAGATACCAACTGCATGTTCTTATTCTTGTGTTCGAACAAGAGTCAATAATGCTTCTGGAGTTGGCTCAAACCCAAGTCGTTCTTTATTTTAAAGCCCTAAGTATTTCCTTCCTCCCCTCTTGGAGTAATTATTCCACGTACTCAGATTCATGTGGAACCAGCAAGGGTAAAAAAAATAGAGTAAAAATAATTAAATACACCGATCAGAAATAAGGATAAAACATTTAGACTAATGAAATTATAAAAAAAAAAAACATAAGACACATGGTGTTTCGGGTACAAATAATAATTTCTCTTGGTCTTCATTTTCTTTTTTGATCCCACGTGTCAATTTTGTTCTTTGAACTTCCAATTTTTCAGTCCGACTCCGATCCAACCCACAGCAGTACCCTAAAAAACAATGCGATGCTAATCAATTTTGGGCCGGACAGTAAATTAGTCCATTTTGGCTTAGCCTTGCCCTAGATATCATGTACCCCAATCTAAACCCTGCCGCCCCTCTTGGCGTCTTCTATTCTTCAGACATATCATTCGAGTGAAGCTCGAAGAGGTAAAGATAGAGATCATGTGGAAAACGGTGCTGAAGAGGGCATGGTTTTCAAACGTCTTAATCTTAGCAGGCAACTATGTAACCATGTCTCTACAAAGCACAGTATGAAAAACCAAAACAGTCCGAGAAGGAATGGTTTTTGTACTTGCATATGGATAACGGCTTATACCGTCTAAATATCAAGGAATTTTGCGAAAAGACCTCTTCCAATGTCGAGATGATATACGGGTGTCGTGAGTTAAGCGGCTATCCGGAGGAAATTGAATTTCTGCATAATAGTAGTTTTCTAGGCTATCCTTCTGGGACTGCAATTCCCTTCGGCATGCGATCAGTAATTGTTGATTCTAAGGTTTATATGATCGGTGGTCATAAGGATCCTTCTGATTCAGTACGCAACTTGGATGTATACTCTTTTGATCCCACTGATCCAGCTAGGGCTCCATCCTTCCGTCTCTGCGAGGGTTCGATTTCCAGATTAATCCAACCCTTCATCTTTGTCCCTCCATATGAAGCTTGTAGGGTGTTCAGCATAGAAGGCAAAATTTATGTTCTGGCTCCAGTACCAGCACATTGTCAGCCACTTCAAGATGTGGCGACTTTTTTTAGGGTTTTCGATCCGGTTCAGCAATCCTTCAAAAGATCTTCCTCAGCCTCCTTATTCGCCTAATGCTAAACCGTATGTGTATGACCACTTCGTTTGTGGTCACAAGCTTTTTATCCGTACTACAAATGTTTACAATGGTGGTAGGGATAGCCTTGGTTTATACATTTTTGACACTCGTGAAGAGAAATGGAAGGCTGCATATCATGACAACATCATCGATTCAGGTAATCATCATTATGACGAGTGCGTGGCTTTTACAGAATTTGAAGGGTTTATAATTTTAGTTCGAAGTGGACTTGTGATTTCTGCGAGTAATACTCTTGTTTCTTATAAGTTGGATTCCGATGGGATCCCCGACCCTGAGTCATATCAGGAACTACATGAGCTTCACACCACGGACTCTGATGAGTTAAATTTCGATAACATTTTCTTAGGTAAATGTGACGGTGGACGTATGTGGGTGGTGCAGATGAGTATGAACTGGGTTAAAAATAAAAGGAATGAAATAATTGACACATATTTGGAAGACGACGATGCTGAAGAAGGAGTGTTTCTCTAACGTGAATATGCTCAATCGACTATGCCGTCTGAATATTAGGGATCATCCAAGTGTGAACTCATCCATGATTACTATCCAGGTTTTCCTCCAAATACAATTCCTTCCAGAATGAAACCAGTAATCGTTGGCTCCAAAGTTTATATGTGGGGTGGTACATCGGTATCGGATGAAATCAACTTTAATGTATATACCTTTGATCCATCTGGGGATCCACCCTTCCTTCTCTGCGAGGGTCCGATTTCAAGGTTGATTTCACCAGAGATTCATGATCTTTATTCTGACATTAGAGTGTTGAGCACTGAGGAGAAAATCTATGTTCTTGATCTTCCCCTTATTAGGGTTTTCGATCCCGTTCACCAACCCTGGAAAGACCTTCCCCATCTCCCTTGTTTGCCTGATACTAATTTCCGATGGTTCCGCCACTTCTTTTGCGGCCACAAGATCTTTATCAGCCTTTACAGTTGTGACACTGCTGGTTATGATAGGGTGCATGGTGGTTCATACATTTTCGACACTCGTGAAGAGACATCGGAGGCTACGAGCACCATACGTTATGATGTTATAAAGTGGTTCCAGAGTTCCGCCATAGAATTTTAGGGATTTTTAATTGCCGTGATGCGGTACTGTTATAAGCATTATGAAGATAAGGTCATTGCTTATAAGTTGGATTCGAATGGAATTCCCAACTGGGAATCGTATCAAGTTCTACATGAGATTTCGGAGAAGGCTAGTTATTACTGTTACTATTACTTGAGCAAATGCGATGGTGGCCGTATATGGTTGGTGGCTGATATAGGGGATGGCTCTTACGATAGCTATCGGAATCAAACACATCTATCAGTCTTTCAAGTTTCCGTCTCAAACGACTTAGAAGGCAAGCAGACCCTATCGGTAAAAATCGAGGCTCAAGGAGCGCCGGATTTCGAACCTTCAAATTATTGCTCGTCAGCTTTTGCCTTGTGCCATCATGCCAACATCGAGTCACACTAGAACAACAGTATCTAACCACTGATAAAGAGATCATGCTAGTTGCAACTTGTTGCTAGTTGCAGAGTATGTATTCTGGAGGAAATTCCTGTTATACTTGGTAATTGGAGATCATTCTCATATGGATCCATGACTTCAAATTTTATGTTTTCTTGTTTAGCTAATGTGAAATTTCATGACTAATTTTTCTTTCATAGTACATACATGTTATAGATATATAGGTACTCGATCAGTATATATTTACAACAAATCTGCAAGTGAGTTTCGGCTACTTCTTCATCACTTCATGATCGATATAGGGGTGTCTTTAGATAGATTTACATATTAGGTATCAAGTGGAATTACCGAATTAGAAAACTCATCAGCCATGATAGAAAGAAACTGGTTAATGGGACTATATGTCTCTTTTGTTTCATAGAAGTAGGAGATGCGCGCGGAAGGGTAGTTGTCAAATTTTCTAGAAATAAGAAAATTGCAGGACGTACATCACGACCAATATTGATCAGTGCAAGGAATTGAATGAAATTGGTACTACCTTATCACACTAGGTCGGGGACGAACCAATTGAAGAAAATGTAAAGCACCATTAATTTGCACCTAGTTCCTAACTTCCTATGTACTGATGCAAGAACTTGCAACATATAAGACATGCATGAAGCCATGAATGATGTTTTTGGTTTCTATACATATATGTAATTGCAGCTAGCTTGCTATATATGCAGATTTTTTTTATAGAAAAAAAAAACAAAAGAAAAACATATATATGCAGGAGTACGTACTGTACGTGAACTGGTCTTATATAAATCAAAACTAGAAACGAAATCTTATTTTGATGAAATTATTGTCTATGGCCAATATTTGCTTCATGCTTATGCTACAAGCTTATAAGCTTGTGGTTTTTTTTTTGTTTTTTTTTTTTTGTTTTTTGAAAAGAGCTTGTGGTTTTCTTATCTACGCAAAGTTGATCAGGTTTCTAAATCCTATAATCTTAATTTCTCTCTAAGGACATCCTTAACTTAACTATGGTGCGCATTTCTTAATATACCATTTTTATTATAATTTCTCATCTTAACCGTTCAGTTTTTAGGTGTGTATAAGTAGATCATCTTTTCAAAATGTCATCGATTTAAATCACTTAATATATTTTTGACATTTTATTGATTACCAAAGTAACTGAAATTTTATAGAGATAATCATGTTTTATATATATATATATATATATATATATATATATATATATATATATATATATTGGCCGACTATGATCGAAAAGTGAGCTAAATTGAAAAATTCCACACCATAGTTAAGTTAAGAATGTTCTTACCTGATAAAAATCATATACGTACATAGACACACATATGATCATTCATTATTGATCCAAAATCTGACATTCATATTAATATGCTTCAACCATTGTACTTGATGTAGAATAATAGATTGTCCAATCAAATTTGAAGGGTGGCTAATGAAATCCACTATCACTAAGAGTCCAACCACTTCAAAGTGATCAAACAACTCATTGTTCCCCGTTAACCCATTTCTAACTTTGCCACTAGAAACAAATTGAATGTATAATTTTAAGCACGAACATGAAATTTGGACGTAGATACATTATTCGTAAATGCAGAGAGAGAATGCTCTCAAGGTTTAAAATTTTGAACCAATTTATACATTTCGGGTCCCAAAGGTGCTCTTGCTGAACATGTTGACATGGGGTTGAGATGAGCCCCAGGAGGGACATGGTATTGATGTGGAGTATGAGCTAGCCTGTGGAGGCGTGCACAATTGGAGCAGATAATAACGAGGAAATATGACACCAAGGGCGTTCGATTCATATGTGTCATTGTTATGCACAGATAAGTATTGAACTACATTGAAAGTGCTTAATGTCCTAAAATGTGGTGCTATTCAGGTAATGATTATTTTTCAGCCCCAAAAGGGTTAACATTTATGTACGGTATTATGCTGAATTGCTGATTACTAAAAACGTTGTCCTTGTCCTTTAACAAAAAAAAAAAAAAAACATTACTTGGTTTCATTAAGTTATAGGGTAGGTGATTTGGAGGTTTGATGTCATTTCTAACGAATTGTTGAAGTTATCGTTTTTAACCAAACATATGAAACACACACACACTGAGATATCTAATTTTTCATCTTCATAATCCATTCCAAATAAATTTGGATAGATGATAGCCGGCTGTAGCTATATACGTTCCCGTATAAAAATGGGCAACAAAGAGAAAACAAAATAAACACGAAACAACTACCTCCTAAAGAACTCCCTTCTCCAGCGAGGCTAACTAACCTACATAAGGCTTACACTTGTGTTGGACTCAACAAGAATTCTATGTGTATTGCTGTGTTTTCATAGAGCTTATACATAGAGCTAACTAATGTACATAAAGCTCACACGGATTTGTTTGAATTTTGTTTTCACACAGATTTCTGTGTGTACTGCTGTGTCCCCAACATATTTCTATCCGGTGGATATCTCTGTATGTACGTATGAAATCGGTGTCCATTAGAGGTTAGTAGAAATATGATCCAAAATGGAAAATGTTTTACTTAGAAGATGGGCCTGTTGACAGTTGGGCTGCTGGGCCAAGAAAATACTGGTTGTAAGCTAGGTTAAAGAAAAACCCTCCAGCCAGCCACTGTTAGGATCAAGATTAGATACAAGAGAAGAAAAGGTAAATAGTAACTGATTGTCATTCATTCCTGTCGGGAGTTTACAGGATTACGAAATACATATACGAGAGGCTAACTGCCTTGTTAACTGTTCCTACTTATTGGGCCAGAAGGGCTACACACATATTGGGCCTATTGACCCATATCGTACTACAACATAACAAGAAGAAGAGATAGATAACAGCAGCAGCAGTAGCATCTGCATCGCAACAGCCACCCTGTTCTCTTTCCCTTCTAAAGCCCTAACTGAGAGAGAGAAACAGAGAGATCGATCACGTGGAAGACGACGATGCTGAAGAAGGGGGGTTTCTCTAACGTGAAGAAGACATGGGATCGACTATGCCGTCCTGATATCAGGAAGCAACTTTGTATCTCCGTCTCTCCAAAGCAGACCGCCAACAAAGACTGGTTTTTGTACTTTAATATGTACGATCGACTCTGCCGTCTGAATATTAAGGAAAGACCTTCCCCAACTCCTTTGTTTGCCTAATACTGATTTCCGAGATTTCGGCCACATCTTTTGCGGCCACAAGATCTTTATCACCATTGACAGTAGTTTTGATACTGCTTGTCATGATAGGGTGCAGGGTGATTCATACATTTTCGACACTCGTGAAGAGAAATGGGAGGCTACGAACACCATACATTATGATGTTATGGAGAGTTTCAAGAGTTTTGTAGAAATTGAAGGGTTTTTAATTGCCGTGATGCGGTGTTATACGCATTATGAAGATAAGGTCATTGCTTATAAGTTGGATTCGAATGGAATTCCCAACTGGAGTCGTATCAAGTTCTACATGAGCTTCCGGAGATTGACTCTATGTATGACTATTACTTTTACTTGGGCAAATGCGATAGTGGCCGTATATGGTTGATAGTTAATTGGGGGGATTTTTCATATAGTTGTCCGTGGGATCGAACACATCTAACAGTGTTTCAAATTTCTGTCTCAAACGACATTGAAGGCAACCAGACCCTATCTGCAAAAATCGAGGCTGAAGGAGATTTAGATTCATTTTGTTGCTCGTCAGCTTTCGCCTTGTGCCATCATGCGGACAACATCGAGTCACATTAGAACAACAATATCGATCTATCCACTGATACAGTGATAATGCTAGTTGCTAGTTGCAGTGAGTTCCGGAGAAATTCATGGTTTGTGCACTTGGTAATTGTAGATCATTCTCATATGAATCCATGACTTCAAATTGTATGTTCCTTTTTTCAACTAATGTGAAATTGGGGTATTGAATCTGTGCATAGTAGTTTTCTACTTTTCTAAGCTATCCTTGTCGGAATGCAATTCCCTTCTTCATGCAATCAGTTATTGTTGATTCTATTTACTTATTTAGTCCGTACTCCGTACGCAACTTAGATATGTACACTCTTTTGATCCCACTGACGACCCAGCTAGGGCTCCATCCATCCGTCTCTGTGAGGGTCCGATTTCCAGGTTGATCCGAGCCTTCTTTCCTAACCCTCTAAATTGAAAGGGTGTTCACCATAGAAGGCAAACTTTATGTTCTGGCTGCACTACCATATGTTCGTGACTACTTCGTTTGTGACCATAAACTTTTTATCCGTACTTGTTACATTGACACTGATACTGGGAAGCTGCGGGATATATAGGTGTGATTCATACATTTTGACACTCGTGAAGAGAAATGGGAAGGAGGGCTCTTAGTTTTAATTAGCAGGGAACCTTATATTGGACTTGGAGTGCCAAGGTTTTACAGAACTTGGGAGCAGGGCTCTTAGTTTTAGTTAGCAGGGAACCTTATATTGGACTTATGCAAATTATACTGTTGCTGCTTAAAGTTGGATTCCAATGGGATCCCCAACCCTGGGTCATATCAGGTGCTACATGAGATTGACGGCACGGAATATTCTGATTTATGTCTCCAAGACATTTTTTTGGGGTGAATGTGATGGTGGGCGTATGTGGATGTTGAGTACGAGCACTGACCATGAATATTATTGTTGTGATGAGGCTGAACCTTTTCGCACATATTTGATAGTGTTTCAAGTTTGCATCTCAACTGACCCTCATGGAAAGCAAAGCCTCTCAGTACAATCGAGGCTCAAGAACCTCTCAATTTTGAACGTCACTAATATTATTGCACGTCCGCTTTCGCCATTTACCATCATCCAGACAAGGATCGAGTCTCACTGAATACAAATACCTGAATCTTAATGATCTGCTTACTTGTGAGTGATACATGCTTGAATTATTTTTATGCTTGATACAACAATAAAACGAAATAAGTTGCTCTAGCTGCACCTTCACAACTCGTTCTTCTTCTTAATTACGTGCATGTATGAGGAAGTTTTGTTCAAGAAAAAATTCCGTATATTGTCTTAGAAGATGGGCCGGTTGATTATGATCTGAGAAAAACCGAAATGGAAAATGTTACTTAGAAGATGGGCCTGTTGATCCGTTAGGCTGCTGGGCCAAGAAAATACTGGTTGTAAACTAGGCGAAAAAATGGGTATCGGAGAATTCTTAGAAATCCCGAAAATTCATGAGGCTATAATCTTGTCTTAAAGAGTGCTTCTAATGAGGAGGACCAAGTGAAGACTTTTAAATAAACGGTTGGATTACATGCATATAAAATTTAGAAATATAAATTAAAAGTTAAAACATTTATCAAACCATTCATTTAAAAGTTTTCACTTGATCATAAAGAAAAACCCTCCAGCCAGCCACCCTCTTCTCTTTGCCTGCTAAAGCCCTAACTGAAAGAGAGAGAAAAAGAGAGATCGATCATGTGGAAGACGACGATGGTGAAGGAGTGTTTCTCCTCTAACGTGAAGAAGACATGGGATCGACTATGCCGTCCTGTTATCAGTAAGCAACTATATATGTACCACCGTCTCTCCAAAGCAGACCGCCAACAACAAAGACAAAGACCGGTTTTTGTACTTGAACATGCTCAATCGACTCTGCCGTCTGAATATTAGCGACTTCTGCGAAAAGCAGGATCAACCAACTGTGAACTCGTCCATGATTATTATCCAGGTTTTCCTCCAAACACAATTCCTAGTTTCCTACCGACATGGAACCAGTAATCGTTGGTTCCAAAGTATATATGTGGGGTGGTATAATTTCGGTATCATCATATGAAAAAAAACTTGGATGTATATTCCTTTGATCCATCTAGGAATCCACCTTTTCGTCTCTGCGAGGGTTCGATTTCCAGATTGATTCCACCAAAGTATCATCACTTTTATTCTCAAGTTAGTAGCATTGAGGAGAAAATCTATGTTCTTGACCTACACGTTATTAGGGTTTTTGATCCGATTCACCAATCCTGGAAAGACCTTCCCGACCTCCCTTGTTTGCCTAATACTGAACCCCGAGCGTGGGGCCACTTCTTTTGCGGCCACAAGCTCTTTATCAGCCTTCACAGTGTTGATACTGCTGGTCATGATAGGCTGCAGGCCGGGTGGTTCATTCATCTTCGACACTCGTGAAGAGAAATGGGAGGCTACGAACACCATACATGATGATGTTAAGGAGAGGTTAAGGAGTTCCGCCATAGAATTTGAGGGTTTTTTAATTGCCGTGATGCAGTGTTATGAGGGACCTAATCCTAAGGTCGTTGCTTATAAGTTGGATTCGAATGGAATTCCCAACTGGGAGTCGTATCAAGTGCTACATGAGATTGAGATGGATCATGAAGGAATGTATTACTTGAGCAAATGTGATGGTTGGTGACTAGTATAAACCATGACATTTTCTCTTTGTAGATCTCAGAATCAAACACGTCTAACAGTGTTTCAAGTTTTCGTCTCAAACGACATTGAAGGCAACCAAACCCTATCTGTAAAAATCGAGGCTCAGGGAGTCCCAGATTTCGAACTTACAAATTATTGCTCGTCAGCTTTCGCCTTGTGCCATCATGCCGACAACATCCAGTCACACAAGAACATTATCTAACCACTGATATATAAAGTGATAATGGTATTAGTGCAGTGGGTTCCGGAGAAATTCCTGCTACGTGCATCGGTAATTGCAGATCATTCTCATATGAACAGTGACGGAGCCGGATTTAAATATACAACGTGACAGTAGAATAAAACAATTGAATAAACTATACATCAATGATAATAAATTACAAAATATTGTCGTATTTCATTCTATAAATTAGATGTAATTAATACACATTAAGTCTTGTTATTTTCTTTTTTTTTGTTGACATTGCTACTGATTAGGGGGGGGGGGGTTTCATGAATGAATTTACACCAAATTACTACAATTATGGGAGGTTTATATGGTGATTAAGTGAAGATTGATAATACTAGGGGGGTCTAGACCCCTTCATTTCATTGCATAATGTAGTTCCGCCCCTGCATATGTGGAGAAATCCATGACTACACCTGTTTTTAACTAATGTGAAATCTCATGTCTCATTTTCCTTTACTGTACATATATACACAGAATATAATAATTTACACCAAATCTGTGAGTGAGTTTAGGATACTTATTCATCACTTCATGATCAATCTAGATAGGTGTACGTTGTCGATCTTTAATTAGATAGATTTACATATTAGGTATCAAGTGGAATCAAGCAAACTCATCCATGAAAGAAAGAAACTGATCAATGGGACTATATGTGTCTATTGTTTCATAGAAGTAGGAGAGGTGCGCGGAAGGGGAGTTGTCAAATTTTCTAGAAATAAGAAAATTGCAGAAAGTACATGATGACCAATATTGACTAGTGCAAGGATTCGAATGAAAATGATACTACCTAGCTATCAGACTGGGTAGCGGACGAGCCAATTGAAGAAAAAGAAAGCACCATCATTTGCACCTATTTACTGATGCAAGAACTTGCAAAATATAAGACATGCATGAATCCATGAATGATGCGTTTGGTTTATATACATACATGTAATTGCAGCTAGCTTCCTATATATGCAGATTTTTTTTCATAAAAAAAAATGAAAGAAAAGAAAAACATATGCAGGAGTACTTTGAACTGGTCTATACAAATCAAGACTAAGAAACGGAATCTTATTTTGATGATAATTTTGTCTATGGCCTATATTTGCTTCATGCTTGTATGCTAGAAGCTTACTCAGACTGGTAGTTTTCTAACTAACGCGAAGTTGATCACGTTTCTAAAACCCTATATACGATCATTCATTATTGATGTAAAATTTGTCAAATTGATATTAATTTGCTTCAACTAACATACTTATGTAGAAATAGATTGTCCAATCAAATTTAACGGACGGCTAATGAAATCCACTATCGCTAAGATCTAACCACATCAGAGTGATCAAACAACTCATTGTACCCCGTTAACCCATTTTTAACTTTGCCACTAAAACAAATTAAACGTAAAATCCTAAGCACGAACATAAGATTTTGACGTAGATACATTATATTTAAATGCAGAAAGAGAATGCTTTGAAGGTGTAAGATTTTGAACCAAGTTATACATCTCTTGGTTTCAATAAATTATTTAATAATTTATTTTAGTTAGTTAGAAGTTCAATTGGTCTAAGTTGAAAGTATTTAAATATATATCAAGAGTTAAAAGTGTGATCGAGAGAGGAAAGGACATCCGTAACAAAATTAGTTTCACGCAACACATGTCGAAAGGAAAGGAGATCTCTCCAAACTTGTATACCAGTACCAGATGTTTGATGTTGCTAATAAGAGACTTTAGGCGTCGTCATTAATAAAACCGATAATTAAATTGGAATGACTTGAACATATTTGAAATTCTTAAAGACTCGATAAATGTCATCCTTAAGAGCAATGCACTCTGCGATAGATACATTTGAATAGCTGAACTTGTGAGAGCCACCTAGGGTGGGGAATCAAAAGTTTCTTAGATAATGAACATCAGCTACATCCTTGTTACTTGCGACACAAATATTAGAATTGATCTTGAATGAGTTGAATCTGTATTCAAATTCAGTATCATATATACGTTGGATCGGTTCAAACATGTACTCAATCTCGTAATCTTACATATTATTGAATTCAAATCATAATTGAATTAGGATCTGATCTTTCATGTCTGCATTCCATATATAAAAGGAAAAAGAAAAGAAAAAAGGGATGGAGAGAGAGAGAGAGAGAGAGAGAGAGAACAAGATAAAGATAAAACACATCTCTCCCTCGTATAAAACTCCCAAGTGTCCAAACCCCAAGTACCAACCAAAGCACAATTGTTGTCTAGCTAATCGAACCAGACAGACCCCCATGCCGGCCTTAAACCCTCACCTGAGTCCACTTTGTCTCTCTTCCTCTCTTTCTTCCTCGTTTTAACCGAAGACCCTTTTACCATATCCATACCTTCAAAACCCCCCATCATTATTAACACTCCTCCCCACCAGTTTCTCCTTCTTCTCTTTTGGTCAAACTAACAGAAGCTCCACCATAATGAAAAACGCTTCCAGAAGCAAGTTTCTGCTTTGCTTCCGACCAGTGGACGTCGACATGGAAATGGTCGTCGAGTCTAAACCTGCGCGCAGAACTAGAACCAAGCTGATCGAGAACACCAAGGCCGAAAAGACCAAGGTGGCGGACACGGAGGAAGTCCAAGCTCCGTTGACCAAAACCATGTCTTTGGATAGAGAGTGCTCCATGATCAGTTCTCAGACCTCCAAACTGCCTCGGTCTCGTCACAGTCGGACGCTATCTAAGGCCATCAAAGCCGTCGTCTTTGAAACGATTCTGGTAATTAGCAATTAGTCCTCGGAGAAATTGGTTCTTCTTTTTTTCCCTTCTCTTTTTGAGTTTAAGAATTTTAAGAATTTTGAGTGTTGTTTTTTTTTTTTTACAGGCGAAGAAGGTTCGAGAAGGCAGAGCTTTCCGGCAAGACTCGTTCCGATCGAAACGGGGCTATTCTCTGAGTTTGGGGACTGATGAACTGATGACAACACCTTCAGAGACTAATTCTCATGAAGTCAGAGTCAATTTTGACTCGAAAAAACAGAACACGAAGAATCAAGAAGACTCTGTTAAGAAATCGAAGAAGAACGAAAAGGGTCCATGTGAGCTCAATTCCGGAATGTATTTACTTCTCATAAGCCTCGGGATCACTGTTTTCTGGGGGAGGGTATTTGCTATTCTCATCACATCAATCTGGCTCTACTTTTTCTCATGGCGTTGCGCAAATAGTAATCTCCGGCGGCCGGAAAACGTGAGAGAGTTGTCGGAGGAGGAGTCCAGGGAGCAGAAGAGGAGGGTCATAATGGAAGGGTTGATTGAACGGAACCACCATTTCCACGGTAGTCAGAGAGGGCATTAAATTGGAAGTGCTCTGTTTCGTGTAACATTGCTTGGAAAATTGAAGTCTTAAGTTCTAAAAACAGAACTTTCTTGTGGATATGGGAGTAAAAAAAACCCAGGAACATTCTGTATTATTTACATTTTACTTCCCTTACTTTGTTTTGTTTGTTTCTCCTCTGTGTTATATATGGTTCACCTAATATGAAAGTATATGATTCAGGACACAAAAATTGGAAGTAGAACTCATTCTTTTCTACCTCTTGGGATAATATCAAGGTATCCTTGTTTTATCTACGTTGTTTCTCTTTATGTAGTTACATATTTAGGCATTTTGTGTACAATATTTTGTAGCCAAAGCTGGACTAGAAATCTAGAATCAAACCAATCTGTACTCTAGGCAACTGTGTGCAGAAAGATCAGTAATTTAAGCAATAGCATTGAAGAGAGGCAAGCATTTCTTGTAGGCTACCAAAACCTATAAAGATAGGTTGGATTTGGAAGCTTGAAGTGTCTTAATGAGCATCAGATGGGTGGTGGTTGAAGTGAACATTACCCCTGGTGAAAGCTTGTAATAATTACTAAACAAAATAAACTAAGAAAGGATCATGAAGTCTTTGGTGATTCCTTGTTTTGTGTTGTGTGGTTATGTAGAATTTGTATGACTTGTGAGCATGGAGAAATGAGAAATGCATTGCATAAACTTATTTGGGTGCAGGTTGTTGAGAATTAATAAATAACAAGTAGGTAAAAAAAATGAATTGGAAAAAAGATCTTTTACTCTTTTTGTTCAGTGATTTTAATAAATAACAAGTAGGTAAAGCAGGGTTTTATATATGTTTATCTGGGCTCCAAGCCTGAAAGAGGAAGATCAGAAAGAAAAGGATGGAGTGTGCTTTACAATGTTTAGTGCAAAGGCTGGAGAAAAGGGATAAGACCATTTATGCAATTCACATGATAAATAAGAGCCTTGGTCCTTTTTGCATTCTAACACTTATGCTGTCTGGCAGTTTCTTAACCCAAATGGATCTCCATCGATCTAAGTCACAGAGTAATCACAGGATACAAGAACCAACTGCACCAATTATAAAGATTAAAGAGGAACACAATGCCATTAAACCATTAATGAAATAAAAGGCATCAAACACTTGGATTTCACATGTTTCTTCACAATTAGGTAAGAGATTTACAAAAAAAGAAGGCAGTGGAGATAAGTCTCCCCCCGTGGCACTTAGTCACTTGCACTTCTCTTTTTGAAACAGTATTTCTTTACAAGGAACATGACTCAGAATCAGTTTCATCAACTACACAAGTTTACATGGAACAACAACACCAAGACAAGTACAGAATCTACAGTATTCCTCCTTTTCATTTACAGATCCTCACAATTCATCGTACATAACTATGTGTAACGTGTTTTTCGAGAAGTGAAGAACTCATAATCTGGATGTTTGTTCTGCACCTTGACCTTATCCTTGTAAACCCAGCCTCTAGCAAAATGCAAGGCATTTTCGTCCAACGTCCTCCGCCTTTTTATGAGAATTCCTGTGGTGTCATAAGATGCAGGTTCTCCTGAAGAACGTATTTTGGGTTCAAACCAGCATTCATCCTACAAGAATAAGAGAACATCATTAGTGTCACTTGTGGCAGTACCCAAATAGTCATTCTTCAAAGTATTAGATTAGTTTACTGTTAAATATTCACTTGATGTTGTAAAAGCAGATAAGTCCTGAAGTATATATAAGATATTAACATCTAAGAGTGAAGAGTCTTTGTATGACAAAATTGTAACTGATCAGCTAGCCTCATTGTAAAAACCTTGCTCATATCTGATCATAAGCATTGAAATATTCACCGATATGCTGAAGCTATTAATATTCTAGTCCAGATAGCCCATACATATAGAGATGCCAGTAACACAAAGCACAAGTTTACACAATGCTAACAAAATATAGAGAATACCAATGTCTTACCTGTGAATTGTAGCTTTGCAAGCCTAACACAGGGAAGACAATGCAACCTGGAGCAACAGTGGAACCAGGTCCTTGCACAAAATGTCCAAGTGAATGGTAAGTCAAGAAAGATGCACGGAGATGCCCTTCTGGAATTTGATATATAGGATACCAGGCCACCGAAAACCTGAAAGCACACAAATGAACTTTCTTATAAATATAATACAGTTAGTTTTCAATCCAGAAATACGAGAAGTAAAATCGATTCTCACCAAGATGCAGGATGTAAATCACGCAAATTCAGACTAGCAAGCTTTGATGGGTCACCATATACGAGAGGATTAGAAGTTCCAGCACCAATTAACTCCAGAATTCTGCATTCATTTAGACATCAGATATGTCTCACAAGCTCCATTGGAGGTAACAAACAATAGTTCAAGCAAGTTAAAGAAGAGAAGGACATTCTGATGTACAAAATATGAAACTAAATCAGCACACAAAGCCAACTTGAATAACCATTTGGAGTTCTTTTGTGCTAACTCCATTGCCAAGATTCTGATCTAGAACCAATCACAATCTATCATGTCACTTCTCCCTGCCTAAGAAGCATAGTTTTTTATTTTACCCTTTTCTTTGTATTTCATATACACATCAAACATACTGCACTGTTGTTTTATTCTAAGGCACAGCGAGTCCCACATGAATATATATCTAGATGTTACAATACTGAACCTGTTTTTTACAAGGGGAAAATTAGAGGAACAAAATAAGCTAAAACCACCCCACAGTCAAGAGCCAAAAAAAGCTGAAGGAGGGGGAGAGGCAGCAAGCCAGCATCATACATCAGAATATTAAGCAAAGGAAGAGAAGGCTGAACACCCCAATCAGGAGGGCAAGACCTCCGAAACGATCAATCTTAGTACATTGCACTTTAGATCTTCCTCAATCTCGAATCATAACTAAGTTTGAGAATAAGTTGGCTATTTGAATGTTCAGGTAGTCAACAAATAAAGTAGTAGATGACTTTTGTTAGGCTATGACTTTTATTTTTGTATCCCGAAAATTGCTGCTACAATATGAATAAATAATTATGTGTGATATAACTAAAATATGCAACAATGCAACGTATCTTATCAAAAAGACTTAAGAGTTGCAAGGACCTACTTGTTATAAAAAGGTCTCCTGTAGTGTGGCAACTCAACCTCAAAAAACTCAAATATGAGCTCAGCATCAGAGGAGAAGACATGTGAACGATCTAGACCTTGAACACAACTTCTGTCAGGTAGGGCAACATCAAATGAACCAACCCGAATATGGTTGCGTTGTTCAGAAGCAGTAGAATTGGAAAATAATCTTTTGCAACCAGAGATGTGTGGTCCAAACAACTGAATAGCAGAAAGGGAAGGAACAAAATAGGCTTGGAACGACATTGAATCATTTGGAAGCCCAGTGAGGGTTTTAGGACAAACTGCCTTGACATCCAACCCATAATTCCCTGGTATCTCATACCAGTTCCAAACACTGTGAAGTGATACATTTGGTATCTGGTGCTTGCCTAGTAAACTATCAGATGGCTGGGTACCCAAGGAAACAGAATATTCGTTATGTACATATGAAGAAGGAATAACAGGAGCAGCGCAGTGGATGAATGTTTCAAACTCTGCAAGTGGACAACCCATTGCGAGCTGAACAGTTTCAGATGCTAATTGCATTTGGTAAGCAGCAGTTAGAGCTTTCATTCCCATATGTGAACCAATTAAGAACTGGTCAATGTCTTCTGGTCCTCTATGCTTTGCATCATAACTTTTTATTTCAGTCTTTTGACCTAGTTCAGCAGCAGACTGATAAATCTTGGGATCATCATAAGAAATCGGTTGATGGCAGGATATTCGGGTTCCTCCCAGATGGCTATTATTTAACTGCCGGCTTACATCTGGTAAGAGATTTAACTCATTTGAAATAGTAGCAGATGAAATTCTGTCCACAGGCCCGAACTCTTTTGTACCAACAGCTGTCCGCTCCATAACATTTGCTCCAGAAGCATCTTTCTCAAGTTTATGATCAGTATGGCAGCATGGTATACCATCCACAAATGCATGCACTGACTTGCCGACCTCATATTCCATGCTTGGAATCTTCCTGAATTTGTATTGCTGGATATCATTCATCACTCCCTGAGTAGACATTTTAGTATACATAGAAGGCGAGTTTAAACAGTGTCGATCACCATGACTTGCAATCTGCTTGCCATTTGTTCCTGCAGTATCTCTCTTGTAATCGTGCATATCAGAAAAACCCAGTGACAATTCTTTATGATATGAAACACACTTAGCATGTAACTCAGAGAAGTTTGCTTCATAATCGCGAGGTCCTTTTTTCACATTGCAATGCACAGGCTTAAACAAATAAGTTGAACTTCCTACTAACTTTTCAGAGTCATTCCTCAAGCCTTCTGTTTGACTTTTTAGAGAAACAAAAAGTGTCCCATTCAACCTCTTTGGAGAAGCAGCTGCCTGTGATGAATCATTCAATAGTATTGGAGGGACATCCTTTTTTCTATATCCAAAAGCAGCATTATTCTGTCTAGAGGAATTCGACGGAGTAGGTGAGATGGCATCATTGGCTAATGAATTCTGCTCAGACCAAAAACGATTATCTGCCAGGTTAACATCTTTCACACCATGGCTTGGTTTTTTACCCCAATCCACATGTCCTTCCCTAGCATTGTACTGCTTCCTGTTCCAACCAAAATGCCTATTTTCTTTCCCATTGCTGTATCCAGAGGAAATCAATGAAGAACGTATGATAGCATCATTGGATAATGAACTACAGTCAGCCCAAAAACGATTCTCTGCTGAGTTAATATCTTTCACACCATTTCTGTAACTCGGTTTCTTCCCCCAATTCACATGTCCTTCCCTAGCATTGTACTGCCTCCTGTTCCAACCAAAATGCCTATTTTCTTTTCCATTGTGAGTCCAACCTGTGTGGCTTCTATTCTTGGAATCTTTAAGTTCAACCTGTTTGCCACATTGAACTACAACCTCCTCAACAACAGTAGTACTTCTTGATTCAGCAGACCCTTGTTTGCTTATCTTTGAACAGTCATCAGAACTCTGCGTTCCAACTGATAAGCTGTTCCGGGTATGATCAGGAAACGAGAGTTTCTCTGAAATTTGGACAGTTGAATCTTTGGAAACCTCATTCGCATCTGATACAGATGGAGAGGCTATAGTACCACCGCTCTGAGATGTCTTTCCTGCCCTCTTCTTCATCTTCTTCTTCTTCTTCTTCTTCTTTTTCTCAGCAGTACTTCCATCAGGAGACCCAGACCTCAAAGACAGAGGATGAGATTCAGAATTCCGATGCTCATGTGATGCAGATGGAGAGGCTACACTAGCACTGCTCTTAGACGACTTTCCCACCCCCTTCTTGCTTTTCTCATCAAAACTTCCATCACGAAAGCCGGTCCTTAAAGCTAAAGGCTCGGGTCCCGAATTCCAATACCCATCTGATGCAGATGGAGGGGCTACTCTAGCACCGTTCTGAGATAACTTTTCTACCCACCTAATGTTCATATCTCCATCACGAAACTTGGTGACTAAAGACACGAAATTGGGTTCAGAATTCCCAAATCTTTGGCTCATTTTTCTGTTCTTTCGTACCCTTCACACAAATCTACACAAACACCTAGAGAAAACAAAAGAAAACAACAATGTGGGTTCATGTAATTCTCAAGAAACCATCTCAAGAAACTAGCACATAAGCAATTCAAGAAACCCAAGCATACCCAACTAGTAACTTGTCTCGATTTCAAGAAAATCCCAATTGAATCTTAGAATAAAGTTCATATAAAGTAAACGCAGCTAGAAATGCATCAAGAACATGAAGTAAGGAATGGCAGAATCGATTGCATTGTGAAAACATGAAGTAAGAAATGGCAGAGAGGTACCTGAGCAAAGATTGCAGAGCGTGCGAGCTTCAAGAACCAAGAATTGGGTGCTTTGGGGTTTCTGGGGTTTTGGGGTTTGTGAGGTTCCAGATGGCTCCGCTTTTGCTTTTATAGTGTGGAGTGGACCACTGTGTCCATAGAGGCATTGTGTGTGTGCCACGTGGTTTAACGTTTTGCTCTCTAACTTTCTAATTAAGTCAAGTAATTATAGAGATTTTATTTTTACCAAACTTATTTTGGAAAATTTTGATTTGTGAACCTGTTTGATTTTAATTTGTATGTTTATTAAGGCTTCTAAATGCCTCTAAGTCCTCGGTGATTGGACCACATTTGCGAATTCTAAAGAGACCATCTCTAATCGGTCACCCTGGCGTGATGATTCAATATCATCGTTTATAAATGTAGATTCAATTCACGTAATAATATGTAAGAGAGTTTTAAAATGCACGAAGTAAAGGCCTAGAAAAGAAAGTATCATCGTCAAATCAGATAGGGACGGCACAACTACATTGAGATCATTTATTTAGAGCTAGCTAAGCAATGCCATAATAATCACTTATTAATCATCATAATCGCCCAAAAGAATACTACAAAACCATACAATAACTAAACAATTACATGTCTTACAATTACTTGAGGATCAAACCAAGTGACCAAAGGAGCGATCCGTTATGTGCTTGTTTGATGCTCTTCAGATCTCTTGGAGGTAATTGAAGATGTGGTGCTTTTGGCCTGAGATGAAGTTGTTGATGTGCCATTGCTTTGTGCATGTGAGCTCTGGCTTGAAGATGACTCAGTGAAGAAAACTATGTGCTGGCTATCTCCAAAGACTTGGAGTGCTCTTGGAATTGAGGGCAAGTTCACATCCAAAATCCCCTCGAGAATCTGCACCACTTGACCCATTGATGGTCTATGAGCCTCATCATCTTGGACACACCAGCAAGCAACTCTAAGAACCCTTATGACTTCTTCCACATCACCATTTCTCCCTAGCTTCGGGTCCAATAGGCTCAGCACATCAACTTCCTCTGTACTAGTGATCACACCAGCAGCCCAAGTTGGGAAGAATCTAACTTTGTTATCTTCAGATGGCTCAGAGTTTCGTCTTCCTGAAACAATTTCGAAAAGCATCATTCCATAGCTGTAAACATCAGCTTTTGCTGTGACTGCCACTCCTGAAATCCACTCCGGTGCAAGATAGCCTCGTGTGCCTCTCATTGTGGTCAGGACTCGGCTGAACTCCCTTCCAACAAGCTTTGCGAGGCCGAAGTCTGCGACTTTGGGACAAAGTTCAGTATCTAGGAGAATGTTTTCTGGCTTTATGTCACAATGTATGATACAATCTCTACATTTCTCATGAAGATAAGCCAACCCTCTTGCTGTACCTAGAGCAATTTGGTATCTTGTTTTCCACTCCAAAACATCGCTTTGACGATTGAAAAGATGAGCATCTAGGGATCCATTAGGCATGTAATCATAGACCAACAACCTCTTGGCACCTTCAGAGCAGAAGCCACGCAGCCGAACAAGATTGACATGTTGGATTCTCCCAATGGTGCTGACTTCTGTCCTGAATTGCTTCTCTCCTTGGCTCACACTTTCAAGCTTCTTCACTGCTATGACTGATGAATCAGGCATTGTGCCCTTGAAGACAGAACCAAAGCCTCCTCCCCCCAATTTTTCTGAGAAGTTCTTTGTTACTTCTTGAAGATCTCTATACTCAAATGCCACCAATGAACCCTCCACTGCTTTTCCAATCACTCTATTTCTGTTTCTCAACATTACAACAACAATAAGGCCTAATAGAACTGCTACCCCAACAGCTGAGCCTACTGCAACACCGATAATCAATCCCTTTTTACTTTTCGGATCTGAAGCTGCTAGTCTGAGGTGCAAAGTTTTTCCGCTACCATCATCTGTGAATTGCAGATCCAAGAGATCTCCAATCCATATTGAACATCTATCGTTGTCATAAGAATAAGCAGTGCAAGAGCTGTTATTTAAGCAGAATGATTCACATTTTGCAGTACTCCCAACATCTACAGACACATTATTTTCAGGCAAATACATGCTAGGTATTTCTAAAAACCGGTCTTCCTTCCCATTATTGTTAGTAGTACTATTAGCAACATTCAGCATAGTCTGTCTTTTGCAGCCACCAGAATAGTCCCCCGAATCCCAATATGCCTTCAATTTCGGCTCAAAACCATCCAAACATGTACAGAAGGGCAAGGATTTTTCATTGCAACTTCCAAATGCTCCACAAAAGGCATAAACCTCACATTGTTTCCTCGGCTGAGACCAAAACAAGTTCCACCCCTGAGGTTTCAACCAGGTCTGTTGCTTAACCTGACCCGATACATCCATAACGAATCGAGATGTTTTGCTAGTATCATAAACAGAATAGGTGAAGTAGCTCTCAGTTTTGTTTTTAAAAAAGCTGAAGTTGTAGATATAGTTAAGCCTCATCTCAGGAACCAAACTGAAAATATTACTCTTTGGATCCCAAGGCCCACTAGTCCAATACTGCCTAGACTTATTCCACAGTATGAAATATGCATCTGTGCCATTCGGGTCAAGCTCAAGAGTGTACAGACCCGGTGCAGGGTCCTCAGAATTCTTCCATGAAGTCAGAACTTGGGTTTGGTTTGTAACAGTGTTGAACCCAATTCTACCTTCTGGCAGCCAAGTATGAGCTGGATGATCAAAACTTTGCCATAAAGGCAAAGATGAATTGGGATCAGACCCAGCTCTTAACACAAGGTTTCCATTATCAGAAAGAACCACATGTGTAGAAGAACCTGAACCTGAACTGACATTTGTGGACCAAATTGGTGCTTTGGACTCATTAAACAGTACCAAATTGCCATCTGAGATTCTCAACTCTGAAGAAAATCTATCAGAGACTGGATGCTCCCTATTGGCCACCCAGACTATGGTTTGCAAAGACACTAGTGTCTTGTAGTACCACATGCCTATGTAGTAGTTTGAAGTATTACCTGGCTTGAAGAAACCCAGCTCAAATTTCTCACCAGCTGAAACAATGGTTTGGTCACCAGAGAGAGACTGGTTGGCTGTGATGGTGTCAGCTCCAAAACAGATATGGGACTTGAGGCATAGGCTTAAGAAAAGTAAGGAAAGCAAGAACCTTGTGTTTGTTTTGGCCTCCATGGCTGCAAACAAATATTTGCAGGCAAGGTAGAGATATTGGTATTTTGGTACTAGAACTCAATTTTATTGAGTGAATCAAGGAAGAGAAACAGACATAGGACTAGAAAACTTCTACCCCATGTTTTGGTCATTTGCAAGAGTGGACTTTGCAGCTGTACAGGTCCCAAGTCCTCATTGGCTACAAGTCAAACATGAGATTTTTCTGCTTCCAAATCCCATCATAAACCTCCATTATGCAACAAAAAAACCGCAAGCTTCATTCTTCAGGGAAATAGATTTTTCTGAGGCTCCATGGGGTCAACTATGGAATTTGAACCAAGAAATACGATTGGAACACTAGCATTATAGCAATATGATGTGTGAACGATTTGGAAGCACTAGAAGCTTTCTCAGCCGCAAATGACCGGGTCAAGTTTCCATTTACATTGGCATTGTATGGTAAAAGGGTGAATATGAATCTAACATATGATCAACAATCTGGAATTTGGACCCACGACCAGATTTTTCCTTGGATTTTTGCCGTATAAGAAAGGCTATACTTTCTTGGACTTTTGGCTGATTTTTGTTGTTGAATGACAGCCTTGTTATCGTTTCTTCTGTATCAAAATCTCTCACAATCAAATCTGCAACATGAAGATGGCGGTTCACCAATAATCATCACTGGAATCGCACGGAATCAATCTGAGCCCTTCCATTTGGTGTTCATAATAAATATTGAAACCTACCTCAGAACTTCACGATCGTTGCAATAACAAGGCTTGCCGTACCACGTACGAGACTATGAGAGCATATGAAGGGAATAGGGATCATCAGCCCTAGTCTGCTTATGTGAAGGTTCCGTCAGCTATGTGTCTTTGTTATAAAAAAAAAAAATGAGTCAAATGAATCCTACTAATGATTTACAGCATCATCGAGTCTACAATATAAAAACTTAGGTAAAAGAATGAATAGTCCAACTCCCACAAATCAAAGCACAATGGAAGGTTTGGCGGAAGACCAATATTGTTTTGGAAGTAATAATTCAATGTCAAAATGATTGAGGAATTAGTCTATGGTTGTGGAGGAACCAAACGAAACATCAAGCATGATGCAAGTGTTCCGAGCAACTGCTCCTCATGCTTGCCACATCTCTAAGAATAATGCTAAGAGTGAAATCAATCACATCTGTAGTTTCACTACAAAACTAAAAAGATTATAATGGAAATGAATTTAAGGTTCAACAGAACTGTCGGACAAATTGTCTGCCCCAAAACTACCGGTAAGATGAGATTGGTTTGATCATAAGAGGCAAAGGAGAACATTTACCTACCTAGGGCAGTGACAGAAACTCCTGCTTGTTTTCTTTGTTCAAAGAGAAGGAGATATGATAACCAGGTTTAAACTAGTTTTCCTCTTAATACACCTTGTACTAGTCCTCTAGTTTCACCAACAGCTCCATATATAGCCATGCCTTGTTAGCTCAAAACAGTGGGACTTATGTGAACAAGATGATCATGGCTAATTGCGCATCCAACTTTCTGATAATCAAGTGAGTTTGGTGTCGAATAGATACTTGCTATCCCATAGTGCTCCGATGGTGACACCGGTGCCTAAACTATCATAGTATCAAGTATCAACATTTTGCAGAGGAAGTGCATGTTTACTTTGCAGTAAGAGTGAATTAGAATAGCAGTGTTTTTGTCATTAGGTACCCGTCTGTGTCATCCAACACAAAATTGATTGCGGTTTCCCTGGACATGGTCACATGGACATGAGGACCTTTACAGCTTCAGCCGAGCTTAACTGCGATTGACAACTGATGACAACATGAGAGACTCGACTATGGTCATTTATGGGTGACAAACACCAACAAGAGATGGACAAATGTCAAAAATAATTATAAACAAACATGTCAAATACTCAAAACTCTCATATTATATCTTAAATTGCAGTCAAGTCTTTTATTTTATTTTTAAGAGGACGGGCTAGATGCTGAAACCTCTATTGAGTTTTATTTAAAAAGAAAAATAGAAGAATACAAAAGTAAGGAGGGGACATTAAACCTAACTCCTTAATAAGAAAAGTTACCAAAATGATAAGAAGCTCTAACAGACAGATAAACAAAACCAATATGCAGTCAAGTCTTTTAAAATAGACACGTGTTACATGTTCATTGGTTGTGGTTACCTTAAGGTGACCAACCCTTGTCACCGAAGTCGGGTTCTTTAAATAAAACCCTTCATGTCATGATTCACACAGGCCCGGCCTCGGGCAAGACGGACCAAACAAGGGTCTTGGTCCTCAAAATTTGGGGGCCTCAACTTTTTTATTTTATGTATAAACCTATATTAAAAAAAAAAAAAAAAAGATAGAAGAAGACATGTGCGTCTCTTATTTACGCACAGTCCAAAACAATTAAACGTATGTGCGTCTCTTCTCTTCTTCTACTCATAGAAGAACTGAAGAAATCGAAAAAAAGAAAGAAAGGAGTAGCAAACCTGATCGAAAGAGCAACACAACTCAATTATATAAATCTAAAAGGGTATGATTTTTTATTCCTTCTTCTTTGAAGATATTTCTTTTATACTCTGAAGAAATTGTGATTTTCCCTCAGTGTTTCTTGATTTGATTTGCTCAACATTGAATATGAATATATGATGATTTTGAAATTGAAGTTTGAATTGTTTGTCGATTACACATGATCACATCCTCTTTTAATTGTTTGTAGATACTATGCTATGTTTTGGATTTTGAAAAACAGATACTCTTTGATTTCGTACTGATGTCAAGATTTTTGAAAACACACAGATATATTTTTTTATCGATAAATTACTTTAGGGACTCGAAAATGTTCTCACCTGGAGCCTCTTTCTCGACACAGGGCCGGCCCTGGATTCACAATACAGGTCGAGTCACAGGCGAAGGGTATGCCTCAAACAGTCTGTCTCTGACTTATTAATGTACACCTGTACCATTCCCATTTACTCAATATCCTTTTCCACAAGTTATAATGATGCATGATAGCTCGACAGAATAGTTTGAATTGTCTTATGCAGTGACTAATGAAGTAATGATCTTGTATAGTTAGATTTAGGGCTATGCTTGCGAGCTAAATCGGGTCCCAAGGTTTTTATGTTATCTTATGTACGTGTCGGGTTACTAATTTTTTGTTTTTATTGTCTCCGTCAATTTTTTTGTTTTTGTTTTTATTGCTCAAATGAAAAATAATTAGCTACATTTTTGTATTTTCTGTAATCTTAGACGATAGAGAAAAATTTCTAAACAAGAGGATGAGCGTCTTGCTGGGGTTTCTTGAGTCTTAACGACAGTGACGGAACTACAAGCAAAATTTTTCAAAGGGGCTAATATATACCACATTTTTGAAACTGAATATATAATTATATACAATTAAACTATAATTGAAAGGTTTTCCTAAAAAAAAAAAAAAAAACTAAAACTGAAAGGCAAATTTGAAATTTTCACGGGGGCCACAACCCCCTCCCCTCCCTTCGGAGTTTCGCCACTGCGACGACGGTGCATGAAGTTCAGGCTTCCACTTTTTCTCGCTGCTCTGAGGTGCAGAGGAGATAATGTTTCCTTATGTCGACTTCTTCTTGCACCTATTAAATCTTGATTATAATTTTGTTGTCTCTTTCTCGAAGGAATTTTGCTAACCGTTGATCATGGGGATATTTGCTTGTGGTGGATCTCAAATGAGAGATAACACATGATCCTTGATTATGACTTCTCTTAGTATAAGGTTACAGGTTAGATTGATGGCGAGATTCATAGAGTGGTTTATAGATGACTAGGTTATTAGTCTTTTTTTTATAAGTAAGAGGTTGTAAGTTTCACTCACAAAATATCATTTAAGTTCATTGATAACAAAACTTCGTTATTAAATTATGAACGATGAATTGTATTTGTCAAAAAGAAAATCATTTTTTCTTAAACAACAGAAAAATAGAGAAATGACGTGACAACGGTGACATCAATCATATTGCACTCATTCATCTATTTATTTCGAGCTGACCAAAACAACAGTGAAGTACCATCGAGTCCACTTTACTCTCAAATCCCGCCAAGGACAGATCCGTCATTTCCGGCCATGACCTCCCCCGCCGTCCTCAGCCAACCCTCCTCCCCACGCTTCTCGCTCTCCCCCACTCCCCACCGCAAGGTCGCGATCGCCGTCGACTTAAGCGACGAGAGCGCCTACGCCGTCCAATGGGCCGCCGATCACTACCTCCGACCCGGCGACTCCGTCGTCCTCCTCCACGTCCGCCCCACGACCGGCCTCTACGGCGCCGACTGGGGCTGGGTCCCCGTCGACTACACCCTCCCCGTCGCCGGCGACAAGAAATCCGAGGACGACTTCGACGCGCTGACGACGGCGAAGGCGACGGAGCTGGCGCAGCCGCTCGTGGAGGCCGGAATCGAGTTCAAGATCCTCATAGTGAAGGATCGGGACATGAAGGAGAGGCTGTGCTTGGAGGTGGAGCGGTTAGGGCTCAGCGCCGTCATTATGGGCAGCCGAGGGTTCGGCGCCGTCGCCGCCTCCAAGAGAAGTCTCAAGATGGCGAGGCTTGGTAGCGTATCGAATTACTGCGTGCAGCACTGTGTGTGCCCCGTCGTGGTGGTGAGGTGTCCTGATGACGTGGACAGGAAGTTTGGCGGTGACGGTGGTGTTGAAGCGGCGGAGGAGGACGTGCTGCTTCCGGTGCCGGAGGAGGATCAGGAGTACAATGACGACGATGAGCATCAAGGTTTGGCTCTCTCTCTGATTGCTTTGAAATACAAAGTTGATAGGAAAATCAAATTTTGTTGCAAACTTAGAAATTTTGATGATACAACTACAATGCTTGATGGGGTTTGAGTTCAAACTTCAAAGTTACATATACAAATGGATGAAATCTCAGCATATTTCATATTTCAGAATCATACTCGTTCTGCAATGCTGTAATGTGATTCCTCTTTCTCTTCGGCTTTGAGTTTTTTTCGATTCAATTAGTTAGTTTGTTTACAAATTGTGTATGCATCTAGTCGCTTGACATTGCATTGTTATATGTTCGTGTGTTACAATGTTCTCGATGATATAGTTGGCTAAAAATTGATCAAGTTTCTTGTTTGATGTCGCAGAAGGCCAGAAGTAAACTGATGCAGCCAGGACCAGATAAAGAATACCAAGATCAAGCTTTGCCAAGGAAAATTGAAGATCGTGTAGTGTTGTTTCTTGTATGTGAATTTTTATGCCTTGTAAATGTGGATTACTTCTCAAACTGCCTTGTCTCAATTTCAAGTTTAGGATTTTATCACCCTGATCAAAGTTTTATATTTTGTAAAAAGAATATTTCAGTAATATCAAAAAGCAAGCATTGCTCCTTTCTGTGATTTCGTGTGTACAGTTGACATTACTCATGTTAGAGAAGATGGTGAAATATTTTTCATCCACTTCCTGTTAAGTTTTGAGTGATAGCTTTCCTTAAATACCGTACAGTTCCTCCAATATAATTCAGATATAAAAATATAGAGAACAGATCTTAAGAATATCAAATTGTAGACAAATAGTTTCACTGTTTCAGCAGGTAGATGCCCACAACAGAAACATATTATTTGCAAAAGCAAATTCAACAATGGGTACCATTAGGGTGTTCAAAAAGCTAAGATATGTAAAAGTACCACGAACAATACAGAACGCAAACATAAAAATCCAAGTAAAATACGAAGAGCATGCATCAAAATAATCTCACATTGCTGCCATAGTTCCCTCACTCCGAGTCCTGCGCATCGAGAGGTCCTGTTTGAGGTTCATAAGCTTGTTGCCAATATCGAAGTAGTGGTGTCGAGTATGGCTTGTTGTTGGCTTGGTTCCAGTTGGAGGGAGGTGTCCGTGCCTTCCCCTGGATTTCTTCAGTGACGGTACAGATTGATTTGCATGACCGTGGGTTGATGAAGATGACGCCCTGTGAGCAGATGTGCCATGAGTACCCTTTCTGGTCGCCTTGTGATCAGGTCTAAGGCCACGATCAAACTGGTGGGTACTGCCTAACCGTACTGACCTATCTGCAGAATCCTTCAGAATGCTAGACTTGATTGGTTGACGGTTGTAGTAAGCCATGTGGGGAAGAAGTCCCTGCAAATATTTCTTCAAGTGGTCGTCTCCAACATTCTTCTGGGCGGGGTTCCCCTCCAAGCTGATGGCTTGCAAGGAGTTGTAGTTAGCTGCAAGTTGGCCAAGGCATTTCGCTGTCGAGATTTTGTTAAATCGCAGATCCAGAACAGCCAGCTTTAAGAGGCGATGTAGACCCTCCACCTCACTGATTTTGTTTCCAGCCAAGTACAACTCCTTCAGAGAGGAACATGAAGCCAGGCCTTCAAACATAAACAGAATTAATATTAGAACTATCCAAGAGAAATAATTAAACAAAACACGCCCAAAATATATATCTACCATGCCCAATTCGCAAAATCCTGTTGTAGCTCAGGTCCAGTACGCGAAGTCTAGTGAGTTCACGCAGTCCTTCAATATTGGCAATGTTGTTTTTTGACAGATTCAACATATGAAGTCCTCGAGGAAGCGCACCAGCAGTTATCCTTACTGCAGTGAGTATGCAAGAATATAATGCTAATTAAAACTCCAAATTATGAACAGTGAAGAAACAAGAAACACCGAGTACCATACAGAGGAGAAAAGCTAAGTATCTGAACAAAACATATGAAAGAGATGTAAGAGATGCGAACCTATGGCATTTCCCGACAGATTGACCACCCTCAGATTCACGAATGCACTAAGAAATGGGATCACTGCCAATCCATGGTTAGCCAACTGAGCTGCGGTGGAAGTTGCACTTAAAGCTGATATATATCTTTTAGCAGCTTCCATTCCAGGAGTGACTTTAACATCTGTCTTAGCAGCACTCACACTATTTAAGTCACCGGAATCTCTCTTCTCCTGCTCATTCGATTGGGACGCTTCATTTGTTTCTTCCAATGGACTGCTGTGCTGAAGACCACTCACCCACTCCTCAATACGCTTGATCTTGAAATCCCTGCTAGGCAATTCATCCCAACGGTGTACTGAGGATTCCCCTTGGATGTTTTTCCCTCTGTTTGCCTCATCTGATTCTGGCATTATCCAGTCCTTCGCTAAACCAGAGTAGTTACAGGAATCATAACCATCATCAATGGAGTTTTCAACACTGTGGTTCTCAGGTCTAGCTATGATATCATCTAATTTATGTTCTTGCATTACTTGCATCCCAAGCTCATTAACTGAAATCTCCTTTCGCCTCACACCTAGGACGTGTAGGTCCTGGGAAGATCTTGATGAGTGAACTGCTAAATGATTCAAATGTGAATGGTCCATGGTAGCTGGAGTAGAATCAGTGATGTTTGGTAGAGAACGTGATTTGACAAGCCCTTGTTGGGCACTAGGCATGTGGACACCACAGTTACCACCGAACTCACCAGACAATGCAGTATCAGAAGTTTCTTGGCCTTCCTTTTCTGAATGTAACGGGTCTCCAATAGAGAAAATGGATCCATCATTGACAACTTCAGAACTCTGACACTGTTCAGGTGGACTTACTCCTCTCCTTCTATCTGGTACTTCATATCTGTTGAGCTCATTAGAACCATCAGAATATCCTTGATCTGTGTCATCCTCAGCATCACTATTAACAGAAAGCCTCCCCTCCAGGTTTAATGCACTTCCCAGTGACCGACTCTTTATAATGCGCCCTGTCTGAGTGACATTTAAGCTACTTTCATCAATTCTGCTTTCATTGTCATCTGATTTCCGAATAGGCTGAAGAGATAATAGATGCTTTAAATTTCTACTGGTTCCATCTGCCTGTGATGGTTTCAAGCTTGTTTCTCCAGACAAATCCTTCAAATTAAAAGCTTGTTTTTTAGAAGAATCTTGTAGCGACTTATTCATTGCTTCGACAGAAGGTTGGAAAATTTTCTGTTTTAAAAGAAGACTCCAGAGTCAAGAAATCATCATAAGTTCATAATAAATCAGAAGTTTCAAGGACTTGAAATAATGATTATTCCACTAACCTTAGGCTTTGGGGAAGGTGTGTGAGCTTGGAAACACGAAAACCTAACCATTAGGGGCACTACGAGAACTACATCAACACGCCTACTACCTTTGATTACACTTGAAAACTATCAACAGCAAACTACTGTGCTCATAATTGTCTGGAAGCCGGTATCAACAATATGATCTGCCACATACACCACAAAAAATCTAGCACCAAGCTTCCGAGGGTTTAACCAAGGCTAACCTTAGCCATAATCAAGCGACAATCCCACTGAAACACGGCACAATCTCCATATGTGTGATGATCTTGATCTCCTTAAAACACAAAGCAAGGCCACTCTCTCATTATCACCCCACACCCTCCTAGAGGTGCGAGAGGAACTCAAATTTTTTGCAGCTGCCAGACTGGAAGAAAATTTCTGTCAATTAGGAGAACCCCAATTGAAACATGCGTTTGATATACTGGCCTGATTGAATCAAGAAAAAGCAAACCATAAGCTAATTGTGACACCCAGCATCAGAATCTAGAAACATCAAATATTGCATATGAACCCATTACCTCACAAAAGCTTCCATATCAATTCATTACCTCACACAAGCATCTCATACACAGTAAAAGTATAAAGTGCAGCAAAACAATATTTTTCTTGCAACAACAACAACTCCCACCAAAGGACAATAGCAAATGAATCAATTTAGAGCTTTTGGTGCAATTTATCAATCAAAAAGCAGTAATTAAAAACAAATTAGCTTTCAATTCCAATTACTATACATTAAAATTGGCTCATTGAGATGCCTAAATGGGAAACACAGAAAATAAAATATTCCGACATTAATTTTCTTTGATTGGTCAGACCCAGAGATCAACATTGGGATTGGTGACAATCAATTACAACCCAGAAGTCGAGCACAAACAATCAAGAACATGAATTTGATACCAAAACATCAAAACCCAGAAACCGAAAAAGCACAGAATCCAAATAACAGAGACAAAGATCTGACCTTTTCTTAGCCAGATTGTTACAGAGGACTTGCTCTATAAACCTCGATACGAAACACACCCTGTCTTTCTTGTTCTTCTGCAGCAGAAAGTCAGAAACAAAAGATATGAATCTTTTTCTCTGTTTGTCTAATGTTGTTTTACTAGTTAACAAACATGGTTTCTGAATAAACGGCGTGAGGTAATTGGTAAAGACCCGAGCTTTAAGCCTCTAACGCTAACCCTAAGCTTCCTGTGCGATTTATAGGACCCGACCGAATCAACGGTACTGATGTCTGTTTCTTTTTTTCTGAATTTTTATTGGATTGAGATAGCAAACGAGGAAAAAAAAAAATATGAAAATAGGGGATAGGAGATAAAGAAAGTGAATTGGATTCTTGCTCATAAATTTTTGTGTGGTCTGGAAAAGAATTTGTGCTTTGTTTGCAAACCTCTTGTTTTGAGAATTTGTATCCACAAATGCTACTGTCGTCTTGCACCATACGTAAAGCAAAAAACAAAAAATGTTCCTAAAATAAGACCTCTGGTTAATAAAGCTTTGATCAGTTTGTTTTAGCAGTAGTTACAAGAAGGATCCCTTGTCTTTTTGACTGATGGGCCAAGATTGATTCTTTGTTATGACATGACTGATTAAATGTTTCAAACCAACCAATGAAGGTTGATTCAAGATGAACTTTTTTGAAGATTTTATTGTTAGGACTAAAGATGGGTTGGCATGCCTCTACAATTCTAGAGTTATGGTGCTAAGTTTGTTACTTTGTTGAGTTTTTGCGAAATGTAGATGAACACATTGTATAATTGAGTTTTTGTTTAGACCACATCAAGAGTCGTTTGCACCTAATCAAACCCAAAAAATTATGATTATCGATAACAAACATGAGTTAAGGAGGCACACCCTCTAACCGTAAAACCCACATATTCTCGTGTTAAAAAATTTGTAATAACAATTCCTAACCCATTAAAATTGAATTAGTTACCGCTACTCCCTCTCTGTTATTGATGCACCATTCATACCTTATGATCAAGAATTCATATATTAAGGTTACATTACTGATTTCAGCGGAGTATGAATTGAAAATCTATTAACAAACACTATTCAAAAGAAAGAAAAAAGAAAGGCAAGAAATCTCCATCCACTCTTTTGAGCATGATTGATGACCTCAACACAATTATGTAGTTGCAATCACTAATTACCTAATAATGATAAACATTAAAAACAAAAGGCATAGCTTTCATCAGGGCAGTGTGAATAGTTTGTAAAAAAGTAGGTGATTCGAACTATTGGGCTTTTTTGGAGACTGCAAAAATTGGGCAGATAACTCGGCCCATCCACATGTTCAACAAACATAGAGAGAGCTCTCCAACTGACGGCCATGGCTTCAAGGTTGCTCCAACTGAGAAGGCTCTCGAGGCTTCTTCTCAAGCCCCCATCTTCGAATTTCAGACCATCCTCCTGTCTTCTTCTAGAAGCTTCGAGACCTCTCCACCTCCCTGACACTGGCCATGGACCTCTCTATTCGACTGCTTCCAGAAGCTTCTGTTCTTCTCCCCCTTTCAATCTCAACGAAGGCCCCGCCGCCATCGATTACAGGTACTTCCCAATTTTCCATACTGATATGATAGGAAAGTTAAGATCTTTGTGATCAGTAAAGTTGAAATAGTCTGATTTGCATAAAGTTGATTGCTTTAGTTTTATTTGCTGTAGAATTTGTTTGGATTTAGTTGCTAATCTGCTGAGAATTTAAGAGTTACTGTTTGGATTATTTGATATTATGGTGGAAATGAAATGTGGTTGATAATAGTTAATGTGATTACAGTTCACTACTGCAGGAGGATGAATTTCACAAGCTAGCTGATTCTACAATACATGATCTCCAAGAGAAATTTGAGGTGAATTTTGTCAATTAGTTTTGGAGTTATTCGATTTTTAACTGCATTGTCTGGTGTTGTTTACGATTTACTAAGAGCGGTACGTGGACAGGAATATGGAGATAGTGTTCAAGTTGATGGCTTTGACATAGACTATGGGGTGAGAATGGATGACAATTGATGCTTGGAATTTGATTAATTGATGATGAAAGTCATGTGTGGATTTTGGAAGTGATTGGGTTTGTGTTTTGTGCAGAATGAGGTATTGACATTAAAGCTTGGGGATTTGGGCACTTATGTTTTGAACAAACAAACACCAAATAGGCAAATTTGGTTGTCTTCCCCTGTGAGGTAAGTTTTTGTGCCATTTCTTATTGGTTTCTGGTATCTGTGTGTGTATAATATCACATGTCAATGGTGTCCTAACATATAAGAGATGCATGTCACTTGTGTGAGTTGATATGTCGGCTCGTCCAAAATGTCTATACACGATTAAAATTGGAACCTGTCGATTGTGTTTTTCCATTGTCTAGTTATATTGCTTGTCAACTGAATATACTGGCTTCTGTATAAGCAGTTTAGTGACCTGGACAGACCATTCTACAATGAAAACTATATCTCATGTCACTGGTTAACATATGAGATTGTGCTAATTGTATATCAGTTGTGTGAGTCCATACGTCGGATCTCCAAAATCAGTTAAATTGGAATTTGGAAAACAAAGTGTGATGGCTAATGGTTGGAATTTGGCTGATCTTTTATTGAATTAGACCCCAGACTAGTTGATAAGAAGAAATAAGTAGGGAAAGGGCAACATTTAATCAGTCGGATGATGAGTGAGATGAGCTGGAATCTGCATGTTTGGACATTTTGACATGCACTGAACATGTCTAGATTAGCATCATGCGTGCCAAATTTTCTGGTCGGCTTTGATTTGATAACATGTTTGCAACCAGGTGCACATTCAACTTTCTAGGAAGCTATCTAGATTCCTAGTGGCTTTTGAGCCTAGTTTCTAATCTTGGTATGTCTTTGATGTGGAATGTCATGGAGCATAAATATGGTCTTCCATGTAATAACTGTTTTGACAACTACCTGTTAGTCTGTTACTGATAATTGTAAACCATAATCATTGTGATGAATATTGTGCTCTGCCTATCTGCCTCTATTTTGTTTTTACACTTTTGGGGTATTCATTATCAGGATGATAGGATCCGCATTAATTCTTTGCACAACTTTTAACCTCTCATTGGTTTTTGCTGAAAGCTTCATGTTCTTCATGCAGTGGTCCTTTCAGATTTGATTGGGATCGGGATGCTGAAGCTTGGATATACAGGAGGACAAAAGTTAAGTTATTAACACTTTTAGAAACTGAGATGGAGCAATTGTGTGGTGAACCGATCAGCCTTTCATGACCCTGCAAAATTTTAGGGCATACTTGCACAGTTTCTGATGGAAATCTTTTTCAGTGTGTTGTTTGTATGAAGAGGTACTTTAGTTGGAATTTTCAGATTTGTTTCATTTGCCATGATTACCTTCCATGAATAAAGTACGAGAATGCCAGCATTCAGAGATTGTTATGTTGCTACCACATGCTTTTTCTAGCTAATAGTGTTACAACTAATAACACGCATTCCAGATCGCCATCTCTTCAATATCAGATCGTCTATCTCTTCACAGCCTTTCATCATCTTCCTCCATTTTTCCTTGTTCTATATTATGCTTGTCCAGTACTTCACCACTGACTTCAGTTTCGTTGACTGTTGATTGCCGTCTGCTCTGCAACTCCTTTCAGTCACTGGAAATCTGGAATGGCAGAATTTCTAGTCGGCTGGTGATTTCGGATTTAGCTAGAAACTGAATCGATATCCTCTCAATTTTGAGTACCCTAATTCCATCTCGTTGTTCTGCTTCAAACAGTAGATAACAACTGGGGACCCTAATCCTTTCCATTCCAATCTATTAGCCAAAGATTTTCCAGTTCAATATGGAAGACGATGCTGACGAAGGAATGTTTCTTGGACAATGCCATTTGAGCATGAGCAGGTTGTAATACATCCCTGCCGTGTAACAGAGACCGAGTGTTTGGTATACGTCGAGCATTAGCCATTTGGTATATGTCAATGACTCGATGAGCTTAGAGCCTCCTTGTCCATATGAAATGAACAAAAGAAGAAAGTGCTTAGTTAGTCAGATGCTTCCTGTCAATTTAGTAGAAAAGAGAGATCGCTTCTTGAGGCACATATATTTAAACGTGAATTATTACAGCAAGCCACAATTGTTTGGTGGCCACGAAAAGAAGTTGCTGAAAGTTTATGTCACAGCCAAAATGGGAAAGAGTTGTGATTTGTGAAGCAACCCAATTCAGTTTTTACATGAGAATAGCAATTATTCCCAAACAGCCTTACGTTCTCTGTGGTGGGTTTGTACCCATTCAATGGTTTATGCCTTTACCAATTTGTGCGGTCTCAAACGAGTGAAAGTTCAGATCAACCTCCATCGTTAATGGTGGAATACAATAACAACATTCACCAAGAAAGGTTCAAGAAGAAAAAATGTCGACACTTCTTCAGTTACGACAGTTGATACGTGAAAATATTTACAAAACTCACATGCTAGAGGATGTGGTCACCATCGTAGATACTCGAGAGATAGAATTAGACAATTAGTAGTTGCTTGATCAGCTTTTTAGCAAGCCAAACGCTTTCGCCTGAAAGAAAATGATATGTAGGAAGCTTTTAGAATTCTTTTCTTAAGATGCGGTAAAATGAAATCGTTCAAGTTCTAATAAAAGTTGATGAATGAGAAACATTAACACATCTTAGTCTTGCCTCATATATAAAATTTATAATCAACAAAGCAAAAGATTCGTTAATTAAACAAAAACAAACTTCATTATAAATCTTTGATTTAAGGTATTACATTTTCAAGGTCGAGTTAAACTCTTTTAGCACTAGGGTTTAGTATGATATTAAAGTTAATCATGCAAATGATAAAAATAATGATGGTTACCACACTTTTCAATTGAAAATTCAAAATTCTGAAAAGACATCATCATTTTTCAACGGTTAGTTTTTATAACGGAACTAACGGTTTTATGTATTATTCTTCGATCAGGATCAATATACAAAGTGCGAAGTTTTTTAGACTTCGAAAAAGTTCATGGTTGAAACATCAAGTACTGTTCAGACCATTTTGCCCTTTAAGATCGAAACTTGTTACTTATTAGAAATTTAGAATGGGGTGGAAAGTATCGAAATTCTTGACCTAAAAACAATTAAAAACAAACAAATAAACAATTACATGAACCCGGTTTAAACTTTAAAGTGGACAGACCAGTTCGGTCATTTTCCCACTGGCGTTGGTAAGAATGTTAAGAGGAATAAACTCTGGTGTCATCAATCCCAGTCCCCACTATTTACAAAAAAAGAAAAAGAAAGTAACAAGTCTCTCTATTGTCACTGTCATCAAGTCATGCTTCAAAAGCAATGGTCATCATAATCCTAAGAAGATCAACAACAAAGACACCTCTTCTCTGAGACTAGTGCAACATCCTCATCCTCCCAATGGTTCATAAATCTCAGAACCACATAACCACAAGACCCATTCCCTCTCCCTAAAAAACCACATTGACAAATTCTCCACCACAAGAAGAAAAAGAATACCAAACCACTACCTTCTCCTCCTCCCTCCCTCCTTTACTTTCCCTGCAGCTTCCAGCCACCACCACCACCACCACCACTTTTATTCTGCCCAGAGGTTCCTTCTTCACAAGTCATAACAACTCTTAAAAGACCCACCTGCAATTTTAAAAGAAGAATACTCATTGGATTAATTCCATTGGCTGAGACAGCATGTGGTTCTCTTCCTAGAACTACTCTCAACCACGATATGTTTACTTAAGAGCTTCTTAATCATATTCTATCAATATTATAGTACTAATCCTTGATCATGATTCATAATCTAATATAATAGAGGCTTTCCTGGTTTCAATAAAGTTGAACCTTGCATAAAACGCTTGCCCCCACATGATTTGATTGCCGGCCATACGATAAACCAAATACTAATCCAGCTCGTAAGCTTGGATATTTTGTTGGGGAAACAATTAAGAAAGAAATTTCACAGTTATCTACATGACTACATCCAAGTCCAAACATTTTTGAATTGAGAACCTCAAACCACACAACGACGCTAACTACCAAGAAATGAAAAATATCAAGAAGCAACCGATTTTGGGTCCAACCGATTAACAAACAAAGTCATCACTTGAGCGTGTCTAAACAACCTTAAGCTAAACAAGTATTGTCAAATCTTTTACCCTAAACACTCGTGCATTTTACACACCGATTTATCTACGTATCGGTCGAACCGTGTAACTGTCCAACTTAAGATTTTCTCCTAATTTCGACTCGTGGAAGCAGTCAATTACATCTCCTATTATGGAAGGGAAGGTTGGGAAGTGTGAATTTGGGTTGAGATATTGGTATGGGTTGGGACACTGAATCATCGTTTTGGTTACTGTTTGAGAGCTCAGAGGTCCCCCAGCCCTTAAGGTTGGCCATGGCGATTTCTGACACCTGCCCAATTTCTAAACCAAGGCCATCACGCCACCTCCCTCAACTGAGAACCTTTCCTAAATCTGAACCTCCTTCCTTCTAAGGCTTCTGCACCGCACAAATATTCTAATTCTACCTGCTACCCATTATATACCGACACGGTAAAAATAAATCACCTAATTTATTTACATTCACTGTTTCAAAGTTTCACAACAGAAGGAAAATGATCCAAACAAAACACAAAGATTTCATGCGATCAATGACAGATGAAGAATCAGAACTACATTCGACGGTTAAAACCAAAAAA
The DNA here is from genome assembly GCA_009720345.1 of Fragaria iinumae. Lineage (NCBI taxonomy): Eukaryota > Viridiplantae > Streptophyta > Magnoliopsida > Rosales > Rosaceae > Fragaria > Fragaria iinumae. The sequence continues at coordinate 37,526,498 of CM019122.1, read as the reverse complement.
AGAAGAATCAAGTATACAGATTTAAACTCGTGGTCAAATTTGGATTCAGTTGTTAGGTAAAAAAAAAGGACTGAAAATATCTGAAAAGGCTATACCTCATATCAGAGGGATACGAGGCTCGGAGGAGTCAAGATCGACGGCTTCCCTGAGTTTACGGTCATTTTGCCGGAAATTTCTCCTCGGAGATTCAATAGCGGGCGAGAATCTCGGACCTGAACCGTTAAGATCCAGTTTACGGTTTTTTAAAGGTATCCTGCAGTCAACCGAAGTTGCGCCGCCGTCGGTATGGGCGGTGCAAGCTGTTCCACACCTCAGTCGTGCGGTTAAACGGCGGAGATCGTCCTGTGATACAAATATCCACAAATCTTAGCCGTTGATGACGAAAAACCGGACGGAAATGCATAATTTTCAGAGCAGAAAAATAAGAATATGAAAAAAGAGAGAGAGTATGTACATGAGAGCGAAGATCTCTGGTTCGCTTCAACGAAACCGCGCCGACTGAGCGGCGGCCATATCTATCGTCATTGTGAGCCCCTTCGCTGCTCGAAGAGCTCGCGGAGGGTGGAGGCGGCGTCGAAGCCCAAGGCACCACCTGATTCTCACCTTCCTCATCGAAATCAAGATCGCCGTCGTCGTCGTCAGAATCGGAGTCCTGATCTTCATCTAGGTCATCATCATCCGTATCATCATTACCGGCCTGGCTCTCTTCGTCGTCGCCTCTGCTTTCGTTTCTGGCCACACACCGGTCGCAGACGGAAAAAGTATGGCCGAGCTTCTCGCCGGAGGCTTTCCAGGCCGTCGGCGCGTGGCACGCGTGGCAGAGGAGCGTCCTGGAGTGCCTGGCCACCAAGAAATTGGCTCCGTGAACCTTGAAATCGCAGTCCCAGCAGAGAATCGCCTGGTCCGATTCGCAGTAGGTCCGAGCAGGTAGCTGGCAGAGCTCGCAGTTCTTCATCTCCGGTGAAAGGACTCAGAATCCGGCTTAAGTCTAATCGTTTCTTCTCAGTTTCTCTATGTAAATTTTTTTCTCGGAATAATTCTCTCTTCTCTTCAAATACTCAAATACGTAATGGGTGGAAAAAGCAGAGAAAGACCACCTTGCTGTTACTTATAGAAAGTTAGAAACCCACTTCGCTCTTCCATTAAATGACGATTTTACCATTTCCAGTTAAACGCTCTCAACACTGCAACTACTCTTGGATTATTAATAACCCAGTGATTAAACGAGAATATTCCTTTACATAAGAAGGGTAGCTGGGTCATTTCCAGTTAACCGTGTGGGTTCAGACTGCGAGAGCGGAACCAAGAGGGTCCATGGTCGGGAGGTTTTTGAAAAGGAGGACCAGAGGCGGAGGGTGTGGTGGTTCGCAGTGCCAGGTGTCGCTGTGCGAGGGAGCAAGAGCTTGTGTGGTATGAATGGGCAGTCGGGGCACTTTGGTCATTTTGGAGGTTTTGCCTCCTCGGTTGGTGCAGGATATTTTTAAATGATGACATGGCGTGTCCACGTGGGCAAATATGGTGGAGAAGATTCTGTTGGGCTGATGTGGCACGATTTGGACCAACGAACCACGTGGGTCTGCACCTGCCTTGATTCTTCTAATATTAGATTAAATAAATAGTGGGTGGGTCCTGGTTGGCGATTTTCAGCCCTGCATTCCGGGGCTCCGAATAATATCCGCAATTGTTGTATCGGCTGCGGTGGATCGATTAAAAGATATGGCTGAGATCGAGCAGGCCCACGCGCTCTAAATTAGTCGCCAGCTGTCAGCTGTCAGCCGTCAGTCTATCCAATCTTATGCTTTTCTTTTTAGAAAAAGAATTTTGTTACAGGATGCATCATGGCACCTCAAACGGGGCACGAGATTGTGGTCACTTCTGCAGTAGTTTACTAGTTCGACCCTGTAGCACGGTTTATCGACTGATGCAATGCTCTGCTTGTGTGTCTATGTGACTTGTTGAGTGTAGAGTTTATCTGTTAATGGGAATACGAGATTACAATTTGGTTTGGTTTGGTTATAAGAACAGTAAAAGCATGGTGTAAATAACTGTAAAAACAGATAATCTTACATGAATTTGTGGACCATATATCATTTCACTAACAAAAAATCATGGTTAATTTGATACCTAAACTAAGATACCATGTAAATCACGTGCTGCATGTTTATTGTTACCGTACATAATTCTTTTTTATAGAATAAAACAAAAATATATAAGGGAGCATATGGGGCATTCAAAGTTTACAATGTCAAATATAAAGCATGAGCGATCTCATTTAAGATTATATCAGCATGTTTGTTACACAGGACTGTCATGATTAATTTGTAAAACAGTCCTGGACTGTCTAAGCTTGGCTTATGCTGTGATTAAGCCAATCTCATGTTTGGTACTGCTTGGGACTAAAGAGCAGTACAATAAAAATAGTCAAATCTCATATTTGTTGTTGTACTGGACTAAATGATCATTGAAGTAGATGTAAATATCTCTATAAAAATTTACACAGAAAATTGCAACTGCGCACCTGCAGCTTCTACCTGCTTCGATAAGGAATTGAAGGAAGCCGGATTTGGACACCCAGGGTTTGACACAATTGCAGAAGTAGCTGATTTAAAGAGGTTGACAATAGGGCTTTCTCCACCATCTTGAGAATGCAATATTTTTCCATCTGCAGCAGGAAGCAAGCCCAACCAAGGGGCAGTTTGCATGAAATGTGTGGTGTCTGTTTCTCTCTGCGAAGCATGTTTGACTGTGAGGGTATGACTCAAGCAACCACAAAGATGAAGTTTCAATTACTATAGCAATCTGAATACACGTAAACTTCACCTGCTCACTCACAGCAAATATCAAACTTCACCTGAATCCGAATAACTTCTCCTTTGAGCTCTGATTTGGTTTCCCAATGTGTAATACACTTCCAAACTTGTCAATGTGTATTAATTAGAGATCAACTATTCATAATCAATCTATCAGATACATACAAATTGAAGAACAAGAACACCCAGCCATGAAATTGAAGAACAACTAGCATAAAAAAAATAAAAAAAATAAAAATTGAAGAAGAAGAAGAACACCCAGTCATGAAATTGATCAATTCATAACAGATCAAACTACCCAAACACCGAGTCCTTAATCAATTTATCAAATACAAACAACCCATAAACAATTTTCAATGAAATCAATCTGCTGTAAAAATTGAACAACACCCAACCATGAAATTGATCAATTCAACGTATTACACACCGAATCCTTAATCAATCTATCAAATACATACAACCTATAACCAATTTTCTATGAAATCAATGTTTACTCGATTCCAGATCGAAAAAAAAAAGGGGCGGAGAGGGTTTCAAGATGTGAGAGAGAGAGAGAGAAATAGAGAGGAGATCGTACATGTCCAGTAGAAGAGAGAGCAGATAGAGTCGAAGTAGAGAGGAAGCAGAGAGTCGAAGCAGAGGTCGAAATCATTAAACAACGATGCGGTATGTAGTCCGCCTAATTTTGGGGTGACTATGTAAGAAGGCCAAAACGGGACGCGGGGACTACGTATACTCATTTAATTCAGTCCCGTGTTCCTCCAAACATGGGTTTCGGATGATTTTTTTACCTAAGCTAGTCCAATCCTTGTTAATCCGGTGTAACATACGCCACCTATTCGTCCAAGTATTTATCATCAAGCGAGTCATGTCCTAAGTGCACGTGTTATTGCATCGACTACCAAATTTGCATCCTTAAAGGCTAAACATATGTTTAAAGTACCTTTGGAGTAGTTGCTAAAGTTTACTTGAACGTTATTTCCAAGGCAAGGCATGAGTCGGAAAATTATTCATAGTAAGAAATTTCTTTGATATCTTAAAGGAAATCAAAAGACAGATTTTGCAAACGAATACAACGTTGTTACCTTATTATTTTTTTATTTCTTATATTTACGTAGTTTTATTTATCGCGGGTATCGGACAAGCTTACTTACAATAAGTCTAATTTCGGACGATCTCTGTACATGACCATGTGTGAATATATACTATTGGAATGACTAAGATTAGATGAACTTAATAATGCGCATGATTGACCTACATGTAAATGACTAAGATTTCATCGTATACTTTAAGCGTCGTGTATACAATAACATCGGATAGTAATCCGTCAAAGATTTGCCTTCGATCATATATAGCAGGATACTTAAGGTCACTTAAACATAGGAAATACAGCAGTAGACATAAGAATTAACAGAAGACTCTGAACTAGCCAATAAGTTTGGTATCCAAATATGCCTTAGACATTAAAATTAAAAATAGGAACATTTATTACATCCCGCCCAAAAGTTTCTCTGCCCATTTTCATCATAGTTGTGGGCTATGGCAAGTACTCATAGGTGATAGGTCGGTTATTTGGCATGCTTTCCCATATTGGAGTATTCAGTCTAATGTCCATTTCCAGAGCTAAAATGGGTCATCTGGAAGGAAGCCCAAAACTCAGTCTCTCGAATTTCCACTACCTCGATAATCACATAGAGGAAATCTCGGATTACAAGCCCTAGGAAGATTAATCGTGCTTTCAGAATATATATATATATATATATATATATATATATATATATATATATATATATATGTTAACTAGAGAGACCTTTGATCTTCCTCCCATCCTTCGAATACAATTCCCACCGGAGATTGATTGTCACCACCATATATCGAGTGTTAAACTGTTGATGCTACTTCCAGATGAGATGAGCGATCGGTTTTGCATTAGTATGTTCCAGCACGGTTGCTCCAAATTACAAGTATCAGTAATTTCATAGCTCTGCTTTGTCATTTGGACTTGAAATCAATTGGACTCATCTAGTTTCTTATGTGCGTTTGCATAATTGCATTGTAGGAGTGGACTATTTAGCGCATGAAAAGCACCTAGAAGTGTTGCAAGAGCAACAACGACCAACCAAAAAACAAAGAAAAAGGAAGATGAAGAGTGGTTGCAAGCAAAATAATTACAACAAGAAAACAAGAGGTGAACAAATATGCGATCAAACACAAAGGAACAGTTACTAAAAACAAAAGCAAGGAGGAGAAAAGATGAATGAACCAAAAAAAAAGATGAATGAAACAAAACGCGAAGACCTTGACTTGATATTGGGATGCATACTTTTCAATCATCCAGCTCAGTGGAAGCATCACTAATTAGACTGCTACGGAATCTCATCTCTCTGCTGTGGCTGGAATATTTATTTGTTTGTTTACTGCAAGATGCAGGGCAGAACAGGTATGTTTATTACTCAGTCTCTGTTCTTGAGGTTGAAGATGAAATTACATTTATATTTTTGGTCTGTGGCGCAATTTGTTGAGTTATCTATGTGCTATTAAACTAGGGAAATGGACTATGGGACCAAATTATGAGTCTAAAAGAAGTTTGTATTTGCAACTTTGCAAGGAGATAATGTAGTTGTTGCTACTGAGGGAAAAGATCATGAGACCTCTTTGTTAGCAGTAGACTCCCTCGAGACTAGCAGATAGGTTTACTTTCCTATATGATGTTTCTCCGAAGAGGACAGACAATGTGTTATGCGACTGGCATGCTATCTTCGATCTTCTTATCATATGCACTCTTGTTGTGCTTTTCTCATCCCTTCTGCTCTGCTAGAGATACAATAACCAAAGGCGATCTAATTATAGATGATGGATCAGAGGGTCTTGTTTCAGCTGGAGGAAAATTTGAACTGGGGTTCTTTTCCCTAAATGCAACAGGAAGCTCAGGCAGTTATAGAAGATATGTTGGCATATGGTATCACCACCGGACTCCAATGACACTTGTATGGGTTGCCAACAGAGACAATCCACTACTTGCTGATCAAACTGGAGTTCTTGCAATTAATCGGGGTACCCTCCAACTGGTGGATAGAACTTCAAGCAAGTCTTTATGGTCGGCGGAGATTAAAGTAACAGTAACACAAGCTCTCAATCGGACAGTGAAGCTCAAGGATGATGGGAACTTGGTGTTAAGCTATACTGAAGCAGAGTTGGCACTAGTTCTGTGGCAAAGCTTCGAAAATCCTACTGATACATTCCTTCCTGGGATGAAATTGGATACAAGCTTAAATCTGACTTCATGGAACAGCGAAGATGACCCAAGAACTGGGAACTTTACCTTTGAACTAGATGAAGACAACCAGTATATCATCAAGAAATCATCCAAAGATTACTGGAGAAGTGGAGCACCAAATGCTAATTTTTTCAGCTTAGATGAAATGCCTGCTGCAGTTGCTTACTTGTTATCAAATTTCAGCAAGAGTTACTTAAAAGAAGGTTCCAGCCCGATTTTCCAACGTAATGATTCTTCATACAAACAGATAGCAGTTCTGTCACGATCAGAGTACAACTCTACAAGATTGGTGATGGATTATACTGGAAAGCTGAAATGGCTTGTGGACAAACAAAATTACTGGAGCCCGACATGGCTGGAGCCAAGAGATAATTGCAGTGTGTTTAACCCTTGTGGGAACTCTGGTTCCAGCTGTAACAGTAATAATAGTCCAATATGCAAGTGTTTGAATGGTTTCAAGCCCCAGCTTCCAAATAAATGGGATATTGGAGATTTTTCTGGTGGATGCATTAGAGAGTCCAAGTTATGTACTACCACAGCTAGGAATGATACATTCTTCAGTTTGAAGGTGAAGAAAGTCCAAAAGCCAGACAGAGAGACCTCTGTTGCCAATGAAACAGAATGCAGGAACAAGTGCTTCAACGACTGCGAGTGCGTGGCTTACTCATACGTTGATGGTGAAATCAGAAATCGGGCTACTACTCGTTCGTGTTTCACATGGGCTTCGACGGAACTAAGTAATCTTGAAGAAGACTCTGGTGGCCACGACCTATATGCTCGCATTGTCATGTCTGATTTAGGTATTGTACTTCTCTTTTTTATTTTCGAACATGTACGTTGATAACTGCCGCTAGTCTGCTACAAATATTAAAACGTTTCCAAATCAACATACTGTAAGGGATCGTATAACCTACTTACAGCTGGGACATGTTGAAGAAAGAAAGTATAAGGACCTCAATTGCGAGCTTTTACTGTATTCCATGAGAATATCCTTACATATAGTTCTTTGGGGTTATGCAGCTTGATGCTAACCATGATTGAGAGTGAGGCAGTATAAATTTTGGGGCGTTTCCTTATAAAGAAGAACTCAAACCATGTAGAATTTGACAAAATCCAACTATTGCATTGGTTTATTATCAGTTAACTATATCCTTCTTACTTTGACAGTAAATCATTCACGAAGAAAAATTCCATTGTTTCTAATAGTTGTTGCGGTGCTTGTAACCGTTATTATTCTGGTATGCATAATTTCCATTTATATACGGAGAAGAAAGATGATTAAGAGACGAGGTAACCTATCTAATGCTTACAGAAACAACTTCTTTTCTATATGCATCTTCTCTTTTACATGTATCATTTCTACTTTTATTTACTATAGGGATGTCAAATCCTATATGATATAGTAAATAAATGATACATATAAAAGAGAAGCTGCATATGCTTGGATATCTCCATATTTAGTCTTACTGAATTTATTTTGCAATTCTACTTATCAGATCAGATAAGTCGCGGACAACTTGATAGTGAAAGACAAGTCAAAACTTTAATAGAGACAAGTGAGTTCAAGGAAGAAGATGGGAAAGGTATAGATGTACCTTTTTTTGATTTGCAAAGCATATTAGAAGCTACAGATAACTTCTCAGATGCTAACAAACTTGGACAAGGGGGGTATGGACCTGTTTACAAGGTACTTTAGGGATTCCATTTTGTCTTAGCAATTGAATCAGGCTTCTTACATATCGTGTTGAAAAACAGATTTTGTTTGTCATTATAATGTGAAGCGATTCACGTTAGTTCTCATTAAATCCATCAGAAAATCTGTGTAATGCGTTTTAATTGTTTCCAGGGAGTGTTTCCTGGAGGTCAAGAAATTGCGGTTAAGAGGCTATCAAGGGTTTCAGTACAAGGCTTACAGGAATTTAAGAATGAGGTGGTGCTAATCGCCAAACTTCAACATCGTAATCTCGTTAGACTCAGAGGATATTGCTTGAAAGGGGAAGAAAAGATATTACTCTATGAGTACATGCCTAACAAAAGCTTAGATTCCTTCATATTTGGTTCGCTCTCAGTCCTCTTTTCAGTATCGTTTACTGTCTTCTACTGCATGATAAATTCTTTCTTGATTGACTAATTTTTATACTACCATGTATGCTAAACTTTTCACTAAATGACTGTAAAATTTGCAAGATCATACACACAGCGTGATTCTCAATTGGGAGATGCGGTTTAATATCATACTGGGGATCGCTCGAGGACTACTTTATCTTCATCAAGATTCCAGGTTGAGGATTGTTCATAGAGATTTGAAAACCAGCAACGTGCTTTTGGATGAGGAGATGAACCCCAAAATATCTGACTTTGGCTTGGCCAGGATTGTTGGAGGCAAAGAAACCGAGGCAAACACAAATACAGTTGTAGGAACCTAGTAAGTACAACTTCAAGGTGTATGGTTCGTACATTGTATTCTCTTATCCATTAGAACATATATAAGTGCTTCTGTGTTCACACATTATTGATTTTACAACGAACTGTGATGCAGTGGCTACATGTCTCCGGAATATGCGTTAGATGGAACTTTCTCCATCAAATCAGATGTCTTTAGTTTCGGTGTGGTTCTTCTTGAGATAATCAGTGGAAGAAAGAATGCAGGATTTTATCAGTCCAAGCAAACTTTCAGCCTCATTTGTTATGTAAGTTGCATTTTCCTCTTTTCAATTTTGGCCAATAGGTAAAATATTTTGCATAACCGCTCTTGTCCCAATTTATTCATGCTACATTGGATATCAAAATTTTCTCAGGCATGGGAACTCTGGACAGAAGATAAGGTGTTGGATTTAATGGACAAGAATTTGCAAGAAAGTTGTGACAGAAGTGAATTTATAAAGTGTGTAAATGTTGGGCTATTATGCGTACAAGAAGATCCCGTCGACCGCCCTACAATGTCAAATGTTATTACCTTGCTTGACAGTGAAACTGCAGTCCCTGCAACTCCTAAACAACCAGCCTTTTTCATAAGGAGAGGCAGCTCAAGCACAGCTTCCACTTCTACTAAGCCAGAAACAATTTCTGAAATAACTACTCTGGAAGGTAGATAAGTAATCCATCACTTCAGCTCCTTTTTTTTTTTTTTTTTTCTCTCAACCTTTAACTGTAATGATTTCTTGGGTACCACCCTGAAAGATCTGTCTACCAATTTCAGATAAGAATAATAAAACCTTCAGTGAAATAGTGTAACTTCTTCTTTGTTGGTGATAAAATTGTTCAGCGTTTACTGTTCCTTCAATGTAATAATGGTAAAAGTGTCTCTGGACTAATTCTGTGCAATACTTGTGAAAGCCTTTCTGGTCAAATATTATCTCACCAAAAAATCGTGGTTAACATATTAGTATGTTATGTTATTGATATTTTAAAAAGCATACCATGTAAATTGCATATACTTACACTGTGTGTATACAAACATCTTTCCAGTGAACTTTATTTTCTTTTAATGGACAATGGACAAAAGGTAACCTTAATTAGGAAACATCTGAAAGACATCTAACGTTTGTAATGTCAAAATACAAGAGCATGAGGAACCTCATTTAGAACTATATTCATCCAAAGTAGTGCATCTGTTATTGTATCAGCTACAAAATTAGTCTTCTTAAAGACATGTCTAAAATATTTCTACAGTTTACTCGGCAAGATTTAGAGCATGCCGAATTTCATCGTAAAAATGGGCTTTAGCAAGTACTTATTGTCATACTTTCCACATAGAGCCAACTGTCAATATCCAGAGCCCAATGTAGCTAGAATTGGGTAGTTTGGAAGGAAGCCCAAAAATTAGTCTGTCGAATTTCCACTAGACCACTATCATGATCATGGAGGAAATCTAGCAGAAGTATGCCCTAGAACTAATCGTGCTTTTCAGAATGTAGATGTTAACTAGAAGGACGGGACTACTGTAAAACACTAAAACTAAAGATAAACCCTACCTAGCGTGAAGTCGCGGACTTTCTTTTCCCAGCGTGCTACTTCTAAGTTCTAAACAACCAAGTGTTTTGGTGAAGCTTGAACTGAATGAGCCATTTGAAGAGGAAGATGCTAAACCAGGAGTGTTGTTCAAACGTGAAGAATACACATGGGATCGGCCACGCCCTTTTAACATTGGTAAGCAATTGCATGTCCCTAATACTGGGAAGAATGTCATCTTGGATAAAAATAAGTTTTTGGCTTTCACAAAATTTTCATCACCACAAACACTATTCTCATAGTTGGGCTTAATAATCTCTCTTTCTCGTATGATGTGAACAACATGAGTGTGTTTCAGAGGCATGTTGAAACTTGGAAGACGAAGCTTACAAAGGAGTCACTACCACAAATATGGGCAATTGATACCATCTTATACCCTCTATTGCATCAATGGTGACCACACTCCTCAACAGACACCAATACTTGAAATTAGTTGACAGTAAAGTCACAAATAAAATGTAACGGTGTGCTTTGAAAATCACCTTTAAAACTATTGGTGTGTATTGAACATTTGAATATCACCAACACCCACTTTTCTTATTTTCGATGATAACCACCATCCACTTAATTGTTTAAAGGATTTATTACTTTCTAGTGCTCTATATAATCTGAACATATCTTTACTCTACCATCAGTTAATTGTTTATAAATCTTTTACTTTGTTCCTCATCTTATCTCTAACTATATCTGTTTTCTCTAGGTCTCTCCGTCAAAATTCAAATTTCAATGAATATCAGCAGCCAAGATCTCCACTTTGTCTTCACAATTCATGGTCGAGGCTTCCAAGATTTCCGATGAGATCCAGGTTATCACGAACCAAGCTGGCAACAACTTAATTGAAAAAGAAGATTGAAAGTCAAAAAACTGGATTTGAAGAAGCTCATCAAAGAATGTGAAGGAAGAAGAAGCTCAATCTATTGGTCATCTCCCCTTCTATCACCAGATCTGACCAACGCCTAAAGATTTCTCAGCCTTCGTCAAGGAGGAGCTCGTTGCAGGCTCGTCGGAGACACTCTCCCTCAGGTTTTCGTTTGTTCCCAAAATTGTGTGTTCGATTTATTGGGTTTTGTGTAATAATGATTGCATGTGTTGCAGAAACAAGAAGATGAACTTAGTGGAGGATGTGGAGGACGAGTACAATGAGGATGATGATGATGATGATTGGCCAGATTTCAAAGATTTGAGTTTTGGTTGTTTTATGGGTTGAAGTGTTCTTGCTGAGCTTGTTCTGTTTAGTCTGTGGAGCTGAATTATAAAGGGTACGTAGGGTAAGTGTTTGAAGCCTTAACAATTTCTACTACCAGTTGCCTGGAATGAGATTTTGGATCGAAACCTTTACATTAATTCATGGCCTGTTTGAAACCTTGAACTTCTTTGAATCGTTTGACTTTGACATGGTTATGCTGCGACCTGCATCTTTACCAGAAACTGACTATAAAATTCTAATTCAAATGCATATGCATCATCGAAAAAATTCAAATGCAAATGGGTGTTTGATATGTTATTATAGTGTGTTGAAGGAAGTCATCAAAGCCCATAACAGTAATCTGAAAATGGGTCACCAAAAAACTGATAGTGAACGTTTTAACTTAGCCACGCCAGCAATAGGTACTAATCAAGTATTAGTGTGAGAGGCCGTGTCTAGACCCTATACCTACCATTGATTGGTGCCCAAATTTCTAATGGTGTTTGTTGCCCACTTTTGTGGTAGTGCTAGTGGGATTACCCTAGAAGATGCAAGAGCAAGAAGAGACAAGATGAAAAAGGTCAAATCTGTACTGATGGTGAAATGATGTGTTCATTTAAGCTTGTAAATTCCAATGAAAATAACGTATATCAGTGTTGCTAACTTGGGTGCGTGACAACTGGATTATTGAGATGGAACGAAAGTGACAAGAGATATTTTTCTGTTCTTCATATTCGTGGACTCAATGAGAAGGATGGAAGAAACCAAAAACAAAGAGACGACCTTGACCTGGAGATGTTAGGCCAGCTCTTCTCAATCATTCAGCCAAGACTAGTCTAATGTAAATTTTATTGATTAATGAAATCCCAATTGACCAAAAAACACTAACAAACACGAAATTTGTGTACTGGTATTGCTTGGCTGCTGATGCTTCAGATCTCGGAAGCAAAAGCGCCTTAATCTAATTATAGGTGTATCAGTGTATGCAAGCAGTCTCAAGTTTAGTTGACTTGGTATAGTTGGTTAAGATGTTCATCTGATCGGTTCAATTGGGGAGGTCGTTTATAGGATCAAATTCAGAGTCATACAGAGTTCTTAATATGTTACTAGGAATACAGAATACTAGCTAGTTGATAAATGGAAAAAGAGAACAATGGCAGTCTGTGGTAGCTAGCAGGGAAACAAATGAAGGCTGCTTAGCTCCCTCAATCCATTCTGCTTAGCCATAAGATCGAAGAAGATACCAAGAACATTTTTTCATTACTTGGTTTGCATATAGCATGGTATCTTACATGTTTTTCTTGTATGTACTACTATTGCTATGCTCTTATGACAACCTATTTTGTGTTGCTAGAGATACATTAACATATGATGATCCAGTTATCGATAATGGATCAGATGCTCTTGTTTCAGCAGGAGGAGAATTTGAACTAGGTTTCTTTCCAACTGCTACAGGGAAAAGATATGTGGGCATATGGTATCATAAGATCAAACCAAGAACAGTTGTATGGGTTGCCAACCTAGAGGGACTACCAGCCAATTCCACTGGAGTTTTTACAATTGATGAAGAAGGTAACCTCTGCGTGTTGGATAGAGATACTGGAAAGCTTTATTGGTCAGCAGAAGTTGGAACATCTTCGTCTTTGAACATGACATTGATGACAGTACAGATAACGGATTATGGGAACCTGGTTTTGAGGGAAACTGGTGATGAGTTGACAGCAGATCCTTTGTGGCAGAGCTTTCAATACCCAACTGATACATTCGTTCCTGGGATGCTAATGGATGCTAACTTGGAGTTGACTTCATGGAGCGACAAGGATGACCCAAGAACTGGGAACTACACCTTCAAGCTAGATCAGGGAGGGAACCTGTTTACCATCTTAAACAAATCGGTTCCTTACTGGAAAAGTGGAGATCCAGGTATATACTTGAGCTCAGATGAGATGCCTCCTGAGGTAGCTGACTTGTTATTAAACTTAACCAAGAGTTCTCTTTATAGAACTCAGTCACAATTTAACTACAGTTATACAAGATTGGTGATCAATTCTAATGGAGTGCTCAATGGTTTGACCTGGATCGACACCATTAAGCAGTGGAGTGTCTTCTTGTCTGAGCCAAAAGATCAATGCAGTGTGATAAATGCATGTGGAAACTTTGGCAGCTGTAATATTGATAATACCCCGCTAGTGTGCAAATGCTTGCCAGGTTTCAACCCCCAGTTTATAGAGAAGTGGAAATCCGGAGAATTTTCGGGTGGTTGCACAAGACAGTCGTCATGTAGCGAGAATGACACCTTCTTAAGCATAAAGGTGAAAAAGGCAGGAAGATATGATTCATTATCCTATGTTACCAGTGATACAGAATGCAAGAATACGTGCCTTGGTAGTTGCCAGTGCCAGGCTTACTCTACTTCAGCTGTAAACTTCACTTCTCGAAGGGATATTCTCAAGAATGTCATTTGTTATATATGGACCACTGATCTAAATAATCTGGTGGAAGACTCTGGTAACTTTGGCAAGAATCTCAATGCTCGAGTTTCCCTGTCTGATTTAGGTATGGCACTCCACTTTATTCACTGCGCTATGACCTTTAAACATGTACATAAAAGCATGATGCTAAGAGAGTGAACATAAATGGGGTATTCTAATTCCTTACTTTGTCATGACAGTTGAATATTACACCTTGTGCAGGATCTATTGTAAGAGACTGTCAGCCTTGTGGCACAACCACCATTCCTTATCCCCTGAGCACTGGATTAGATTGTGGTGACCCCATGTATTTAAGTTTCTGGTGCAACACCTCCAGTAGTGAATTCATCTTCCTTGGTTCAGATGACACCTCCTTTAGAGTTATAAATATCAGCCGAAGTACACAACAATTCATTATCAAATCCAAAAATAAGGATTATTGTGATTCTAGAAACAGAAGGCCGAACATTTCCCTTCCGTTTAAGGTAATCAGTTGGTGCAGTTCTGACCTGACGAGGAATTTTAATTCTGCCATAGACTCATCCAGCAGTCCTTCTGTAATAGAGATGGGTTGGGAGCCACCCCTGGAACCAACCTGCACTACATTAAAAGACTGCAGGGACTGGCCAAATTCTACTTGCAATCCAGTAAGCGGAGGAAAGAAAAACTGCCTTTGCAATACAAATTTTCAATGGAACGGCATCGCTTTAAGCTGTACTCAAGGTGAAAATGCTGTGCCTCTTTTAAATTAACATTCCTATATTGAGTCCAGTGCTGCTGAAAACACTGGTACTGCTAAGAAGGATTATTTTGATTGAGATTTTGTCCAACCATAAATGAGAAGTAACTGAAACCAAGTAGAATTTGACTGAAGTCTTTTATTATGTTGGCCTTATTATCATGGAATATGCTGCTTCAGAATGTTCGGTGATTATACAAAGTCACTTCTGATTATCTTGGTTTTTTGCAGAAGGAAATCTACAAGCGCTGTCAAATAAGAGTTCAAGGAAAAAATTGCTATTGCCTCTGCTTCTTGTGGCAGCTATAAGTGGGATAATTCTAGCATGCATCATTGGTTTTTGTATATGGAGAAGAAAGATGACTAAGAGACAAGGTATATATATTTTTTCAGAGGTAAATTTAAGTTCCTACTTTAGATGCATGAAACTGTGCTTAGTTTGTTCTATTGAATGTCAAGATGAGAAATTGAGTAGAAACTTGTTCAATTCCATGTGTTAGATCAAGTAAGTCGTCCGCAGCTTGATAGTGAAAGAAGAGTCAAAGAGCTCATAGACACAAGTGACTTCAATGAAGAAGCTGATAAAGGCATAGATGTACCTTTTTTTGATTTGCAAACAATACTAGTTGCTACAGATAATTTCTCAATTGCAAACAAGCTTGGACAAGGGGGCTATGGGCCTGTTTACAAGGTAATATACCAGTACTTGTTTGTCATATCTTCACAATTGAGCTACTGCAATACTTATTTGTTGTCATGGGCTAGTTGTACGTTTTCATGTTTTTAACAAATTAAACTTGTTTTCAGGGGATCTTTCCTGGAGGTCAAGAAATTGCTGTAAAGAGGCTATCAAAAGTTTCAGGACAAGGCTTACAGGAATTTAAGAATGAGGTGGTGCTAATCGCCAAACTCCAACATCGTAATCTTGTTAGACTCAGAGGATATTGCATGAAAGGAGAAGAAAAGATTTTACTGTATGAGTACATGCCTAACAAAAGCTTAGATTCCTTTGTATTTGGTTCGCTTCTAATCCTCAGTTTTACTTTTTTTTTTTTTTACTGCATAGTATGATGTTTCTTGATTAACTGAACTACCATAAGTACTAAATGTTTTGTTGAAATGGAAAATGTAAACTTTGCAAGATCATACTCAAAGCCTGTTTCTAAATTGGGAGATGCGGTTTAACATTATTTTGGGAATTGCTCGAGGACTTGTTTATCTTCATCAAGATTCCAGGTTGAGGATCATTCACAGAGATTTGAAAACCAGCAATGTTCTTTTGGATGAAGAAATGAACCCCAAAATATCTGACTTCGGCTTGGCCAGGATTGTTGGAGGCAAAGAAACCGAGGCAAACACAAATACAGTTGTAGGAACCTAGTAAGTGCATACTTCGGTGTACGGTTCATACATGAATTCTTCTATCCTTTTCTGAAGTTCTTTTGTGCCCACATGTCTTTGATTGTATAACAATTTGTGATGCAGTGGTTATATGTCGCCAGAATATGCATTAGATGGAAATTTCTCTGTCAAATCAGATGTCTTTAGTTTTGGTGTGGTTCTTCTTGAGATAATCAGTGGAAAAAAGAATGCAGGATTTTATCAGTCCAAACAAACCTTCAGTCTACTTAGTTATGTAAGTTGCAGTTTAATCTTCTTCTTCTTTTTCCTTCTGTTTTGGCAATGGCTGGGTGAAGTATCTTGAATATTTAGAATCCACTCGTGCCCCATTTTATATTCATGCTACATTGGATTTTCGACATTTTCTCAGACATGGGGACTCTGGACAGAAGACAAGGTGTTGGATTTAATGGACAAGAATTTGGAAGAAAGTTGTAACAGAAGTGAATTTATGAAGTGTGTAAATGTTGGGCTATTATGCGTACAAGAAGATCCCGTTGATCGCCCTACAATGTCAAATGTTATTACCTTGCTTGACAGTGAAGCTGCAATCCCTGCAACTCCTAAACAACCAGCCTTTTTCATAAGGAGAGGCAACTCTAGCACAGCTTCCTCTTCTACTAAGCCAGAACCAAATTCTGAAATAACTATTCTGGAAGGTAGATAGGTAATGCATAACCTTCCCTTTTTTTTTTTTTTTTCTCTCTCTCTCTCTCTCTATATATATATATACCTTTAACTGTAATTACTTCTTGGGTATATCCAGAAAGATCTGTCCACCAATTTCGAACAAGAATAATAAAACCTTTGGTGAAATACTGTAACTTCTTCTCTGTTGGTGATTAATTTGTTCAGCGTTTAATGATCCTTCAATCTAATAATGGTAAAAGTCTCTGGACTAATTCTGTGCAATACTTGTGAAAGCCTTTCTGGTCTATTTGTTACCATTTTAATTTCAATATACTTTCTTGGTTTGTAACTATTGACCATCTTTGTGTACCTTTTTACCTTCTTCAACTGATCGACTGAGTCATTTCGAAATCGACAAATCTTGAAACCAACTGGGAATGAGTTTTGTTTCTTGCTTTGTTGGGATTGGATCAAGTAAACTTCTACTTTATGTGATCTAGGTTTGTTTTTTTGTATAAGGAGACTGATCTCGATATTAAAATCTAGTTCATAATCTTAGCTTTGCCTTGTCGTTTCGATGCTCCAATAATAGGGAAATACATTCCCTCTGGCCTTTGTGTAAAGTTTATCTCTTCCTCCCAAAATAAGGTTTTGGAATGATGCATAAGCTCAATCTATTGCGCCCTTTTTGTGTCACAAACTTGTTTTAAAAACCATGCAGATCAACATTGCTCTTTACCTTTATCACCACTCCATTAAACAATCAAGAGAAGACAAAGAAGAGCACATGTTGTTTGTTTCATAAATAGAAAACCCGCTTAACTATGTCTGCAAATTCTTCTTCACAAAAACAGGAGGAAAGCAATTCCAGGGGCCCAAGAAAAAGATGAAATGGGGTTACCGATATCCAATTCCCTACTTTGAACTGTTAACCTCTTTGTCCTGCTTTCTTTTCAAATAATTCAAGTTTGGTCTGATTGCACAGTGTACATGATTTTCAGATTGTTTAGACTTATAGAACTACAGCAGAAACCACTTTATTTTCTTCAGTGTAGCAGATTTGCTTCTTAGCATGTAAAGTTCTATAATGATTCCGAGTATTTCAAGCTCCGGATACTTGAGCCGTGACATTAGTCACTACTCACTAAGAATCTATATGATGAAATGAATAGTAGTAACTGAACGGTGGTGTTAATGTGTTTCTGCTACCTGTATTCTGTAGAACATGTGTTCACTAAGAGGAAACAGTTTACCATTTTTGTCATTGATCTTCTTTTGTTTAATCCTTTCATATTCTAGGAGGGTTCCGGGAACTTCATATGGATGTAGATAGTGCTGTCAATTGTTTCCTTTTGAAATAGGGTTAAATGGTTAATTATGCACCAATAGAATCTTAATCTGCTTTAAGCTATTGGACAAGATTGACCAGGTCACCTAACAAAGACTAATGCATCCATAAATCACCAACTGACCAATTGGTTCCTGGCACATTGCAAACAGCTTGCAAAGTTAACATCTGGGGTCACTTTTGTGAATTAAAAACCACAGAGGCATGTGAATTGAGGAAGCAAAACACTGAGGTAACTTCAATGATTGATTTTTCCTGTAACAATGTTCTAGCTACATTAAGCAAGAATCATCAGGAAATAATCATCTTAAGTTTTTCAGTAAACATGTTCTCTATCATCTTTTTGTACTCATTCTTGTTATGCACTTTTCTTCATTGTTGCATTGCTAAAGATGTGATAGCATATAACAGTCTGATTAGTGATGAAAAAGGTGATACCATTGTTTCATCAGGAGAAAAATTTGAACTTGGGTTCTTTACTCCTAATGGAAGCTCTGGTACTAGAAGATATGTTGGTATTTGGTATTACAGATCGAATCCACAAACTGTCGTGTGGGTTGCAAATAGAGACAACCCTCTTGCAGATACTGGTGGAGTTTTCGCTTTTGCAGAAGATGGAAATCTTAAGGTGTTGGATGGCAGTAGGAAAACTTACTGGTCATCAAGTCTTGAAACTTCATCATCAATGACTAGGACATCAAAGCTCATGGACACCGGTAATCTTGTTGTGAGCAATAGAGAGCAAGGAAACAACTCAGTTCAAATTGTCTGGCAAAGTTTTGAAAATCCAACTGACACATTTCTTCCTGGCATGAAAATGAGCGCAAAATTAGTACTGAGTTCATGGAAGAGTTACAATGATCCCGCAACAGGAAATTTTACATTTCAGCAAGATCAAGAGGAAGCAAACCACTTTGTTATCTGGAAAAGATCGAAAAGGTACTGGAAGAATGAAGATCATGGCAACTTCATTAGTTCTGATGAGATGGCTTCTGCAATTCTCTACTTGCTATCAAACTTCACCTCTACAGCAGTCCACAATAACTCTGTGCCATATCTCACCTCCTCATTATACACTTCTACAAGGCTGGTTATGAGTTTCTCGGGCCAAATTCAGTATCTATTGTGGGATAGTGAGAAGGTTTGGTCTATGATATGGGCAGATCCTAGAGATAGATGCAGTGTATATAATGCATGTGGAAATTTTGGTAGCTGTAACAGCAAAAATGGTTTGGTTTGCAAGTGTTTGCCTGGTTTTAAGCCTAGTTCACCGGATAATTGGAATCATGGAGATTATTCAGGTGGATGCACTAGGAAGTCAACATTATGTAGCAACTATGCTGAGAGTGACACATTCTTGAGCTTAAAGATGATGAAAGTGGGAGATCCTGATTCCCAATTCAATGCCAAAAGTGAAGTGGAATGCAAAGTAGAGTGCCTTAACAACTGTGATTGTAAAGCTTATTTCTATGAAGAGGTGGAGAAGAGAAAATCTGGTGGGAGTAGTAGTTCAACATGTTGGATCTGGTCACAAGATGTCACCAATCTTCAGGAGGACTATGAAGGTGGCCGAGATCTACAGGTTCGTGTAGCAGTTTCAGATATAGGTATGTTTCTTTTTCTTTAACTAAAGATGCTCGAGTCATGGCAATACTAAAGTATCATGAGATTTGTTGAAGATAATTAGTTTTATAATTACTGCATAAGTAAACTGGTTTATCTTCTTTATTTCAAAGTCTACATATTCTTTTTTGTTCAATGCAATGATTTGTGAATCAGAGGGTGATGTGCATATCAGTAGTCTTAAACAGTATCAATAAAATATAGGCCACCCTGTAATCATTAATCTACTCTAAATTGAGCTCCAACCTTGTCTAAACTAATTAGCTAATAATCACAATATTGAGCAACCCTGGCTTTTCTGATTACATGTAGTTGTAGCTCATTCAGATGACCAATGAACCTATTACATACTATTGTTGATCGATTGTCATCCTTTTTTACACGACCTTTGTTAGAGAATTGCTTAGACCAAAACCTTTGTTCTTTAGTGTTAAAATTTCCAGAATCATGTTTTCTCAGAATCTACAGCAAGAAGCTGTGGAAGTTGTGGCACAAACCTGATCCCTTATCCCTTGAGCACTGGACCAAAGTGTGGTGATCTTACTTACTATAGTTTTTTCTGCAATATCTCAACTGGCCAGTTGAGCTTTGAAACACCAAGCGGCACCTACCATGTCACAAGCATCGATGCGGACACACAGACATTTGTCATCCAAGCTGATGATGCAGATGGATGTAGAGACGAAAAATTTCTGAAGCTCAACCAGTCTTCTCCATATAATGTGACAAGGATGTGCAAAGCTGATCCGACACGTTTTAGGCCCAACTTGTCATTTAAAGGAGGATATGAAGTTGAAGTCGCTTGGGAGTCACCCTTGGAACCACCTTGTTCGTCATCTACAGACTGCAAGGACTGGCCCCTTTCGATATGTGAAGCTACTCTTGACGGGAAGAAAAGGTGTCTTTGCACTGCAAACTCAAAATGGGATAGCAGGAGTTTGAATTGTACTCAAAGTAAGCTTGCTTATACTGTGCCAAACTATAACTTTATTATACACGGGGTAAATGAGAGATAATGCATGGATGCAAATGAAATTAGTTAAAACCACTTATCTTTCTTTGGCGTGACAACTACTTATCTGTCTTTGTATTGCATACTGATAAAACCAGATACATTTTTGCAGAAGTTGGTCACAGAAAGCAAACTGGTGAGCAAGGGAAGATGACACTGGCTCTAATCATTGCAGTAACTTGCACAAGTGTAGCTGTTCTAGCAATTCTTTCAAGTACTTTTGGTTATGCTTATCTGTGGAGAAGAAGGCGCATTAAGACAAAAGGTAACTAGCATATATCCATGAGTTTAGTCTGTTTAGAGCTTCATTAATATGATCTAGGTTGTTTCTGATGATGTTATCTTTGAACTGAATCAGAAGGCAGGGCATATCTTCAAAAATGTTCAACACTTCATCACTTTTATGACAGTGAGAGAAAAGTTAAGAACTTAATTGAATCAGGCCGATTTAGAGATGATGATACGGAGGGCATTGATGTACCCTCTTTTGATTTGGAAAGCATACTGGTAGCTACAAAATACTTCTCCATTGCAAATAAACTTGGACAAGGAGGATTTGGTCCTGTCTACAAGGTAATGTCCCTCTACTATCTATACCTCAATGTAATATTAACTGGTTCCTGATGCATAATAGAACTATGTTAATTTGGATTGTACTATCAGGGTAAGCTTCCGGGAGGAGAAGAAATTGCTGTAAAGAGGCTGTCGAGTTGTTCAGGCCAAGGCTTAGAGGAGTTTAAAAATGAGGTTTTGTTAATTGCCAAACTCCAACATCGGAATTTGGTTCGACTTTTGGGCTATTGTGCTGAGGGAGATGAAAAGATGTTAATCTATGAATACATGGCCAACAAAAGCTTAGACTCTTTCATATTTGGTTAGTCTCTACTTACGTTCTCCAGAATTATTCATTGCCTAATGTCTTACACATTTGATTTATAAAAACTAACTGACAAATAATGCCTTGAAAGATCGAAAAGTAAGTGTATCATTGGACTGGAATACACGCTTTAACATCATCCTAGGAATTGCTCGGGGGCTTCTTTATCTTCATCAAGATTCTAGATTAAGGATTATTCATAGAGATCTGAAAACTAGCAACATTCTACTGAGTGAAGAGATGAACCCGAAAATATCAGATTTCGGCTTGGCAAGGATCTTTGGAGGCAATGAAACTTCAGCAAGCACCAATAGAGTAGTGGGAACATAGTAAGTTTAACTAGATTGATGGTATATATGGTTTTCATCAGAGCTAATATTCTTGGTCACATCACATCTCAATCAAAAACCACAAAAGGGTGTGCATTTCAAGCATATAAATTTTTCGCGCTGACTCCACATTTGATTCTTTTATTGCAGTGGCTATATGTCTCCGGAGTATGCATTAGATGGGTTATTCTCAGTAAAATCTGATGTTTTTAGCTTTGGTGTAGTTGTGATTGAGATCATCACTGGGAAAAGGAACACCGGATTTTATCAGCCTGAAACATCTTTGAGTCTTCTTGGCTATGTGAGTGATATAAACATTTCATAGTGGCTAGTTAGTATTTATAACATCATCACACCTTACCTTTTGTAAATTAATACCAGGCATGGCATTTGTGGAAAGAAGAAAAGGCATTAGATTTGCTAGAAAACACACTTTGTCACAGCTGCAACAAGGAGGAGTACTTCAAGTGTGTCAATGTTGGACTCCTATGTGTACAAGAAGATCCAGCTGATCGGCCAACCATGTCACAAGTGGTTTTCATGCTCGGAAGTGAAAGTCCAACAATTCCAACCCCTAAACAACCTGCGTTCGTTGTTAGGCGATGCCCTTCTAGTTCTAGCAGGGCTTCTAACTCTTCAAGCAAGCCTGAAACAGTTTCGAACAATGGTTTAACTGTTACCTTAGAAGATGGTCGATAGCAAAAACATTGCTTCGACTTACTTTTCTTCATGATGTAATCCTTAGACTCTCTACCGTCGGATGTACTGTTAAACTATGCTCTCTTCAACTGTCAGAATCAAAGTTAACCAAACCAATGCAACAGAGTACATCATGATCTTGGATATTGTCAAGGGTAATGTGTGGTATACGTTATTTCGCATGCCTTTATGGACTAATAAGTCCTCACGACTTATAATAGTAGTACAGATGGAACCGTCTCTTCTGTAGTCTAGTTGCTCACCCGCTGATCAATAAGTGCCTAAATTTTATTCCTTTCTGGGATTCTCGTGGTCGTTCATCATTACCCTAGTCTAATCTGTGAACTTGTAAGCTTCAGTGAGTCCGGCCAAGTTATATTTACCTTGTAGCCTAAGGCATGAACCTTCTTTTCCCAGCTCTTCATCCCCTGTCACTCTGTTTCTGAATGGGGTGGCTCTTGTGTTACCTTGTAACACTGCTCTTATTTCATATTCTGTTATTCTGTACCTGCCAAGACAAATTAGTACCAGGACAGTATATCACAGGTAATCAAACTTTGGTTTCTTCCCTTGGGACATTTTCATTAGGCTTCTTCAATCCTGAGAATTCCACTAAATACTTCCTTGGTATACGATTCAACACCTTCCCAGACACTGCGTTAGTATGGATTGCTAACAGAGAATCTCCGCTTGATTCTCCGGGTTTGTTTATGCACAGCAGTGACGGAAACCTCGTGGTGTTGGATCAGACTAGAAACCCTGTCTGGTCAACTAATGCATCAATATCTGCTTCCGCAATGAATCACACAACTGGACTACTAGCTGATACGGGAAACCTTGTTCTGAGCTTTGGAGAAGTCACCTTGTGGCAGAGCTTCGATCATCCCTCTGATACTATGTTACCCGGCGTAAAGATTAGCTTGAACAAGAAGACTGGCCAACAAAGGCGCCTTACATCCTGGGCAGCGCTTGGTGATCCACAACCCGGAAACTTCACCTTGGGCTTTGATCCTAAAGTACAACTTCAGGGCTTTACGTGGAAGGAAACCACTCCGTATTATAGAACTTCTGTGTACATTGGCAAGTATACAAGAACAGAATTTCAAAATCAAGGAGGAACCGCGATTTTCTTTTCATACAACACAGATGCTGATGAGGTTTATGCTGTTTACAGTGTCTCGGATAGCTCAGTAAAATATAGGGTCTGGTTGAATCCAACAGGGACAATTGAACTGCTGCTGTGGCAGGGTCCTAGTAAAACTTGGTTGGATCTGGGGGGTTTACCTTCTGATAACTGTGATTTTTATGCTCATTGCGGTCCCAATAGTGCCTGTCGTAGAGGTCAATCCCTGTCATCATCACCATGCAAGTGTTTGACTGGTTTTAAAGCCAAGTTTCCAAACCAATCGGCGATGGGGGACTGGTCCGGTGGCTGTGTTAGGGAAAAGGTGTTGACATGTGGTAACGGCATACAAGACAACTTTTCAATGCTTGAAAACGTGAAACTGCCGGATCATACTGTTCTGTTAAACAATAAGAGTATGAGCGAGTGTGAGTCTGAATGTCAGCAGAGCTGTTCTTGCACAGCTTATGCTTATGTAAATGGAACGGATGAAAGTACAGGGAAATGTTTGGCATGGTTTGGTGAATTACTGGATATAGTTGAGAACCTAAATATTTATACACATGATGTCTACATTCGTGTTCACGGCTCTGAATTAGGTATATATATAGTTCGCTTTTTGCTTTTCGCTATTTACTTTAGATGTGTGAAGAGAAATCCTCAGCATACTGACTTAAAATCAAACTGATTGGCCCACATAGCAGCCCAGCCCACATGGACAAAAGAGAAGAGCCCAGCCCAGTGGCCCACCACCCTCTCTCGTTCACCCATACAGTCTCGACCGCCATGAAAGGTCTTCCAGAGGACTCCGTCGCCGCTGGCCCAGTCCGGTGGCTTGCTTGGTCAAAGGACTATGATGCCGTTGCGAAACGGCCTTAGAAACTTAGAGTAACTTCTCCGTCGGCCACAACCTTCGTCGCGAAAAGGCCTATGAAACTTGGAGTAACCGTAAACCTCCTCCGAAGACGATGCCTTATGCGTTCCCCGTCGATGTTCCGATGCAGGCTCACTCCGTCTTCTCCAATGAACAGATCTGAATTGCCTCCGCCCTTAACTGAAACGTCTTCGACAAACAACGAAGCCTGCCACAGATACCAAGCCTTTAACCCAAATCTCAGATCCCGACCCACGCTCTACGCGAGCACACCACCTCTACAAAACGCCTCACCGAGATGACGTGTCGTCAAAGAATCCGCAGTTGGAGTTCATCGCCGCCTTGCACCAAAACCTAGGGTTTTGGGATCCTCGGCTCCGCTTATTGTGGAGTGTGTTTTTAAGCAAGATTTAATATCATGAAAAAATTTAATAATTGATAAAATACATAAAATAGAGAGTAAATAATGTTCATAACACAAATTAAAGAAACTCTTAACATTTTTAATTTCTCAATTTAATTATTCCCAAAGTATCCTTATATATTATGAAAAAAATAAAAATTGAAATTTGTTTAGTCCTTGTGGTTTGATGTCGATATCTGTTCAGTCTTTATGATTTTATTTTAATCTGAATGGTTCTTAAAGTCACGATTTTCCTTCCAGATGGTCATTTCGTCAATTTTCACAGTTAAAATGCTGACGTGGCCGTTAAAAATATTGTAATTTTTAATGGCCACGTCAGCAATCTAATAGGGCAAAATTGGCGAAAGGACTATTTAGAAGGAAAATCGTGACTTTAAGGACCATTCAGATTAAAATGAAACCACAAGGATTAAACGGATATCGATTTTAAACCACATAAACTATACAATATTTTACCCAAAAATTAATGAAACTTTACAAATTAAGGAAACTCTTTACAACAAACCCTCTATAAATATAAAGTAATAATGTATTCATTTATCGATACTATTCATTTATTGATAATATAATAACCCCTCTAAAATAATAATTTTTCATGGTCCTGACTTTATTCATTTATAGAGGTTTTACTCTATTGATGGTGTGATGGCTAGCCATAATGCATAGGGCAAGAAAAAACCATAGATATCAGGTTGTTTTACCTGAGTATGTGAATTAGGGTAAGCTTGTATGTGAATTAGAGTAAATTAGGGTATGCTTCTTATATATAGTTGGTTCACAAAGATGCACACTTACAATATAACCTACTAAACAAGTTATACCATATTAATAGGCACGTTGTGGTTTTGATGGCTAAATTTCACAAAATGAAAATTCAACCGTACGATATGATCAGTATATTTAAATACGGCTATGGAAAAAAATTCACTTGTTTTCGATAAGGTTCGGGTGTCGATCCACACGGTCAAACCAAGACCAACGCCACTTATTACATAAAAATGCTCTTACATACCCCTATATGGTCTTGTTTGGTTGATTCTTTTATACACAAAACTCTCACATTGATGAGATTTAACCACCTATGTAAAAATTTAGGGACGTTCACCTCCCGACGATAAGGCTCCCCATAGGGAGGCATAAGCGTAAATGGGGTTGACCGCTTCTATCGGGGACCAAACGTTACCTGAAATATGTGATTTTTCAACTATAGCCGTATTTCATCATATCGATCACATCTTATTTCACAAGATTTTTGAAAATATTGCTTCCTATATATAGTTGGTTCATAAAGATGAGATTATAAAGTGAGTTTACTTAGGCGACGGAAATATTTCATCGCCTAAGAACTACTTTCGTCACCTAAGATAAACTTGCGATGAAACAATATGTTCGTCGCCTCAGTGGTTGATAGTTTAGGCAGCGAAACCATATTCGTCGCCTTAATGTCTACCAAGGCGACGAAAATAGTATGAGTCATTCTTTTGTCTCCTTGGTAATCTAAGGCGACGAACTATTATTTGGTTAGTCACCTAAGTTATTTTAGGCGACGAATGAAGTTTTCGACGCCTAACTGCTTACCTAGGCGACGAAAATGTTTTCGTCGCCGTGTTTTCGTCGCCCAAGTCCTTTATTCTAGTAGTGTAGGGTAAGCTTCCGGGAGAGGAAGAAATCGCTGTAAAGAGGCTCTCGAGTTGTTCAGGCCAAGGCTTAGCGGAGTTCAAAAATGAGGTTTTGTTAATTGCCAAACTCCAACATCGGAATCTGGTTCGACTTTTGGGCTATTATGCTGAGGGAGATGAAAAGATGTTAATCTATGAATACATGGCCAACAAAAGCTTAGACTCTTTCATATTTGGTTAGTCTCCACTTATGTTCTCCAGATTATTCATTGCATAATGTCTTACACAAATTTGATTTATAAAAACCAACTTAAACGATTTGCTATTGGTTGAAAAATAATGTCTTGAAAGATCGAAAAGTATGTGTATCATTGGACTGGAATACACGCTTTAACATTATCTTAGGATATATATTGCTCGGGGGCTTCTTTATCTTCACCAAGATTCCAGACCAAGGATTATTCATAGAGATCTGAAAACTAGCAACATTCTACTGAGTGAAGAGATGAACCCCAAAATATCAGACTTCGGCTTGGCAAGGATCTTTGGAGGCAATGAAACTTCAGCAAACACCAATAGAGTAGTGGGAACATAGTAAGTTTAACTAGATTGATGGTATAAATTGTTTCATCAATCAAAAACCACAAGGGTGTGCGTTTTTAAGTATAGAAATTTTTGCACTACTGACTACAAATATGATTCTTTTTTTGAAGTGAAATCCATACTCTCCAAATTGAAATCCACACTCCCACTTTCTATTTTTGGTAACTTAAATTTTGTCTTTAGTGACTTAACTTTTGTCTTTTTATGAAAATGATGACTTAAAATAAAAAATGGGAGTGTATATTACAATTTGAGAAGTGTGGATTTCACATTTTTGTTGTTGTTGTTGTTGTTGTTGTTGTTGTGTGTGTGTGTGTGTGGCTATATGTCTCCGGAGCATGCATTAGATGGGTTATTCTCAGTAAAATCTGATGTTTTTAGCTTTGGTGTAGTTGTGATTGAGATCATGCATCACTGGGAAAAGGAACACAGGATTTTATCAGGCTGAAACATATTTGAGTCTTCTTGGCTATGTGAGTGATAGAAACATTTCATAGTGGCTAGCTACTATTTATGTTATCCTAAACATCATAAGACCTTACCTTTTGTAAATTAATACCAGGCATGGCATTTGTGGAAAGAAGAAAAGGCATTAGATTTGCTAGAACACACAGTTCGTCACAGCTGCAACAAGGAGTAGTATTTCAACTTTCAAGTGTCAATGTTGGACTTTTATGTGTACAAGAAGATCCAGGTGATCGGCCAACCATGTCACAAGTGGTTTTCATGCTCGGAAGTGAAAGTCCAACAATTCCAGCCCCTAAACAACCTGCGTTCGTTGTTGGGCGATGCCCTTCTAGTTCTAACAGGGCTTCTGACTCTTCAAGCAAGCCTATAACAGTTTCAAACAATGGTTTAACTGTCACCTTAGAAGATGGTCGATTGCAAAAACACTGCATTGACTTAATTTTGTTCTTAATGTAATCCTTATTCTCTCTACGTTGAATGTAATGTTAAAACTATGCTCTTTTTCATTCTCAGAATCAAAATTAATAGAACCATTAATGCTACAGAGTACATAACTTGGCCGGACTCACTGAAGCTTGTAAGCAACTAGACTACAGACTAGTACCTTAAAAGATAAAAGAGACGGTTCCATCTGTACTAATCGTCCAAGTCTCCAAGACTATAACGAGTCGTGAGGACTTATTAAGTCATGCGGGATAACGTATACCACAAGTTATATTTACCTTGTAGCCCAAGGTATATGAACCTTCCTTTTCCGATTCATCTTCCCCAGTCGCTCTGGAATTTTTGTGGTTGCTGATTGTTGTACTTATCAGTGGCCCATGTACTTTTAGTCTAATCTGTGAACTTACACTAGCTAGCTTCAATGAGTACAATTCTGGTTACCTTGTAGCCCAGGGCATATGAACCTTCTTTTCCCAGCTCTTCTTCCCCTGTCACTGTTTCTGAATGGGGTGGCTCTTGTGTTACCTTGTGACACTGCTCATATCCTGTCATTATGTACTTGCCAAGACAAATTAATACCGGGACAGTATATCAGTGGCATGCTTCGCCGCATGCCATTGTGGACTAATAAGTCCTCACAACTCTGTTATAGTCTTGGGGACTTACGGTTATCCTCTATGTGTTCATTATTCATATACTATTCTGTAGTCCGGTTTTCTTTCTTTTCCACTTATAGGTGTATCTCAATTTTCCACTTATAGCCAAAGGCATATGAACCTTCTTTTCGCAGCTCTTCTTCCTCTGTCACTCTGTTTCTGAATGGGGTGCTTGTGTTACCTTGTAACACTGCTCTTATTTCATATTCTGTCATTCTGTACCTGCCAAGACAAATTAATACCGGGACAGTATATCAGTGGCAACCAAACTTTGTTTTCTTCCCTTGGGGCATTTTCATTAGGGTTCTTCAAGCCTGAGAGTTCTACCAAATACTTCCTTGGTATACGATTGAACACATTCCCAGATACAGCACTAGTATGGGTTGCTAATAGAGAATCTCCACTTGATTCTCCGGGTTTCTTTATGCTCAGCAGCTACGGAAACCTTGTGGTGTTGGATAAGACTAGAAATCTTTTCTGGTCAACTAATGCTTCAATATCTGCTTCTGCAATGAATCACACAACTGGACTACTAGCGGATACGGGAAACCTTGTTCTTAGCTTCGGAGAAGTCACCTTGTGGCAGAGCTTCAATCATCCCTCTGATACTTTGTTGCCTGACAATCAATATTTATTACTTTATAGAGGTGTTTTTTGTAGAAGTTTTCTTCATTTGTTTAGAGTTTCCTTAATCTTCTATTAAAATTTGATAATGTAAAATGTCAATTTGAAATGCATTATGGAAAAGTATAGAGGAGTTTTTTTTGTAAAAGTTTTCTTCATTTGTTTAGAGTTTCCTTAATCTTCTATTAAAAATTTGATAACGTAAAATGTCAATTTGAAATACATTATGGAAAAGCAAATTGACATGCACACAATGTTCTAAAAGGCACTAGATGCTAGGCGGTAACCCGCAACCTAGAGCCTGGACAGCCTAGGCGGGGACTAGGTGATTTGTTTTTTTTTTTTAAGATTTATTAATTATATATATATATATATATATATATATATATTATGTACTCAAATACTTGAAAACAGTCATATATGGATAAATTAGTTAATATCTATGTTGCACGGACACTCCACACCCCTGGAGTGTCGGAGTGTCGGACACTCCGACACGCCGACATGGCGCCCGACACGGCAAAATACGTGTCTGACACGCCACGTGGCGTGTCCGAAAAAGTTGACTTTTCGGACACGTCTCGGACACGTTGACCGGCCCCGACACGGCATTGCGACACTCCACGTCAGCGCACACCCCACCACCACCAGTCCGCCACTCTCGCTGCCGAACACAACAACTGCACACACTGCCCAAAATCCCAAATTCCTCAAAACTCCACGAACAACGAATTCAAGCCTTTACAATCTCTCAAACCAATTCAATATACTCAAAAAGCCAGAAATGGATCAAAACACCTCCACGGGCCGTGCACGGACGGCAGTCCTCCGCTGCCTAAAACCTAAATCCTTCAAATCTCAACCAATCTCAATTCCAATTATAGAAACATGTAAAGCTCATCGAATAGACCAACTTTAATACCTGAGTCGACATCAAAGCTCGCCGGAAAATTTAGAAACTTCTCCTGTTCGATTCTCCCTCACCTGACCTTGTCTCGACAAGCTGAAGTCACAGGGACGTCGAGGATGAGGAGACGAAGCTATCCACACCGGTGAGAGGCGTCAACGCTGCCGGAAACGGAAACTCGCCGGCGAACTCAGAAAAGTTTCCCTTCTTCGAATCTCTCTCCTCAGCTTCCCATGGAAATCCAATACCAAAGCGACGTCGGGGAGGACGAGAAGAAGCTACCAATACCGGTCACGCTCGCCGCCGTGGCCGGAATCACGAACTCGATCGGAAACCCAATCACCTTCTCTCCTCCTTTTCTCTCTCACCGGAGCTCCACTCTTCAAACTGGAATCACATGGAGGTCGGGGACGACGAGACGGACCCGTGGCCACCAGCTGAACGCCGAGAGAACGCCGGATGAGGAGGAGCAGTCAGCGTCGTTGCAGAGCAGTCGAGACCGAGGTCGATCTGGGCTTGAGCTGATCCACTCCTACCTCTGTATATCTCAAATCCAACGGCCCAGATCCAACCACCAATATTTATATTTTTAATTAAATTTTTGGATAATACCAACTTCTAAAAATCATTAAAATAGCTCCGATGCTCCGAAAAATCTCACGAACTCGTAACGACGTCTAGTTTAATCTTATGGGTTCAAAAGACAAAATTTGACAAACCAAAAATTTGAATAATTTTAGAAAGCGACAAAGAATTGAAAGAATAATTTAAATTGAAATAAAATAACTCGAAATTTAAAAAAAAAAAAAATAGAAAACCGAAATTCCGGGATATTACAGATTATGGATATAATAACTATATTAGTTCATCTTCTTGTCTATTAGGTGCTACTGTGCTAAAGATTGCCTTGTTTGAAAACAAGTTACTGCTCAAGTTTGTTTTTCTTTAATGTTATGTTTTAGGTACTAGAGGTCTTCTGCTTTTAATGTTATAGTTATGCACTTGACTTATTTCTTATAGTTATGAAATAGATTTAATTTAGAAGTTTATTTAGTAATGTAATGAACTTATTTCATATTTTAGTATATTTTTTATTTATTAAAAATACATAAATATATAATTTTTTTTGCCGTGTCGAAAACTCAGTTTTTGAGTTTTGCCGTGTCGTGTCGCCGTGTCCGTGTCCGTGCAACTTAAGTTAATAAATCTTGTGAGACCCATTTGTAGGATAAATTTATCCAAAATTTAGTATAACTTCTTTATACACTTCTAATTCTAAACACATTATTCACTCTTATACTCTCATGCTCCCCACAATATCAATCCTATCACAAAAAAAAAAAAACAAATTAACCGAAGAGCTTAGTAGCCTAGGCGGCGTCTACACGGGCGCCTAATTGCCCACAGCCCAGCACAAAGGCCTAGAAAAAAAGTGAGACGGCTTGTTGCAGCCTAGAGCCTAGGCGGGGCCTTTTAGAAGTCTGCGCACACGTAGTGCGGGTCAAGAGGCTAGTTTTTCATTATATAAGAAAAAAGCGAAATACTATATATGGATACTTTTTTTTTTTGAACTCAAAGACAATTTTATCATTAGTACTCAAGTAAAAAGTACAATACGAATCGATCCGTTGTCATCTGTACAGAGGACAAGCAAGATCATCTGATTTGTATGAGGGTTGTATTCGCATTACAAATTTCGGCTCACAAGGAGCCTACAATCTAATAACAAATAGATCATAGGCAATTGTTTCTAACAAAACTAAAACAAGAAAATAAAGCTTCCCCATGTGAAAAGCATGAACCAAGAACAATTGTTCCGCAATAAAACAAAATCAAAAAACTGAAATAGTATAAAAGAAATAGCATAACTTCAAAAAACCTCCTTGCCCTTCACGCTAGGGCTTGGGGGCGCTGCAGGTGGAGTCAAAGAAGGAGTCATATCCTCTTGAATAGCATTTCTTCTAGGTTTCGAGTTTTTGGAGCCGATGAGACATCCCCTCTTCTTCTTCTGAACTTCAGTTGCCACCAACGCCATATCGATTGGATCTGGGATAAGGCCGAGTGCCTTAGGCGAGAGAGCATCAAGGAAGTTAGGCTATTTCATTCTCTTGGTATGCACATGAGCTTCATATGATTGCAGCAAGTCTATCAATACCTTTAACTTCTTAGGAGAGGTCTCAGGTGATGAAGGTATGCCTCGTTTGTATCCCTCTCTAACGATCAAGGCACCCTCAGGTTCATTCTCTGACGCAGTTTGGTCAGAAGATTGATCGGGATCATTCACATGCATAAGAGCTAGGGCATCATCTTCCGGTTCACGCACCGACTTCTTGAGAATGGTAGGGCGCCTGTGCATCTTCTCTTTGTTTTGATCAAAGACCGAGGTAGCAATTAGTGTAGAAGGCAACACTGAACCTTGGAACTTGAAGGCTCCATGCACTAGAGCTTTGGATGCAAAACTAATCACAGAGGTAGGGTTTGGCATGATGTCTGCGTTAGAATGACTTGCAATACTGTAACGAGAGCTCGCTCGGCATTTTCCATTTTCATGGAACACGAGGTTACAGGCATCACAAATACTCAAACAATTTTCAAAGTAAAAATCAATCTCTTCCTCAGCATCTGTTGTAGCTTGATGGTTTTAGAGTTAATAATAGGATCAGAGAGTTTCTTCTCAACCCTAACCCTAACCTTATTTGATCTAATAAATAGTTTGTCATCATACTCGATATAACGACCAGCAACAAAAGCAATACAAGAAAAATTCTCAGGGATCTCATACTTAGGTGGTATGTTTTGAATACGTACCCAGAAGAATAACGAGTTCATGGCGACGCTCTTGATTGATTTGACGCCAACATATGGCTGGATCACAATCGATACCTGCTGGTACCACCAGGGTCCTCCTCATAGAACTTTGTTCATGTCCTTGATGAGATCGAAGCTGATGATAAAGATATTGTTCGGACGTTCCTGGATATGAAATTTCCGCTCTAGGAGCCACACCCTTCCATGGTGTGTGTTCAAGAAGCTCCAGCTGATCGACCGACAATGTCATTAGTGATTCATATGCTGGAGGCTGAAGAAGCTACATCACTCCCACCCTCCAAAGAACCTGCTTTCTCGACAAGTAGGATTTCAAGTCCTGTTACCACATATTCCAAAAATGTAGTAACTACTACTTTGCCAGAACCTCGATAGAGCTTCAATATTAGTGTTAGCTTTCAAAGTCGGACCATTAAGAAAAAGGGGTAAAAAAGAAGGTATCATTATAGATCTCATGCTTCATTAGGCCTCATCATTTGTATGTCGACAACTCCTATTTTGTATTCTGCTTGTGACAAAAACTGTTTGATTAATTGCAGCTTTTACAAGTTAAACGGTAAGCTTCCTTCTCAAGATATCCATATGGATGAAAGACTAATGTGTCGTCTCGTTGAATGACTTTAGTTGGTCCTTCCAGAAGTGAAAGAGAAATATTGTGTGAAGAAAGAGTGTTGTTCAACAAAATTTAAAAAAAAAATCAAGGAAATTAAATCAACTGAATTCTCTTGGTTGAAAACGTGAAATCTTTAACAATGAATGGAGAAAGGTTTGTCCGCAAGCCATATATACTGTCATTCAACAACGACCCGTTATAGTCGTGGAGGCGTAGACAACTAATCAACTATCTCCTCTTAGTCCTTTAACAATGAATGGAGAAAGGTTTGTCCGCAAGCCATATATACTGTCATTCAACAACGACCCGTTATAGTCGTGGAGACGTAGACAACTAATCAACTATCTCCTCTTAGTCCTCTATCCTTTCATGTAAGTCCGTTCTTGCTTTCCCACTGATTCATAGGTATATCTTAATTTTGGTTCTAGTCTGTTCCTGAGTTTCATTCTTTTCTGGAATTTTTGTGTCTGTTCTTCATTTTCTGGGTTGTTGTACTTACTAGTGGTCGATATACTCTCCAGTCCAATCTGTGGACTTACTAAGTTACACTAGCTTCAGCGAGTCCAAGGCATGAACCTTTTTTTTCGCTTCTCTTTCTCTCTGTGTTTCTGAATGGGGTGGCTCTTGTGTTACCTTGTAACACTGCTCTTATCTTATATCCTGTCATTCTGTAATTGCCAAGCCAAAATAGTACCAGGACAGAACATTACCGGGAACCATACTTTGGAATCTTCCCTTGGGAACTTTTCATTAGGCTTCTTCAATCCTGAAAATTCAACCAAATACTTCCTTGGTATACGATTCAACACATACCCAAAAACTGCACTAGTATGGATTGCTAACAGAGAATCTCCGCTTGACTCTCCAGGTTTGTTTATGCTCAGCAGCGATGGAAACCTTGTGGTGTTGGATGATACTAGAAACCATATTGTCTGGTCAACTAATGCTTTAATACCTGCTTCTGCAATGAATCACACAACTGGACTACTAGCGGATTCCGGAAACCTTGTTCTGAGCTTTGGAGAAGACACATTTTGGCAGAGCTTCGATCATCCCTCTGATACTATGTTGCCTGACATGAAGCTTAGCTTGAACAAAAAGACTGGCCAACGAAGGCGCCTTACATCCTGGGCAGCGCTTGATGATCCACAACCCGGAAAATTCACGTTCGGCATTGATCCTCAAGTACCACTTCAGGGCTTTATCTGGAAGGAAACTCTTCCGTATTGTAGAAGTGCTGTGTACGTTGGCAAGGATACAAGAACAGAGTATCCAGATATAGGTGGATCTGCGTTATTCCTTTCTTACGACTTTGACGCTGATGAGGTTTATGTAGTTATTAGTGTCTCGGACAGCTCAGTAAAATTCAGGATGTGGATGAGTGCTCCAGGGCAACTTAAACAGCTGCTGTGGCAGGATTCTAGTAAAACGTGGTCGGAACTGGGGAATTCACCTGTTCATAATTGTGATTTTTATGCTCATTGTGGTCCCAATAGTGCATGTAGTAAAGGTGAATCCCTGTCGTCATCACCATGCAAGTGTTTGACTGGGTTTAAAGCCAAGTTTCCAAACCAATCGGCGGTGGGGGATTGGTCCGGTGGCTGTGTTAGGGAAAAGGTGTTGACATGTAGTAACGGCATACAAGGCAACTTTTCGAAGCTTGAAAACGTGAAACTGCCGGATCATACTGTTCTATTAAATAATAAGAGTATGAGCGAGTGTAAGTCTGAATGTCAGCAGAACTGTTCTTGCACAGCTTATGCTTATGTAAATGGGACAGATGAAAGTACTGGGAAATGTTTAGCATGGTTTGGCGAATTACTGGATATAGTAGAGAATCTCCATGTTGATGCACATGATGTCTACATTCGTGTTCACGGTTCTGAATTAGGTAATTTTTTTTTTTTTTCTATTTTCTTTATGGATGCGTGAAGTTGAGATTAAACTCACTTTGGCATACTGTTAAGTTGAGATTAAACTCATGCATTGGCCAAAACTTGGAGCTATTATCTTTAAGATCAATGTTTGTTTTGTAGGCAAAAATGATCATTCTGTTAATTCCTTGAAGTGGACCCTTGTAATTGCAATAGTCTCTACAGCAGTTGGACTTCTTACAATAACTTTGGGCTATTTCTTATGGAAGAACAAACTGGGTACGCACTCCTCGATCCCTTATGTGCAGGCACATGGATTCTTGTAATCACTTACAAATAATCTTCTAACAGTAATACTGTAACAGAGAGGATAGCTAGAAGAGTGAGCGAGAATATAAGTAAGGTTAGTGCAGGTGGGAAAAATGATACAGAACTACCACTCTTCAGTTTAAGGAGTATATTAGTTGCTACAAACAACTTCGCTGAAGATAATAAACTTGGAGAGGGAGGATTTGGCCCTGTTTATAAGGTGACGCTTCTATAATATGCTCTTGATGCAAGTACATTCTTCTTCATTTTGATACTTTCCCTTGCTAATTCCAAATAATTTAATTTTGAGGGCAAGGTTTGGTTCTTTTTGCCACTACAGGGAAATTTGCCAGAAAATAAAGAAGTATCCGTAAAAAGGCTATCAAAGAAGTCCGGGCAAGGACATCATGAGTTCATGAATGAGTTGGAGCTTATAGCCAAACTCCAGCACACCAACCTTGCTCGGCTCCTGGGTTGCTGTACGGAAGAAGATGAACTGATATTGATCTACGAGTACATGCCTAATCGAAGTTTGGACAAATTTCTGTTTGGTAAGAATGCTTATGGCTTTGAAAATTACACTTTTGACAATGTGACATTGAATATGCATTATTTTTCCTATCCTATGTACACCTTTTCGTCTGTAACACAGTTCAACATTATGCTAATTCTGCTTCATCCTTAGATCCTTGTGAAAAGACAAAGTTGGACTGGGCTACACGCTTTCGAATTATACAAGGGATTGCTCAGGGAGTACTATATATCCACAAATTCTCTAGGTTGAAAATCATCCATAGAGATTTAAAAGCAAGTAATGTTCTGTTGGATGGAACAATGAATCCCAAAGTGTCTGACTTTGGAATGGCCAGGATTTTTGATATAAATCAAATTGAAGCAAGTACCAACAAGGTTGTTGGGACATAGTAAGTTTATATTACCCCTAATTTCTATCATTTAAACTTTTACAATGAATATTGAAGTTTATTCTCTACCATTCTTGCAGCGGCTACATGTCACCAGAATATGCCTTATATGGTCATTTCTCTGAGAAATTGGATGTATATAGTTTCGGGGTATTGTTGTTAGAGATTGTAAGTGGAAAAAAGAATGCTTCCTTTTATCATTGTGAAAATTCACAGACGCTTGCTCAATGGGTAAGCTAATGAACTTGGGAAGTTCTTGTTGTATCTTGTGTTATTAGGTCTTGTGTTTTAATTATGCATATTTACACATAAGTGCATCGGAAAGCAAGAGCAAGATTAATGGTTTAATATGTGTAAATCTCAGATATGGGAATTATGGAAAGAAGGAAGAGGAATGGAGGTAATTGATGCATCATTAAGGGAGACTTGCCGGATTCATGAAGCTTTGAGGTGCATCCATGTCGGGCTTTTATGTGTTCAAGAAGCTCCAGCTGATCGACCGACAATGTCATCGGTGATTCATATGCTAGAGGTCGATGAAGCTACATCACTTCCTCCCTCAAAAGAACCTGCTTTTTCAACAAGTTGTAATTCAAGTTCTGTTACCCCTTGTTCTGAAAATGTAGTCACTATTACTTTGCCAGAACCTCGATAGAGCTTCAATATTAGTGTTAGCTTTCAAAGTCGGATCATTAAGAAAAAGGAACAAAAAGGGTATTATATATTGATATGTTGATACTAGTTGCAGTTTCATTGGGGTTTTGTAATCCTTATTATCTCTACCCTGGATTGTAATGTTGAACTGCTCGATATTTTCATTGTCAGAATCAAAATTAACCAAAACAATGTTACAAAGTACACCATGATCTTGGATAATGTCAAGGGTAATGTGTGGTATGCGTTATTCCGTATGCCTTTGTGGACTAATAAGTCCTCACGACTCGTTAGTCTTGGAGGCTTGGACAATTATCTCCTCTATATTAGTTTCATTATTTTCTGGGATTTTTGTGGCTGTTCTTCATTTTCTGGGTTGTTCTACTCTCAAGAGTCTAATATGTGACCTTACACTAGCTTCAGTGAGTCCAAATTATGGCATGAACCTTTTTCCCTAGCTCTTATTCCTCTGTCTCTCTGTTTCTGAATGGGGTGGCTCTTGTGTTACCTAGTAACACTGCTCTTATCTCATATCCTGTCATTATGTACCTGCCAAGACAAATTAGTACCAGGACAGTATATCACTGGGAATCAAATGTTGGTTTCTTCCCTTGGGACATTTTCATTAGGCTTCTTCAATCCTGAAAATTCTACCAACTACTTCCTTGGTATACGATTCAACACATTCCAAGATACTGCACTAGTATGGATTGCTAACAGAGAATTGATAGGAGCACAAAGTGTGACGTTCTTAATATGTTTATATCCTTTATTTTCCCTTTGTTAACTCTTATTTAGTTGATTTAGCTTTATATTTGTGTTTAGTGTAGAATAATTGCTTAAAGTAGAAATATGTAGGTTTGAGTGTTAAAACACATAGTAATTTCAGAATTGAAGAATTTGGTGTTAAAATTGTGCTAAGTATTTGAAATCCTTGTTTACTCAGGATTCATGTTTTAATCAGGATTCCATCTTTCCTCGAAGCCGAGTCCATGAAGGAGAAGCCCAAACCAAGTCCAATATGGAGAAGAAGATTTAAATTCAGCAGAATCCGGATCAAATCGGGAGAATTCTTGTGCACGTCTGCCAACTTCAACGGACTCTCCAGGACAGCTCACAATGAATCAGAAAACGTGCCATATATGGATAGAAAGCTACGGGAGTCTAGTTTCCAAATCACTTGGAATCATCTCAATATCTATTTTCTAGAGGAAGTTATGACGTAATCTTCAGACGGAGGTCATTCTGCCGAAATTGAGAAGAACTAGGAATCCTAAACCAACTTGGTTTAGGCTTTGTGGCTGACTTCTCTAGGGTTTTTCCTCTATATAAAGCACGACTTCAAGGACAGAAGAGGATCATCAACCCGTACAAATAACACCAAAGCCTTTGCCGAAACTCCATCAACCTCCAAATACCACAATCCGATCCCACCTTCAGCATTTGTCCAAAGCACGTAGCCTAGGACTCCGCTCACTCGAAGAATAGAACACGTAGGGATATTTTGAGAGTGAATTCCATCTTCTATTTTCGGATTGCTATGTGTTTGTTTTCGTTTATGTTTGCTTTAAGTTTTTGCTTAAGTATACTTCGATTCTTGTCTATGAGATAGAAGTACTTTTGAACCATGTTTTGAATTAAAGTTTTCAATTTTTAATCAATGATTTTAGGTATTATGCCGTGAGTTTAATGTCTAAATACTTTAAGATTTTCGGTGCTATATTACATTATCATGTGTAGTTGATACAAGTAGTTGATATTGCATGTGTTAATCATCCAAAGTTCGACTTTGATACACGTAGTTGATAAGTTGCATTGTCTTTGTTTTTCATCGATTTTCTACCTATGTTTGATTTGGACTTGTGCTTAAACACATCGATTCTTTATGTGATACGTAATTGCATGATTAGTTTATGTGTGTGACCTATAAGTAGAGCACGTAGCCGAGCTTGTTGTGTCGCGATGTTGAATGAAACCCGTAGTCTAATTCTAAGTTGGTATATGTCATAGGAACCACGTAGGAACTTATGTGCATATCAAATTTAGGTTGTATATTTGCTCACGGTGTAGACTTAAATGATATTAGAGATTGTCTTCTTTATTCTTACATGGTTGTTTGGTTGAGTTTGCATGATTGTTGGTTGATCACATGTATATATGTATAGAAGTAATTTAGGATTTATTATTAATGTTGTTCTGAAATTATAAAACTTTAAACCTATATGCTTATTTCGATATTTACATTAGATTAGATGGATCTACCCTGTAGTTGGATCCCCGGTTTAGAACGATCCCTGCTTGCTTATTACTACAACTGATTTGTTGACAGGGTTAATTGATGCGTGTGTAAAAAACGAATTATCAAATGGCGCCGTTGCCGGGGATCCTTCGGGATCCTCGATCTTTTTAATTGTCAAAATTTGCATTGTATATATGTCTATATGTTTATATTTGTAAAGTTAAACCATAAATTTGTATATGATGTAACTGTGTTTTATTTTTGTCTTTCTACTTTAATACTTGTATGAATAATGTTGTAGGTTGTACTACACAGGAATAGGTAGGATCCCTTTTGTTAATTCTAGCCTTAACCCTTCTTGTTTACCCTCGGGTTTGCATGAGGTTGTGGGCGGCTTTTATTAACACTTAGAGTCATGTTTGGTTCATAAGTTTGTTGCTAGCTGAGTACATTGGTACGCTCCTTCTATTACTCTGGTGCATGGGACCAAAATTGGATCTCAAGAGCCTTGAGGACATACATCTCGGTGATGGAGTTCTCATTGCTCACTAAACGAGTCCTACCATGTTCACTATCTCTGGATTGAGCTATTGACATTTAGAAACAACGCTTCAAGCTTGTGATCGAAACATCAATATCCAGGCCGCACGTCCACCGTGTCTTACCATCTAGAATCATTATTTATTTAAGTGTTTTAGTAGCGACTCGAAAATAAGCTTGTATGAATTTGTAATCTTAAAAGATTGGTGCCATGTATGATTTTTGTATTTAATTTATTTCGAAATTTTTCTCTAGATTTTCGAATTTGTTTTGTTTTCCTTTGCTTAATCTAGTTTATTGCTTGTGATTTCGTTTTATACTCATGCATACTAACTTGATCTTGGCCGATTGGTTTTTCACGTGCTAGACGTGCATGCAACCACGACTCACTCGTTCGTCTTCACAAGGAGCTCTTGTTCCATTAAATCCCGAGATTGACCGTGCTTATAAAAACCAAAGAAAGAAGCAAAAAGAAGCATCAAGTAGCACGGTTGGACCTTTGGAATTTGAAGAGCAAGACCCTCCTTCTCCATTTCGGATCCATTCCGAATCTTCATCTTCATCCGAATCCGAAATTGATTGTGAGGAAGACAAGGCCGACATCGACATGACCGACTCACCACTCAAATCTGCTTTCGTTCCCATAGCCCCGGAATCACCTTCATGCATCGCTTTCACTGTGCCTAATGAAGCCAACTTCTCCATACCAGTTCAGTTACTTGGGCAATTGCCTAAGTACTCGGGATCACCAATGGAGGACCCTAATGTTCACCTTAGAGAGTTTCTCGATATTTGCAGATTGCAATCCATCAATCATCTTACTCCAGAAGGCCTAAAACTGCTTTTATTTCCTTTTACTCTTAAAGATGATGCTAAGCGTTGGTTGTATTCTTTGCCTGCAGGAATCATCACCAATTGGAATGAGATGACCTCGAAGTTCTTGAAACAATTCTTCCCTGCGCAACTCACGAAGAAGCTAAGGAGGGAAATTCAGAACTTCACTCAAAAGGATGGTGACACTCTCTATGAGGCATGGGAAGAGTTTCAGGAACTTCAGAGGAAGTGCCCTCATCATGGAATTTCTTTGGACGAGTTAGTTCAAGCTTTTTATGAGGGACTTGACAACACCAACAAGGGTATGGTGGACTCTGCATGTGGATGCACATTTATGAACAAGACCGGACGGCAAGCATATAACTTGATTGAGGACTTGGCGGATAACAATCGTCAATTCAGCACCAAGAACTCAAGGAAGTCGGCAGGAGGCCGTGGTGGTGTCTATGACATTGAAGCTCGGAATCAAATTGATCACGTTGGATAGGAAGCTTGATGTCTTGGTCAAGGCTTTCAATGGTTCGAACCTTGGCAACCAAGCTTGTGGAATTTGCTCACTTTCGGATCACTCTACAGATTCATGTCCGAATAGTGCTATGAGTGAGGAGGAGTTGAACTTTATGGGACAACAGAAGCAACGTTATGACCCATATTCGAACACTTACAATCCTGGAATTAGAGATCATCCGAATTTTCGGTGGAGTAACAACAATGCTCAACCGGCCAATATGCAAGGTCAAGGACCTCGTCCTTCAGGTTTGTTTGTGAGGCCTCAGGTACCTCAAGGTTTTGTCCCTAACTCTTCTAATTTCGTGCCTAATAATGCCAATGTTTAAGGTTCAAATAATAATGCTAGTTCTTCTACTCCTAACTATGATGAAATCTTGAAGTCCCTTGCTCAAGGGCAACATAACTTAACATCTGCAACTCAAGCTTTAGTGACAGGTCAACAGGCTAATGCTAAAGAGATCACGGAGCTCAAGAAGCAGATGGGACAGGTTATCGATTTCATGGGTAAAATCCATGAAAGTGGTAAGTTGCCGAGCCAAACCTTGCCAAACCCGAATGCCGGACAATTCAAGATCGTTACAACTAGGAGTGGTCGAATTTTTGAGGAGCCTTTGTTGAAGAAGTCGGAGCCTTCTAAGGAAGGTGAGGCCGAGAATGTCTGTTTACAAGATGACGAAGATATTGAAGAGGTCTATGCTGAGAAGCAGCCGGACAAAGAGGCCGTGCCGCAGTCCGAGAGAAAGAATGACCATGCGGCAGTTCCTGCCGACAAGAAGAAGGTGCAAGAGGCCGTGCCTCTTGCAGTCCCTGCTGATCCGAAATCCACTCAAGCCGTGCTTGAGAAAGGTAAGTCTTCTAGCTCTAGTGGTTTAGTTTCTACTAATGTCCATGCTCGTGCCCCTTTCCCCAACAGGTTTGCTAAATCAAAGCACGATGAAGCTGATCATGCAATGATTGAGTTATTCAAGAAGGTGGAAGTAAACATGCCATTGCTTGAGTGCATTCAACAAAATCCAAAGTATGCGAAATTCTTGAAAGAGTTGTGCACCAACAAGAGGCTACCACGAGAGAAGGATGTAGCGGTAATGAATGAAACCATCTCTGCGGTTTTTCAAAGGAAACTACCACCTAAGCTCAAGGATCCAGGGAGTTTTTCGATTCCATGCACCATTGGTACTCATAGTTTTGATAAAATCATGTTAGATCTAGGTGCTTCGATTAATGTTATGCCTTCTTATCTTTATGCGGATTTAGGTCTAGGTGAGTTGAAAAAGGATAACATTATCATTAGATTGGCTGACCGCTCCAACAAGATCCCTATGGGATATGTTGAGGATGTTTTAGTGCAGGTTGCAAGTTTAACATTTCCTGCAGATTTCTATGTCATTGACATGGAACCGGCGGATGCAGATGACAAAGAAATTCCCATTATGTTGGGAAGACCATTCATGAGAACCGCCAGGACCAAAATTGATGTCTACTCAGGGGAACTAACTTTTGAAATAGATGGAGACATCATTAGTTACAATATTTTTGATGCAATGAGGTATCCTCTTCCTGAACTTTTTCGAGATTCTTTTTCTATTGATGTTGTGGATGCTCTTGCAGATGAATATGTGGAGACAATAGCTCAAGACACCTTGGCACTCACCTTGGCAAAAGGAATCGGATTTGATGCCATGGGGAACAAAATTGCAGTTTCTGCCGAGGCCGTGTCTCCGCCCTTATTTGCAACCGTGCAGTCACTTGAGGTGGCTGCCGAGGTATGCTACTCCTCCCCTAGTCCAATTCTCTTTCCATCTAACAAGTTTCTTCCTTCCATTGTCCAAGCTCCAAAATTAGATCTCAAGGTTCTTCCGGAACATTTGAAGTATGTGTATTTGAGAGAGAATGAAACATTGCCGGTTATCATATCATCATCACTAGAGAAGGAGCAAGAGGAGAGATTGATCGAAGTTTTGAAAAGACACAAGACGGCCATAGGGTGGACCTTAGCCGACATCAAGGGAATTAGCCCTACAATGTGTGTTCACCGAATTTTGCTTGAAGATGGAGCAAAGCCGACCAAGGAGGGTCAACGACGTCTTCATCCACCTATGATGCAAGTTGTGAAGGATGAGGTGACAAAGTTGCTCGATTGTGGAGTCATCTACCCAATTTCGGATTCAAGATGGATTTCACCGGTTCAAGTTGTGCCAAAAAAGAGTGGAATCACGGTGGTGAAGAATGATGAAAACGAGCTTGTGCCGCAAAGGACCGTAACCGGCCACCGAGTGTGTATCGATTATAGGAGGCTCAATGCAACAACAAGGAAGGATCACATGCCATTACCATTCATTGATCAAATGCTTGAGAGGTTAGCCGGCCATTCCTTCTATTGTTTTCTTGACGGTTATAGTGGTTACAATCAAATAAGTGTTGCGGAAGAGGATCAAGAGAAGACAACGTTCACATGTCCCTTTGGCACTTTTGCCTACCGCCGCATGCCTTTTGGCTTATGCAATGCTCCAGGTACGTTTCAAAGATGCATGTACCACATATTTTCTGAATTCATAGGTTCTAAGATTGAAGTCTTTATGGATGATTTTTCTGTTTATGGTGAAGATTTCGATACATGCTTAGAAAATGTAGAATTTGTGCTTAGGAGATGTGAGGAAACTAATCTTGTGCTTAATTGGGAAAAATGTCACTTCATGGTTAATCAGGGTATAGTGCTCGGTCATATTGTTAGTAATAGGGGTATTGAAGTTGATAAATCTAAGATAGATATTGTGCGTCACTTACCCATCCCCACAAGTGTGAGGGATGTTCGAAGCTTTCTTGGACATGCAGGTTTTTATCGTCGATTTATCAAAGATTTCTCCAAGATAGCTCGACCTTTGAGTTCCTTGTTGCAAAAGGATGTGCCCTTCCACTTTGATGCTGAATGCAAGGAAGCTTTTGAGCGGTTGAAGACCATGTTGACATCGGCACCAATCATGGCGCCACCGGATTGGTCCTTGCCCTTCGATTTGATGTGTGACGCCTCAGACTATGCCGTGGGGGCTGTGCTCGGACAGAGAAGAGACAAGCAGCCGTATGCCATTTATTATGCCTCTCGGACGCTCAATGATGCGCAACAAAACTACACCACCACCGAGAAAGAACTTCTTGCCGTGATCTTTGCTTTGGATAAG
Organism: Fragaria iinumae; assembly: GCA_009720345.1. Taxonomy (NCBI): domain Eukaryota; kingdom Viridiplantae; phylum Streptophyta; class Magnoliopsida; order Rosales; family Rosaceae; genus Fragaria; species Fragaria iinumae. Next base: position 37,481,845 of record CM019122.1, on the reverse strand, counting down.
TTTCGTTCTTACTTACTTCAATCTAAAGTTATTGTTTATACTGACCATGCGGCTTTGAAGTATTTGTTGACAAAGAAGGATGCCAAGCCGAGATTGATTAGGTGGATATTGCTTCTCCAAGAGTTCGATTTGGAAATCAAGGACAAAAAGGGATCGGACAATGTTGTTGCCGACCACCTTAGCCGATTGGTGCGTGACTCGGATCCCGTGGCCATCCAAGAATGCTTCCCGGACGAGCAACTCTTCAAGGTAAGCAAGGTAAGTGAGGTAAGTGAGCCTTGGTATGCCGATATTGTGAATTATCTTGTTACAAAGCAATTTCCGAATTCTATGTCCTATCATGCTAGAAATAGACTTAAGGCATTAGCTAGACATTATGTGTGGGATGAACCTTATTTATGGAAACATTGTGTTGATCAAGTTATTAGGAGGTGTGTCCCGGAGAATGAGCATAGGTCTATTCTTAGTTTTTGCCATGATCAAATTTGTGGAGGCCACTTTGGTTCTCGTAGGACTGCTTTAAAAGTTTTAGAATGTGGATTCTTTTGGCCTACTATTTTTCGAGATGCTTATATGTATTGTGCTTCATGTGATAGATGTCAAAGGACAGGGAATTTAGGACCTAGGGATGAGATGCCTATGCAACCTATTATACATGTTGAAATATTTGATTGTTGGGGTATTGATTTCATGGGGCCTTTTCCGAATTCTCAGGGAAATTTATACATTCTCGTATGTGTGGATTATGTTTCTAAATGGGTGGAAGCAAAAGCCACCCGGACTAATGATTCTCGAGTTGTTGCAGATTTCCTACGCTCTAATATTTTCTCCAGGTTTGGAATGCCGAAATTTGTTATAAGTGATGGAGGTTCCCACTTTTGCAATCGGACAATTGAAGCTCTAATGAAGAAGTATGGAATCAAGCATAAGGTGGCTACACCTTATCACCCCCAGACAAGTGGGCAAGTGGAGCTTAGTAACCGAGAGATCAAGCGGATATTGGAAAAGAGTGTGAAGCCATCACGCAAGGATTGGAGCCAACGACTTGATGATGCACTATGGGCATATCGGACTGCATTCAAAAATCCCTTGGGGATGTCACCGTTTCGTATGGTGTACGGCAAAGCTTGCCACTTGCCTGTGGAGTTGGAACATCGAGCTTGGTGGGCGGTTCGGACTTTTAATATGGATATTGATGAGGCCGGATTACACAGGAAATTGCAGTTGTGTGAACTTGAAGAAATCAGGAATGAAGCCTATGATTCTGCCGTGATCTACAAAGAGAAAACCAAGGCGTTCCATGACAGGATGATTCGAAAGAAAGACTTTGTTATTGGCCAGAAAGTTCTCTTATTTAATTCTAGACTTAGGTTGTTTCCAGGCAAGCTACGTTCTAGGTGGATAGGACCTTTTGTTATCACTAATGTCTTTCCTTCTGGTGCAGTCATGATTAGAAGCATGGTCAAAGGAGCTGAATTTCAGGTTAATGGTCATCGATTAAAGCCTTACATGGAGAACATGGTGAACCAAACGGTGGAGGAAGTTTCTCTCCTAGAGGCTTCGACATAGGCAAGGGGAGATGATAGTCTAGGCTAAAGGACTCTAAACATTTAAGCATTGCATGGGAGGCAACCCATAGAAGGAGCCATCAACGAGAGTTTGCAAATTTCTTTATCCCTCCTCTTTTATTTTCGGTTTGCTCTTAGTTTTCTTACATTGAGGACAATGTTGATTTTAAGTGTGGGGTGGGATGTCATTACTCGTTGATTTGCTATGCTTTGATTTGATTTTAATTTTTTTGGTTAAATTTTAAATTTTGCCGATTCTTAGATGAACTTTGTTTCTTTATTTTGTGTTTTGCTTTTATTTTGTTAAGTCTTAGGTGCCTTCTAACATGTCTAGGATGAATATACGATCTTTGATTGATTAGTTATTGAGATGAGTATGATTTCGAATATTTGAGCTTATATGTTATTTGATGGTTAATAGATATGTTGAAATTATACGAACTTGTAGTAGATGAGGATCATTGAAACTTAGGTACAGAATGAGCATGTTCCTTACTTGTTTGATTTCATATAACCTTTGTGAGATTTTCGAGCCATATATATATGCCTTTTCTTTGGAGAGTTTACTCTATCTATTCTTTGATATATATGACCTCATTATACACTACTTGATCGATTTATATGCCATAGATTTAATGAACTAGAGATTGCTAGAACTTACTTATGAAACTTTCAAAACTTTTATCATAACTTGCTTTGATTTTGAATAGGATTGTGGATCTTTCTTAGGACTATCACCACTTTATCTAAATAGCCATATATCCCTATTTTGAGCCCTGTTTGGGACCCCTTAGTCTAAACCCCCTAGAGCCTACGTTATGCTTTTCTTGTTCACCTAAATTATCCCTTGCCTAGTATAGAATTCCTCTACCTTGTCTCGAGCTTGGCAGAGCTATCTTTGATTGGTGATTTGAGGTGATGATTCAATACAAGTGTGGGGTTGTTCTAAGAAGTTTGTTGCCGATATACAAAAGAAAAAGAAAAAAAAAAAATAAGATAATTAAGAATATTAGAAAAAAAAAAAAAAATTGCTCTCGAATATATAAAAAAAAAAAGAAGAATCAAGTTTCGAATTGAGAAGAAGTGTCTCGGCCTAGATGAAGTTTTTGTGAATTTGGAGTTGTGATTTGTTTGTTGAAGGCTCAATATGTTATACTTTAGCCTTTGTTCGTTTTCACAATGTTTAAAGTGAAGGATGGGTCCAACATGATGAAATTTGGCCCTTGATGGTGTATGGTGACATAAGGTGGATGTTCTTGCTCTGCTAAGTCTTGAGGATGACCTTTGTGATTCCTTTACTTTGAAAATTCTTCCACGCCGAGCCTAGCCAACCTATTTTCTAAAAGATCCGCATGATTCTTAAGATAAGTAAACTTTGATCTGTGGAGTCTGTTTCATGAGTAAGCTTATGGTTGTGGTTCATTTGTGCATATGATTGGTATCTTTCATGAGGTTTTTGAATTCATTATGTTCTTTTTAACTCTTGTGTGTGAAAAGCTTTTAAGCATATGCCATGTTCTTGAGAGAAAAAAAAAAAATTCGGAGTGCACATCCTTTGTGAGTTGAATTTGAACTTGTTTGGAACATGTCGAGCTTAATTTCACCTTTGTTTCTGCCATGCCTTACTTGTTATATCGAAATCTCATGTTTATTAACCATTGAATTCACCTTTCAATTTCGATACTTGTGCTATTCTCGATGCTATGATTTTGAAGGTCTCTGAGACAATTTCGTTGAAGGCATTAGATTGAGTCATTGTAGTATTTTCGATATTAGTTGTGTTGTTTTTGTTTTAGTGGTTTGCTAAGGGACTAGCAAAGGTTAAGTGTGGGGTTGTTGATAGGAGCACAAAGTGTGACGTTCTTAATATGTTTATACCCTTTATTTTCCCTTTGTTAACTCTTATTTAGTTGATTTAGCTTTATATTTGTGTTTAGTGTAGAATAATTGCTTAAAGTAGAAATATGTAGGTTTGAGTGTTAAAACACATAGTAATTTCAGAATTGAAGAATTTGGTGTTAAAATTGTGCTAAGTATTTGAAATCCTTGTTTACTCAGGATTCATGTCTTAATCAGGATTCCATCTTTCCTCGAAGCCGAGTCCATGAAGGAGAAGCCCAAACCAAGTCCAATATGGAGAAGAAGATTTAAATTCAGCAGAATCCGGATCAAATCGGGAGAATTCTTGTGCACGTCTGCCAACTTCAACGGACTCTCCAGGACAGCTCACAATGAATCAGAAAACGTGCCATATATGGATAGAAAGCTACGGGAGTCTAGTTTCCAAATCACTTGGAATCATCTCAATATCTATTTTCTAGAGGAAGTTATGACGTAATCTTCAGACGGAGGTCATTCTGCCGAAATTGAGAAGAACTAGGAATCCTAAACCAACTTGGTTTAGGCTTTGTGGCTGACTTCTCTAGGGTTTTTCCTCTATATAAAGCACGACTTCAAGGACAGAAGAGGATCATCAACCCGTACAAATAACACCAAAGCCTTTGCCGAAACTCCATCAACCTCCAAATACCACAATCCGATCCCACCTTCAGCATTTGTCCAAAGCACGTAGCCTAGGACTCCGCTCACTCGAAGAATAGAACACGTAGGGATATTTTGAGAGTGAATTCCATCTTCTATTTTCGGATTGCTATGTGTTTGTTTTCGTTTATGTTTGCTTTAAGTTTTTGCTTAAGTATACTTCGATTCTTGTCTATGAGATAGAAGTACTTTTGAACCATGTTTTGAATTAAAGTTTTCAATTTTTAATCAATGATTTTAGGTATTATGCCGTGAGTTTAATGTCTAAATACTTTAAGATTTTCGGTGCTATATTACATTATCATGTGTAGTTGATACAAGTAGTTGATATTGCATGTGTTAATCATCCAAAGTTCGACTTTGATACACGTAGTTGATAAGTTGCATTGTCTTTGTTTTTCATCGATTTTCTACCTATGTTTGATTTGGACTTGTGCTTAAACACATCGATTCTTTATGTGATACGTAATTGCATGATTAGTTTATGTGTGTGACCTATAAGTAGAGCACGTAGCCGAGCTTGTTGTGTCGCGATGTTGAATGAAACCCGTAGTCTAATTCTAAGTTGGTATATGTCATAGGAACCACGTAGGAACTTATGTGCATATCAAATTTAGGTTGTATATTTGCTCACGGTGTAGACTTAAATGAGATTAGAGATTGTCTTCTTTATTCTTACATGGTTGTTTGGTTGAGTTTGCATGATTGTTGGTTGATCACATGTATATATGTATAGAAGTAATTTAGGATTTATTATTAATGTTGTTCCGAAATTATAAAACTTTAAACCTATATGCTTATTTCGATATTTACATTAGATTAGATGGATCTACCCTGTAGTTGGATCCCCGGTTTAGAACGATCCCTGCTTGCTTATTACTACAACTGATTTGTTGACAGGGTTAATTGATGCGTGTGTAAAAAACGAATTATCAAGAATCTCCGCTTGATTCTCCGGGTTTGTTTACGCTCAACAGAGATGGAAACCTTGTAGTGTTGGATGACGCTAGAAACCATGTCTGGTCGACTAATGCATCAATATCTGCTTCTGCAATGAATCACACAACTAGACAACTAGCTGATACCGGAAAACTCGTTCTGAGCTTTGAAGAAGTCACCTTGTGGCAGAGCTTCGATCATCCCTCTGATACTATGTTGCCCGGCATTAAGCTTAGCTTGAACAAAAAGACTGGCCAACGAAGTCGCCTTACATCCTGGGCAGCGCTTGATGATCCACAACTTGGAAACTTCACCTTTGGCATTGATCCTCAAGTACCACTTCAGGGTTTTATCTGGAAGGAAACTCTTCCGTATTTTAGAAGTCCTGTGTTCGCTGGCAAGGTTACAAGGACAGTCTTTCAAGATCCAGGTGGAACTGCGATTTTCTTTTCATACAACTCTGATGCTAATGAGGTTTATTGTGTTTAGTGTCTCGGATAGCTCAGTAAAATTCAGGGCTTGGTTGAGTCCTACAGGGCAACTTAAACAGCTACTGTGGCAGGTTACAAGGACAGTCTTTCAAGATCCAGGTGGAACTGCGATTTTCTTTTCATACAACTCTGATGTTGATGAGGTTTATTGTGTTTACAGTGTCTCGGATAGCTCAGTAAAATTCAGGGCCTGGTTGAGTCCTACAGGGCAACTTAAACAGCTACTGTGGCAGGTTTCTAGTAAAACTTGGTTGGAAGTGGAGACTTTACCTTCTGATAACTGTGATTTTTATGCTCGCTGCGGTCCTAATAGTGTTTGTTGTTAGGATTGCCGCTCAAAACTAATTCCTTGTCTGTTTTGGATTCTTTACTTCTGAAGGTTTTGGGTAAGTTATTCTAGTGTATCTAGGATTCTTAGAGTTTATCTTTAGGAGTAAGGTTTAGGATTCCTGCTATGGTTCTAAATTCTTGCTATGAGTTTATCCTTAGGATGAATTTTTTTTTTTTCTGTTTGTTGCTATTTTCTTTATGGATGTGTGAAGTAAAATTCTTGGCATACTATTAAGTAAAATTTCTTGCCATACTGTTAAGTTTGAGATTAAAATCATTGGCAAGAACTTAGAGCTATCTTTATTAATATTTAATAGTTAAACATCAGATCTTTGTCTGTTTTGTAGGCACTAAGGGTCTTTCTGTTAATTCCTTGAAGAGGACCCTTGTAATTGCAATAGTCTCTGCAGCAGTTGGATTGCTTACAATAACTTTTGGCTATTTCTTAGGGAAGAAAAAATTAGGTACGCAGTCCTCGATCCCATATGTGCAGGCACATGGATTCTGTAATCTGTAGGAATAATATTCTAACATTAATACTGAAACAGGGAGGATAGCTAGAAGAGTGAGTGCGAATATAGGTAAGGTCAGTGCAGGAGGCGGAAAGAGTGATACAGAACTACCACTCTTCAGTTTACAGAGTATATTAGCTGCTACAAACAACTTCGCTGAAGACAATAAACTTGGAGAGGGAGGATTCAGCCCTGTTTATAAGGTGACGCTTCTATAATATGCTTTCGATACAAGTGCATTCTTCTTCATTTTGGTACTTTCCCTTGTTAATTCCAAATTAGTTGATTTTGAGGTTAAGGTTTTGTTCTCTTTGCCACTGTATACAGGGAATTTTGCCGGAAAATCAAGAAGTGGCCATAAAGAGGCTATCAAAGAAGTCTGGGCAAGGACATCATGAGTTCATGAATGAGTTGAAACTTATAGCCAAACTCCAGCATACCAACCTTTGCTCGTCTCTTGGGTTGCTGTATGGAAGAAGATGAACTCATATTGATATATGAGTTCATGCCTAATCGAAGTCTGGACAAATTTTTGTTTGGTAAGTATGCTTAGGACTTCGAAGGTTAGACTTTTGACAATGTGACATCAAGTTTCAATATTTTTCTCTATCCTGTAAAACTTTTGCTATGTAATGCAATTCAACATGCTTCTAAGTTCTAATTATGCTTCTGCCTTATGATTTGTCCAATTAGATCCTTCTGAAAAGACAAAGTTGGACTGGGGTGCACGCTATCGAATTGTACAAGGTGTTGCTCAAGGAGTACTATATATCCACAAATACTCTAAATTGAAAATTATCCATAGAGATCTAAAAGCAAGTAATGTGCTATTGGATGGAGCAATGAATCCCAAAGTGTCTGACTTTGGAATGGCGAGGATATTTGATATAAATCAAATTGAAGCAAATACCAACAAGGTTGTTGGGACATAGTAAGTCTATATAGCCAGTAACTTATATCACTGAAGTATTTAACATCACTACTGATACTCATTCTTCCACTATTCTATGCACTATATGGTCAAGGTGAATCGGGATGCAAGAGGATTACTAATTGTATTATATGTGTAAATATCAGATATGGCAATTATGGAAAGAAGGTAGAGAAATGGAAGTAATTGACGCATCAGTAAGGGAAACTTGCCGGATTCATGAAGTTTTGAGGTGCATCCATGTCGGGCTTTTGTGTGTTCAAGAAGCTCCAGCTGATCGGCCAACAATGTCATCGGTGATTCATATGCTAGAGGTTGATGAAGCTACATCATCACTTCCACCCTCAGAAGAACCTGCTTTTTCAACAAGTAGGATTTCAAGTCCTGTTACCAATTCTTCTAAAAATGTAGTCACTATTACTTTGCCAGAACCTCGATAGAGGTTCAACTTTAATGTTAGCTTTCAAAGTCGAATCTTTAACAAAAAGAAAAAAAAATGAAGGTATTATTATGATACGATCATACCAGTTGCATATCTCATGCTTCATCGATCGGGCAGCATAATTTGTATGTCCGAATTTCCTATGTTGTATTCTGCTCGTGGCAGAAACTGTTTGGTAAAAAACCAGAGCAGCCCTGCAATCCGGATTGGAGGAGAGTGGCCTCTCGATAACCACTGGCCGGAATGGTAGCGGGTCGGGTTCGCCAGGTACTCGGGTTGTGTCACTGTCAGCGGGGAACCCTACGCTGGATTTTGGGCACTGGAGTTTATGGTGGCAGCGTGAGTGGTTTTCTCCCCATATTGCCCGGGTTTGGATCTTGGGTTGGGTCTTTGGGCATGAGTTGTTTGGGCTGAATTGGCTGGTTTGGATGGGCTGGATGAGGCTGGCATATTCGGTGGTGAGGCTCATAATATGGTGATCTCCCCATCATCATTTTCTGCTACTATTGACAAAAAAAATGCTGCTACTGTTGTATTGGAGAGTTCAAAATTTCGTTAGGCATGTTATATATGCGTTCATGAGTGAGTGCAGATGCGCTTTATCTAGCGGATGGGCCTCTCATCAAGTCCAATCACGGTCTCTAGGCAACTAGTTTACTACTATTGATCGAAAATTAGGTCGTAAGGTTTATTTCCCATGCTTGAGGCTCACTCTGGCAAAAATTAGGTGGCAAAAATGGTTTGGTTTGCAAGTGTTTGCCTGGTTTTAAGCCTAGTTCACCGGACAATTGGAATCATGGAGATTATTCAGGTGGATGCACTAGGACGTCAACATTATGTGGCAACAATGCTGAGAGTGACACATTCTTGAGCTTAAAGATGATGAAAGTGGGAAATCCAGATTCCCAATTCAATGCCAAAAGTGAAGTGGAATGCAAAGTTGAGTGCCTTAACAACTGTGATTGTCAAGCTTATTTCTATGAAGAGGTGGAGAACAGAAAATCTGGTGGGAGTAGTAGTTCAACATGTTGGATCTGGTCACAAGACGTCACAGGAGGACTATGAAGGTGGCCGAGATCTACAGGTTCGTGTAGCAGTTTCAGATATAGGTATGTTTCTTTTTCTTTAACTAAAGATGCTCGAGTCATGGCAATACTAAAGTATCATGAGATTTGTTGAAGATAATTAGTTTTATAATTACTGCATAAGTAAACTGGTTTATCTTCTTTATTTCAAAGTCTACATATTCTTTTTTGTTCAATGCAATGATTTGTGAATCAGAGGGTGATGTGCATATCAGTAGTCTTAAACAGTATCAATAAAATATAGGCCACCCTGTAATCATTAATCTACTCTAAATTGAGCTCCAACCTTGTCTAAACTAATTAGCTAATAATCACAATATTGAGCTACCCTGGCTTTTCTGATTACATGTAGTTGTAGCTCATTCAGATGACCAATGAACCTATTACATACTATTGTTGATCGATTGTCATCCTTTTTTACACGACCTTTGTTAGAGAATTGCTTAGACCAAAACCTTTGTTCTTTAGTGTTAAAATTTCCAGAATCATGTTTTCTCAGAATCTACAGCAAGAAGCTGTGGAAGTTGTGGCACAAACCTGATCCCTTATCCCTTGAGCACTGGACCAAAGTGTGGTGATCTTACTTACTATAGTTTTTTCTGCAATATCTCAACTGGCCAGTTGAGCTTTGAAACACCAAGCGGCACCTACCATGTCACAAGCATCGATGCGGACACACATGTAAGATATGTTTGGACCTAATATAATCTATATTAAGAAACAATTGAAAGATACATTTCTGTTTAATAGGAAATTTATTAGGAGAATATTTCTTGTTATTAGATGAGAGTGTTTTGGCCACGATCCTCAGCGTGCGGAGCAGAGGTTTCTAGCGAACAAAGAGAAAGGGGGAGTGTTGCGGGCGTGCCACCTCGCTGACGAGGAAAGAGTAGTAGGGGTGCGCTTGACTTCTTGATCAGGCGAAGGGGGTTACAGGTGCCACCTCAGACGAGGATTTACGAGCACAAGCGATCGATACTCACGGCGGCGCGAGCAGAGCAACTATAGGGAATTCAGAGAGAAGCTGGGATATAGAGTCCGGAGGGCTCTGAAGAGGGGAACCTAGGCGGCGGCGCTTAGGGTTAGGGTTTCGAGGAGCTCGAAGGGTAACTGGTTTCAGTTTGTATTGTGTTTTTGTATATTGTTTGAGAGAGTCCTTCTGTTAGGGTTCGAGCCCCCTTATATAGTAGTTCGACTTGCGGCAGAATAAAAGTATAATTAGAATCCAAGTCGGACTCTGAAACCCTATTCGCACAAAGACACTGCTCCGTCCATGCGCACCAACCATCTTGTGACACATGTCCAGTTCGCACACTTCATTCCGCATAGGGCATTGCTTCCGCGCTGCCAACTGTAGACTCCTATGCGAACTGGAATTCATCCCGCGGGCTGTCACACGAAGCTATCTCGCGTGCTACTGAAGCTCGCTTCCATTTCGCGGGCTATTGCAGCTCGCGAGCCTTAAAAGGGCTTTTTATATTTAATGGGCCACAGGGATTGGCCTGAAGCATGTCAAAGACTTGTAAAAGTCTTCAACGTTTGTCGTGGTGCGCGCGGATTTCGCATGTGTCTTCCTCGCGAAGTCTCCTACGCGAGCCAGTTCGCCAGCTCGCCTCACCTCGCCTACGCGGAGAGTCAATCTCGCCTCGCCTACACGGAGTGTTAAATAGTAATTCTGCGCGAAGTCATTCCGCGCGCGAGCTAAGTGTTGCACGCGAACTGCGTAGTCCGCCTATGTCCATTCCGCGTGCGAGCTAAGTGAAGTCAAGTTCGCACGCGAACTATGTTCTCAGCTCGCATGGTGGTTCTGGCGGGCCATCACTTGTAAATTTAAAGAAACCTTGGGCTCGCCGGTATGACATGGACCAAGAAATAATTAATATTTACATAGACATTTACTGTCCAGTAAAATATTAATTTAGGCTTAAACAGAGAGTATATCACTCATCTGATTAGAAATCCATTATGTTGATTGTGATATGATAACACCAAAACTCCTTTGATGAAGTATTCAGCTAGAATCACTAGCTTATGGGAAGAGGTTTTCTAGCTTTATATACAGGTGCTTTAGAGTCCTTATTTACTCAGTAAGAAACATTGGGTTCTGCCCCATAGAAAGGAGTTGAAATCTGAGTTGAATAGAAGACTTAAGGTGTGTTGCAGCAAGGTGTTAAGGCGTTGGGATTACAGAGGCTACTCAATCTTGTTGCTGTGTTTTTTTTGCTGCTCTAAGCGCTATGGCTAGGATGGATCAGAATGGTGAGTACATTCCTAGAAATAATAAAGATGGTGAGTTCTTGTTTCATATTTCAGTACCGTATTGATCATTGTGTTGTGTTTATATGCTTGTGAAACGATCTTGGATGCTCATTAAGTATTACAATTGGTATCAGAGCGTTTTTTCACAAAATTATAAACCATTTGGAAGATCGATTCATAAAATTTGAAATAAGATGTTCTTCAGTTCTATTTTTATTTTTATTTTACAAAACGTTTTGGGATATCAAGTTTTGCTTAATAATAATAAATAAATAAAAACCCCTTAAAGCCCGTTTTGTGTGACGCGCGACCCAAATGGCCCATACCCAATTCAGAAAACACCTTCGTTTAAGAAGGATTTTAGATATATTTATTCCATGACGAAAAATTTGATGGGTTTGGTATGAAGAACGCGCTGGGTCTCAACGACTCAAAGTGGATTCAAAAACCACATCATGCAATTCGGATTCAGAAGATCTTTGGGGCATACTACTTTTGGGTTTTCAAAATTGCTTCCGCTAAATTGATACAAGGATTGCAGATGCAAAGGTCAGGCTTTTCAATAATCATACTTTTCAATTCAAGCTTTAATTTTCAGCATTTAGATTAAAGCAAGAACCCTAGAGCACTCCCGGTGTGCGCTTAAGATTAGCGTATACAAATCGAACCGGATGAAATTTAAATTTCAAATTGGTTGTGTTCTGGATTGAATTGAGATTCTTATGTTTGATACTTTGCGTTCTATCTGCTGTTGTATGATGATTATGATGATATGTTGATTGAAATGAATACTTGAGTTAATGTTCATGATATATTAAGCATATCAATCGTGTTTTCATTCAAAGAAAGTTGCAGATTAAGCAAAGACTCTTTTCAGATGTAAACTTGAATTGAGTTTTAGGTAAAACTTTGCTAAGATCACAGGTTAATTGTAAATAAAGATGGACATGTTGCACAAAGCAATTCTCTATAGTTATTTGCATAAAACATTAAGTTGAAGAAGGCTTGTAACTTGTGTTTTGTTGTTAAACTTTACTTTATAATGTCTCCTAAAGGAGTGTAAAATGACATGATTTAGTAACCAAACAGTTTTACACATAGTTGGTAAATTCATATTCGGATACTTAAAGACTCTTCTACTGTCATAAAGATGTTGAGCGTCTTTTTGGATAAATTGAATTAGCTAAATATGAGGTAAAAATTCAGAAAACTTAAGAATATATTGTCTACTGCTATAAAAGTGTTGCTGTATATTAAATTCAGTTTTGGGGTGTTTAGCAATATGATTATGTTTATGTATTGCTGCATATATGATGTTTTGTTTTCAAATGTTTTGTGTCTGATGAACTGCTATAGAAATATATATACACAGAACTATGAAACATCTCGGTTAAAACTTAAACTTATAGACTTTTATTTTCTTTTGCTCATTAGGTAACATGTACATGAACCTCAATGATGTTCTTGTACTCACTGGAACAAACTTTAGAGCTTGGAAAGACTCTGTGGAGCGCTATATGCTTATGCAGCCAAATATAGACCTAGTTTTCACTAAGGACCAACCTGAGCCTATAACTGAAAATAGTTCCCCTGAACAGATCAGAGCTTATAAGGCCTGGTGGAGGTCAAATAGGATGGCCAAGAATTCCATAAGAAACTCTATGTCTGATATTGTTAGGGGTAGCATAAGGGAGCCTGAGTTAGCCACTGAGTATATGGAAGCCATTGAGAAGAAGTTCAAAGAGAATGAGAAGGCATATGCTTCTAGGTTGACAAGGAGCTTCTATGACCTGAAGTATAATGGGTTTGGGGGAGTTAGGGAGCATCTGTTGAAGCTGATCAACATTAATCCTCGGCTCAAAGAAATGTGGATGGGTGTGAATGATGCCCAAGTGGTACACACTGCACTGCATTCCTTGCCAAACAGCTTTAGTGCACTTAAGACCAGTTACACTTGTTTTGGCCACGATCATCAGCGCGCGGAGCAGAGGTAAATAGCGAGCAAAGAGAAAGGGGTTGCTGCGGGCGTGCCACCTCACGGACGAGGAAAGGGTGATTGTGTGCGCTTGACTTCTTGATCAGGCGGAAGGGGTTTCCAGGTGCCACCTCAAAGGAGGAATTTACGAGCACAAGACGATCGATACTCACGGAGGATGCGAGCAGAGCAACAAAGGGAGGTAAGAGAGGAATCGGGGTAGAGTCCGGCATGCTCTGAAGAAAAACCTAGGCGGCGGCCCTTAGGGTTAGGGTTTTCGAGTAGCTCGAAGGATAAGTGGGTTTCAGTTTGTATTGTGTTTTTTTGTGTTTTTTTAGAGAGCATTTCTGTTAGGGTCCGAGCCCCCTTATATAGTAGTTTGACTTGCGGCAGAAGAAAAGTAATTAGAATCCAAGTCGGACTCTAAAACCCTAATAGCACAAGGGCACTGTTTCATCCATGCGAACCAACCATCTTGTGACACATGTCCAGTTCGCACACTTCATTCCGCATAGGGCATTGCTTCCGCGCTGCCAATTGTAGACTCCTATGCGAACTAGAATTAGGAATATCCTCATCCCGCGGGCTGTCACAGGATGCTATCTCGCGTGCTCCTGAAGCTCGCTTCCATTTCGCGGGCTATTGCAGCTCGCGAGCCTTAAAAGAGCTTTTTATATTAAAAGGGCCACAGGGATTGGCCCGAAGCATGTCAAAGACTTTAAAAAGTCTTCAACGACTCAAGTGGTGCAAGCGGACTCCGCCTGTTGCTTCCTCGCAAAGTCTCCTACGCGAGCCAGTTCGCCATCTCGCCTCGCCTCGCCTACGCGGACTGGCAAATAGTAATTCCGCGCGCGAACTGTGTAGTCAGCGGGAAGTCATCCCGCCCGCGAACTGCGTGTTCCGTGCGAAGTCCTTGTAAATCAGTTCGCGTTGTCTTATTGGCAGGCCATTATTTGTAAACTTAAAGAACTTGGGCTCGCCGGTGTGACATGGACCAAGAATTTAATTAATATTCACATAGACATTTACTGTCCAGTAAAATATTAATTTAGGCGTAAACAACACTGCCCAAAGGGGTGACTGGACTGTGGATGAGATGATATCCATCTGTGTGGGGGAAGAAGAGAAATTTGTGAAGGAGGGAGGATACACACCTACTGTGAACCTGGTAGGAAAGTCAAAGAAGAAGAAAAACAAGCTTAAGGCCACCAAAACTATTGCTAAGCCATCTAGTAACACTGTAGCTTCTAAAGAAGCCCATGCTTTTAAGTTCAAGTGGCTACTTTTGTAAAAAGGTAGGACACATTAAGAAGGACTGCTCAGGATTCAAAGCTTGGCTAGAGAAAAAGGGTATGACTTTCTTAAGTACTTCAGAAACTTTTTCTTTAGAAATAAATTTTGTCAATATTGAACCCCATAGTTATTATTTAGATTTTGGTTCCCCCTTACATATTACGAATTCTCTACAGGGATTCACAGAGAGGAGGGCACCAAGAAATGAGGAAACAAATGTCTGTGTGGGAAATGGCATGAGAGTTGCAGTGAAGGCTATAGGAACCTTGAAACTAGATTTAGGTTCTGAAAAATTTATTGTTTTGGATAATGTTTACTATATTCCCTCTATTAAGAGGAATTTGCTTTCTGTTTCTCGTTTGGTTAAGACTAGTTGTTGCTTTTACATTGATTCAGATGGAATAAAAATTTCTAAAGGTTCCTTAACATATGGGTTTGGTGTTATTGAGAACGATTATATGCGTTTAAATTGTTCATTGCCTCAACGAGTTATTTCACTTGTTGAAAACAATAATAGCACATCAAGTATTACAGGAGTTAAAAGAACCTTATTCAATGAAAAATCAGCTTACTTGTGGCATAGGAGACTAGGCCACATTTCAAGAGAAAGACTGCAAACTTTAGTAAAGAATAAAACACTTCCAGAACTAGATTTTTCTGATCTACAAGATTGTATTGAGTGTTTTAAGGGTAAAATGACAAAATCAAGAAATAAAAAGGCTAGCAGAAGTGAGAAACTGCTAGAATTAATTCACACAAACGTATGTGGTCCATTCAAGCATAAAACAATATGTGGAAATGTTTATTTCATAACTTTCATAGACGATTTTTCCAGATACTTTTACATTTACCTATTAGTAGAAAAATCACAGTCTCTTGAGGCATTCAAAATTTTCAAAACAGAAGTTGAGTATCAGCTTGACATGAAAATAAAGATTGTGAGGTATGATAGGGGGGGGGGGTGAATTCTGTGGTAGGTACACTGAGAAAGAACAACATAAAGGTCCATTTGCATTATATCTACAAGATGTAGGTATAACGGCTCAGTATTCCACACCACATAACCCTCAACAGAATGGTGTTGCAGAAAGGAAAAATAAGACTTTATTGAATATGGTGAGAAGTATGATGTGTACTTCTGGTTTGCCTAAAATGCTTTGGGGAGAAGCTTTAAAGACTGCAAATTATCTTTGCAATAGGTCCTCAAGTAAAGCAGTTCAGAAAACACCTTTTGAATCATGGTGTGGGAGGCAACCTAGTTTACACCATTGTCATGTATGGGGCTGTAAAGCTGAGGCAAGGCTTTACAATCCAAACTTAGGAAAGCTTGAATCTAGGTTTGTATCTTGTCATTTTATAGGCTATTGTGAAAAATCTAAGGGTTACAAACTCTATGCTCCTCATCATTCACCTAGAATATTTGAAACTCATCAGGTTAAATTTCTGGGGGAGAATATTTGCAATACAAGATTTGAAGATTTAACTGATGATTTTGAGGAAATTGCAGAAAATGAGGACTTAAGAATTCATACGCCAAACCTTATAACCGATACACTAGTTTCTGACCTTACAGGAGATGAAACTCATTTTGATGCTCGTCATGCAGTAGTTCATGATGCAATAGTTAATAATGCAGACATGAATGATGCAATAGATGGTGACTTAGAACTTGAAAATGAAAATGTAGAAATGGCTGAACCTACACCAGAACCAGTACAAAAACCAGCTCAAAACATCCCACAACCTGAACCTCAAGCACCACAAAATGTTGTTCAACCCAGAAGGTCACAAAGAATAAGAAAACCTACTTTTGGGGGAGAAGATGACGTATATGAGGTTTACCTGCATGAGGCTGAAACTACACTTGCAGATGACAATGATCCCAATTTTTTTAAACAAGCTGTAGAAAGTGGAGAGCATGAAAAATGAAAAGAAGCTATGGATGCAGAGCTTGAATCCATGTATAAAAATAAAGTGTGGGATCTTGTGAAGCCAGATCCAAATCATAAAGTTATAGGCAGTAAGTGGGTATTCAAAACTAAAAGAGATGCCAAGGGAAACATTGAAAGACATAAAGCTAGACTTGTAGCCAAAGGTTTTACACAAAAAGAAGGTATAGATTATACAGAAACTTTTGCACCAGTTTCAGCTAAAGACTCATTCAGAATCATAATGGCTCTTGTGGCTCATTTTGATATGGAGTTACATCAAATGGATGTTAAAACATCCTTCCTAAACGGAGATTTGGAGGAAGTGATATATATGTCACAACCAAAAGGCTACATTGAACCTGGAAAAGAAAATTTAGTCTGTAAACTTAAGAAATCTATATATGGACTCAAACAAGCATCTAGGCAGTGGTATAGAAAATCGGATTATGTGATTTCATCTTTTGGTTTTACTGAAAATTTAGTAGATGAATGTGTTTATCTTAAAGCTGTTGGAAACCAATTTATTTTTCTTATCCTATATGTAGATGACATTCTCCTAGCTAGCAGCAATATTAAATTGCTGAAAGACACCAAAAGTTTTCTATCAAAGAATTTTGATATGAAAGATATGGGAGAAGCCTCTTGTGTATTGGGAATTGAGATTAAGAGAAATAGATCACAAGGCATGTTGGGATTATCTCAGCAAGCTTACATTTCTGTTTACGCCTGAATTAATATTTTACTGGACAGTAAATGTCTATGTAAATATTAATTATTTCTTGGACCATGTCATACCGGCGAGATGGAGTTTCTCTAAGTTTACAAGTGATAGCTCGCCAGTGAGACCACGCGAGCCAAGTTAGACTTCGCGCGGAACAAACACTTGGCCTTCATGCGAATTGAAACACTTAGCCTGCGCGCGGAATTACTGTTCAACACTTTGCGAGGCGAGGCGGAATTACTATTTGACACTGCGCGAGGCGAGGCGAGATTGACTCTCCGCGATGCCAATCCAGATGGACTCTCCGCGTAGGCGAAGCGAGGTGAGCTGGCGAACTAGCTCGCGTAGAGGACTTCGCGAGGAAGCGACATGCGGAGCCCGCGCACACCACGACAAACGTTGAAGACTTTGACAAGTCTTCGACATGCTTCGGGCCAATCCCTGTGGCCCATTAAATATAAAAAGCCCTTTTAAGGCTCGCGAGCTGCAATAGCCCGCGAAATGGAGGCGAGCTACAGAAGCACGCGAGGTAGCACCCTGTAGCAGCCCGCGAGATGAGGATGCTCCTAATTCCAGTTCGCATAGGAGTTTACAGTTGGCAGCGCGGAATGAAGACTGGACATGTGTCACAAGATGGTTGGTTCGCATGGACGAAACAGTGCCCTTGTGCTATTAGGTTTTCCGAATCCAACTTGAAGTAGGATTATCTCTCTCTTCTGCCGCAAGTCAAGCTCCACTATATAAAGGGGTCGAAAGCTCTCTCAAAAGGACACACAACTTTTACAACAAAACAACTCAGAGACAACTCTCAAACAAACACAAACTGAAACCCAGTTTCCCTTCGAGCCTTCCTCGAAAACCTAACCCTAAGCGCCGCCGCCTAGGTCTTTCTCCGGAGCTCTCCGGACCCCGCATCCCTGTTTCTCTTCGAACTCCCTTTGATTGCTCTGCTCGCGCCGCCGTGAGTATCGACTCGCTTGTGCTCGTAAATCCTCCTCTGAGGTGGCACCTGTGACCCCCCTTTCTGCCTGATCAAGAAGTCAAGCGCACCCCCCATCAACCTTTTCCTCATCCGCGAGGTGGCACGCCTGCAACACTCCCCTATCTTTGTCTGCTAGAAACCTCTGCTCCGCGCGCTGAGGATCGTGGCCAAAACATTGGCACGCCCAGTGGGACAGGGAGTACAAGCAAATACATCATTGGGAAGCCGGAGGAAGCGCCGTACCGAAAGCCCCAGCTTTCTTGTCTCAAGCACAAATCGCTACGGTACAAGCCCCATAATAGTGCGGCTTGCCGATCCCTCACCCAAGAGCAGGTTCTTGCTCAGTTTGGTAATCCGGATTACAGCGAGACCGCCATGGTAGGCTCTCAGCCGACCCAAAATACAGACTCTGCTCCATCTATGGAGCAAGTCGTCCAGATGTTCGCGCAACTCACGGGGCAGATCCAGGGTTTGACAACCCAAACTCAACAAAGCCTCACCGACCTTGCTGCTAAGGTCGACGGCCTCGCTGACCAAGTCAAAAGGGACAAAACCCTTTGGGAAGCGGACCAGCACAACCTTACCGTACTCACTGAGGACTTCAACCAGTTTGTCAGCGAGACAAGGGAAACCAAAGGCTTGGTCGAAGGAATCCTGCAACAGATCTGCTTGGAGCTGGATCAGAACACGGAGATCGTGAAACAAGGCGCGAAGACAGTGAAGCAACATGCAGAGGTCCTGTCGCTCACTCGCGCGACAGTAGAGGAGCAGACCCGCCGCTTGGACGAGCACGACACCAAGCTGCATGACCAGCAGAATGCTTCCTTCTTTGGAAGTAAGAACAGTCTAGAAAAGCTAGACGAGTTCAAAGACAAACAGGACCGGCTGAACCTACGGGTCCTTGAGGTTGAAGACTGGATGAGGGCGCAGGCGCCAAAAAGCCCTGCTCTAAACCCTACCGGCCCAAGCGCGAGCGATGGGACAACCAAGTATATTCCTCCCAATGAACGCACTAGGGGAAACCTTAAGGTCGGGACTCCGAAGTCCCCGCAGTTCATGCCAGGGGCAGGAATGTCAAAGAGCCCGCTTCTGCATGGCTCGTTTGCCTCTCCTAGGGGGCTGAATAGCTCTCTACGTCAAGGAACCGGGACACCAGATGACCCGCTTCTCGTTCATTCCAGCCTTACTCCCAAGAACGGCGGACAGGCTGTCAGTTTCTCTGCATGGCCAAACCATGGGGAAGGGGCGGAATCCGCGCTCGTAACCACAGCTGACTGGCGCCAGCTTATCTCCTCCATTGTCAAGGAGCAAACCGGACACGGTGATGCTAACTTGCAGTATCGCGACCCCTATCCAGATAGCGTGGCGCAATACCCGCACGGGTTCAAGAACGTAGTGTTCACTACCTTCTCTGGCGAAACAAGGGAGGACGCAGCAATCCACATGGCCCGCTTTAAAGTCCAGTGCGGCCAGTACGGGAACAACGACATCCTCAAGCTCAAGCTCTTTGGGACCTCTCTGTCCGGAGCTGTATTTACTTGGTACTCCAGGTTGAAGCCAGGATCCATCGCGGACTGGCCTACCATGGAGAAGCTGTTCCGGGAGACCTACGGTACCATTGAGCCAGAGGTCGGCCTTGACTCCCTCACTCAGATGAGTCAGCAGAGCATGGAGTCAGGAGTCTCCTTCCTCCAACGGTTCAAGATCCAACAAGCCAAGTGCGACTTTCTCCTACCCGAGCAGGAAGCCATTAAGTTGGCTGTCCGTGGTCTCGAACACCACCAGCGACTGAAGCACCATGGGGAACGCTTCATGTCTATGGGCGACCTCATCAACAAGGTCGGCAGCTATGAACTGATCCTCAACGAGATGGACGAGAAGGCGAATGCCTCAAAAGGGACGTACGTACCGGGGAGGAACAGGATAGTCGGGGCGTTAAACCTCCAATCCTCCACGTTCGACCCTTGCTACCAAAGGCAAGAGGAGAATGAGGCCGCGCAGGGGTATGTCGACGACGTCGGAGCAGTCGAACTGACCGGGAAGCCTTTGGCTCACAAACTGAAGAATCTCAAGATGACCCGCGAGCCAATCACCATTCAGTCCTTTGCATGGACTAAGCCCGAATACGAGTCCTACACGTATGATGCGAAAAACGCCCATCTTGTCTTTAATGACTTGATCGAGGCGAGCTACGTGCGCTTGGACCATAAGATCCCGTCCAAGGAAGAGCTAAAGGACAAGAAGTATTGCAGTTTCCACAATGCTTACAATCACGACACCAAGGACTGTGTCAAACTCCGCGACCAACTGCAGACTTGGTTGAATTCGGGCGCCTTGAAAATGAAGACGCCAGGAAGCACAACTTCTCTGGTGGACGTGGATCCTTTCCCCGCCATGGTTGGTATGGTCGAGGTGAATTGGGCCGACCAGCCAAGGGAGAACAACCGCCACCGCGCACCAAAGCCAGGCGAGCGGCGAATTACCTTAGACCTAGCCGAACATCCAAAGGATGATAGTCCGCGCCGGGTACTTAAGCGAGACCGAGAGGATGGTAATGATGACGCACGTCAGCCATCTCGCCGGTACACTTACAACGTCAACCTCGCGCACGAGGTCCTAGACGATCTTATTGACGGCGGACTCGTCACTGTGTCGAGGACCTTGCCCTATGTTGAATACAAGGAGGGCCGCGTCCACTGCAAGCTCCATGACAGTTGGGGACACAGAACTCGCGACTGTTACCAGCTCCGCGAGCAAGTCCAGGACTGGTTGGACCTTAAGTATATTCGCTTCAAGGACAAAAGCGGCTTCATGATCACAGTTGCTGACATCGCCTGGCCTCGCGTCGGCCAGCGCGCGATCACTTTAGACTTGTCTCCAAACGCGGGCCAACGCGACCCGCCAGGTCGAAACCGTAAGAGGCCGGCGAATGACTACACCGTTCTGGCGAACCAAGGTGGGAACCACTACCCGGCAAGGGAGGTAGCCGCCAGATCACAGCCCGATCGCCTTTCAAGAAAGGATAAAGGCAAAGCTACCATGCAGGACGATATACCGTCTCCAGCTGACAACTATCAACCCATGAGTCCCAGGACTCGCGAGGAGCTGGAACAGAGGATCAAGCGCCTCGAGACCTTCGTTCAAGCACACTGGACTAAAGATGTGCCTTCCTCTCCAGCTTCAAGCGCGATGGATATCTCCGACTCCGGCAGCGAACGCCAAGATAGGCTTCAAGCCCCAGGCGGGGTATTTTAACTAACCCCTATATTCCTCCGACATCCAAATCAGCGATCAAGGAAGGGATCTGGTACACGCAGCAAGGAGGAAAGTCGGTTACTATCAGCAGATCCAAGAAGCGGAAGATACAGAAGAAGTATGGCAGCATACTGCGTGCCTTGCGAGCGGCCGATGATGGCATCATCTGACCCTCGCAGCTCGCGTAGACACTCGAGAGAATGTGGAGAGAAGCTGAGGGCTTGCGCGCTCTACTCCAAAGGCCACCTATCACGCTTCCACGTGTCTGTGCGCTGGCAGCAGCTGACCCCGCCCTAAAGGCAAATGTCTTCTGCCGCCTCACCGTGCCACCAAGACAGGATCCGTGCCCCGCGAGGTACAGATCATCTCCGGAGCCAGCAAGGAGGAGGGAGCCACAGTTCTCCCGGCACAAGCCTTCATCAGAACCTAAGAAAAGAAGAGATGTCTCACCTCCTCCAAGGCGCAAGCAGTCGTCGGAAGCAGAACTACGAAGAGGCCCGCCACCTCCACCAAGGCGAAGGCAGTCGCCAGAGGCTGAGAGAAGACGAGAACCGTCTTCCCCAGCGAAGCGAAGGCTGTCCGCCGCATCAAGGCCAGGGCTAAGGCGCGAGCTGCCTCGGTCATCACATCCTCCGAAGCCTATTCGCCAGGAACCTGAGGTTAAAAAGGAGCTATCACGACCGGGTCCGACCCATCCTCAACCCACACAGGAGCCTCAGGTCTCAGTCCTTCCTCCTAGGGCAGAGGACAATGCCAGAGTCCCACTAGCTGCGGATAAGCTTTCAGCCGCGGACAAACTGCCTTCGACTAAGCTCGTATGGCGACCACGGCAGCCAGAGGGCAACTTCTCGCCAGGGGTCAAAAGTAGCACCTCTAGCCCTAACCTCACGGAGCTCATGGCCCAATGCTTCCGCGAGAATTCACTGAATGACGAGACTCATTCCGAGCCTCGAATCGACTTGGGCGACGACCAAGCGGAAGGGCAGGGTGAATCATTCACCTGCAATATGCTCGAGGTCTCTGCATGGCCAGAACCTGAAGAAGTCGACCCGGCGGAGAGCGCATTTGCTGTGCTCGAAGGAGACAATGGACCCATTGAGACTCCACTAATCCCAGTCCACGAGCAATTCTCTTTTCAGGTCGGAATGGTTTTCTTCATATCTGAGAGATACGCTCTCCCGCCAAATACAACATGCAACGCGGCAGATATTCCAGACAATAGTGAGGCTGTCTGCGACATATCTCCCCTTTGCAGCAGCGAGATGGGTCCAGTCTTGGCGGGACCTGCGAACGCTCCGCCAGTGGAAGCTACGAGCAGCGTCACACGCATGCCGACTCTGACCTTCTCCACTCCGACTCTGGATATGGCCACTCATATGAGGCCATTGTATATCACGGCTGAAGTTGAAGGGATCATGATAAACAAAATCATGGTCGACACGGGGGCGGCAGTGAATGTCATCACCACCCGCACTATGGGACTCCTTGGTATCCCACGCTCGATGATCCAGACTACGTCCTTGACAGTCAAGAACTTCACCGGACAAGTCTCCAGGACTTTAGGTTTGTTGTTCTTACGGGTCAAGGTGGGTCCGGCTTCAAGGGTCTATACATTCTTCGTCGCCGAGTGTGCTTCATCCTACAACATGATCCTAGGCCGCGACTGGATACATAAGAGTTTCTGTGTGCCTTCCTCCATGCACCAAGAACTCCTGATTTGGGATACAGAGAAACGCGAGACGGTCCTCATCCAAGCGGACCCGCGTCCCTTCTCCATTTCCGCCAACTTCAACGACGCCCGCTACTACAATACTGATTTGGGTCCTTTGGATGTCCAAGACGTTGATTCTAAAGGCCGCCCATATGGGGTTACCGCCTCCAACTTGACAAGATGGGGACTCACTCAGGCGAGGGACGACTTACAACGTCCCCATACCATTGCAGACCCCCTCCAACCATCTTATGATTAGTACATCCTCAGAAGAAGCGCGCGAGGCTGGCGAGTCCTTGTGTGAGAGACTACTCTCATATTGGGCGGAACGCGAAGCCTATGACAGAGTCGCCACTATGGAGTACGTAGACGAGATAGTGGACTATACCGATGCCGAGGAGGAAGTTATTCAGTTAGCTCCCGCTGCCTTGGACGACACACCGCCTCGAGTCCGCGATCCCACATTACAAGTCGACGTGGGAACTGCAGAGAAACCCTTATTACTTTCCATCAGTGCCAAGTTGGCGGGACAAGAAAAGGAAGACCTTCTCGCTTTACTACACGAATACCGGGATTGTTTCGCCGCGCAGTACGAAGACATGCCTGGCCTCTCCCCGGATTTAGTTTGTCACCGTCTGCCTACTCACCCCGACAGACGTCCAGTTCGCCAAGACGGCAGATTCATACGAACTGAGACCCAGATCTTGGTCAAAGAAGAGATTGAGAACATGCACCGATCAGGGATAATTCGCGTGGCCAAATACAATGAATGGTTGTCCAAATCGTTCCAGTCCGCAAAACAAACGGCAAAACGCGCGTCTGTGTTGACTACCGTGACCTCAACAATGCGACGCCTAAGGATATATATCCCATGCATGTTGCTGACCTCCTCATTGACGCAGCCGCGGGGCATGAAGTGCTTTCCTTTATGGATGGAACCGCTGGTTACCATCAGATCCCTGTCGCTGAAGAAGATCGCCACAAGAATGCTTTCCGCTGCCCGGGGTTCGCGGGCGCGTTCGAGTATGTTGTCATGCCATTCAGACTCAAGAACGCGGGGGCAACTTATCAACGCGCCATGAACCTCATCTTTCACGACATCTTAGGCAAGTTGATCGAAGTCTACATCGACGACGTCGTGGTTAAAACCAAGACGCGGGCGACACACATTGAAGACCTTCGGCAGGTTTTCACGCGGATGCGGAAACACCACCTGAAGATGAACCCCGCCAAATGTGTTTTCTTCGCCGAGGCAGGCGACTTCCTTGGTTTTCTCATCCATCAAAGGGGTATTGAGATCCCCAAAGACAAGGCGTAGGCGGTCATCAACGCCTCGCCTCCTACGACCAAAAAGGAGCTCCAACAATTGATCGGGCGCATCAATTTCCTCCGCCGTTTCATTTCAAACGCGGCAGGGAAGGTTCAGCCTTTTTTGCCTCTTCTAAAGCTCCAGGGGGCAACCGAGTTCGTTTGGGAGCCACAACACTAGGAGGCCTTCGATCACATTAAGGATTATCTTGCAACCCCACCTGTTTTGGTTCCCCCTCGCCCGGGCGTTCCGCTTAAGCTCTACATCGCCGCTGCTGACTTGTCCATTGGCGGACTCTTGGCACAAGACGATGAGAATGGGGTGGAACACGCCGTTTACTATCTTAGCAGGGTGTTGACCGATTGCGAGACGCGCTACTCCCCAATGGAAAAGTTATGTCTCGCCCTTTTCTTTTTGCAGGTTACAAGCTCCGCCACTACATGTTGGCCTTTACCACGGTGGTGATCGCCCAGTTCGACCTAGTCAAATATATGCTTTCCCGCCCTATCCTACGCGGACGCATAGGTAAATGGATTTTGGCCTTGTCTGAATTCTCATTGCAATATGTTCCGCAGAAGGCAGTTAAAGGACAGGCAATAGCAGATTTCCTCGCGCATCACCCGCCCACTGAGCTGACAGCATTCCGCGAGTTGGAAGTTGTTGCAGTCTCCCCTTCTCCATGGACTCTCTACTTCGACGGCTCACGCACTGACCTCGCTGCCGGTGCTGGGATCGCCATCGAGAACCCTGCAGGAGACCATTTTTCTTACTCTTTCCAGCTGGACTTTAAATGTACCAATAATCAGGCGGAATACGAGGCGCTCATTATCGGACTGGAAATCTTGTTGGACTTAGGAGTCCATGCAATTAGTGTAGTCCGAATTGCAAATCCATAGGAGGTTTGACCAAACACAAAAACACCCTGTGCGGGATGAATATGTGGACACAGGTCAAACACGTGGGGGGCAAACCCGTGTCCTCACACGTCCTCACCAAGGGGATGAACTTACGTCCAAGGAAGAGACTGCTTTGTCAGTCAATGACAAAGAATCTGAGGTCAAGGCCGGCGAGACTTTGGATAATGATCTTATCTCAAAAACCGACGTTGTTCCCCAGGAAGATAAGCTTCAAGGTAGGACAGAACAGTCCACCTTAGAGAAAGAGAGCGGGTCAAACACTGGTGGCGAATCACAACTTCGCATGAAAGGTGACCCACGAGCCAGCTTTCCTATGCGAGATGTATATGTGGACACAGGTCAGCCGCATAGGGGGCATGGCGGAGTTCGCCTGCCTTCTTTATCAAGTCAAAGCAAGCGAAATGAAGCTGGCGAACTAGGTGGCAACAAGGCTGAGCTCAACAGCATACGGTATACGAGAATGCAGTTGAAGATCATGATTGGTCAACAGAAAAGGATACGTGGGGGGCAACAAGATCTACCCTACGAAGTACCTTGCCCAACTTTTCAAGTGGTTGACGCGGAACAACTCTGCCCAACACTTGGAAATTTTCAACAACGAAAGTCTCAGGCCGAGAACACAACGACATCGAGGCTTGGAGTGAAGCGTGGGAGGCCTCCCCCGTGGCCTAACAAAGGCTACCTAATCAAGCTATGATATCCTTTGTTCTTTGTTCCTAGCTTTCCTTCAGCTTTTACCCCTGTTTGCTTTCAGTTTCTTTCTTTCTCGCATTAAAAAAAAGAAAATACAAAAAAAATCAAATAGCCAAAACCGCAAAAAGAGATCCTTGGTCTTGCTGAAATGCAAGACAATGTTCTTGCCTCTGAAGGCTTGAACTTTACATCGGAGCCTATCCCTGAGGCTTGACAATAACAGGCATTCCACATGCCTTCGAGTTACTACCAGCGAAGTCAAGTCCGAGAGGCAATACAACTAGTTTGCAATTCTGAAAGTTGCACCAGCCACTACCAGACAGTCAACTTCGCGGACTCCATTCGAATGATCCAGGAAGCACTAGCCGGCTCGCCTTATATCGACCGAAAGCCCTGAATGTCTACTTTCCAGAGGATTTTACGGCTTGTCATTTCGCCATTCCTAGAGAGAGTTATGGTAGTTCGAATGCAGACAGGTCAGAATACGCGCGGATTTGCATTGTGCATTTTCAATGTGTTTTCATGACCTTGAAACATGCTTTCCTCATTGGGGGGCATCGGTACCACAACTCCTTCCCTGGGGGGGAATGCTAAAGTTTTAATGTCCTCCATTTCTTCTCAAGAAGCTTCGGCGAACAGACATCAAAACTGGGGGGCACATCGGCGGATCGTGTTCCAGAAATTTCAGACTTTAGACCTTCTTCAAGTGTCTTGGTCATTATTTAGGCCAATCCCTGTGGCCTCCAAATTTCGAAGGTTGGTTCGCCATCTTCACGCGACCGTTCGCTGACTCATTTGTGTGCTTCTCATTGGTTTGCACTGGGGGGGCAGCGAAGTATATACTGGGGGGCAGCGAAATGCATGGCCTCTTAAAATTTTTCAGATTTATACGGCCGTTCGCCAACTCTGCTTGTTTGTCTCTCACTGGTTCGCATTGGGGGGCAACGAAGTACACAGCCATTGTCATTCCATGTTGGTCCGCCATCGCGAAGGGCTATTTTTTGGAATCTACTCAAGTCACTAACGTCCGCTCTAGATACATTCATGCGAGCTACATTCGCTCGCGGTATGAGCAATGTAGAGCAGGCGAATGCAGGCATTTTCAAGTTCAAGTCCAAATTGCCTAGGCGAGCCGTGCAGCAGTTCGCTACGATGCCTTACTGGGTGCTTAAGTTTCAAGGCCTATTCACAGGCTTGTTTCTTCACACTCCTTTTATGTATGACCCGAGCCAATACTATTGGCTTTGGAGCAACATGAACATGAACATAAACCTCTTCAGTCATTCTCGACATTTCATAACTTTGAGGCTAGGGGGCAATGTTTACGCCTGAATTAATATTTTACTGGACAGTAAATGTCTATGTAAATATTAATTATTTCTTGGACCATGTCATACCGGCGAGATGGAGTTTCTCTAAGTTTACAAGTGATAGCTCGCCAGTGAGACCACGCGAGCCAAGTTAGACTTCGCGCGGAACAAACACTTGGCCTTCATGCGAATTGAAACACTTAGCCTGCGCGCGGAATTAATGTTCAACACTTCGCGAGGCGAGGCAGAATTACTATTTGACACTGCGCGAGGCGAGGCGAGATTGACTCTCCGCGATGCCAATCCAGATGGACTCTCCGCGTAGGCGAAGCGAGGCGAGCTGGCGAACTAGCTCGCGTAGAGGACTTCGCGAGGAAGCGACATGCGGAGCCCGCGCACACCACGACAAACGTTGAAGAATTTGACAAGTCTTCGACATGCTTCGGGCCAATCCCTGTGGCCCATTAAATATAAAAAGCCCTTTTAAGGCTCGCGAGTTGCAATAGCCCGCGAAATGGACGCGAGCTACAGAAGCACGCGAGGTAGCACCCTGTAGCAGGCCGCGAGATGAGGATGCTCCTAATTCCAGTTCACATAGGAGTTTACAGTTGGCAGCGCGGAATGAAGTGTGCGAACTGGACATGTGTCACAAGAGTTTGGTTCGCATGGACGAAACAATGCCCTTGTGCTATTAGGTTTTCCGAATCCAACTTGAAGTAGGATTATCTCTCTCTTCTGCCGCAAGTCAAGCTCCACTATATAAAGGGGTCGAAAGCTCTCTCAAAAGGACACACAACTTTTACAACAAAACAACTCAGAGACAACTCTCAAACAAACACAAACTGAAACCCAGTTTCCCTTCGAGCCTTCCTCGAAAACCTAACCCTAAGCGCCGCCGCCTAGGTCTTTCTCCGGAGCTCTCCGGACCCCGCATCCCTGTTTCTCTTCGAACTCCCTTTGATTGCTCTGCTCGCGCCGCCGTGAGTATCGACTCGCTTGTGCTCGTAAATCCTCCTCTGAGGTGGCACCTGTGACCCCCCTTTCTGCCTGATCAAGAAGTCAAGCGCACCCCCCATCAACCTTTTCCTCGTCCGCGAGGTGGCACGCCCGCAACACTCCCCTCTCTTTGTCTGCTAAAAACCTCTGCTCCGCGCGCTGAGGATCGTGGCCAAAACAATTTCAAAGATTCTTCAGAGGTTTGAAATGTCTAATTGTGGTCATGGGGAAGTTCCAATTGTTTAAGCCTAAATTAACATTTTACTGGACAGTAAATGTCTATGTAAATATTAATTATTTCTTGGTCCATGTCATACCGGCGAGCCCAAGTTTTCTTTAAATTTACAAGTGATGGCCCGCCAGAACCACCACGCGAGCTGAGAACAGAGTTCGCGTGAGAACTGGACTTCGCTTAGCTCGCGCGCGGAATGGACATAGGCGGACTACGCAGTTCGCGTGGAACACTTAGCTCAAGCGCGGAATGACTTCGCGTGGAA
This sequence comes from Fragaria iinumae, assembly GCA_009720345.1. Lineage (NCBI taxonomy): Eukaryota > Viridiplantae > Streptophyta > Magnoliopsida > Rosales > Rosaceae > Fragaria > Fragaria iinumae. The sequence continues at coordinate 37,453,157 of CM019122.1, read as the reverse complement.
TTACTATTTAACACTCCGCGTAGGCGAGGCGAGGCGAGCTGGCGAACTGGCTCACATAGGAGACTTCGCGAGAAAGACACATGCGGAGTCCGCGCGCACCACGACAAACGTTGAAGACTTTATGCTTCGGGCCAATCCCTGTGGCCCATTAAATATAAAAAGCCCTTTTAAGGCTCGCGAGCTGCAATAGCCCACGCAATGGAAGCAAACATCAGGAGCACGCGAGATAGCCTCCTGTGACAGCCCGCGGGATGGATTTCAGTCAGCATAGGACTCTACAGTTGGCGGCGCGGAAGCAATGCCCTATGCGCGGAATGAAGTGTGCGAACTGGACATGTGTCACAAGATGGTTGGTTCGCATGGACAGAACAATGCCCTTGTTCTATAGGGTTTCAGAGTCCGACTTGGATTCTAATTATACTTTTATTCTGCCGCAAGTCGAACTACTATATAAGGTAGCTCGAACCCTAATAGAAGGACTCTCTCAAACAATACACAAAAACACAATACAAACTGAAACCAGTTACCCTTCGAGCTCCTCGAAACCCTAACCCTAAGCGCCGCCGCCTAGGTTCTCTTCTATAGAGCCCTCCGGACTCTACATCCCAGCTTCTCTCTGAACTCCCTATAGTTGCTCTGCTCGCGCCGCCGTGAGTATCGATCGCTTGTGCTCGTAAATCCTCGTCTGAGGTGGCACCTGTAACCCTCTTCGCCTGATCAAGAAGTCAAGCACACCCCTACTACTCTTTCCTCGTCCGCGAGGTGGCACGCCCGCAACACTCCCCCCTTCTCTTTGTTCGCTAGAAACCTCTGCTCCGCGCGCTGAGGATCGTGGCCAAAACACCAATATCTAAAGGAGATAAACTTAACAAGGATCAGTGTCCTAAAACTAGCGTTGAGAAAAGGAAAATGAAATTTATACCATATGCTAGCTTGGTAGGCAGCCTTATGTATGCACAAGTGTGTACTAGGCCATATTTATCTTTTGTTGTGGGAATGTTAACCAGGTTTCAATCTGATCCTGGACATAAGCATTGGGTAGCTGGTAAAAAGGTATTGAGATACCTACAGAGGACTAAGAGTCATATGCTTGTGTATAAGCGTGTTAAAAAACTTGAACTTGTAGGCTATACAGATTCAGACTTTGCAGGCAACTACCCTGCATCAATGAAGTCTACTTGTGGTTACATATACATGTTGGCAGGTGGTGTTGTGGCTTGGAAAACAATGAAACAATCTTTGATAGCCACGTCCACCATGCAAGCAAAACTAATAGCCTTATATGAGGGTGTATGTGAGGGTCTATGGATTAAGAATTTCTTCGTAGAAATCAAAGTGCTGAGTAACGTTGTGAGTGGAAAGTTGATGGTTCATTGTGACAATGAAGCTGCTGTCTTCTTTAGTAAGAATAACAAGAGGTCTAATAACTCCAAACATATAGACTTGAAGTACTACAGTGTGAGAAAGAGAGTGAAGAATGGTGAGGTTGACATAGTTGTTATTAAAACAGAAGAACAACTTGCCGATCCATTTACCAAGGCACTGTCAGTATCAGTTTTCAAGAAACACATTGAAGACATGGGAGTTCTATCAGATTTTAATTTTTGAGTCTAGTGGGAGCAAAAGTTTAATAAATGTGTTTTGGTTTATGGTTTTTTATTTGGATAAGTAGTTCAAATTCAACAACAATATGTATTCCATATTTTAATTCATGAATAAAGTATTTCAGATATATTGTGTTACTTTTGCAGCATATTTTTTTTTAAATTTTATTGCTGTAAATTTGTTGATTGTCAGGTGGATGGTTATATGCATATATTCAGTTAAGTAGCAAACATATTATCCACTGGTGTTAAGTAAATAATGTTTGCATTATGACTTTGATGTTCAAAGTTTTCAGTTGGACTGTGATCAAGTAACTATTACATCGTAATATACATTGATACTTGATCTTCATCATATCTGTGTTATGGTTCATGTGAAATGTAGAAGTTAATATGTGTAATCTGGAACATGTATGTTTACATAGGCATGTTTATTTCCAGGTTCACTATTAGCTGCTATAATTTTGACAGAACTGAATGGATCTTAAGCTCTTATAAATTTCAGTGCACACTTTAGCTATTTTCAGATATGTGTTTTTCATACAATTGTTATATAGAGAATATTGGTCCAAGTGGGAGATTGTAAGATATATTTGGACCTAATATAATCTATATTAAGAAACAATTAAAAGATACATTTTTGTTTAATAGGAAATTTATTAGGAGAATATTTCTTGTTATTAGATGAGAGTATATCACTCATTTGATTAGAAATCCATTATGTTGATTGTGATATGATAACACCAAAACTCCTTTGATGGAGTATTAAGCTAGAATCACTTGCTTATGGGAAGAGGTTTTCTAGCTTTATATACAGGTGCTTTAGAGTCCCTATTTACTCAGTAAGAAACATTCGGTTCTGCCCCATAGAAAGGAGTTGAAATCTGAGTCGAATAGAAGACTTAAGGTGTGTTGCAGCAAGGTGTTAAGGCGTTGGGATTGCAGAGGCTACTCAATCTTGTTGTTGTGTTTTTTTTTGCTGCTCTAAGCGCTATGGCTAGGATGGATCAGAATGGTGAGTACATTCCTAGAAATAATAAAGATGGTGAGTTCTTGTTTCATATTTCAGTACTATATTGATCATTGTGTTGTGTTTATATGCTTGTGAAACGATCTTGGATGCTCATTAAGTATTACAACACAAACATTTGTCATCCAAGCTAATGATGCAGATGGATGTAGAGATGAAAAATTTCTGAAGCTCAACCAGTCTTCTCCATATAATGTGACAAGGATGTGCAAAGCTGATCCGACACGTTTTAGTCCCAACTTGTCATTTAAAGGAGGATATGAAATTGAAGTTGCTTGGGAGTCACCCATGCAACCACCTTGTTCGTCATCTACAGACTGCAAGGACTGGCCCCATTCGATATGTGAAGCTACTCTTGATGGGAAGAAAAGGTGTCTTTGCAATGCAGACTCAAAATGGGATGGCAGGAGTTTAAATTGTACTCAAGGTACGCTTGCTTTTATTGTGCCAAACTATACCATGATTATACTTTGTTAAATGAGAGATAATGCATGGATGCAAATGAAATTTGTTAAAAACCACTTATCTGTCTTTGGCGTGACAATACTTATCATTCTTTGTATTACGTATTAAAACCACATGTATTTTTAATTTCAGAAGACAATGATTTCTTTTTTCTCCATTTTTTGCAGAAGTTGGTCACAGAAAGCAAACTGGTGAGCAAGGGAAGATGACACTGGCTCTAATCGTTGCAGTAACTTGCAGAAGTGTAGCTGTTCTAGCAATTTTTTCAAGTACCTTTTCTTATGCTTATCTGTGGAGAAGAAGGCGTGTTAAGACAAAAGGTAACTAGCATATATCCACGACATTAGTCTGTTTAGAGCTTCATTAATATGATCTAGGTTGTTTCTGATGATGTTTTTTTTGAATTAAATCAGAAGGCAGGGCATATCTTCAAAATTTTCAACACTTCATCACTTTTATGACAGTGAGAGAAAAGTCAAGAACTTAATTGAATCAGGCTGATTTAGAGATGATGATACGGAGGGCATTGATGTACCCTCTTTCCATTGCAAATAAACTTGGACAACGAGGATTTGGTCCTGTCTACAAGGTAATGTCCCTTTATTATCTATACGTCACTGTAACATTAACTGGTTCCTGATGCATTATATAACTATGTTTGGATTGTACTATCAGGGTAAGCTTCCGGGAGGAGAAGAAATCGCTGTAAAAAGGCTCTCAAGTTGTCCAGGCCAAGGCTTAGAGGAATTCAAAAATGAGGTTTTGTTAATTGCCAAACTCCAACATCGAAATCTGGTTCGACTTTTGGGCTATTGCGCTGAGGGAGATGAAAAGATGTTAATCTATGAATACATGGCCAACAAAAGCTTACTCTTTCATATTTGGTTAGTCTCTACTGATATTCTCCAGTATTATTCATTGCATAATATATTACATGTATTGATTTATAAAAACTGACTTAAACGTTATGCTATTGGAATGAAAAATGCCTTGAAAGATCGGAAAGTATGCGTATCATTGGACTGGAATACACGCTTTAACATCATCCTAGGCATTGCTCGGGGGCTTCTTTATCTTCACCAAGATTCTAGATTAAGGATTATTCATAGAGATCTGAAAACTAGCGACATTCTACTGAAAGAAGAGATGAACCCCAAAATATCAGACTTCGGCTTGGCAAGGATCTTTGGAGGCAATGAAACTTCAGCAAGCACCAATAGAGTAGTGGGAACATAGTAAGTTTAACTAGATTGATGGTATATATGGTCACATCACATCTCAATCAAAAACCACAAAAGGGTGTGCATTTCAAGCATATAAATTTTTCGCGCTGACTCCACATTTGATTCTTTTATTGCAGTGGCTATATGTCTCCGGAGTATGCATTAGATGGATTATTCTCAGTAAAATCTGATGTTTTTAGCTTTGGTGTAGTTGTGATTGAGATCATCACTGGGGAAAGGAATACAGGATTTTATCAGCCTGAAAGATCTTTGAGTCTTCTTGGCTATGTGAGTGATATAAACATTCCATAGCGGCTAGCTAGTATTTATAATATCATAACACCTTACCTTTTGTAACTTAATACCAGGCATGGCATTTGTGGAAAGAAGAGAAGGCATTAGATTTGCTAGAACACACACTTTGTCACAGCTGCAACAAGGAGGAGTACTTCAAGTGTGTCAATGTCGGACTCTTATGTGTACAAGAAGATCCAGGTGATCGGCCAACCATGTCACAAGTGGTTTTCATGCTCGGAAGTGAAAGCGCAACGATTCCATCCCCTAAACAACCTGCATTCGTTGTAAGGCGATGCCCCTCAAGTTCTAGCAGGGCTTCCAACTCTTCAAGCAAGCCTGAAACAGTTTCGAACAATGGCTTAACTGTTACCTTAGAAGATGGTCGATAGCAAAAACATTTGCATCGATTTAATTTTGTTCTTAATTTAATCCCGTTATGTTCAGGATTGATCTCTGAATATCAATCCATTTTATTCTATTTATTCCAAGGAAAGGATTCAACAATCGCTTAGCCAAAATCAAGGAACTTTTCGTACGTTGTTGAATGGAAGCAAGGAATCCCAATCTTTGATAATTTTGTCATCATATAATTGTTTTCAAATGAGTCCATTCAACGATGTAAAATTTTACGATGGGATAAAAGAATCAAGTAAAAGAGATAGGGATTCCCTAATTCAAATTACAAATTTGTTAGGCCATTTAGGAACTATTCTCCTACGCTGTTGAATGTAATAGTCTTGATACAGATGGAACCGTCTCTTCTATCTTTTAAGGTACTGTTCTGTAGTCTAGTTGATTCTTGCTTACCCATTGATTAATGGAATATATCAATCTTTTCCAAAAAAAAAAAAAAAAAAACCCACTGCAACATATTACATCATGATCTTGCATACTGTCAAAGTGTCAAGGGTAATTGTGGTATGCGTTATTCCGCATGCATTTGTGGACTAACAAGTCCTCACGACTAGTAATAGTCTTGGACTAGTACAGACGGAACCGTCTCTTCTATCTTTTAAGGTACACTAATCTGTAGTCTAGCTAGTTGTTTCTTGCTCACCCGCTGATTAATAAGTGCCTAAATTTGTTTCTGAGTTTCATTATTTTATGGCATTCTTGTGGTTGTTCTTCATTACTCTAGTCTAATCTTACAAGCTTCAGTTTCAGTCCGGCCAAGTTATATTATTTACTAGGGCTGGGCATCCAAAACCGGTGCCGAGATCCCGTCCTGATCTCGTCCCGAAAATGTGCGGGACGAGCTGGGCTTCGATATGAAAATATGTAATCTCATCCCGACCTGTCCCGTTTTAAGAAAACGGGTCCAGGTCCGGGACTAGCTCATTAGATCTCGATTAATCCCGTCTCGGCCCATTAGTATTAAATTTAATTAAATTATGTTATCCTATATCATGTGGCTTCCCTTCTCTGGCTTCTCATATACCCTTGGGAGGTGTTTGGTAACACCGACAATCCTATCCTGATAAGACTTGACTAGATTGGATTTGAGATGTCCACCTCCTTTTCTGTCACACCCCAATTTTCGAATGGAATTTTCAAAAATTTTGACATGATACAACTTAAAATATTAACATCCCAACTTGTTTCAACAACAACAACAAAACTTAATTACATAATAGAAATTTTCACGAAATCTATCACTGAATTAAGATTACACTTCCTTGTTTACGTAACGTGCAAAACAAGAACATGAGAACAATCTCATGATTTTAATACTGTCTACCCAAATCTAAAACTATACAGAGTCTGACAAAATTAGGGAGAACCCTGCCACTATGCCTCCGCCTCAACCCTGTTGATCCTCACATGCAGGTCTAACCCCTACACCCAAGAATTGGTGCACCGGGATTGTAGAATAACAAACCCGGTAAGCTAAAAAGCCCATATGAGTAAACTCAAAAATAACTTCACATTTAACACATCCAACATACTACAAGTGAAATTTGATCAATAATTAAAACTCACACATTAACAAGAAATGTACTCATGAGTCCCAGATATTTAATAAATATCCATCATGACCTACAACAACAATATGTGTACCCATGGGTCCCAAATACCATCAAGTATCTCCCATGACCAACACCGACAGACAAACTAGAGCTCTAATTCCTAACCGTAACCAATCACCCGGTCAAAGGCTTGGAACCCGGTTTGACTGTCTAAAACCAAAACACAAAATAATAAATAGCATCTTAACCGTAACCAATCACCCAATTAAAGGTTTGTAACCCGGTTAAGCTATTTATCGAATAATCATCATATCACAACATTATTATCAACAACACAAGATCCACATCATAAGATTATATCCTTCACAAGGATATAATTATATGAACAATATAAATTATTCCATAAGAATAGCTTCTCACAAATTAATAAAATTATGATCATGTGAGCCTTCAAATAACACATAAGGAAAACTTGTTTTATCTTATCTATGAGTCGTTGGCGATCAAGCTCATATATTTTTAAAACCAATAAAAACAAAATATTAAAATCACATCAAAAATCAATATCCTCCTCAAATGACCATAATTAAACTTGGTTCAAAAGTGAACCATGGTGAGGTTTACTCACCTAAAAATCCTGTTGTGTTCTTCCGCAACACAAGAGCCAAGGAACCCAACAAACTCACAAATCACCTAAAATTTACACAATTAAAACCCTTAGTAAAAGCACCACAAGGATTAAAATACCCTTAACCTAAAGGTTGCCCAAAGAAGGGCAATCCTTCCTCCAAGACCTCCCAAGGTCATCGGACACTCAACAACAACCACTACTACCTCCAAGAATCAAACTTTCCAAGTTTCCGACCTAATGAACACCAAGAACCAACTTAGCACCTACAATGCAAAAACCTAATCAACACTCGTTCTTCACACACCAACAACACACTAACATCAACAAGGACTAGCTAACACAGCAAACAAGGCCTCTACCCTGCCTGGATGTGCTCCCATGTTCCGTCATAGGTGGCGGCGAGTGAGATTCACGCGCCTCCACCAAACTCCACCAAACTTTAAAATTTGGGGAAACTCAAAACATGAAACTCGTAGATTGAAGCAAGGTGAGTAACTTTAATACCTGGTGGTACAACCCGTTCGGTCGGGATCGGCCGGAAAAAGCCCCGCTATACCAACCAGGAATCAAATTCCAAACCTACAAAACCGGCCCCAAAACTTGATTTCTAGATCACCAAAGGGGTAGAAACATCTCTAGAAGAGAGAGGAGAGCAAGACTCACCTAAACTTGGCCGGAATCAGCGTCAAAATCGCCGGCTTTCCGGCGGAACAGCAGCAGCTCCGCCGCTTCGTGGCGGCTTCCAAGCGACGTGATGGCGTGTAAGATTGCCCCAGAAGTGGAGAGGAGACCTGTGCCGACCCAACGGAACCGACGGCGTCCAAAACGGTGACCGGAGGAAAGAGAACTCGGTTGGAGAAGAGAGAGAGATCGAGTGCGTTCGGGAGAGAGAAGAGGGAGACTGAAATTTTAGGTTTCCCAAAATAACTCCCCCACACTTTTCTACTTATAACTTTCCAAACCAGGAAACTAACTTCCTCTAACCATAACTTCTTCATACGACATCCGTTTCATGCGTGCCGCATGTCTACGAACTCGTATTGACGAGCTCTACAGCTTTCATGAAGGAAGTTTTCGAAGATAACTTACGGAAAATAAAGTCAACTTTTTGGTCTCTTAAAAGTCAAGGCACCTTAAATAACCTCCCGACTTCAACTACGCATAACCCAATAATAAATTTTCATAAATAATCTTTCATTAAATATGAGAATTAAACAAGAAAAATGATATGAAAATCTAGGGTATTACATTTTCCTTTACCATGTTTGGTGGGCATAGACTTGTGACTAATTAGATAGGCTAAAACCAACTGTTTTAAACATTTTTCTGTTTTAATATCAATTTTTTTTATTCTACTGTCAAGCACTAATAAATATTTGATATCTTGATTTTACAAATATTTTGGACATATATTTTGATAAAAAAAATAAAAAAAGTGGCATCAAGACACTCATAAACTAAATATGAAATTTACAAATTATTCTGGACAAAATTAATAAATCAAAATTTAAAAACAAAAACTTATGCTAATAACATGATAAATTCTAAAGAAAAACTACCAGATACTCATCACTAGTTTAAGATTTCAGTTAGCCAAGTACATTTTTTTTTTCGATACAAGTTAGCCTAGTACATATTACTACGAAATATGAACTTTGTATATCAGTTCCAGCTCAAGCTTCCCATTGGTGCAGAAGGCATTCAACACCTGCGCCCATGTTTTCACCTGCATTTTTAAATTGCAAACAAGCCCATTAGACAATTACGAACCCTAAGCCTGCAATTCTATTCAAACACAAATGATTAATAACACATAGTTTTCTGCTTTCAATATTTAGATTTGGTTAAATATTTTACTTGTATCTTTACTCCTTTTCGAGTGTTTTCAGAGCTCATAAATTACATTCAACTACTTCATAGCTATCCATTGGAAGCATTCTTTTGTCATTTGCAGCTAGAGTATATGAACATAAGATTCAAGCTTACCTGGCGAAGAGCAGCATTGGCATTCTGTTGCTGGTTCTTACCAGACCACTGCACAGCATCCATAATGACATCACATAGGATACGCACAACCTCAATATCTGGCAATTTGGCATCTTTAATGTGCTGCTTCACAGTTTCTATGACTTCAGATACATCAGTTTCCTCTGTTATCTGGGTTGTCAAAGCAGATTTCATATCCTGAAGCTTCACCTCGAAAATCTTCTTTTCATTGTATTCAACCAAGGCCACTAGCCCTTCCTTGCTGAAAATTGGCATAAACATACCGAAATACGAGTCAGCAACCCAATACTAGGGTTAAAATCAACTCATGATATCACTTGAAAACCCGTTAATGAAATTCACAATACGAGATGACATAAGGATTTTTTTACAGGAGGATATATTACCATCCACTGACAATCCAAATGTATACCATTTCTATTACAACTAACAAGAATGCATTTAGCTCTCAAGTCTCAACATATTCAAATTTCATAGTACAACAGATGGAATGAAATACACATATTAATCTAAAATGAAACATGAAACTTCTTTATTTATTCAAAATCAGAGATGTGAGGAAGCAGACATAGAAGAGGTTTTCTGGCAGCCAAAACTTAGCAAGTGAATTGAACACTCTGGACTCATATATGCCTATCAAAGTGGACACAGATGAAGCACTGATCCATACAAATAACCTTTTCATCCCTCTTTGATCATCTTTACAAACTAGACACCACTTTGGACTTTGGTCATAAAACTCCAAATTATGTAATCGAAGCTTTTTGCTAATCATTTGGTTACATGTTACTGAATGATTACTTGATTAGTGATGCATACTTGGGCTTACATTTAGAATATATGATTAAGCTTATAATCCCACTGTTCTCTTCAAACAAACGGCGAGTTACCAAAACAGATATCATTTTCTTTCAACAACAAAAGGAACAGAAAATGGTGATTCCCATGAATTAACACGATAAACACACTGCATCTGATTCAATTTAGTCTGAACGAGAAAACACTTGAACCCATGCACGCAAAAATTTTGCACTGCTTACAACAAATATATCATTCATAACAAATTTGAGAGAAGAGTCAGCTAAAAATCGACTACGTGATGTCATGAGCCCAGATCTATAAACAATAGAAACACAAATCGCAATTATTCGAAAATTCATATTACCCATGAATTAAATCCACAATACCACATAAAAGAGAAATAAAACCCATCAAAATTTGAATCTCATACAGAATATCAGCTACAGATCGAAAGGCACAAACAAGAGTTAGCTCTGAAGAAAACGTTACCTGAAAAACAGTTGAACGAGATCAACGGCGGTTAAAAACGATCGGAAGAGAAGCCGTTGTGGAAGAGAAGCTGTTGTGAGATGGTCGCAGTCTCACTGAGGAAGAGAAGCTGTGGTGGTTTCGGCGTTCGTCGAAATGAAGCGGGATAATTCTAATAACACCTGTTTAAATGGACCATATCTGTGCCTCCAAACGTGACATGTGGCTAGACAGGTAAATTTTTATCTTGTCTGGGCCTTATATCCGGGAAACCAAACACGGCCTTGGATTAATCAAAACTATGACAAACAGCTACTCTCTTTTCTTCCCCGTCCTCAATCCTTAATTCTCAATTGAAATCTCTCCAAATCTCCAGTCTTCCCAATTCAGTCCCTATACCAATCCTTCTCACTTCTCACCAATACCCAATTGGATCACCAATCTCTCTCTCTCTAGAGACTGCTTGGGGGCCTCCGTCACAGATCTTCGCAAGCTCTTCAAGGCACCACTTAAATCGGCGTATCTCGGCGAAAACACGACGACTGCCGCCGCGGAGTCGTCGATCACTTCAAGAAGACTGGTTCATCGTAGAGGCTGTTGGTGATTGTGTGGCTGGTGTCTTCCATTTTCCTATCTTTATCTCACTTTCTGTGTACAAAATCTCTCTCTCTCTCTCTCTCTCTCTCTCTCTCTCTCTCTCTCTCTCTCTCCATATCTCAATCACCTCTCCTTGTCCATTCTTAATTTTTTGGGAATAGAAGCTGCCCATGCCCGGCCAATATTTACCTCGTAGTCTAAGGCGAACCTTCTTTTCCCAACTCTTCTTCCTCTGTCTCTGTTTCTGAATGGGGTGGCTCTTGTGTTACCTAGTAGTGCTTCTCATATCTCATATCCTGTCATTATGTACGTGCCAAGACAAATTAGTACCAGGACAGAATATCACTGGGAACAACACTTTGGTTTCTTCCCCTGATACGTATTCCTTAGGCTTCTTCAATCCTGAGAATTCTACCAAATACTTTCTTGGTATACGATTCAACACATTCCCAAATACTGCATTAGTATGGATTGCTAACAGAGAATCTCCGCTTGATGCTCCGGGTTTCTTTATGCTCAGCAGCGACGGGAACCTTGTAGTGTTGGATGATACTGGAAACCTTGTCTGGTCAACTAGTGCTTCAATACCTGCTTCTGCAATGAATCACACAACTGGACTACTAGAGAATTCCGGAAACCTTGTTCTGAGCTTTGAAGAAGTCACCCTTTGGCAGAGCTTCGATCATCCCTCTGATACTTTGTTGCCCGGCATGAAGATTAGCTTGAACAAAACGTCTGGCCAACAAAGGCGCCTTACATCCTGGGCAGCGCTTGATGATCCACAACCCGGAAAGTTCACAGCAGGCATTGATCCACAAGTACCATTTCAGGCCTTTATATGGAAGGAAACTTCTCCGTATTATAGAAGTTTGATGCTGGGCAAGGATACAAAAACAGAGTTTCAGAATCAAGGTGGATCCTTGTCTTACATATCTTACAACTTTGATGCTGATGAGGTTTATGTTTTTGCAAGTGTCTCGGATAGTTCAGTAAAAATGAGGGTCTGGTTGAGTCCAACAGGGCAATATCAACAGCTGCTGTGGCATGATTCTAGTAAATCGTGGTTGAAACTGTTGAATGCACCTAGTGATAACTGTGATTTTTATGCTCATTGCGGTCCCAATAGTGCCTGTCGTAGAGGTGAATCCTTGTCTTCATCACCATGCAAGTGTTTGACTGGTTTTAAAGCCAAGTTTCCGAACCAATCGGCGGTGGGGGATTGGTCCGGTGGCTGTGTTAGGGAAAATGTGTTGACATGTGGTAACGGCCTAAAAGGCAATTTTTCAAAGCTTGTAATGGTGAAACTGCCGGATTATTCTGTTTTGTTAAACAATAGGAGTATGAACGAGTGTGAATCTGAATGCCGGGAGAACTGTTCTTGCACAGCTTATGCCTATGTGAACGAGACATATGGAAGTAATATTGGGAAATGTTTTGCATGGTTTCGCGAATTACTGGATATAGTAGAGAATAAAACTACATATGATATTCATATTCGTGTTCCTGGCTCCGAACGAGGTATGTATTTCGTTTTTTGGTTATTTCTTCCTTCTTTATGAATCTGTGAAGTAAAATCCTTGACATAGTGCTAGGGTGAGATTGAACTCATTGGCGGCCAGAAGCTCACCATTACTTGGAGCTATCTTTAATAGTAATAAACCACCAGATCTTTGCCTGTTTTGTAGGCACCAAGGGTCTTTCTGTTAATTCCTTGAAGCGGACCATTGTAATTGCAATAGTCTCTACAGCAGTTGGATTGCTTACAATAACTTTTGGCTATTTCTTATGGAAGAAAAAATTGGGTACGCACTCCGTTATATGCACACACATGGATCCTAGTAATCCATACAAATAATATTCTAACAGTAATACTGAAACTGCAGGGAGGATAGCTAGAAGAGTGAGTGCGAATATAAGTAAGGTCAGTGCAGGAGACGGGAAGAATGATACAGAACTACCACTCTTCAGTTTACGGAGTATATTAGCTGCTACAAACAACTTCTCTGAAGACAATAAACTTGGAGAGGGAGGATTCGGCCCTGTTTATAAGGTGATGGTTCTATAATATGCTCTCGATCCAAGTGCATTCTTCTTCATTTTGGTAATTTCCCTTGTTAGTTCCAAATTAGTTGATTTTGAGGTTAAGGTTTTGTTCTCTTTGCCACTATATACAGGGTATTTTGCCGGAAAATCAAGAAGTGGCCATAAAGAGGCTATCAAAGAAGTCTGGGCAAGGACATCATGAGTTCATGAATGAGTTGAAACTTATAGCCAAACTCCAGCATACCAACCTTGCTCGTCTCTTGGGTTGCTGTATGGAAGAAGATGAACTCATATTGATATATGAGTTCATGCCTAATCGAAGTCTGGACAAATTTTTGTTTGGTAAGTATGCTTAGGACTTCGAAGGTTAAACTTTTGACAATGTGACATCAAGTTTCAATATTTTTTCTCTATCCTGTAAAACTTTTGCTATGTAATGCAATTCAACATGCTTCTAAGTTCTAATTATGCTTCTGCCTTATGATTTGTCCAATTAGATCCTTCTGAAAAAACAAAGTTGGACTGGGGTGTACGCTATCGAATTATACAAGGTGTTGCTCAAGGAGTACTATATATCCACAAATACTCTAGATTGAAAATTATCCATAGAGATCTAAAAGCAAGTAATGTGCTATTGGATGGAGCAATGAATCCCAAAGTGTCTGACTTTGGAATGGCGAGGATATTTGATATAAATCAAATTGAAGCAAAGACCAACAAGGTTGTTGGGACATAGTAAGTCTATACAACCAGTAACTTATATCACTGAAGTATTTAACATCACTACTGATAATCATTCTTCCACTATTCTTGCAGCGGCTACATGTCACCTGAATATGCACTATATGGTCATTTTTCTGAGAAATTGGATGTGTTTAGTTTTGGAGTGCTATTGTTAGAGATTGTAAGCGGAAAGAAGAATGCTTTGTTTTATTCTTGCGAAAATTCACAGACGCTAGCTCAATGGGTAAGATAATAAACTTGGGAAGTTCTTACTGTGTTTTCTAGTGATTTGAAGCTTTGCATATCAGTTAGGACAATGTTTAACATACGGTGAATCAGGATGCAAGAGGAAGACTAATTGTATTATATGTGTAAATATCAGATATGGCAACTATGGAAAGAAGGTAGAGGAATAGAGGTAATTGACGCATCAGTAAAGGAAACTTGCCGGATTCATGAAGCTTTGAGGTGTATCCATGTCGGGCTTTTGTGTGTTCAAGAAGCTCCAGCTGATCGACCAGCAATGTCATCGGTAATTCATATGCTAGAGGTCGATGAAGCTACATCACTTCCACCCTCAAAAGAACCTGCTTTTTCAACAAGTAGGATTTCAAGTCCTGTTACCACATATTCCAAAAATGTAGTCACTATTACTTTGCCAGAACCTCGATAGAGCGTTAGCTTTCAAATTGGGATCATTAACAACAAAAAGGAAAAAAAAAAAAAAAAAGGTATACTTATGATATGAGCATACCAGTTGCATATCTCATGCTTCATCGATCGGGCAGCATAATTTGTATGTCCACATTTCCTATATTGTATTCTGCAATTGTGGCAGAAACTGTTTGGTAAATTGCAGCTTTTAGATCGCGTTTGGGATCCACAGCATACCCTGCAATCCGGATAGGAGGAGAGTGGCTCTTGTTAACCTCTTGCCTGAATCTTGAGCAAGCAAAGGCGGCGATGGTCGCGGGTCAGGTGTGCCAGGTACTCTCGTTGTGTCAGCGCGACAGCATGAGAGCCTGAGAGGTTTTCTGACTTGGGCCTGAGTTCAAGGCTGGATTGTTTGGGCTGAAAAGATTGGCTGGTTTGGATGGGCTGGATAGGCGACTAGTTTACTATTGTCCGAAAATTGGGTGGCATGGTTTATTTTTCATGCTTGACACTTTGTGAGCTTTATAAAATAGTTGTGAAATCTATACACCTCAAATTGAAATTCACACATATTTTTTTTTTTTTTGGTAACTTGAATTTTGTTTTTTAGTGACTTAAATTTTGTCTTTTTGTAAATGTGTTAACCAAAAAAGGAAAAATGGTGTGTGGATTTCAATTTGGGATTTGTGGATTTCATATCTCTTATAAAAATGGGTCTTCTGCTTGTAAGCTTTTACTAAAATAACATATTTGGTAAACGGCTTTAGTTGAGCAATGCAATTATTCACAAGAATATTCGTATGGATGAACGATAATAGTCCTGGGGAATGACTTATATATCTTGGTTTCCAGAAGTGGAAAAAAATATATATATTGTTTGCAGAAAGAGTTATTCAACAAAAAGGAAAAAGAGGCCTTAATTAACTGTAATATCTCGGTTGAAATAATTAATAATGTAGTCTGCATGCCATTATGGACTAATACAAGTCCTCACGACTTAATAGTAGTACAGATGGAACCGTCCCTTCTGTAGTCTAGTTGCTCACCCGCTGATCAATAAGTGCCTAAATTTTATTCCTTTCTGGGATTCTTGTAAGCTTCAGCGAGTCCGGCCAAGTTATATTTACCTTGTAGTCTAAGGCATGAACCTTCTTTTCCCAGCTCTTCATCCCCTGTCACTCTGTTTCTGAATGGGGTGGCTCTTGTGTTACCTTGTAACACTGCTCTTATTTCATATTCTGTTATTCTGTACCTGCCAAGACAAATTAGTACCTGGACAGTATATCACTGGTAATCAAACTTTGGTTTCTTCCCTTGGGACATTTTCATTAGGCTTCTTCAATCCTGAGAATTCCACTAAATACTTCCTTGGTATACGATTCAACACCTTCCCAGACACTGCGTTAGTATGGATTGCTAACAGAGAATCTCCGCTTGATGCTCCGGGTTTGTTTATGCTCAGCAGTGATGGGAACCTTGTGGTGTTGGATGATACTAGAAACCTTGTCTGGTCAACTAATGCTTCAATATCTGCTTCTGCAATGAATCACACAACTGGACAACTAGCTGATACCGGAAACGTTGTTCTGAGCTTTGGAGAAGTCACCCTTTGGCAGAGCTTCGATCATCCCTCTGATACTATGTTGCCCGGCATGAAGATTACCTTGAACAAAAAGACTGGCCAACGAAGGCGCCTTACATCCTGGGCTGCTTTTGATGATCCACAACTCGGAAACTTCACATTCGGCATAGATCCTAAAGTACAAGTTCAGTGCTTTATTTGGAACAAAACTACTCGGTATTGGAGAAGTTCCATATACATCGGCAAGGATACACGAACAGCGTTTCAAAATACAAGTGGAACCGCGTTTTTCCTGTCTTATAACTTTGATGTTGATGACGTTTATCTTTCTTATAGTGTCTCGGATAGCTCAATAAAATTGAGGGACTGGTTGAGTCCGTCAGGGCAATTTAATCTGCTGCTGTGGCAGGATACTGGTAAAAAGTGGCTGGAACTGGGGAATTCACGTGGTGATAACTGTGATTTTTATACTCGTTGCGGTCCCAATAGTTCCTGTCGTAGAGGTGAATACCTAACCTCATCACCATGCAAGTGTTTGACTGGCTTCAAAGCCAAGTTTCCTAACCAATCGGCAGTGGGGGATTGGTCCGGTGGCTGTGTTAGGGAAAAGGTGTTGACATGTGGTAGCGGCATAAAAGGCAATTTCTCAAAGCTTGAAATGGTGAAACTGCCGGATTATTCTGTTTTGTTAAACAATAGGAGTATGAGCGAGTGTGAATCTGAATGTCGGCAGAACTGTTCTTGCACAGCTTATGCTTATGTTAATGGGACAGATGGAAGTACAGGGACTTGTTTGGCATGGTTTGGAGAATTACTGGATCTAGTTGAGAATCACAATATTGCTGCACATGATGTCTATATTCGTGTTCACGGCTCTGAATTAGGTATATAGTTCCTTTTTTTTGTTATTTTCTTTTCGGATGTGTGAAGAGAAATCCTTAACACACTGTGAAGTTATTATTAAACTCATGCATTGCCAGAACTTGGAGCTACCTTTATTAAAAGTTAACCATCTAATCTTTGTCTGTTACTCTGTTTTGTAGGCAAAAAGGGACTTTCTGTTAATTCCTTGAAGCGGACCCTTGTAATTGCATTAGTCTCTGCAGCAATTGGATTTCTTACAATAACTTTTGGCTATTTCTTATGGAAGAAAAAACTTGGTATGCAGCATGCACTTCTCCCTTATGTGCAGGACATGGATTCCTGTAATCGTTACGAATAATATTCTGACAAAAATACTGAAACAGGGAGGATATCAAGAGTGAGTGGGAATACAAGTAAGGTTACTGCAGGTGGTGGGAAGAATGATACAGAACTACCACTCTTCAGTTTGAGGAGTATATTAGCTGCTACAAACAACTTCTCTGAAGGAAATAAACTTGGAGAGGGGGGATTTGGCCCTGTTTATAAGGTGACGCTTCTTTAATATGATCTTCATGCAAGTACATTCTTCTTCATTTTGGTACTTTTCCTTGTTAGTTCCAAATTAATTTAATTTGAGGGTAAGTAAGGCTTGGTTCTCTTTGCTACTATAGGGAATTTTGCCAGAAAATCAAGAAGCAGTGGCCATAAAGAGGCTATCAAAGAAGTCTGGGCAAGGACATCATGAGTTCATGAATGAGTTGAAACTTATAGCCAAACTCCAACATACCAATCTTGCTCGTCTCTTGGGTTGCTGTATGGAAGAAGATGAACTCATATTGATCTACGAGTACATGCCTAACCGAAGTTTGGACAAATTTTTGTTTGGTACGTATGCTTATGAGTTCGCAGATTCAACTTTTGACATTGTGACGTCAAGTTTGAATTTCTTTAATTTCCTTATCTTGTACAACTTTTAGTATGTAACGCAGTTTGAACCATAAGACATACCACGCAGTTTCAACCGTATTACATACCAAATGTGGTACAGGATAGGCAAAAGTGAACAAAGGAATTAAAGTTTTTCCTTATGATTTGTGCAATTAGATCCTTGTGAAAAGGCAAAGTTGGATTGGGATACACGCTTTCGAATTATACAAGGTATTGCTCAAGGAGTACTATATATTCACAAATACTCTAGATTGAAAATCATTCACAGAGATCTAAAAGCAAGTAATGTTTTGTTGGATGGAACAATGAATCCCAAAGTGTCAGACTTTGGAATGGCGAGGATTTTTGATATAAATCAAATTGAAGCAAATACCAACAAGGTTGTTGGGACATAGTAAGTATCCCATAAGTTCTATTATTTAAACTTCCATAATCAATATTGTAGTTCATTCTCTCCACCCTTTTTGCAGCGGCTACATGTCACCTGAATATGCTCTATATGGTCATTTTTCTGAAAAATTGGATGTATTTAGTTTCGGAATATTGTTGTTAGAGATTGTAAGTGGAAAGAAGAATGCTTTGTTTTATCATTGCGAAAATTCACTAACGCTTGCTCAATGGGTAAGTACAAGAAATTCTTGTGTGTTTCTAGCTAGTGTTTTGAAGCCTTGCATATCAGTTCAGACATTTTAAACATAAAGTGAATCAGAACGCAAGAGGACGACTAATTGTTCTATATGTGTAAATATCAGATATGGGAATTATGCAAAGAAGGTAGTGGAGTGGAGGTAATTGACGCATCAGTGAGGGAAACATGCCAGATTCATGAAGCTTTGAGGTGCATCCATGTCGGACTTTTGTGTGTTCAAGAAGCTCCAGCTGATCGACCAACAATGTCATTAGCGATTCATATGCTCGAGGCTGAAGAAGGTACATCACTTCCACCCTCCAAAGAACCTGCTTTTTCAACAAGTAGGAATTCAAGTCCTGTTACCATTTATTCCAAAAATGTAGTCACTATTACTTTGCCAGAACCTCGATAGAGCTTCAGTAGTATTAGCATTCAAATACGTATCATTAAGGAAAAGATAAAAAAGCATTGTATGATACTAGTTGCATTCCTCATGCTTAATTAGGCCATATAATTTGTGTCCTGTGTCCACATTTCCTATTTTGTGTTCCGGGCTTTCGCTTGTAGAAACTTCATCTGTACTGATTTGAAAGGAGGGAAAGAAGCATTCGCCGTTCACGACATTTCTATGTTGGCGACTGGTTGTTCTGTTATCAAGCGAACCTCTAACCCCTAACGAAATCATCCAAAGAAGATCGAACATAAAAAAGCACAACTGTTCCACTGCTTTTTCTTCTTCTTGCTCTTCTTTGTGTTTCTTTGTCCCGGAATGGGGTGGCTCGTTCTTTGTCTTGTTATGTTATGCTTCTCTTTGTGTACCAGCCAAGACAATCTAGTACCAGGAAAATCTATCAGTGCAAACCACACCTTGATTTCTTCCTCTGAAATCTTTGCATTAGGCTTCTTTAGTCCTGAGAATTCTAGTAAACACTTCCTTGGTACATCACATGTCCAAAGAGTACTACTAATAGTTTGGGTGGCTAATAGAGAATCCCCACTTCATTCACCCTGCGTTTGTATGCTCAGCAGTGATGGAAATCTCGTAGTATTGGATGAGACTAGAAATGTTATTTGGTCAACTAATGCATCAGTATCTGCTTCTGCAATGAGTAACACGACTGCTTTACTCTTGGATACCGGGAACCTTGTTCTGAGCTTTGGAAATCAAACCTTATGGGAAAGCTTCGATTATCCCACCGATACTTGGGTGCCTAGCATGAAGATTGGCTTTAACAAAAGGACTGGCCAGCAATGGCTTCTTACATCCTGGGAAGCATCTGATGATCCACAACCTGGAAAGTTCACAAGCGGCATTGATCCTAAAGTACCTTCACAGCTTCTTGCTTGGAAGGAAAATGTTCCTTATTGGAGAAGTGCTATCTATGGCGACATTGGAGATTCAACAGTATATACAGGTCCAGGTGGACAATTTTTCCGTATTGATGATAGATCCTTCTTTTATTTTGCTTACAGCAATCATGATGAACAGGTTTTTCTCACTTTTGGTGTCTCGGATAAATCAGTAAAACTGATATGGGTTTTGAAGGCGTCTGGAATGTCACTACTGCAGCTGTGGAAGGAAGACAAGAAAACATGGAGTCCAGTATGGGGAGAGCCTTTACATACATGTGATTATATTGCTCGTTGCGGTCCAAATGGTGCCTGTGATAAATATGAATATGTATCACCCTGCAAGTGTTTGACAGGCTTTACACCCAAAGTTCAGGAACAATGGGATGTGGGGAAATGGGAAGGTGGCTGTATTAGAGAAAAGAACTTGACATGTGATGATCATGAAGAAGGGCTCACAGAGTTTGAAAAGTTGAAACTGCCGGATCATTCTATTATGTTGTACAAGGGAAGCATTAGTGAGTGTGAATCCGAATGCCTTCGGAATTGCTCTTGCACAGCGTATGCTTATATGATGGATCTTGTAGAGAATCACACCCACGGGTAAGATCTCTACATTCATGTTCGTCAACAGCATTCTTATCAAGGTACGTATGTTGTTGATTCAATTTCTTCTGCTACTTTCAGGAAGGATGTGTCAATCTAAAATTCATTAGTAGTTTGCCAGAAAGTGGTAGCCATATTTTTTACTGGTCATCTTGATCTATCTCTTTTGTTTACAGTTGATGATTTTTTCAAGGGACCCCTTGGTATTGCATTAGTTTCATCAGCAGCAGGATTGCTTGCTCTACTTTTTGGCTATTTTTTATGGAAGAAAACTTTGGGTAAACAAGGTATTCCTACACTCTCTCCTTTCTCTCTTAGAGCAGATACTAATGATGTTTTACTACAATACAACTAATACAGGAAGCTTTGGAGGAAGTAAGAATAAAACTATTGGTGATTTTAGTACTGGAGGTGAAAAGAGTGATACAGGACTACCGCTCTTCGACTTGAGGTTGGCTGCTACAAACAACTTCTCTGAAGCTAATAAGCTAGGTGAAGGAGACTTTGGCCCTGTTTATAAGGTGAGCACACTACTGTAGTCCACTAAACATAAGATAGAATGCATTGTTCTTCAGATTATGATGATTTTGTTTGTACAGAACTTATTAATTCCACTACTAATTTTATTGGTATGGATTAAGGCTAAGATGTTTTTTTATTGGGTTATATTTTTCTTCATCTAACAGGGGTAGCCATAAAAAGACTATCAAAGAAGTCTGGGCAAGGGCATCAGGAGTTCTTAAATGAGATAAAGCTTATAGCCAAACTCCAACACAACAATCTTGTTAGGACAAAGGAAATGATATTAATCTATGAGTTCATGCCCAATCGAAGTTTGGACAAATTTTTGTTTGGTATATCTTTCTTATTTAAAAATAAATAAATCTGCTACATTTTTGCAAAGAAGTTTGGGGACATATATTATGTGTAACAATATAAGTCCAAACATTGTCTAATCAGAGAATGTTACTGAACTTGTTCTTTGCCATTTTTTGTATCAGATCCATCTGAACAGTCGAAATTGGATTGGGATAAACGTTTCAGAATCATAGAAGGTATTGCTCAAGGAGTACTTTATATCCACAAGTACTCTAGGCTAAAAATCATTCACCGGGATTTAAAAGCAAGTAATGTTCTGTTGGATGAAGAAATGAACCCTAAAGTTTCAGACTTTGGGATAGCAAGGATTTTTGGTGTGAACCAAACTGAAGCAAATACCAACAGGGTTGTTGGAACATAGTAAGTATAAGCAACACATGATTTCAACGATTAAGCCTTATGAATTTCAATACTATTGCTCACGTGCTTCTCTTTCTTTGATTCATGAAGCGGTTACATGTCACCTGAATATGCACATTATGGCCATTTCTCAGAGAAATCGGATGTATTTAGCTTTGAAGTGTTGTTATTGGAGATTGTAGGGGGAAGGAATAATGGTTCTATTCATTACTCCGAAGATTCAACAACTCTTGCTCAATGGGTAAGTAAATTTCTTGTTATTGTCTGTGCGGAAATTAAAAGTTCTAGCAGGGCTACTGGTTAGCATTGGCTAAGTACAACTGTAGAAACTTCATATTCAAGTAAAAGTCATTCACAATTGATGTGTTTATGTGTCTGTTGAACTTTAGGCCTAGAAATTATGGAAAGAAGGCAGAGGAATCGAAGTGGTTGATGCATCAGTGAGAGAAACAAGCCGGTCTCAAGAAGCTTTAAGATGTATCCAAGTAGGCTTTTTATGTGTTCAAGAAGCTCCCGCAGATCGACCAACAATGGCAACTGTTATTCTTATGTTGCAGGGCAACGAAGCTAATACCCTTCCACCTTCTAAAGAACCTGCATTTTCAACACATTCCAAGGATTTTGGTTCTCCTTCTTCTCAAATATCTACCATTTTGTCTAACAATGCACTCACCATTAGCATCCCAACAGGTCGGTAGAATTCAATAGTTAGATGTCTAGTTATATCGGTACAGTTGTGTGTTTATAAGCTGATCAGGTAAAACATACTTAAGTGGTAAAGCAATGACATGCAACATATTTCAAAAACGTTCAATCCTTGACAAAAAGCAGATTCTGCATTTCTATTTCATTCAGACAGGGACATCCTTGATTGATTTTACAAATCATCGAAGAACGCGTGTGATGCAGGAACATATAAGACAATATTTAATTATAGATTTGTAATCTTTGATATTTCATTATTGAGATAGTTTTAGGGAATTATTTTATAATTATTAGGATTTACGTTTAATTGGTTTTCCTTTTTAGCTTTAGCATACTTATTCTCCAAGTATTGTAAACCATATAAATATGAGTATTGTAATAGTTGTTAGGGAGCTTATGTTTTATGAATTAAATCAGTTGATTTGCGGCATGGATTTGCCATTTTCTATGAGTTTGCTGCTCCTTATTTCTAGTGTCTGTTGATTGACTGTTGGAGGCCTGTTCTCGTTACCTTATCCACATCAGTTGGTATCAGAGCTCTGGCGAGAGCTTGGTGGATTCCATGTCTCAGGTCAGGCGAAGAGGCGGAGGTTTCAGAATGGAGGGTCGTGAAGACAACAACGACATGGCTGAAATTAAAAGGATGCTTCAGCAACTTGCGGTACGTATCGATCGCATCGAAGCTCGACGACGGGGTTGTAAGAGTTCCGACAGGGAGAGAGACGTTACCACCTATCATCAACGTATTGATCGCATCGAAACTTTCAACCAAGATGATGACTGTTCCGACGAGGAGATATGCGTTGGCCCATTTCATTGTTATGCTCCGTTGTGTGAGTCGGATGAAAGGGAAGAGCCTGTTAGTTTTGACTATGAAGGTTCAAATTCTATCTTTACTTTTTCAGTTAATAATAATTCAGAAAAAGGAAAAAAAAATGGTGTTATGGATTTTAGTAAGCCACCGATTTATGATGATTGTTTTTGTGAGGCTTGCTGTGGTAATTGTGGTGTGGAAGAAGATGAAGATGCCAATAAGGGAGCGATCAAGGCATTGAAGAAGGATATTGACAATAATTTTGTTGATTTTCTTGGAGTTAATACATTCCTTATGCAGATTTCCAAATCCATAGTTAATCTTATCAATCAGATCAATGATAGTGGGAGAAATTTTGGGATTGCAAGATTGAAGTTGAAGAGAAAATTTATTGGATCAGGATCAAGCATTTATTTCAAATATCTATTTATTTGGAAAGGAAGAATTCAATTGCAAGCGAATCTGTCAAAAGAAGATTTGAAGCAGTGGAAGATTTTGTCTGGATTTTCTACATCAATGATTCAAATTCGAGGACGAATTCTTTCCAACCAAGGGAGTCTGATGCAGGAGCATATAAGGCAATATTTAATTATAGATTTATAATCTTTGATATTTCATTATTGAGATAGTTTTAGGGAATTATTTTATAATTATTAGGATTTACGTTTAATTGGTTTTCCTTTTTAGCTTTAGCATACTTATTCTCCAAGTATTGTAAACCATATAAATATGGGTATTGTAATAGTTGTTAGGGAGCTTATGTTTTATGAATTAAATCAGTTGATTTGCGGCATGGATTTGCCATTTTCTATGAGTTTGCTGCTCCTTATTTCTGGTGTCTGTTGATTGACTGTTGGAGGCATGTTCTAGTTACCTGATCTGCATCAGCGTGTGTTTGGTAGAGGCCCAAATACTAAAGCTATTGCATACTGTATAGACTAATGTGAATGAAGCTTAGAAGAAGCCTACTTAACTCTTTACACAACATAAGAACATGAACAGTCTCTGCCAGTCATCTTATTCAGGCTGCAAAAAGCGCCGCCCCGACGCCTGGGTGGTCGCCTTTCCTACGGCAGGGTGTTTTCCTCATTTACGGCAGCGGAATCGGAAAATTTAGCCTCCAAGCTTTAGGTTTTGAAGTGGAATCGAAAGTGAGAGTATTTTTTTTCAGATTGCAGGTAGAGATGGTTTTGAAACCTCAGTTTTTTACCTAATGGAGACGTAACCACCGACTCACGACGTGTCAAAATGGACGGTCTGGAGTCTGGATGACCCGTGCAGCTGCACGACTAGGGCAGGGAATAATTTTCGTGGAAGTATGTTGTATCATTTGTATGTCTAATGTCTGAACGACTTAGAAGACTTTGACTCTGTTTACTCCCACATAAGTTAATTGGTTCGGTAGTGAAGGTTCCCCCACTAGCCCATTCCATACTGCATATTTTTTGTGCAACCAATCATTGACTTGATGTTTTCCCTTCTGTTCTTATGCCTCTGTCTCAAGACTCATGGTATCTCCCTTGCAGCTGACACCATCTCTGCCAGCCAATCTCTCTCTGGTGATCAGACCATTGTCTCAGCTGGTTTGAAATTTGAGTTGGGTTTCTTCAGACCAGGTAATACTTCAAATTACTATATAGGCATCTGGTATTACAAGCAAAATGTGTCTGTGCAGTCCATAGTGTGGGTGGCCAATAGGGAACAGCCACTCTCTGATAGATTTTCTTCAGAATTGAGAATCTCATATGGAAATTTAGTACTCATGAACGAGTCCAAAATGGCAGTTTGGTCTACAAATCTGTCCTCTACCTCTACCACCTCAGGCTCTGTGGAAGCAGTTCTTTTAGATGATGGAAACCTTGTCTTGAGAGCTGGGTCTAGCTCATCCGACTTTTTAATTTTATGGCAAAGCTTTGATCATCCAGCCAATACTTGGCTACCAGGAAGTAAACTAGGATTCAACAATGTTACCAAACAAACCCGAATGCTCACTTCATGGAAGAATGATGAGAACCCTGCACCGGGTTTGTTCTCTCTTCAGCTAGACCCAGATGGAGGCAACTCACTTATCATTATGTTGAATAAGTCTAGACTGTATTGGAGCAGTGGTTCTTGGGATGGTAGTCTTCATACTTTCAACTCGAGTCCTGAAATGAGCCCCAATAGTATGTTCAACTACAGCCATGTTACAAGCGAAAACGAAAGTTATTTCACCTATTCTGTTACTTACCCCAATGAAATGTCTCGATTACTGATGCGCTTCTCGGGGCAGGTTTGGCAACTAACATGGAAGATGAATCAATCGATACTGGTTTGGTCTAGACCAAATGTGTATGCTTATTGTGGGGCATTCTCCACGTACAGTCAGAATCAGTCCCCTTTCTGTACATGTTTCAGTGGTTTTGAGCCAAAATCGCAGAGGGAGTGGTATTTTTTGCAGGATTATTCTGGTGGGTGTTCGAGAACCACTTTGAATTGTAGGAATGGGACGACAGAAGACCAGTTTATACCAATGCCTAGCATGCCATTGTCTGCATATCAACAGCTGCAAGTAGGAAGTGTTGAGGATTGTGAATCAATCTGTTTAAGTAAGTGTGATTGCACTGCTTATGGTTATGGAAATACTACTGGATGCTACATTTGGACAGGAGATCTCTTGGCAGATGACAATGGAAGAACTTTATACATCAGAATACCACCAACTGAATCAAATAATTCTAGAAGTAAGAGGAGAAAGAGGTTCATGCTTGTTGGTTGTCCATTTCATTTGTAATGCCAGCAATGGTCTTCATGATGTTTTTTCTTTCTCATTTTTGCAGGTAATAAGCGGTCCTTGGTGATTGCAATAGTCTCAGCTGTAGCAGGATTTCTTACAATAATTTGTAGCTATTTCTTGTGGAAGAAAACTACAAGGAAGAGAAGGTACTACTGTCGCTCTTATCTCTATCCGATACTAGTGCAGGCACAATGCTCTAACAACAATAATGAAACAGGAAGCGTGAGTGGAAATACGGTGAGATCACAAGTAATGTTGGTGGAAAGAATGACACAGAACTACCAGTGTTTGACTTGAAGAGTATATTAGCTGCTACAGAAGATTTCTCTGTAGCAAATAAGCTGGGTGAGGGAGGATTTGGCCCTGTTTATAAGGTAACAACTCCACTGTCTTGAAGTGTACATGAAACTACATTTTTGCTCACAAATATGATACTTTTGTGTATTCCTTTATAAATTCAAAGCTATATTGAGAAAGAGATAGTTAACCTTGTGTTGCTCTTTGTTCCACTACAGGGTACTTTGCCTGGAAATCAAACGGTTGCCATAAAAATGCTGTCAAAGAAGTCTGGTCAAGGGCATCAAGAGTTCATGAATGAGTTGAAGCTGATAGCCAAGCTCCAACATACCAATCTTGTTAAGCTCTTGGGTTGTTGTATTGAGGAGGAGGAAAGGATACTGATCTACGAGTACATGCCTAATAGAAGTTTGGACAAATTTTTGTTTGGTATGTTTGCTTCTCTAACTTTGGAGTTTGCTACTTTGATGATAATTGATGTTTATTCTTTGGAGACTCTTAACTTTCAGTGTTGGTTGTTCCTCATGTTTTGTTCATCAGATCCATCTGAAAAAACAAAATTGGATTGGAACAGACGCTTAAGAATTATAGAAGGCATTGGTCAAGGACTAGTGTATATCCACAAATACTCAAGATTGAAAGTCATTCATAGGGACCTAAAAGCAAGTAATGTTCTGTTGGATGAAGCAATGAATCCTAAGATCTCAGACTTTGGAATGGCAAGGATATTTGACATAAATCAAACCGAAGCAAATACTAACAGAGTTGTTGGGACATAGTAAGCGTATATTAATTATTACCGCATGAGTTTATTCATGTATTAAACATTAGGGAGTCGCTATAACTTTCTTATTTCTCTATCATATTAATGCATGCAGCGGTTACATGTCACCAGAATATGCACGCTATGGCCATTTCTCTGAGAAATCAGATGTATTTAGTTTTGGGGTACTACTATTGGAAATTATATGCGGAAAGAAGAATGCAGCTCTGCATCGTTATGAAAATTCACTAACTCTTGCTGGATGGGTAAGTTTTAGAGACTCTACTTGTCTTTATTTAGAATAAGAAGAGATTCAATTTCCTTTTGTGCTTTGAAAGAAAGTTTCTGCAGTTAACTATTAGAACTGTTAGTGGCTAGATGGGTGTATCATTTCCAAAAAAAAGAAAAAAAAGATGGGTGTATTATACAAGAAAAATTACTTTGAAAATCTCAGTAACCTACTAACCTTTGTACAAGTTCGGTGGCACTACTTTAACTTGAGTTTCAATTTTAGTTTTTAAAGGATGTTATCATATAAGTGAATACTGGATAGTTGCATGATTGATGAGTTATTATTTTGAATCTTAGGCATGGAAACTGTGGAAAAAGGGTAGAGGAATGGAGGTAATTGATGAATCAGTACAGGAAACATGTCGACCTCATGAAGCTTTAAGGTGTATCCACGTAGGGTTCCTGTGTGTTCAAGAAGACCCAGCTGATCGACCAACAATGTTTTCTGTAGTTCATATGTTGCAAGCTGACCAAAGTACAACACTTCCACCCTTCAAAGAACCTGCATTTTCAACACACAATAAGTCCAGTGCCGCTAGTTCTTCTTCTCAAACATCTACAGTTTTTTCGGCCAATCAACTAACCGTTAGTATCCCAGAAGGTCGATAGAGGTTCAATGTCAGTGGTCAGTGGTAAATCTGCCAATTAGCTTCAGTGGTAGATCGTTAACTGAGTTGTATTCACCTCAAAATTGTACAAATTAATGTTCAAACAGTTGTTACGACGTGAGAATAGCTTGAGTTGACTTATAAATAGATGAGGAAATAGAAGAGTGTTTGCAGTCACTATTACTTTGCCAGGAGGTAGATAGAGGGTTAAGAATGTAGATATTTGAACTACTTGGACAAAGACGCTGTGATAAGCACTCGCAATCAACACGACAGTCTATTGGACCCAAGAAATCTCATGAGACTATCTATATAGATTGTTTCATCACGATTAGCTGCAGTGGTATTAGCAGAAATGTACAAATAACTACACAGGTTGTTGGCATATAACACTTCGCTATGCTGCTGGTATGATCAATGAGTTTGAGTTTGGAGCTGAAAGTAATGGTTATGTATCTTCTCTTTTTGGTTTGTCTACCGATTCTCATGTGGGTTCACCCAAAGAGTGAATTACCACAACAAACTGCAAGAGTAATTGTATCAGTAACTGTACGTAAATCTCTCTCATTTGCAAATAGAAAGCAGTCAACAAGGGAAATTCATTAGCAGAGAGATCAGTCAACAACGGAAGCTCGACAGAGAACCACAAATTACATCAACAAAATAGCAGAACCACAGGTGCAACATCATCTCGCTGAGAAGATTCAAAAGCAACATGCCAAAGACCAAGAGAAGATTCAAAAGCAGGAGCAGACCAAAAATAGTGAAGGTCAGGTTAGACTAGTACAACCATTTTGTTAATTTCTTGTAATCAAAATAGAGGATTAAGCTATATTGATCCATCTTTTAAAAATCTTCGCAGGAGTGCCTACCGGACCACGTGTTGTACCATATCTGATTACACATTGTATCACCTGGTCACCAGGTTCATGGAGGTCCCTCAGATAGCTATTCTTTGACTCGTGGACACTGGCCGGTGGACTCCAGCATTTCATAATCCAGCTTGTCTGGGAAGTTTTTCTTTCTGCATCCAATCCATGGATACCAGAAGCAACCCAATTAAGCTGATGATCTCCCTTTTCTTCTCATGCCTATATCTCAGTACTTCTATCTCCCTTGCAGCTGACTCCATCACTACAATCCAATCTCTATCTGGTGATCAAACCATTGTTTCAGCAGGTGGGGTTTTTGAATTGGGTTTCTTCAAACCAGGTAATGCCTCATACTTCTACATAGGCATGTGGTACAAGCAAGTATCAGTGCGAACCATAGTCTGGGTGGCAAATAGGGAACAACCTGTCTTTGATATATTTTCTTCAGTATTGAAGATCTCAGATGGTAATTTAGTACTCTATGATGAGTACAGCACTCCAATTTGGTCTACAAATGTGGCCTCCAACCTCACCTTAGGCACTTCTATACAAGCAGTTCTTTTAGATGATGGAAACGTTGTCTTAAGACCCGAGTCTGGTTCCTCCCACCCTTTATGGCAAAGTTTTGATCATCCAACCCATACTTTTCTACCAGGAAGTAAAATTGGATTCAACAGAGTTACCAAACAAAGCCAAATGCTTGTTTCATGGAAAAATTCGGAGAATCCTTCACCGGGTCCATTCTCTCTTGAGCTAGACCCAACAAGCAACTCATATATCATAAAGTGGAATAGGTCCAAACAATATTGGACAAGCGGATCTTGGGATGAAAACGAACATACTTTCAGCTTCATTCCCGAGATGAGGCTTAACTATATCTACAACTTTAGCTATGTTACAAACGAAAATGAGAGCTACTTCACCTATTCTCTTTATGACGCTAGCATCACATCTCGACTCACAATGGATGTAACGGGTCAGGTTAAGCAACATTCCTGGTTGGAAAATCAGGGATGGAACTTGTTTTGGTCTCAGCCGAGGAAACAATGTGATGTTTATGGTCTATGTGGGCCATTTAGTAGCTGCAATGAGAAACACTTGCCCTACTGTAAGTGTCTGATAGGTTTTGAACCAAAGTCAGTGACCCGTTGGGATTTGCAGGATTACTCTGTTGGGTGTTCAAGAAAAACCAGGCTGAAGTGTGGGAATGTTACTGGTGTTGATGGGATGAGGGACAGGTTTATAAAAATGTCTAGCCTATCATCCGCAGATAAAAATATTCAGGATGTTTATAGTATTGAAGACTGTGAATCAATTTGTTTAAATGACTGCAATTGCACTGCTTATGGTTATAGCAGCTCTTCTTCTGAATGTTCAACTTGGAAGGGAGATCTGTTGGCGGATGAAACTGGAAGAACTTTATACATCAGAATAGCATCTTCTGATTATAACAATCTCAAAAGTAATGTGATTTTATTGGTGTCTGGTGGGTGACCTTAACTTTGAGCCATCATAATTTTTTATCAACCAGATATTTTTCTGTTCTTTGCAGGTAGAAAGCGAACCATAGTAATTGCAACAGTGTCAGCAACATCTGCGTTGCTTATTATAGTTTTTGGCTATTTTTTACGGACGAAAACTTTGGGAAAAAGAAGGTACCTCTCTCTCTCTCTCTCTCTCTCTCTCTCTCTCTCTCTCTCTCTCTCTCTCTCTCTCTCTCTCTCAATAACTGAACTATCAATAATTTTGGAATGCTAGTGAAATCATAAAGAATCTTAGTGCTGCTGGTGTGGAGAATGATACAGAACTACCACTATTTACTTTAAGGAGTATATTAGTGGCTACTAATAACTTCTCTGAAGCAAATAAACTAGGAGAGGGAGGATTTGGCCCTGTTTATAAGGTTAGCTATGTGCTTCTATTGCAAACACAATTTTCTTCATGAATGTAATTTGGTAGTTTTCCGTTCTTTAATATAAGGTGTTTTGTTTGCCTCAAATTATCTCCAACATTACAGGGGATTTTACCTGAAAATCAAGAAGTAGCCATAAAAAGGCTATCAAAGAAGTCTGGGCAAGGACGACAGGAGTTCATGAATGAGTTGAAGCTTATAGTGAAGCTCCAACATACCAATCTTGTTAGACTCTTGGGTTGCTGCATTGAAGCAAAGGAAATGATATTGTTGTATGAGTACATGCCAAATCGAAGTTTGGACAAATTTTTATTTGGTATATGCTCCTTTCTCCTAAGATTCTACTTGATAGTATTGTTTATTTAAATTTGATTGTTAGTCATTCTTCTTTATGGTGCAGATCCATCCGAAAAGACAAAATTGGATTGGGGTATACGTTATAGAATTATAGAAGGTATAGCTCAAGGATTGCTTTATATCCACAAGTACTCAAGATTAAAGATCATTCACAGGGATCTAAAAGCAAGTAATGTTCTATTGGACGGAACTTTGAACCCCAAGATTTCTGACTTTGGAATGGCAAAGATTTTTGACATGAATCAAACTGAAGCAAATACTAACAGGGTTGTTGGGACCTAGTAAGTGTTTCCAGCAAATGATTTCATTCATGTACTGTATTACAATGACTACTATTGCTAATTTCATTCTCGTTAGTGCAGCGGTTACATGTCCCCTGAGTATGCACGCTATGGTCATTTCTCTGAGAAATCAGATGTCTTTAGCTTTGGAGTTTTGTTGTTGGAGATTGTAAGTGGAAAGAAGAATGCTAGTTTCTATCGTTTTGAAAGAGTATTAACTCTCTCTGGATGGGTAAGCAAAAGACTTGAAAATTTGCAAATAATCAGAAGGTTGAAAATTTCAAATATATTGGTGGATTCAGGCGAAAACAGTTAATGATCGTAGTATATTTGTTGTTAGGCATGGGACCTATGGAAAGAAGGAAGAGGAGCAGAGGTGATTGATGCATCAGTAAGGGAAACAATTCGGGTTCATGAAGCTTTAAGGTGTATCCATGTAGGACTTTTGTGTGTTCAAGAATCTGCAGCTGATCGACCTGCAATGGCATCAGTAATTCACATGTTGCAGGGAAATGAAGCTACATCTCTTCCACCCACCAAAGAACCCGCTTTTTCAACAGAGACGAATATCAGTACTGCTACCGGTTATTCTTCTCAAACATCAATCATCAATTATTCAAACAATGCACTCACGATTAGTTTGCCAGAAGTTCGATAGAAGTTCCAACAATGTTTCCTTTCTTCTACACCTTCAAAGTTAAAGGTATAGTTCCATCACAAGCTTTACAATGGCCATTCACCCTCACTTTTGTTTCCTGGCTAGTCTCAAAATTTAACTGATCTACAAAAGCCATCTTTCAAGAAAATTTCTTGTTTCATTTGATGGGATTTCTAGATGTAGAGACCAGTTTTATGTATAATGCATAATTATTAGGGTTCAAGTCCCAACAAGCACTGTTGTTGGTTTTATGGATACTAAAACCACTAAGAATTTACAAGCAAATTTTATGGATACTTTTATGTTTTCCCTCCAAAGTTTTATGACTTTACAAGCAAATCTTAGAGGTTTTACAGGTTTTTACAAGTCTTTCAGGTTTTATGGATTCTTCAAATACTACCACTGGAGTTGCTTTGGAAGATTCAGCTTTGGAAGATCCATACTCTATCAAACAAAAAAGTTGAATGGTGTTGTGCCTAGTGCCTACTATGCTAAATCTAAATAGATGAAAACTTACCCGAGTTGCTTTCTTTGCTCCATCTGTGGTATATCTGAAGAATCCATAGAACATCTGCTCCTCCGCTGCAATTGGGTTTGGATCCCCATTGAGCCTAAGAAATGACAAACAGAAGTCCACAACTTTTGAAATCTGGTTAATGCTGATCGAAGTAAAGAGGATAGGAATCCATGTGGTACATTGATTAGATTCATTTTCATTTGGAAAGCCCGATGCAGCTTTGTCTATAAGTTTTAGGCCGATCACACATGGCACTCTGCGCATGCAGTGCTATCGAGCTTCAGTTGAAGTTCAATCATCTTCACTCTAATGCTACTAACTGATACACAACAACAACACCTGGATAAGCAAATTCCGGATTCTAGTAGCTTGTGTTATTAACAGTCAGCACTACTCAACAAAGTTCAACAAAAAGCACCAATCTTTTTAGCTTAAACACTGACCCACTACACAAATGCATCAATGACAAAACCCCAACACATAAATAAGCCCATTCTAAAACTAAAAACCAAATCAAATCTCAATTCACCAAAATCATAAAGGAAGCAAATTTCAGGGTCTAGTTTGAAGGTACGTGGGTACCTGAGACCTTTGTCGTTGAAGGTGTCGGCGACGGCCACGCGCAGCTGCCGCCGGAATCGTCACGTCTTCAGCCTTGTCTCTGCTGCCATGGCGGCTTCCCAACTAGTGAGTGAGACTGAGAGAGCTCTGGTCGTTGTTGCGCGCTTTTCATAAATGCTAAACACTAGGGCGGAAAAGTCATTTTGCCCCTAAGATATAATTTATTTACGGATATATATCCGGCCGTATCAGACAAGCGTATATGGGCCATTTCCGTTCCCGGCGCCTTGAATGTTCTCGGATACAGCGGAAAACGGCCAGATACGCGTTGGATACAAAACCGTAAATATATTGGATCGTGGGGGCAATACTGACTTTTCCGTGATAGTGTATGTCCTCTGCTCCTCTGGAAGAAAATAAATCAAAGTGGATCAATCGTATTAGTGTTTTAGTGTTCTATCAAATTGCCGTGTATCTCAGGTACGCCATGACTAGTCCTCCTATCAATTTATTTTCTTAGGATTTGATGAAATCAATGGACATTTTTGTTTGGGATTTTCTCCATCTTGTAGCTATTACGCGGCCCCTGATTAGTTTTAAAAACCATAGTATGGTTTTTGTCATTTGTATTTTCATGTACTTATTGCTGAGTTCTTGATCACTTACGGCATGGTCATCCGGTCCAATGGTTGGGAAGATGGCGTAAATACAAGACTAGTAGATATTTGGTTATATCATTCAGTCTGAGCAAAGCCGCAGTACTTCTCTTCTTACCTAGCGATGAACTTTCTGTTATGTTTTCATGTCATCAAAAGTAGCGATCCTTTTTGCATGGACACTCCCTGTCATTCAATCTCAAACTCTCTGAGCTTGAATGAGTTTGGAACTTTGGATGCATTTGTTGTAATGTCTATTAAAAGCTCAGTCAAGCTACACGACATGGTGTTTGAACCATGACAAATTGAAAGCCAAGTCAAGCTGCCTTTTCCATATTCACCGTTCAATGTTTTCATGCAATATAAATTATACCTTCCCTTTTCAAAGAATGGGTTCAGTTCTTTCAAGTATACTGCTCCATAATAGTGTTCTTGCTTTGGTTCTGATGGACCACCAGAAGCATCGTTCTTATATGTTATGTTGTGGTAATTCACCATCTTATGTCTCACCTCCAACTAGGAGGGGGGACCAACTCATGATGGTACCCTTATATATTGTTGAACTACTTTTTCTTCTTCTTGCTCTTCTTTGTGTTTCTTTGTCCCGGAATGGGGTGGCTCGTTCTTTGTCTTGTTATGTTATGCTTCTCTTTGTGTACCAGCCAAGACAATCTAGTACCAGGAAAATCTATCAGTGCAAACCACACCTTGATTTCTTCCTCTGAAATCTTTGCATTAGGCTTCTTTAGTCCTGAGAATTCTAGTAAACACTTCCTTGGTACATCACATGTCCAGAGAGTACTACTACATCACATGTCCAAAGAGTACCCAAGTAGTTTGGGTGGCTAACAGAGAATCCCCACTTCATTCACCCGGCGTTTGTATGCTCTGCGGTGATGGAAATCTCGTAGTATTGGATGAGACAAGAAATGTTATCTGCTCAACTAATGCATCAGTATCTGCTTCTGCAATGAGTAACACGACTGCTTTACTCTTGGATACCGGGAACCTTGTTCTGAGCTTTGGAAATCAAACCTTATGGCTTCGATTATCCCACCGATACTTGGGTGCCTAGCATGAAGATTGGCTATAACAAAAGGACTGGCCAGCAATGGCTTCTTACATCCTGGGAAGCATCTGATGATCCACAACCTGGAAAGTTCACAAGCGGCATTGATCCTAAAGTACCTTCACAGCTTCTTGCTTGGAAGGAAAATGTTCCTTATTGGAGAAGTGCTATCTATGGCGACATTGGAGATTCAACAGTATATACAGGTCCAGGTGGATAATTTTTCCGTATTGATGATAGATCCTTCTTTTATTTTGCTTACAGCAATCATGATGAACAGGTTTTTCTCACTTTTGGTGTCTCGGATAAATCAGTAAAACTGATATGGGTTTTGAAGGCGTCTGGAATGTCACTACTGCAGCTGTGGAAGTAAGACAAGAAAACATGGAGTCCAGTATGGGGAGAGCCTTTACATACATGTGATTATATTGCTCGTTGCGGCCCAAATGGTGCCTGTGATAAATATGAATCTGTGTCACCCTGCAAGTGTTTGACAGGCTTTACACCCAAAGTTCAGGAACAATGGG
Source organism: Fragaria iinumae (assembly GCA_009720345.1). Taxonomy (NCBI): domain Eukaryota; kingdom Viridiplantae; phylum Streptophyta; class Magnoliopsida; order Rosales; family Rosaceae; genus Fragaria; species Fragaria iinumae. Next base: position 37,417,763 of record CM019122.1, on the reverse strand, counting down.
ATGTGGGGAAATGGGAAGGTGGCTGTGTTAGAGAAAAGAACTTGACATGTGACGATCATGAAGAAAGGCTCACAAAGTTTGAAAAGTTGAAATTACCTGATCATTCCAATATGTTGTACAAGAGAAGCAGGAGTGAGTGTGAATCCGAATGCCTTCGAAACTGCTCTTGCACAGCTTATGCTTTTGTGAATGTGTCACAAGAAACCTCTGGGAGATGTTTCTCATGGTTCGGTGACTTAATGGATCTTGTAGAGAATCACACCGAAGGGTGAGATCTCTACATTCGTGTTCGTCAACAGCATTCCTATCAAGGTACGTATGTTGTTGATTCAATTTCTTCTGCTACTTTCAGGAAGGATGTGTCAATCTAAAATTCATTAGTAGTTTGCCAGAAAGTGGTAGCCATATTTTTTACTGGTCATCTTGATCTATCTCTTTTGTTTACAGTTGATGATTTTTTCAAGGGACCCCTTGGTATTGCATTAGTTTCATCAGCAGCAGGATTGCTTGCTCTACTTTTTGGCTGTTTTTTATGGAAGAAAACTTTGGGTAAACAAGGTATTCCTACACTCTCTCCTTTCTCTCTTAGAGCAGATACTAATGATGTTTTACTACAATACAACTAATACAGGAAGCTTTGGAGGAAGTAAGAATAAAACTATTGGTGATTTTAGTACTGGAGGTGAAAAGAGTGATACAGGACTACCGCTCTTCGACTTGAGGTTGGCTGCTACAAACAACTTCTCTGAAGCTAATAAGCTAGGTGAAGGAGACTTTGGCCCTGTTTATAAGGTGAGCACACTACTGTAGTCCACTAAACATAAGATAGAATGCATTGTTCTTCAGATTATGATGATTTTGTTTGTACAGAACTTATTAATTCCACTACTAATTTTATTGGTAAGGATTAAGGCTAAGATGTTTTTTTATTGGGTTATATTTTTCTTCATCTACAGGGGATTTTCCTTGAAAATCAAGAAGTAGCCATAAAAAGACTATCGAAGAAGTCTGGGCAAGGGCATGAGGAGTTCTTAAATGAGATAAAGCTTATAGCCAAACTCCAACACAACAATCTTGTAAGGCTCTTGGGTTGTTGTGTTGAAGAGGAGGAAATGATATTAATCTATGAGTTCATGCCCAATCGAAGTTTGGACAAATTTTTGTTTGGTATATGTTCTTTATTATTTTCATTTTAGAAAAATTAAATTTTGCAAAGAAGTATGTGGGCATATATTATGTTTAACAACATAAGAGCAAGTCCAACAGGTTTCTCTAAATTCTTTAATTTTCTCTATTTTGGGGAATATGGGGTCATTTTCTACTCCAACAACTTCTCTATCTTATTCTCTAAAATAGGGAAAGAGATGAAAGAGAAACTTTGCTTCCCTATATTTACAGATTCTCTAAAAATATTTAGGGAAAGAAGAATTGAATGTTGCACATTCTTCAAGACTCAAAGATAAGAAAGAAAACATAATTTATTCTAAAAAATAAACTTTTAAATTTTTATACTTATTATTATATTGTAATAAATGAGGATTGTTGTTGTAATAAATATTTAAATCTTTAAAATAAGGAAACTGTTAGATTTGGTATACAAATTTTTTAGAGATTTTGAGTTTTGTTTCTCTATTATGTAGAAAATATAAGGAAGCTGTTGGACTTGCTCTAAGTTAAACATTGTCTAATTAGAGAATGTTACTGAACTTGTTCTTTGCCATTTTCTGTATCAGATCCATCTGAACGGTCAAATTTGGATTGGGATAAACGATTCAGAATCATAGAAGGTATTGCTCAAGGAGTACTTTATATCCACAAGTACTCTAGGCTAAAAATCATTCACCCGGATCTAAAAGCAAGTAATGTTCTGTTGGATGAAGAAATGAACCCCAAAGTTTCCGACTTTGGGATGGCAAGGATTTTTGGGGTGAATCAAACTGAAGCAAATACCAACAGGGTCGTTGGAACATAGTAAGTATGCAACACATGATCAAATGAATCAAAGATGGGTAAATTTAAATACTAGTTGTTGCTCACTTCTCTATCTTTGATTCTTGAAGCGGCTACATGTCACCTGAGTATGCGCGTTATGGCCATTTCTCAGAGAAATCGGATGTATTTAGCTTTGGAGTGCTGTTACTGAAGATTGTTAGTGGCAGAAAGAATGGTTCTATTCATTGCTCAGAAGATTCGCCAACTCTCGCTAAATGGGTAAGTGAAAATTATTGTGTGTACTAAAATTGAAAGTTCTAGCGGGGCTGTTGTTTTCGCATTGGCGAAGTACAACTTTAGAAACTTCACATTCAAATAAATAGTCATTCACAATTGATGTGTTTATGTGTTTGTTGAACTTTAGGCCTGGAAATTATGGAAAGAAGGCAGAGGAATCGAAGTGGTTGATGCATCAGTGAGAGAAACAAGAGCCAGTCTCAAGAAGGTTTAAGGTGTATCCAAGTAAGCTTTTTGTGTGTTCAAGAAGCTCCCGCAGATCGACCAACAATGGCTACTGTTATTCTTATGTTGCAGAGCAACGAAGCTAATACCCTTCCACCTTCTAAAGAACCTGCATTTTCAACACACTCCAGGGATATTTTTGGTTCTCCTTCTCAAATATCTACCAATTTGTCTAGCAATGCACTCACCGTTAGTATCCCAGAAGGTCGGTAGAATTCAATCATTAGATTTTAGTTTTTATTAGTGTAGTTTTGTATGTTTTATAAGCTGAGCTCAAACATATAATGTACTTGAGCTTCTAGTGAAGTGGTAAAGCAATGACAACATATTTCAAAAAACATGCATAGCTGATTTGCGTTTCTATATCTTTCACACAGGGTGACTGGGACATCCATAGTTGAATTTACAAATCATGCATGGAAGAATCCAGAATGCGTTTAGAGGCCCAAATCCGTTTGACTTGGACTAAGGAAATAAAAGATTGAACAAAGACACATTTTGACCAATTAGGGAAGTCATACTCAATACACGGATGGGATACGTATAAACATCACGGAATGGTCTTTTTTTTTTCACACATACCAACATTGCAAACAAAAACATAGATCAACCGTGTACTCAAATATAATCCTTGCATTATGAACTCAAACATTGCGTATTATAGTCATGAGCACCCTACACCATCTATGAATCAATCAGCTGGGAAAGGAGTAGAAAGAGGTTTTGTTGTTTAGTTTTCTGTTTGTTTTTCCCATATCGAAAATATACATTCCTTGCATGTTTCTTCCTCCTATCTTTTGATTTCATGTAAACCGAAAATTGTGTACAAATTCTATGCATTCTAGTTAAAAGTTAAAACCAGTGACGGTCGAATACAATATTATTAAAGGATCAGATGCAACATTTTCATATGTGGACAATTGTTTGTATAAGAATCATCACCCATTCCTCTCCTCTCCTTTCCAAGAAATGGAGCATTTATGCTTGTTTCTACAGTCGATTGACAAATGGAAAGGAGAGCATATATAACTATCTCATCACCATGTTCACATCCCATTCGTGGCATATTGAACAACCTTGTAGCCTAAGCAAAATAGGTATGCGATTCTTTCTTAACACCAACGTGAGCCAGAACATTTCTTCTATACGACAAAAGCACACAGCTTTCAAAGTCATACGCAACTCTTGTTTACAAATCCTTCTTTGCAACTTTACCTTAATTTCCTAAAGATTTTGCAGCAGATTTCCTACATTTTCCAGGAAAGTGAACAACCGACTCTTCAACCAACAACAAAAAAAGAGGCTTCAAGCCCTTTGAGTTTGACCCACCTTTTTTCCACTTTCATGTGAATAGAGTTAACTAATAACCAATTCCCAACTGTCAAGGTCAAAATGGTCAGAAAAATGACGATAACGCCCTTATGAAGGCACAGGTTTGGCCGGTTGGTCATCAGAAAGTCAAATTCCAAATCAAACAACAGTGCCATGAGAACGGCGCCGTCCAAGTGAAATGACGAGACTACCCCTGTTCCAAGCTTCTGAGAAAGCACGGGGACAAATTGCTGGCCCTTGCAGTTGCAGAGAATCAAAGCCGACCAGCAATTACTCTACTGTTCCATTGCTGTCATACATAGGGAGACCACATCCCCTCTCCTTCCAAGAAGAACCCACTTCCCTCTTCCCCTTATATATAAATTCATCCTCCAATATATTTCCATTCAACCCAATAGAGATATATCAAAGCATCAATGGCAGGAGTTGGCAACAAGGCAAATAATGTTGATTTCGAAGACTTGTTACCGGAGATGGCGGACAAGCTCGGCGGCGAGGGGCTGATAAGGGAGCTATGCAATGGCTTCCAGCTGCTGATGGACAAGGAGAGAGGTGTCATTACGCTAGAGAGCTTGAGGAGGAACTCTGCTGTGTTGGGGCTTCAGGATTTGAGAGAGGACGAGCTTGTGAGCATGTTGAAGGAAGGTGACTTGGATGGAGATGGGGCTCTGAATCAGATGGAGTTCTGCGTTTTGATGTTCAGATTGAGTCCTGAGTTGATGGAGGAGAGTTGGATTTGGCTTGAGCAGGGCTTGCAGGAGGAGCTAAATAGTAATACTAAGAGACCTTGATGATCTTGATTGATATGTATGTAGAACACTGAGGAAGAGTTTTGTGCTTTTTCTTGGTTTGGTTGCATTTCTAGTCTATTACATCTTCATTCTTGTTCGTTCTGAAAAGCAATGAAATTGAATACAGAGGAATTAGTAGATATCGATTATTGCAAATTTACAAACACTTCTCGATTCATGGCAGTTACGTGTGACTGTGTGAGGTCATTCTCATCCCGATTATAACCAGACCTTCATCTCAACCTTCTTAATTTTCTTCCTTATTTTGGGTTACTTAATTGGTGTATGATCCTTCCCGTTACAAACAAAACATTTCTAATGATATGAAACTGGCAGGAAAGAGCATTATCCATTATTTGAACAAAAATGATAATCTGACTTGGTTATATTTTTCTAATTATCAACTGCACGAGTAGGTTACAGCACTGATCTAGGAAATATGTAGGGGGTGAGTCGTGCTTGAAGGAAAAAACAATGATATTTAAAGATGAGTATAAAATTTGAAGCAAAGTTCACTACATACCTCACAAGGTTTAACATGTTTGGGTGTGTCATTTTTTCTAGGCAACTATAGAAATATGATCTGAGCATCAGTCTTTACTCCCTTGAGTTTTTCTTTCACAACTCCCATCTGCTGTTCTGAATAACTTCGGCCAAGCTCGTTGAATTTTCCATCACCCAAATAACATCTTCCAAGCGGATTAATTACCAGCTTATCTAGCTTGGGTGAAATCTCTATGATACAAACGGCCAACTCTGTCTCGTACCAGTTACCCCTGAAATTCTGCATCTCAACCCTTCTCAAATGATCATTTGTGAATATAGAATGATTATTCCTTGTCACTCTTGGATTAGTATCAGACAAATCTCCTCCATATACCACTATTACAAGCTCTTCTAAAAAGGGTGCATCCTTGACGACATCCAGCACAAAATTGACATCAACATCGTCCTTGTCTTGCCTACTGAGTAGATTTAATTCGACATCCAAGATGAGTTGTTTGAGATTTCCATAAGTCGGTAAGCTGCTGATTCGGGGTAGCTCCGCTGGCATCTGCAGATGAAGAGTCTCAAGCCCGGGACACATTGCGAATTGTGTAAGTGCTTGAGGTACTAATGTGTCACGTACCCTGCTGTTGGCGAAAAAAATTCTGGATAGTTGTGGAGCTTTCATGTGAAAAGAACTGCAGTTGCAAAATGGATGGTATTCCAAGGAGGCAAGATTTAGTGCCGAAATCTCCGTATGCCCCTCCTCGTGACAATGTAACACTTTCAGATGAGTTAGACGATCACCAGCAACTAAAGGACACGCATCACGTCTCGGATAATAACTACCATTCAACCGGCACCAATATAAGGTCAAGCTTTCGAGTAAAGCACAAACAGTGAAGAGATTTGCCATAATAGATTGATCAAAGTGAACATTTTTCAGAGAAAGAGTAGTTAGCTGATTGAAGGCGTCACAATCAGTAGTAGGATGTCTTAGAATACATTCCTTCAATGACAGATGTTTTAGATTTAAATTCGAGCCAACATGTAAACTCCGAGGAAAAACATAACCTTGATGTGGTGACATAAGAAGACAAAATCCAAGATGAAGCTTTTCAACCCCTTTTGTAGTTGCAAAACGAATCCAATCATCAAGGCTGACACAAGACTTTGCATTAAGAAAACATCGCAATTTGAATGAGTCGACCTTGTTACCTTGATATTGCTGCAAATATTTACTCACACGTCTCGAGAATTCGCTATCTTGATCTACGTCGTATCGTAATTGGTATTTGCTCCCGAAAACGTTGAGATAGTCAAATTCAAGGTTGCGCCTTGTTAGTATTGATGAATGAGAAAGGTGTTTCCAGTGTGGAGGGGAAGCCAGGATTGTATTCACTGCGTCTTTCAGAGGTAGCAGTGAAACTACAGATTCCATTATGCAGTCCGGCAACTTGGTAATCCGACATGTTCCATGTCCTTCTTCCTCACCAGATACGACCATAGCTCAACTTTCTATCGAGTTTGATCCAAGGAAGGAGAAGGGCGGCTAAAGAGAAAAAGAAAAACCCTAACGAATCCCAGGCTTTAAACAATATATATACTAATGAGGTCAGGTGTTGGGCTTATCTGGGCCTCCCCTTCGGCTTTAAGGATTTGATCTGCACCTGCAACGGAATATAGCCTAAAGCCCAGAAGAAAAACAAAAAAGTTGGATTTGCTTCAACAAGATACGGTGAAAACTATTACACGCGCTGGAGTGCATCAACAAAGTATTAGAGCTTAGTTTGGTATTGCGGTTTAAAAACTCAATTTTTAAAAAACTCAGTTTTAAATAAGTAACCTCTAATTTGCTTTCTAAAATCGTTGTTATTTAAACTAAAAAGTTTTTAAGATTTTACCAAACAGAGAATCTATCTAAAATTGTGATTACAAGTGATTTTAATCTCATAAACTCAAAATACCAAACTGGGCTGTAGGTCATTGTGTTTTAATTGTCTCAACAAAAAAAATTCCTAATTCAGACTAGGTAAAGGAGAACTTAACAAACAAAGTTGGAGCTCTCCTCCGTTCACAATCGCTTGAAGCAGATTTAAGATCTGGAGCATTATCCCACAACTCATATCGCAAGATATTGGCTCGCTCCCGCAACACTCAAGAGGTGCAGTTGGCTAGGACTGAAGATTTCCACGGGTTCCCTGTGAACCTCTAACATCTCTATCTATCTATCTATATATCGCTATCAATAGCTTTATCAAATTGTGAACTTTCATAATTACCTTTAATGAACCGACTAACATAAATAAAACAAGGGCTGTTATAAAATCAAAACAAATTAAATAAATAAATAATCATAAAATTACCGGTTGGTAGAACGTATAACTGTATAATACGGTAAATCTATTTAATCGCTCACGCTTATTTTTAAGTGATCGTGGTCGTGATTCCGTGCAAATATGCACTAGTAAAGGCTAGTTACAATAAAATGAAGCCCTCAAAACTTCATCAAATTGTGTTTTGCTTATATCCCTAATGGATCAATAATCAATGGAACGATTAACTTTAAATGACTATTATAGTAAGAGCTCTTTTTTCTTTTCTTTTTTTTTGAGTAATTAATTTAGCTCAAGTAAAACAAACCCCGTAAGATCATCTCATTTCCCATTATCATTCTGAATATAGAGCAACTCAGTGGGGGATTAGAATCTTTACTTGATCTTCGTATGATTAGTTGCAGTTTCGAGGAAATCTTGGATGACACCCAATTAGGGGGGAGGCAAGGGGACCGAATGGGATCAACAAAGATCTAAAACAAGCGTACCGGGTCACTGATAGGGATCCCAAAAATAAGAACCAGAAAACAGTAGAAAATAATGATTAAATATGGTTTGGTATGCTTTAATGTATTATTGTTCTTCATATAAGAAGTTTATATAGATATACAATTGTAGTGCTAATAGAAAAATATTTCTTATACCTATACATAATATTTAACCTACACATACAAGGAAAGTAAATATATTCAAAATATTTTACATTCCCCCTCAACTTGGTGCATAGATATCGATCATGCCTAACTTGCCAACCAAGTTGTCAAACACTTTCCTTGACACTCTTTTTGTGAGAACATATGCTAATTGATCTTCCGTATACACGAAAGGGAAACAAATGATTTTCCTGTCCAAGTTTTTCTTAATGAAATGTCAATCTACCTCCACATGCTTTGTCCGGTCATGCTGAACAGGATTATGAGCAATTTCAATAGCAGACATGCTATCACAATGCAAGTCAATGGGTTTCTTGAGTTTGAAACCCAATTCTTTTAATACATTACGAATCCACAGCATCTCACAAACTCCATGTGCCATACCTCAAAATTCTGCTTCAGCACTTGATCTTGCAACGACTTTTTGTTTCTTACTACGCCAAGTCACAAGGTTTCCTCCAACAAATGTAAAATACCCAGATGTAGACCGTCTATCAGTCTTATCACCAGCCCAATCAACATCTGTGTACCCTACAACTTCTAATTCACCATTCTTTTCAAACAACAAGCCTTTTCCAGGTGCCATCTTAAGATACTTCAGAATACGATACACTGCATCCATATGTTCTTCGTTGGGACAATGCATAAATTGACTAACCACACTCACAACATAAGCAATATCAGGTCTATTATGAGAAAGATAAATAAGTCTCCCTACTAAATGTTGATACCTTCCTTTATCAATTAGAACTTGATTCGGATAGATGGCAAGGTTGTGATTCATCTCAATTGGTGTCTCAACAGGCTTGCAGTCAAGTATTCTGATCTCAGCTAATAAGTCAAGTACATACTTTCGTTGGGATAAAGAAATCTTCGTCTTTGACCTTGCAACTTCAATTCTGAAAAAATACTTCAACTGTCCAAGGTCCTTCATCTCAAACTCCTTTGAAAGATACTTCTGTAGAGCCTCCATCACCTTTGGATCATCTCCTGTAATAATCATATCATCAACATACAAAATCAGAGCGGTGATCTTACCCTGATTACGGTTGATGAACAAAGTGTGATCTGAGTTGCGTTGTCTATAACCAAATGCCTTCATTGATTTGGAGAATCTTCCAAACCAAGCTCTAGGAGACTACTTCAAACCATACAAAGACTTCTTCAACTTACAAACCTTTCCGACATCGCAAGGTCTACATTTGACTCCTGGGGGCATGTCCATATACACCTCTTCTTCCAAGTTTCCATTGAGGAAAGCATTCTTCACATCAAACTGTCTTAGAGGCCAATCTTTAGTTGCCGCAAGTGAAATCAAGATTCGAATAGTGTTGATTTTTGCTACAGGTGCAAACGTTTCTTCATAATCAATGACATACCACTAGGTGTATCCCTTGGCAACCAACCGTGCTTTATACCTATCAATGCTCCCATCTGCTTTCAGCTTTACGCTGAGTACCCAATGACATCCAACGTTCTTCTTCCCATCTGGTTTAGGCACAATATCCCAAGTCGAGTTTTTCTATAATGCATCTAATTCTTCGTTCATCGCCTGAGTCCACTTGGGATCCGTCATCGCATCCTGTACAGTACTAGGAATAGAAACACTGGATAATTGATTAATGACAAGAGCATGTGACCCAGCCAACCTATGGTTAGACATGTAATTAGCTATAGGATATTTAGCTTTGGCTTTAATGTCTGGTTCATATTGTTTCTTTAGACTACCTTTGGTAACCCTCTGTGATTTCATAGTTACAATATTATCTACCCCATATAATTGGTTTGAATTTAAAGGTATCTAAGCAGGGACATTCACAGCAGATTCTTGTGTTGATGGTGTAGAGAAAAGGAAACTATCTGACCCAGAAGAATTTGGAATTATAGGGACGACATCTGAAGGCTCAGCAGTTAAATTGATGGGTTTGTCGTGTGGGTCCCCCTATAAAGACGTTGTTTCATTTCTACCGACACCATCTGCAGCACAAGGCGTGTCAACTAGTGACTACAAAACACGTGGTGAGTTCAGAGTGTCTTCCAGCTGTGGTCCAACACATGCGTCGTCGTCCTCCTCGGCATCACGTGAGCCTGCGCCTGAATCAACACGTGGGCCTATGTCAGCGTCAGCAGCTTTTGTCTCTTTGTCCTTCTCTTGCATCTCTTTGTTATTTGTGGTTTTTCCGACTCTAAATCTCGACTCTAATTCTTCAAATTCTTTGAATTCAAATAAATTTCGGGAATTCCCTTCATATGCTCTCTCCCCCTGAAGGGAAGACTCTGATACTCCCCTTGAGTAGTAAGGCTCAGATTCACGTAAAGAAACATCAAGGGATACATGCATGGTGTCTGTAAAAGGATCATAACATCTATATCATTTCTGAAAATCTTCATAACCCACAAAAATATACTTTCTTGCACGGGGATCAAGCTTACTTTGTTCTAGTTTTGGAATATGAACATACACTGTACATCCAAATACATGAGGCTCCAAGTTAGGCAACGAAGGAATCGAGATAAGATTATGAAGTTCTTGTAGAGGGTTTTGACATTCAATAACCCGAGAAGGGGTACGATTAATGAGGTAGGCAGCAGATGTCACAGCTTCTCCCCAATATTCTACAGGTACATTCATGCCAAACAAAGACGCACGAACAACTTCAAGCAACTGCCGATTTTTCCTCTCTGCCAATCCATTTTGCTAAGGAGTATAAGTATTTGAAGTCTGATGTCGAATTTCATGTAACTGCATAAACTCTTGCATAAGACCATTAATATATTCTCCGCCATTGTCATATTGGAAAACTCGAACCACCTGTTGATACTGTGTGGACACCATATTGTGAAATTCTTTAAATCTAGAATAAACATCGCTCTTGTTCTTCAATAAAGACACCCAAGTCGTACGGGTACAATCATCAATAAATGTCACAAAATACCAGGCGCCAGAGAGAGAAGGAATTTCTGCAGGACCCCACACGTCAGAGTGAATCTTCATAAATGGAACATGACTTTTATTTAGGCTTGGTGAATATGAAATACGGTGGCTCTTGCCCAGTTCACATATGTCGCAATGAAAATCTGAATAGTTGACACCCGAAAATAATTGCGGTTGCAGCTTCTTAAAATAACCGAAGTTTAGATGACCCAACCTGCGGTGCCAAAGCCACACATCTTTCTTAGCACTCTCAGCTCTACTGACCTGATTAGTTTGACCCAAAGACTGCATATGTTTCTCTCCTGTCTCTATCAGATCTCGGTAGTACAATTTCCCTTTTCTCACTCCATAACCCAAAATCCGCCTCGTCAGAATGTCCTGAAATACACAGAAAGACGGATAAAAGGTGACAATACATGATAATTTTTGAATGATTTGGCCAACTGAGAGAAGATTGTATGACAATGAAGGGACGACTAATACAGAATCAAAGGTTAATGTGTTTGATAGGACAATAGAGCCTTCTCCGGTAACCAGAGTTGGAGTACCATCAGCGGTAGAAACAATATTTTGAAAGGAGGGTTTTAATTTTTTCAAGAGGCTAGGATCATTACACATGTGATTTGATGCTCCTGTATCAATAATCCAAGACCTATTCATAGATACCTTACCACTCATACCTGACTGTGCGACATTGGAGGCATTGGATGGTTGGTTGGTCTTCCTCTGTAGCGGTTATGACAGCTTTTGCTTGATTCTTTCAGGGTTTCAAGGTGAAATCCCACCAATCCGGGTACCCAATTGTTTCAAAGCAATGTTGCTTGCTATGACCTAATACTCCACATAGCGGACATTTTGAGTTCGCATATGAATTTGGCTTGCATGGAGACCGGCATGGTGCGGTGGTATGGTAGTTGATTTGGTGTGCCATTTTGGAGGTTTGGTTTTTGAGATTCAAGGATTCATAAATTATGATTTTGATGTATGCAACGATTTGTTTATGGTGTGATTCGAGATTCAGGTTTGGTTTTGAGATTTGAGAATTTGTGTGTGATTTGTGGGGTTTTTGATACACAGCGATTTGTGGTGTTTTGGGTGTAAATTCAAATGATCGAACCTAGCAAGCTCTGATGCCAAGTAGAAAATAATGATTAAATATAATTTGGTATGCTTTAATGTATTATTGTTCTCCATATAAGAAGTTTATATAGAGATACAATTGTAATGTTAATAGGAAAATATTTCCTACACCTATACATAATATTTAACTTACACATACAAAGAAAGTAAATATATTCAAAATATTCTAAAAAACATATCGATCGGAACTGATCATTTGCAGCTAGTTAGATATTGTATACGTAATACTGTATTAAGTTATTAACAACTTGTTGTTTTTACAATGTTGGATCTCACAGAGGCAACTTGCTAGTTATTTCAAAACAGGGAATCATTCAGTTATTTCAGTACGTGAATCTAATTCTATGTCCGGCACATGTCAAATTGCCAGCAGCACATTTAAAACTTGTTCTGTGAATTGAAACCATGGAGTTCATAGGACAAATGGGACATGTCTTGATGAATAAATTGCTAGTTACGTTACATAGATATATGCACGTACCAAGATCTAGTACAGGAACCGAGAAAGAAATTTGACGAATCCATACACAACCGAAATGCAAGTGTATGCACATCCAAGCCAATTTCATTAGAGAACGGACGTAACTGTAGCACTATGAACCAGCTAGCCAGCTTAGTTAAATGTAATTTTAGCATTAGAAGAGGCCCAAGAAAATCCCATCATCTGTGACCTAATCTTTTGTCTAGCTTTGCAGTGCCCAGTCGACAAAATCATTTCTTCCAAGGCCTTTCCATGCTTGAGCAAGAACTTTGCCAGTCTCACTTCATTCTCACACTCTAAGAACGAAAACTTGTTACCGGAGATGGCGGACAAGCTCGGCGGGGAGGGGCTGATAAGGGAGCTCTGCAACGGTTTCCAGCTGCTGATGGACAAGGAGAGAGGTGTCATTACGCTAGAGAGCTTGAGGAGGAACTCTGCTATTCTGGGACTGCAGGATTTGAGAGAGGACGAGCTTGTGAGTATGTTGAAGGAAGGTGACTTGGATGGAGATGGGGCTCTGAATCAGATGGAGTTTTGCGTTTTGATGTTCACATTGAGTCCTGAGTTGATGGAGGAGAGTTGGATTTGGCTTGAGCAAGGATTGCTGGAGGAGCTAAATAGTAATACTAAGAGACCTTGATCTTAGATTGATGTGTATGTAGAAAACTGAGGAAGAGTTTTGTGCTCTTTCTTGGTTTGGTTGTGTTTCTAGTCTTTTACATCTTCATTGTTGTTCGTTCTGAAGCAATGAAATTGAATACAGAGGAATTTGTAGATATCGATTATTGCAAATTTACAAACACGTCTCGATTCATGAGTGTCATCCTTGCGCATGAGGTAATTCTCATCCTGATTATAACCAAACCTTCATTTCAACCTTAATTTTCTTCCTTATTTTCTTCGAGGCTCGTCCCCGTTTAATTTTCTTCCTTATTTGGGTGAATATGAAACTGACAGGAAATAACATTATCCATTATATGAACAAAATATTCTGACTTTGTTATATTTTTCTAATTATTAACTGCACGAGTTACAGCACTGATCTAGGAAAGCTGCAAGGGTGAATCGTGCTTGAAGGAAAAAAAAAAAAATTAAAGATGAGTATAAAATTTGAAGCAAAGTTCACTACATACCTCACAAGGTTTAACATGTTTGGGTATGTCATTGTTTTCTAGGCAACTACTGTAGAAATATGATCTGAGCATCAGTCTTTACTCCCTTGAGTTTTTCTTTCACAACTCCCCTCTGCTGTTCTGAATAACTTCGGCCAAGCTCGTTGAATTTTCCATCACCCAAATAACATCTTCCGAGCAGATTAATTACCAGCTTCTCTAGCTTGGGTGAAATCTCTAGGATACAAACGACCAACTCTGTCTCAACCCTTCTCAAATGATCATTTGTGAATCTAGAATGATTATTCCTCGTCTCTCTTGGATTAGTCTCAGACAAATCCCTGAGAAAAAGTGAATGTAATATGCTCAGACAAATCTCTGAGAAAAAGTGAATGTAATATGCTTCTATATTCATTAATGTCCAATTGCTACAGCATCCTTCATATATACAAAAACAACAGGAAGCTATTCTAGGAAAGCTATAAAGTGTAATTAACTAATTACACAATCAGATCCGTTAGTTTGTCTAATCTGATCCATCAATTACTCTGTTAGAATCATTCACTGATACAAGGAATTAGTGACATGATTTCCTTCCTTTCATACTCCCCCTCAAGTTGGAGTGTGAATGTCAATAACACTCAACTTGCTAAGATGTGCATGGAAAGCAGGTCCGCGCAACGGCTTTGTAAATATGTCAGCTATTTGACTCCCCGTAGGCACATAAGCTGTTTTGATTTCTCCCCTTTGAATTCTTTCACGAACAGTATGACAATCTAACTCAATGTGTTTTGTTCTCTCATGATAAACTGGATTTGCTGCTATGTGGAGAGCGGCTTGATTGTCACAGAATAGTATTGCTGGTTCAGGATGAAGTACATGTAAATTTGTTAACAAGTACCTAAGCCAAGAAAGCTCACAAGTAGATGCAGCCATTGAACGATATTCAGCTTCGGCTGATGATCTAGAAACAGTTATTTGTTTCTTGCTTTTCCATGAGATAAGTGATTGTCCAAGGAAGATACAATAACCTATCACAGAGCGACGTGTGAGTGGACATCTAGCCCAATCAGCGTCACAGTACCCAATTAAACGAAGCTGATTTTGTGATGGAAAAAATAATCCTTGGCCAGGAACCGACTTTAGGTAATGGAGGAGACGAAGAGCTGCCTTAAAATGATGTAACTTCGGTTCTTGCATGAATTGACCGAGTGTATTGACTGCAAATGTGATGTCTGGTCTAGTAATTGTCAGGTATATCAGCTTCCCAATCAAGCGCCGAAATCTGGTTGGATCTTTCAGAGCATCACTTCCCTTTGTTGTCAACACCAAATCAGGTTCCATAGGCACTGTTGCAGGTTTCACTCCCAATAATCCGGCTTCCTCCAAAATATCCAACGTATATTTTCGTTGGCAGATTGTAATCCTAGCCTTAGAGCGTGCAACTTCTATGCCCAAGAAATATTTCAAAGGTCCAAGATCCTTAATTTTGAAACAGTTATGGAGAAACTGCTTCAGCTCAAGGATGGCCTCTTGATCGTTGCATGTAATAATCATATCATCTACATAAAGCAACACCACAATAATTGAATGGCCACGAACCTGAGTGAACAAAGAATAATCGGCACGGGATTGTTGAAACCAATTTCTTGAATGGAAGATGAAAACCTTCGAAACCAGCTACGGGAAGCTTGTTTAAGACCATATAAGGATTTTTGGAGTCGACAAACCAAGTTCTCCCCCTGTCGACGATAGCCTGGTGGTGGCGACATATAGACTTCCTCAAGGAGTTCGCCATGTAAGAAGGCATTTTGGACGTCCATTTGATGTAATGGCCAGTGTCAGACAGCAGCAACAGCCAACAAGCATCGAACTGTAATCAACTTGGCCATCGGTGCAAAAGTATCCTTGTAATCGATTCCTTCACGTTGATTAAAACCTTTGGCTACAAGCCGAGCCTTGTATCTCTCAATTGTTCCATCTGAATTGTACTTGATCTTGAAGACCCATTTACAACCGATTGGCCACTGACCTTGTGGCAAAGGGACCATGGACCATGTTTGGTTATCTTCAAGAGCCTGAAGCTCGGCTGCCATGGCTGCAACCCATTGAGGATCTTGACTTGCCTGTTCATAATTAGCTGGTTTGACTATCTGAGATATATTGTTCACAAATGAGCAATAACCAGTCGACAAACCAGAGTATGAGATGTACCTTTGTATTGGATATCGAGTGCCGGACGTGGAGGAAAGAGGGACGTTTAGGCCAAGCAGAACAGCGTGGTTGGTGGTGTAGTCGTTGAGGTAGCTAGGCGGGTGGCGGGTGCGGTCAGACCGGCGTGATGGAGGTGGGGCGGGAGGGGCGATGATGGGATTAAGAGGTGTGGTGGTCTGGGTGTCCGGAAGGCCAGTGGGTGGTGGAGAGGAAGAGCGAGGCGGCGGTGGTTGTGCATCAGAAATTGGGGCTGAATGGTTAAGAGGTGGTGAAGAGTTGCAATCGATGATGGGGCAGAAGAGGACCGGGTAGGCTGTGGAGGCGACGCCGGTTATGAGAGCTCGGTGAGCTCGTTGGTGATGTCAAGTGATGGTGGTGGACTTGAATTGGGATTTTGTTGTTGTGTAGATGTGTTATGGGCCGGAGTTGTGTTTTGGGCTAGAGTAGGAGATGTATTTGGGGCTGACGATATGGGCTGAGTATTTGGAGCTGGACTGGGTTCATGAACTGGTAAAATTGGTGAATCATCTTGATCTTCTTGTGGGAAATCAGTAAAAGGGAGTATATGTTCATGAAAAACAACATCCCTTGAAGTGAAAAATTTCTTTTTGTCAAGATCATAAACACGATAGCCTTTTTGTCCAAGCGGGTACCTAAGGAAAATACAACGATATGCCCGTGTATCAAACTTGTGGGTAGGATTGAGATTGGTGGCATAACAAAGACAACCAAAGACACGAAGATGGGAGTATGTGGGTGTAGTGCAATGGAGAAGTTCATATGGAGTTTTGTGAGAAAGAAGAGGGGTAGAAAGCCGATTAATGAGATAACAGGCAGTTTGAATGCTTTCGCCCTAAAACTTTAAAGATAAATTCGCTTGAAAACGAAGAGCACGACCAACATTTAAGAGATGGCGATGCTTGCGCTCAACAACCCCATTTTGTTGAGGAGTATAGACACAAGTGTGTTGAAAAATTGTTCCATGGGCATCAAGGAAGGGACGAAATGAAGTAAATTCCCTACCATTATCGGCACGAAGAATTTTGATTTCACGATTGAATTGTGTTTTGACCCAAGTGAAAAAAAAAACTTGATCAATGGTTGTGTGTTGGATTTTCGTTGCATGAGATGAACCCAAGTAAAACGAGTGAAGTCGTCAACAATGGTGAGAATGTAACAAGCACCAAAATGAGTATGAGTTTTATGGGGACCCCAAATATCGCAATGAATCAAATCAAAAGGTGCAACTGATTTTATTGAACTTGAAGGAAAACACAAGCGAGATTGTTTTGCTAAAGGACAAATATGACAAACATGTTGCGGATTAAACATAATTTCGGGAATGGTTTGGGACAATGAATGAAGAGGTGAGGATGATGGGTGCCCAAGTCGTTGATGCCAAAGGTCCGAGGTGCGGGTAACATGGTGAGCTAAGTGAGGGTTTTGGCTTGGGGTGAGGTAATAGAGCCCATTAAAATGCTTGCCCAGGCCAATCGTCCTCTTCGTATCCACGTCCTGCACAACACAAAAATCTGGATAAAAGGTCACAATGCATCGTAAGGCTCGAGTCAATTTACTCACAGATATCAAGTTCACTCGAAATTTGGGTACATGTAATACACCATCTAGAGACAAATCTTGTGACAGTTTAAGAGTTCCAATGCTTTCAATGGCAGCTCGTCCCCCATTAGGGAGGCCAACAAAATCATGAAATGTGGTAACTTTATTGTAGGTGGGTGACAAGTGAGACACATGGTCGGTGGCTCCACTATCCACAATCCAATGTAATGTCGAATGGGGAGCATCAGGTTTAATATGGCAAGTAGGAGTAAATGTACCTGTTGCATTTGCAAAATGTGGATTATTACCATTGTGATTTTTGAGCATGGCCATTAGTTGTTTGTATTCCTCGGCTGTAAAAGTTGGGCCTCCATTCTCATGTACTGTCTTCAGTTCAACATTATGAGTCTCTGACTTCTTTTCCTCGGCTTCACATTTTTGCCAGGCCACTTGTGACCAACCGGGAACCCAATAATGTACCAGCACCGATCAATTGAATGATTTCCCTCACAGTGAGGACACACAAGAGGCTGACGACGGTTGGAGGAGTCAGGATGTGGCGTGGGGCGCGAAGTCTGCATTGCATGAGGAGAGGAGAGATTCTCGCGACGGCTGGCTGCCTCCGTTTGCCTCTCATGTTGAAGGATCAAGCCATGGACTTTGCGGGTATCAGGGAGGGGATGCATCATGAGGATGGAACCACGGACAGTAGAATACGAATCATTCAAGCCCATCAAGAATTGCATAACTCTCTCTTTTTCTTCTCGTTCGGCCAGTTGCTTCGAAGCCTCACAGCAGGGGCATGTGATGGGTTCGGCGTAGGAGACCATTTCATCCCAGAGCGTCTTGAGTTTGGTGTAGTATACCGAGACCGATTGTTGATCTTGACGGGTCTCGGAAATTTCATGTCGGATCTGGTACATCCGAGTGTCATCTCCTTGAGAAAACATGTCTTTGAGATCACTCCATACAACAGCTGCTGTGGTAGAAAATAGAACACTGCGGGCGATCCTGGGCTGGATTGCATGGACAATCCAACTCAAGACCATGTCATTACAACGTCTCCACAGCGGAAATTTTGGATCACCGGATGGAGGTGCTTTGATGGTCCCATCGATCAAGCCAAGTTTGTTCTTGGCACTTAGACTGAGGAGCAGAACGCGGCTCCAATCGCCATAGTTTTGTTCATAAAGGAGTTCATTCACCAGTTTCAATCCTGGTGTGTCAGAGTGGTGTAGAATGAGTAGGTCATTAGGATCCGACACAGCGTTGGAGAGCGGCTCTAGATCGACCGTCTCCTTAGGTTTGCCGGCCTCTGTGTTGACCATAGTTGCAGATGGTTGTGTATAGGTGTTTTGCTGAAGATGGGTGGTGGGTTATCAGAGTCACAGGATCAATGGTGCACGCTCTGATACCATGAGAAAAAGTGAATGTAATATGCTTCTATATTCATTAATGTCCAATTGCTACAGCATCCTTCATATATACAAAAACAACAGGAAACTATTCTAGGAAAGCTATAAAGTGTAATTAACTAATTACACAATCAGATCCGTTAGTTTGTCTAATTTGATCCATCAATTACTCTGCTAGAATCATTCACTGATACAGGGAATTAGTGACATGATTTCCTTCCTTTGATAATCTCCTCCATATACCGCTATTACAAGCTCTTCTAAAAAGGGTGCAGCCTTGATGATATCCAGCACAAAATTGACATCAACATCGTCCTCGTCTTGCCTACTTTGTCGACTTAAGATAATATCCAAGTTGAGTCGCTTCAGATTTCCATAAGTCGGCATGCTGCTGATTCGAGGTAGCTCCGCTGGCATCCACAGATGAAGAGTCTCAAGCCCGGGAGACAATGCAAATTGTGTTAGTGCTTGAGGTACTAATGTGTCAAGTATCTTGTCAACGAAAAAAATTCTGGATAATTGTGGAGCTTTCATGTGAAAAGACCTGTTGCAAAATGGAATGTATTCAAAGGAGGCAAGATTTATTGCCGAAATCTCCGAATTCCCCTGCTCCTCGCAATGTAACACTTTGAGATGAGTTAGACGATCACCAGCAACTAAAGGATACCCATCACGATTCAGATAATAACTACCGTTCAGGCGGTTCAGCCGGCACCGATATAAGGTCAAGCTTTCGAGTAACGCACAAAAAGAGAAGAGATTTGCCATCAGAGATTGATCAAAGTAAACGTGTTTTAGAGAAAGAGTAGTTAGCTGATTGAAGGCGTCAGGATCCGTAGTAGGATGTCTTAGAATACATTCCTCCAATAACAGATGTTTTAGATTTGAAGTCGAGCCAACATGTAAACTCCGAGGAAAAACATAACCTTCATGTAGTGACGAACAAATTACAAGTCCAAGATGAAGCTTTTCAACCCCTTTTGTAGTTGCAAAACGAATCCAATCATCAAGGCTGACATAAGATTCTGCACGAAGATGTCATCGAAATTTGAAAGAGTCGACCTTGTTACCCTGATATTGCTGCAACTATTTACTCACACGTCTCAAAAATTCTCGTCTTTGCTGATCCATGTCATATCCTATTTCGTAATTGCTCCCGAAAACGTTGAGATCGTCGAATTTAAGATTGCGCCTTGTTAGTATTGATGAATGAGAAAGGTGTTTCCAGTGTGGAGGGGAAGCCAGGATTGCATTCACTGCGTCTTTCAGAGGTAGCAGTGAGACTATAGATTCCATGATGCAGTCCGGCAACTCGGTAATCCCACATCTTCCACGTCCTTCTTCCTCACCAGATACGACCATAGCTCAACTTTCTAAGAGGAGAAGGTAGCAGGCTAAAGATAGAAAAACAAAAACCCTAATGAATCCCAGGCTTAAATACTAATGAAGTCAGGCGTTGGGCTTATATGGGCCTCCTTCGGCTTTATGGATTTAATCTGAATATGCCTAAATAAAGACTTTGTAATGAATTGACAAAGTAGAGAGATAACAAATTCATTAATAGAAGCTATATAGAGGATTACAGAGTACATTCAGAGGATTACAGGTATGTAGAAGGTAACATAATCATATTCTATCTAGTGAACTTTTGATTCCTATTAGCATTAGACTCAGACACACAGTTTGCAATATGTCATATGCAAAGCCACAATTCAATTCAGTTCAAATTCCCATGAATCGCCAAGTCGTCAGTCTCGTTTTCTTTTTGGAGTGATTTAGCTCAAGTGGTGAGAAGTTGAAATCAAAGCAAACCCCCATAACTTTGACCCAAAGTAATTAGATCATCTCATTTCCCATTATCATTCTGAATATATAGCGGTTCAATAGGGTATTAGAATCTTTACTTGATCTTCGTTTGTTTAGTTGCAGTTCCGAGGAAATCTTGGATGACACCCAATTAGGGGGGCAAGGAGACCGAATGGCATAAACTAAAATCTAAAACAAGCGTCGTTCTGTTTCACTTACACGGTCACTGACCAAGCAAACCACATAGGGATATCCCAAAAATGAGAACCAGAAAACAGATCGGAACTGATTATCTGCAGCTAGTTAGATATTGTATATGTAATATTAGCAACTTGTTGTTGTTACAAAAATATACATGGAACAATGTTGGATCTCATAGAGGCAACTTGCTAGTAATTTCGAAACAGTGCATCATTCAGTACGTGAATCTAATTTTATGTCCGGCACATGTCAAATTGCCTGCAGCAGATTTAAAACCTGTTCTGTGAATTGAAACCATGGAGTTTATAGCCGTTGGGACATGTCTTGATGAATAAATTGCTAGTTACGATACATAGATATATGCACGTAACAAGATCTAGTACAGGAAACGAGAAAGAAATTATACGAATCCATACACAACCGAAATGGAAGTGTGTGCACATTCAAGCCAATTTCATTAGAGAACGTTATGTAGCAGTAGCACTACAAACCAGCTAGCCAGCTTGGATAAATGTAATTTTGGCATTAGAAGAAGCCCAAGAAAATCCCATCATCTGTGACCTAATCTTTTGTCTCTGAAGGGAGTGTCTAGCTTTGCAGTGCCCAGTAGACAAAACCATTTCTTCCAAGGCCTTTCCATGCTTGAGCAAGAACTTTGCCAGGCTCACTTCGTTCTCGCACTCTAGGAAGCCATGAATCTTCACTATCTTAAGGTGATGCAAGAACGACTTCAAGTTTTGGGTTTGAGATTCCCAGTATTTCTCTTCCTCCGAGTTAGACATTTCCCACAAGTCCTTGTTCCATTGCTACATATACATAGATGAAAAAAACTAAATCAGCTTTTGAAAGTGGGAAAATAAAAAGAACAATGTAAGGTGTTGATTGACCAAAGGTACTCTTCTTCATAATACGTACTCTCCTTTCGGTTTTGAAATCGTTAATAATGTTTAGTATCAGAGTGTGCAGCATAGGACAGCTCTTGAATATGGATGCCAATCCAGGGACATTGTTCTTCTTGAAACCCGTATGCAACTCCAAGGATTTCAGATTGCTGAACTGATGCAAATACACTGCAAAATAATTGTTGTTTGATAGAATCTGCAAAACAAATCGAGGCTATGTATAAGTCACTCGTAAGAAAGAGGAAAAGTGAGAGATAAGGCCGGTTTGTTTGGCAATTCTTTTTCTTCGTCTTGGATGTTTTGTATGTCAAGAAATGAAGAAATTCCAACAGTACTTCGCTAAACTAACGATGTCATACAATGATCCACAGTCGGCGGTGAGCCATTGGCTGGTTGGTTATTTAACAATTATCTACAGTACCACACAAGAAAAGATTGAAGTAGTACCTCAATACAATTGCTTTCGAGTGTCAAGCAATGTGCAAGAGAGAGAGCCGAAAAAAGGTTGGAAACACTCTGAAGCTTTGCAACACTAATATCTTCATGGAGCAAACCAATGGAAGCCTTATGCAAGTAACTCAAAGTCTCTATACTAACATTATCACTAAGACCATTGTGTTCCCACAAAACCACTCCAAGCCTCGGCGCATCAATCTTCACCCAGCTCTTCTCAACATACCCATCAAAACATTTCACAATCCGCAACCTCTCCAATTTCGAACCCAACACATTCAGCCCTTGCAGCTCGAAACAGTTCTCTAGGGTTAAGTCTTGCAGCACACGGCACCCAACCCTAAGATGCTTCAACCCAAAACAGGTATCAAGGCTCAGTTTCTTGAGCAGGAGGAAAGACGACTCGGAGAACATATCAGACAGGGAAGGCTGGTTGCATAGACTGATCCGGGAGAGAGATAAAGAGTGAAGACATCGGAAGCCGCTTGTCATTACAGAAGAAGGAGGTAACCGGAACCCGGGTCTTTTGGACTTCAACTTGAAAACCCTTAATGTGTCGCTAGCAATGACACATCTAGGGAAGTTGAAGTAATCTTCTGTGAAAACTTCCACGTCGAGCTCCTGCACCTTGTGTCTGATTGCGAGGCGGATCAGGCCATTGAGACGAGAGAAGCTCAGCCGGGCCTGGAACCGGAGGATCCGAATATCGGAGTGCTTGTCTCGGTTGTTGAGGACCTGAGTGATGAAGTCTGACTCTTTGCAATTCAGAGGAATTGTCTTAGATGAGGAACATGGTTGCAGAGATTGGTCTAGGGTTGTGAAGTCGAGGTCAGGGAAGGAGGACCAGAGCGAACGCCACCGTTTCGACAAGACGCTGGTTTGCGCGACGGTTTTGATTGGGAGGAGGAAGAGGATGTGGTGGAGGACGGCGTCGGGGAGATCGGTGATGCGATCAATGTTATGGTGGTCAGAGATGAGTTCATTTTCTTTGCAGAAGGAAAGCTTCTTCTTCTTGGCAGCGGAGGATCTTGTTTCCATTGATGAATGGGGAATCAAGGTTGGGTTTCTTGATCGATCTCCTGATTTTTTTTCAGTGGTCTTTGGTGGTGAGAGAGATGCTCGAGCTAGTTGCGTTAGGGTTGAATAGTTCAAAGATTTCAAGTGGGGTGAGAACGAGAAGATCGTTTGAGTTTGTTTCGAAGTTTGAATTACTAATAAGGGATTTATATAGTTGTTTAAGGAAATTATATTTCCGTCCTTCTGTGTCTTGCCCTAATACACGTATGATTGGTTAATCCGGTTTCCTTATTAGAATAGATTACTGTATTAATAGATCTTCTAGATCCTTTGCGAGATTCTATGTAATGCCTATAAATATGTCTTTCTATGAATAAATGAGTAGACCGTTATTCTCGTTATCTGTTTTCCTTTAACACATTATCAGCATTGTGCTCTAACCGAGATTGATAACGAAACCCTAACATCTGAAAAAAAAAAAAAAAAACCCTAATATATATTTTCTGCCACCGTACCCAATAAAATTGCTCTGGGCACCCACCTTCCCTGAGCTCCCCGACGACCTCCAAATCACCTCCGGCTTGGACAGCCCTACTCCGGCTTTCCCCGACGCTGCCTTGACCCGGACCCTCCATGGCCAGCCTTGCGCGCCTATCAAACAACCCGATCAAACAGCCCCGATCTGTTCCCCTCGACAGAGCCGAGCCGATATGTTCCCCAACCGAACCGAACCTCAGCCCCATCGATCTCGAAGCTCCACCGGCGCCCACCTTCACCACCCCGAGCACCGCTACACGCACAGCCGGCAGCCCTGCAGCCACCGGACACCAACCCAGCCTAGCTCCGATCGGGTCCTGCTCGACCCGGATTCAAGCATCCAACCCGAAACGAACTGAATATACGAGAGGAAAAACAGTAAATTTGCCCCTCTGGGTAAAAACAGTTTATTTACAGTAGTAACCATTTAATTAGTTTTACTGTTTTATATTATATGATGAATATGACTAACCATATGATTTTATTTTTCATGAAATTTATCGCGCGACAGATCGCAATGGAATTGCGAGAGTAACTTCGCAACATGGAAATAAGCATGAACATTGCAAGGTTAACTTCTCTTAAACGCACTATATTTGGCAAAATAGCAAGTAAACTTTTATAAAAGCTGCCGCTTTTGAATTTTAATTTCATAGCCTGGCTTCGTAGCCTTCTTCTACATCCCACATTTCTTTATAACGTGGGTTGATGTGAGGAATTGGGATCCCTCATATCAAAGTTGAAATTTGTGACGGTTTGACAAGTCACGGTATTACGACGAAATATTGTCGTAGTTAATAAAGGGACAAACATCGATTTGCGACGGAAATTGTCGCGGTTAATATTGATTTATGACGGAATTTGTCGCGGTTTACATTGAATTGAGTTACCATAAACTTTGGTTTTGACAAAATTCAATACTTGGAATTTATTATCGTATCTCAATAATAAAGGGACAAACATCGATTTGCGACGGAAATTGTCGCGGTTAATATTGATCTGTGACGGAATTTTTCACGGTTTACATTGAATTGAGTTACCATAAACTTTGGTTTTGACAAAATTCAATACTTGGAATTTATTATCGTATCTCGATAATAGTCAATCTTCCATCTTGTTGTTTGAAATAATTGACCGAAACATGAGCCCTGAATTTGACATAAAATAAAAAAAAGTGATGAATTTCGTGTCACGAATTCTGAAAAGAGGGAGAGGCAACGCCTCGAACCCCATATGTCATAAAAAGATTGGGCTAGTAAATGAAAGAAAAATCATGTTATTGATGTGGTTCTACATCGGTTCATTAATTGCAACGAAAGCAATAATATGGTTAATGTACAAGAAATATATGGAGTTCTTAAAACAAGAAACTCGCTATATGGAAGAAGATGAGAACATTATTCTCACAGTTACGGATTTTAAAGGCAAAAGGTATATTGTGGAATATATGAAACATATGACTTCGGTTTAATAGTCTAAGTGACTACAAAATCCGTTTATTTTTCCAAGTTTTGTGAATGCGTATAACTTACATATTTGACTAAAGTTACTTAGTCGTTATATTTTGAATTCAATTCATGGTCAAGACCTCGATACAATTGTTGGCATATATATTCAAATTTTGTCTTGCACATATGGTTCGATCTGCATAAGCTATATGTTAATGCAATATATTGTATTACAACATGACACTACATTAGATCTGCATGGACCACCAGTTATTATAAGGTGGCGTTTCTAAAGACTAAATATCATGATGTGGCGAAATGCACATCAGTTTTGGATCAAAAGAGGATTTATAATGTCAAGTGTGGCACAATGCACACCTATACAATTGCAAAGACATTACAAACAATAGTAGTCTTCTACACTCTTGAGCGGATTCATAATTGCAAAAAGAAAATTGCATTACACTCAATGTCATCCAAAATTGGATGTTGAAAAATCCTCTTCTTTCTCTACAAGATCCAACAGTGGGCCGTGGGTGCTCACGACCAATTTTGCCAAGTTTTGACATGTTCTAAGCCTTGTTTCGTTCATCTATGTAATATTACCCGTCATGTAATGCACTATAAAAGATTCCAATACCTTTTTTCAATCTCCATCGAAATTGTTAACATATTTCGGTTTCTATGTCTTGACATAAGACTGTTATCTCTACATTCGTCTCTATATTCTTGTATACGAATGTGTTGTAGAGAGATTGAGTGCTTAGCTTATTGCAAGGAAAATACAACTATTCATGGATTTAGTTTTTTATAAATCCGTTGTGACTACGATGACTAGATCATCACAAATAATCAGAGCAGATTAATGCTAAAGTTTCAATGTCTAATGACGTTATGATTCAAGTCACATATGTCATTTATGCATAAGGAAGCAATCGAACCATGCTATGACTTAATGATATTCACGCCAACGTTTATCACCTGTAAACACATTGTGAGAATTGATGAGAATTTCTTATGTATCACTATAATGAATGCGCAACATTCATGAGTCACTAAGATTCGGTTAATTGAATCGGTTATTGTCACAAATGATGAGAATTGAGACATCGACTCATGTATGATTTAACATAAATCGTGCGGGACAATTTTGGACGTGTTTTGATAATCCGTATACTATAGAGTAAAGACTCTCACGGACACCCTTTCTTTTGAGCAAAGTAACCATTGAGATCAAAGATCACCAAAATACAACTTGGTGGAGCCATGAGCAATGCTCATGGCCTATAAATGACATTAAAGCCGTCCGCGTCATCCTTCTATACAATGGAGGCACTACTCATGCTTTCACAAGCACATATGACGCAAAAGAACCCTCATGATCTCTCATTGGCCATGCTCGTTAATCGTTTTGTAAAACCTATTCTTTAGCAACGATTAGGAGTGACACCCTCTTATGCTAAAGATAATGATATGTAGAGACTAGCATAAATAAGATGTTAAGTCGTTGTTCACTAAGTAAGACATTACAATGTCTATGAGTGATTCTACAAGAATGATATATAAGATGTTGGACTCGATGGCTTCTCATTGTTCACTTCGAGGCATAATGATGTTATGGTGATGTTCACACTGCTTTAACTCAAGCCATAACAATTAGATGTTATGAGGAACCTTAACAATGATTGAAAAGTTGAAAAAACCTAGAATTTCCGGTTTTTCAGCTTGCGGACCAGTCAAAGTCATTCTTGAACACAAATTGGCTAAAGCTATCGAAACGTATCGAACTAAGGTTTGGGCAATCAACCTCACATGATCTAATATAAATCTCACCCCACAGGACTAGCTTCTTAAGCCTGGTGCTACATATACTTAACTTTTTCATTCCATAACAATATTTAAGCTTGAGGTCCTCCAGATTGGGACACCCCAGAATCAAATCATGGACCATCTCATCCGTCAAATAAACCCCTGTAAGATAGATGGATCTCAACGAGCGAAGATTCATGGCGGCCATGCCGACCGGCAATGTAAGAGTAAGAGACGAGCAGCGTTTAAGGGTCAAGACTTGTACGCCACCATTACTCAGCACAGAAAACAGGAAGTCATAACGTCCGTTAGAGAAGCTGAGGTAGAGCTCACGCACGCGGAGGCGGGTGACGGCACAGCACATCCAAGAGTCGACGACGTCGGAGGCGAAGCCCTTGGAGGGCTTGAAACGAAGGCGGAAGGTTTGGATGCACTGAGAATCGGGGCGGCGTGTGTCGAGAACGCCAGTGACGAATTGAAAAAAGCGTTCAGTGTCACGAAGAGAGCAAGGGAAGAGGTCGTGGTCCAAGTTCAAGAAGGGAAGGAGGGACCAGAGGGTTCGCCATTTGCGGGAGATGAGGGAGGTGTGGATGGCATCGACTATGTCGAGGAAGGAGAGAATGTGGAGGAGGATATCAATGGGGAGGTCATTTAGGTTCCACTGGTTAAGGTTTTGGAGGCGTTTTGTCGTCTCTTCCATCTTGTCTTTGTTAGGGACGTGGACGCGACTTGGGTTACTTATAGCTAGGTTGCATGTGTGTTGTGGAAGCTATCTTCAAAGGGGGCAAGATGATAAAACCCTAACCCTAGCTAACATGATTTCTCATCTTCCTATGCGCTACATAGCTGTTGCATAAAAGGAAAAGTCTGAATATCATACAGTTAACATGTGGACAACATTTGGGTGTCCACATTTGCGTGACGTGGAGTGCGTGTGTCCATTGGGCTTCACACGTGGACGTGGGCAACCCGCTCTGATACCATGATAAAGTAGTTTGGGGTTCACATCCAAAACCAATTGACAATGGATAGAGTGACTCAAACTCTTATAAACTCACAAGTAAAGTCTTATTTTCCCGATGTGGGATTGATATCTCAACACATTTGACACGAAAAATTACAATGTCCTCTTCGCCACGTGAGCTAGTCACAAGTACAATCTTTTCCAAGGCCACTCCTTGTACTTTCATGATAGTCAAAAAAATTACATTGATCTTGATTCCATGATCTCCATCCATTATAAGATTTCATCGTAACATGTTTGAGCCTTGGGATTTTCAATTGAATTGATTTGTTTAGGAACTCTTCTGGTATGCTACCAACCTGAGTCATGATCACATGTCCAAGGGATTCATAGTCAATCACTCTTATATGTAAATCTAATGGTGATTGACCATGAATCTCTTGGTCAATAACTCAGCAGGTGAACACTACTGACCAAACTGAAACATAAAAGATAAAAAAAATACAATATAGCTCTATATAGCCCAGCAGCAACTACCATTGATCATTGATGTAACTATGAATGTCATAGTACTCACATATGTTTCGAGATCATCAAGAACCATCGTCTCAAGATTAGGACAAAGTTCAAGCAGTGCAGCCATGCCAACGAGAAAATTTTGGCTCTAGATGGTTGAGATTGTGGAGCATAAAACTTTTGAGGAAAGGATCATTTGATGCCAGAGTCTGAAGACAAATGCAATTGAACCGATTATGCAAATTCAGAAGAAGCCTATGTATAATGTTGCAACCATTGGAGGCAAACTGTTAATCAATAAACGATTAATACGTACATTTGAGAATCTCAACGTTGAATTAAACGATTAAAAATCTCAAGGTTAAATCCATTTGAGAATCATGACCATATGAAAGCCCTTCCAACAATAACTAGCTATTGTTTTGGCCACGCTTCTCAGTAGGGAGAGAGGATCATTAATTGTGCCAAATGCTTCTAGGGATGCGGGCGTATCACCGCGTGGACGCGGAATGTAGTAGGGTTGCGTTGATCTGTGTTTCTAATCAAACTAAAGTAGGGCTTCGGTGCCACATCGCAAACGAGGATTTACAGTAGCTTCTCCGCCACCAATATCGATACTCGCGGTTTGTATCGAGCAGAGCAACCAAAGGAAAGGAAAACGAGAACAAGAAGCTCTGGGAAGCTTGTAAAGTAAAGGTGCAAAGGCTCCGGGGAACTTGAAAAGTAAAGGCAAAGACTTCGGAGAGCCTTAAAAGTAAAAGGGTGCTAAGGCAAGATGATTTAGCGTCAGTTTTCGACTAGGTCGAGAGTTTGTAATTGTGTTTGTAGATTGTAGAGTGTGTAGCCCAAATCCTCGAACTCCCTTATATAGAGGTGAATTCGCTAGTTGTTGATAAGGATTCAGTCTTCGCTGAAATAGTCGATTGAGTTGCATAAGGTTTCGTTATACTTGGCAACCACCTAATTGGGTGACACAGTTCCAATCACGTAAGCAGACTTGTTTTATGGCCACATGTGTTGGCCCAAAACAAGTCAAAGACTTGTATAAGTCTTCAACGGGTGAGATATTGTAGGAGACAAGGATCATCACCTTTGATATGATTCTGCTGGCGATGCCAACCAAATCGTGGATATGCATGAAACTTGGCGTGATCAATCATTGCTACTTACAGACTCCTTGTTGAATGCAATTAAAGATGTAGCTAGTCTTCTTAACCTTCTATTCCACGCACGTCCAACAATGAATAATTATCAAATGAGTAATATGGATAAGGTAGCTACTTGATAACCACTACGCCCAGCATCCCATGCAAACGTTGCTTTTAGCACGCGAACTCCGCACTTCACTTACATACATCACTTCCAAGTTTAGGACTCTATCTTCTATGCGAAGTCCACTCCTTGATTTCATGCGAAGTCCCTTTTCCACGCAAAGTCCTACCGCATGCAAATTTTGTCTAGCTCACATGACTTTGTAGGCAAGCTAACAACCATCTAAACCCAATATTATGGGCTCGTCGATAATATGTGATGTAGACCACGAATTTGGCCCATATTTACTTGAGACATTTACTGTCTAGTAAAAATGTTAATTTGGGTGTAAACATTTACTGTCCAGTAAAAATGTTAATTTGTTTTTTTTCAAAGTTCTGGTTTTTCTTGGAACAATTTCAATTTGGTTGTAATAGCTTTAATATTCCGGTTTTTTAGATTTTGAACTATTTGAATTCAGATTTGAACTTTGACCGATTCTGGTTTGGTACCTACTGTTTTTATTCTGGTTTGGTTGTTATATGTTCTTATTATGAACATGTTATTTGAAATTTAGATGTTAGTGGATTGTGGTTATAATATGAACAGGTCGTGAACAAGTTGTTCAATTTTGATGTTTTGATATAAAGATGAACACTGAATAGGTTAAGTTTTACGACTATTCAAGTTTGTTGGTAAAACCCATTATAAAATGGTTTTAAACCGAAACCGACCTGGGTCGAACTAAAAATTCAGTGACCTGGTTTATTCGGCCCATACAGAAAACGTCAACCCGATCAATCTGGGTCGAGTCCGGTTTTGGCCCAAAACCGACCCGGGCCGACCCGCGCCCAGCCCTAATGACTACAACAGTCACATACATTGTCAATTGCTAGTAAGATTAATTTACCTCTTCAGGACACAAACTTAACAAAGAAATCAATCATATAATTAAGTTCAGCAAACGTGAATAAAAATTTGGGACACACATCGATTCGCCCTTAATATTGTGACTTAATTTCATGGAGAAGCTCATGGGAGAAATTCTATTTGGGGAGGGTTTGTAACTGCAACTCCGGGAGGATTTGAGGTTTTTTTTTTTTTTTTTTTTTTTTGGACAAAGGATCAGCCAAAACGGCTCACCCTCTAATGAATTTTATTCCAAAGAAAATTAAAACACAATAGCAAGGAGAGGACATAAAACCAAGCTCCTCATGAACAAGTTCAATCTAAACTGCACAAGGATATGAGTTATAATCATCAAAATTGATAGACACAAGTTCAATCTTTACCCCTTGCCTGTTCAATATTGTCACCAAATCAACCTGAACTTGTGTTCCAGTATATGCTACCATTGTAAGTTTCTTCAGCTTTGGTATGTTAAACGCAACTTCATTCAATAACTCCTCTGGTAAATTCTCCTAAATATCATCAGCAGATCGAAGTTTAGATATGCTACTTCATAAAATGAAAAGAATAATAGACATATATAAGAGTACTCACATCTTCTTTTATCTTGTCAGTGTAATCAAGAACCATTGTCTGAACATTGGGACAAAGTGCAAGCAGTGCAGCCATGCCAACAAGATCATATTGAGTATAACCAGTACGTAACTCTAAATGGTTGAGATTGTTGAGCTCAAAATCTTTAGGGAAAGGATCCTTTGATATCAGAAACTGAAACCATATGCAGTTAGTAATAAGTTGCCATCAGAAACCAGTGATCAAATACACAAACCAAATTGCAGGTTAAGAGAAAAAAAAATGATCAAGCATAAGCCAGAACATTACCTTGTACCACCAATTTTGCACAATAAGCTTCTCAACATGAGGCGCTTGCTCCAGTGCCTCGCAATCTTACTCCACAAATCAAAGTACTTAACAGTCAAGCAAGCAAAATCAACACGAAACTCAACCAGGGCCGGCGCTTCGTGAAGCACAAACTGAGCAGAATTACAGTCACTAAAATTCAACGAACAAAGATTTGGGCAGTCAATCTCAATGCTCTTCTTAGCTTCACTATCATAATCATACCCAAGAGCTAACTTCTTAATCCTACTGCTACATATAACCAAATTCTTCAACCTCAAACAGCTCCGGAGCTCCAAGTGCTCGAGATTCGGACACCCCAAAATCAAATCCCAGACCATCTGATCCGTCAGATCAACTCGTTCAAAATAAATTGATCTCAATGAGCGGAGATTCATGGTGGATATGTTGGACTTCAATAAGAGAAAGCAATTCGTAAGCCTTAATACTTCTACACGTCCACTTCTCAGCAACGAGAAATCAAATTCATAATACCAGCTGTCTCGATGACCGTGGTAGCTTTCGTTGATGAACAAGTCGATGTGGAGCTGACGCGCCTTGAGGCGTGTCACGGCGCAGCGGATCCACGTGTGGACCTTGATGCCGTAGCCTTTTTCGAAGATGAAGGAGAGGCGGAAGGTGTGGATGTGGGGAGTCTGGGCGGAGAATGAGAGTGTGATCGACGAAGTCGGCGAAGAATTGGGCTTGATTCGTGTCGGAATACGAGCCGGCGGCGAGAGGGAAGAGCTCGTAGGAGAAGTTCAAGGAGGGAACGAGGGACCAGAGGAGTCGCCATTTACGGGATATGAGAGAGGTGGTGACGGCGTCGAGGATCTCATCGGGGAGATCGTTGAGGCTCCGGTTTGGGAAGCGGAGGCGTTTGGCGTGGAGGAAGAGGGCTTGACTGCTCGTCTCTCCTGCCATGGCTTTGGAGAGAGAGAGAGCATAAGAACATAAATAAAGACGAGTATCGTTTCCTAATAAGGACATAAGAACTTGCCTAAGCGAGAAATTCTTCAGTACTCCGTACAACCATTTGGCATTGTATAGTGGTCCTCCGTATACAAAACCCAGATGAAATTTCTTCACCTTCTATCCAAATACAAAAACTACTTGTGATTTACTATCACCCTTATTCCTTTTCACAAATTTGAAAAGCAATTGGATTGAAGACTATCAACCTGCAGCAGAAGCCGTAGCCAATATGGAAGAGCTCCTGACGCAGATCCTTGAGTCGGTGCCATTACGATCTCTTGCTCGTTTCAAGTGCGTCTCCAAGCATTGGCAATCTCTCATCAACAACCTCCGCACCCTCAGAAACCCCAGGACGTTGGCTTTCGTCTCAAGAAAAACCGATTCCAGGTCCTTCAAGAGCATCCCTCTTGATCATCGTAAAATCCCAGGTTGAAGATTAACGATCCCATCCGAGACGACCCTAAGTTTAAGCATAACTCCAGGTTGTTGAAGATTAACGATCGCTTCCGAAATGACGACATCCCTAGGTTGAAGATTATCCAGTCCTGCAATGGCCTCTTTCTCTGCCGTGTTCCTGAAGGCAGAAGAAGAAAAGTAAACAGTTACATGGTAATAAGAAGTCAACATCGTGGCGTATATGTTGTCAATCCCACGACCAAACAATTATTGCGTCTTTGTTCTCCGACGTCTTGGTTTAGCAGTTGGGAACGTTATTCTTTGTGTAATACTCCAGAAATTTAATATTAGTTTTTAATATTATTTGGGAATTTTTAAGTTAGAAATTAGTGTGTTTTGAGATTCGAAGGAAGAGCGGAAGAGTTCGGTTGCATAATTTACCGAAGCGGTATTATGGTTTTGAAGGGTCAAGAGTTGACTTTTTAATCTGTTGGGTTTCTTGAGAAACTTCCTTCACGAAAGTTGTAGAATTCTTCGATACGAGTTCGTAGACACGCGGCACGCGTAAAACGGACTTCGTATGGGAAAGTTATGGTCATCAGAAGTTTGTGGCTTTATGGTTTTTTTTGGGTTAAATAAGAAAAGTGAAGAGTTCCTTTTCTTTTTCCGGAAACCCATTCTTCTCTCCCTTCTCTCTCTCGCGATACCTTTAGTATCCAAAATTCCCAGCCGACCTGACCCGAACCCGGCAACTCGACCTGGACTTTCCGGCGTCGTCCGACGCCGCCTGACCGCGCCACCGGCCCGAATCGCTTCCCCTTCTCCTTGCCTTCGTCCCTCTCTAGCTGGTTCACGCCGATTCGACCCTGAAGTGGTGACCCGAAGCTAGGAAGTTCGGCTTGGAGACCGGACGGAATTCTCGCCTCCGACGGCGGCGACTTGGCTTGGAAACGGTCGGGATAGAAGCCCCTTGGCGTCCTGGTTCGTCTCCGGGTAGTCTTGAAGCTCGACTCACGGCGGAGAGTGGTGGTGGCGGATTCCATTTTCCCGGCGAGTTTTCCGGCGTTTTCCGGCCGATTAGGGTGAAACCTCAAGTATAAAAGATGCTCCCCTCTCTGCAATCTACAAGTTTGATGTTTTGAGTCTGCCCAAATTCGGACGGAGGTGCGTGGGGCCCACTCGCCACCAGCTGTGGTGGCGTGTGGCGGCGTGTCTGGCAGGGGTTGGGAGGTTAGGAGTAACTGTTAGCTTGTGCTTGTCGATACGAGCACATTGACATGTCATGAGGTTATGTTTTATCAAGTTTTGCATCCTAGGTTTAAGACTAAGTTGAGAATTGTGAGAGGTTGTTAAGCCTTGGTGTTTGAGCTTTGAAAATCTTGTTAACCTTTTTCAATAGGTTGGTTGAGGGTTCCTATGACCTTGGGAGGTCTCGGAAGAAGGTTGCCCCTTTTTGGGCAAATCTTGGATTTAGGCTTGTTATGGATGCTTTGTTCTTTTATTGAAGTGGTTATTAGAGTTATTAATTATGTAATTTTAGGTGACTTGTGAAGTGAGGTTGGGATTGGTTCTTGTGTTTTGTTGAAGACGCAGCGGGATTTTGAGGTGAGTAAAATCTCACCAAGGTTCACTTTGTGATCTTTTTACTTATGGTGGTTATGGTAATTATCATGGTGATTATATTATGATTTTAGTGATGAAAATGTTGGTGATTATGTGATAATGATCATGGTAATTATATGATGATGATTTTATGATGATTATAGTGATGATAATGTTGATGAAAATGTTGGTGATTATGTGATGATTTGATGATGATCATGGTAATTATATGATGATGATTTAATGATGATTATGGTGATTTTATGATGGTGATTATATAATAATGTTTATGATGGTTAAATGATGAAGATGATGTTTTGATTTAAAAATTATGTTTATCTTTTGTTTTGTTTAAAATATATGAGCTTGATCACCAACGGCTCATGGTAAGTAAAAACAAGTTTTATTTTAAAAATATAATATTTCAAATGGACTTTTGTTCATGTTGGTGCCTTAATGGTGAATGTGTGCTTTTATTGTGAATTGGTGCCTTAGTGGTGAATGTGTGCAATTGTTGTGAGTTGGTGCCTTAGTGGTGAATGTGTGCTTTTATTGTGAATTGGTGCCTTAGTGGTGAATGTGTGCAATTGTTGTGAATTGGTGCCTTAGGGGTGAATGTGTGCTTTTGTTGTGAATGTGTGTCTGAGCGGTGATTGTGTGCATTCGTTGTGAATGATGCCTTAGTGGTGATTGTATTACATTAGTTGTGGAAGTGGTGTCTTAGTGGTGATCGTATGCATTAGTTGTGGATGTGTGTGCCTTAGTGGTGATTACATGTATTAGATTAGGAGCCTTCGTGGTGAACCGGGAACCAAGCCTTGGCCGGGTGATTGGTTACGGTCAGTATAGATCTCTAGTCTGTCTGTTGGTAATTCATGGGGAATGACTAAGTGTTGACGAACCTATGAGTACGCGTTTGTTTGGTTACTTATGGGGGATGACTAATTAGTGTTGTCGAACTTATAAGTAAAAGTAGAGAAATGATTGTGTGATGTTCTTATGTGTTGTCATTTAAATTCATTGCTTTGAGTATCTCCTGAACTATGCTTGTCCGCAAGAGATTCTTTAATCTTAATTGTATGATTTTTAGTGGAATTCCTGAACTACGCTTTTTGCAGGATTTCATTTATAATTTGAGTGATTGTGTTTTGTTGTGTTTCCTTAATTAATTCTTTTGAATTCTCTTGTTTTTCGGTGATTTCTGAACTAAGCTGCTAATGCAGGAATTATCATGTTTCATCTTTTGTTCTTGTGTTTTACTTTGTTGGTAGAAGTATTTAGTTATTTTTGGGTTTTACTCATACGGGCTTTTTAGCTTACCGGGTTTGTTGTTTACAACCCGGTGCACCATTTCCTGGTGTAGGGGTTAGACCTGCAGGTATTGATCAGCAGGGTTGAAGCGGAGACATAGTGGCAGGATTGTAGATCCTATACACTTTCTGTTATTGTGTTATGACTGTTGTTTTAAGCTCACGTGAGCGACTTATTTATTACTAGACTTTTGAAGTTCATGTAATTAAGTAGGATTAATGTTCAACTCGATTTACGAGTTTGTTGACTTGTACACTTCCAGGGTTGTTTTTAGCTTAGAAGTTGTTAAGCAGGTTTTTGGATATTAAGATTTTGAGTTATATCACGCCCAGATTTTTGAAAATTTATCCTTCGAAAATTGGGGTGTGACACTTTGGCTTTTGAACCTTCCAAATCTCCACATTACACGTCAGTCTACGTGACCGCACACCATGAAAGTTCTTATTTCTCAAGTCCCCGAGAAGTACATATATATTCGTCTAAGACTCGAAAGTGGAAACATTCGAAAGTGGCATGGAAACATGTTACTGATATGCCTTCCTCCCCGAGTTACGGGGAGGAGCCTGTATACTGCAACAACGCAGTTCATTGGATAAGAGACACAACAAGATTATCATTCTGCAACAAAACTGGTAACTTCTTTAGGGAAGAATCAGATGTATTGCACTACTTTGATATTGTTGAAGAAAGTTTTCGAGTCGCGGCTGCTACTCCTCCTGTTCCCATGCATGGTTGTGAAAAACATTCAGGTGAAGGAGTGTCGTGATGGCGGAAAGAGTCCCATTGAGTTTCCGAGAATGTTTCATAGATACTTTGGGGAGCGCAGTGGCCGTTTGTACTTGATTGAGATTTATATATAGTCATTGTAAAACTCAGTTTGATGTGGTGGAGATGGAGAAGGACTACTCTGGTTGGCTTGTCAAGTATCATGTTGATCTCAATCCGATGGCTCT
The DNA here is from genome assembly GCA_009720345.1 of Fragaria iinumae. NCBI lineage: Eukaryota > Viridiplantae > Streptophyta > Magnoliopsida > Rosales > Rosaceae > Fragaria > Fragaria iinumae. Next base: position 37,380,904 of record CM019122.1, on the reverse strand, counting down.
TCCCCAACGTGATTTGGATCCTTTTGTTATATTGTGCCTTTCTTGTGAGAGGGGAAAGGATGATGAAGTGTTCGGGGATTCTTCGACTATTCTGCTGTTGCATATGCCCGGTAAGGTCATATCTTATGATCTCAGGAATAAGAACTTCATGACATCTTCTGAGTTAGCTATAGAGGATACTAAAATGTATCATGAATTTGATAATTATCCCTACATGGAGACTTTGGCTTGTGTTTGAGGGTCTCTCTATATTTATATTTTTGGGTGCTGTTGGCATGTACCTTTTGATAATTGATTTGTATCAAAAAATTCGTACAATTGATGGAAGTATTTGTTTCATATTATTTGTGATACTCATAATCACATATGTGCACAAGAACTTTAACCAATGATTTTAACATAGATTAGATTCTGTAAGTTCTCTTGTCTCAATCAGTTGAACTTAATGTTTTTGGATTAAAGCATGCAACTTTCATAGGATAGATAAGGTACTTGACCTATTGAGCATGATGAGTAGAGCCAGCTTGCCCAGCTACAAATGAGCCATCCTCTCTTCTGATGACTCCATCAATACCCCCAATATTTTGAGAGGGCAAGTAAGCTCCATCAACACTGTTTTTGAGCTTGTTTATTGAGGTGGCAGAATCCAATACTGTACACTTTTGAACCCGTGTTTGCTTTGCTTTAAGAAACTCACTATGCCAATTTAGATTGCCAACCATCATTGCATGTGCATTCTGAGATGTACCATCCCAAAGCTTGCTGTTTCTATCCTTCCAAAGTGCCCAGACTAACGTACATCAGTAACTTTTTCCAATTTTCTTTGCTGAAGTACACCAATCGTAACCGTGTTTGATATTAAGAAAGTTCATTCTTTCTTTCAGAAAACATTATTAAAAAAGGAGAATAACATGTATATGATAAAAGATAATCCAATCAGAGAAGAAATGTATATCCATAGCAATCACATATCTTGAACTAGCAAGAAATGAGGCAACCTGTTTCCCATCAAAAGCTCAGAGTCTTTACTACTATATTATGGAGAAGAAGATCCTGTCACTTCACATTGGCGAGGCTTTCTACGTAGAACTACCGGAGGATATTGGTGGCAAGAGTTCCCCTCGATTTTGAAAGGAAAAAGGGTAATCTTCCAAAGCGCAGCCCCTTGCTTTTTCAACATAGTAACAAAGGTATGTTCATCTTCTGATCCGAAAAATTTCAGCATCTTAACTTCTTTGAGTCTTGGTATATTCAAATTAACTGGTATATTTGAGATCTCTTCTGGTAAACTCTCCTGAAAAAGAGAAGATCAAAGTTTAGATTGCAGCTCCACAACAATACTAAGAAGAACAACCAACCTTAGTCATATAGAAACATCTACAATTATTGTATTATGTATGTCATAGAGCTCACATCTTCCTCTATCTTGTGAAGGTAATCAAGGATCATTGTCTCGAGATTGGGACAAAGTGCAAGCAGTGCCGCCATCCCAATAAGATCATATTGAGTATACCCTGTTCGTAGCTCTAATAGCCTTACATTCTGGAGCTTGAAGCTTTTCGGGAAAGGATTCTCTAATATCACAAACTGATAATATATGCATATAAATCATTAGTGTAATATTACAAGGAGTTAGATAAAATAATGGGACTAAAAATCTGAGGTCTAACAACAACAAACAGATTAATCTTGAAATGATTAAACACGAAAGACCCTCTAGTTGTTTCAAAGCAGCACCAAACAGGTTAAACCTGCAAATTGGGCACTTGATGAAAAGTTACCAAAGTTGTATTGCAGTTTCGATTCTCATTAAACACTCTAACCTTTTTCCTCAAAAGAAAGATAATAACAATCTGAACTCAAACGTTTAAAATTACCCTACAACCGGTCATCCATGGCTAATTTTGTTTTGCCTTTCTTATCAGACTTATCAGCACAAGTAGTGATGTTCTTAGACTTGTAGTGGACAAACTTTTTGCCACAGTGTTCTTTGTATCTTTATACCAGAAAGTCATTTAACTGGTACATACTAATAGAGCTGACGAATTTTTTAATTTTCAAGCTTATTATCACTGGAAGTAGCCAACGGTTAACTGACTAGCTAAAACAGTAACTATCACATAACACTAATTACCCATTCTTTCAAGCTACAAAGACTACATTTTTTTTTTTCAGAAGACAAAGTCATTGAAAGATAACTGAAGCTAATTAAACCATAGTTAGCACAAGCATATAAACACAAGATCAACATATATAGAACTTAAGACTACTTACCAGCATTGTTAATGGAGATTGCCATGTCTGAAAGCTTAGGTCTTCTGATCTCTCTCACAATATGCTCTTTAGATGGGATAGGGACTAAATGCGTCTTATGATGAGAACAGGGACTTATGCTCGTGTATGTATAGTGATCAATCTAGTGCCTTGCCCATTAAAGAGTCCTAGTTGATCTCTAAGATTTACCAAAGATTACGAGAATCATATCAGAAGATATTATGGATTCCTTATTCAATATGTAAACTATATATTATTTACATATCGCCAATATTACATTCCTTATACAACTCGTAATACTTAGATTAGGTTTAATCAATTGCTTGAACTAAAAGTCACATAATATTGTTAAAGTCCATAATAATCTTTCAATCTCCCACTGGACTGTACAATACTTATGTGCAGCAATTGAACCAAAACAAAATCAAGCATTACACTGAAGAGCATGCGTGAGTTATATAAATGTAAGAGAATCCAACGGCAACAACTCAGTCGCTTTACAGTTGCAAGCACTGAATTTAAAATTCTAACAGACTTAACAAATCTGCAGATTGAAAACCACAATACAAGTTTCTGTAAAGCACAAGAGTTTCAGATATGAACTGAATAGAGCTAATGACATTTTCACATATATATTAAACTGCATTGTCAAAATTCTCTCTGTCCACTGAATGGTTTTAGACAAAAACTCCAAAATCACAAGTACCGAATTTACACATAGGTGGAGATGTACTTGTTAACTTAAAGGCAACATATGAAACATAACAAATTATGCATATGACCAACCACCTGAATTCATAATAACTTGATAAAATAAAATTGAACATGAGAATTAAATTGCAAATAACAAAACATAATGCTGCGCAATCATGAAGAACTGAATATATCAATTTTATTGATAACAAAATCAAGTTTACATCAACTGAGTTATAAACTCAAAACTAAAACAGAATACAAGAACAAAATCACAACGAAAAACTCTAACTGAATTTTGAATGCTCCTACTAAACCCAGAATCTAATTTCTCAAGAACACCTATATTGGCACAATGTTTCTTGAAGGTTCCAACTGCTAAAGCTTTGGTGAATGAATCAGCTAACTGATCCTCTAAATCAATGTTTAAGATCTCTATTTCACCATACTTGAATCTCTTCCTGACACTGTAATACTTCAAATCAATGTGTTTGGAATGAGCTGATCTCTTATTGTTCTTAGAGAAGAACACAGCTGCTTCATTGTCACAGTATACTGTCAGCTTGATGGAAATCACATTTTCTAGAATCTTGGTCTCCATTAGAAAGTTCCTAATCCATAGACCTTCACACACACCTTCATAAACAGCTATCAACTCAGCTTGCATGGTAGAAGTGGCTATGAGGCTTTGTTTCATGGTTTTCCATGCAACTGCACCTCCAGCTAACATAAACACATATCCACACGTAGACTTATTTGAATCTGGATAATTCCCAGCAAAATCTGAATCCGTGTAACCTTCTAGAGCTAAATTTTTCACTCTTCTATAAACAAGCATGTGGTATTTGGTTCTCTGAAGGTATCTCAAAACCTTTTTACCTGCATTCCAATGCTGAATTTCAGGATTACTTTGAAATCTAGAAAGCATATTAACAGCAAAAGCTATGTCTGGTCTAGTGCACACCTGAGCATACATTAGACTACCTACAAGAGGTGCATATGGTTTTGAATCCATACTAGCTTTCTGTGCATCAGATTTAAGAATTCTATTTTTAGTCAATTTATCACTTTTGGACATAGGGACTTCTCCTTCAACACAAGTTTCCGTTCCAAAACGTTTCAGAACAGTTTCTATATAACTTGCTTGTGACAAACCAAGTAAGCCACGTTTTCTATCCCTTTTTATCTCAATACCTAAGACAAACGATGCTTCCCCCAAATCTTTCATGTCAAAATGCTTTGACAGAAAGATTTTAGTATCTTTAAGCAATTTGAGATTGCTACTAGCAAGGAGGATATCATCTACATAGAGGATGAGAAAAATAAAATTATTTCCCTGTGTTTTGAGATAAACACATTCATCCACTATATTTTCTGTAAATCCAAAAGTTGATATGACTGAATCAAATTTCCTATACCACTGTCTAGAGGCTTGTTTTAAACCGTAAATTGATTTCTTGAGTTTGCAAATCATTTTCTCCTTTCCTGGAACTATGAAACCTTCAGGTTGTTTCATATATATTGTCTCTTCAAGCTCACCATTTAGGAAAGCCGTTTTGACATCCATCTGATGTAACTCCATGTCAAAATGAGCTACTAATGCCATGATGATTCTAAAATAATCTTTTGCAGACACAGGAGAAAATGTTTCTGTATAATCAATTCCTTCTTTTTGAGTGAAACCTTTAGCTACTAACCTAGCCTTATATCTCTCTATATTTCCCCTAGCATCTCTCTTAGTCTTAAAAACCCACTTACAACCTATTTCCTTTTGATTACCTGTATTCTTAACCAAGTCCCATACCTTGTTATTCTTCATGGATTCAATTTCTGCATCCATGGCAACTTGCCACTTAGCTGAATCCTCACTTTCTATAGCTGCTTTAAAGGTTTTTGGGTCAGTTTCTACTTCCAGTGCTTGTTCAATTTCTTGAGCAAACACCATGTAGTCACTGTCAGCTCCAAAAGTGGGAACTTTGTCTCTTTTGGATCTTCTCGGTTCAGGAACAGGTTCAGGCTGTGTCTCAAGAGTTTCTAAGTTTTCTGGAGTTTCTGAAATTTCCAAAGTTTCATCAGTTTCCATATTTTCAGAAATGTTTTGATTTAATGGCTCATTTTCTGTTTCTTCCCCCAAAATATTTGTTTCATTCAGATTTTCGTTTACTGTAGGAGTATCTGAAACTAATGATGAAACAGACACATTTTGTAGGTTTTGTGAATTTTCTGAATCCTCTGCAATTTCCTCAAAGTCTGCGGATAAATCCACATACTCTGCATTGCAAACTATTTCACCAAGAAATTTGACTTGATGAGTTTCAAAAATTCTTGGCGAATGGTGTTTTGAGTAGAGTTTATACCCTTTTGATTTTTCACAATAACCTATAAAATGACAACTAACAGATTTAGGATCAAGTTTACTTAAATCAGGATTATAAATCCTAGCCTCAGCTTTACAACCCCAGACATGCATGTGATGCAGGCTTGGTTTCCTGCCATGCCATAACTCATAGGGAGTTTTATCAACTGATTTACTTGGGGCCCTATTGCAAATATAATTCGCAGTTCTTAAAGCTTCACTCCATAAAAACTTAGGTAATCCTGAGGTACACATCATGCTTCTAACCATGTTTAAAAGAGTTCTATTCTTTCTCTCTGCCACTCCATTCTGTTGAGGTGTATATGGAACCGTATACTGTGCTAAATTGCCATGTTCCTCAAGAAACAAGGCAAATGGCCTTTTATGCTTACCAGATTCAGTATATCTTCCAAAATATTCTCCCCCTCTATCAGACCTCACAGTTTTAATTTTCAAACCAAGTTGAAGTTCAACTTCAGTTTTGAAAATCTTAAAAGCTTCTAAAGATTGTGATTTTTCTGATAACAGCTTAATGTGACAGAACCGTGAAAAATCATCTATGAATGTAATGAAGTAGACGTTTCCACAGATTGTGTGGTGGCTGAAGGGTCCACATATATCAGTATGAATTAACTCTAGTAAACTTTTACTTCTGTATGCACCTGTACTTGATTTGTTAGTCATTTTTCCCTTATAACATTCCACACATTCGGATAAGTCTGAGAAATCTAATTCTGGTAACATCTTAAGCTTTATAAGTGTTTTCATTCTATCTTTTGATATGTGGCCAAGTCTTCTATGCCATAGGTATGCAGATTTTTCATTAAACATGGTTCTTTTAACACCAACAGTAGTGTTATTACTTAAAACATTTGAATTTTCTGCAGATTTCTCAATAGCAAAGATAGATTGAGAAGGTAAAGAACACTGAAGTTGCAAATAACCATTCAAACGAAGAGCAGAACCAATAAGTAATGAATTCTTAAAAATCTTTATTCCATTAATGTCATAAAGAAAACTACAACCAAGTTCTATCAAAAGATCCCAAGAGACTAAATTTCTCTTCATTGCGGGTACATAGTAAACATTCTCCAGAATTAAAAAATTTCCTAGACTTAATTCTAGCTTCAAGCTTCCTATTGCCTTAACGGAAACCTTCATGCCATTTCCTACACGAACGCGTGCTTCCTCAGTTTTTGGTTTCCTCCTCTTTGTGAAGCTCTGCAAGGAGTTAACTATATGTAAGGGAGAGCCTGAATCAAGCCAAAAGGTATTTGGCTCAATGTTAATTAAATCAATTTCTAAGTAATAGAGAGAAGGGAAAAGGACAGAATTTGGTGAGGTAAGGAATTTACCTTTCTTCATCATCCAGGCCTTAAAGCCGGCACAATCTTTCTTAATATGCCCTGCCTTTTTACAGAAATAGCACTTATACTTAAATGTGCCATGGCCGGATGTGCTTGCCCCCTTAGATGTACTAGGTTTGAAGTTGGTTTTCTTAGCTCCTAGCTTCTTCTTCCACTTGTTCTTGCCATTTTTGCCAACTAGGTTCACTGTTGCTTCAGTAATTGAAGCCTTAATCACACCATAACTAGAGTCATCTGCCTTAATTCTACTCTCCTCCTCAGTTGCTATAGCAATGAGATCATTGAAGCTCCATTTGTCCTTTTGAGCATTGTAGCTCGACTTCAATTGACTGAATTGTTGAGGGAGAGAGTGCAATGCAGTATGCACCACAAATTCTTCAGGGAGATGCATGTTAAGATCCTAACGCTTATTTACTATATTCTCCATCTTAAGGTAGTGGTTCCTGACACCTCCAACACCATCATACTTAAGGGTGTTAAATCTCAGGGACAGTGTGGCAGTCTCAGCCTTTTCAGTATGCTTGAACTTCTCATTGATAAGCTCAAGCATGTCATAGGCATAATCCATCTCAGGGATGGTACCGGATATAGTGTCTGACATGGTGGCCCTAATGATGTTTCTGCAGGTGTTGTTCTTCCTATGCCATGAGTGCTCATATTCCCAAGCTGCTAAAAACTGATCCTTATCCTCAACTTCTATATGTTCTGGTACCCCTTCTAACAGACAAGTATCTAACCCTTGGTTCATGGAGAAAAACATATCAATTTGTCTCCTCCAGGTTTTGTAATTCGCACCAGTTAAGAGTTCAATCTGATTGAGGGTGACAACTTGAACACCTAATGAGCAAACAAAAGAAATTTTCTATTAGTTCTTGTTTTACTGTATTTGTTAAGTGTGAGGATAATCTAGATGTTTTATGTGTTTTAGGTAAAATGTATCAACTAAAAAGAATTCAAAACACATAAACATAAAATCACACTTTAACATGCTGAAAACATACATATCAATACATACATATGCACACAATTATCCCATACTGAAATACATGTTTTACAACACCTATATGGCCGAAGATAAAACATACTGAAAATCTGAATCCACACACCACAGTAATTAATCCCAAGTTTTATAAAAGAAGCAGTCATCACCTAGTGGCAGAAGAAAAGCTTCTAAATAACCAAAAATGAGATTAGAGACCATGTATGCAGCTATTCTAAGTTTTAAGCAATGCAGCGAATAACTCTATGGAGGCCAATATGTGCACATTTTAAAATTTTAGTAACACAAGTTTTCAGCCTTTTAACTATATGATTATCTGAAAACATGAAAAGCTTTGCTATGTGCAACATGCTAATCCATATCACCAGAAAACAAAGACCAAGGAATTTTCTATATGTTTTCATCTAAAACCAAGTTAACAGAAACTTGAACTAAAAACATTCCTTTGCTGCAAATTTTGTTGTCATGATTAAAACATATTGTTTTGGGAGACTTTAACAATCACAACAGAAGAAAATTTACAGATTTTATGCAGATGGCTTTAGGCTTCTAAAAGCCATTGAAAAATCAATTTTCACCCAATTGACATACCTTGGCATCTGCTACAGCGCTGCAATGTTAGCGGAAGCAAACAATAACCCAGAAGTGCAGCACCAATCAAACAAAACAACAATCAAAACAAAACAACAAAATCACAGAGAATCTAGAAAATGAAATTTCATCCGGACACCTCCAGCTATCCTAACGTATGTGCACTCCGGGCGTGCTCTAGGGTTCTCTAATTTGTTCTTAATCTGACCTGAATCGTGAGTGATGGGTCTTGAATCCCAACTCGTTGTTAACAATGACAAGTTCCCCGGCCAAAACCAAAACCCAGAAACTTGTCATTGTTAACAACGATAAGATGAAGTCCTGTTTGGATTTTCTGAGAATGGGTCTTGGGCTTGGGTCACGCGGCTCACAGGCCCAGATCAGTTTTCTGAATGGGTCAACGAAATTTGTTGGCCCGGTTTACTGAAATTTTTTTTTGTTTGTTGTTTCTAAAGCATAGCATATGAACACTTAATTGCTATTGTGTTGATTTTACTGAATCGATTTATATGCGAGGCTACGAGCGCATGGCTCTGATACCAATTGAAAGATAACTGAAGCTAATTAAACCATAGTTAGCACAAGCATATAAACACAAGATCAACATATATAGAACTTAAGACTACTTACCAGCATTGTTAATGGAGATTGCCATGTCTGAAAGCTTAGGTCTTCTGATCTCTCTCACAATATGCTCCTTAGATAGGATAGGGACTAAATGCGTCTTATGATGAGAACAGGGACTTATGCTCGTGTATTTATAGTGATCAATCTAGTGCCTTGCCCATTAAAGAGTCCTAGTTGATCTCTAAGATTTACCAAAGATTACGAGAATCATATCAGAAGATATTATGAATTCCTTATTCAATATGTAAACTATATATTATTTACATATCGCCAATATTACATTCCTTATACAACTCGTAATACTTAGATTAGGTTTAATCAATTGCTTGAACAAAAAGTCACATAATATTGTTAAAGTCGATAATAATCTTTCAGTCATTTGTTAGTAACCAAAGCCTACACAACTCCATAGCCTCAGCACATTATACCTCAAATTTTGGCACAACAACTAGATGCAAAACGAGAACGTAAATAGCCGAAAATCACAAAGCAAGAAACTTACCTTAAGCCACCAATTCTCCACATTAAGGTTCTTCACATGAGGAGCTTGCTCCAGTAGCTTCACCATCTTGGTCCACAAACAGTAGTACTGCACCATCTTGCTGTGTAAAACTACAGCAATCAAATTTCAAAAACCAAAGATTCCGGCAATCAATCTCCACCGTGTTCCTTTCATCACAATGGTAGAAGTACCCGAGCGCAAGCCTCTTGAGCTTTTCGCTACGTATCTTCAAATTCTCCATTCCATGACAGTTGTGAATTTCCTGGTCTTCCAGGTTGGGACACCCCGAAATCAAATCCCTAACCATCTCATCCGTCATCTCAATCCCTTCCAGATGTACGGTCCTAATTGAGACGAGGTTCATGTCCGCCGGCAGCCAGATGTAGCAGCGCGTGAGGCTCAGGACTTCCACGCGCGAGTCTCTCAGCACGGCGAAAGGGAACTCGTACATCTCATCGAGGCTGACTTCGTTCTGGTACTCTTTGTCGATGTAGAGGTCGAGGTGGAGTTCCCGCGCGTGGAAGCGCGTGACGGCACAGCGGAGCCAGGAGTCGACGTGGGAGCTGTAGCGGTTGTCGTAGAGGAAGGAGAGGCGGAAGGTTTGTATCGGGGAGAAGAAGAGCGCGGTCGACCAAGGAGGCGAAGAGGCGGGTCGGGTCAGGCACGGCGGAGGGGAAGATGTCGTAGGAGAAGTCGAGGGAGGGAACGCGGGACCAGAGGGATCGAAATTGGCGGGAAACGAGAGAGGTTTGGACGGCGTACAAGGTGGGGAGGAAGGAGAGGATGTGGATCAGGATTTCTTCAGGGAGGTCGGTTAGGGCTCCATTGGTGGTTTGATTGCTCGTCGTTTCGGCCATGATTGATTTCGTGGAGATTGCTTTCGAAAACAATTTGGCATTTTTGGAAGATCTTATAATTATTCCAACTTTGGTATTCATAATTTTTTTTAAATTTTATTTTAAATCGTTTTCAAAAATGTTACCGCACATGTCTCTCTCTCTCCCTCTCAGCTCAACATGCTTGCATGGGGTAGTGGCCTCGTTGACGTTCGGCAAAGCATGGTCAGGCGGAGTCACGTCCTAAATCTGAAGTCGGTGGTTTCCAAACACCTGACGCGGATTTTGAGACGTGAGTGTGATGCGGATCAGGTATCAAGAAGAGGCCCCCAACAGTCACTCAACAAACACCAGAAATAAGGAGCAGCAAACTCGTAGAAAATGGCAAATCCATGCCGCAAATAGACTGATTTTTATTCATAAAACATAAACTCCACAACAACTATTACAATACCCATATTTATATGGGTTACAATACTTGGAGAATAAGTAGCTTAAAGCTAAAAGGAAAGCTAATTAAACGTAAATCCTAATAATTATAAAATAATTCCCTAAAACTATCTCAATAATGAAATATCAAAGATTACAAATCTATAATTAAATATTGTCTTATATGCTCCTGCATCAGACTCCCTTGGTTGAAAAGAATTCGTCCTCGAATTTGAATCATTGATGTAGAAAATCCAGACAAAATCTTCCACTGCTTCAAATCTTCTTTTGACAGATTCGCTTGCAATTGAATTCTTCCTTTCCAAATAAATAGATATTTGGAATAAATGTTTGATCCTGATCCAATAAATTTTCTCTTCAACTTCAATCTTGCAATCCCAAAATTTCTCCCGCTATCCTTGATCTGATTGATAAGATTAACTATGGATTTGGAAATCTGCATAAGGAATGTATTAACTCCAAGAAAATCAACAAAATTATTGTCAATATCCTTCTTCAATGCCTTGATCGCTCCCTTATTGGCATCTTCATCTTCTTCCACATCACAATTACCACAGCAAGCCTCACAAAAACAATCATCATAAATCGGTGGCTTACTAAAATCCATAACACCATTTTTTTTTTCTTTTTCTGAATTATTATTGATTGAAAAAGTAAAGATATAATTTGAACCTTCATAGTCAAAACTAGCAGGCTCTTCCCTTTCATCCGACTCACACAACGGAGCATAACAATGAAATGGGCCAACGCATGTCTCCCCGTCGGAACAGTCATCATCTTGGTTGAAAGTTTCAATGCGATCAATACGTTGATGATAGGTGGTAACGTCTCTCTCCCTGTCGGAACTCTTACAACCCCGTCGTCGAGCTTCGATGCGATCGATACGTACCGCAAGTTGCTGAAGCATCCTTTTAATTTCAGCCATGTCGTTGTTGTCTTCACGACCCTCCATTCTGAAACCTCCGCCTCTTCGCCTGACCTGAGACATGGAATCCACCAAGCTCTCGCCAGAGCTCTGATACCAACTGATGCGGATCAGGTATCAAGAACAGGCCCCCAACAGTCACTCAACAAACACCAGAAATAAGGAGCAGCAAACTCGTAGAAAATGACAAATCCATGCCGCAAATAGACTTATTTTTATTCATAAAACATAAACTCCCCAACAACTATTACAATACCCATATTTATATAAGTTACAATACTTGGAGAATAAGTAGCTTAAAGCTAAAAGGAAAGCTAATTAAACGTAAATCCTAATAATTACAAAATAATTCCCTAAAACTATCTCAATAATGAAATATCAAAGATTACAAATCTATAATTAAATATTATCTTATATGCTCTGCATCAGAGTGAGAAAAATAAAAGAAAATAACACAAATTCAAACAAAATATATCTCATTCTAATCCTCTTTAATTCTTAACGACTCTCTTTACCACATGATCAAGAATATATAAGGATGAGGAGCTTTCACTCAGTGAAAGTATTCTTAGTTATATAACACAAACAAGTTATCAATCATTGTTATATATATAACAACAATTCAAATCAAGTATGGACACGAACTTCCATCATTACTATGAGTTGGGCATAACGGGTTGGGGGATCCATCATTACTTTGTTTTGTTTGAGACGAGAACCCTTATATATTACATGTACAATGAGTTGAACAGAAGCAGAGGCTTGATTTTCGATGGCGACAAGGAAAGAAAGAAGAACATCATCATCTTCGCTCGTATACTCAGCAGAAGCCGTAGCCAATATCGAATAGCTCCTGACGCTGATCTTTGAGTTGGTGCCGTTACAATCTCTTGCTCGTTTCAAGTGCGTCTCCAAGCATTGGCACTCTCTCATCTCCAACCTCCACACCATCAAATACCCTAAGATGTTGGCTTTCGTCTCAAGAGAAACCGATTCCGTGTGCTTCAAGAGCATCCCTTCTCGATCACCTTGAAATCCCATCCGGTTGGAATCCGTTCAAAATTGTTAACGATTCCTTCGGAGACGGCTCCTGGTTGGAGATGACGTTTACATGGTGAAAATTTGGAGGTACAACTAGAACCCCCTTATCAAAATCTTCCTTCGCAACTTAGGCTAGTAAACAAAAATGAAAATTCTCAACTAGCTATGACTACTATCCAATGGTGATAAAAGAGTCATACGTATCAACGTATGAATTTCACTGAGCAAGAGATATCATCCATGTTTCGATAATATGTCTATAACAGTCCTATACATTGTCATTTTTGTTAAGATTAACAGAAAACAAACCCACAAAAGAAATCAAACTTCTAGGTTGCAAGACGTGAATCAAAAGTTTGGGAATTGGGACACATCGATTCGCCCCTAATACTGTGTCTATAACTTAATTTCATAGAGAAGCTCATGGGAGAAATTCTATTTGGGGAGGGTTTGTAAATGCAACTCCGGGAGGAACGAGCTATTACCATCAAAATTGACTGACACAAGTTCAATCTTTACCCCTAGCCTTTTCAAGATTGTCACCAAATTAACTTGAACTTGTGTTCCAGTATATGCTATGATTGTAACTTTCTTCAGCTTTGACATGTTGAACATAACTTCATTCAATAACTCCTCTAGTAAATTCTCCTAAATATCAGCAGATCAAAGTTTAGATATATATGCTGCTGTATAACATGATCAAATTAAAAGAATAATAAACATTATATAGGAGTACTCACATCTTCTTTTACCTTGTGAGTCTTGTCAGTGTAGTCAAGAACCATTGTCTGGACATTGGGACAAAGTGCAAGCAGTGCAGCCATGCCAACAAGACCATATCGAGTATAACCAGTGCGAAGCTCTAAATAATTGAGATTGTTGAGCGTAAAATCTTTAGGGAAAGGATCATTTGATATCAGAAACTGAGACCATATGCAGTTGGTAATAAGGTGCCATCAGAAAGCAGTGATCAAAGACACAAACCAAACAGGTTAACGAGTCATCTAATACAATGTGATTAAATTACAAAGTCATTTAAAACACATTCATCAAACCTAGATAAAAGGCTATAGAGGTGATAGAATGTCAAATCCAACAATGAGGATATGTACTACTAAATTCTAAGAAGTCATCCCTTCGATCGAATAGTATACCTATCCGTATGCCAAATGAAACCAGATAGTATAACACTATAGCATACTATTCAGTACAGAAATTTATGAATATAAGTAACTTATAACAGACTGTCGTATGTACACTAAAGTAAATCAGCTAGCTCAACCAAATCAAAACATAAGAGAAAAAAATGATCAAGCCAGAACATTACCTTGTACCACCAGTTTTGCACAATAAGCTTCTCAACATGAGGCGCTTGCTCCAGTAGCCTCACAATTTTACTCCACAAATCAAAGTACTTAACAGTGAAGCGAGTAAAAACAACACGAAACTCAACCAGGGCCGGCGCTTCATTAAGCACAAACTGAGCAGAACTACAGTTACTAAAACTCAACGAACAAAGATTTGGGCATTCAATCTCAATGCTCTCCTTAGATTCAGAGCCATAATCATACCCAAGAGCTAGCTTCTTAATCCTACTGCTACGTATAACCAAATTCTTCAACCTCACACAGCTCCGGAGCTCCAACTGCTCGAGATTCGGACACCCGGAAATCAAATCCCGGACCATCTGATCCGTCAGATCAACTCGTTCAAAATAAATTGATCGCATTGAGCAGAGATTCATGGTGGACATGTTGGTCTTCAATGAGAGAAAGCAATTCGTAAGCCTTAATACTTCTACACGTCCATATCTCAGCAAGGAGAAATCAAACTCATAATACCAGCTATGTCGACCGTGGTAGCTTTCGTTGATGAACAAGTCGATGAGGAGCTGACGCGCCTTGAGGCGTGTCACGGCGCAGCGGATCCAAGAGTTGACGTGGAATTCGTAGCCGTCTTCGAAGATGAAGGAGAGGCGGAAGGTGTGGATGTGGGAGTCGGGGCGGAGAATGAGAGTGCGATTAACGAAGTCGGCGAAGAACTGGACCTGAGTCGTGTCAGGATACGAGTCGGCGGCGAGAGGGAAGAGCTCGTAGGAGAAATTTAAGGAGGGGACGAGGGACCAGAGGAATCGCCATTTGCGGGAGATGAGGGAGGTGGTGATGGCGTCGACGGTGGGGAAGAAGGAGAGGATGTGGAGGAGGATCTCGTCCGGGAGGTCGTTGAGGCTTCGGCGGAGGCGTTTGGCGTGGAGGAGGAGGACTTGACTGCTCGTCTCTCCCGCCATGGCTTTGGAGAGAGAGAGTTTCTTTCGTCGAGTGCTTTGGAGGAGACAGTTTCTTTCGTCGAGTATCGTCTCCTAATAAGAATAAAAACTTAACTAACAAACCTAGGATTTCATGGAGATAAAGACGCGGCTATTGTGCCATATTCAATGCAAGTTACGAAAGTACCCTTCATAGTTTCCATCCTTGCTCTCTCAGGCGTAGAGTTTTCTCATCTTCTTCCTATCCTCGTTTAACTCTAACCCTACGATCTGAGCTTTAAAGTTCCCCACATCCTCCGATAGTTCTATAAGAAGCTCAGATTGATGGGAACTCTGAGCTCTACATTATAGAACTACCGGAGGAATGTACGAGTTCCTCACAATTAATGAAAATCTGATGGAAAAAGGGTAATCTTCTGCAAGGCCTCCTTGCTTTCGCCCTGATGCGTTCGATGAGAGAAGCAGGGAAGGCTCTGTGTACAGCAACGGCGCAGTTCATTGGATAAGAGATATAAATAGAGCAGGACTCCCTAAAAATAGATTATCATTCTGCAACAAAGCTGGTAACTTCTCTAGATTAAAATCTGATATATTGCACTACTTTGACATAGGTGAAGAAAGTTTTCGAGTCGTGGCTGCTACTCCTCCAGTTCCTACGGTTGTGAAGAACATACCGTTGAAGGAGTGTCGTAATCGTGGCCTCAAGACTCCCATTGTGTGGCCGATATTGGTTCATAGATACTTTGGGGATTGCGGTGGCCGTTTGTACTTGATTGAGGTTTATAGCCATTGTGATGGAGATGGGGAAGGACTACTCTGGTTGGTTTGTCAAGTATCATGTTGATCTAAATCCGACGGCTCTTCCTCAACGTAATTTGGACCCGTTTGTTATATTGTGCCTTTCTCGTGAGAGGGAAGAAGAGTTCGGGGATCCTTCAACTATTATGCTGTTGCATAGGCCCGGTAAGGTCATATCTTATAATCTTAGGGATAAGAACATCTTCTGTGTTAGCTACAGAGGATACTAAAATGTATAAAGTTGGTTATTATCCCTATATGGAGACTCCGGCTTGTGTTTGAGGGTGTGTGTCTATATATATATATATATATAGGCCTTCTCAGCTGCGGACGTCCGCACCAATGGTTTTGGTGCGGATTTCCATTTTTGCACCACTTTTTGATCGAATTTCCTCATCTCCACCGTGTAGTATCTAGATAATATTGTGTAAATCATCTCTGCAAAATTTCAGCCAATTTGGTAATCGTTAAGGCCCTCAAACTCGAAAAACAAATTGACGTATTGAATTTTGTCAAACATGAACCGTTCATGTTTAGAACAGAAAAACGATATTTTGAGGGCCTTAACGATTACTAAATTGGCTGAAATTTTGCAGAGATGATCTACACAACATTATCTAGATACTAGACGGTGGAGATGAGGAAATTTGATCGAAAAGTGGTGCAAAAATGAAAATCCGCACCAAAACCATTGGTTCGGACGTCCGCAGCTGAGAAGGCCTATATATATATATATATATATATATATATATATATATATATATATATATATATCTAGTATCTAGATAATATTATGTAAATCATCTCTGCAAAATTTTAGCCAATTTGGTAATCGTTAAGGCCCTCAAAATGGCCCTCAAAATGACGTCTTTCTGTTACAAACATGTACCTTTTGATTTGTATGAAGAATTTCTTACAATTATTGATGGAAGTATTTGTTTCCACTTATTTGTGTTACTCATAAGAACTGTAACAAATGATGTTAACATAGATTAGATTCTGAAAGTTCTCATGTCTCGATCAGTTGAACTTAATGTTTTTGAATTAAAGCAGGTAACTTTCATTGGACAGATTAAGCTACTTGACCTATTCAGACCAAAAACAAAAAAGGGTATTGAGCGCGCACGATGAGCAGAGCCAGCTATATATATATGAGCCATCCTCTCTTCTCATAACTCCATCTTCAACAAGGAGAATAACATGTATATCATAAAAGATTTTACCACTTTAAAAGATAAAATAGTCAGAGTAGAAATGCATCTCCATATCAATCACATATCTTGAACTAGTTAGAAATGAGGCAACCGATTTCCCATCTAAAGCTCAAAGTCTACTACTATATATATTATGGAGAAGAAGATCCTGTTACTTCACATTCGCGAGGCTTTCTACATTCTAAATAGAACTACCGGAGGATATTGGTGGCATGAGTTCCCATCGATTTTGAAAGGAAAAAGGGTAATCTTTTGCAAGACAACTCCATGCTTTTTCAATAAAGTCACAAACTTATTTTCATCTTCTGATCCAAAAAATTTCAGCATCTTAACTTCCTTGAGTCTTGGTATGTTCAAATTAACTGGTTTATTTGAGATCTCTTCTGGTAAACTCTCCTGGAAATGATAAGATCAAAGTTTATATCAGATCAGGAAAAACAAAAGGAATGATCATTATAGGCTTGCTGCAAGCATGTATGTCAAAATACTCACATCGACTTCTATCTTGAGAAGGTAATCAAGAATCAATGTCTCAAGATTGGGACAAAGTTCAAGTAGTGCAGCCATGCCAACCAGATCATGTTGAGTATACCCAGTCCGTAGCTCTAAGAGACTGAGGTTGCGGATCATAAAAGTTTTTGGGAAAGAATCCTGTGATGTCAGCAACTGACAATATGCATAGGAAGCAAACAGTGAAATATTACAAGAGGTCCCTATCCAAAAAATAATAAAAAAATAAAAAATAAAAACAATTCAAGAAATTCAATAATATAGTATGTGTCATTAGAAACCAGTGGTCAAACATAAGTCAAATTTGAAACTTTCTCAGGTTGTTTCAAGATACTACTCAATAAACAACCTGAACTATGGATTAAACTGTTCTTAGCTAATAGGTTGAGACGGAAATTCACATAAAATTTGGAGTAAGGTTCCCCTAAAACACATCAGCTCCACACATAGCAAACTCAAACATTTAAAGCATCAATGCATGATGATTCAAGTCATAAAGTCACTTAAACGCAAATTATCAAGAGAAAGCAAAACAAGAAAGTAAATTGTACAGTAAAAGCTTGAATTGGGATACTAGTAATTGAGGATGACAACCACATGAACTGAAGAAGATTATTCATTGGTAGCTCTAAGAAGATGAGACTAGCAAAATGCAACTGGAGAAGGGAGTGAGGATATAATAAACGAGCATGCTTATAAATAACAAGATATACTTGATTAAGGATACTACTCATTCTACTGATCTACTAGATGAGAGAACAACCAACCAACAAATAACCCGTTCCAAGCTCAAAGAGAGAGCAATGTGGACTATAAAACTTGTTAGAAAAGGATGCTTTGATGATAGAAGCTAATTAGCTAAGGAATAAACAAAAATAATATAAGCCATTAAAACCAGTCATCAAGATCTAGAAGAAACAAAAATATCATATTTGCAAGATGTCCTAGTTTAATGGGTAGCAATCACCTTTTAGAACAGATTAACAATTTTTGATTGCAATGTTACAATGCAATGCCATATAGACAGCATTCTTCAAACAATGTCCTTCAGATACAACATCTTAATCAAACATTCTGAATGAGAACTAAATAATAATTTCAGGATATCACATTAGAAGTAATAAGGCAGTAAGGCACTATAATCAAAAGTACTTTTAGACAAATCGCATTGTCTCGATATATCAACCCATGAGCACTACGCTAGATGCAGAAAGATAAATGACTGTATAGTGGAAGTGATAAGCAAAAGATCATAGTAGAGTCCTTTTCAAAATTGACACACACACACATCACAAAAATGTAACTAAATCATATCATCCAAGTTTATAGCAATGAAATGACACCCAACTCTGGTCAGAGACATGCACATTAGAGAACTAGAGTCTGCAAACAACCAGGTTCTTTTTATTTACTATCCAGTCCCCCAGCAACTTTTTTCAATTCATGAATGTTTTATGAGTATTAAGCAAAGATCATTTCCTCATATCTGAACTAATTACACTTGTCATTTCAAGATATAATGACACGACATAGAAACCCTAGTTACTCTGACATTATTCAAGTTTTAGGAGATACAGTCTCTTTCATTATTTCACAGCTAGACTCCCTAAGTATGAAGAACAAATTTCACTCTGTACATTGTCCCATACATCTCAAATTCTCAAAACATTTCAGCATACAAATAAACATATAAATGCAAACAGCCCAAAATACACCAAAACGGAAACAGAAACAAATTACTTGAATCAAGCAAAAGCCAGAAAATTACCTTGAAACACCAATTTTGCAGATTAAGACGCTTCACATTCAGCACCGATCCAAGCAGCTTCACAGTCCTACTCCACAAATCATAGTATCTAGACAGGTGGTGCACGATACTAAGATTAAAGTCAACCAGGGACGAAGCATTCTTCAGTCGAAAATGAGTGAAGCTAACGTTATCAAAGCCTAGCGAAACAAGGTTGGGGCAATCAATCTCAAGACTATTCTTATCATCACAGTCATAAAAATACCCAAACTTGAGCTTCTTAAGACTTGTGCTACATATCCTCATATTCTGCTCCACCAACACATTTTGAAGCTCCAAATCCTCAAGATTGGGGCACCCTTTTATCAAAAGCTCCCACATCTGGTCCGTCAAACTCACGTCCTCAAGAAACATGGACCTCACCGAGCCCAGCCCCATGCTCGCCGGCAAAGCAAGATCAACGTTCGTGAGCCTCAGACTCTCAACACAGCTCTCTCTAAGCACAGAGAAACGGAATTCGTACAGGTCACGCGGGGCGGAGTCTCCTTGGCTGCGGCGATGATACTGTCTGTGGACGAAGAAGTCGAGGTGGAGTTCACGCGCCTGGAAGCGCGTGAGGGCGCAGCGGATCCAGGAGTCGACGTGGGAGGTGTAGTAGTGGTAGAAGATGAAGGAGAGGCGGAAGGTTTTGATGGGAGAGTTGGGGCGGAGGATGAGAGCGCGGTCGACGAGCTCGGCGAAGCGGTAGCTGGTGACGGGGAGGGGCTCGGCGTCGTTGTTGACCGGGAAGAGGTCGTAGGGGAAGTCGAGGCAGGGGAGACGGGACCAGAGGGATCGCCATTGGCGGGAGACGAGAGAGGTGCGGATGGCCTCTAAGGTTGGGATCAGGGTCAGGATGTGGATCAGGATTTCGGCTGGGAGATCGTTTAGGTTTCGATTAGGGTTTGGATTTGGGGCTTCAATTTCACTAGTGGCTGCTTCCATGGCTTCTGGAAATGGCCAACCATGTCAGTACACTCTTTTGAACGTTCTTTTCAAAAGAGTGCGGTTCTCAAAAGAGTGCGGTTCTCGAGAACTTCAAATTTACTCGGTGTATACATGTGACGCTCTTTACACCTATTTTTTTATTTTAACAAGAAGCATTAACCTTAGGTAGGTATGTTATTCATATATATCTTGATAACTTACTTATTATATCTTTTATTTATTCTCTATACCTTTTATTTTTTTTATTTTTTTTCTTTTTGCATGCTATCATCGAGACCTCTATTCCTTGATTTTTTTTTTCCGTTCAAACCTCTTTCAAGACCTCAATTATTTGATATTTTTTTATTTCCAATAGAATGTCACCAAACTTTCATTATTTGATCAATATGTAAAAAATAAATAAATTCAATGACGTCAATTTTTCTCTTAAAAATCAAATAATACAAAGTATTGGGTTTCAAAAACTTATATTTACCAGCCCAGTACCGTCTCTCCTTATAAGTGAGAGGTCGTGAGTTCGACTCACATACAGTAGACTCGTTGTAACATATTAGTTGTTTATTTGATAAAAAAAACTTATATTTACCAACAAAAATATTTTAACATAAATTAGCTTTTCTTTTTCTATTTTACTTGTGCTAAGCGAGGATAAAAATTGTATACTATGTATATTCTTTTTTTCCCTCTAATATTTTATGTACATCATGAAATTATTTCAATGGTTATTTAATTTTTCATTATCGATTTGTTTTTGCATATATATATATATATATATATATTCCTTCACCTTGTATATATATATATATGCGTTCAACATGTATGATAGTAGAAAATTTTATGTCACACGGTCGATGTTGATCATAGTTTTAGCTCTAATTAAATATATAATATGTGTTTACGCCTGAATTAATATTTTACTGGACAGTAAATGTCTATGTAAATATTAATTATTTCTTGGACTATGTCATACCGGCGAGATGGAGTTTCTCCAAGTTTACAGGTAATAGCTCGCCAGTGAGACCACGCGAGCCAAGTTAGACTTCGCGCGGAACGAACTGCATGAGAACTTCACTTAGCTCGCACGCGGAATGGACATAGGCGGACTACGCAGTTCGCGCGGAACACTTAGCTCGCGCGCGGAATCACTATTCAACACTCCGCGAGGCGAGGCGAGATTGCCAATCCGCGAGGCGAAGCGAGATTGCCAATCCAGATAGACTCAGCGTAGGCGAGGCGAGGCGAGCTGGCGGACTAGCTCGCGTAGAAGACTTCGCGAGGAAGCGACATGCGGAATCCGCGCGCACCACGACAAACGTTGAAGACTTTGACAAGTCTTTGACATGCTTCGGGCCAATCCATGTGGCCCATTAAATATAAAAAGTTCTTTTAAGGCTCGCGAGCTGTAATAGCCCACGAAATGGACGCGAGATAGCACCTTGTAGCAGCCCGCGGGGCGAATTCCAGTTCGCATAGGAGTCTACAGTTGGCAGCGCGGAATGAAGTGTGCGAACTGGGCAGGTGTCACCAATAGGTTGGTCTGCATGGACGAAACAGTATCCTTATGCTATTAGGGTTTCCGAATACAACTTGAAGTAGGATTATCTCTCTCTTCTACCGCAAGTCAAGCTCCACTATATAAAGGGGTCGAAAGCTCTCTCAACACACAACTTTACAACAACAACTCAGAGACAACTCTCAGACAAACACAAACTGAAACCCAGTTTCCCTTCGAGCCTTTCTCGAAACCCTAACCCTAAGCGCCGCCGCCTAGGTCTTACTCCAGAGCTCTCCGGACTCTGCATCCCCGCTTCTCTCCGAACTCCCTTTGATTGCTCTGCTCACGCCGCCGTGAGTATCGACCCGCTTGTGCTCATAAATCCTCCTCTGAGGTGGCACCTGTGACCCCCCCTTTCTGCCTGATCAAGAAGTCAAGCGCACCCCCCCCATCAACCTTTTCCTCGTCCGCGAGGTGGCACGCCCGCAACACTCCCATCTCTTTGTCTGCTAGAAGCCTCTGCTCCGCGCGCTGAGGACCGTGGCCAAAACAATATGTAGTAAAATTTAGAAAATAGTAAATTAGAACTTAAAAATATATAAGAAAAATAATAAATAATACAATCAATTAATTATCGAATTGGAAAGTCTGGAGAGAATAAATATTCTTCTTTTTGTATGATCTTATTGTCCTTAATAGCTATTACTTAAGAGGAGATAATTGTCATTCAATAACTCATAACAAAGGAAGGTCAAGTGAGCAAATTTGAAAGTCTCAATAGCCGTAAAAAGTATAAATCAATTTTCAGTGCTCTTCTACTACTTCAGCTCGATCAGATCACTCGAGTGATATAAGATGACTCATTCTTCGTAGTCGGTCTGTGATACAAAATATTGATAGTTCAGTTATCTACAATTAAAATGCAGCCGCAACTTTTGTCATCCGAGATCGTTGACGCTTACCTATAGTATTGTTAGAACACGAAATGCTGGTTATATTATTGTCGGAAAATTTACGTAGAATAAATGCAAGTTAATCATAAATTTGATCAAGTGAATTTGTTTCTCCTTGGAGGATTCGATCTCTTATCATTTATCGAAGACATAAAAATTAACGTCCAATTTTAATGAGATAACTTTCAAGCATATTTCTCGTTACTTTATCGCAGACGGGCTTACGGATTTAGAGCATGATTTTACCCCAACTACTTGGATCAAGAAGCTGCCCCTGCTTGCGCTAGCTTCTTTTAATTTCGGTTCATTTTAGATTGTAGTTATAATTTTTTTAATCGTTTAGATAAAATTCGAGTGAAACTATGTAAAATACCGCCACGTGTCTGATGAGTATCAAGATCCAGAGCCTCCCATATATATCCGATTCACCTGGATTTGTTGGCTATGGATCATCACATAGAGGTGTTCCTGAAGCGGCTCTCCTACATCGCCTTGGTCATCGGGACCTTCACCTTCATCCTCCTCCTCCTCGAAACCCCTGACACCTGCGTCGCACCCGATTCCCCCCCAAAGCCCCAGCTCCGCTTCCCACGCCACTCCTGCGACCACCGCCCCCGCCAGCACCTCCCCCTCCACAAGAAAAACAAGCGCCTCTGGTCCTCCTCCACGTGGCGCAATCAGGTCCGTTCCTTCTCCCTCTTCTTCCACTCCCTCCACCAAATCGGCCTCCTCCACAACCACTCCCAGGCCCTCTGCGTCTCCGCCGGCGCCGGCCACGAGGTCATGGCACTCTCCCAACTCGGCGTCGCTGACGTCACCGGCGTCGAGCTTCTCGAATCGCCGCCGCTCGTCAGCCGCGCCGATCCTCACAACCTGCCGTTCTTCGACGACGTGTTTGATTTCGCGTTCAGTGCTAGGTTGGAGCAGGCGCTGTTCCCGTCGAGGTTCGCGGCGGAGATGGAGAGGACGGTGAGGCCCGGCGGGGTCTGCGCGGTGGCGGTGGAGGAGTGTGGGGATGGGGAGGTGAAGGAGATTGCGGGGCTGTTTCGGAATTCCAGGTTTCTTGGCGCCATGAATGTAACTTTGACTGGATTGAGAATGACAAGGATTATAATGAGAGTTAAGCATTCACCTTGAAAAAATTTCGGTAAATCTCTCTTCTTCTTGTTTCGAAATTGCTTAAATTTGATTTGGTTAGTTTTCGGTATTTTTGTGTGTAATTATGGTGACAATGCATAGTTTTGGATATAGAGGTTGAATAGGTTTAGAGTAAATTTAGAATTGTTGTAAAACAGCATGAATTTGTACCCATTTGTAATCTTTCTTTTGTTATCGAAAGGAAAAAAGAATTGAACTTCAGACCTGTTCTTCACAGTTATTATCATGCAGCAAACACTAGATTCTGTAGCTGTAAGCGTTGAAAGTTTGGGATATGCAACTTGCTATAACTAGCTTCAACTTTACAAAATATGAATGCCTGAATGGGATGGAACATGGATGATAAGATTTTCGTTGGGGGTTTGATTATGGTTTGTTGAGACAAATTGCATATAGACTGGTTTCTACTTTCTACCACTCTTTAACTGGTTCTAGGTAATCTGTGTGTAGCATTGGATTTGACAATTTGATGATAGTTTAGGAATTAATCTATAGATCTTAAATCCAGATTGTGTCCGAGACTTGCAGGATTAGTTCAATACAAGATTGTGTCCGAGACTTGTAGGACAGTCCAATATTGTGCTGGAGAAACTGATTGTAAAATGAGTGAAGAGTTGGCCTATTGTAAAATGACCAAGTGAAGTGAAGAGTTCGTGCTTTAATCAAATTTGAGTCTGTTCTTGTCATGCATGAGTTTCTAGTGCCATTCATTTACCATAGGAGCATGCACCAAACCACATTTACAGAGTTTAAAGTGCGCTAGTTTTTAAGAGCTTAATGCCATTGTCAGCTTACAGGCTTCAACTAGTTTTCATACTAATTAACAAGCCCGATATCTAACGCTATAGAACTAGAATACATTATACTCTTTACTCCATCTGTTCTTGAATTCAAAATAATTAGAATTTTTGAAGTCTACCAGGGATCTTGTTCAATGGAGAGAGACAGAGTGAGAAAAGCAAGGGTGATTATATGACGGGGAGGACCGAATCACTGCGTTGCCTGATGACCTTCTCTCTATGATGGTCCTTCCGTTACATATTAAGGAAGCATTCTCTCTAAGCGATGGATATGTCAACTCGGTAAATCGTTTGGTTGAGCAACATAGTAATCCAACCATCAAACGATTCAGGGCTTGCTGTATTGTAGATCCTGGGTTTGAAGTAGACATTTTGAATTGGATTCAATTTGTTATGAATAAGAAAGTTGAAATACTGGAGTTGGAGTTTTATTCTGCCTATACAGGTGATCAGTATTAACCTATGTTCCTTTTCCCAAAGAACTATTAAGTCATCAATCTTGTGAGGGTATTGGATTCAAGTTCCTCAAAGTTCTCCATTTTCGATGTGTTGATGTCACTGGAGAAGTCCTTGAGTACTTCATGTCGAACTGTGCTGCTCTCGAACGATTAAGTGTGAATGCTTGATGCAGGACGAGATTTTAACCAAATTCAGCAAAAAATCTCGAAACAAAAGAAGCGTCGTCACATTAAGAAGAATGATTTGAATATTGGAAATTGGTATTCAAATAGACTTCTTAATGATGGAATTAACCGTAAATTACTCTTTTGGTTATATCAGGATTCTCGAGAAAAAAGACAGATTCTGGATTTTGTATCGGATTGGAGCAGATTTTGGCCAGAATGCATGATACCTTTCCGGAATGGGAACGACGAGATCTACAAGACTCACTTTAGTGAACCCCGTCAGATTTAGGCTGAAAGATGTCGGTTTGATATTCTGATTCAACATTTAGTATTATTATAGGATTTCTAGTTCTAATAGGTTTTGTTATTTCCTAGTTCTATTCTAAATAAGATTTAGTTAGGAGTTAGAGCCTATATAAAGGCACCCTCTATGTTGTATTAGATTCAACTATTATTCAATCAATCAATCAAACTTAAGAGTTTTCTCTTATTTTCTGGTTTAATTCCAGAGTTCTATTTATTTTCTGGAAGGACTCCCCCTCAATCGAATCACCTTTGATTCCTGATTGAGATATACATGGAAACAAAAATCAAATCATTTAGAACAGAATGTATTTCAAATATTTTCCTAACATATATGCATTTATCTTCCTAAAATACCTCAAAGATATTTTAGACAAATCTTTAACAAACATAAACTCAATCTTTTCACAATCAGTTATAAAAACATGATATGCATGAAATGCATTTACCTCATAGATCGAGATCAGAGTTACTACAGAGAACGCTGCAGTCAAAACCAGTCGAGCAAGCCCTTTTCCTGGTTTAGCTAGGAAACGATGTTTTTCTTGAGCTTTCTCATATTCTTCTTTGTTTCCAGGTTGAATATGATTGCCATATACTTACATAGAGACTCTCAGATTAGATATAAGCGGAGGGGACTACAAGCAGAAGGATGTGTTTCCTATATTATCAAATCTCAGGCATTTAGAATTGAAACTTGATTTTCACTGTGAAGATGATATTCCTAATTTTAAACGTTTCATTGAGGCATCTCCCTACTTGCATAGACTGGTGTTGAAGTTGCACAAGTGTAAGCGTACGAGGCCTGGAGATAAATGCAGGAAGATGGGCAGAGATTTTTCAGAAGTGCAAGAGGAAGGACAGGCAATACAACATGCCAAGCGTCACCTCGGAAGAATAGTGCCTTCAACCGTTGAATTTGTATGCCTGCAGTCATGACTCATGACTCATATGTGCAGTGCTCAATTATCTAGAGATTTGGTTCTTGTTTCATAAAATGATAGGCTCTTGTACTGATCATTGTCTCATAGTGTGAGCAAACAAACTATAAGTGACATGGTTTTTGTTGATTTGTTTCTTTATTTGTTCGCTTCAGTCTCAAAATTCATGGAAATTAGTAATGATAATCTCTTGGGCCATCTGTTAGTTAAATCCTTTCTCTGACTCCCTTACAGAAATTTTAGTGTGTATATACAGACTTGGATAATCCTTTGTGGGGAGACGATCCCAAATCTTCACACCCTAAGCTTGATGTTACTTAAGTAGATTTTCATTGATACATTGTTCTGGCATGGAACAAGGCTTTTCAATGATTGTTTTGAAGCATGCCATGAAACTTAGTCTTCGACTACTGGTGTCATGAGTTTCTGACAGCATGTATCTAACAGGTAATGCCATGTATGTGTAGTAGCATAAATCTGATCACAGGCGACATATCTGATAGGCAATGTACGTCATGAACTTGTACTACCATTTATCAAATCACAGTTGCCTTAATTTTCTAGTAGCATCAATTTTCTATTCACTAAACACAAAAATGAGCCTGCTACACATCACAGCTTCTGCAGCATTGTTCTTGCAAGGCAGCAAACCAACAAATCTAACATGCTCAACACTAGGCTTAAGAGCTAGCTAGAATCTACTCTTTATTGGGTATTAGGCAGATCATTCACCTCGAAAGCTCGAGAAATCCCATGGACAACCACGCTCTCTGAAACATAGGTGTCAGGCGCCACGATCCTCACGCCATCGATGACCAATTCCGGCATGAAGCTCACAACCCCAGTGACCTCAAGAGGCTGCTGATCACCATGAACCATAGTCTTGAGCAGAGTCCTCGCAGGCAGTGCCGTAAGCTCCTTGTGTGTAAGCCTCTGAGGCACAATGTGGAACCTCACAACCTTCTCAAGCAAAGCTTGAGGATAATGATGATCACCTCCAAGCTCCAATCTTGGCGGCACAAAAATCGTCACAGATCTCACGTTTCTCTCATCTTCAACAATCCCATCAAGAACAGAATGCAGCCCAATCGCAAACGACACAAACCCCTTCGAGCTCAGCAGCCGAACAATCCGAGCCCACTCCACACGACTCGTCGTTTTCTTGTTCTTCAGTCCACCAGAACCAGAAACGACGCCAAAATCCTCGTCGCACTCAGGTCCGTGGATGACGTCATATTCGGCATCGACAGCCGCGAACGGGGAGGGGACGCCGTGGATGGAGACGGATCCTTCTTGGAAGAGATTCGGGTGGGAGATCCGGACCCGGTTGATCTGGACCGTCAGGTTCCTCCGATCAATCTTGGTGATCGCGACGGTCTTGTTCCGGTAGAGAGTCGGCAAGCAAGAGCCTTGAGGCTGGTTGATCAGGTCTTCGATGGAAACCCTAACCGGCGAGGTGTGGTACTTGAGGAGGTCGCGGAGGAGGTGAGGAGGGAGAGAGGCGTTGGAGATGTGGGAGTCGGCGATCGCGAAGATGGTGGAGTTCGGGGAGGTGAGGAAGAGCTCCGGCGAGATTTGGAGGAGCGC
Source organism: Fragaria iinumae (assembly GCA_009720345.1). NCBI lineage: Eukaryota > Viridiplantae > Streptophyta > Magnoliopsida > Rosales > Rosaceae > Fragaria > Fragaria iinumae. Next base: position 37,352,857 of record CM019122.1, on the reverse strand, counting down.
CGCCGTGATGGTGAAGCCGGAGGAGCGGAGAGTTCGGGAGGCGCTGAGGAAGATGACGTGGCTGATGGCGGTGGAGGATTGGGGGGTTTGGGAGGCGGAGTCGGAGTCGGAGCGGAGGGTGGTGGAGATGGAGACGGCGGCGAGGATGACGGCGAGGGTGATGTAGAACATGGCGTGCCAACGGGTGCAGTAGGAAGAAGAAGAAGACGCCATTGTTAGTTCAGTGAAGGTCTGGTGTGGTGTGGTTGTTGAGAGAGAGAGAGAGAGAGAGAGAGAGAGAGAGAGAGAGAGAGAGAGAGAGAGGAAGAAGAAGATGGAGAGGGAGAGAATGGTCTTTTCGGTTTGTGAGTTTGTTAATTTGGAGGGAAAGAGAGAAAAGCGTGACAGTGAAACGGTTATGGCGCAGCCAGAAGTTTGTTAGAGCTTTTGGTTGTGTAGGTGGACTTGGGCTTCTGGAAAGGGTTAAGGGTGAGGAGGCCCGTATTAATTTATAAGGCCCTTTGAGTGTTCTTCAGCTAAAACATTTTTTTTTTTTTTTTTGCCTTGATTTGGGTTGACATTATTGAATCTGATCAGTTCAGGAGCCTTTTGGAATTATGTTCTACCAAATGAGAGGTTTCTTTTAAAAATAAGAACATGCAATTTTGATATAAAAAAAGGATGTGAATTTCACACACTCCAAATTGAAATCCACACCTTTTTTTCTTTTTTGGTTAACATTCACAAAAAGACAAAGTTTAAGTCACTAAAAGACGAAATTTAAGTTACCAAAAAGGGAAAAAGAGTGTGTGGATTTCAATTTAAGGTTTGTGGATTTCACAACCAAAAAAAAGGTGTTATAACTCACAAATATCTGTGAAAATGATATTTTGGTGTTTTTCTACGGGACTGATATTCAATGTTGACCTTATAATAAGAACGAGATTATGACTTTTGAATATGTTATTGTGGCTTTTAGGCTCCAAATATGTCACTTCTAAGCATATAGCACAGTTATTTGTGACGTTACAAATTTCAGTGTCATGAAGACACGCTAAGTGGGTTAAGAGATTACATTTTAGAGTTAAAACCAGGTCGCGACTTGCTATTGGGGATCAAAAGGATGCAGCAGGTTTGTCCTTCTTCCAGCCAACACTTCCCCAATAAATGGTAAGGTTACTGAGATAAGGGCAAAAGATGATTGTGATTTGTGAACAAAACCACCAGCTAATGAACAGATAATGTGATACACGGCCACAAAAATGATCACTTGTCTAATTCATGAAATCGGTTATTGATCAGACCCTACTACTACCAATCCCAACCTCTCAACCTTTCATTGAATCATATATTTCAAGACCTCAATTTTTCTTCAATGCTGCCTTGCTCTTAATACCGTTACCTGCCTGGAAAGCTAACGGTAAAACCATCTTCATGTTATGTTGCAGTCTTCAAAACCATCTTTCTCTTTAAGGCTATCATTTAAGGGCCATCCTTCTTAAACCACCCCATCCCCTCCATTACTAAACATATTGGTTAGAGGTTGTGAGGGTGTTTTTGTGCTTGTAGGGTTTGGAACAGCAGGCCCTCAATGCTTAAGCGAAACCAGGCCCAAAGTCGATCGAGGATGGGATCCAAGAACGACTCTGTTGTGATGAGCTTGATAATGACAGCAGTAGTCTGCTTCTCAACTGTAACAGCAGCGGCTTGTTTGACGTATCAGCAGCGGCTTGTTTGACGTATCAGCAGCAGTTACAGCAGTAACAGCAACGATTCCACAGTAACGGCAGCGATTCTAAAAAAGAAACGACTTACAGATGGATATGGTGGGGGAGCTGGGAGCCTGTGAGTTTAGTGAGAGAGCTTGATTCTGGGTTATGGAGGGTTTATAGAATGAGAACTGACTGAAAGTAAGGGGAGCTAGGGTTCTAGAGATGAAGCATGATCTCTGGAGGTTTTCTGGGTTGTCGATGATTCTCTCTAGCAGCAGTGAGCTGCCCTTTTTATAGGCAAGATGAGGGAGGAGAGTTGTTGCTGGAAAACGAAGGGTCTGAGAGAAACCTCTCAGTTTTGGACATGTGGTTTTCAAGCTTTGGTGGGTGGTTTCCCCCATGGAAGCAAGTTGGTGAAGGGGAGACAGAAGGGTGACGATGGTAGGTCTAGGCCGTAGCCTGCTGCCGTGATACTATAGAGATTTGGGGACAGACGAGATTTCTTGGGAGTGCCAAAAATCCTGAATATAGATTTACAGCAGCAAAAGTTGGAGACGTGTATTAGGTTTCTGGGACCATTTTAACTACATGGGCTTTGGGTAGGAAAATAATAAGTCTAATGGGTTAAAGATTTTGCTGGGCTTGGTTTTAATTTCTCTCACTAGCCCATATTAAGACTTTGTCCATCATGCATGAGCTTTGGTCCCAAGTCCAAAGTTATTGATGAACATCATCTTGACGATGGGCCTCACAGGATCCGTTACCTTCCACACCACATCCCCTCTGTAAGCCCCAAAATGTATGAATGTGGCTTGGGTCCACGTGCATGGCTTGATGTTTGCGTGAATTGGACTTGACGAATTAATCGGGCCTATTAGCTGGATTTTTAGGCCTCAACAGAGGTCTGCTCTGAAAATTTCAATTTGGTACCGAATAGCTGCTACGTATTTAGTTTCTGGTTCATAGAGGATGACTGATCGTAGATGGCAATAAGGCAGCACTGTCTGTAATGACAGTGACACACATCTAACTAAGCATTTTGAAGACACATGATGACAGTTCCTTATGAACCACGAAAAGGAAAGGGGGTTCTTTCTTTTCCTTTCGTTGAGGAAATTAAAATGGTTGCTGCTAAACCACAAGTTGGGGATTGTAATGAAGATCTTGCAGTCAAGTTTGTGAACTCGTTTTTAATTTACAAGAGAACATGGACTTGATCACAAGGCTTTGATAAAGTAAGGTCAACCCCAAGAGGTTTGTGAATTCTAGAGAGTAAGATAGTAATATCACGAAGGTCAACTCGAAGAGATTTTGGTGCAAATAAACTTCAGATAGAATCGGATTCAAAGTAAACTCAATGAAAAATTTCCCTACGACCAGGGAGGATCTAGGAAGGGGACTTGTGAGAGTTAAGAAATTGCACTCACTTCAATTGCTGTCGATCAATGTTTTAAGGTGCAAGGCAAGTTTATTACTTGTTTTGCTCTTCTTCATTTTTGAAGAAAAGCCGTAAGTTGCTCATAAACTTGAGAGTTGAGACGGTGCATTCGATGAATCGCATTACACATTACAAATAAACAAAAAATGACCATGTAAACTTCTTATCATCTCGTTGAACGAAGATAATGTCACTATTCTTCATGCATACCACAGCTACATCAACACTTTTTTCTGATCATCTGATGTAAACTTGTACATGTGATCACCATGACATGCACCATGGGAAAGGAACCTGTAAGAATTTATTTGCTCGAATCGTGCATGACAAAGACAAAAGTAAGGTTTGGTGTAGCTGAATACATATAAAAAAGAAAAAAGATTCAGAAAAACATTAGATTACTGACTAAAGAAGTAAGAATATATGTGGTTGGTTCCAAAAGAAAGAATCGAGTCCAACTCCTTCCATGTGAAAACCTGGAAGATTGGTCATCTTCCAGTTCCCTGTTTGACTCTTTCTCTTTTTCAAAACGAATCGGGCAGCAATCAATCTCGCCATGCATGTAATATTACTCTATGCATCATCTACCTGATTCCGCGTTCAATTCTGATATCATATTATGGAGAACCATATGCAGCAGAAATTTAAATCAAAGCTTCTCATTTTATGAATTATTTTTGGGTTTGCAAAAGAGGCACCGACCTGGACTTTGCATAATATAGAAAATTATATGCTTTGGCATTATCCCACTTTCTTGGACTACTATAGTATGCATGAATTGAATCAATGATGCAAGCACTGATTGAAAATTTTAAAGTTTAAAACTTTGGTTTTCTTTTGGAACCCCATCTTCATATTCAGGTTTCTCTGCAAATGATTAAATAATAAGCTTGGGAAGATCTCCAAGCTGATTTCATCAAAGCAGAACAGAACAATACCTGCAGTATCAGTTTTCTGAGAACTGCCTTTTCTTGCTTTTCTTTTCTTTCAGGTGAAGGAAACAATTTGTACTACTTAATTTACAATCAGTAATTGAAAGTTTGGAGCATCGGTAATTCTTGAGGAAACTATAATAAAGTTTGCAGCAGATCTCAAATGGCATAGAAGCTTTCAGAGCTGCTGATATTTACCAAAAGCAAAAGTACAGAACAGAAAAACATCTGCAGTGTTAGTTTTTGAGAACAGCCTCTTTTTGCATTTCTTTTCTTTCAGGTGAGGAAAACTAATTTTTGTTTTAGATACTAATTCTCCACCTAGATTTTGCCAGAAAACCAGGCCACACCTCATCAAACTTGGACTTTGGAAAAAACCAAGATAAAAAGAAAGCATTTAGAGAACAGAGATGCACAAAAATTGGAGGAACTTGATCAGAATCTCAATCTAATATATCATCATCATCATATATGAACAAATAAAGCACTAAACTTGACTACACTGATATCATGTATTTTGTTTCTGTGTGGATCAAAATCACTCTCCTCTACACTACTAACAACTAACTACCCTGAAATCAATGGAGCTTAATAAACACCACCCCTTTTCCTGGTGACCCTGATGTAACAAAACACAGCTGCAAAAATGGCAGTGACAAGCCCACCAATAATGACACCTCCACCAGCAACAGACTTATCTTGGTGATGCTTTGAGGACCCCAACTTTCTGATAGATGGACCTTCAGCCACTTGAGACTCCTCCATACTATGAGATGGCTCTTCAGCAACAGAAACACTACTCTGATCTGAACCTGACCCTGAACCTGAATCTGAATCTGAATGTGCTGCTAGAACCTCATTCTTGGGCTTAACCTCAGTTGGGTTCAGCTCAGATTTTTCAGCCATTGCCTGCACCAAAAGGATCCCAGCTAGAAGAAGTAGCCAAACCAGACCAACTCTAGCCATGTGAGGAACAAAATGAGAGTATTTGGGATAATAGTGGTTTTGGGTATTGAAGCAAATCTATGATGCTGTTTGAGACTATTGAAGTGAGTTGCGTTTGGGGGGTTTATATAGGAGAGGGATGGGTGGCTTTGGGATTTTGGGGGAGGACGTGTGTCTTCCAGGTTGAGGTTGATAATGGGTCCCATGTGTGATGAGGTTTGTAAAGGTTGAGTCTTTGGGGTGGGATCTGGGGAAAGCTTGATAGTTTGATATTACGCGGAAGAAAAAGAAATGGAGTGATTTGTGTTTTGGTGAAGAGGTGAGTGAGGGGACGTGAGTGAGTGAGAGTTTAACAGTGTGAAGGGAAACATATGCATGCTCTACAAAACGACATTCAACTACAACTGGAATATCTGTGCACTACAGCAGTGAAGTAGGTGGTCAAAAATAGAGTAAAGTAAAGTTGGAGGAGAAGGAAAATCATAGTTTCATAAACAAATAAGGTCATTTTGCATTGTTTAGACTTTGTTGAACTGCTAAAGTATCATTCAAGCAAATTAGTTGTCCTTGTTATAATGTTGTTACTTGTTAAAACTAATTATGGTGTCTGATGTGATAGAGCCGAGGTTAAATTGTTTTCATGAACAAAAAGGAACACTTTGCATTCTTTAGGTTTAGGGCACTGTTTACACAGCTCAAAAGTCCTCACTTATGACATAATAGGTAGCAGCATATTATAGACTAGACATCAAAGTCCGGCAGATTGCCGCCTTGTTTGAGATCATTTCATTCCGGCAGATTTGATATGTTCCAATATGATAGACATAGAACCAAAGATTAGTTTTCCCCTATTTTGATTTTATTTACTTTGAATTTCATTGTTTTAGAGATTTTTCCTCTGCAGTTTGTTGGTCTATTATTCTTATATTACAATGTGGCATAAGAGTTTTGCATTGGGGCCATAAAAGACTCATCAAAACCTCCTTATCAGACTGCTATGGACTTTTGGGACACAGCTGGGGTTAGCTGGAAAAGTAGTAGGAACAATTGTGCAAATATAAAGACAGTTTTCCAGTTGGCCTTTGGAGTGCCAGTGTTTGATTTGAACTCTCTAGTCTTCCCCTACCTAATGAACAAACAATAATAGAAGAATGAAATGCTGCACCAAGTTATGAACTCAACTAACGCCTTCATCTCCATTAATGGTTTCCTTTGTTCCTTAACAACCGTGTGAATTGATCTAGGAAGAGCACACTGGTCAATTGCGTGGTGCGTTACTACTGATACAGTTATACTTGCTCGGAATCCAACATGAACACACGGTATTTTGAGTAATGGGTGGTAAATGCAAGCCAAACCCAACTGTCTACAGTAGAAGAGGACCTCAAAATTCAAACAAAGTCACACAACCTCTTTATTTTTGCTCTTCTCAAACACAGTCAGGCCAGAACAAGTTTTTGCTTCAAAGTGAAGAAAAGACTAACATCTACTAGTCAGGCAGATAAAATATTAAACACACTGCATGCTGCAGTATATAAAAATCTCTAAATTATATCATTATTATGACATAAAAAGAATATCATATAAATTATATCATTATTATGACATAAAAAACTTCATCAAATAAGACTGCTTGACCAAAAACCTGAAACATAATACCTGTGGCCTTTGTTTATCAGTTGAAGGATGCAAATCATGCCCTTAAATTTTGAGTCCCATGTTGCCTGGCATCATGTATGCAAGAAGTTTGTCGGCTGAATTTAGTCCATGAAATCAAAGATACCTCAAATGTCTTGGCTTATAATATGCATCACATCTTATTTAAACTATAGTTTAGTCAGATTCCAAATCTTATGTGTATATAACAAAGGCATACAAGAATCATTCAGTCACATCTTCATGTATTGGGGTCAATCGGTATCCATCAATATCTCTTCAATCGGTATCCATCAGTTATGGATCATATGGGTATGTATTAGATGTTTTTATGAATAAAGTTTTTTTCACCACCAAAAAAAATCAATATCTCTTCAATGCTTAAAAAAAGAAAACAACAACAATTCCATGCAGCCAATTTCTGAAAGCAATACATTGCAGGTTATAATGAACTGAAGTGAAAACTGCAAGTGCAAATAAAAGTTCAAGGACACACGAAGAGAAAACAATCTGAACAACTTTATTTCAAAATATAGCAAATAAACTGAACAAGAATCCTCAGCAAATGAGAAAAAGGAAAAAAGAAGAGATAGCATCTAGGGGAACATGGCAAGCTCTGGAACAGTCTCCAAAATATGATGGAAATACATTACTCTCACTCTCACTGCAAGTATAAAGTGATCATGAAAAAATTACCAGGAAAAACGAAGAAGACTGCGTAGGAATCATCTCGATCTAGCTCCATTGGATCATCCTTATCTAGTTCGCTGAACTCCATGAAATGGGTTGGTCAGTGTTCCTCGTGATAGTACTCCTTGGGTGGTCCAAGCTTGACGCCATACTTCATGTCACGTGCATGCCTCACTCCCATGAAATTGAAGTTCATGGACAATTATCAGGAATCATGCAGAAACCAAGGAAGCGGTCACTGAGAAGCATCTGGACCTTCTGATAATGAGTTGGAAGGTATCCACCTAGTGGATTACTGTTTCTTCCGGTGTTCTTATTAGAACAACATCCCCACTCATAACCAGATGGAGCAACTTTATATGCAGTTAAATGAGCAGGAACCTGGGGTAAAAGCACAGGTCATAATAATGCATTTCTCCCTATCCCACTGCTTTGAATTCTCCAACATGTTAGTATGAGCTGTCAAATCCTCAGGAGAAAGCTGAGGTTGCTCATTTGGCTGGGTGTGCATCCATCCCAGAGGTTCCAAACAATTGAGAAAATCATGCTCAGGAAGAGTTGATGGAAGATGAACTTCCTGATGGGTGCCCCACTGTGGTGGCATCACAATGCAGCGGATTTCCTTAACCTGAGGGTTGTCAGGTGGGCTTATACCATACAAGTAACCAGCAATTTGTGTCCTCAGATCAGAAACACAGATGAGCTTTTTCAAAATGTTCATTGGCATGATGTAAGTGTAGCTCGTTTCCTTTGTATCTTCTGAACTCACATATATATGGTTGACACGAAGATGTAGATTTGTGGCTGATACTGCTCTCACACGCCAATCAGTTTTGGACCTGAATGAAGCTTGCTCATATTGACTAGTAGTGGTGGAAATAACCTCATCTTCATGCACATTTGTGGTCCTTGTGGTGAGTGCTGTCAGCTGACTTGCTTCTCTAGCCTGTTTCTCATTCTCGGCTATCTCTTGCCTCTGTTGAGAAGGTGGAGTAATCTCTGCTCCAAGTATTATATCACGAATCTCAGACTGTGTGAGGGCGGATGTACTCACATTATTCTTTTTACCATAGTCTGACAGTATGAGATCTGTTAGAGCGCACTCAACCTTCATCCATTGCTCATCAGAAAGAGAAGGCCAAATGTGGTGTGGCTCACTAATGACTGTGCGGTCAGGCTTCAACAACATACTTGCTTTGTCTCCGTTCACATGTAGTGCCCGAAGAATCAGAATGAGCCGAGAGAATGCAGTATATGATGAAACACTCTTCAACCAATCATCGTAAACATTAAAAAGAACCATCTGTGGCTCAGTAGCCTTTAGTACCAGATCATTCAACTTCTCAATTTTCAAGCAAACCTGGAATGGAAGCTGCAGTTCACTTCCTTTTATAATTATGTTTGGGAAATCCAGTAAGTGAACCTCCAATGGGTCGAGCATTCCCTTACGAGTCACAATAATGAGCTTTGGCTGTTCTTCAACAGGTAGAGAATGCACAAGAGCAGCAACTTCTTCTGCAGTTTTCCACTTAGCCAACTGCCCAAGTCGCTTCTGTCCTTCCCACACACTCGTGTGGATAACCTTCAAGAACAGCTGCCCAGTCCCTGGATTGAACATGAAAATAGCACCATTGATCGGTTTTGTAACAAGATTTCCGTCAAAAGTCTTGTGCATTGTAACACGATACACATTTGTATCACCAACAAACCATTTAATTTGATTGCTGAAGAGCTCCCCATAGTTTTGGGAAGACAAATATGGCTCTGTAGGCTCAGAGGAATACAACTGCAATCCTTTCCTTATACGCTCCCTCAACACATATAATGCTGGATTTGACTTCATGATCTTGTTCATTGCCTGTTGAATCAGTGGTTTTGATCCAGGAAACCAGTTACCAAAGGCAGAATGCACATTATAAGCTAAATCAATTCCAATCATCACTCCTATCGGAGAAGGATAGATAGACATGTTATCAGTCGTATAGTCCATAAACTTCGCCCTGGTGTAACGTTCAATATCATGAGAATCATAATCTCCCCAACGGAGTTGCACGTCTATCCAGTACTTACTGCTTGTTTTCTGATCATACTCGTCCTTTGGCTCAACCACAAGACTAGGTTTTGACATTTGCCATTTATGAGCAGAAAAGAGGAGAAAGTCTGCACAAGAGCTGTTCATTTTGTAACTCTTCCTGGGATGTATGGTTTCCTTCTGCACAGTCTCAATTTCCAAAGCATCCAATTCCTGATCCAAAACCTGACAAAGATCCATCACAACACTTTCATGAATCTTCTGCCACAAGTGTGCACGGAATATCTGAATCAGTGATATCTTCAAGGTTGGATCTTCCCATGCATAAATATTCCAGTTAGATCCAGCTGCACTTGAAAACCGACATAGACATTGGCTCGATTTATGGTAGGCGACCACCAAAGTGTGAACCTACGATTGGGGATTTGGTTGAGGCCAGATCTTTGAGCATTAGTCAACTTTTTATACTTCATCGATTCCTCAAATCCAGATGCCTTTTCCCAGAAGAGACCCTCCCAAGTAGGGAAGTATGTACCTTTGAATAAGGTGTGTTCAAGTATTCCCTCAACTCCTCCAAGAGCTTGGATCACATCAGTTCTATAATTGTTCAGATTCCACAATTTCCCATCATGCTTTTGGTGTGTCCACCAGAAAGGATTTTGCTTCAAGATTTGGTACTTCTTAAAATCTGTGCGGACTCTCCACCCTTTGTCGTATGCTAAAGTGTGTCGATCCTTCTGGAACAATGTATTTATGCGTGGTATTCCCTTATCCCATGAATCTTCCAAATCTTCAAGCGTAAGACGCCGATTTTGTGCCAGAGCTTCCTTCCTTTTTAGTGCATATTCTGCCCAAACACGCTGTGAATCTACAAACTCACTCCCCCATGATTGTATGTAACGGTAAAGATTTGGAATCAGCTGCTCCTCTTCATGACTCATTCCACTCCTAAAGTGTGTCACACCAATTTCCGTCTGCCGAGAGTATCTGAGGTCACTCTGTGGAATCAATATGTGACCCATAGATAACATGCCAAGTCCTCCAATTTCTTTTGGAGTGTAAAAAATGACAGGTGGAAACCTGCTTGGCATCTTGGAATTCAATCCAATCTTAATGCGGGCATGAATTTTATTTTCACATTTGACCAGTAAATCTAACAGCTCTGGTGTATGCACAACTGCTTCACGAAAGTAAGTCATAAGACCCATAAGGGCTGTATTCCATTTGTTGATAACTTTTGTGAAGGTTGTAGATCCTGAGGACATGAGGATCTGCCTTACACGATTCTCAAATGCCTTCATGTATTCATCATCAACACGTAGAAAAGCAACAGCAGTCCTTTCCTTTGTCTGTTCATTCTGCAAGTTCCAAACTCCATCTCTTTGGTGTTCCTTCGTACTCATTCTTATCTTGGGAAGTATTCTCACTTCAAATCCACACATGCTGAAGAGTAAATTTGGATTTTCCTTGCTGTAAACAGAAACCAAGCTGTTGTCCCATTCCAAACTTGTTATGCTTCGAGGGAGATGGTTCTTGACATTCCAAAAGACACTCCTTCCAAGATTGACATCATGTCCTTGCATCTCTTGGCCAGCACTTCTTATTATTATATCCAACCATATTTTCATTATTCGGATCTGGATGCTCAGTAAGATATCGCTGGATAAGGTCCCTAGCCTCTTCGTGAGTGAAGCGGAACAAGATATGCACCCTGTCTATGTATCGAGAGTACAGCTTGATAGGATGGTGAGTCTCAACCTTTGTGTCCCCATAAGTCATGAACTCATTTGGCTTCAGCCGTGGACCTGCAATTTCACTGGCCCGAGTCAATCCAAGAAGCATTAGATCCAAAACAAGCCCATAATACTGTAAAACAAATGATGCAATCTGCAGACCACATATGAGACCATAGGAATTTGTATGACTCATATCTTTGTAAGACAATAAGACATTGTTTTTTGCAGTGATGTAATCAGCAAGGTTGTTGTCAAGAACAAGACGTAGAAGCTTATTTAGCAGTGTCAGTCAATCTTTTCAGAAAATCTCTCAAGCGTTGTCTGAAGCATCACCACACACTCCCCCTCACTTGTGTCCCATATATTCTCTAGATTGTTTATTCCCTGACACCATTTGTAGACCAACAGTGGGGGTGGCTCTGAGTCTGCAGGCTTGATCCAGTTTGGGAAGAGCTGACGTTTGTCAGCCTCATACCATAGATATTGATCAAGATATGCATCTGTAATCTTCTCAAGAGGATCAATCTCAAAAACTGGAATATGATGGCTGTACAGATCCATGAACTCTATGCTCACATCTTTGAAGGCACGCTGTGATATCAAGTGACGTTTTATCCGTATCAACACCTCATGGGGGTTATCATAGGCTTGTTCATTGAGACCCAACTCCTCTCTTTGATGCTGGTTCAATTTTACTGCTCCAGTATAAGATTCCTTCAACCTCTCCAGAGCAAGGATAAGGAGTTTGGTATCATGCTTATATGACAGAGGAGGAAATGGAATATGTTGGAAGTTTCTTGACTCCAACCAATGCACAGTAGTTGTGTAAAATGACACTGCTTCTTCTGTTGAAATATATGGACCATCTTTGAGATAATTGTGTTGTCGCTACTGCTCTCCCTTTAGCCAAAGGCGAGTTAATCTTCCGAGATTCTTTCGACAAACTGTCTTATCCACTGTAGCACCTCTTTTAATACGTTCACGGTTATAATGAGCACCATGTGTCCACCAATCTGCCTTTGCCTTGACATAACGAAGAATTATATTCTCAATGGGAGCAGGCATACCAGGAACCTTCCATGGAATATTTGCTTTCCAACAACGCCATGACTCACTGAGATGCTGCATAATTGTTTTTGCCTTATTTTGCTTCATGCCCGCTGGCATGGCATCCAGAATATCTTTCAAGACAGCTGCTCGATACTCCAAGTCAAAATTTTCGACACGCTGCTTAGTTACTCTCTTTGCCACAGACTGGCGCCCTTCAAATTGTCTAGCAAGTAAACCTCCCAACCACAGTTCCAGAAGAGGGACTATGCCACGAAGGAAGAACAGCCACACCCTCCACATTGGTGCCCAGAATCCACATCCTGGCCCTTTTCCAACCGGCCCAGTATTGAAACGGTAGTAAATCAAGTGCTTCAAATCTTTGGTCATTCTAATCTGCCGCATCAACCTGTACTTGTAACGGTACATTCCAGTTAACTGACCAACATGAGAGAATATGTACTGCAGACCATCAGCCAGTTGAAAGGCATCAACATTACCCAAACGGAATTGGACCTGAGCATCAACTACAAGCTTCATCAATCGCAAGATTTCACGCAACAGATGAAAAGCATTACCAAACCGAGATTTCGCTCTTTTGTTGTCAGGGTTTTCACAGGCTTGAGATTAAAATTATAATCAAGGTGAAGGTAGTTCAGACCTTTCCTATGTATCAACAGATTCAGCATGTTATGACCCTGCTTACAGACTTGAAGACCCGCTTCAACCCAATCAAGCTCAGTAGTCTGGAAAAACTTAGTAGCCTGAAGAGAAGGAAACAAGTCCTTCTTCGTGTGTGCCTTGGGAGGCCTACAATGCACCTCATTCAACACAAAAGATTTCAACAACTTCTGATAGCTGACTCGAACTTTAACTGGATAAGACCGAGGACAATGCTCCTTAAACCACTCCGACACAAGAGGAATATCCTGTGCCTGACGAGTCCTCCCAGACCTCATGTTAAAAGGGCGTGGTGCAAAAAACAGGGAAATCCCAGCAGCAGTGGTATCAGTATAAAGCTCAGTATGACTCAAAAGAGGCTCCACCCCTTCAGGCAAAACAAATTCATCATCTTCCTCACAACTATCATAACTGTTCCGGTTAGTGCTAGGTATTGTGTTTAGCTATGGATCATAGTAAAATGCAGGTAGATCAGGTTCCTCAGATTTAATATGCATAACCATCGGTGTGTGATAAACAGAGAGCTTTACCTTCCTGGGCCGGCTATTGTAAAGACTAGGGAATGCAATCATGTACTCTGATCTCAACGGAGACCGAATAATGAGCTTGTTTATGTCATTAAACTCATTCCAATCCTCCTCCCCTGTCTCCGTATCCCTAAACAACGGCTCGAATTTCGGCCCACCTGGTATACAAATATTCAATGCCTTGGCTGTCAGAAAAGACTCTTTAACAAACAAGTAGAAATAGTTCCTGTCAGTCAAATCGGAAATTACCTGTCCAGAAAGTCTGTAAAGAGGCTCCATAATCGGCAGCGAGAGCTGCCACTTCCTGTGACTCGGCCCATTCACCATCCTGGTCTTCACCAGAGGCTTATGGTCATAAAACCAATCATACACAGCGAAATCCTCATCCTTGTCCAGCTCAAGCTGAATCGCCTCGAACGGCTCAACATCTAGCAAATTATCACCATAATCCAGCACAGGCTCCTCGTCATTGAACGCCGGAAACCTCATTCTCTTAAAATGCCGGCGAGCTCGCTTCTCCATCCGCATCATGATCCACATTGTGGCCCACTGCGCCATGTAGATCGGCTCCACAACCAGCGGCGTCTGGTTCACGAATGTAATCGCTCCGGTGATATGGTACAGCACCTTCACGTTACGGACCTGCTCCGAGGTAGACGGCGTGAGGGATGAACTTGAGAGCGCCGAGGTAGACGCGCTTGTCGTGCCGGTACTTCCTGGACGACATGTCGCCGTGCTCTTTGATGATCTTCCTCACGTGCTCCGGCGGCACGTCCTCTTTTTGAGAATCGACGACGCGTCGTTCGCCGTGGCGAGTGGACCACTTGCGGGAGGAGAGCTGTTGCCATCTGCGGGCCTTCTCGTCCAGATCGGCCGGTGGTGGAATCGTGGATTCGCAGGTCGTCGCCGGCGGTGGGATTTCGGCGTTGTTCCACATGAATTGGGTTTAGGGTTTGTCTAAGTTTTGCTGGGATTTTAGGGCGGGTTGATTTTAGTGGTGGGTTTGGAAATAGTTTTGGGATGAAGTTAGGTTGTGGAGTATATATAGGTTTCTATGGTGGTGGCTCTTGTCGGTTCTGTTGGGCTAGTCATAACTCATAAGAGATCCGAATTGGAAATTGAATTTATTTTTTTTCTCTTTTGTTTTTTTCTTTTTCTATATAATGTGACTCAATTTTATTTTGAAAATCGAATTAGGCTGTTCAGTACATTTTGGTCTAACGGCATAAAGTTTCTCACATATGTGAGAAGTCATGAGTTCGACTTATAACAGACTCATTGTAGTATCTCAGTTGTTTAACTAATCAGGAAAAAATATCAAATTAGGTTATTTTAATTGATTAAAAAAATCGAATTAAGCTGTTCAAACCAAAAAAGGATCAAATTAGGGTGAAGAGTAAGGTGCAACTGTGCAAGTGACACTACCTAAGGCAGCATCAAATTAGGGTGAAGAGTAAGGCGCAAGTGAGTGAAATGACACTACCCAAGGCAGCATAAAATGATTTAAGACAAAGGGCGATGCATAATGTAGAAACAAATCACTATGAAGATGATCTTTTAAGAACTAGAAACCATATCCAAGATAGGAACTGACCTAGATACGTATTCCTTTTTCTCGAAAGACTTGGTGTGAAGATGATGACCCGTTTGTCAATTTTTGGCACAGGCAAAGTAGAGAAATTGTATAGAAATACCCAACCTGCCAAAAATTGACAAACTAAGATCTTAAATCACACTGAATTCCAAGATGCATTAAGATCGAAAAGGAAATGAGCATTGAAAACGAAAAATTGCTTAATCTTAAGTACCAACACTCCTGTCATCTCAAAGATACAAAGCAAACTCTACCCTCCACCACATAGCTAATCAGCCATTAAGAACAACCAACACCCTCCCCCATCACCCAAGTATATAAACTAAACATATACATTTATGCCCAAGAAGGCCAATAACTTATGATTCTTCATCCTTCCTCCTCAGTTTGATTTAGATCCATTTGATTTAGATCGATGACATCATTGTTCACTACGTGAGGTGAATGAGAATTCACCTTATCCTGAGGAGAAAAATCCTCAGAGTGACCCGATGTTCCCGATGATTCTGAACCTGCAGAAGTCGCTACACAGGAAGGAGCCAGTACAGTTGCTCTACCAGAACTGGAGAAGGTAACCTTAGGAAAGTTGAGACGGGCAGCGGAACCGTACATGGCCCTGGCAGCTTCATCATAAGCAAGAGCAGCTTCAATTGCAGTTGGAAAGGTACCTAGCCAGAGCCTACTTCCCCTATTTGGTGACCGGATTTCGGCAACCCACTTTCCCCATGTCCTCTGCCTAACACCTCTGTAGTTGCATCGAGAATTCTCAGGTCCTCCCTTACCTTTCATGCATCCCTTCCTAGACCCCTTGGCAGGAACTTTGCGAGTAGGTTTACTCCCATCATTGGATGATTCCAGATGGTCATTATACTCTTTCCATTTCGCAAGAGTCTCAGCCACAGGTCTAGATCCATCCTGTTTAGTATGGACTTTCTTCAAGTTGGTCATAAAGTCCAAATTGTACTGAGCTCTACAACGAGATACCTGCCAATAATAGAAAGAGGAATTTGTCTTTAGTATGACCTTGATAGACCAAAACTTAGCTTCTGGATGATATTACTTGACCAAGCCTAACCCCTCTAGACCAAACTAAAGTCAAAGCAACAACCCTCCATGCAGGCATGAGATCACCATCACATCAAAACATGGGCCAAGACAGAATAAAATGCAACAACAATTTCTTCCTTAGATAATTCAGTATATAATCATTATATCAAGTCTTCAAAACCAATATTACTTGCGAATGCTAAGCCCATATAGACAAAAAAATAAAGAGGAAAGCAACAACTTCATGCACAATCATATGCAATCAGCAAACAGACATTTAACTAATGCTTCAGTGCACTAAAACTGCAAGGTAAGTACATACAGAAGGAACAAGAAATTGCAACAAAATGTTACTGGCCACTTGGAGCACCCTCAAATTCAACATTTTCACTAGGCACACAATGGGAAATTTAAATACATTCCTAACCTTCAGCACTTTAGCATTCTGCTATCAACGACCTATCCCACACGCTCTTGCATTTATCGTCCCCAACAGTTTCACCATTGTAAAATGCAACGGATCCTTATAAAGAAAGTTGACCTATTTTACCAACACTTCACAAGATTTACTCAACTTCAACTCAGAATATGCAAACAAGGCCCTTGCTCCACAAGCATCAGAGGCAAACCTCTAGAGAGCACACTCAACTTTGGTTTTGCCGGCCATACAACCTCAAAACTCACCTCAATTTCTCTTCTGAATCTAATCCTTCAGCTCAACTAAGAATTTAACCGTACATAAAAGATCCTTTTCCAACATGAAAGAAGTCATTAACTCAATCCAAGCAACAGTTTCGAAAGTACCCGATTGGAAAATTTCCTAGAACCCACGTTTTCCAATAAACCAATACCTTATCAATCAAACGCACAAAGGAATTCATACATGCATGGAAGTATACAAACCTGACCAAACCCAATTCTTCTCCATACGATTTAACCTACCAAGTACCAACATAACACCAAAAACACATAATTCTGAACCAAAAACCGAATCCTTTAAACAACTTCTGCGATTTCTATCTTTAATCGAAAGAAATCCACACAGATCTCAGTAGAAATCGATTCAAAATTTGAAAAACAGACATCTCTTACCTTGTTCTGCTCCGTGACTCCCCAGCCTTGAATCGCAAATTGGTCTAGGGAAAACAGAACATAGAAACCCAGAATGCTATAGCTTCATAGAAACAGAGAGCAGGCGAAAGCGTTGACAACGAGTCAACGAAGAACACGGAAATTAACGAAAACCCTAATTTTAGTTGAATTTTTCCCCCAAACTGAGTTTTATTATTCGGCTCCGGTTTTTATCTTTGCCTTTTGCCATTTATTTGAAATCTTTTTGCACCGACCCGAAAATTGCCACCTACCAATTATTTGAAATTTTGGACCTTGTGAAACTACACAAAGCCCATCAACCCAATAAGCCTTTGGGCTGAAAGATCCATTCTTTTATATTTTGAATCTTTGATTATGATTAGTGTAGCAAATGGACATTTTTGAAGGATATGTTATCTCGAAGACTTGAACATGTACATTAGCAAATGGAGAATAGGCGACATGGTACGTATGGAATTGACTATATGCCACCTACTGAATTGTAGCAGCTTATCTTCTATTTCCATTGCTAAATGCTTAATCATTTATAGTGTCTTGATTGAACCAGGGGTGGAGGCATAACTATATGTCAAGGGAGACCGAGTAAAAAAGTAAAAATTACATAATATTTGAAAATTGAATAATTGTATATATATATATATATATGAGTACAAAATTAAAAAATAATTAACTTTTGTATTTTGGACATCATACTAGACTTAAAAAACTGATATGAAATTAGTTGTTCATCAATACACAGTATTTGTACATAATAGAATGAGAAAAAAGAAGAAATTATTCATTATGGAATTGATTACGAATAGAGTATATGGCAAGAGATGATCAAGGAAGGAGAAGTAAATTGTATAAATTAAACCTATTAACAAGAAAGGATGTTAATCCTATGATTTATTATTGGAAAGAAAAAGAGGCCAAACCTTATAATTTACAAAGCTTATACTTCAATTATATCAAAACATCTTCATAATACATGATGATACACAAGTTTTAAAAAATTGCGCAACCCTTGGTCTAAATATAGCTCCGCCATTGCTAATACACACTAATTTAGGAAGTAATAAATTCTCTTAATGCATCAGATCATATATGCTCCTATTGTTCATCTTGGTTAAAAAACTGCATAAATCACTTTTAGCTAATTGTACAATTAGCTCTGTCTCCCACTTTCATCAGTGCCTTGCATCTCTTTCGGCTTATAATGAACTAAAATTTGATGCCATGGTTGTCTTTTTCTGGATCTCGATTCTTCACTTTCTTTTTTTCACTCAATGATCAAACTTAGTTGGTATCAATGGGTCCTGATGTGTTTGCTTATTGATTATTGCCTTTAATATATCATGCTCGAATAAATAGAAAATGGTCTACCATTCATTGCATCGATGATTTTTTAGTTGTATCTAACATGTAATAGACGATCAAGGTGAAATAACATCGATGCGGTGCCAACTAGTAATAGACTACGAGTTTTTGGTCCCTGTTTAACACAAAATTTTGTGAATAAATCCACCCCTGGTTGTTATGATTTGATTCTCGACTCATTTCAGCTTTTGTGTTCTGCATTATTGATCGAAGATGGCCCAGATTATCAAATGTGTTCATCTTTGTGGATAACCATCAACTTCTTCCCAACCCCTCCCTTCATGTAATGGGACCTATATCTTTGAATATGTAAGTTATGAGGTCCTTGACGAGTTAGGGAAACTTTCATTAGAGTCCTAAATTTTCTGGGTCCATGCACCTTTGTTTAACTCAATCATGCATGCTAGTCTACAACAAGTACCTCACAAGGTTTTCACGCTTTTACATATTTGTTTTCAAAGGGTTATAAGAAATATCTGGCTCAGCATTATAGCAAGAAGCCAAGAGCGTACAGAAGGAAAACTCTTCCATCCCATGAAAGAAGGAAGGAACCTGCAATTCACTGGAAACAAGTTGATTAATTTGATATTGTATGTTTGTGATGCTTATTTTGGTTTCTTCCTCCCCAAGTTCGGCCAAGTCAATTTCAAGCAGTGTCGACAGCATTTTGTTGAAGAAACCAATGCTAGACTTTCATTTCCATTTTCGTTATAAAACAGAAAGAAGGAAATTGAATGTTTTTGTCGGTGAGCCGTTGGTTAGCTAGTCTAATTAACGTCATAGAGATCACGAGTTCTAATCCCATAGACAATAAACATGCGAACTCTCTATTTGAACATTAGTCTAACTATATGAGCTCATACCTACACAGCTACACTCATTACTTAAGTTCAATAAGTACTGTTATCATTCAAACAAGTTTCACATGCATGTTTAAACTAAGCAAATATAGCTCAAACTCGATGGGAAAATTCTATGATGTGAACATAACTTTCACTATATGAACATGTCATATATGATTTTTTGGTGAAATGTCCTATATGATATGTATGAAGAATAGTGTTAATTAATTTGATACACATGTTTCACTTGTTTGGTCGTAACTTAAAACTCTAAAAGTACGTCGATCCATCATTGAAACAAATCGTACTCTATGAGCTCATAATTCACTTAAAGAAGAGTGTTAGCTTGGTAGACCGTATACTCATTATGTAAGAGTAGCCAGTGCTATCAATTAGAACTCGAACTCAATACAGACATACCTTCACTATATGAACATATCAGATATGATAAATATGAAGAATTGTGTTAGTTTTGGTATGCATCTTTCACTCTCACATTCGTAACTTAAAGCTCTACGAGTCGATCCATGATGTAAAACAAGTCACACATGTTCTCATGCATAGCTCAAAATTGCTAATGACATTGGCTTCTTTTGCCATGGACCCGAAGTGTTCTCTTGGTTACAGAAAAGGGCCTCTGTTTGATGATGAGACTTCTTCAATGATTACACACAATTACCTCTAGCCCTTTGTTAAATCCAAGAGCGACCCTTTGCTCATCATCTGTGTCCTCCAAGATAAGCCAAAAGGGTACCCCAAATCAAAACCTCACCCCCACAAAAAATGACCTAATTCAGGGTCCACTCTGTGATTCTCCTCTGTTTTTCTTCACCGTTTCATAGCTTTCATCTCCATTTCCCCACCCACCCGTTACCATCAACCTCAAATTCAATTCCCCCATAACTCGCCCGTGACGAAATTGTACCCAGTTCACAGTACATTGTCTCATTGTCTGAAAGTAAAAACAAAAAACCAACAGTAAAAAGGTTACCCAATGGCAAAAGAAAATTCATATTTCACATTGATGCTCATCGTTCCCTATCTTACAAACTAAGATCATAACCAAGCAACCAAAAAATGGGAACCAATCCAACATGGAGCACATGTCTTATGCTTTTTTTTTTCTTCATCCCGACCCTTTTTACACAACATTCCATTTTCCCATTCTACCACCCCTTCTGCAAACCCTAGTGACGGTGGTGCACACACTCGACTGGAGTGACTGGGAACCTAGCACTATCAGTGCAGTAGTCATAGACCATGTGGTGGTTCTTAACCCAAACCAGCTGGTGGTTCTGGTGGACGTTAAGCTCGGACAGCACAGGCTCATCCCACCAGTACTTCTTGTCTCCATTGCTGCTGCACTTCTTGGCGTTATCGGCTCCAGCCACCGAAACCGGGCACTCACAGGCATTGATGTCAAAGCCTTTGTAAGATGCAACAAAGGGTCCATGGGACCAATCGGTCTTGACCCTCCCGCCCTGTGTGGCCCAGTCGTCGGCGTTCCAGATTGAGCTGTACACCCCCATAGCCTGGTCCTTCGGGAAGGGCACCCCCTTGCTTTCCATGTTGGTGTGTACCCTAATCGGAGTCTCGTCTACTAGAAATCTACAAAAATGAAGCAAAGCATTAGATTAAGAGGAATAATAACAACAATGATTCTTGCTAATGGCACAGGCCAAATGGACCAAACAGACCCTACAGACATCATCATGCAAGATTCGTTGCCCTTTTTCATGGGGTACCCCAACCTTTGTTGTTTTACTTTCCAGCTTTCATATCATCCCACACTGGGCTCATGTATCATAGCAATTACATGATTGACTCCCACAGTTAAAAACTATTTACTAAGAGTGGGATAGTAAGTAATCTGTGCTTACACTACTTGGCGCTGGTTCCAGAAAATGGAATAGGAGTGGAAGTCCTTAGTTGGGTCGAACCAAAGGTCGAGCCTTTGCTCTCTGTTGCCGACGCCATTGATGTAGATGTTGGTCTGGACAGAGTAAGGCTCCCCTGTAGTGTTGCCCAGAAACTCGAAATCAAACTCATTATGCAGTGGACCGTCCGATGACATCTGCAAAAGTAAATTCAATACCAACGTCAGAGTCGCTGGAATTCCATCAATTTCCAGTAGCATAAAGACAATAGGAATTGATTGTATAAAGTTACAATCTTTCATCATTTACTGAGATTAAAAAAACAGGGGGATAATCTCATAATGATTCTTAGTTAAAAAAATCCAGAATTGACCGGATGAAAACAAAAAACAATGAATGCAGGGATTAAGAATTTTCACGAGAGAAACAGAGAGTAGGTAGAGATACCAAATCCAATCTAGCTGAGCTGTTTTCAATCTAGAAGAATTTAACGTAATAAAATTACACTATTAAACGATAGGGTAAATTTTGCTCACATAGAAAGCAGTGACAGTTCCGGCAGAGTCACCCTCTACGAGCTTAATCTGTACGGTCACTTTCCCAAACATGTACTTGTTCTTGGATGAGAATCCAGCTCCTGTAAATATTCAAAACCGGTCCGATTAAGATTAACACATAAATAGAGCTGATATCAATGAGATGAAATGAAGAATGAACACTGTACACACCGGAATAATTGTCGAGCTTCATATGAAGAAGCTCGCCCTCGTATGTGAAATGGTCAGAAGCCCAGTAAGGCTGGAAAAGCTCATCGAATTTGGCCGAGCTAACCAGACCCAAAAACAATGAGAGACCCAAAATGACACTCAGAAACAAAGACATGGTTTTCGCCATTGAAGAAGAAGAAAGAGCTCAAGAGCTTTGGAATAGTAGAGAAGAGTGAGAGTGAGAAGCTCAGAGTCTGTAGAGACACGAGAAAAACACCACCTTTTTATAGCCCAAGGCCTCCATGAGAAAAAGGACCCCACGTTCCACGTCATCTGAGTTCAGCCTCCACGTAGGCAGGCCACGTAGGAATACAAATATCGATGAATTTAAAATTGTAGCCGTTAGTCTGCTCCCACTTATGAGTTATGAGCTGGCCAAAGCTGTGCGCCTACGACATGTCCTTAATCCGGAAAAGTAAAGGGTACAGATCTCAGCCAATGAGGGACGAGCACGTGTGGAGTTCCAGCTGGTGCACTGACTTGGCCAGTTGTCACCGGTGATGAGACAAATTTGATGAAAGTTCGAACGTTTAGGTGAGTGGGGCCTAAGCGCTGTGGACGAATGAGAGGAGGGGATTGGGAACTGAAGCCGGGAGAGAGGGACGCGCGGGCGGGGGCGCGTGGTGGGAGAATCTCGGTGTGTGTGGGAAGGCTTTGGCTTTTTTATCAATCTTTGTTTTTGGGCTTTGAGTGGTGATGGAAGTGGCAGTGTGCCAGCTCAGTGTACCAATCGCACTATGCCAAATCCATAATGGCAATTACACCTTTGTTTTTGTTTGGGCTCATCGACATGCGTGCCGTATTCATAGAATTTTCAGCTAAGTAAAAATTATCAATGTTAAATCCCATTAATAATGTTAAAGGAGGCACTAATGTGTTTGGTCTCATTTATCGGGTAGATGAAAAAGTTGGTACTCATATAAGGATTATTTGTGTTGTTTCGATTTTAGTAATTTCATTGATACTCTATTTCAAGTGACACCTTAGTCGTGAAATGAAGTAGACAAATATATCACTCTTCATATAAGGTTCATCTCATAAACCCAATAAGAAAATGATTTAAGATGTTTCATTCGCGTTGTTTTATTTAAAAGTCAGCTGAAACACTGACTTAACGAGATGCATCAGAGAGATTCAACTTAGTATCACAATATTTCCTCAACAATCACCATCCAAAAAAAATATGCTTCCGCAACACTCTCAATGCACTAAGCCTAAGAATGACGGATATAGAGCCTTACTCTTAATATTGTTTGTTTTGTTACTACGAGAGCATTGAAGTATGCATTGATTTTGGAATGGGACTGCTACTATAGTTCTAGAGAAGCTGAGAGAATGGGTGAGAGTGTGGTCCAACTTGGATAATAATAGATAGGGATGCCCCATTTTAAATAGGACTTGATGCTCCATTATTAGAAGCTTTATGCTCTAAATACAAGTGGCTAATCATGTTTTCTCCTCCATAAGCCACACAAGCAATTAAACTATGCAATAAATTAGAGAAGTACTGGAGCTACCGGAAAGAAATATAAAACTGGTAAACCTTTTTTTGGTAAATACAGTACATTATTACATTTTACATTTTTGTTTTAAAATCTGCAAAAGAACTGTGAAGTGTGCTTTATACAGCCTTAGAAAAAGGTGCTGAGCTTGGGCAATGAATGGCTCGGATCCAAATGGCTTGAGATATTTTGGTGAGTCTGATCACTGGTGCTGTAGTACACAAGCCGTGCTATTTGTATTTACTTGGCAGGACAGTAGGGTTCAATTGTATGGACTATGGAGCACGGTTCTTCTAAGATTAATATTATCACATCCTTCCATTCAGAAAAATATATATATCATCATTTCATTCAAAAAAGAGGAAAAACAAAAACAGAGTTCTGGCATCAAGCTGCAAATCATATTATTTAGTGTAGAAAGTTACCTCTTTCGATGCTTATACTGTTTACGTCGTCGTTTGCATCGACAATGAAGAGATTTTTATGATGGATAAATGATGTTCTTACTTCTCTACATTTTTGAATTCAAAATACATTAAATTATGTAAAGAAGTAAGATCAGTCAGAGCTTAAAGAAATAGAAGTATGCGTGAGACTTGTTCAATACGAGGGTGGATGAGTGGATTACACTAAAACAATAAAGAGGATTATAGAATGTTTTCCTAAACAATGAATTTAAATCTAGATCAATATATTTAGAATATGCCGTACATGTTCTATGTTGCGATCTCATTCTCACATAGTCACAGTATGTCGCGCTGACCAAACAATCCTGCAAAATATATGTTATCACTTTTTGTTTACATGCAATCTCTGCAAAATGTATCAAAAACAATAAATAAAAATAAACTCATAATCGGTTTTGGTTAATTATTCTCAAATTCCTAGAATTCAAAAATAAGAATGATTGCAATTGATGGTTTCTTGCACACAAAAACAGTCTCAGAGCAAAAGGGAAAGGGGATAGCTATGAGCCTATGACCCATCATCACAATTTGCATACAGGGAAATTTAAGACTTAGCAGAACCGCAGAAGCAATATAGGATACGCCTTCATCACCTTCATGGGGTCACAGACACCATTCTTGGCAAACCGGCTCAGAAACCTACTAGTTCTATTAGTTCATTTTCGAAGCATCGCAGACCTCTGAGATTCAATCTAAACCACCATGGGGCACACATGGATTCAGGATTAAAAGAAAAAAAAAAAATGAAGGAATTTGATGACGTTTCTGGGATTTGTAAATTAGAAAAGGAATGAAAATGAGGCAATAATGCGGCAAGAGATATAGGATAATTGATAAACTATCTGGGATTATAGGATAATTGTGAAAAACTGAGTTAAAAATAAAAAATAAAAAACAAAATAGAGGACAGCATATGTCAGATTAAACAAGGACTTTGATTTGACGATGGAGTGGAGTAGATAGATGGTGGTAGAGTGCACGCATCTTGACGTCAATATGTCTTATCGATCCGAATGATGATGATGTTGCTGCCTTCAATGTTTACTGACTTGATCCCACTTCGACGATCTCCTGGCCTATCACCCACCGGTGGTTTAGGTTTAGGGTTTCGCAGCTGATGAATTATATTACATACCACCATTTCTCAAGCGGCTTGCTCTTATCTGAGTGTAAGATCCAAGTACCGAGACAAAATTACGCGCGTAAATGTAGACAGGCAGAATGTTACTATTGTTTCGAAGAAAATTTAGAACCCAGCCAATGTGTTATGCGGAAGGATGGACTTGTTTTCGTTTCCATGAGTGAGGATTGGTGTCATGGTGTGGTTTCTACAGGAACGAGGAGATGAGAGGCGAACTGGGCACGTGAAATGCGTTTGAATTATTTGAGGGTTTCGATTTTCATGGGAGGTGACGGCTGTTTGCATTGGAAGACAGAGAGAGCCAAATGCAAAAGCTCAATCTAGCACACGTGACACCAAAATTTGATATAATATACACCCTGACATAAGTGAGATGCAAAATTTGATGTCACGTGCAGACAAGCTTTACCTCTCTGTGTATCGAACTCCATTATTTTCTTGCAAATGCGAAACCTGCAAAACCACCTTGGAAAGTTGGAAGCCATTGCATAGATTTGGCTCATGCTAACGAGCTTTTGTGATCTCAAATGATACCTGGGGGTGTTGGTTTTGTTCTTGCCCTTCAATGGGAATCATTCACTTTTTCAAACAAGGCCCAGGAGTTTATTGTTTGAGAATTAGGAGCGCCAGTTTTCAAAATGCAATGCCCTACTGTCACAAGTTCCAAGCACAAAACATAAATGTTGGGTGAATACCTAACATGGTGTGGGTGTGATTGTATTGATTGTGGCACTGAGAGACGTGTGAACCTCATCAGGTGCCAATGACTCAAATTACACAACAAGAAACAGTATGTAATCCCAGATCAGGGAGGAAAATTAGAATTCTATTTTTGCAGAAGAACTTGATCGAATGGCTGTTATCCAGAACCAAATAGCACCCAACTGGTTCTCTTTAAACAAGTTATATCCAGGAATTACACAATCCTCATATAGTGAAAACTTTATCTGAACTGTGCTAACAATGTTTGAAGCTGTCAAGAGTTTGTAAAATGATTTGAGAAAAAGGCGAAGCATTGCCACGAAATGCACATTCAAGTTCTTAGACAAGACTTTACTCCTTTATGCCTAAGATAATCCTATTTACAACATCAACTGGCAAAGCATAGGCTGGATCTATGGGTTTCACCCCTGGATATTCAAGAAGGGAAAGTCCTGCATCAACAAGCACCAACCTCAGTCAAGTGATATACATTGTGGCAAGTAAACAACCAAGACAAAAAGTATAAGCGAAGTTTTTCTTTTGTTTACATCCGATCTCATCTTGCTGACTGATACTTACAGAAGGTAAATAAGAATTTATATCTTATGTAAACATTTTGGAAATTATGACTAATATCCCATCTAGAAGCATAGGCTCCAAATGGGCATCCACTGTGATCCTTGAGAAATACTAAACAGTTTTATTAAGTAAAACAACAGGGCAGAACCAAAGCAATTCTGTACCTGCTACACCAAAGTATGTATGGTAGGCATCACAGGCATCATCTGGTCTGTCAGAAATTCCTCCATTCTCAATGTCCTGAAAGTTTTAATATTTAAACACATCATCTCAGATAAATTCATAGTCGCATGATTAGAATTTCACTTTGGAAATTCCTAAAGAATATACTAAATATACAAACAGGTTAGGTAAAACCTGACAGTCTAAAATGAACTTGGCAAGCTTTTCCTTATCGATCCAATGAACTCTGTCAATCATGATCAAACTAGAGAGAACCCACCAAGAGTAGCACACCTGAAACGAAGCGGAAATGCAGTGAAGAAGATTCCAGTAATGCTATAGAAATTCACATTTCAATCATGAAATCACACACATGAGTATCTCCCGGGATGGCCATCCACACCCAATGAACCACAAATGTAGCAAGGTAGTTCAAGAATGATAAAAGAAAGAACTAATTTCAGTTTACCCCCATCAACTTTAGGTTGATCATCATCTTAGTCATTCTTTCAATTTCATCAATAACACCCCTCAACTCCCAATTTTCATCAGTCGTGTCCAAACCTCCGTTCTCCATCCAATTCCTCCGTCAAGTGATGATGTGACATCAAGAAGAAAATCAAATTCCGAAAAACCTCCTAAGTTGACCATTTTCCCCCCATATCGATACACATCTTCGTTCCCATCAAAACCTCCTAACCTAAGTGATTTTGGTGGGATTGAATGCAATTTGTCTATTTTGCCCTTTTTTTGTGGGCTCAGCCACTTCAAATTTGGTTTTCTTCTTCATGCAAGTCATTACATGACGGGGGAATTGGATGAAAAACGGATATTTGGACACGGCTGATGAAAATTAAAAGTTGAAGGGTGTTTTTGATGAAATTGAAAGAAAATGGACTAACATGATGATCGACCTAAAGTTGATGGGGGTAAACTGAAATTAGTCCTAAAAGAAACATATGCAATTTAATTTTTCAGAAAACAAAAATTATAAAATAAAATACAATGCAACACCTACATCAGGAAGCTTCTCTGGACGGCCATTAAGACCTCCTGCTTTAACTTGCCGCTCACACAACCACCATCCAAGAAGGTCCTTGTCAATACGATGTAGAGATCCTGTGATAGCAAGAGCACCCACACAACAGAAAACTGCATCACAATGGACATAGCAGATCATCAATATTGAGTTTATATCGGCATATATATAGCACAACTGCACGATCACTATTCCTTACTGGATCAGACATGTTGTTTTATATTAAGATTGTAGATACATCTATACACTTGGGACAAAAGATTTAAGAAGATATGTCTCGAGGTACCAGATAAGTTACTCTGAAGATCAGTTTCTCTAAAATGTCAACAGATTGTACACGTATGACATAATAAATCAGTAGACAAATTCAAAAACTCATGCACCAGTTCATGGTGATTGATTTTTTTTTTTCTGTAGTTAAAGGTTATCACAAAATTCATCTTTCAACCAAGTCAGCAATGTCACTGACAAATATCTTAACTGAAAAGGAAAAAACAAAAGAATGACAATCTAAGCTTAAAACTTGTTTAGCAAGATCAGGTGCTATTGCCATTGAAAAGAAAAGAAAGAAACACCTTAAATAATGTAGGAAATTCCCTACTCGAAGTACAACTGATAATGATAGTGATTGAATCTGTCCTAAGCATGAACCCTACTGGAAAACCTATACACAATTTCTATAACAAGAAAAATTACAAAAAAAGAAAAGAAAGAAGAAGCCAAAAATAGATATATAACATGACGTTATGATTAAGCTTTAAACAGTGAGTGAATAACAGAATATGACTAAACCCTAAAACCAAGTGTGCGTATGACATAACAGAGTTAGAGTCGTTCAGGGTAGATAACATACTTTGACCTGCATGAGACTCCCCACCAGGCGTGCATCCAAATCCGCCATCATGATTTTTACAACTCAAAATGTAGTCCACAGCCTTCTCCACATTAATTTTATCCAAACGATGTAGTAATGCTAGACAACAGATGGCAATATATGAAAACCTAAGAAGGAAAAATAATATTCTTAGTTGGTTTGTAGTTTCATTTTGTTTTCAATATCTTTCATTTGTTATGCGGAACAGAAAATAAACTGTAAGTGGATCATGCTTTAAATAAAGGTACAGTAACTTAACATATCATACTATACAAAGGAAATAAAAAAAGAGTACCGCGTATCAACTTCACCCCAAATGTCCCCAGAAAATGAGCCATCTTCATTCTGCAGCCCAGCTACATCTGAGTTGAGTGTTAAGCCAGACAAAATTCGCTAAATTCATTCATGCCCCTTTCATCAATAGTCAGTTGCTTACTTAGTGAATTCCTGTCTCTACTAAAAATACTTCTATAAGCTCTAATTTATACGCTTCCTTCAACACATAGGCCAATTGAAAAAGTAATGAAGATTTATTCCAAAGTCTAAAAAATATATATACCAAAAGGATACAATTTGCAATCTTCTCGATATCCAATACATCAACATTGTCAAATAAGGCCAAAACCTGCACAGCACTTAAGGTATATAGTATGTGCGGGTCATGTCCAATGTTACCACCAAAACCACCTGCATAAACAACACCATAATCAACATTCTCCTTACAACTCCAAATCACCAAAGAAACACTGAGGATAAAAGTACACGTTTACTATTGTTGGGGGTAAGAAATCTATACGAGCTAAATACCTGATTCATGCTGGCACTGGAGGACCTCCGAAACAACTTCATTGACATCAACAGTGTCAAGCTTTCCCAAAAGGTCAAGAGTGGTCAAACCCCAGTATGCCCCATTCAATCTTATATGCTCCATCAAAACTGACTCATAAGTGTCCTTTTCCTGAGATAGCATCACATTGTTGTTAACATTATGTAAAATATATAAACCAAAACATCTATATGTGTAGTTGGACTCAAAATTCGACCTGTGCCTTCGATAGAATGAATTGAACATGTTTCCTAGCTGCCAGCTCCACCATCTGCTAAAATTTCAATATTAAGCAAAAGAGTATAGGAGAGCACCCTTCAAACAAAGACTAAACTCAGTATCAAAAGAACCAACTACAACTCAAAATCAATCCATAGTAAATAAATATCAGAGAAGCATCCTCAACAAAGTAAATGAATTTTGAAATAAAAAATTTTGGGGATATTTCTGAAACCATAAAATGTTGATCTCTATCTCTCTCCCAAACTCTCCAAATCACCACTTCTAGAGATTTCTGATTGGTGTTGAGTTAGTCATGAAGCCAGAATTTGGAGAGAAAAAAGGGATGAACTCAGTGGGCAAGAAAACCGTCTTGACTTCCAATTGTATTTCTGATTTAATCTCCATATGGTTGAATTTCTGTTGTGTGAATAACTTTGTTTGAACATTGAATGCTCCCTGGCAAAGATTATGTGCATCAGCCGAAACGCATTACACAGGTATTGTTTCTTAATCTTACTGAACCTATATGGGTCCATCACTGGCTTATTGTGGACTGAATTGAGTTAACTTTTGCTTGCAATAAATTAGTGACTTCTGTAGAGAGGGTATTTTTGCTAGTAAGTTTCTTGGTGGACCTTGAGTGATATGTGTATATATGTGTAAGTATATCTATAGGGTGTAATCTCTTGTTGCTTTAAGCATCCTTTGTGTGATAGGGTGTTTCTGTATGAAGGATTCCAATTTGATGAGGAGTGTGACCACCTTAGTTCTTTGTTATATTACCAACTTCTACATTACGGACTATCAGTATATTGATTTATAAAGATTGCTTATTAGTTGTGAACTATCAGGCAAATGAGGGATGAAATATACTGATAACTACAGAGCATAGTGACTAGTTTTTCAGTTTATTGGTTAACTAGAGTCCATTGCTTATGCTAAGAAGAAAAGGAGAGTGAAAGTGGTAGCCACCATTATAATGTCATCACTTCTTATTTTCGGTTTCATTATCTGCATCTTTGATCGGATTAGGAAGACACAAAGGAGGCTTAGGAGAGGTAATTACATCTTATGAATAAGTGCCTCTACATCTTATCTACATATTATGAACTCCCTTAAAGATTAGTGCACTTCATTTTTCATTTTTCACTACTGAACAAGTTCCGATAAATCAGCTGAAAGCAGAGAGGAACCATATGAAGAACACATGGAAGACTTAATCTTTTTTCATGATACTATTTCAGCTGCTACCACTAATGGGAAAACTTTCCAATTCCACTTAGATGAATATGGCTTCAACTAATCTCTATCTCTTACAC
Source organism: Fragaria iinumae (assembly GCA_009720345.1). Classification (NCBI taxonomy): domain Eukaryota; kingdom Viridiplantae; phylum Streptophyta; class Magnoliopsida; order Rosales; family Rosaceae; genus Fragaria; species Fragaria iinumae. The sequence goes on along the minus strand of CM019122.1, from coordinate 37,322,050 downwards.
CCAGAAACTACCAATAAACTATCTTGTAAGTTGTAATCAAAACAACAACAAAACCCAACAGAAAGATCAAAGATCAAATTTTGCACCATAAATATTCATATCAAGGTGAACCCAGAAATCTTAGATCACTCAACTAAACTCCCATTAAATTGATTAGCCGGAAAATAAAAAATAAAAAATAAAAAAACGTAAACAGTGAATCAGACATGGAAAGACGAATCTTACTTCTGATGTTTCTGCAAAACTAGTTTGGTTTCTTCTTCTCTGCTCAAGTCTTAACGACGTCGTATGATGACGGCTGATGTTAAAACCCCCTAAAGTTGTTATTCTCTCAAAAAAAAAAAAAAATGTATTCAAGTGTTATAAAAAAATCAGGATCAATGATTAAATAATAACATTAGAAGTAACAAAGATAAAACGGTTAACAAATGTTCTTTGACGATAAAACAATACACTTATTTAAATTCTTTAAACTGTTGTCCATAAATTTTTTAAAAATTACATGTCATGTCACTGATAAAAATAACAACACATTAACCACGATCATCTCTCTCACACTCTCTCAACTCATCTCTCTCAGTCTCTCTCTCCGGCGAATCACTCTCTCTGGCGAACCCGTCGTCCTCCACCGAGAGATTGATGCCGTTACCAAAGTGAGCTAAGAGAGAACAGATTTAGAAGCACACGACGAAGCTCTCTGCCGTCGTCGTCGACGATTTCATCCTCTTTGATTTTTCTTTCATCCTTCAACAAATCTTTTATGTCATGGCTTTTCGGATTAATTTTGATCATCGTCTTCAGCTTACAAGGTAAGCTAATATGTTTCTCTCTTCTTTATCAATTGATTGCTTTTTCTTTTTTATGTGATTAAAACTAAAAATAGAAAAAGAAGCTTGAATTCATGGGTTTTATTGTATTTTGGGTATGTCATTTATGAAATAGAATATTGTGTCATGAATCTTTTATTGATTAGATTGTAAATGTATGTTTGTTTGGGATGTTTAATTTGTGTTATGTTATTTGGTTATGCACACAAGATGTTTGAGGAAATGTCTGTGAATGAATTTCGGTGTTTTTGCTCAATGAGAGCGCAGTGGACCTTGATATGCTACCGAGGGCTAGCATTCTCAAGTTCTTGAGCAAGGAATGTGAGGAAAGAAATGCTATACGCTGCAAAGAGATGCGCATTAAAGATGAAACCTTAAGAAATACAGAATTCTGCCCAGATTTTCAGTCAAATTCGACGGCTAATTGCGAGCAGCTCAGAGCGATCCAGAAAACTTCCCTTATATCAACGGAAAGCTAGAAGAGTCTAGTTTCCAGAACATTTCGCGGATCATTGATAGCTATTTTGTAGAGGAAGTTATAGCCGTCGGAATGAGGGAAGGTCATTCTGCAGAAAACTGGAAAAGGAAGGAGAAAAGTCTACCAAGCAAGTGTTTAAGGACTTAAAGTGTTTAAGGAGATGCAGAGAGTTGGCGGTTTTGTTGACCAGCTAAATGAAAGATTATTTGTGTGGAACATATCTCTATTTATTAAGCTTGATGTTTCTATTTTTGGGTTCTTCATTTTCAACACCCAAACAACTTCATAATGTTTTATACTTATGCAGATTGCATTGAGGGAAGGTAGTGATAAAATCATACTGAAATCAATGTTAAGTGCACTGAAGCATGGTGACAACAATGGTTCCATTTCCCTTTCTGTTCTATTTTGTAATGAATTTTGGATTAAACGATGAATGAGGAAAGCCAGAGTTCTAAGAGTTGTGTTAGAACTAAATTGTTTTCCTAGGTATTCTTAATTTTATGATTTACAATTAATACAAATTGTTTTGCTTTGCCATATTATGTGTTCTGTGTGAGAAAAAAAAAAGTGTAGCTCTTTGTGTAGCTTGTCTGTAGTTACATGGATAGTTACATGCATAGTTACATAAATAGATAGTTACATGCATAGTTACATGGATAGTTACAAGGATAGTTACATTGATAGTTAGATAAGTAGCTTAATGTAGGTACACAAGTCATTTACATAATAATAATTGCAGCGTCCCGCTGTGTATTAGAACAGAAATCTATTAAAATCCATGTAACTAGCAATCTGTAGTTACATGAATAGTTACATTGATGGATAGTTACATGGATAGTTACATAGATAGTTACATGCATAGTTACATAGATAGTGTTGATGCAAGAACCCGTAGGCTATGCGGAACCACGGTGGAACATGAACAATTATGAATAAGAGAACATGGGCAAGAGACAGGCATATAGTGGTTCACCATGCCTCGGAGGACATGACTACGTCCACTTAAGATTCCACTATCATGGCCAATAGGCCTTCGGTGTTACAAGAGCATCCATCCATCCCGCCCGGGAGGAATGGGGGAGGGAGTGGGGATGAGTCGAAAGACTAAAGGTCCTTTCTACATAGGGGGAGCCTTCTTTTTATAGATAAGGAAGATTCCCTTTTGTTATACATTTTCGATGTGGGACAATTATGCATTCATCTTATCATGGTGCCTTTTTGTGGAGCTTGGAGGAGCACCATCCCGATGTGGTACCGATGATATTTCACCACGGCGAGGTAGCCTGGACGTCGGTCTACAAGTTTCATGACTGGTCTATGGGCAGAGAAGGTAGTTTACTGACTACCGACTACAGATAGTTACCTGCATAGTTACATAAATGGATAGTTACATTGATAGTTAGATAAGATAAGTAGCTTAATGTAGATACACAAGTCATTTACATAATAATAATTGCAGCGTGCCGCTGCACCGCAACGGCAGCGTCCCGTTGCGTATTAGAATAGAAATCTATTAAAATCCATGTAACTACCCAGGTAACTAGCAATCTGTAGTTACATGGATAATTACATGCATACATAGATGAATAGTTGCATGCATACATAGATGGATAGTTACATAGACAGGTTAATATCGTTACATGGATAGTTATCAAACTATATGTAACTATCCATGTAATTATCAAACTGTAGTTACATGGATAGTTACATGGATAGTTACATTGATAGTTACATAGGCAGGTTAATGTCGTTACACAAGTGTAACATGTATGTAACTACCCATGTAACTATCAAACTGTAGTTACATGGATAGTTACATACATGAATAGCTACATGCATAGTTACATAGGCAGATTAATGTCGTTACACAAATGTAACATGTATGTAACTACCCAGGTAACTATCAAACTATAGTTACATAGATAGTTATATGCATAGTTACATAGATAGCTACATGCATAATTACAATGATAGTTACATAGATAATTACATGCATAAATGGATAGTTACATTGATAGTTACATGCATAATTACAATGGATAGTTACATGGATAGTCACAAAGATAGAATATAGTGCAATTGTTGTTCTTGTATAGATAATTTGGTCTACATTTAAGAGACCAAGATGTAGTCAAATACATTTCTCTTTACATACTTTTCTATAAGATAAATAAAATTAATGTCCAGTAATAAATCTTTTATATATGTTGCCAACCATAGATGCCTTGGGATAATCATGTTTGTGTTGTCTCAATTGCAAGTCTAATACTCTACATAGAAACCCAACGAAACTGAGAAAGAATTAAGAGAAGTTTGACACTGCCAACCATATGCCTTAGGATAATCATGTTTGTGTTGTCTCAAGCTGCAATTGTGGCCAACTCAAACAATTATACCATAAACCCGTCAAAAAATTGGGGGAAAATCTAAAAAAAACCCTAAAATCCTAAGGAAAATGGTAAGTGAGTGCGTACCTTCTTCGAATCTCCGAGTCGGGTCCATGTTCTTAAACTCCTTGTGGATTCAAGACTAGAGCGCGCCTTCACCGGATCTATCGTCAACCTCCAGTCCATTTTTATCGGATCCATCGAATTCCAGCGTCGGAACGTTACCGATTTCGACCAATTCTTTGATAACAACCATATCTGATTCTTCGACAACTCTGAGCCTGATCTCGTCCCTCTTCTTCGCCGCCAACAACTTGGCCAGGATGAAGGGATGCAGGAGAGAGAGAGAGAGAGAGAGAGAGAGAGAGAGAGAGAGAGAGAGAGAGAGAGAGAGAGAGAGAGAGAGAGAGAGAGAGAGAGAGAGAGGACGAAACTCAAAATGATTAAAAAAAAAACATGTGATATTAGAGAGAAGGGTATAATGGTCACGTAAAAAGTATAAAAATACACTTTTTTATCATTTAAAACGTTATGAGGTGACCATTTTATCATGTAACATGTTTTAATAGTGACATTTTTATCAAGTGGAACATTTGAAGACCATTTTATCATTTGTACCTTTAAATGATAGTTTAGTGTTATATGCCCAAAAAATTAAAGAAAACTGCGGCCCAATACTGTATCAGTTGGCAAATTATAATCAACCGCGGGCCTTTTCCCCAGGCTCATGATGTTAAATATAGGGATTTTTTTTCTTTGGGCTTTTATTTAACATCATGGGCCTGGGAAAAAGGCCCGCGGTTGATTATAATTTGCCAACAGATACAGTATTGGGCCGCGGTTTTCTTTAATTTTTCAGCAATTGTTCATGATCATGATAGTTTTTTAAATTAAAAGCCCAAACGCAGCTTCAAAAGCAACAATTCATGCTCAATATCATTTGGTCTAGAGGCATAGTCTCTCGTTAATGAGTGAGATGTTGTGAATTCGACTCACAAAGTTGTAATATGTGATAAAAAAACTACAATTCATAGCTTCCAGAAATAGCTTTCCTAAGAATCTATTCTGCCCAAAACCAGCTTTAGAGTGTTTTACCAAACACCAACTATGATGCCCAAAAGCAGAAGCAGCTCAGGAAGCAGCCTCAAACTGGGCCTTCATGTTGCTCAATTCATTCAATTGTAGTAGAGACTAGAGAGTGTAATCCAAAGACTCTTCCAATGTCTAACCTGAGCTTGGCCAGCTACGGTAGCACTGTTCAAACTTCGAATGTTACGAGAGTGACAACAGATTACAAGCCAAGCCCTTGGAGTGACGAGTTTCTTTATTCGTTATAGCATAATAAATCACGTGCCACACTTGTTGTTGTTTAACAACTAACAATATCCATCATTCGATCAGTTCTAAACTTCTGATGTTATCAGCTCGATGATGCATGCAGCCACTTGAATAATGATATTAGCTTGATGATGCATGCGGCCACTTGAATATCCAACTGACAAACCAACACTGGGTGGTTGAAGGATAGGCTACAAAACCTAATGTCACCAAATAAAACCTAAAGAACAGAAAACAGAGAAGCATCCTCAACCAGTTACTAGTGTTCATTTGTGTACAAACTCTCCAACTAAATGAGAAAAGAAAGATGACTTATTTATGAGTAAAACTATAAAACATACAAATATGGCATTTTACTGATTGAAGAAGCGATTATGACTCTATGCTAAGGCTTGGCAGACGGGTGAAGTTGCTGCAACCAACGAAGGGTAAAATAGATAATTAGCCATGGAACACAGTTATGCAAATTATGCAAAAACATATACGTGGCTCATGGTTGGAAAATGTGTGGTTTAGATTTGAGTCATTTGGAATCCCGCACACATCGAAAATGTGAAGAATCATTCTTGGATTATAAGAAATGGTATCACACACTAATGACGATACATTTTGTCATACCCATTGTTATACACCTGTGATATTAAAGAAGTTAAACAAGAAATTATACGAGATTAATATGTTTGCAGCTACAAGACCCATGTGAGATTATTTGACATCGTGAAGCAGCTACTTGCTATTATTTTTCAAAAGAACGGGGATTAAGGAAATTTTGTTTGAAATAAAAAGGAAATAAAATGGTGCTATGATCTTGACCGTAGTTTTTAGTTGGTTAAATAGTAACCATTAGATTGATGTTTATATATAAGCCAAGCTTGACTGAAGAATGTAGAAACCTTGGACCTTCTGACCCATTCTTTGACTTGTAAACCCCATGAGCCAATCTCTTTCGATCAACTCTGAACGGTGGCGGTGCCTAGCGGTGCATATGACTCTCCTCATTCAATTTGGTGAACCACAACATCGAAATGAGTCTTGTAAAGTTCAGCCCTTATGGCGGTTTTGCATAATTATCCGGCGACTCCGATCACCGGCGATAGCGATTGAGGTATGGAGACTTACCTTTCTGTTGAGGTCTATAAGGATATGTACTTGCATGTCGATTTCGTTTAAGATTTATACAGTTGGTATTGTGGGAGAAGTTGAGCTCTACTGGGTTCACTGTGAAAGATGGTGATTCTAGTTCAATTGCCTGTAGTTCTAGTTTGAGGTTGTGTTTCAGAGCATGATTTAATAGTCACTTAGCTATGGTTAATCGCAGAATTGGTGAATTGTGGAGAGGAGCAAGGTCTGGCTAGAACATGGAGTTGGCAGAACAGTTTGGACTGGGAACCTTGATCTCTGATCATGCGTAGAAGCGTGGCTATGCCATTCAGAATCTTGTTTTGCACAGAGATTGGTCTAACCAAGTGTATTTGCTCAAATTGGAAAACAAAGGTAAATATGTTCTGTCCAATTTAGTTGAGTTGTGTTGTTGACTTGTTGCGGTTAATATGAAGTCCATAGTGCAAGCATGAACGTTAAGTTATGCTTGTTGTGAAGGCTGGAAGGTCAGAACTTGGTGCTTGAGATCAATTCCAATTCTACAGCGGAATTAAATGGTATTGTAAAAAAGGTATACTTAATTCTTGAGCTTATAATTGATATATAAATTGGTTTTGCATTATCTGGGTCTAGTGTGTATGTGTTAGTGTTATGAGGAAGTTGATCACTTTATGTGGCAAAGTGTAAAACGTCCTCCTGGCTATATTCATAACTTGGAAAAGAATTGTCTATTTGATTATGGAGATATAAGTACTACTTGGCATCATTAGAAGTTAGGCTTGGAGATGTACAATTAAGGTCTGGGTGTCCATAGTGATGGAAAGAATTAAGTACATCCAACATGACAAGTAATATGCTTCTTGATATTGAAGTGGAATTAGTTGTTTTTCAATAAAGGTTATGGGTCAGAAATGCTAACACTCTAGTATTGTTCGGATTAGGACTCATGTTATCTGGAATGCCAAGAGAGTGGTGGTGGTGTTTGCCTAAGAAAGCGAATGGTGTCAAATTAAGCTGCTATATTCCAGGTAGGGTGACTCGGGACTCTCTCGGTTAGAATTTTTCTTATATATACAAACAAGATTGCACGGCTGTGGTTATATATTTATGAATTAAGGATTTGAAACTTTTATCGCCATGCTTGTTTTCAATCGTTTTCGATACTGTGATGACCTGAGAGTGAGCGGGGCATAGCGACTTCCTTGGGTTTCGATCCCCTAAACCTCCATAGGGGTTGTACGGACTGGATGACGTCTGACATCCTTTGAGGTGTGGCGTCGCTTCTAGGTGGTATGGCGTAAATGGACACTCTTGCTACTCCTTGCCACTCTTGCTACTCCTTGCCGGTTATGACATCAATTTTGGTAAGGAAGTAGTTGGCATAGTGACCGGTCATCAAGTTTGTGTTTTCTGGGCCCACATAATTGTTTTCGGAACAAAATTGATGGTTATGATCTTATTTTTATTTTACCTATATACGTAGTTTTCAAATACTGGCCAGAAATCTATATGTTATTTACATGTTTTTAAACCTAACCGGGGTGAATTCCCTATTGAGTAGCGAGGACGAAAACTCATCCCTACAACAGTTTTGGATGCAAGTACTGTGCACTTGAACGGGGCAATACTGGAGTGAGCTGGGTGTGCTGATGAAATTATTTTATGCATGATTTGCTTATAATACTTTTTCAAGTTTTGCATCCTTAATTCATTTCAAATATGATTTAGTCCTAGTATATTTCTAAAATGTGTAATACTAAGGTCAGTAAGCTATTTCTAAGTTAACCTTTGTTTTTGTCAAAAGGTTTTTAAGTTGTAACATATTTGTGACAGCATTAAAAATCACCTCAAAACTTTTATTCAACACTTTCGTCTCCTTTCGTCTCCTCTCAGAATTTTGTTTCCTTTATTATTATTTTTTAGCTTATTAATTTGCCTTGCTTATCTCTAGGTTACTAGTTGAGTTTACTTAGCTGGTGATCCTAAAGATATGCGGCACTGTAACGTAGTCGTTTTGGTGAGGAGCAAATCGGGACGTTACAACACCGGGTGGCAAAAGTGAAAGAAATATCGGCATTATTGAACCTTTGTGTGGGACCTTTGATAGACTCATAAAACTATGTGTATGTAACTATGTACTGATCCTAATTTGTGGTATTTCAGGTGGAATGTGAATGCTGTGGAAATTCTACAAGACTACCAGCTGAAGCTCTCTTTCCTTTCTCTCTACAACACTGTGAATGAAATGGCTTATGAAACTTTGAAAGACCAAGGAGCGGACGTCCTTCCTTACTTGACAAAAGTTGTACATATATGCAAGCAGCCTTCTTCGATGGACCCTGACTGGGGCCACTGAAATCTCGAGGCCAGGCACTATATGTTCCCCTAGTCTCGATGGTCATGGCTGCACTAACCGCATCAAGAAAAGTTGGGTAAATAAGACCTGTCATCCCATCTGCATACACTCCACCAAGTGTCCCAATAAACATATCAATCATGGTCCTTTCATCTGGAACCAAATATGGCACATGATAGCTCAAGGTAGTGAATCTCTGCTCAAACTCGATGACACCCTCATCAACCCTCTTCTTTATGTTCAGAAAATCCGTCTGAATCCTACTACGATGAGCATGACTGAAATACTGACCCAAAAAGAGCGCCTTAAACTGCTCCCAAGTCATGTCCTGAGCACCACCATTATTTCTGCTAGCGAGAGTCCACCAATGATGCGCTGAGTCATCTAGAAAAGTCACTGCCATCTTCACTTTCTTTTCTTTCGGTATATCAGTACTCTCAAAAGCCTTTTCCATCTTGTCTACCCATGTGTATGCATCAAGGGGTCCCTTGGCACCCTTGAACAATTGCCCCAGCATCAAAAACATAATTCTTCCTCACAGACCGAGGGTGCTGAACTCTGCCTAATACACCCCTCAGCATATTCCCAATGGAATCAACTAATCCTCTAACTTCATCACCCTCATTCGCGTTGGTCGAGGTAGCCACACGGGGTTGGCGTCTAGGAGGCATAGTACCTGAGGAATGAGATATTTAGTAGTCTATATACAAGACTAACAGAACTATCACATATACTCAATAACACATAGTATCCAAAGCATAAAATGCTAGTGAATCTGTCGCGGTCGGATCACCACTCTATAGGAACTACATGCTTCTTAGGCAAATATGATAGTACTAAGGAGGCAGGAAATGAAACCTAGAGCTCTGATACCAATTGTCAAGACTCACCCCGAATTTCATCCTGAAACCCGAGGTAAGTCTTGCGGGGTCCACCTCCAAGGAAAATTTACCGAAAAACTCGGCAAACCTCCCTTGAAAATAGACAACCCTAATCCGGAGAATCCATGAATTACCCATAAAAATAATCCAAATAATAAAACATAAATTTTAGCACACTCCATTAAAATATTATACAATAATCCCCAGAGTATTCAGAGCTACGAAAGACAACGGAAGCAGGAAACTACCATAGTAGGTTAAGCAGGTAACCTACTGGTGAAAAGTGGTTGAAAGATGGGTGATCATGTCTCGTCTTCTCCTACTAGTACTAACCCGTACTCTGCAGACTGGGCATTTTAAAAACGAAGAGACCAGGGGAAAACATTTGAAAACGTTAGAGTGAGTGGACAAAAATGAATTTAATGAAAATATTTATGCTTCCCCAAATAAATTTCCATAGAAATTATGCTGCATGCGACAGCTCAAAAACTGGCAAGTATATGACTAACTCCGGCTAGTCTCCAAAACTTAATAAAATACAGCCTCTCAGGCTAAAATATATATTTATATGTATTTACACTCGTCATACTCCTTATACGATTTCGTATGAAGAAATATAAGAAAAATAGAAATTCATACAAGGCTACTATGCTTGCGTCTAACGCTCACGTCACGTCATAATGGAATTTTACCTCATTATGCGGAAAAGACGGGTGTATTTATATACGTGCATACTTCCTATATGAATCATTATTATATTCATATATGACTACTACGATTACGTCTAACGCTCACGTCACACCATAATGGTATTTTACCTCATTATGGCGGAAAAGCACGTATAGCTAGCTAGCATTTATTTATATACATATTATCCTCATAATCATCCATATAAAAATATATAATCACCGAAATTCTCAATTTTGGTTATTCTCCAACAAAAGAAAATATTCAACAATAAATCTTTTTGCTAGCATAATATTTAAAACAAAGGTCCACTCATAAAATAGGCCTAAGCCTGTTGTCGGTCCGAGACCTTTTCTGCTCGAGCCTTCTCACATCTTGTTCCAAATATAATATTAATTTCCCAACTTAAAATCCAATATTAATCAAAATAGGCAAAATTAACTGTGAGCTTTAACCACGCTCTTCCTTGCCCAACTTTGCCATTCTTAACTCAATATTATCCAAACCTCACCGAAAAAATAACGGCAGCCTTAACGCAACCTTCCACAGTCTAAACAAAATTAAACCCATGGCCGGATTTTACCATTTTAATCCGCCAAAATTACCAAACTTCAACCTATCCAAAACTCCTCCAAAAATTTTAAAATTCACATCATTAAACTCCCCTTAATATTCTACATTTAAAATCATAAAAATCCCCCTAACAGCGGCGGCGGCCGGAGGCCAACTCCGGCGACCTCTAATGCCTACCAAATTTTGACAGCATATTCCTCTCAACCTCCTCTATAACTTTCCTAACTAGCACAAACTCTAATTCTAAGCCTAACCATGTTAATCGAACGAAAACATCTAATAAGCCTTAGAATTTCAAACACCGATTTCTCCTTACCTAGCTCAAGGGGGAGGGAGTCATTTAGAGGGATGAACGTACGGGAGGAGGGTTTCATTTTGAGCCTAGTAGCTCCAGCTATGGCGGCCGGAGAAGGAAGTTCCGGCGACAGGAAGTTTTGGGCAATCGGGACTTCCGGGCGGCTTCTCTCCCTCACGGCGGCGCTAGGGAGGCTGCCACCGGTCTAGGATGGGAGCTGGGTCGGAGGCTGACCGTTTGGGACCGGTGCGGCGGCGAACGGCGGCCGGACGGCGGCGGTCGGGCTCGGGAAGCTTTTCCGGGCGGAGGGAGAGGAAGAGAGAATCGGGAGGGAAGAGAGAGAAAGGAGAGATGGGTTTTTGGCCAACCCGGTCCAACACCACTAAATAACCCAAATCCATAATTTAACACCCAAAAATAATACCCCAATAAAAATTACCTTTTACTAGCTATAATTTACCATTTTGACCGTCGTCAATATTTTCTCCTACGAATCATTCTTTCGAAATATCCGTCCCTCAACACTCCTCTAGGGACCAATTAAATTATAACTCATTGACGAAGACGGTAAAACTCTTATTAACACCATGCTAGTAAATAAGGTAAAAATTTAAGAGTCGGAGCGTGACAATTGGTGCCCCGGATAAAATAGTAAAGAACCGGATCCTAGCAGTGATTCTACAACCCGTTTAAAGGAATGGAGCTCTGTCCATCAGTCTATGCTTGTTGTTTTAGCTCAAAATAAAGAATCACCTATCCTGTAGAATTGAGACGTTATCCAAAATCCCAAGAACTCAATTTTGGTCTTGTCAAAATAAATTTGTTAACCACAGTAAAATTAAGTTCTTTTCTCAAACTTCTTTAATAAATTCTAGGTACCAAACAACATTCGCGATGCGTGTTATTGTGAAATTTGAGGATGTAGCTAGATGTAGCATGAAGGATTTAGCCAAAATGCTTTAAACAAGCTACTTGAGTACATTCTGCTTCCTTGCAATGTATGATTATTTATAATGTTTTGGTAATCCAGAAACTCCAAACTATCAAACTTCAGGTTCCTTCATTGACAAGCTAGGTTATTGTATACGTGGTAACGGACTAATGGTATTCAATATAATAAGAAGGGACCATATATATACCTAGAAATGGTCATTTCCATATTGAAATCCTCAACTTGATAGATGAATGTGGTATGTTCTCTTCATGCTTTAGTTCTACGTTAGCTTATATATTATAATCCGGATCGATCATTCTGTAAGTAACAACAATAAAGGATTTAAGAAAGAAAGACCTGGGAACTTGCAGGAGATGAAAGTGGCGTCTAAGGAAAGGGTTTGTGGGATTCTGTCTCTCTTGACTCTCAATCCATTCTTGTTTATATCTTGGTTTCATCAAGATTCAGATTGACCCGGAAAACCAACCTATAATATCTTCACACAATTCAGGTCCATGTGAATAGTTGAATCTCCTTCCTTCTTACGCCATGTTAATGAAGGACTTGGTCCAGTTGCTGAAACCAAAAGCTCAACTCTGTTTTACAGTCTCTGTGTGTCTGTCTAATTGCAATTTTTAATCGTGGTGTTAATGTTTTCAACTTTGATCACTGATGTCAAACCCTTTTATTCATACAAAACTTAATTGGTTTGCCAATAATGGATTTAGCAAGAGTAGGTTGCTGGTAGGTATTGTAACAGTGGACTAGTGGAGAGTCACTAGAACAAGACCCAATGTAGGATTTGGTATGAATTTTCTTTAGAAGCATACTGGTCAGATTCTCAGAATTAGAAGAATATGTGATCCATTAATTTGTTAGAAGAATATCTTAAGGAAATGTTCTCTTTAAAATTAGGTGTTCGAGGCAAGTTGAAATTATTATTATTAGGTTTTCTTTGAATCCTTGTGTTTTGCAAGGGCAAAAACCCTGTTCGTGCTTTAACTCCTTGGATTACAATTTTATGTTATCTGGGCCTTTTTTACCTATTCAAACTTACCCTCGAAGGTTGCAATGAATATTTAACAGTTGGCTTAATCAGGGTTTAGGTTTTCAGTCAACAATGCAGTAGAATACTGCTTGGTTACCTTCTTACGTTCTGTAAGTGAAAAACCCTGCTCATGTTTTGATTCCTTCAATCACAATTGTTTTGTAATATCAATGGTGTGTTTACCTTTTCAAAACTTACCCACGAAATGTTGCTATCAGTTTTTGACTGTTGGTTTTCACTCTTCTGGAATAGTTTTCTGAGATTCTTTGACAGCTAAAGAGAACAGAATGTTGAGAGTTGCTCACTTGTTCATGTCAACTTGTGTCTTTCTTAATATATATATGTATAGGCATGCTGTCAATAATGCAGAAGAAGATTTGGAGTCAATTAGTGAACCTTGTCATTCACTTTCCTACTTCGATTGATTCCAGGGAAAGTCAACAACAACTACACTACTTCTATATGATATCCTACTACTAGCTTTCTATTCTTTGTTTCATTAGTTGACAAATAATTGAGACATAAGAAATCTTAGTCTTTAGTTTTCACGGTAAAAAAATTCTACAATGCTCTAGAATAGTTGTAGAATATTGATGCTGATGATGATGATGATTAAGAACAGGAAAATTATTCATGTGCTAAATATGGTAGCTTAGGCCTCAAAATGGAAAAGTATGTAATGAAATGTGTTCAGCTTTTCATTCCCTCCCAAATTTCTCATCATGCTGCTTTCCAGCTTGCATTGCATTAGAGAATGTGAATTCCCCAATGTGAGAGTGACTTGAAGAAAATGAATTAACCTTGAATTCCCATATTCTACCCAGCCCAGAGCACTACAGAAAAAATTAATAGGGACTATTCATAACAAAATGGCTCAACAGAAGTTCTCTTTCTGTAACTGTATACAACCAAGGGTTCACCTTTAGTTATGCAGATAAGAAAGAAAAACTGGTACAAACACAAAAAGTCATAAGCCCCCACCCTTTCCTTTTTGCTATACATATATGAGATATAGTACTTCATAAAAGAAAAAAGAAATGCAAAATTATCATGAACAAAGTTTGGGCAAAGATCTTGCATGACTGTGGCTTGATAACACTCTTGATTTTGTGAACTTTGCCATTTGGGTTTGCATTTTCTTGCACATTTTCTCCAACTCCATGACCCTCCACTGCATACCATGTAAATGTTCTCTCAGTTTCTCATTATCAGCTGAGATATCGAGTTTTCCAGCGTAAAGCACACGTTGTTCATTGGAATCATGATCTTTCCTTCCCTTATTATCTACCTCAGTGACACTAAAAGGGGAGTCACCATAGGACTTGGGATTGCTCGTCACCTGGAGTAAACTTTTAAGCTTGACTTGCTGAGAAATGAGAGCTTGTACTGCTGATTTTGATGGGAATTTTGCATTCTGAGAAAGGTGTATGCAAACTTCTTGCGAGAGCTTCTCGTAGTTCAATAAACAACAGAGTTTCATCTTTTCCTCTTCAGACAATCCTCCATGTACCTATAAAAAAAATTCATACACATAAATCTAAAATTAGTCTCAATTTTTAAGCTGTCAAAAACGCTATTTTAATTCTAACCATCATAGCTTTATGTACATGGCTAAAATTACAGGTGCCAGAAACTAGAGGACTAAAGAATAAATCTTTGAGATAGATGCAATACCTCTAGATACATATCAATGGCACGGTAAAGCTCATCATAAGAGTCTCTGGCAGCATCAGGCAGGGCCATGGCTAAAGCCAGAAACTTTGAAGGCCTTAAACAAGGATCAGGGGCTACTTCTGCTATATACATATCCACCAAGACTCCAACTTTCCTCAACCTCACAGGAGAAGCTTTTGCTGTTCCTCCACGCAGAAATGAGTTCAAAACCCTCAAAACAAGATTGACATCATACAAGTGATTGATCCCATGTGGGGAAGGAACAAGCAAGTTATCCAATGATGCCTGATCCAACTGTGAACCAATCATGCTCTCCAACTTATTCCTGATGCTTTTGTTTATGTTCATATTCTGAACAACTCGGAGAATCCAAAACAAAGTTTTGCATGAAACAGAGCTCTGATCAAGAATGTGAAGCATATCAATGACTGTTTCTGCAATAGTGCGCTTTGCATCAGATTTGGCGGTGTAGAACTTGGATTTCTGGTAATAAAAGAGGAACCTACTGATAGTAACATGATCGAATTTTCGAGTAACCATGGACTTCACCAGCATTTCAACCAAATTGGGACCTAAAACTAAAAGATCCTCAAACCACCATGTTGCGCGAGAGGAGCTGGTTTTCAAGCTCTCAGTGCTTCTAGTGTCGCACGAAAACCGAATGCAAGAGCTATCTGGGGACGAAGTTGAAGGACATGGACTTGCTTCACTGGTCAAAGCCAGTCTTCCGACAATGCAATCCAAGCATTTCTCAAGTAGAGGCAAACAATTAGTCGCCGGAAGTAAATCTTGGCACTGCTTCAAAGTAATCAAGAGCTCAGACCAAGTCCAATACCTCATATCTTCAAGTGATTTCTCTGTTTTTTCGAACAAATTACGTGCTCCGGATACAGACATGTTCATTTCCATGAAAATGGCAGCAAAATGTAGGAGGGAAATATTGGAAGGATTTATGTCAATGCTGCCATTGTTGTAGCAGAACCTTGAGATGAGCTCAAAACTCCCTGCCCCTCCTGGAAAGTCATGGAACACAACTTTAAGATTTCTTGTGGAACCTTTTGATTGGCCAAGTAACTTGCTCAACTTGCCCGAATAGGAAGAAACAACTCTCTGCAGAAATGGTCATCAAGATTCAAAAACCAGAGTTAGATGAGAACTAGCTTGTGAACAAAGCAAATAACACCTACAACTCATACAGAGCCAAGTAAATGATGGGTCACAAAGCTATGCAATACCAATGCTTTCTCAAACTAACAGAAATACAACCAAGACAAAACTCCAACAAATCTCAGAATTGATGGAAACCCACCAAGAGAATGAACACATTGAATTGGGCAAAAAAGAAAGGACCAGATAGAGGTCCTTATAGGCCATAAATTGTGGGGAGGGCAAACCCAGAAGTGATGTCTACTGATCAGAGGTCATCCCTTCAATGAAGGGCAGAAATAATTTGAGCAATAAATGGTTTCCAAACCAAGCGATCCAAATTCGTGAAAAGAAAAGGTGGGGGAACATTGCAGGCCCATAGAGCCATAAACACAACCATTAAATGAGAGGAGAATGAAGGAAAGGGAAAATAAGGACCCCTGCCATAACATTTCAACGTCGTGGTTTTATGAGAATCGCTCTTTACACCTCCACAAAAATAGACTGAACAGAAGCATGAAGGTGGCCATGACCCACATCAATGCAAAACAGATGAGATATTAAATGGTGGGTAACATAGAATTTAGCCACGAAAATAAACTACTAGAACATACACAAAGCACGGAACTAGCAAAAGATGCAAACTTTGCAGATGGGTTTGCAAGCATTTGAGAATTTTCTTTTACCTTGTTCACCATGAAAGACTCTTCACCATTAACATCCACTTCAAGATCACAGCAAGCCTCCATTGTAACCAAAATGATGAAACACAAACCCAAACCCACCTCAAATCAGGAGCCTTTTCTGGGAATTGTAACCAGAAGAGAAAACGAAAGCAACTTTCCAACAACCCAACAGAGACAAATAGAGGAGTGAAGTGGAGGAGGAAGAAGATGACACAACTGACACAAGGTCATATATTCTGAAATGGGCAAGAAGACAAACACAAAGAGTGAAAGAGGTTAAGGGGGGTGTTCTTTGGTTAATGCAAATATGGGTACTATTGGCTCAGGCCTCAATTAACTGGGATATACAGAGAGACAAGGGATCTAAAAGGTGCAGTAGGAACTGTGAGATGACAAAGAGTATAAAGACAGAAAAGGGTGACATATAATATTTGACTAATGAATCCATAGAGCAGTTGAAGTGTGTGTTTACTAAATTTAATTACAGTAATACTAGTATAGTTGTTGCCCCCATCCTGACATTCCCAGAGAGGAGATGAATCTCAGTTTGGGAAAAATGGTAAAAGTGGAAGTAAATTAATTATTGGTGTTAATGTGCGATGTTCTTGGGGGGAGACCATTGAGGTTGGAAGGAAAGCTTTGTTGCTGGCTTTCCCTCCATGGGTTTATATTCCACGTTGTTCGCTGCAAGTTTCTGTAAGCCACAGTTGCACCCATTACCTTCCTCCTGCTCACAACCTTTATTCATCTTGTCCTCTCGTGCTAGGCCGTCTGTTGAACTGACTTGAATGCCCACCTCTGGGTCCTTATCGGACTTTCTTTCTGGTTCTTTAGCTTGTGGACCCTCCGTTCTGATTTCCGGGTCGCCCACACAAAGATGAAAGATCATGACATTACTTTCATTTTTGTTATTTTCTTTTATCGAACAGAAAACTTAGGTTAATTTGTTGTAAAGAATTTACATAAGATCATGCAAAGAGAAGAATAATCACACTTTTTTTACAAAGATCGGAGACTCGGATTGAGTCAATCACATATGTCAATCTTTACAAGAATTGCATTTAAAGCTTACATAATTTTGAAGCATAATTCCGGCTACATGACTCCTGTGATAAACTCCATACAAGTTTATACGTCAGATTGTTTAACAATAAAACAAGTTTTTACGTGTGGTCGAACTTGGGGTAGTCTCTGCCTCTCTGGTGTAAAAAGAATCTTGGAGCAGCCCGAGTCTTAAGTGGGCAATTATTCCACACTCTCTAAAAAGCCCAATCTTTGTAGTATCGTCAAAGCTTGAGCCCAATCATGTTCTATAGATTAAATTTAATAGTTATATTCACATAACCACATAGCTCTAACGTCAAACCGACCTTAGCTCAGTTGGTAGAGCGGAGGACTGTAGTTGTTTCCAACAGATATCCTTAGGTCACTGGTTCGAATCCGGTAGGTCGGATTTTTTTTTTATTTTTATTTTTTATTGTCCCCTCAAGAAGTGGAACTATCCACAAGGTTAATATCTCTTGTATCTTTGTAAGATTTAATAGTAAACTACATATTAATTACTAACCAAATATCAATTGACAAAAAGGTCCATTAAGCATATTACTAAACAAATAAGGACAAACTTTTACAAATAAGGACCAACTGTTATATTGTTGTCATGTGGCATTGCACATTTACAATTTTGTCCTTAATTAAAACATACTTTACTGCTACTGCCTCTGACTAGAAATCTGTTGCTATTGTCGCCAATTGGAAATTTGCTGCTACTGCACTGATCAGAAATATGCTGCTACTGCCGCCGATTGAAAATCTGCTGCTACTACGCCAATCAGAAATCTGCTGCTACTGCGCCAACCGGAAATATGTTGCTACTGCCGCTGATCGGAAATTTACTACTACTGCCGCCGATCGGAACCTACTGCTATACTGCTGATCAAAACCTACTGCTACTACCGACTAAATAGCTACTACCTACTACCAAATTCACCAAAAAAAAAATTCGGCTACTACCAAATGTACAGTAACAGGACTCTTACTCATCCAATAATCAGGATTTGCAAGGGAAATCACAAAGAGCAACACTTTACCAGGCACAATCCCCTCTCCAGGCTTCGTCCCAAATTACAAGATCAAAGATATAAATTAGACCTGGTGAGGTTTGGGGTTTGTGGAAGCGCGGTGGAGGATCTCGACGAGAGGGACGTCGAAGGCTAGGGTTTGTCGGAGCTAGTGGCGGCATCGACAGTGACGTCCTTGAACCTGCATAGCAAGGGGATAGTGGCGTCGTCCGCGGTCAGCGCCAAGCTTCGTCGATGGGTGTCGTCGCCAAAGTAGCGCCTCTTCTTCGTGTGTTGGTATGAGAGAGAGAGAGATGAGAGATGAGAGCAGATCTGAAAAACACGATGAGGGGAGAGATATGAAAGATGGAGCAGACAAGGTATTATAGTCAATTGATAGGTAGAATATGAATCAGGCTTGATGTTTTTAGTTTTGGGCTTGGACTAATGTCCTAAATTATATAAAAATTAATAAAAATGGTTTTTTTGTGTTTTTAAATTTAGTCACGCGGTGTTATGTAATTTTCTCAAGATTTAAGCTACCCTCTGTGTAACCTTCACAGTACGTTCCCATATAATTTGATTAAGAAAGGACTAGCCAACAAGCTAATTAACAAGTAACTAAATAATTTCATTGTAACACACTATTTCAAGAAACAAAAGCCTGCACATGTATACAGAGGGGCAAACAGATTAAAGTGCTAGATTTTGTCTCATACAATCACAAAAGACAACACGTCTCTCTTCGCCTTTCATGTGAATCATATTTCTTAGCTTTCCCAGAGCTTCAATACAAACGTACTCCTGCTCGTGAAAAAGAAAAAACATTTTATTCAAACACAAGAAGATGATCATCATCATCTGCCTTTTCCTGTCTTGTGCTCGATCATAACTTTTGCAGCTTTTGACGAATAGAGAAAAAAGCAAACCATACGTGCTTTGTTCTTAATTTGTCTTTGCCTCTCAGACACTTTGAAGCGACACACAAACTTACCCCAAAATTAATCCTCCAACAGTAACCCAGTTTGATTTGGTACCCAAGCTGTGGCAAAAACCGAGTTGTGTCCCTTCCAAGTCAAGACCAACATTTCTTCTTCACGTTTCATTCCCCAGCCACTAGCATGTTCATCGAGCAAGGTCTTCACTTCCCCAACAGTCTCTTCACAAAACGGCGAGCTCAAGAAACCGGCGTTCCTCAGCCGCTGTGACGCCGTAACGCCGGACTCTAGCCTCTCTATTCTCTGGACCCCTTCGAAACCGATGATGTTCTCGATCTTCTGACCAATGTCGAACTCGTACTCCATCCTCTGGTTACTATCTTTGGGTAAGAAAGTCTCCAAGGAATCAAAGGGTATCCACAAGTAGTTAAAACATGTGGTGATTCTCGAACTGAGGCTCGGGGAACTTAGATCGGAATCTTCGTCCACGACGACGATGATTCTAGGGTTGAGGCATCTAATCATGGTAAGGAAAGTGTTACGAGCACTATTAGAACTACCCTCATCATCGGACAAATAGCGTAACCAGTTTTGGCAATTTACTACCAAGGCCTCGTCGTCGTCGAGATTTAACGAAGTAGGGTTCAGTTGGCTCAATAACAACTCGAAAGAAGACGAGTTTTCGATGACATTGAACTCAAATGGGACATCCCTAAACCTGGAGAAATTTCCCAAACGAAGACCGACCTCTTCAATTGACACATTGAGCAAAGGAGGAACTAGAGGCCTACAAGAGGGAACAGTCACTCTAAGTGATTCAGGAGGGCCTCCTGGTCTTTTTCCCAGAGCATCTATGAGAGTAGGCCACTGCATACAGTGGGTAATGCTAAAGTCCAAGATATGTATCTTTGAGCACCCTTGAATTGCTTGGAAAATTGCACTGTTGGATGCACAATATCCAAACCTGTGCCATGGGATTAGATCAACATACCCGGCTAGCTCCGTCACCGTCATCAGCCTCCTCTCTGCCGCGGTGGTGCTAGTAGAAGTACTACTACTGCTAGGGTTAGAACCCCCGCCTCCGTTAAAGCTCTTGACACTGGGGCAAATTCTAGAGGATCTTGAGATCAGTGCCCTTAAGATCCAGGAGGTGAGCCTTTGATTAGGGTCACCAACAGAAGAAGCGACATTGTTAAGCACCCACATCACTTGCTGAGCTAAAGTGACGTCGTTGCTCTCTAGGGCACTCGCGCAGTGAAGCAAGAGTTTCTCTATGCAAGCCCCATCGAGGCTTCCGAGGCATCCTCTGAGAGCGCCAGTGAGGGAGGCGCCCTGAGAGGTGGTGTTGTTTATCAAGAGACTCGGACTCTGTAAAGCAGCAATTGACGTACTGCTACCTACTCTCACTTCAGTTTTCATGGCTCTGGTGACAGAAATTAAGTTTGATTTGGGGGATCAGGGAAGAAGGAAAATGAAGATGGAGAGGAAGAGGGAGAGTCAAAGATGCTAGCTAGCAAGCTGCAGGACACGCGGCCTGTAGTTATTGGTGGAAGGGATTATCGAGCTAGGGTTTTATCTGGTTGGTATGTGAGTTTTCACAGGTGGAAGAGATAGAGAGATATGAAGTCCTTTGGGTACTGGAGAAATCGGTCTGCTTATGGCTTCTATGTCTCTGGGAAGTGCACAGAGCTAGGTATAGAGTTGAAAACTATGTATTTAGCTTATGTGGTAGCTACTTGAACCATATTTATAGTACTGGCCAGAGAGTGAACTCTAATCCCGTAAAAATCCACCTAATTATCCACAGACATATTTATTTACCACAAAGGGAATTCGTAATGGTAAAATGACAAGAGTACATTGAAAGACTGTACGTAGCTAGTTTGTAAGTTTTTATTTTCTTGAATTGTCCGAACTAATTTTAAATATGTGTTGCACGTACGTGTCAAAATTAGTCGATATATTGAGCTAGAGATGCAAAACTGCACTAATTTAGTATTATAGTGATTATTAAAAGTTTATGTTTATACAAAAGTGAAGTAGTTAAAGTAATTTTCGTTAGGTTCAAATAAAAATTTGAAGTAAGCGGTGATCATAATCTGAACACTAATAGCATCTTTAACAGACTCTTTATATTGACTTCTTAATCATTTTAGAGAACATGTTAATTTAGTTTTTTATCACATTTTACGAGCTCTAACAGACTCCTAACATCCACTTCTTATGATGAACACCAAAAATATCTACCAAAATTATCAGTAATTAGCCCTGCTTTGAGTGATCAACTCGTCTTAATTATATATCAAGTTAGTGTTTGCTCATATCATATTCGTCAAATTGCATATATAGGAGTCCTTCTGATTTAGGCTCTGAGCTAATTTGGCCTATTCGTAATTACATCGCACGTAGGCACCATAATCAATCTCATTAGATCGATGGAAAGTGAAGAATAGGTTAAAGAAGCTGTCTTAGCCGGCCAAATTTTTGTCGAACTTATATTCATGGAATGCGATTTAAGACAGAATCACAATACTAATTTAATTGGGGAAATGGATTTGCCTCTGAGTTTTGTGATGGCTACCTTTCATTCCCATCCTTCCACATACACGATGTATGTAGGAGAGTTCATCTTGGTTTCTTGTGGCATGTGAAGCCACAGCACAAGACAAATTAGACCTCTTCCCCACGGGGACAAAGTTTGGTTTGCTCACAAA
This sequence comes from Fragaria iinumae, assembly GCA_009720345.1. Taxonomy (NCBI): domain Eukaryota; kingdom Viridiplantae; phylum Streptophyta; class Magnoliopsida; order Rosales; family Rosaceae; genus Fragaria; species Fragaria iinumae. The sequence goes on along the minus strand of CM019122.1, from coordinate 37,299,924 downwards.
GATGTCACTCCTATATGGGTTAAAAACCGAAGAATAATATTTGGCATATTTAAACCTCTATAATTAGTAGTGTTGTTTGCTTATTTTAAGTTGGCAAGTAAAGAACAACATTCTTGGTCGATCATCATTGTTTCAAACTTTCAATGGTATATAGAAATAGCTAGACGAAGCTGCAGCATATGGAAGAGTCTTATAGACTATTGGATATATGTTTGTCGTCTAATTACTTTTGCATGGTATCCTCTCATCAGTGAATGTAAGATGGAGTAAACCAGGAGGGGTAAATTTATCTCTTTTCATAATACTGATAATAGAGAAGGGTGAAAACGATTTCAAGAATGGGTGAATACAATACCACAGAATTGTGAGAATTTTGGTGATATATATCTATAACCATAAGATGAGAATAGTTTACAAAAATAGAGTGCATGTATAGTACTAGCCTCATATTGAATCTTCCATAAGAAAATCCTTAAGCAACCAGACAGACACAGTTAGTGGCTCATCAAAATTACTTACACTGCATACCATGGTATACCAACGGCGAACATATATAATTGATATCTCCCCACAGAAAGATTCTTTCAAAATGAACTGAACTAAAAGTCTAAAACAGTGATCGAATTGTCGACTATATCTCTATGTTCATTTGTAACTTTACTGTACTCGTTCACCTAGCCTTCTTTTGATCCTGATCGATTTGGTTGCCACAATGATCGGTTTGACAGGTGAATAATGACTTTAACCTGGAGCAACTGATGACCAGAAGGGATCTAATTTTGCAGAAACCATGATTCGAGAACCTCATGATCTTTTACTCTTGGCAAAGGAATTGTTTTGTATGTAGAGCCTTTGTCTTATCAGAACCATAGGTGATTGATTCAATTAATCAAGCAGAAACCACATTCAGGGGTATAGATTCATGCAGCCGTGATATATATATATCATCCTGCAGGTGCTAATTACGATTCAAACTAACCCAGCAAATATCAGTTCAAACTTATAGATAAGTTTGTCAATCCATGGATCTGTACCTCTAGCATCAGTTTCGTCTTCATATTGAAGCATCAGATTGGATCTGCATAATGGGGATGTCTACTAATGCTCCGATCCAAACGGATGAGAACATGATGAGAACAATGCATTGAACAATATTGACACCAATGGAGCACCATATAGGTTGAACACTAATTTGTTTGTTGCATGCCGAATTATTAAAGGAGCAAATAGATCGATATTCGCTAATTATTTCCTCAATATTTTTTGGTGTACTTGAGTATGAAATTGGTTAATGTTTGCCTTGAAAGATAAATGAATAGGGCAAGAAAGCAGTTATGCCACGTCAAAACAATGAGCCAGTGATGCTAACTTGGATGTGATATATAAAAGTTCTGGATCCAAGCATAGGAAAATTCACCCATACTTCACTTCCAAAATTCAAATCGGTTCTTATATGCTTGTCGTGTAAGGATATCTACAAATCTGAAAACACACAGGTACCTTTCACCCATGGATCTCATGCGATTTGTTTACAAAATAGAACTGCTTTTCGTGCATAACAATATTACAACGACATGAACAAGCCCCCGTTTCAAGAAAATTGGAAACCTCTATCGCGGCTCAACCTATTTGTTTTCCCTTTCTAGATATGACTGTATGAGGCCCAACTCTGTGGGAACTAAAGGTATGAGCCTTGAGTCCAGACATAAAGGGCCGAACAATATGAACACAAGCTATCGGCAACTTTGGAGGTGCTAGTTTCACCTAAGTCACATTCGCCAATTTCGGAGAAGCTAATTTTGTAGCCCACGTGCTTATTAGCCTTGTTGTTCCAAGTGTGTGGGAAGCGAATTTTCCTCCTTCTATTGGTGCTACTCTAGATTTTGACATCTTTGGTGTTAGATGCGTCAGAGGTTCTTCTCCTTTGTAGTTAGTCTATTCGCATATTAAAATAAAATATAAAATTAACTTCAGAGAATGTCAACCATTAGATTAAGGTGAGCTCACTTAAGGTACCATATTTAAGAGACTATAACAAGTGTATATAACGGCTGAAAATAGATAAAGTTTTAAGTTGTTATAATATATGTTGTTAATGATATTTAATAGAGATGCATTTAATACATGTAGTTGAGATGCATTTGTCCCTCACAATCTCTTAAAACCGTCCCTCATGTGAGCAAACCTGTTATTAGGTTACCAGACAACTGGGTCGGTAAAGTTGTCCAATAGAAATACGACACGTACAAAATGAGAGCAGTACTACTGAGAGATAGATTATTGTGTATGGCAGATTAATCAGTGCGCATGTTGGGAGTGTTTTTTGAGTATTCACTTTAATTAAAGTAAATATAGATTCATGATATGCTTAGAAATTTCTAAGTTTTGATTGATATGTCTTATCGTTTTGCCCTACTTATTGTGGTATAAAAGTTTGCAATGGACACACAACGGTCTTTTCTCATTAGTTGGCCTAATTAATCTAATAGTAGTAATGCAACAATTGAAGTTTTCTTTCCCAAGACTACTATTCCTTTGAGTCAGTTTTTGTCTTTGACGTTATTCAGATAAAAAAAAACTACATGTTTCGAGAAACGAATGTTGATATAAGAAAATACATTATAAATGAGAATCTTTATGATAAGTTCATAACCAACTCTTACATTGTCAAAATGGAAAGGCTTGAGAAGCAGAAAGTGATATGGATTTGAACAAGCATGCGCACCGTGACCCATTCTAGCAATTGCATCCGTTATAAAATTTCATTGAGCGTTTGCTCAATACAAATTAGGCACATTTTTATCATCATCTCAAGCTTGAAAACACTATTTTATCTCCTTTTCATTCGGACCAGCAAGGAAGTCTAAAAATCTAAAATAGTTATTTCAGTTTGTAGTTTGCTCGTTATGTGTTATGTTTGATCATCTAATTAAGATAAGAAAAAAATTAAAGCTAGTATGCCCCTTTTACAAGTGCAGTGATGATGACAAGTTTATTGCGTGCTTAACCCAAAAGTCTAGAATCAAATCTGTAAAATCCAAACTGGATAAGGAGTCAAAAATTAACCCGCCACATCACTTGCGGAGTTGAAAAAAAGGTAAAACAGATCCCCAATTTACCACGAACTCCCCTCCGTTTTACATTTACAGCTCATAATGACGTACACTATAACCGCCACTTTTACCTTCTCAGATAAGGATTGCCTTTACCCCAATCAACCAGTCTTTCTATATAAACACCATCATTATCCAAATCTCACCCAAAACCCACAAGACTTTTACCACCAAATCAACCCAATACAAATCATGAAGTCTCTCCTCTCTGATCTCCGCTCTTGCTACCGCGCCGGGGCGTCGAAGCGGCGACCAGCGTCTTCAACCGCGGAGGCGCGTGCTGATCACGCGCTGCCTATGCGGAGGTTGTGGACCACGAAGTCGGATAAGCAGTGGCGGCCGGCTCTCAACGCAATCTCGGAGGATGGGGTTGCTACTGTTGAAGAATCATCGAAGAGCTGTAAAGGCGGGTCAACCAAGACAGTGGCCAAGTCGCGCAGTATTGCTGGCTTTGACCCAGTAGAAGTGCCGGTGATAATTCCGACGGCTATCTGGGCGACGCCGTTTATGTTCTGATGGATCGCTGATCAGTTTTACCGCTAGTTTTCTATGTACATGGTTTTGTTTGGTTGTCCATTGTCGGCACAAAAGCTCATATGATCAATTCTTACTTTTTAAACCTTGTGGTGAATTTGCTTTTACTCTTTGGTTTATGGATTGGTTTATTTTCTTATTGAGAGATTAGTGTAGAACGGTCGGATCGAATTGTCACCACTTATTTTCTCTCAAAAAAAAAAAATTGTCACCACCCTGGGGCCTGGGCAAAGTTGAAAGTCCTTTTTTTTTTTTTCTTTTTCTTTTAAGACCTAGACCATAAAATGGATCAGTGTGTATCGACCCTTCACGAAGAGGTTCAAGCTCTGATTGCGATCGCTGGGTTGGCGTGCTATGTGTTTTGTTGGTTCCACGTTTCGCGATATGGCGCGTGGTTGCAGTCTTGGTGAATTGGGGCATAAGCCTGAGGTGGTTGAAATGAGGATGTAGAGAAGAGAATGAAGTCAGTTACCCTTAAGGTGAATGTAATGCCTCTATTTTTAGGCTCGGCTCGACAAATTGCCTATGACTGTTGTAGTGCACTTTGACAGACAATTCGTGACAGCTGGAGCGAATCTCGGCAGATGACCGGAATGCGGCTTGGAAGTGCCGTATCCGTGCGTCCACATGTACGACCCTAGGGCGCTTGACATTGACTGAATGTTGCTAGAACGCATGCACTATGCTTAGTTAGAGCGTTTGACATATGTTCCCACAACATGTACTATATTCAATTATTTAGTTGTTTTAGACTTTTAGTCGACCAATTTCATAAGCTTAAAATCTAAAAAATATTGGTTGCTAGTAAATAATTGTACTTAATATATAAACATTGTTTTTAGATAATAGAGTCTCTGGATAAACTATCTCGATGTAACTTTTACAATTTAACGGGTTGACATTGACATTGAAAAAGAAAAGAAAATTTTAGTACAATACGAGCATCAAGCTTTAATACAGAAGCATTTGAGTTTTGATGGGCACGGATGATCATCATCATTTGGTGATTTTGGTCTCAGACTCTCATAATCTCATTCAATAGCTTTTGGGAGTTCCTAAAAAAAATAAAAAAACAAAGCTTTTGGGAGTTTGGACGCTTTGATTCTTCTTTGGGCTTCGGTGAGTATTGAGGACGGGCTGTATGTCCATGTCTACAATTGTGGGTAGGTAACTAGTTACTAAGAGTTTGACTGAGAGTGCCATTGGCCTAGCAGTCCTAGCAAGTACATATAATACGATCATTAGTTCATTACACAATAATATGATCACTTTTTCTAAAATTACAAACAATTTAATCTCATTCTTTGGTCAAACAACACTAGGACATCATCATTTCAGGCACCTAATAATGCAAATTTCTTTTCAACCTCTTCAGTTTTTTTTACCACTCTTCTTACCAGCAATCGTATCATTTACCAAAGCAGCAAAGCCCGGTTCTTTAAAAGTTCAGAGTGTTGTGGAGCTTGTGGTAGTGGCACTGGTGTGCCTCAAAGTGGTACCAATTTTGAATCTTCTTACTTATATAATTTTTGGGCATATAATCTTCTTACCCTAAATTATTAGAGAAAATTAGATTAAAACCCAAAATACTAAACATCTTTTAAGATAAACCCATACATATTTTTCTTTTATTTTACACCCACTCCACATAAGCAAATATACCATATAGAACAAATGTCTATAATTAATAGTTTTCTTCATTTTTCGGTTTCTCTAATTTGCCCTTCAGACAATGGAAAACTAAATTTGGTATATTTCTCAATTTTAGCATCAATTTGAAACTCAAATACTAGCTAAAATTTAGTTGGATTTAACTTTGTAATAATCAATTACATTCTTTAATTTCTTACCTTGTTATTACTAACTTAAGATATATATATATATATATATATATATATATATATATATATAGGGCTTCTTGGCTACAAACGTCCGCACCAATGGTTTTGGTGCGGATTTTCATTTTTCCACCACTTTTCGATCGAATTTCCTCATCTCCACCGTCTAGTATCTAGATAATATTGTGTAGATCATCTCTGCAAAATTTCAGCTAATTTGGTAACCGTTAAGGCCCTCAAACTCGAAAAACAAATGGACGGACTGAATTCTGTCAAATATGAACCGTTCATGTTTGTAACAGAAAGACGTCATTTTGAGGGCTTTAACGATTACCAAATTGGCTGAAATTTTACAGAGATGATCTACACAATATTATCTAGATACTAGACGGTGGAGATGAGTAAATTCGATCAAAAAATGGTGCAAAAATGAAAATCCGCACCAAAACCATTGGTGCGGACGTTTGTAGCTGAGAAAAGCTGTATACACACACACACACATAAGTATGTCATTCGTAATAGGATGATACTTTTCATTCCTAAGCTCACGTTTGATGTCTCTCTACAAACTTGAAAAATGTCTAATTGTAAGGTACACGTTCTTGTTCTTTGATTAATTTTCTTCTTTTTAAGTATATTATTATATCATTTCTCATCCTAATCGAGAGAACATTTTACTCTCTATTACTTACATTTTTAATGTACCTATTAAGTAGGGCATGATATGATAATATACTTAAAAAGAAGAAACCCAAAATTGGGTTTAGAGTATATGTCAAGACCCACCCCGAATTTCACCCTAAAACCCGAAGTAAGTCTTGCGGGGTCCACCTCTAAGGAAAATTTACCGAAAAGCTAGGTAAACCTCCCTTAAAAATGGACAACCATAACCTAGAGAACTAAAGAGTTACTTTCCTAAATATTATTGAGCATTCTCCAAATCAACCCACAATTATCCGAAAGTGAGAATATAACAATTACAAACTTCGTAAATTCTAAAATTAAACATAGGTCTTAACACACCACCAGAAGAATTATACGATAAACCCAAAGAGTATTCAGAGCTACTAAACACTAGAGCCGGAAAATACCCTAGTAGGTTAAACATGTAACCTACTGGTTAAATGTGGCTGAGAAATTGGTAACTATACCTCGTCGTCTCCTACTCGTACTAACCCGAACTCTGCAGACTAGGCATTTTTAAAACGAAAGGCCCAGGGGAAAAACATTCTCAAAAATTAGAGTGAGTGGACAAAAATAAATAAATAAAATAATTTTCAACATTTATGCTTTCCCAATTTTTAATTCAAAGAAAACGAATGCATGCCTCAAACGATAATTCTGTCACGTCCCGACTCTTAAATTTTTACCTTATTTACTAGCATGGGGTTAATAAGAATTTTACCGTATTCGTCATTGAGTTATGTTTTAATTGGTCCCTAGAGGAGTGTTGAGGGACGAATATTTCGAAAGAATGATTCGTAGGAGAAAAATGTGACGACGGTAAAAATGGTAAATTTTAGCTAGTAAAAGGTAATTTTTATTGGGGTATTATTTTGGGGTGTTAAATTTTTGGAATGGGTATTTGGTGAAGTTGGACCGGCTGGGCCGAGCCCAACTCATTTCTCTCTCTTTTTCTCTCTTCCTCCCGTGCTCCTCTCTCTCTCCCCGAGCCTTCACTGCCGAAACTTTCTGGCCGCCGTCCGGCCATCGTTCGCCGCCGCACCGGTCCCAAACGATCGGTCTCCGACCCAGCTTCCGTTCTAGGCCGGTGGAAGCCTCCCTAACGCCGCCGTGAATGAGAAATCAAGCCCGAAAGGTCCGACTGCCGGAAGTGTTTTCTCGCCGGAACTTCCTCCTCCGGCCGCCATAGCTGGCGATCCTTGGCTCAAAAGGAAGCCCTCCTCCTGTGCTCCAATCCCTCCAAAGGATTCGCTCCCTCTTGAGCTAGGTAAGGAGAAATCGGTAAAGGAAATTGTAGGGCTTTTATTGTTGTTTTCGTTCGATTGACATGGTTAAGCTTAGAATTGGAGTTTGTGCTACTTAGGAATGTTGTAGAGGAGGTTGAGAGGAAGGTGCTGCCAAATTTTGGTGGGCATTGGAGGTCGCCGGAGCTGGCCGCCGCTGAAAAAATTTGTTTTTAGTGGGGAATTTTATGAGGAGTTTAATGGAATGAGTTTTAGAATTTTTGGAGGAGTTTTGGATAGGTTTGAAATTGTTAAAGTTTGGTATTTTTGGCGGATTATTAAATTAAAATTCGGCCATTGGATTATTTATTATTAGGACGGTGGAAGGTGATTTTTCAGGATGTCGGTTGTTATGGAGATTTATGGTTGGCAGTGAAGTAAGATTTAGGGCGATAGGCATAGTTGAGCGCGAGAAGCTCATATTAATTATGCCTATTTTCTTTAAGCGTCGGTGTTTTAGTTAAGGATTTATTTATGTTTTGGAACATGACGCGAGGAGGCTCGAGCAGAGGAAACCTCCGACCGAGATCAGGCTTAGGCCTAAGTTGTGAGTGGACATTTGTTTTTAAATAATGTGCTTGAAATGTTTTATTGTTGAATAATTTCTTTTGTTGGAATTTAACCGGAAATTGAGAATTTCGGTGTTTATACTCATTTATTGACGTTTATGAGAATAGTATGTATATAAGTAAACGCTAGCTAGCTATACGTGATTTCCCCCCATAATGAGGAAAAATGCCATTATAGGGTGACGTGAGCGTTAGACGCCAGCGTCGTAGCCTTGTACGACTTTCTATTTTTCGTATTCATTCCTAGAATTCGTACAAGGAGTCAGCACGTATATATATATATATATATATATATATATATATATATATATATATATATATATATCCACTCGTGCGGTTCCCCCATAATGAGGAAAAATGTCATTATGAGGTGACGTGAGCGTTAGACGCAAGCGTAGTAGCCTTGTATGAATTTCTGTTTTTCTTATATTTCTTCAAAGAAATCGTACAAGGAGTATGACGAGTGTATATACATACTGATATATTTATAATTCTAGCCTGAGAGGCCATTTTCTGAAGTTTGGGAGTCTAGCGAGGCTAGACACCAGTTAAGAATTTTTGAGTTAAGCTTTTAAGCTGTCGCTTGCATAGCGCTTTCCTTTAAAGTTTTCTTGGGGAAATATTATTGTTTGTCGAAATTACTTTTGTCCACTCACTCTGACGTAATTAAATATTTTCCCCTAGGCATTTCCTTCGTTTTTAAATGCCCAGTCTGCAGAGTTCGGGTGGGGTCTAGAAGGAGGCGACGAGGCATAGTCACCGATCTTTCCGCTACTGTTCGCCAGTAGGTTATTTGTTTAACCCACTAGGATTTTTATCAGTTTCCGTTGTCTTTCTTGTAGTAGCTCTGAATACTTTCGGAAAAATAATTGTGTATTATTTTATTCAGTTATTTGGATTGAGTTGAAGATTGATATTTTGGTTAAGAGGGTGTTCTACATTTTTCCGGGTTAGGGTTGTCCATTTTCAAGGGAGGTTTGCCGAGTTCTTCGGTAAATTTTCCTTGGAGGTGGTCCCCGCAGGACTTACCTCGGGTTTCAGGGTGAAATTCGGGGTGGGTCTTGACAAATTCTCTTATCTCATAAATATCGAGCCTCTTCAGCTCAAAACTATATATCAAAATATGTATATATTTACACTCGCCCATACTCCCTATATAAATTAATAATAATCTATATAGGGCCACTACGCTCGCGTCCAACGCTCACGTTACGCCTTAATGCGGTGATACACTACGCCATTAAGGTGGACAGACGGGTGTATAAATATGTGCCCATACCCCCTATATGAATTAAACACTCATATAAGGCTACTACGCTTGCGTCCAACGCTCACGTCACACCATAATGCAGTTATATGCTATGTCATTAAGGTGGACAGACACATATTGTTAAGACCCACCCCGAATTTCACCCTGAAACCCGAGGTAAGTCCTGCGGGGACCACCTCCAAGGAAAATTCACCGAAGGACTCGGCAAACCTCCCTTGAAAATGGACAACCCTAACCTGGAAAAATATAGAACATCCTCTTAACCAAAATATTAATCTTCAACTCAATCCAAATAACCGAATAAGATAATACACAGTTATTTTTCCGAAAAAAAATATTCAGAACTACTACAAGAAAGACAACGGAAGCTGATGAAAAACCTAGTGGTTTAAACAGATGACCTACTGGCGAACAGTAGTGGAAATGTGGGTGACTATGCCTCGTCGCCTCCTTCTAGACCCCACCCGAACTCTGCAGACTGAGCAATTAAAAACGAAGGAAAAACCCAGGGGAAAATATTTAATTACGTCAGAGTGAGTGGACAAAAGTAATCTCGTCAACAATAATATTTCCCCAAGAAAAACTTTCAAGGACACGACTAGTTCCGGCTAGTCTCCAAAACTTAAACAAATACAGCCTCTCAGGCTAAAATTATATATTTATATCAGTATGTATTAACACCCGTCTACTCCATGTATGCTATCTATGAATAAGCTTGAAAGTAGATAGTCATACCAGACCTAACTATGCCAATCGAACGAAAACATCTAATAAGCCCTATCTAATAAGCCCTAGTATTTCAACTCCATATTTCTCCTTACCTAACTCAAGAGGGAGGGAGTCCTTTGGAGAGGTTGCTGCACGGGAAGAAGGCTTTCCAACGAGCTAAGTGGCTCCGGGTATGGTGGCTGGAGGAGCGAGTTCCGGCGACAGAGCACTTTGAATAGTCGGACCTTCCGGGGTTGATTTCTCCTTCACGGCGGCGCTAGGGAGGCTGCCACCGGTCCAAGAAAGAAGAGGAGGAGATGACCGACTGTTTGGGACCGGTGCGGCGGTGTACGGTGGCCGGACGGTCAGAAGGCAATTTCGGCAGGAAGAAGGCTCGGGAGAGAGAGAGAGAGAGAGAGAGAGAGAGAGAGAGAGAGAGAGAGAGAGAGGGCTTTGACAACAAAATTGGCCCGATCCAACTTAAACACCAACCAAAAATAAAACCCAACTCTAAAATTTAACACCCTAAAATAATACTTCAATAAAAATTACCTTTACTAGCTAAAATTTACCATTTTTACCGTCGTCACGTTTTTCTCCTACGAATAATCCTTCGAAATAATGGTCCCCCAAAACCCCTAGAAGGACCAATTAAATTATAAACTCACAAACTAACCAATGGGTTCAATCCCACTAAGGTTTGTCACTGACGCGCGGAGACTAACCACAATCCATATGAAAGTCGGTCCATGCAAGAATTTTGGCATCCGATTTTAGAAAGTTTTTTCCAAGAATTTTGGAAGCATTTTTAATAAGTTGCACCAGGGCTGGAACTGAAAGCCTCAAACTGACTGAATACCTCGTTTGACCTTCCATTTCCATCGCAACCCCACTTACCGTATATTATTTCGTGCAAGTGGAGTTGAGCGCCAAATCTTCCCTCATGTACCAAACTAACCCTACCTGCATGTTCTTACGATTCCATACCCGTATGGACAACCCACCCTCCTACCGAAATGACACTTACACCCCTTCTCTTGTATCAAACATGTATATAGTAAATAATATTCTAACAAAGGACAATGCATTATGCATCCAGTAAATACATTTTGCAGTAAGTTTGCAACTTTTACATGTGATATCACGATATATAAGAGCTTCATCTGTAGTGTGACAACCTGTAACCTTGTCTAATAAATATATACGCTCATTAATAAATGATATTGAATACGAAAAAAATCATGAAGTACAATTGGATCGTAGATATTCAAAATTTTAATTACAAAATTTAAATTCAAGCTTAAAATTAAAAAAAGTTAACTTAGAACTCAATTCAATCGTCGTTGCTTCGCTCAATATTAATCTCCTAAAATGTTTTTTAATCTTTTCATAATTGGTAAATAATATCAAAAAACATGAAGAATAATAAATATCATCAAATCGTCAATGACCATACAAAGACATAAGACGGACACGGAGTAAAAACAATACAAGAATATAATGTGAGAATCATAATGGAATAAGTCGAGTAATTGGGGTGTGACAGTATAGGGTTAAGGTATAGGGTTTATGGTATAGAGTTAGAGTATAGGGTATATGGTTTAGGGTTTATGGTATAGGGTTTAGAGTTTATGATATATGGTTTAGATCAGATATCTTATTCATATTATATTTTATCTTATGTATAGATTAGAGAATGAATTCCTTTAATCTAGATTTTTTTCATAAAAATAAAGAAAACTACATGATTCTTGCAAATTGATTGAAAAATGTTAGTGTTAGAAGAAAAACTCATAATCAAGGTATTTAAAACAACATCAATTAAACTTATTTATTATATTAATATGTTATAGTTGAATGGTGGCAATTGTGTAAAATTTAGAAAAAATAGGACATAATATTTATCATAATTGATACATTTTAGATGTCTATCAGATAAAAATATTATGTGAGTTTTATTTAAAACTACTCTTTAAAATTGGGTGTATATGAAAATTGATGGTATACATGACTGGATACTGTAATTTATTCGAGCTTCAATTTGGTTATATTATTTACGCTTAGGTACATATATATACACATTTGTGTCAGTTTTAAAAAAGATATCGTATGAACTTCATTCACTTCAATTATCTTAGAGGATCACAATCCTATTTTCGAGCCAAGATGATATAGGCAACTCGGGAGATGTGACTCTCTCCAACACCCAACTCGGAATAATTCTCGACCTTGGTGAAAACTCCTTCGCCGGAAAACTGTCAGAGTCAGCGGGGGACATGTCGTAGGTCTTAAAGCCCGTCCTAAGCTTCAATGGGTTTTCCGATGAAACCTTGGGGAGCCTCAAATATTTGCAGAGGCTGGAGTTGTTGGGCATGAGTTATAACCAATTCAACAACTTTGGTTTGCCTGTGTTCTAGCTTGTCCATATCATTCAACCGGTGTTCCTTGGGTTAGCGAAGGTAACTCTTAACCTTCATAAACTAACCAATGGGTCCAATCCCACTAAGGTTTGTCACTGACGCGCGTAGACTAACCACAATCCATATGAAAGTCGGTCCATGCAAGAATTTTGGCATCCGATTTTAGAAAGTCTTTTCCAAGAATTTTGGAAGCATTTTTAATAAGTTGCACCAGGGCTGGAACTAAAAGCTTCAAACTGACTGAATACCTCGTTTGACCTTCCATTTCCGTCGCAACCCCACTTATCGTATATTATTTCGTGCAAGTGGAGTTGAGCGCCAAATCTTCCCTCATGTACCAAACTAACCCTACCTGCATGTTCTTACGATTCCATACCCGTATGGACAACCCACCCTCCTACCGAAATGACACTTACACCCCTTCTCTTGTATCAAACATGTATATAGTAAATAATATTCTAACAAAGGACAATGCATTATGCATCCAGTAAATACATTTTGCAGTAAGTTTGCAACTTTTACATGTGATATCACGATATATAAGAGCTTCATCTGTAGTGTGACAACCTGTAACCTTGTCTTATAAATATATACGCTCATTAATAAATGATATTGAATACGAAAAAAATCATGAAGTACAATTGGATCGTCAATATTCAAAATTTTAATTAAAAAATTAACAAAATTTAAATTCAAGCTTAAAATTAAAAAAAGTTAACTTAGAACTCAATTCAATCGTCGTTGCTTTGCTCAATATTAATCTCCTAAAATGTTTTTTAATCTTTCCATAATTGGTAAATAATATCAAAAGACATGAAGAATAATAAATATCATCAAATCGTCAATGACCATACAAAGACATAAGACGGACACGGAGTAAAAACAATACAAGAATATAATGTGAGAATCATAATGGAATATGTCGAGTAATTGGGCTATAAAAGTTCACTATTGCAGTTTTCTAATTTTCTGTTTCTTTTCTTACCCGTCCAGAGCTGCCCGTTGCCCGATCCACATCTCCGGACAACGCGAGCTCTCGTGATACGTAGACGGTGAAGACGCAACACTCACAAGGCTATTTTAGTCTTTTGCAAAAGCCACGCGACCCTCTTACAAATTAACCCAAAAAAGCCCAAAGGCCGAAAACACCCCCAAACTTAAAAAAAAAAAAAAAATGGAAACGAAAAAGATTAATAGCACGGAGGGGAGGGCCTCGTCTTTGTTTCAGACCGAGAACTGCAACAAAAGAAAGAGAGAGAGAGACGAACGCACAGAGAGAAATAGACACAGAAAAAACTCTGAGAGATAGATTTTTCTCATTGGGCTCGAGAGTTTTTCCCCCACGCGCCGCTTCTCGATCTGTCTTGAATTGACTCTATTCACCCACGCGCCTCCTCGCCTCGCCGCCGATCTATTCACTCAGCTCCTCAATTTCCCCAGGTAAGCTCCCCCCGCGATTTCAATTCTCTTCTCTTTCGTTTCTCTCTCCGAGTTAGGGTTTTGATTCCCGGAGCTTATCGGATTCGGAGCCTCGTCCTCGGGTTCGGTTTTTGTGCATGAGTGTCAATTGACGAATTGGAAACCCTACATTGGATTGATTTTCGTTTGTTGAATTTGTTAGGGTTTTGAAGAGGAGCGAGAGGAGGAAGGAAGAAGAAGACGAAGCGGAATTTGCAGTATGAGCATCGATAGCCCCGGGAGAAGGGGAGAGTTAGGGTTTTGAAATTCGGGGCCTCGAGGTTGGGATTTCCATGGGCGATGGAGGAGTCGCATGCATGCCTTTGCAGCATAATATCATGGACAGGTTTCCAATTCCGGAGAAGACTGCACTTTGCGGAGGCAATACTAATGCGAATGCGAATACAACTACTACTAGTACTACTGCTACTACTGATAAGAATAACAATGGCTTCAGTTCCAAGCCGGTTGTTAAGAAGAAGGTGATGAAGATCAAGAAGAGGATTGTCAAGAGGCCCAAGGTGAAAGTTGGCAACAGTAATGTGGAGGCGGCGGTGAAAAGTGAGGTGGGATTGGTGAAAGGTGAGAAGAGTGATACTAAGGAAGCAGGGAACAGTTGTGGTGCTAAGGAAGTCGAGAAGAGTGGCGGTGCGAAAGAAGCTGAGAGGAGTGGTGTAAAGGAAGCTGAGAATGGTGGCGCTAAGGAAGCGAGGAACAGTGGTGTTCGGGAAGTTGAGAACGTGGAAAATGGGGAGGATAAGAAGGAGGAAGTGGAAGAGGGTGAGTTGGGTACTTTGAACGGTGAGTTTGTGCCCGAGAAGTGGAGGAGGAGTGAGATTGAGAAGGAGGAGACTGGGGATGAGAAATGGAGGAGAAGTGAGGTGGGGAAGGGGGAGTCTTTTTCCGGGAAATGGCGTAGAGGTGATGCAGAGAAGGCAGATATATATCCGGAGAAGAGTAGAAGCAGTGAAGCTGAATTCGGCTCGTGGAGGCCACCCAAGGACGAAATTGAAAGAGGTGAGTACATTCCAGATAGATGGCAAAAGGGAGAGCTGGCCAGAGATGATTACATTAGCCGGAAAATTCCCACCAGGTATGATATGGGTGGTGGGAGGGGCAGGGGAAGGGGCTGGAAATTTGAGTCTCCTTCTGGCAAGTATCCAAGTGATGACGGTTTTAGAAGGAAAGAATATGGTAGAGGTGGTGGTCAGCACAGCAAGAGTACTTTCAGGTGGGATAGTGGCCAGGAGAGGAATACGAGGATCAGTTCTAAAATTGTTGATGATGAGGGTGTCTACAAGAATGAGTATGGAAATGAGTACAGCAACAATAAGTATCAAGCAAAGGAGTTTTCTTCTGTTAATCGGTTGAAGAGGTACGGTCCTGATTCAAATAGTAATGAGCGAAAGCACTATGGAGATTATGGGGATTACGCAGGTTTAAAAAGTCGCAAGCTTTCTGATGAAAGTAATCGCTCTGCTCACTCTGAACATTATTCACAGCGTTCTGTGGAGAGATCTTATCGAAATCCTTCTTTCAGAGTAGCACCAGACAAGTACTCTTCCAGGCATTATGAACCTTCTTTGTCTTCCAGAGTGGTCTATGAAAGACATGGGCGAAGTCCAGGTCTCTCTGAGCGGTCCCCACGTGACAGGTCCCGGTATTATGATCACCTGGACCGGAGTCCAGTTCGCCGTGAGAGATCTCCATATGATCAAGAGAGGTCCCCTTTTGGCCGTGAGAAATCACCACATGGCCGTGAGAAATCACCACATGGCCGTGAGAAATCACCACATGGCCGTGAGAAATCACCACATGGCCGTGAGAGATCTCCATATGTTCGTGAGAGATCTCCATATGTTCGTGACAAATCCCCGTATGTTCGGGACAAATCTCCATATGCTCGCGACAAATCGCCACATGGACGTGAAAGATCTCCATATGCTCGTGACAGATCTCCATATGTTCTGGAGAAATCTCCATATGAAAGGAACCGTAATTTTGATCACAGAAACCGCAGTCTGTCTCCACAAGAACGACCTAGGTACCATGATCGCAGGGATCACACCCCAAACTATTTGGAGCGGTCACCACGTGACCGCGGTAGAGCTACTAGTAATAGAGGTACAGGACGGAAAAGTGGAGCAAGTGATAGGCGCAACTCCCAACATAAAGTGCATGAAGACAAGCCGGTGCAAAAGGATCCCAGTGGAACGGACTCAAATTCCTCTGCCAAAGAATGTCAGGATAAAAGCAGTGTTCTTGATATTAATGTATCTGTGGAGACAATTGCCAACTCTGAGTCTCAAAAAGATGAACTGTCTCAAAGTTCAAATATAAATTGCAAGGAAACTTCTCATATTAGTGCAGCACCTCCTGAAGAGCTGCCTTCTATGGAAGAAGATATGGATATATGCGACACACCACCACATGTCCCAGTGATTGCTGATTCATCCACAGGGAAATGGTTTTACCTTGATTATTATGGTGTGGAATGTGGGCCTTCCAAATCGTCTGAGCTTAAAGCACTTGTTGAAGAAGGGGCGCTGATGTCTGATCACATGGTTAAGCACTCAGATAGTGATAGGTGGGTAACTGTTGAAAATGCAGTTTCGCCATTGATTACTGTGAATTTTCCATCCATTGTATCGGACTCGATAACTGGACTAGTAAGCCCTCCAGAAGCTCCTGGCAATCTATTGGCAGATACCGGACATACTGGGCACTTCGGTATTCAGAGTGGGAGTTTCCCGGGGTTGTGTGCAGATTTTGCTTCTGAGCCTCTGGAAGATTTGCGCATTGAAGAAAGGGTTGGAGCTCTGATGGAGGGTTTAACAGTTATTCCTGGCAGGGAACTTGAAGCTGTTGGAGGTATGCCTTAGTATACTGTAATATTATTACTTTTTCAGACAAATCTTACTATTCCACATTTTACAATCAACACTCCATGTTTCTTTTTTTGGTAACTTAAATTTTGTTTTTGTTAGAATTTCAACCAAAAAAGGAAAGGAGTTTGGATTGCAAATTATGGAGTGTGAATTCTAAGGAGATTTATTTATTATATTTTAAACTTTATATTCTAAGGAGTTATGTTTGTGTGAATTTTAAATTATCTTGTGAAAACTTTTCATTTTTAATTATTTATTTATTATATTTGTTTGAGGAGTTTTTGATTCGTTCTACCCTTTCTGGAATTTTCTCATTTTGCAGAAGTTTTGCAAATGTCATTCGAATGTGCTCAATGGGAAGTATGGGGAAACACCGAAGGTATGTAGAGATTGTAATTGTTCATCATTTTGCAATATATATATGCGGAAACGTTCTAAAGCGGACGTCCTCACTCGGCTTAAAGTGCGGACGTCCCTCCGTTCGCCACCGGACGGCGCCGGCGACGGCACGCCTCCACCCCAGCGGACTCCAGCAGCATCCCCGACCACTTTCCCTCCCTGGCGAGTCCACCAAATTCCAGTTTTCCGGCGAGATCGATCTTGTTTGAAGTTTTGGGTGATCTCGCCGGAAAACTGGAATTCGGCGGACTCGCCGGGGAGGGAAAGTGGTCGGGGACGCTGCTGGAGTCTGCTGGGGTGGAGGCGCGCCGTCCGGTGGCAAACGGAGGGTTGTCCGCACCAGAACGGGCCTGTATATATATATATATATATATATATATATATATATATATATATACAGCCTTTCTCAGGTGCGGAGGTCCGCACCAATGGTTTTGGTGTGGATTTCCATTTTTGCACCACTTTTTGATCGAATTTCCTCATCTCCACCGTCTAGTATCTAGATAATATTATGTAGATCATCTCTGCAAAATTTCAGCCAATTTGGTAATCGTTAAGACCCTCAAACTCGAAAAACAAATTGACGGACTGAATTTTGTCAAACATGAACCGTTCATGTTTAAAACAGAAAAACGCAATTTTGAGGGCCTTAACGATTACCAAATTGGCTGAAATTTTGCAGAGATGATCTACACAATATTATCTAGATACTAGACGGTGGAGATGGAGAAATTCGATCGAAAAGTGGTGCAAAAATGGAAATCCGCACCAAAACCATTGGTGCGGACCTCCGCAGCTGAGAAGCCCTGTATATATATATATATAGAATTTTTTTTTTTTCCAATTTTCAACTTCATTTGTTTATCTTGCTATATTTATACTTCTATGGACAAGCTCTGGGACCACAGGATGTAAGTTCAATGGGATGACAAAATTAATGTTTTGACACCATATATATGAGTTAAATAGGACTCTGAAATTAATTTTTGGATTGGATTTTGAAGTTTTGCAGAGAGTTGCACTAGTTTTGAGATATGTAATTGTTGAATTTACATATTTCATTTTGCCTGAACATATGCATGTTGTGACATTCAGGTCTCTCTCAAGGTCATATTGGTGAACAGAATGATCATAAAACTGACGAACCACAATATTCTGACATTAAAATGAAAGATGCAGCAGAAATAGGGTTGACTGTACCCTCTGACAAAGATGCTTTAGCTTGTGGTGATTCTGGTGACTGGTTTTCTGGTCGATGGTCATGCAAGGGTGGTGATTGGATAAGGAACGAGGAAGGTGTGCAAGATAGGTCTTCTAGAAAGAAACTTGTTGTCAACGATGGTTTCCCATTATGCCAGATGTCAAAGTCTGGGTATGAAGACCCTCGATGGCATAGAAAAGATGAACTTTATTATCCTTCACAGAACAGAAGGCTTGATCTACCTACTTGGGCTTTTTCATGTCCAGATGATGCAAATAGAGTTTCTCAAAGTAAGCCTACTGTCATAAAAGGAGTAAAAGGAACGATCCTTCCGGTAGTCAAGATAAATGCATGCGTTGTAAAAGACCACGGTTCATTTGTTTCTGAGCCGCGGATAAAAGTTCGAGGAATAGAAAGGCATCCTTTGAGGTCTGCTCGGTCATATTCTGCAAGTAGTGATGGGAAGAGATCATCTGGCGAAGGTGATTCTCAAATGAAACCAGTAGGTGACCGAGGCTCAAAGGGATCTTCCAAATGCAGTTCATCCATTAAAATCCCCAAAGACCGTATTGGAACAGTTGATGACTTGCAATTGCATTTGGGAGACTGGTACTACCTTGATGGTGCTGGGCATGAACGAGGACCTTCATCATTCTCTGAGCTACAGGCCTTAGTTGATCAAAGAGTGATCCTGAAACATAGCAGTGTGTTTCGGAAATTTGATAAAGTCTGGGTTCCAGTTACCTCTGCCATCGAGACTTCTAATGCTAGCAAAAAGAATAAGGAGGAGAAGAACAGAACATCAAGTAATTCTTCAGGGCAATCCCAAAGTGCTGCATCTGCAGAATCAAGAACAAATTTGAGTTGGTTGCAGAACCTGCACCCTCAGTTCATTGGTTATACATGCGGAAAGCTTCATGAATTGGTGATGAAATCTTATAAAAGTCGGGAGTTTGCTGCAGCCATAAATGAGGTTTTAGACCCGTGGATTAATGCAAGGCAGCCAAAGAAAGAGTTGGACAAGCACATGTACTGGAAAGCAGGTATGCTACCACTAAAACCTACAATTTGCTAGTTTTTTTTTCCTGAGCAAATTTATTTGAGGTAATAGTAATTTGTTTTTAGCATGGTTTTGATGCTCAGTAATCATTCTTCGGTTATTTGTTTGTCTTTTGGTTTTCTGAACATCTCTACTTTTCTGTATTAGAGAAATGTACTATGGTACTATGAGAATTGTATGTGGCCTCTATCCAGCTATTAATCACTCATTGCCTACTCATGAATAGATTCTGGTGTAGTTTAATCTTTGAGTTTTAACTAATTTAGTTACCTCTATGTTTTTTTGGTTACTACCTTCTTGTGACAGATGGTGACCCATAATATATAGCATGTTTTATGTGCTATGTATTGTATTCACATGTATTATTTGATATAACCTTTTGTCTTTGTTTCTGTACTTATATTTATTTGAGTTATTCTTTCTCTAAATGCCAAGACTGGTTTATTCAGTAACGAACTTACGATCATGCTTGTCATGGACAGTTATGTATATACTATATAGACATATTTGTATTTGCTAGTCCAATTTGCCATTTACATCCCACATAGTCACACATCTTTGATAAATTGATTGTGCTTCTTTCTTTCCTTGACTCTCCTTTGACCCATACTTTTATAGGTTTATCTTGTACATATAATTTGTTCGTCATTATATATTCTTTCATCTTCTTTTGATGTTCATTAGGGTCCCTATTCATTATGAAGTTTCATTCTATGCACATTAATTTACTTGTGATAACTGTAGACGGTGATGCACGTACTTCTAAAAGGGCTCGGTTGCTGGTTGAAGAATGTGAAGAAGACTATGACGCAGAAGAGGATTTGCAAACAATAGAAAAGGATGAATCCACATTTGAGGATCTCATTGGTAATGCTTCTTTCGTCAGAGAAGACGGCTTGAGTTATGGTTCAGAGATGGCAAGCTGGGGTTTATTGGATGGGCATGTGCTGGCACGGGTCTTTCATTTTTTAAGATTAGACATGAAATCTCTTACCATTGCTTCTCTGACTTGTAAGCACTGGAGAGCTGCGGTCAGTTTTTATAAGGATATTTCAAGACAGGTTGACTTGTCATCCTTGGGTCCGAAGTGCACCGACTCCATGATTGTGAACATTATGGTAAGATTTGCTCTTTTTTGGCTGTGCAAATGTTGGAATTATATTCACTTCCTCTTGAATTTATTGTCATTTTGTTCTTGCAGAGTGGTTATGGGAAAGAGAAGATTAATTCTATGGTTCTAATTGGCTGTACAAACATCACTCCCCACACTCTTGAAGAGATTCTTGGTTCACTTCCTTGTCTATCTAACATAGATATTAGGGGTTGCAGCCAGTTTGGTGAGTTGGTCATTAAATTCCAGAACCTGAACTGGATTAAGAGCCGAAGCTCACGTGGTACAAAGATGCATGATGATTCCGATTCAAAATTGAAGAGTCTGAAATATATCACTGAAAAATCTTCTTATGTTTCTAGAAGTAAGGTTCTGGGTAATGATATGGATGATTTTAGTGAAATGAAAGTGTACCTTGATAGTGTGGATAAGAGAGACTCAGCTAATCATTCATTCCGGGGAAGTTTATACAAACGTTCAAAACTATTTGATGCTAGACGGTCCTCATCCATTCTATCTAGGAATGCTCGTATGAGGCGGTTGTCCATTAAGAAATCAGAAAATGGTTATAAGAGGATGGAGGAATTTGTTGCTTCAAGTCTGAAGGACATCATGAAGGAGAATACCTCTGATTTCTTTGTACCCAAGGTATGTGGCAGTCTTCCTTTTTTTTTTTGTGGGATGTAGATTGTTGAGTTTTTTCTTTTGAAATATATAATATCTTTTTTCCTTTTGCTTGACCAGGTTGCTGAAATTCAAGATAAAATGAGAAATGGGTATTACATTCGCCGAGGATTGAGTTCTGTAAAGGATGACATCAGTCGAATGTGCAGGGATGCAATTAAGTAAGTACTTTTCAATTCTGTCCATGAAGTGATCTTTCTAGTGACCAAGTGTCACATTCTTTGTCCCTCTCTCTCTCTGTTCTCTCTCTCTCTCACACACACATATACTCTATTTCTTTCAGAGCAAAGAATCGTGGTGAAGCTGGAGACATGAATCACATTATTAATTTATTTATACTACTTGCCTCACGTTTGGAAGGGGCTTCTAAATCCTCTGATGCAAGGGATGAGCTGATCAAGTCATGGGAAGATGATACACTTGCAGGGGTTTCTTCTGCCTCCAAGAGTAAAAAGAAGCTCAATAAGACATCTGAAAGGAAGTTGAGGAGTAATGGTTCCTTTGTGAATGGTAGTATGGATAATGGAGAATATGCATCTGATCGAGAAATCAGAAGGCGTTTATCCAAGTTGAATAAAAAATCTATGGATTCAGAAAGTGAAACCTCTGATGATATTGACAGGTCATCTGAAGATGACAAGAGCAATAGTGAGAGTACTGCCTCGGATACAGAAAGTGACTTGGAATCTGGGTTACAAAGTCAACCTGGGCAATCAACAGCAGATGGATGCTTAGATCATGATGAGGGTTTAGATTCTCTGACTGATGATCGTGAGTGGGGTGCTCGCATGACCAAATCAAGTTTGGTTCCTCCTGTTACAAGAAAATATGAAGTCATTCATGAATATGTTATTGTATCAAATGAAGAGGATGTAAAGCGGAAGATGCAGGTGTCTTTGCCAAAGGACTATGTTGAGAAGCTTGCTTCACAGAAGAATGGAACTGACGAGTCTGATATGGATATTCCTGAAGTCAAGGACTACAAGCCCAGGAAAATGCTTGGAGATGAGGTTCTAGAGCAAGAGGTTTATGGAATTGATCCCTATAGCCATAATCTTTTGCTTGATTCCATGCCTGAGGAGTTCGATTGGCCTCTTCTGGAGAAGCATTTGTTTATAGAAGATGTGCTTCTTCGCACCCTGAATAAGCAAGTTAGACACTTCACTGGGACTGGAAATACTCCCATGATCTATCCTTTGCGGCCTGTTGTCGAAGATATTCGGATAACTGCTGAAGAGGATGGTGATATTCGAACTGTGAGAATGTGCCAGGGTATTTTGAAGGCCATAGACAGTCGCCCTGATGACAAGTATGTTGCTTATAGAAAGGTAAATGCATATTATCCAGTGCTGTTTCCTGCCTTTTGATTTCTTACTTACCTGGATTTCTTCCATGCCATTAGGATGCTGATTCTTTTATCTTCTGTGATTATTAACTTATTATGATCATCAGGGGCTTGGTGTCGTTTGCAACAAAGAAGAAGGTTTTGGAGAAGAAGATTTTGTAGTGGAATTCTTGGGGGAGGTATGGCTGCATGTTTTTTAATGGATTTTTTTCTTCAGTTGATTTGTTCATTCTATAGTGAACTGCTTTTAGTGTATCTGTTGCAGTTATAAGCCTGAAGTTTGAACCCAGTTATTATCAAAAAGAAAATAAACAGGTTTCTAAAGTCTGTCATGTGTATGGTTTTGTGGGTGGGTGACTGAAAATTTGAAAGTATGAGTCATTTTAGGCAAACCGGGGTTCTCTTTGATTTTTCCTTGACTTGTTTTATGTACGATGTGCAAGATCTGATCTTGTTCCAAGGGCGGCTGATGCTAATGATATTTATACCTAATACTTTTGATGAAAATATGTTCTTTTCAGTTCTTCTGATATGAATTTTTGGTGTCGACAATTCCATTGTTTTACATGTAGCTGACTTATTGCTAAGATCCCCCTTTACTTCAAGCTTTAATTTTTTTTTTTTTTTTTTTTTTTTTTGAAAAATATTGTAATAGGAAAGTTTATCTCATACTTGTAGTGACTATTTTGTTGTGTTTATTCTTTTAGAGTAAATCATCTTCTATGTTGATCCTTAGGGTTCCTTCTTACTGTACTTTAAAATGTTAATTGTAGGTGTATCCTGTTTGGAAATGGTTTGAGAAGCAAGATGGGATTCGATCTCTGCAGAAAAATAGTAAAGATCCAGCTCCGGAATTCTACAACATTTATCTTGAAAGGCCCAAGGTGCTTTATTGTTGCCCAGTTTCATAGTTAGTTACTGTTTGCTTTCCTGATTTGTGCCTGATCGTTGATTGTTATTTGGCAGGGTGATGCTGATGGGTATGATTTAGTCGTTGTTGATGCCATGCATAAAGCAAACTATGCAAGTAGAATTTGTCACTCATGCCGACCTAATTGTGAAGCAAAGTAAGTTATATTATTTTTGTTCTGTTGGTAACCTTGCCGTCTCACCATGCATATGGGGAAATATTAGAGCAGTCCAGAGTTGTGATTTTGACTTGTAATTGTTACATCCCCATGAGATATGGTTCATTCTTGCTACTTTTGTTTTATGGTTACCTTTTGGATTGTACGTAATAGAGCTTTTGTTGTTTATGATATTTAGACTATTTTATATATTGGGGCAAGAACAACTTGCCATTTTAGAACATATATCTGAATATGCAGTTTTAGATTGCACACGTTTCAGTACGTTTTATTGTATGCCATCTAGATGTGTTGTTAGCGGTTGCATTATAATGCTAGAATTTAGTCTGGCCAAAATTGTGCTACTAGTTTGATAAACATTTACTGTTTCCTGAATGCAGAGTTACTGCTGTAGATGGTCGTTACCAGATTGGGATCTACACTGTACGTAAAATTCAATATGGTGAAGAGATCACATTTGACTACAACTCTGTTACGGAGGTCCGACTCTTTTGCCTATATGGGTCTCATGTGTTACTAGAATGCAATTTACATAACTGTATCTAACATTTGAAGTCTAATTTGTGACAGAGTAAGGAAGAATATGAAGCATCAGTTTGTTTGTGTGGTAGTCAAGTTTGCCGGGGAAGTTACCTGAATTTGACCGGCGAAGAAGCATTCCTGCAGGTAATAGAAAATCAAACCTGCACCTGTTATTGGAACCAAGCTTATTTTTAACATCGTAATATTGGTGCCCATAGATAGCTGGTACAACCAGTGTGATGTTATAGTGGTACACTAGCTCCTTTATGTTTCTCATTCTAACTTTTATCAATGACTTTTCTATTCATCAGGTGCTGAAGGATTGGCATGGAATTGTGGATCGTCATCATCTAATGCTGGAAGCTTGCGAGTTAAATTCAGTATCTGAGAAGGATTATTTTGACCTGGAAATGGCTGGTTTAGGCAAATGTTTGCTCGAGGGGTTGCCAGATTGGGCTATTGCATATACAGCTCGTTTGGTATGTTCTCTCCTGCTGCCTTTTTCGCTTATCTTAATTTTGAAATCAACCATTATTTATTTTGCTGTTGCTTTTGCTTCACTTGAAGGTGAGGTTCATAAACTTTGAAAGAACAAAGCTTCCTGAAGTAATTTTGAAGCACAACTTAGAAGAAAAGAGGAAGTATTTCTCAGATATAGATCTTGAGGTTGAGAAGAGTGACGCGAGAATTCAGGTGAATTTATTTAACTGACACACACACACACACACACACACTCTCTCTCTCTCTCTCTCTCTCTCTCTCTCTAATATACACGTCTTTTGTGGGTAACATTGGGTTATTATTGCTTATTGCTTGACACAGGCGGAGGGCGTGTTCAACCAAAGGCTTCAGAATTTGGCTGTTACTCTGGACAAGGTATTGCTCCTCTTTTCTATTTTATGTGAACTAGCCTGTCATCATTGCCCATTTTTTGTTAAGTATATGATAAAAAGATTTGCTGGGTGGGCTTGTTTTACTGATCAAGACACTGATGGTAGAGGATTTTGGTTAGGCCTTCCCATATTTTTGTGATGGGGAAATACTTGATGAAGCTTAATGTATCCTTTTTTATTATTTTATGGTTTATCTATAGTTTTATGTATTTATGACTTTCGGCTTGATGGATCTACAGGTGAGGTATGTTATGAGCTCTGTATTTGGCGACCCAAAGAATGCTCCACCTCCACTGGAGAGGTTAACTCCAGAAGAAGCTGTTGCCTTTCTATGGAAGGGAGAAGGATCGCTTGTTGAGGAACTCCTTCAGAGTGTGGCTCCTCATGTGGAGGAGCAATTGTTAAATGATCTCAAGTCCAAGATGCTTGCTCATGATCCATCGGGGTCTGATGACATTTGGAAAGAACTTAAGAGATCGCTACTATGGTAAGTGGATGCTTTTCTCATGCAATGTCATGGAATCTTTATCTTTTAAGCTGTGCTGACTTCATGGGTTTTATTTCTTTGGAAGGTTGAGAGATGAGGTCCGGAATCTTCCATGTACATACAGGTCTCGGCATGATGCTGCTGCGGACTTGATCCATATATATGCATACACGAGGTGCTACATTAGAATACGGGTAAGGTTTTCTAATGGGAACCTCTCCCAAGTTTTCTCACTCAATTGTGCTATACTGTTTTGATTCAGAATCTTACTTTTTACTTTCAGGAATACAAACCAGTAACTTCGCCGCCGGTATACATTAGTCCACTTGATTTGGGCCCCAAGTACACTAACAGATCGGGGGCAGATTTTCAGGAGTATTGCAAGACGTATGGGGAGAATTATTGTTTAGGGCAGCTAATGTTTTGGTATAATCAGTCTAATGCGGAGCCAGATTGTAGTATGGCTAGAGCAAGTAGGGGTTGCTTATCTTTACCAGAGATCGGTTCCTTCTATGCCAAGATTTCAAAACCGTCAAGGCAGCGTGTTTATGGTCCAAAGGCTGTCAAATTTATGCTTTCAAGGATGGTGAGTTTTTTTTTTTAACTTTTTGGTGTCTTAGAGTTTTTAAAATAATATTCTCTCAACCGCATTCCTAACCATGCTTTGTCAAGAGGTATCTTCTGTAATGTTTGTCTTTGTTGCTTTTGAAACTCCAGGACACTGGTTTTTAGAGGCATACATTTTTTCTTTTCTTTTCTTTTCATGTAAATAAATAGAGGACAGACTGTGATTATTGGTAGTTTGTGGCGGCTCAACCCGTGCATGAACGTTGTAACTAATAGAACAGATCCTTTTCCCGCCAAGAATGGTTCATTTTGTTAGTTAGTGAGTCTTTTGTGTCTTATCATTTCCTTGACGTGATTTATCTGGTGATGAGTTCCATGTCCAACACTGTCCTTGTTTTCAATTGTGCCAATGAGTTGCTTTCTAGATCGAGTTCCCATTTTTTGTTGACGACCCTAATCTTTCTTTGTAATTCTCTCTGGCTTGATTCAGTTTAGTCTTTCTTGAATGCAATTTTGTGGGATACATGTTTGAAAGAATGCTTCAAATATCTTACTTATAATGCCGTATTATACAATATAACCTTTCCCGTTAGTGTATAGGTGCTGTTTAGACTTGGTTTTTTTAAGTGATATTTTGTCTAATCTTATCTGTTCCAGGATTTAACTAGCGAAAGCAATTCTTTGGCTTGATTTAGGGGTTGGGTGGAAACTTGTGTCTTTTACTATTGTTGGTTGTTTAACTTGTCTATTTTGATATTTTCCAGGAGAAGCTGCCTCAAAAAGCTTGGCCCAAGGATCGAATATGGTCATTTAATATCAAACCGAAAGTTCTTGGCAGTCCTATGCTAGACGCTGTTGTGAATGAATCTATCTTGGACAAAGAAATGGTGCACTGGTTAAAGCACAGACCTGCAATATATCAAGCTGTGTGGGATCGGTGAAGTTTTGCAAGCTAGCGTCAGGAACCGGCAGTGGGATTACTAGCCAACGCTTTGTAGATTGTTTTGGAATGATTTACGGTTTTAATTTACAGCTTCCCCTTATAAATGTGGGTAGCTGGTAGTCATTCCAAAACATGATTCCTCCCGCTGCTTTCTCATTCTTATGTATAGCTCATCTTTGTAATCTGTAATTCATTATTTAGCAGTAGAACATTTGTTTTGGTTCCGCCTAATTTTAGAAAGGAATAGAAAAAGTAGTCCATGGCATTAGCTTTTGTTTCGTAGTTTTACTTCTGTTGAAAATTACGTTGTTCTCGATTTAATCCTCTAATTGAGGCCCTGTAAATTGTGAAATAAACTCCATTGATTTTGTCACGCCCCGGATTTTGGGGTACATTTTTTTCTTTTCCCGAAAATCCGAGGAGTGAGTTAAAATAAAAATAAGTTAAATGATAGAAAATAAAACAGACATTTTAAAAAAATCGACTTATTAAAATCAAGATATGTACAACTTAAAAGGTCTAAGGAAACTCTATTCCATTGTTGTTGTTCTTCTGTTTCATAACCTGCAAGACTGTTAAGGGGTGAGCTCAACCTGCAGCTCAGTAGGAAGCTAATCCTCTTCAAACAAAAGATAACCATACAATAAATGAATGTTCCATTCCAGTTAATCCACAAGAAAACTGATTTGCAGAATGTTCAGCTATGTTTTCAGCTCCAAACTTGACTAACGAATTCTAAATGAACTTGCATGAAACTACCCAGATATCAAGCTAAGAATATGAACTTTCAATACATGCAAATGATTTCTAAAATGCATGATTAATTCAAAAGATATGGCTGCTCAGAGTTAACTAAATGAACAAGTTACAGAAACTTTTCCAATCAAATGTTATTTCAGTTCATGCGAAGTCTAAGGTTCCTAATCAGTTCTATGGATGTTTAAATACTCATAGGTTTCTTAGTCACTCTAAGCTCTTGCTGTGTAAGAGAAAACAAGAATCTCTAATTCAAACAGTAACACTGAAATTACTCAGGACACCCAAACTTGCAGAACGAAAGTTCTATAATCATCTTTACAAGTTTCTATTATGTTTGGAAAAGAATAAAGCGACTATATGAATAGAATCTTAAGCTAATTTAAACAACAACAATATCATATACTTGATTCTCTAGCTGTTAATAATATATAAGAACTGATTTGGCTAACAAAGTAATCAAATCAAAGATAACCAAAACCAAAAGGTTTAGTAATCCTACTTGTCACAGAATTCAACAACAAAACCAATTCTTAATAGTAACTATTTCAATCAAATAAACAGTCATACAAATATTCCAGAATGATTTCAAATTCTAATTTCACAACTAAAGGGAAAATTGTTCAAACAATGTCCGACCTTTTTGAGAAGCTAACGTTTTGTATCTCACGTTTAGAAAACTTCAAAATTGTATCTCACGTTCTTTTACCCTGACTTAAAATTGGTACCTAGCACCGATTTCTCCGTTAAAAATACTAATGGCGTTTATGTTACTATTGTAAATTGACCAATTTATCCTTATTTTTTATTTTTGTTATTTCTTTTTCATATAATAAAAAACCAAAATCTCTATAAACAGCAAGAGAAGAAGAGGGGTAAAGTTTCCTCTGTAAATTGAAACCCAGACTGAACGGTGGGGGGGTTTGGAGTCACATTTATATTCGGGTTTGGTTGGGTCGCCGGTGGGGGATTTGGATTTGTATTTGAACGGATCTCCCGACCTCAAATTCGCCTTTCAAGGTGAAATTAAAAGAGCTCTCGATAAGACCTCAAATTCACTGTTACTATTTTTCAATGACCTTCAGAGTCTAGAAAAGCATCTGCATCCTTCTATTTCGCCTTCTGGTTTCCAGGTTATCAAGCTTGTGTTTACAAGTCTCCTCTGCATCTTTCTCATTCTGCCTCCGACGATCAAAAGTTTTACCATAAATGGAGCATTAACGCTTAAAATGTCCATCAGTCGTCGAGTCTGTTACAACTTAAGCTATGTGCGGTAAAAATGAAGCTTGTTAAAGATCTCTGGTGGGAAGTTACCTGGAAGGAGCAGCAGGTAACTGAGACCCCAGGCAAAGCAAGAAGCCAACAGGGTCGTATTTCTGTGCTCTGCTAAAAGACCTCACGCCCCTTCAGGCGCTGTGACGCTCGCGGACAAAGAGAGACAAACGGTCGACAAAGTAAGCCGGACGGCCTGAGGACACCAGTGGGCTTGCGGGCCCCTTCCTCACCACCATTCCCCAGGCAACACGTGTCCTCTCATCACTGTGCTCCAGGGCTATACATAACGTATCAGTATAGGGATCTGAGGCGCCCTGGTTTCATTTCATTTCTGTGAGTCTGTCTCTTTCTGCTTTGAAAAGAGAAAACAAAAATGGAGAAAGAGAGCATGATGTCTCTGCTTGTGAGCGGCACCACCACGCCGCCGGCGGAGGAGGACTCTCATGCCAGCCTCCACTCCATCCTCGCCGCCAGCACCACCTCCCTGCCTTCACTCCCCCTCTCCTTGTTCGCCGACTCCTACCGCAGCCTCGCCACTCCCAAAGCCGAACCGCCGCTCTACCGCTACGGCGCCGTTTCGTCCCCCAACGACTACTCCATCTTCAACCACCTCCCGGACCTCCTCACACTCGACAACTCCCCCTACAAGCGCACTCGCCTCCTCGACTCCTCTCACCAAACCCTAGCAGCCTCCCGCCCCGCCTACCAGCTCTACCCTTCTCCTCCGGTGGTGGCGCCACGTGGCAGCAGGCTGGCGAGGGAGAGGCGGCAGACGCTGAGCGACAAGACGCGGTGCCTGCAGAAGCTGCTCCCCTGGGAGAACAAGATGGACACCGCCACCATGCTCGAGACGGCGCACCGCTACGTCCGCTTCCTCCAGGCTCAGGTCGCCGCACTCCAGGCCATGCCTATCGTCGCCTCCGACTGCTCCCTCCCCGTCCTGACACGCGGCGGCGGAGGAGGTGGTGGTGGTGGTGACGTGGAGGTGATGTCGAGGCTGAGCAGGAGCCAGATGCTGCAGGTGGTTGTGAACTCGCCGGTGGCGCAGATGAGGATGGCGGAGCAAGGGAGGTGTGTGTTGTCGGTGGAGCAGCTGGCTTTGCTGAACAAGAAGAGCGTCATCAGGTCTGCTATGGTCTCCGCTGCTTCTTCGGCGGCTTTAGGTTCCGGCCATTACTATCATCCTGCAGCCACTGTCTTCTCTGCCTCCACCACTAATTAAGCTGCTTAATTAGGTAATTAACTATAGGGCCTCTCTGCTAATTTAGCTTCACTCTGCAGGGTTTAGGTTTCTATATATAATTACTAGGACTAATAATTACTTTAGCTCTGAGGTTTTTGAGTCAGTGGAATCAGAATCAGATATGGACAGTAAAGTTGTTGGTTTTGGCCCTTTTTTGGGTAGCGAGAAGTACTAGGCATGCAATAGCTGGGTAGCTAAGGCAATAGATGCAGTTGGAGTTTTTGGAAATTACAAAACTGCAAGTAGTAAACTTTCTCTTGTGATGGTGACATTGTGCTTTGATCTTATAATCTTGATGTTTTAGCTCATCACATGAAGAATTGATATTTACTCATTTTTCTGTGTTTTGGGATCCTCCTAGTTCACACTAATATACTGCCTGTATGGTTTTAAGAAGCAACATGCTTCCTACCTTCATAAGGTCTTTGTGTTTTGAGGAAAGGAAAGTTTTGTATATATGCTCTTTGATTGCATGCCAAGAAATAATGTTCAATGGGCCTATGCAGCAGCAAGTGTTTTCTTTGCCCAGTTTGCTGGGTCTTCAGTTTCTACTATTCATTTGGGCCCAATAAAAGAGCAGAAATGTTGTGCGGGTAAGCCGATATTTCACACTTAGTACAGCCCAACACACAGACCAAAAACAAAAAGTACAGCCCAACTAGCGCGCTCACATTCAGCAGTATCGAATTCCCAACTTGTATCACATTCTCCCTTGTACGTTGTACCATTGTATTAAAGAGAGATTACTAACGCCACTTATCGATGCTTAGCCACTTATACTAATGCCAAGCTGATTAATCTGTACTGCAATTCATAAAAAGAACATTAAACAACAATGTTTGTTGACGCAATTGTTATAAATTATCTGTTTCATTTGAAATTCAAATGTGTCATGAGCTTAACATTCGTAAAGCGTGCATTTGGAACTTGCACGAAGTTGTACGTGGATCACCAAAATAACAAATAAATCTGTTGGCTTTTCATTTTTCAACTTGAAATGATGTAAGAAAAAGTTTCATAAACATAATTCGCGTCATTGTTTTCAGGTTCATTCGGTTTGAGATGTGCTTAAAAATCATTATTTAAAAATAAATTTTTTTTAAGAAAATAAGAAAATTCGATTTTCGCGACAATGATGTGCTGTATATATATATAGGCCCCACAATTTTAGGTAAAATCATAGTTTTGGAGGTTTTAATTTATATATATATATATATATATATATATATATATATAACTTAAGGAAATTCTTGCGTGGGAGGAGGGTCTCGAGGTTAAGTTTCCAGTATTGTCAGCTCAGTTTCCAGGATATAATTAATTTCTTATCATAAAAACGAATCCTCTTTGCTTCTCCAAGATCAGAAAATTTGGGAACATCACGTTACTCGATCTACAGAATCCGATGCCCTAAAAACCAACGGTTAAGGTTGGATGAGTGTACGTGGCGGGTTGATATCGACTTGAGAGAACTCGATCTTTTGGTCTGAATAATTTGGTCCAAGTACTATTACTACGTACCCTTCACCCTTGTGTGTAAACACAACTACAATTTCTAATGCTTGCAGAAAGAAAATGATTGTGACAAGACTTGTTGGTGCAAAATCCAAATGAGCATACGGTGTTCGATCAAAACCTTCATATTACAAGTCAAAAGCTAGCTAGGTCCTGGATCGAAAAAATTACCCAAACCGATATTTATCTTGGGCAGTGGGTTAGGGCAAACAGAGATGCTTAGGCACGCTCTTCTGTGAGCTGGTTTATGCTCTACTTTCCTTGCTCCTCCATCAAAGGAATCCAACACCGAAAAAAAAGAAGAGAGAAGAGAAAGAAGACCCAAAAGCAAGCTAAAGCTAAAGCTTAGAGCACTGTGTGTTGACAAAAGTAAGCTTTTTTCCCCACTTATCTTGATCACCTAGCTAGGCCATTCCATTCTCTTCTTGCTTTACTACATACCCTTTTTCATACATATAAAAATGCCCCTTACGGTCTTCAATTTGCTCGATCTCATTCTCTGAGCTAGCTTTGTTTCTTACCTTCAAACTCAGCAGATTACATTAGAGTGAAGATAGAAAGAGCAACACGTACAGAATGGTTAAAGTAGGAGGCGTCTTTGTCTGTCTCTTGATTGTTGCCATGGACATCGTAGCTGGGATCCTCGGCATCGAAGCTGAACTTGAACAAAACAAGGTACGCGTATATAGCAGATTAGCAGGCTCCTCCTATCTTTCAAACGTTTTCTTTGTTCATGTTTAACTCCATATTGGAAAGTTGGCTTTTGGCTTCAAAGTTCAAACGAAATACCCAGATTTGGTTTTTGAGTAGGTGAAGCAATTAAGGTTGTGGATCTTTGAGTGTAGAGAGCCAAGCCATCCAGCATTCAAGCTAGGGCTAGGTGCAGCAGCACTTCTAGTTCTTGCTCATGTCATTGCTAACTTGCTTGGTGGATGCAACAATTGCATTTGCTCTCAAGATGAGCTGCAAAAGGCTCCTCCTAATAGGCAACTCTCACTCGCATGCCTCGTCTTTACCTGGTATATATGGTCGACTAATTAGAGTGATTTCTAATTAATTTAAGCTAATTCATCACTGTTAATTAATTTTTCGTTCTTAATCTGATTAGTGTGTTTGTGATTGATGATGATCAGGGTCATTCTAGCCGTTGGATTGTCAATGCTGGTGATAGGGACTTGGTCGAACCACAAGTCAAGAGCTTCTTGTGGATTCACACACCATCATTTTCTTTCCATTGGAGGCATCTTGTGCTTTGTTCATGGCCTCTTTTGTGTAGCGTATTATATTACTGCCACTTCTACCGACTAATTAGTGATTAGTAGCACTAAACCAGCCTTGCTTTAATTAAGGATTGTTTGTGCCTTTTCTCTACTTTACTAATCCATCCCTTTCATAGTTTCTAACTAGCTCTGAAGTGATAATTCTCCCCTGGAGTGGAACTTCTGCCATTTGAGTTGTACGTACACTGCTCTATTTCATTATTATTTTTTATTAAAAAAAAACGATTTGGAAAAATGAATAATAGAGCATTTCTGAATTAACTTTCCAAACTCTAAACTATAACAAACATCAATTAAACTTAATTAACACAAGACAATGAGAGAGAATGCCATAATTAACCAACTAACTAATTAATTGCACGACGGGATCATGGAAGCGTACAAAAGAAAGTTGTAACAAACTCTATCTGATGCATGCGTTCGTATTAGGCCTCGTTTCTTTTCTTTTTTTGGCAAATAAAGAACTCCATTAGATAAAAAGAAAGCACCTAAGGGGAGATAAAAAGAAAGCACCAAGGGTACATGAAGCTAAAAACCTTTAGCAAAACTAACAAAAAGCTAAAGACAACCAAAATATATAAAAGCTAAGATGAGTTGATCGAATCAAATCAGGGAACACAATGTGTGTCCGATTGCGAGTGGAGTAAGAGTCTCGTGAATCTCTTTTCGATTTCGGTTTTTTATTTTGAGATTGTGGAAGTGACTTAAAAGGATTGTCATCTTTTAGAGTTGCTTCACGCTCGTCTAACTAAAAACACATAAGACTGATATGAGCATCAACATTTGTATATGATGACCGAGGAAGTAGATTCTTAGCTGGTTGTGTCTCTGGAACATGTGAGGCATGTACCATGTCGTTATGTACTCTACGTGAATCCCAGATGAAACATTAGGGTCAGCAGAAGAGTAATCTCCAATATATATGTTGGATCACCTCCACTACTTCCTTAACAACGTAGACTTGAGAAACATTATTCTTCTTTGGATGATGTCGACGAGTTCGACTACGACTGCGCCTCCTCCATGTATCAATGTGAATGTCCTTTGACCTACATTACCCCAATGCATGAGATCATAATAGGGGCAAATGTTCATACTCAACTTCCAAAATTAGGGTTCCACCATAAGCTCTAATGGGGTTCTGTGGAAAGATCAATATCCACCAAAACCCTTGAAAAGAAAAGAAAATTACTGTAGATATAAATGTATCGGACGCCGGAAACATACAACCACATTGGTCCATCATGAATAGTAGTAGGGACGTCAATCATTTAATCACCTGAATCACTACTGAATGAGCAGTCAGTGCTATGGGGTCGATCAATTATTTTCATTTGTATGTGTACAGAGTATAAGGATACTTTACTCATTTGTCTACAATCCCTACCTAAAAGCCTCTCAACGTTTTCTTTACGGCTTTCCTTCAATTTTGTCTTTAGTTTTCAATAATTCATGGTTTTCTAGCACAGATCACATGTGATAGATATAAATTATTTCAGTTAATTAAGCTTGTTAGTTTTATTATTCTTTTTCATTCCATTCCATGTTTTTTTTTTATTATCAAATTTGAAGAAATTGTACGTAGAAAATAAGATTATGCATTTCATTAGTCACATTTCAAACACACCTAGCTAGAGCAAGTATATATGAGTAACGAGATTGCAACTCCAGGGAAAGCAAATACATAATCATGCATGTATGAGAATATTGATTCACACACACAGAGATAGGAGGTAAGACTTGTTGTTCTTATTACAAGTTAAAGAAATCTTTGTGTGCCATGATCAATCATCGAGGGGGATATGATTTGCAATCAAAGAGACCAAACGATCCTTAGTCACCCCAGTTGAGTTCCCAATGCCATCCCCATGTTCAAAGATGCAGTGAGCAGCCCGAGCCATATTTAGTGATAGGTTTACGATTGACCTTGGTATGGTTGTTTTGGCACTCTCTTGGTTTATTTTCTTCCATGAATGGCAGATCAAACCCTTTATGTAATCGCATGCTTCTTCTTCCGATGCGCCTTTCTCGTCCATGTAACACTGAATGGATTTCGCAACATCACCTCTCTCCCTCTCAGCCTTTGAGCAATCAAAAAAGAAAAAACAATTGGTACAAATTCATGTTTTGTAAGAGAGTCTCACATATATATTACAATTATTGACAAATTACTTTAGGTGAAATATATATGATTCAAGTTTGTTATCTGATATATATACCTTGGAAGTGCCCAAATCATCGGCGAGTCGTGTTATGATGGATGCCCAGTATATCAGTTGAGAGCCATTGTTAAAGGACTCAAGTGAAGCTTCTGTTAGTTGGGAACCCTGAATTAACAAATAAGCATGGAGCACTGCTCCAGGACCACCCACTGAAGTCCATGCATTCTTCAAATACTCTTCCAGAGTTGGCGTGTATCCGCCGTAGAACCACCGTGCTTCCACCATATAGGCTTTACAAAGATTAATCCACTGCATGCCGACAACCATGCAGAAAAACCAATCAATAAATTTTGCTTACAAATTAGTTTATGGAAAAATTAGACAGGGTGTTAGATAATTACCTCGTTCTTAATATAAGGGAGGGTGTTTAAACCAGTGTTTTTGAATATGTTGTCAGCCAAATCATTGCCAAAATCGAGCATGGCAATATAGATTGGCTTCATGTACTCAGGAAGTTCCTCCTTTGCTTCCATATTCCATCTGCGATAGAAAGTTAAAAACACCAGAGCTAGATCAGTGAAGAAGAAGCTTACAGGAATCACCAAATATATCATCAGCTTTCAGTCTCAGACGTACTCTTGGTTAATAAACAATTCAACTTACTGAGTTACTGCATCTGTAAAGCGCTCGAGTTCATCCAGGTATCCGTATACATCATACATGTCATCAATAACTGTTAATATGCACACAAACTTGGTGAGGCCTATTCTGCATTGCGGGAATTGGGGATCATAAATAATCCCCATTGCCCACATGTAGTTCTCCATTAGTCTATCCCTTGAGAAACTTGCCTTTGATTTCAAATCCAACTCTCTCCACCACCTGCAAAGTAAACACTCTTAGAGTCTTAATAATTAAGCAAGTTAGTTACATTTTCAAACCGTAAATCTCGCTCCATTACTGAAGCAATATATCAACTGCTTGATCATATGGGTTCGGAAAACGAAAACGTTTCCATACTTGCCTTGAAAGCTCCTTTATCTCCATCTGATGGACTGATTGAACAAGATTGTAGTCCAATTTTGCCAACTCCAGCAGCGCCTGTAGGTTCTTAGAATCTTCCCTTTGGTACATAGTAATGAAGTTCAGAGCTTCTATTCTCGGCATCCTCCAGTGTAAAGGGGTCTGCAGTGATTGCGCTACTCGCTTGAGTAGATTATCGTCTTTCAGTGTTGCCATGGATTGTTTCAAGTTTTTCGAACTAAATCTCTTGGCTTCCTCTAGAACATCTTCTCCTGGCATTCCAAGGTGTGAGGCCTCATACAAACTCAAAAGTCCATCCACGTCATTGTTGAAGCTATCTTTGAAGCTTCCTTCGTCATTTCTAAACTTGTTAAACAAATCTGTGGGAGTTCAAAGTAACATGTCAACATCTGTAAACAGCATGTCACTTAAATTGAGAGTATATGCTAATTAAATATGGTTTTATATGCATGTAAGTATAGTACATTACCTGAGCTAATTGAAATGCCATATTGTCTTAGAATTCGAAATTGCAAAGCAACTGTTTGCAGATCTGTTGTGGTACTAGCAGTACTGGAAGAAACAAGAGTAACTATAGCCGCCTTGATCTCCTTTTCGAAGTGATATGCTACTCCTAACCGCTGCATCGAGTCTATGAGCTTTAAGGTCAAACAAGCATCGCCTTTAGCTTTGGTACTCAATACATGCAAATATTCGGAAACATTCTGCTTCAGACCCTCCAATTTTGAGGCATATGATTCATGCTGCAACAAGAATAACGAAAATATTGATGAATTAATAATCAGATCGATATGTCAGATACTATAATCTAGTGCAAGCATGAGTGTTGCGATTTCGTAACGTTACAAAAAAGAATTCAGTTAGCCACCGAAGTTTGCCATACAGTGTAGCGAGTGGAGAAGGAATCGATGAGCTTGGGACCCCAGATGGTAGGATGGTATTGAGCTAGTCGGCGTTGATGAGCTACCGGAGGATCAATAACGACGTCCTTGGATGACGAGTTTGAAAGAATGAAGGAGGAGTGCTTTGTTGCTGTTGTATGATGTGCCTGCTCCAGTACTGGTCCTGGCATTACCATTCTTAAGTAACTAGTATTAGTTAGTTTTGTGAACAAGAATGAGGGAGAGGAGGAGGAGAAGAACAGAAGTCGACTCATTATATATTGTTCCTTCAGATTTAGAATAGATTGAAATCAGTGGAGAAGAATACCTGCTTTTATACAAAATGCTTCTCGTTTTTCTCGTGAAATATATTTTTAAATTGGGAACTTTATTAAATTTCACTACCTTTTATTATTTATTATTGCTTGGCACCAAACGCTTAGCACTGTGTGATTGACATGTTGACACACCATCGCATGATTCACATGCTGATAACTCTCTCTCATGCCCCCTTTTTTTGATCACTTCATGATTGGTCTATATATCATAGTTAGCAATTGTCTTGTCTAGCTGTTGTTGTGTAACATGAATAAGGTGATGATCATCATTATCACCGTGTTGAAATATGCAGTGAGCAGTTCGTGCCATATTGAGTGACATGTTTACAATCGATTTTGGTATAGTAGCTTTGGAACTCTCTTCATCGATTTTCTTCCATGAATAGCAGATTAAGCGCTTTATGTATTCCTGTGCTTCTTCTTCCGATATGCCTTTCTCTTCCATGTAGCAGTGAACGGACTTTGCAACATCCCCTCTCTCGCTTTCAGCCTTCGAGCAATTGAAAAGAATTAAGGATCAGTACATACGGTGAAGTTTGGTAAGACAGTCCAACACATTATGTTGTCAAAGACCCTATCGTATTTATATTAGAATCTTCCATTTTCTGTGAAATGTACATTATACAAGTTTTTCGTTCGGATTTAAAGTTTGACGACATAATGTGTCACGTATCACCCGACATAATATGTCACCTCTATACGAATATGATATATACCTTGGAAGTGCCCAAATCGTCGGTGAGTCGTGTTACGATGGATGCCCAGTATATCAGTTGAGAGCCATGGTTATAGGACTCAAGTGAAGCTTTTGTTAGTTGGGATCCTTGTGTTAACAAATAAGCATGGAGCATTGCTCCCGGACCACCCACTGAAGTCCATGCATTCTTCAAATACTCCTCAAGAGTTGGTGTGTATCCGCCGTAGAACCACCGTGCTTCCACCATATAAGACTTGCAAAGATTTTCCCACTGCAGCACGCAAACAAAAAGTAGTATTATTTGGGTTCAATTATTCTAATGAAGTAGATTCCTCGTCGTCAGTTAGTTTTATATTCCAGGAATTAATCAAACAAAGGCATAGTTTTAGAATGTGATTGAAGGATTTAGGCTTCATCTTGATTATAATAATGCATGGGAACCAACTAAGATGCCATACTATCATGTTTTTAATATGTATAACTGAGACTTAGTTAAGTACGTACCTCTTTCTTGATAAGAGGAAGTGTGTTCAGACCATAATTTTGGACAGCTAATTCGTTGCCAAAGGTGAACATGGCAGAATAAATTGGTTTCATGTACTCAGGAAGGTCCTCATTAGCCTTCAGATTCCATCTGTTACAGCAACAAATTAGATTAGGACATATATGTATATATAATCAATTAGTCTCTGATTAGTCAATAACCAACACCAACTTACTGAGTTACTGCATCTGTAAAGAGCTCAAGCTCATCCAGGAATCCATATACATCATACATGTCATCAATGGCTGACAATATGCATACGAATTTCGTCAGGCCTATTCTGCATTCTGAGAATTGGGGTTCGTAAGTAATCCCCAACGCCCACAAGTAGTTCTCCATCAATCTGTCCCTAGAGAAACTTGCCTTGGATTTGAAATCCAGCTCTCTCCACCACCTGCACATAAGTGAAATCAACGCTTAGTTAGACACATCTGTCAAACTATGAATCATGCATGCACCACAGGTTAAACAAACAGTCACAAAATCAACCAATGTATCTTGCCTTGAGAGCTGCTTTATCTCCTTTTGATGTACTGATTGAACAAGATTATAGTCCAATTTAGCCAACTCAAGCAGAACCAGGTTTCTAGAATCATCCCTTTGGTACATGTTGATGATGTCTAGAGCTTCTATCCTAGGCATCCTCCAGTGTACGGGAGTTTCCAGTGATTGATCTACCCGCTTCCGTAGATTATCGTCCTTCAATATTGTTGTCAAAGATAGTTTCAAGTTTTTCGAACTAAAACTCTTAGCTTCTTCCAGGACATCTTCTCCTGGCATTCCAAGGTGTGAGGCTTCATACAAACTCAAAAGCCCCTCCACGTCATTGCTTAAGCTATCTTTGAAGCTTCCTTCGCCATTTCTAAACTGGTTAAACAAATCTGTGGAGTTTCAAAGTAACACGTCAATATCTGACAACAGAATGTCACTTGCGAGTACGTATATGTTTGGTTTTATATGCATGTAGGTACAGTACATTACCTGTGCTAATGGAAATACCATGTTGTCTTTGTATTCGAAATTGCAAAGCAACTGTTTGCAGATCGGTTGTGGTACTAGCATTCCTGGAGGAAACAAGAGCACCAATAGCTGCTTGGATCTCCTTTTCGAAGTGGTATGCTACTCCTAACCGCTGCGTTGAGTCTGTGAGCTTTAAAATCGAACAAGCATCGCCTTTAGTAGTTGATACAACCAAAGCTCTAGAAACGTTCTGCTTTAGACCCTCTAATTGTGAGGCATATGATTCATGCTGCAACAATAATAACAAAAACATAGACGAATTAACAGTAAGAAATGTCAGATAGGTGAGTTCATAACACTATCTTATAGTGTAGCCAGAAGAGTTATGTACAGTGCAGGGTGTGGAGAAGGAATTGATGAGCTTGGGACCCCAAATGGTAGGATGATATTGAGCTAGTCGGCGTTGATGAGCTACCGGAGGATCAATAACCTTGGAGCTGTCGGATAGAAGATACCCAGACAGATAGCAAGACACCAGTGGAGAATTATTTTTAGTGGGTCTAAAATGCAAGACACCAATGGAGAATTATTTGGAAGTGGGTCTAGAAGGCATAGTGCAAATGTGCAATTGTAGTCTTGCGTGAGCAACACCAGAAAAAGAAAAAAAGAAAAAATCAAAGAGGTTCTGAGAGGTCATTACGATTGAGATACTCTACAATACTTTTAAGCAATACCATTAACAATTAAGAACTACCATCACATGATTCAGAAGTCACAACACTGATGACTTTCTCTGCCCATTTTTTGATCAACTATAATATATTATAGTAAATTGATCTTCATGTTCTATTACTGATAACTGATCTATCAAAGTACTTTGGGTCATACAGTTAGCTACACAGTCACAATTGTCAATCCTTTTTGGCGACCTATGAACTGAAGTACATATGAAGTCAGGGTTTTATCGAAAAATCATCATCTTAAATATCAAATGCAATGGGCTAGCAATTGAGGAGCAGATGTAGAACCAAAGACGAACTAATAATTATCACTGCTGGTATTTCTGATTCAGACAATATTGCAAGTATGTGCAAGTGAAGGTAAGAAACATTTAGTAGCTTATTCAAAATCTCAGGTAAACAAACATTTTCTCACAACTAGAATGCGTGAAGTACTGCTCTGCTTTCATCCAAAGCTCGCTAAGTCATAAATCAGCTAAGAATGAATGTTATAACAGCAACTACTATGGCAGAGGCCAAAGTTGTCTTTGGCGGGGGATCAGCTCAAAGAGAAGCAGAAATATATTCATCAGGG
The DNA here is from genome assembly GCA_009720345.1 of Fragaria iinumae. Lineage (NCBI taxonomy): Eukaryota > Viridiplantae > Streptophyta > Magnoliopsida > Rosales > Rosaceae > Fragaria > Fragaria iinumae. The sequence goes on along the minus strand of CM019122.1, from coordinate 37,258,853 downwards.
CAGAACTACCAAGCTAAAGTTTAGTTCCACACCAAAACTGAAAAGCTGTTTAGGAGTGAGCACAGCTCAACAAGTAGCAGAAATATTCAACACAGAAGAACCATCGATAACATTAAAGCCAGAAAAAGCTCAAAACGGTAGAGTTGCCAATTAAAACTGACAAGAGGGAGCTCAGCTCAACAAGTAGCAAACTTATTCAACTGGGGAGAACCACCACAGTGAACACAACACACAATAAAGTAGACAGAAACTGCATTTTATGGCCTAATAAATGTGCCTAACTTTTACTCGAGTATCCTCAAACTTCTGATAGAGGGCACAATACTTTATACAAACTTTAGCCAGCAGCATATTAGCTTCTGAAACAGAAGCCAAAAGCAAAGAAATACACTAGATTTTGCCTGAAAATTGAGCCAGCAAATACAACACTAGAATGACAAAGAAAGGTTATCTAAGCATCATGGGACATCTTTGCTATCTTAGTTACTCAATAAGGGATCTGTAACACAGGAAACTGCATAGTGAAGGCTAAATGAAATTTAATCGGTTAAACTAGGTCACATTCTACCCCTATCCTGTTTTTCCAGAAGAACTGAAACCCACCTTAAGATTTAACATGGAACACATACATGAGCCACAAAATATGGTAAAGCAATATAAGGCAGCGAGTTATGTGATCCCACATCCAAGTATGGGACTATAGGGTCCGAACGATTGACACCCCTTTTGGAAGGGCAGAGATCTTCCCAAGAGCATATTGGTCATCTTAGGCTAGTAGCTCCTATTTTCTACCCTGTAACTAAGGATTAGGACTACAAATGACGGGCAAATAGAAGAGCACAAACCAGGTCAAATAATTAAAAGGATGGCAATATGATATTATCAATGCACCACTATAATGTCAGGGAAAATTACTTAGAATAAAATTATAGATAAATAGGCCTCCAATTCTCCATGTAACAGATGTATAATAGCAAAAAAGAAAGCTTGCAACCCATGGATTAAACAAAACAGTCCCTCCATCAGAAGAAAACCAGTACTACTAAGTTCTCAGATCAAAATATCAACAAAAACTCCACCAAAACCATGAGTTACCTCCTTCAAGCAAGCCTTTATTCCTTTCGAGACTTCATGGAATCCAATATAAACTTAGTCATTTCATGCTCTAATGCAAGCTTCTTGGCAACCAACTCCATCTCTAAGACCTGCAACTTCCTCCACCTATCATCCAACCCTTTGGCCTTTGAGCTCCCAATTGAAGGCATTCCCTGCATCAAAACCATCTCCAAACCATCCCACTTTCCAAACCGCAAAGAATCTCTCAGGAATGGGTACTTGGACCAAAACACCTCATCCGACTCAGCCTCCATCCCGCCATTAGCAACATTATTCATCTCCGCCTTCTTCTCCACTTTCTTCTCAGCACTCTTCTCAGCAGGGACATACGAAACAGGCAATGCCAAGACCGGAGAAGCGCTGTTGTCAACAGCAACAGCCTTGGCACTCTTCCTCGGCTTCTTCTTACTGTTCTTCCCAGCATCACCAGCCCCATTAGCCTCGACACCCCAAATCTTGTTGGACAAATCGACCAACTTCAGCTCATGCGCTTTGGAAAACACCGGGCCCTCCCCATTCTCACCCTTGTCAGCATTGGGGAGGTAGTACTTCTTCTTCAGCCTCCTCGCCTTATCCATCAACTGGTTCTTGTTGACGTCAGCCTTGAGGCTCCTCCTCAAGAATTCATGGAACGCGCCCATATTGCTAGACGGGTCGGTCCCATTCTTGGCCTTGAACTCAATCATCCCTTCCAATATCGCAATCTCATCATCCTCGCCCCACAGCCGGCCCGCCTTCTTGGTCTCCTCGTCCTCGCCGCTGCCGCTGGATCCCTTCTTCTTCTTCTTGGAGTCTTTCCGATTGGGATCGCTCTCCGCCGCGCGCTTCGCCGGAGCAGCGGCGGCGGCGGTCTTCTTGGCGGGATTGGCGGGGGAGTCGTTCATGGGCTTGGAGACAATGGGCTTGACGGTGAAATCGGAAGCGGTTGGGGAGTGGGTCATGGCGTCGGACTCGGTCTCGGAGCCGGCGTCGGAGGCAGATTCCGATGGAGGGTTTGGAGCATTGGGCTTCGTCACATTCTCCTCATCGTCTTCTTCTTCATCCTCCTCATCACCAGATTTGTCTTCTTCGTCCTCAACGACGTCGTTTTGCACCTCCTCCTCTTCTTCATCCACGGTCTCGGCGTCGGAGTCTTCCTCCATGGAGGAAGCGGCGGGAGGGTCTTCAAGGAGGCGCTTGGGAGCCATAGGAGCGAAAAAGAGAGATTCTTGATATCGGAGCAGAGAATTCGAGGGGTTTCAAACAAAGGTATAGCTGCCAAAGAGAGTGTAGAGGCTTATTTTATATACAGAGGAGAGAGAGGTTGGAGTAGGGTTTTGACCAGGAATCTGGTGCCGTGTCGCAAGCCTATTGGATTTGGTGTATCCAATAAGGAAAATCTAATGTCCAATATTTTTCTTGGAAAATCTAATGTCCAACATTGCAAGTTAACCAAGACCGTGCGTTTTTTTCTCTTCATTCTTCTATATTGCTTCCAGTTTTTACTATATTTGATGGAATGATATTAAGCGAACTGTCTTCTTGTATCCTGTCTGGAACCAACATTTATGTGACATAACCATGTCATTAAATGAAAATTTATGTGATGTGTATATCACATAAGCTGACATGTAAGGTTCTTGTATTCCATCTAGAACCAACGTTACGTGTCAGCTTATGTGATGTGACACAATTATGTCATTAAATGAAAAGTTATGTGGTGTGTATATCACATAAGTTGAGCTTTTGATGAGATTGTTGATACCTGAAAATGTAAGCTTATTTTTACCAAATGTTTTAGAGAACCAAGGTCAAAGATAATTTGATATGAGACCCGTATCATCCACATTTGGGGTCTGCTTCAAGCAAATCGGGCTTGGTACAAGGTCTCTATTTAGGATGAAGGAGACGAGCCACGCCATGCCCAAATTACAAAAGGACGTCATGAAGGCCAATCTTCTCCTTAGATAAAGCTACACAAGGCCTATTTGAGAGTCGAGCCAGGCTATGCTAGTTCGTGCCCAAGCACACTCCCTTTATCTAGGCACGTGGTTCCTCATGGACACGCTTCAATGACCACTTGCCCGCCCACTTCATACATGTGTCAACACACGCCAAACACAATCGTGCACAAACATCCTTGATGGTATACCCAAACGCGTCTATCACAGCATGCCACGCGACCAACTCGTAACGTGGACCCAAGTCACTAAGTCAAATGGGGCCTATTAGTGGGTTTTGGTGTGGAAGGATACATGATTTTGTATGAAGGCCAAATGTCAAGTGTCCAAAACGTCTTGGGTGTCGAGGACCAAACTTGAATTTGAGCTTCCCACGCACAGACTTGTAACAGATACCTCATCTCGATCATCACCCTATGCCCTTAGACATAAAGCACTGGCATCATGAGTCACCTCAAACCTGAGCCCTTGCTTCCACTCACGAGTCATCTCAAACCTGAGTCCTTAATTCCACTCACCCTATGCCCGTAGACATAGAGCACTGGCCTCACAAGTCACCTCAAACCTGAACCCTTCCATAACTTTCACCTTATAAGCTTAAGGCAAACCCAAGACTATGTTTTGTCATGAACCTTTGGCTAAGAATAGCTTAGTAAGAGATCAGGATTATTAGTCCCATGCTAAAATATGAAGTCACGGGTCATTTTTAGACCCTGAATCTTCATCTACAATCCTATATAAAAAGGACTACAATGAACTTGAACGGGGGAGACACCTACATGCAAAACCACTACCAAGCTCTTCATGCATAACCAACCCTAGACCACCACCATACACATCTCTCCAAACACTTTCACACACTCTAAACACCACCACCACCACCATACTCTACAATCCCTCACCCACATTAGACCATTTTCATGATGAGCATGCATTCTGTTATGCTTGCAAGATCCTAGCTCCCACACCATGCACACTACTAAGCCTTTTTAATATTGATAATGTATGCTCGGAGCCTCTTCATCACAACAAAGTCTGTCTTAGGAAGACGTTGGGCCTAGTCTTGCAACCCTAAAAGGGAAGATCGGATCACCGAGCCCAACAACGATAAGCTCCTAGATCCTCATTCAATTTCTACCCCAACAGAGATGTAAGAAGATTTTTTTTAACACCTAGACCCAATGACTAATCCAATGAGGGCCCGATTAACCAACAAAACATTGCAGCCTCTCGCCTAACCACTTTTGACAGTGTCCAAGTTCAAACTTAGATTGAGGACCGGCTAATGCGCATCAAACTAGGTAAGAACTAGACTACCTTGTAATGGTTGATGAGATGTAAAAAGATAGTTCATCTTCTATCTGATGAGTTCTAAACGCAAATATTTATTGGTTCCTTGGTTGCTTATCAAATAGTGTCTTTGTGATTACCAAATAAATTTATCATTCCTCAGTGTTTGACCAAAAGAAAGCCACCAAAAAAAATAACTTTCGAAATAAAAAACTCTAACCGGGAGAGATGGCTCTGTGCCTCCCTCTCATCTCCCAACTCTCCCAACTCTCCAATTCTCTCCTAAACCCTAACTGGGTCACCCAACTATGGCGTTTGACGCCAACACCAAGGCGCTCGTCGTCAATTGCAAGGCGCTTGTCGCCGATACCAGGGCTTTTTGGGCCGATTCTATGCCGCTCAAAGCCGATGCCAAGCAAAGCCACCTCAGCCTCTATCCGTCCTCTTACTCATTTGAGGATGATGCCGGCGAAATTCAAATGAAGGGGGCAAAAGGAAGTGTCTGAATTCCCAAAATCCTGGTGGAGTCGAGAGCAAATTTCTTCTTATGCTCCAATGCTATTTGCAGCCAGCAAGATGATTGATAGCAGCATGGAAATCGTGAACTATGGCAGGGATATGCTTGTCATCGATGGCGATGATGAGGTGGTGAACTATGGCGGCGCTGATGGGATGATGGTGCCTCCGCCGGAACAGTTGGCTGTTGGAAAAAGGCAGCACCAAGATCCTAGGGTTTGGGTGTGGGCTTGGGTCATTGGGCCTTGGCCTAAGCTCACTCCAAAACAAGCTCAAACTTGGGCTTGGGTCATTGGGTCTTGCCTTAACACTCTTCTAATCCCTGATCCAAAGGGCAAATACAAAATTGAGTAAGTGTTAGTGCATCGATAGTTTGGCAGACTGTGTGAGCTAGATGCAGCGAGATGGTCTCATAGAACTTGGAGTACCGCAATTGAGCGCCTTGGCTCTAGTTTTATATTTTTGTAGTTTTATCCTCTGCTAAGCTCACAATAAGTGAGCTAAATGTTTAATGTAATGACACTATTGTGATCCTTGTGATTATTGTAACCTCGTCATTCTGACTTTCGATACATGAATGATTTATTACTTAAAAAAAAAGAAAAAAAAAGAAAGCCACCAAATATTAAGTGTAATGGGGTATCTCATGGTTACCGAACGTTGATATTCGAACACCTTGTGATTAAACATCAGGAGCATTTCATTGTTTACTGTTTAGTAGCAAATCGATCACATAACACAAAGCAATTTTCCAAAGGAATAAGCAAAATTAAAACCAGTGTAACAATTCATCACTTCCACCGATATTCAAATTCAAAAGTCAAAACTAGATGCATTTGGTTCGTATGAGTGTAAACTGTAAATTGACAAGGGATAGCAAAAACAGTATGTTATTGTTGTTTCGGAATTTACATTTACCGTTCTTTCTGTACTCTTGAAATTGAAAGACAGAATTTGCCTACGGAGCTCTGGAGTCCCTCTTCAGGACTTCAGCCAGTAGCAGGGGCGGATCCAGGAATTGAAACCGGGTGGTGCTTAGAGCTCATATAGAAAAAACTCGACGGTGCAAGAACAATTTATAGTTAAAAAAAAACACCTATAGAAGGGTGACATATGAACCTTACCACTCAAGAATGTATGTTTATACGAAACAAGATTCATAAAACTCTCTAAATGTCACACAAAATAAGCAAACTAAACATGCGAACAAAACAGAATGTATAGATGTAAAACCTAACTCGATGAACTAACTAAATACAACCCTACAAGTACCTGTTAATATAACAAAAACATAGCCTAAAGCATGAAACAATATTTCTTTGGGATATTGTTAAAATTGATATATTTGATTTTGGTGGTTGCCCTATTCTCAGACCATGCAGAGGAAGGTGTGGTATCGAAACCACTAACCGCATTTACCTCATCTCTCTCGTGAGTGGGACTTGAGTTCATCAGTATCAATGTAATATTCATGTTATAAACTAACTATATGTAATAGTTTTTTCCCCTCACAAAATTTGAGTGGGACTTGAGTCCCAGTCTTGAACAAGCTAGATCCGCCCTTGGCCAGTAGTCTCTGTCGACACAGATGATCTTCGACGAACAAATATCAAAAATGAAGTTTGTTTGCGCCTTGCCGGATAGAATCTCTGAAATGGATCAATTGTGGGAGGTACCATCTGTTCATCATGTCATCTGAATAGTGAATACCAGTAGAGAAGAAAACTTGGTGATTACATAGCTTGTAGTTATGTACATCACAAAAAGGGAATTACTAGCGACTTCAACAACCATTAATTGTCTTCTAATATACAAAACAAGTATGACAGTTCCATTCTGCCTATATAATTTATAGCACAATTGCATTACTTGACATCAAATTAATTTGCTTGCACACAGAGCCAAAGCATATGTAATATTCATAAATTTAAACAAGGGAAACGTATGCATGCTTCCTTTTTCTAAAAACTCTGTTATACCTATTCAAAATGGCAGCTCATGAGTTAGCTCAAGCCTCATCATCTGAACTGAAATCGTCCTCTATTCGCAGTCCTGCAATTGCTGGAAAGAGTCGTCGACCAAAATCGCGATCGAAAGATGGGTTTCGACTTTCTGGCTGTTTTTCTGAACTTTCTTCTGTGGGAGCCTTGACTTTCTTTTCTGAACTTGCTTCTGTGGGAGCCTTGTCTTTCTTTTCTGAACTTGGTTCTATGGGAGCCTTGCCTTTCTTCTCTGAGTTTGCTTCTGTGGGAGCCTTGTCTTTCTTTTCTGAACTATCTTCTGTGGGAGCCTTTTCTTTCTTTTCTGAACTATCTTCTGTGGGAGCCTTTTCTTTCTTTTCTAAACTTGCTTCTTCCTTCTGCAGTTGTGACTGGTTTTCTGAACTTGCTTCTGCGGGAGCCTCTTTCTTGGAACTTGCTTCTGCAAGAGCATGTTTCTTGGAACTTGCTTCTGCGAGAGCCTCTTTCCTGGAATTCGTTTTCTTTTGTTTCATTTCTTGCATTCTGATCTCAGCACATACCTTGTTTAGTATTACCAAGAAATCACGTACGATAGTAAACAAACGAATACCTTCATCCTTCATTGCATTCCCGTGAAAGTAATCTGCTGTGTTTTTCACAAGAGTTGTTATCCTCTTTTCTTCTTCCAGAAGAAACGTAACTTCTCCTTCTGCACGCTCCAAAAAACTGGCTAGTGCCCGATGGAACTCACTGTCTTCATCCAGATTGTTCTTCAAGTCGGTCTCTACAAAGTTTCGAGCTTTTATTAGATTTGTGCCAAGACTTGAAACTGTTGCAGTTAAGCTATCAGCATCTACAACTGCTGCCTTTCTCACATCTTGAAGCTCATCGCTTAAACCTGAGACAGCCTCAAGACCAAGGTTACGATAGTGCTCTGCTGATTCCTCACCAACTTCTTTAACAAACTCCTGTGTACTCATATGGGACATGCTCTGGCCCGATTCTCTGGCATTGCGGGCAGCTTTCTTGCCCTCATAACGGATGATCTCCTGAACGACAAAATGCAAGAGTGTGGTCTTGCCATCAGTTCCTTTAACATCAGCCAGTTTCAAGAGCGTATCAAGCCTAAATGCCATTGCACCACCACGGTAAGTACCATCATTCATTCGGTTGCCAGTTTTTAGTACGGCTTCCAAAAGTTTTAGGAATAGCCTACTCTTCCTGAGTTTGTTGCAAGCAACCTGCCAATAGAGACGAGGCTATATAGTTAGATAATACACCATGAAATAATAAGTACTAAAGCTATGTTTTTATGTGATTATCAAAAATAAATACAGAACATGGCGCACCCGGGTGCGCTGTATAATTTTCGGACTAACTACTAAACTAGGAATTTATTGAAAAAATACAGAAGAAGCTCTACTGTCTCACCTCTAAAGTTGCAAAGGATTCTTTAGTGTTAGAGACCTCCTCTGTAAAGGAACACATGAAGAGCAGTGCCTCTATCCGCTTAAATGCAAATGGTATGTCAACCATGACTTTGAGGAACCGCTCTGCAGGGCCTAGTAGAGCAACATCACCTGTGTATAACCTAAGCTTCAGTTCCTCTTCTGAAGTTGGTGCCATCTTCAGCAGGGTTTGGAGGAGCTCCACAGGAAGCTCGTTACCTGATTCAGTGAATACATGCAAGTCAATGATGCGTTTAAACATAAAAGACTCAATTCTTAGGAGTACAATACTAGTCGATTATCCAGGACAAGATACTAGTTAGGATCTAATAGTTATCAAAAATCAGTATTCATAGCGTTTATTCCAGGTAACTTGAAAATCAAGTTTTGTAAATATAATTATTGAGTTTCCCAACATTTCTTTAACAGAAAACATAACAGACGTTCCCTTTCAAACCAATATATCTAAGGTTACAGAAAAGTTGTTTTGAGGAGGAATGGATGAAAGGAGGTAAGGAATAAGGGAGGGGGAGATAGATACATCACCTTCTCGGAGGGCATCAGAAACTTCTTCTGTTGTCACATTCAATGCTCGCAGAAGAATTGATAGATTTTGTGCTTTCTTTCTGTCAATAATTTGGATATACTGGATTGCAGGTTCCATGGATGGTGAATTCTTTCTGCGCTCATTTTGGTTCCCTGCAGCATAACCAAAGAGAGACTCTATCTTCTCCTCATTGAACCTGGAGACAATTTGGAATGTTAATAGGAGTTACCAAAATTAGCTTATCAGTGGAAATTCAGGCTCACGATAATAGTCATAGCCTTACTGGAATGATCCTGCTTTGAGTTCATGCCAGACCATCGATTGATCAGGGTTGGCATTAACCTTATCCCAGAAGAACGGTTTTAATTTGGTCTTTCCAGAATCACTTCCAACATCAGCATCTCCATCACTTGCTTTGCGGCTTCCTAGAGGCGGAATTTGGGCCTTACCTATACCAGGAATGGGTTTAGGTGCAGCTTTGGGAGGTGGGGGTGGGCGAGGACGAGGACGAGGAGGAGGAGGAGGTGGTGGTCCAGGAGGCGGAGGAGCTGCTTTTCCAGGAGGAGGTGGTATTGAAGGGTTGGGTGGTCCTGCTGTAGCTTCTGACTTTACCTCAGAAGATTCATTTCCATTTCCATTTCCATTTCCATTTCCATTTCCATTTCCATTTTTCATAGCCAAATTTCCCACCTTTCCACCAGCGTTGAACTCTCTACTTGAACCTACACTATTGGACACTTGTGAAGAACCTGCGGTGTTACAAAGATTGTGACTTGCTTTATAATTTGAAGGTGATCATAAGTCAGATAACAGAAATCACAAAATAGCATATATACCAGCAGAAGATATATAGAGAAGAGGCCTGTCATCGTTTGGTCGTACATATCTCGGACCAACTTTTCTCCTCTTCCTTCTCCTTATACAACTGCAGCAGACCGGCAGTACAACAACCACAAGTATCACTGCTGAAGCCACAGAAATTAAAATTATTTTGGTCATACTCATACTGTTATCTGATGGTGGACTTGAAGCACCTCCTTTCCCCCTTGGTTTGGCAGGTGGACTCCCCTTCCCATTTTGTTTAAAAGGTGAACGTAAAGGTGCTGGTGTTTTTTTCGGAGCAGGGGATGGTGCTTTCTTCTCCGGGGAACCGCTGGCCAAATATCTTCTAGGAGCAATTTGGGTACCTAAAAGCCACTCAAAGCAGTTGATCAACCAGTTGTTGGGACTATCCCTTTTGCCAGAAGCATGAAACACAATACCTTTCTTTCTTAAGCAATCAACAAGTGCTTGTTTCGCATGAGGAGGAAGAACTAAAATCACATTGTGTATGTTGCTTTTCGAAGAAGAAACTGTTTCCGACTCGCTGGCTGCTTCATGTGGAATATACAAGTCAAGATCTTCCACCCCATCTATCCCACCTATCAATTCTCTCCTGCAATGGTACCATACCTGCTCTGCCTGCAATCAAATATCTAGTCAAATAGATTTCATGATCATGCAATCGGATAAGAAGTACAAATTATAATGACTTCAATAAAACAATTACAAAAGCGTGCTTTCACTCTTTCATTTGCTGCACCTTTCATTTCTCACCCAGCAAAAATGTGGTCATGGCAAACATACCATGATTCTTAGTTTCCTATTTGATAATTAGTTCATTCAATCTTTGTCTGTCAACATCAATTGCATCATATACCTTACATGAACCTACTTCTATGAGCCGTTTGCCCTTACCTTCACTAGAGCCCCAGGAAAACATCAAATGATTAATGAAGAGCAGGTTAAGGGGCGTTATGTAGAACTAAGAACTTTCAAGTAACCAAAAAAAATCCAAATCGATCAATTTCTTTATGTACTCATCAAAGAACACAAACCAAGTCACCTATACACAATTGTTTTCCCCATTAGCAATCAAGGTCTCTACTCTCTACTTTCTTTCCAAAGAACACACAGCAGAATGAAGAAAACAAGTCTCTAATATCTCTAATATATATAAATAAGTTGAATCCCTATTTTTGAATCATAGATGTAACTAACCAAAAACAAATTCTGCCCCCATTCCTTTTCATTACAATGACAAAATACTTCCACAAACAGAATAATCTTCCTAATCGACAAAATGGTTATCAAACAGGTTCAACCTTCAAACTCATAATCCACACCTATATTTATGAAATGCAGAAAAATTGCAGCACATAAATATATGAAAAAAGAAAACAAAATATCGATCTTGCATACCATGTCTTCATCTATCTCGTCCTCATGGGCAACCCAATCGCCTCCGTAAAACGTCTCTTTGGTTCTCCTGACTCCCTCAGAGGCCCCAATGACCAAAGCACAGAGCAGAAACACGAAAACTCCATAACTCGCTCTTCTCATTTGCATTCCTTCCCAAATCACCATCCCACCTTTTCATTTCATCTTCTTTTTTTCCCGCCAAACCAAAACAGAAACGTTTCGACGGCCCACTCTTCCAACCACGGCCGGGGCCGTCCTACAGAAACGTTTCGGATGCGAGGTCCCGACGTTCTTCTTCAGCTCAATCTGGGAAAACCCCACGTTGAAGTTGTCATGTTGGGAAGTACCAACAACAATAATTTGAGATCAATGAGGGTTCAATATCAGATATGCTGCTCTGTTTTGAAACGTGGAGGAGGATGACACATGCAAAGCCTTCAAGACCAACATGCAAATGAATCACAAGGCAGAGTGGTTGCAGAGCTCGGACCCAAGCAAACCCAGAAAACCGGCCGGAGAGAAAAACCCAGGGAGGATTTTTCTGTTGGATTTTTTATTTTTTATTTTTAAAAAAAAAAATGTGATTTCTGTTACAGAGATTTTCGTCTTAGGGATGTTTCTTGATTTTCGGGGGGTTTAAGAGGAGAGAGAAAGAGAAAGACAGAGAGTAAGGTAGACGTGCGGAGAACAATGTGGGACGCCCATGGTTGTCATGGACTTTTTGGTCTTCTTCTTCCCTCCCTATTTCCACTGCCTTTTCTTTTTTGGTTCATATCCTGGCTCTACAATTTCTTTTTTTTCTTTTTCTTTTTTCTTTCAAAAAACGTGATCTCATGATGTTTTGTCCCGAAATTTAGTAAATTTAGAGTTATTTGATATTTGATAGGAGCGAAACGTAGGGGGTAGGTGATTGATAAGTTTGGCCGAGCTTAGGGTTGTTTCTTCTATATGATTTGCTTTCCTAAATTTACTCTCCTCTATGTATGATTTGTAGTAATTTCTGAGATCCAAGTGTAATAGCTCATTGAGCTTATTTTTCTTCTTCTTTGAGGTTTTGATTGACGTCCGCTCATACTTAATGAAACTGAAAACAAGATAAAGTCATAAAACGTATGTTCATACTTATTTCATGAGTTTTCCAATAACATACCCTGGTGATCAAAGTGACAAACTTCAAATATGTGATAACGTTTTTGTATGAAACATGTCGTTAACTCATTTTATTGCTGTAATTTGAAAGTTTACTCGATCAAAATTGCAAAATCCTCTCTTAAAAAAAAGAAAAAAAATACATGGAGATGCGGGGTATCGATCCCCGTACCTCTCGCATGCTAAGCGAGCGCTCTACCATCTGAGCTACATCCCCATTAATGGTGATTGGTTCACAAACTTTATTAATAAAGGGATTGCACCTAGAGACTTGAACTGAAACTGAAACACCCGCCACCTTATAGCCTAAATCTCTGTACACACACTGCCATAGTCTTTGTAAAGCTTCACTCCTCCCATGATCTCAATCCTCAAATCATCATGAACGCCAATCTCAACTTCAAACTCCTCACAAAATCACTCTGCACCTCCACTCCCCATTTCAAAGATCAACTTCTCATCCCACGCCTCACCTCTCTCCAATGCGGAGCCATTCTACAGTCTCTCACCAACACCAAGTCCCTCCCAAAAGGCCAGAAGCTCCACTCCCTCATGGCCACTTCCGGCAACCTCCTCCACAACACCTACCTCGCCACCAAACTCGCCGCTTTTTACGCCAATTGCGGTCAAATGCCCCAAGCCCACCTGCTTTTCGACTCTGTCTTGTTCAAAAATTCATTCTTGTGGAACTTCATGATCAGAGGCTACGCTTGTAACGGGTTTGGAATCGACTCGATTGTAATGTACCGTCAAATGGTGAGTTTGGGTTTAAAGGGAGACAATTTCACCTACCCATTTGTTCTTAAAGCGTGTGGTGATTTGTTGGCTGTGGAAATCGGGAGGAGGGTTCATGGTGAGGCGGTGGTTAGCGGGTTTGCTTCAAATCTCTATGTGGGCAATGCTCTTCTTGCGATGTACTCGAAATTTGGGGGGATGGGGTATGCATATAAGGTGTTTGATAAAATGCCTGAGAGGGATTTGACTTCTTGCAACACGATGGTTTCGGGTTATGTGAGGAATGGTGATCCGAGGGAGGCGTTGGCGGTGTTTGGGAGGATGGGGAGGTTTGGAGTGAGGGCGGATGGGACGAGTTTGCTGGGAGTGGTTTCGGGTTGTGGTGAGTTGGTGGCGTTGAAGCAGGGGAAGGCGGTTCATGCGCATGTGGTTCAGAATGGTGGTGAGGTGTGGAATGAGTTTTTGATGAATGCGCTTATTGAAATGTATTGGAAGTGCAGATGTGTGGCATATTCGAGGAGGTTATTTGAGAGGGTGGAAGTGAAGGATACCGTGTCGTGGAATACTATGATCAGAGGGTATGAGAGGGGTGGCGATGCATTTGAAAGTTTAAGGCTTTTCTGCCGGATGGTTGTGGAAGGTGCAGAGGTTGATGAGGTGACGATTGTGACTGTGCTTACTAGTTGTGATCAGATCAGTGCCTTGCAATTTGGCATGTCTGTTCATGCGTACCTTGTCAGGAAAGGGTTTGGTGCGAATGTGATAGTTGGGACTGCTCTTATAGACATGTATTCTAAATGTGGAAGTTTGTCTTGTTCGCATCGGTTTTTTGATGAAATGCCTAGAAAAAATTTGGTTTCTTGGAGTGCTATGATTTCAGGATATGGAGCTCATGGGAGGGGAGAAGAGGCTATCTCTTGTTATCATGAACTGATAGCAAACAAATATACTCCTGATGAGGGGCTTCTTACTTCTGTTTTGACTGCGTGTAGTCATGCAGGCCTAGTCAATGAGGGTAAAGACATGTTTAATAAAATGACCAGAGAATATAGAGTAAAGCCAACAGTTGCTAACTATTCGTGTCTGGTGGATCTTCTCGGCAGAGCAGGACGCTTAGATGAAGCATATGAACTCATTAAGACTATGGACGTAGAACCCAGCAGTGATATATGGGCGGCACTTCTTTCTGCTTGCAGGCTACATCGAAATGTTAAACTGGCAGAGATTTCAGCACAGAAGATTTTTGAAATGAACCCAAAAGGAGTGGGTAGTTACATTTGTCTTTCCAATATCTATGCTGCTGAGAAGCGATGGGATGATGTTGAAAGAGTGAGAGCCATGGTGAGAAAGAAGGGACTGAAGAAACCACCTGGCTGCACTTTTGTGGAGTTAGACAAGATGGTTCATCGGTTTCTAGTTGGGGATAAATCACACCCACAAACAGAAGACATTTATGCCAAGTTAGGAGACTTGAACCTGCGACTCAGGGAGGTTGGATACAAGCCTGATACCACTTCTGTGTTGTATGATGTAGAAGAGGAAGTAAAGGAGAAGATGCTTTGGGATCATAGTGAGAGACTGGCAATTGCATTTGCCCTTATTAACACAAGTCCAGGGACCACAATCAGGATCACCAAGAATCTTCGTGTCTGTGTTGATTGCCACACAGTAACGAAAATGATTTCTAAGTTTATGACTCGAGAGATTATAATGCGTGATAACCATAGATTCCACCATTTTAGAGATGGAATTTGTTCTTGTGGTGATTATTGGTGACTGATCTTTCTTCATAAATCATTTGTACATTCATTGCTTGGGATACACAGATTCTTTTATTCAGGGAGCAGACATCTGGAATTGCTGTGGCATTGCAACTTTATGCCAATTTATTGGTTATCCAGATCCAACAACTTGTTCATGGATGGTTGCTTCTTTTCCGACTTGGCTGGTTGTATCACTTGAATAAAGATAGGATTTTTCTTATCAAATAAGAAAGTAAACCACCACCACCACCGGTGACACTCATATCTGTTTCTTCATCCCACGGGAATGGCTCCACTGGTTTTGTTGCTTCCAGAAGATCTTCAGTCGAGAACTTTGGTTTTGAACGCTCCAAGGGACCTAGGTGGTGGTTGTACTTTTCTGACTCCTGACAGTAATCCTGCAGAAAAGAAGTAGAAATAACATTATGGATATATCTGTTACCATGAAAGAGCATATTCTGAAGGCACATATATGAAGTTCAAGGTTACCTGATCAGCATGGATCTTCTTTACAAATGTCTTGAATATTTCAAAATTCGTTTTTTGTAGAAGTTCATCCACCAGACGGAGGTAAGTCACCCCATACATCCTTACTTTTGGTTGGCCATCTCTGTTGATACCATTTGGTCTAGCATTTAAAAGGATTTGGTCATAAGCCGCACTGTCGTACCTTGCAAGTGCATTTTCACCTGCAACTTCTATGTTCTCTCTCCAACCTCCACTCAAAACCTGCACATGCATGTTCAAATTGTTGTTGTTAAAGTATGCAGTTGTACTATTTGAATGCATCATAATGATAATTTTATTTTCTTATGTTGAAATTTGTTGTACACTTTACACCAGAATAAAAAAGCTAAAATATTTTTCGTACTTTCTATATGTTTAATTGAAGACTTCATGCTTCATGTTTAGTAAGACACATATTGATATGTTTTAGTTAGAGCTTTGGTTTCACTGGTAGTATAACTTTAATTGAAGGCAGGTGTTGATAAACTTCTAGTTCTTGCCTGCTGAACAAGGTCTTGAGGCGCACTTTTGGCATCAGCACTTTGTTCTGAGTTCCTCATCTCTAAACATGTAAAATTCAAAATGGCATGATGCCTTGACAGCATCCTTGCTATAGGTCGGTACCCATCTCTATCTTTCAAATTATAGTATCCTGCAGTAAGCTCCGCAGCATGACTATCAGTTTTATACCACCAGTGGATTCCAGAGACCTGTTTTGGTATTCAAGAATGAATTTTTAATCAACTGGTGATTGTCTGAATGATGGTAAATGGCTAAATGCTACTCATATGAAGTTTCTTACTTTTGCTGCTAGCTTTAATTTGCAGCCCAGGAAAATTTTGTTGGCTTCATCCAGGATCTGATCACCATGGCTCAGTAATTTGTTAGAGTACCAAGTCAAAAAGAACTTCCCTTTCTCAGTACGGTATGTCCCTTTTGATTTGAAGAACTCTGTAGATTCAGGAGTGTCATTGTATTCTCCTGCATTATCTGGCAAATCCCATTCAGGATGGCCAGCATTTGTTGCAGCCTCTTTGAACTCTGCTTTGAGATACTTGTCATAGCACTGCAATTACGTGATAGATAAGACATTTTCACTTAAAATTATTTGAATAGGGCCAGGATGATAGAATTGTCAAATCATTCAAATCTGTCTCACCTGAAATTCCCCAATTCCTGGAAAAGCCCATCCTTGAGTTTCCGGATAAGAGGGATACCTGAGCTCTCCTGCAGGGCCAAGTCCCACTTCAATGTCTATAATTAGTCCACTTTCTAGAAAATCTGACATGTTCTCTCTGAAGCTCTTCAAGTAGTCTCTATATATCTGTAATACAACAATTAGTATATACCCGAGAAAATTCTTCAACAATGGATATTGAAATATTTGTCATCTTTACCTCAACAGCAGTTCTTCCATTAAAGAGAGGCAAGTTATCCACACCTAAAGTGAGGTACTCCCGATTCCTGTTACCTTTGAGATTGGTATAAAAGATATCAGGGTTCAATTCTCCTATATCAAGTACCCATTGGGGAATGGGAATGGTTACAATATCTCCTACATTCCCGCCACATTGGTGAAATGACATTATAGCTTGTAATTTCAGTCCACATTCTTGAACTGCTTGAAACATGCTCCTATAAGCACTCCAGTCATATTGTTTTGGCCCTTTTGATTCTATGATCCCCCACCACACATCTACCATTACTCCATCAACACCTGCTTCCTTCAGTTTTTTCAGCTGCTTCATGAGTGTGTCTTTGTCTTCTAAAACATTATCTATTGTAACAACTACCAACTGGTACAAGTGAATATTTGTAGAAGTATTAGCACTTTACTGGGTGATGAACATCACTTTGTACTAGTGTGCTGCATACACAATTACACACACACACACATGAAATAAAAGGTTGTTTCCAACTTACAGGGAGCATCACAAAGATTGGCACATAATTTGCGAGCATCTTCTCGTTGTATGTGAGTGTAGATGCATCCTGCATTGTAAAGAAAGAGGTTTATGCTTGATATATCTGTAAGGATGGATGTTGGAACTGGTACAACTTACTACTTGAGTCTGCTTCCTTTTATAGTATAGATTATATAAATATCTTTTATTTTGGTCGTTGATTATATAAATATCTTGATAATGGAAACAAGTAAAAGAAAACTTCTTTAGCACCTTATCTTTGCATTAAAACATGTTCATGTGGTTTATATGTCTTATATCTGCCATTCTTATATGCATCCATATGGCCATGAGGACCACTTCCAACTGCATGTTTTTTTTTTCTTTCTTAAAATGTATTTTTTTTATTTCATTTATTACTGTTTTATACAAATTTACAAAATGACTAAGGCCAGTAAAGTCATTTGGTTTCTACCAATTATTTAGCCACATGCACGTTTTAGCCCAACAGTGGTTAGCTATTTAAAGTTTTAAACAAATGCTGCTATGTCTGTTTCAGTCTCTCAGGCCATCAGATATTTATAGCAAAATGATTTACAGCAGAAGATTGTAATTGTGAGGCGGTTGCTTACCTGTCTTTGTGTGGTGGAAATTTCAGATGCCACAGCTCGAGGACTTTTGATGAATGTGGAAGCACTCTGATTTGATCTTTCCCTCCATGCTTTATTTGTTGCTTCTGCACTTCCAAGTAGATTCTGGAATGGTACATCTCTGCACAAGTACCTTCCATGATGAAGCTTAGTTTTCGCTCCCAGAGTACCTAGAGTTGTGCTTGCCATGGTGACACCACAATGGCTTATCTCCCTTCTTGCTTATGGTCACTTTCAAGGTACAGGAACAACAATGCTATACTTGCTTGCCTATTTCGGCCTAAAAGGGCCGAGAGAAAACTCCTCGATCTTCTTCTGCTCTGATCGCAAGGGATCTATTGCATCCGCAGAACAAACGTGAACTAGTGCAATTGGTTGTCTAACCGTACAGTCTATCGTTTTTGCTTTCAGGTGTTTGAAGCCTCTGGAGTTGGTGGGAATATATATGTTTATGGAAGTCATCTTACCAGAGACCTCTGGTTCACTGGTTGGCAAGGGAAAGAGAAAGCAGTGGATACGAAACGGTAGACCTATGCAACTCCACATTGTTTTCTAGCCATGCTTCTTATGATTATTGTCATCTTCCAAGTTTGAAGTCGTTTTCTTCTCTATTTTTTGTGGACTGTACACTTCTCTGCTGAAGGACAAGAACAAGAAAATGAAGAAATGAACCAGAGGAAAAGTTGTATTCAGAACCGTCAAAAAGAGGGAAATTTTTATTTTGCATTCTTTCGTTAAAGGACTGATTACATTCTCACCTTTCATATCACATGACACTGTCGTTAGAAAAGCTCAACATTCCATCTTCAAAGCAACATTTTATTACTGTTAACCGGGCTAGAACTAGCTTTTGTAAAAGATGAAATTGCTTTTTTTTTTTTTTTTACTAAACAGCCCGATCATTCACAAAGAGCTGTAAAAATTTCAAAAACTGGAGGTTACATTCATTTCCTTTCTAAATTACATCATTTCCATCATTCTCAAACAATAAAACGAGCTTATAATGTGGGGAATTTCTATTACCTCCATATGGGCTTAGTGTCTTTTCTTTCCGTAATTGGACTTAGTTATTCATACTTTCATTTGTATTTTCTGAGTTTATTGGAGGTTAGTGGACTAGAACTAGATGAGTTATATGCTGTTATGGAGCTTCTTGAAGACCATGCTCCTTTTACTGAAGTATCCTCAAATAGTCAAATATGCAATGTTTCATCCATAGCGGTTCAATAATTTTCCTCCATCTATGGCATTTCTCTTCTGAAGCTCTCATTATTGAAGGCGATTCCAAGATCCTGCTTAACGCCCTCAACGAGACCTCGTCTATTCCTTGACGCATCATACTTATCCTTTAAGGTATTTATGAGCCGAGTAAGTTCACACACTAGTTTACCTCAGTCACTTCCTGTCATGTTTGGCGTGAAACCAATTTTGTTTGCTCAACGGGACCTTGTACATCCCTTGTCCACTCTTTACCTTCTTTTTCACACTATGTTTGGGTTCTCAGTTGCTCCTCTTTCCTCAAGCGTTGCCTTCCCGTTTGATCTTTTTAGAGACTTGGTTGCTCTAGAAACCTGCTCACTGCCCAACTAGCGCCTGTAACAAGATTTCAAACCATGAACAAGATTGATCTTGCAATTATAACCACTTTGTGAAAACTTAAATAAGAACTTACTAAGTTTCACCCTTCAAAATAACAACAGCACCACCCTATAGTCGACCCTCCTTTCAATTATATTGTTGGTGCAGAGACAGTTTGACTTTGTTTCAACCAACAAGAAGGGTAAACAGGCTTTGAAATGGAGTAAAATGGTTAAAGGAGCATCATAGCAAGATTGTATGTATATAAAGAGCAAACTTGGGGGGTTGATTGAAAACAAGTAATCCAGGCCTGGCACTATTCGCAGACATGTTTAGCTGGCTCGACTACCAATATATCCTCTTCAACGCCTTTACTTTACTATACCCCCGGATTTAACTCGCTACATGTCAAGACTCATTTTGGTACACTAAGGAATTCAGAGTAATACCGTAAACAACGACTAATTTAAACAATTCTGGACTAAAATTTCAAGAGAACTATACAACTTTCGTCGGCTCTTCACCAAGCCGGAGTTGGCGCATGAAAATTACACGAACGGTGAACTAGTGAATACCATGAAGAAAGAAGGGCGTAGTGTTCAAAGTGAGTATGCAAGAGAGCACCGCAGCTACTGGTCAGTTGGGGAAACAGCAAATGAATGCACTTGGCGTTGGCAAATGGCATGAACAAACTGCCCCCAATCTATGACCACTGCCCTTCACGTGCCAACCCCAACAAAGCTTACCCTCTCTTTAATCCCCTCTCTAGTCTTCTTCACCGCCATGAGAAGAAGACGAAAAAGAACCAAACTTTAGAGAGACCCAGCAAGCAGTCCCCACCATTCTTAGTTTCTTCTCTCTGCCAGTCTTCCAGACTTACCCTCTTCTGATACATTAGTTCAAACCCAGAAACAAAACCCAAAAATGTGTTATGTTGGCAAAGCAACAAAGATCTTCATCTTCGTGGTCACAGTTCTTGTTGTTGTTGGCCTCGTCTTGGGTTTCGGAATTCTCCGCCATGGCCTCCACGACAAGTCCCACAAATGCTCCGGCGACTCCTGCAGCTCCTCCGACTCTTCCCCTCTTCAGTTTCCCTCCCCCACTTCTACCTCCGATCCCATTCCCACCCCACCTAACCCAACACTAAGCCCATCTCCACCGAGCTCCACTCCCAGCCCGCCCTCCTCAGATTTCAACCCACCTCCGCCGTCAACGATCTCCACTCCGACCCCACCTCCGCCGGACCCGACTTCCAATCCACCGCCGCCAATCCCTGCTTCCAATCCGCCACCGCCGGTCACTGTATCCAATCAACCCCCGCCGCCGGTTACGTTGGCAGCGCCGCCGTACAGTCCGCCGAGTGATGCGCAATTGACGCCAGGTCCTGTCCATGCTTAGCAGCTCAGATTCTTACACATTTGCCGCAATTTTTTTTACTTCTTTTTTCTAGTTAAAAGCAGCAGCCTTTGAATTCTTTTGTTCTGAAATTTTATTCTTGGATGGATCGTGGATGATGGGTTGAGTTGATTTGGTTAGTTTGTATATAGAAATGTTGTTGTGAATTTTGTAACGGCAGATTTGGAAGTAGGAAGAGCATCTTTGTCACTACTCCCCTTTATGAGAGTTCAGTGTTCCTTCTCTGTACAGGGATGTTGGTTTTTACAGTGATGAAGTGTTTCGTCAATTCCGATGCTGGTCACTTCTCACCAATCACCCTATTGACTACGTTGTCTAGCTTGTTTTCTTTTCTGCCTGCGTTTTGCACTATTCGCTCAATAACAACATACACGACTTGAAACACATACTAAATACACACTTCTATGATTATTTCTGCGTTGTTCTAAAATAAGACCGGCTAGCTTATTTAGACGTTTCAAGCTAACCATCTGTTATTGTAGTGTCTAGTGAATTTTTGAACCTTAATTGTATGTAGTGTTTTAAATCAAAGCCGCCTAGGCGGCTTCTAGGCGCTCTAAGCCTGCCCTCCATCCTGAAAGCGTCTAGCGAGTTTTCAAACCTTGTTTATACTTGGTTTTAAATTGTATAGTTTGTCGTTTTGCCACTTTAAAAGAACTTAAAGATAGCAAAAATAAAATAAAAATCTAAATGTGTTGGAAACTTCTTCTCATGTTCGATCCATAATTTTTAAACACCAGTAGTCGAATTTCTTCTCAATCCTTCGATCTCCTTGATTACACCTTGGACAAAGTTGGATGACATCTTTTACCTAGTATCGATATCGTTCTCGCTTAATCAGCTTGGACAACTTCTTTGAAATGTCTTCGATCAAATGATCGAGAAGCGCATGAAATTCAAGTGCATTTGGAGTTTTGGACAGTGATGATGATCGTATCATGAATCACAAGTGCATTTTTGTTCAAGGGTTAGTGATGATAGTATT